>VHKM01000113.1:0-1342500 GCA_007210695.1 Neogobius melanostomus | reverse complement strand
ATTAGTATTAGCTAAACTGTTCATATTTCAGAGTACTTTCAAGTGTAAGCGCTCGTGGTCACATTTAAAGGTGTGCTCTGAACCGAAAACAAACATCTAATAGCAATCAATAGAAGAAAAAAAAAAGGTAATTACATATTTGTCTAAAATGTTCAAATAAATGGCAAGATATGACAAAAGAATAGACTGAAAGACAAGCGGAGGTGGTGGGGGAGAGTGAAAGCGCGTGAGTAGGACTAACTGTTACGGCTCAATTAGCGGCCGACATGAGATGGCTCTGATTTTGACAGAGGAAAGAGACAGGATGTGAGGGGGACAAGACAGCGCGGTGTTAAATATGTTCATGATTCATTATTTCTAACAGCGGCGCCCGGGTCTTGATGTCTCTCTGACCCTCAGCAGCCCTTTCCTTTCTTGGCTCTGTCTTTATCTGCTGCTACTAAGGCTTCCTGTTTAGCCTGTCCGCCGCCATCCTTGCAATTCATCTGCAGGCTCTCCCCCCTCTACTCTCTAAAAAATGCCGCCAAATATTCAAGCATCACTGACTGGCTTTGTCCTCTGTCAAAAGACTTATTATGTCCTGAAAACCTTAAAATATGAGGCAATTATGCTACGAGGGTGAAGAAATATTCAAGCACACTTTTCCCTATTAAATTATTTACTATAATCCTCACATCTCTATATGAATAAACAGAAGTCAGTTTCTTTCCAGTAGACAGAGGGGGTTAAGCCGTTGTCTGTGCTCGTCTGCGCTACTGTTGGCAGCAGGCTGAATATATCCTAATAATACTTTGGCTCCAACTTTTACATCTATTCATGTCTGATCCCTCTTTCTTCATAGTCTTGTTTCTGACGCCATATTTCTGTAAAGTCCACACAGCTCCCATCATCTTTAGCTGTCTGCACATTTTCAACTATTCTCCTCCATGTCTCCCCCTGTCATCTCCCCTGACCCTCTCCTGTTCTCTCAAACTGTGCTTTATGCTGTTCCCCCCCCCCCCCCCCATCTCTTTCTGTTTCCCTCTCGCTCTTCTGATTATTGCGCAATATTTCTGCTGTGGGTTTCACCTAAAAATCAATACCCCTCATTCGTCACTCAACGTTATAAGCAGCAAACGTCCCACAAGAAGCATCATCTAGACATTATCTGGGTGTTTGAAGATGAAGATCTTGATGCATCATCATTTTTGTTTTTAACAAAAAATAAAGCAAACTACAGCACTATTAGGAACTATTAGGGCTAATTCTATCCGTCTGTCTGTAAGGAGGACAATCAGACTAAGCTTTTTTCACGCAGCATTTTCTCATTCACAGATTTGGGGCTCTAATACAGTTATAAAGCCAATATCAAAAGGTACATTAGGTGCAACAAGTAGCGCGTTTTTCACCTTGAACTCCCTATTTAGCACCTGTTTGACAATACAGCACGTTTGGTCAATAATAAGAAAGATTCTATTCAACCAAACTCTATAAACAAAGGCACGATCAGAAATAATTATAACAATATGCCATGTATTCATAACATTTTATGCAAGAAAATGTAAAAAATATTAGTATTTTTTTGTCCGTCTTGTCAGTTCACAGCCCTCGTCGGCTTGTTGCTGGCCATAAGGAAAATTACCTTTTCAGAACTGCGTAGTTGTGTGTCACTCGCTCATTCAGCGTGTACTCTAGACGTATTTGGACAAAACCCTGCTGTTCGGAGCCTGTGTGCTATAATTACCTCGCTGATGGGATGACACCATGATTAAAGGGTTAAAGTGCAGAGAGCAGGGGCTGTCATTTTGGGAGTGTTTTTTATGAAAAATCAAACAATGGCGCTCTCCAAATGACATTGCAGGACGTGCTGAGAGCAATGTAAAATGTATTAAAAATACAGCCCCCTCTTGTTTGCCGTGACAGCGCGCGAGGCAACCGCGGAGAGCAATTTAGAAGGAGAGATGAAGAGAGAGTGTCACCTTTTACAGAGTACGCCACCGGCCTGGATAATAACTGTCTACAGATATACTGTGTAGTTTGGAAAAAGTTTGATTACAGAAGGATCTGATTAAAGCTACAAAAAATACAAAATGACAAAGTAGTATAGACTTCTGGTAAGGCACTATTTATAATTATAACAGCAAAGCACCTCGGCCTGATCTTCTAGGTCATGAGTAAATGCCCATTCTGTAAGTTGCAATAACTAAAACAGAAAGCATAAATGGGTTGCACGATATCAAAAAGTGATACTCTATAACCATCTTGAATGCTGCGTAACATTATTACAAAATTTTACTTAACCATTTTAACACAGTATATTCCATTACGTGAACATTATATCATGGATATTATATGGGACTTAAAAACATTATTTTGGGTGCCTCAGCATTGATATTTTACATTTTATCATTTGAACTTATGTCTCTGTAAGAATTAAAGTAACAGTGAAACACATGTGCCAGGGCTGGTGAAGACTTTGACTGGTGCTCCCCCTGCTGGCAGCTGTAGGAATAAGTTGTTAAAAAGCAACGTTCACTTCAGTTTCCATTTATGGCCTGGTTCACAGCTTCAGCACAGAGTGACAAACACACTTTGGGTTCAACAATGACACAATTGTATCTAGGGAGTACAGAACGAAGTGCTGACACCGTAGAAGAAGAAACACCTAAATGAATCAGGAATACCCGAGGATTACTCAAAACTGTGTGAATGTGGTGAAATACTAGGTCCAATTTGAATCAAAACCAAAATCTAAAGCAAATGCTGAATATAACAAAGAAACAAACATTCATCAGGACCAAAACAAGGCAAAAGTATCTCAAACTACATTTCTGTTTCTTGCGATATATCAACAAACAATGTGGCGAGGATAATTTGGCAACATATTGTGCAGCCCTGTCTCTAGCTGCCTCTTCTTGTCTCCCTTCAGTCCCATGTGAGCAGAACCAGGACGGACAAACACGAGGCGGCCACAAAATGCACTGTACACACACGGCTCATTTCACTTGGACTTATCTTCACCTGAACTGGAAAAAGACCAGGATTCTCTGTTTCAAGTGAGCCTCTGCTAATGACATCCAGCTGCCATTTGATCTGTCCGTTTGAAAAAACACTGAAGATCCTGTGTCTCGTCTGACATGTTTACACAGCGATCATTTACACACAACAGTGATCCTCGACTTACTCACGCACTACTACCTCAGACAATATGTGGTTCAGTTAGAAGTATCTCTAAGGGGGGACTTTAACACAACTAAACTTACGTACACCAACTAAGCAAGGAGGCGATATTGATTTCAGCAAACTTTTCCATTACGTGGCCTGATGAATGCTGCGGTAATATAAACACACTTGTACTTCATTATTAGTGTTCCCAATAAAACAGACTCCGTTAACTAAAGGCATGTGCGAGTTAACTCTGCGATTTTTTTGTTTTTGGACAAAGCATCCAGACATTTCCACAAAACAGCAAAACAAATTGCAATATGGGGCCTCAGAACTCATTTGTAAGACTGTGAATGCAAACCAACACCAAATTTGACTAAAAGCATTATGTGCTTAACGTGTTTGCTGTAAATCCAGCCACCACTTTGCATATACAGGGAACATGAAAGAGCTCACCACCCACACATTAAAACTAGCAGGCAAAAATATCATTAACCATTCGCCGCCTACTACACAAATTCAGCTTTTCTATAAAGCGTACATTATATAGAACATATGCCGCATAGATTTTGTTTTTTTACCTGTTTGTGCATCTCGATGTTGAGGCCGTAGGACATCTCGTAGTACTGCCAAGACAAACACAGAGAATTTATTAGTATTTTTTTCCCTCTAAACATCTGTTCACATACATATGGCACTGTTTATTGGTAAAGTTTTAATGAATTGAAAAAAATTATGATAAAAAGTAGCAGGAGTGGGTGTCAGTAATAAAGTCTCAGTGTGAGCCATGCGCAATCGTATAGCAAAGTCGAATCCAGGTTAAAAGCACAGTTCGGTTTCACAGTTAAACTCAGTGCCACATCAGTTTGCCGCATTACAATGAATGTTTCAGATTTACAATATAGTGTAAATTTACAGTACTGACTCTTGTCTTACAGTGCGGTGCCCAACATCAGAAGAGGATTGCTCATGAGTAACAGCACACTATAGCAGGACCAACACCCTGAACAATAGATTATTATTACACAACCCTGATAATCAACCATTTTCTGTAGTTCTCTCCCCACTCTTTCTTCACCCCTTTCACATTTCACTGCCCTATTCAACAACCATAAAAACAGATAAAAGGATCATTATGGTGGAAAATAAGTAATAATTGGTAGTGGGACTTGATTAAAGTTAATTATGGCCATTGTAATTAATTAATCTCATTTAAGCTTAATTTATTTAAGGGTTGTATTTATTTGAGGCCTGTGTGATCATTCAATAGCAGTTTGATTTATTTTGGAGAATGATCTTTACAAATACGTTTATGTCGGCTTAACTGTGTGAATAAACAAGTGTGACAGTAAAATTGTCTTTGGCGGTGTTCGTCCCTAAGCAACGTCTTGCAGGAAACAATGTGCCGCTAAAGTAATGTGTGATTAATTTCAATTAATATTTTTAATCGCATTAAAAGAATAGACAACTCCTCCTCACTCCTCCCCCTTTACCATAATGACCACGTTCGAGGGGAAATCAAGGCAGATTTACAGACTCCTCCTACCCAGCTCTGACGAAGCATGTTCCTAATAAGGGCATAAGGGCGGGATCTTCACTGTAGACTCGACCCTTACGTGACGTGTAGCTCACGCAGCTCCAATGCTAACAGTCCGACCCTCATTAATACGAGATTATTTTTTTTAATATTTTGAAAACCAGCCTGGTTTCTTTAATTGTGACTAACCCAGCGTTATCTCAGGAGGAATATGTAGCCATAGAAAGTGTTTAAAAAATAGAAACCAGGCGTTAAATTTGTTTTTAACGTGTCTGAAGTCCAATGCTTTTCAATGGGAGACTAGCGGCTATATGGAGGTACTACAGCAATGGCGGCCTCCAGTGTTGCGGTCGTAAAGCAGAGCAGCCAGCGGCCATTGATTAAAAGTTATGCAATGAATTAATCGGAATTCATCGGAAAAAAAAAGTCCCATAATAAAACACATAAATAAGTTCCACCAATTATAAGAAAATACATTTAAATGCTACCCGATCACTGGTATTGCATGTTGACAATAACAAGATACTGCTTTATATATTCATGTTCATTCCAAGAGTATCTAGTCTTAAGATGAGTGCATGGGCAGAGGGTCTGTGAGTTGCTTTTCCGAACATAAGTGGAAAAATGTAACCATATTTTTGCAGAGGATCATGCAACCCTCCAATTAACGAGTTTAAACCAATTTTTTAAATGATGCGTTTTGCCATATTTTTTAACTTTATATTAACCTCTTAACCGCCGCTTTAACCGAGCGCCTTTTCTCCAGTTCAGCTTGACCCAACTCGAAAAGCTTCTTACAGCCTATAGGCCAGTGTAAAGACCTACCAAGCTGATCCTAACGTTTTAGTTGCATTTTTTAAGCGCTTCGGTCGTGTTGTCGTAGTTTTTTTTATCATGTTTTTGGTCACTTTTTCCATCACCTTTTAGTCTTGTTGTTGTTGTTTTTCCAAGATTTGATTTAGATTTGGGTAATGCCAAACTGGAGAAAATGCACTCGGTTAAGAAGTTACTATCATATACCATATACCGTATGTTTTTACAATAATACAGTTTCAAAATCGGTTCCAACATTGATTCATTTCCATGGTGGGCTGACAAAGTCTAAATTTGGCAATTCCTCTGCATAAGACCTATATCTGTCCCCGCAGTTGTCACATTAATCTTGATAATGTTTTCTGTATTGCACTCTGTTAAACTGCTGTCTCGTCGGTGCGTGTACACAACGGCAGTAACGCTCGCTGATGGTGTCGGTGGCAGTGGCACAGAAAATCCTTCACTACTACAGCGGCAGACTGCGGAGTTGGATGAGCGGCTCTTTGACTGATGAGACAGACCCAGGGCGACTCCATCACTCTCCTCCATTTATCCCTCGCTCCCGTCTACTCCTCTGACTTTTATTTTTCCGCTCTGTCCTTTTTCACTTATGCTCTCGCTTTGTTGCCAGACTGTCAGCCCTTCTTCATTACGCACCAATCTCCCGTTTCATGCGCCATATCTCTCTGTCTCCATCTATCGATTCAATTAAAAACTCAGATTAGACGCTACTGAAAAGCCACAAGTACACAATGTGTATAATAAAGCCTTGAAAATATTGCTGGAACTCAAACAAACAAAAAAAACATTTAAAACAGCTGATGTAGCAGAGCGGCTCATTTGTTGATTCCCCTCGGGCAGTGCTTAGTTCACAGCCTCGAGAGCTACAGTAATGTTTTGTGTGTTTTCTTCTTCTCACTTGTTAATTATTCCACAATAAATCTACTTTATGCAAAGTTTAATCATGTTTCCCTCTCCTTTGTCACTGTGCTTTTGCATTTTTTAGCCGCTCCTTTCAAACTGTCAAGCAGCTGTATATTTAGCAGCAGAACCTTGAACTGCATGAACCTTTTACAGGCAAAAAGCCAGTCGAGCTCGTGTTAAGAGTTCCATACATGTAAATTATAAAGAAAAACCTATAATTAATTCATTTATGAGGGGAATACATTAAAAAACATTTCAATCTCCATCATTTCTGTGCGTCTTTTTAAAGTAGTGGCATCGTTTTCTTTGCAGGTACTGGGTGATAATGTAAAAGGCACTTCCTGGTAACGAAGGGTTGCGGGAGAAGCTCGGGGTAAATTATTGTATAAGCTGACACCTCGTCACCTCAAATGGATTCAAAGATTACTCAAACATACATGAAAGGCTCAAAACACATCTCCACCTATGTTTTCGATGAGGGATGTTGCAACAATGTAGCATAGTAAAAGGATATACCCCCCTTTAATGCGCTACAGTATATTCCACACCTGGTGAACATTGAAGTACATGGAAACATACATTCTTACAGTAAGTCTATTGAAAGATTGCCTCCTTATTCTCTCAGGAATTTTCTCTCTTCCCTTTTTTATTCTCTTGTGTTCATAAATATGAATTCTCCATTTCTGCCCCTTTCTTTTTGCCTTTACCTGCGCATTAACACCAGCACCTTGAACTGCTGTATGAACACGCTTCTTAATTCTGCAGCTATTTAAGCTCAAATTAATTTAAGACCAACATGACATTATAAGAAGAAATCCAAAAAGTCATGATAGAAACGCTGTCATCTTAAACCGTTTACAGGAAAAGTAGGCAAGGCCTTGATGTGGCAGTGAAATGAATGAAGAGTGTTCAGTCCACTTACATCAAAACTGTTTAATTAAAACTTCTATTCAGCTCAATGCATTCGTCCTCATTAACAGACGACTGGCTTTGTCACGTGTTTTTGCCTCCCACTAGACCACGGCAAATGGAAAGAGATCAGAAGGGAAAACACACTTTTCATTCATTTCTCGCATAATTTTGGTACATTGCTTTCTGTAAATAAAACACGTGCAATATTAAAAGTTTGGAATAAAAGGCTGTAGACTAAACCTTTGCGCAGACAGGGTGCGCTGTGACATATCTTCAGCTTCATACCTGGCGCAGTAAGTGGGGTGAACGGGGGCTGTACAGACAACCTTGGCCAATAACGAAGTTATGTATAACAGCGGTCCCTCCCCTTTTACTTTCTACAGACCGATGTTCTCCACGGAGCTGGTGTGGCGGTGGGTATGGGGGGGGGGGGGCCAGCGCATGTTCTCTTTCTCTCGGGACACAACCAATGTTTAAGTCACAGTGGAATGAAGTTTGTAGTTTGTCCAGTAACAGCTTGAAGCAGCCTAAATGCTGAAGGAAGTAGAGAATGTTTACAAAATGACTGACAAATAATTAAGCAGCAGCATAACTTTTGAGAACATAAAACCTAGCCTAGACTGTGGCCTAATAATATATAGTAAAATAATTATGATAATTATGGTCATTATAAAGTAGTAATGTTGACATTGTTTTGTATTATTCAATGTAGGCCTATTTATTTTAATGCAAAACAATCTTAAAGCAAGTTTCATTTTTAGAAACGGTGAATGTTTACAAGTTAAAGTATTAAAAAGCTTTTTAAAAGACAAAAACTACAAATATCCGTTCTTTCCTGTCATTCGGTTGATAATCGTGAATAATCGTAAAATGGCAATATTTTCTCTCACAATAATCGTGACTCAAAAAATTTAAATCGTGACACCCCTACCCTGGTCTACCCAATGGCCGCTGGCTGCTCTGCTTTGTGACCGCAAACACTGGAGGCCGCCATTGCTCTTCCATTGCTGTAGTACCTCCATTTGGCCGCTAGGCCCCCATTGAAAAGCATTGGACTTTAGACACGTTAAAAACAACTTTAATGCCTGGTTTCAATTTTTTCAACACTTAATATGGCTACATATTCCTCCTGACATAACGCTGGGTTAGTCAAAAAAATAGAAACCAGGCTGGTTTTCGAAATATATATTTTTTAATCTCCTACTTAACGGAGGTCGGACTGTTGGCATTGGAGCTGCGCGAGCTACACGTCACGCAAGGGCCGAGTTTACAGTGAGATCCCGCCCTTTTGCCCTTATTAGGAACATGCTTCGTCAGAGCTGGGGAGGAGGAGTCTGTAAATCCGCCATGATTTCCCCCTCGAAAGTGGTCATTATGGTAAACGGGGAGGAGTGAGGAGGAGCTGTCTATTCTTTTTAACAGTCTATGGGTGTACCCCATGGCAGCTGTGGCTACAACAGTAACTTTCCACCTCCAAGTATGGTGGCTTGCAGTTTAGTTTAGAGTGTGTCATGTTGAAATCAAAGGGCTTTCAAAAGTGTAGTAGCTGTGATCATTGCAAACGCTGCCACCAACGTGTCATTCATAAACATGTGCATTTCAAGGACTTTAGAGTCGCTTTTGCAGCTCAACGTCAGATACTTTTTTCTTATCCTCCTTGTGTCATGCTACTATATTAATGTTTATATTCTCGCTGGTTCTTTTAACTTGGGATCTGAGTCTACACATTTAGGCGATATGCAAGTGAAATATGCAGGTTGTTTAGCGTTTTATGAACTAATTCTCCTCATTGTTGTGCCACAGGAGACGAGCAGCGCTGCCGCTGATAACAATAAATATGACACTCTTCTTCTTTATGGCTCCCAGCGGTGTCGTTTGCTCTTAGCTTATTTCACTATACGCTGGGTCACAGTAGTTAAGACGCAGAGCAGTGTCACACAGCAGGATTGTTGAAACTTCGCGGTGCACTCATTTGCTTGTGCTTACATCTCCAGAGCTCTCATGCAAAAGAGCAGGATTTGAGGCTCCACAGACATACCTCTTAAGGTGGCTTTAATCATTCTTTTATTTCAATCGACTTTTTCTATTTTTTTTAACCTCAACGTGTGTATTTGAGTTTGAGAACCCAACACATCACTTAATTGACAATCTTTGAAAGTCAAGTCTACAGTCGAAGTTAAACAAAATATGTACTGTGCAGACGGCAGTAAACAGCGTGAAATACATGATGTTAAAAGTGTGCCATGTCCCAAAAAGAGCAAGAACTTTTTTGGGATTAAAAGTTAAGCATTCTTAAATCTCTGGGAAGAGGTTATAGCTTGTGCTGGTTTGGATTGTGGCCAAACGCTTCAATGCAACTCAAAAGCACTGAAGTCCCATGTTGGTGCTTCAGCTATTGTTATTCTGTGCAGTGTCCCCGTTTTAGAACTAACAAACGGCACTGTCCACCCACGGATCAACTTACCTAAACAAAAACTAAATAAATGTTAATAACACAAGCAACCAGCAGATCAGTCAACCTCCCTTGGCCATAATGTGCCAATTAGTTTTGTACAGCGTTAGATGAGCCCCGCCACAGCATCAAATCAAGCAAAATGTGACGCCTATGATGCTCATTTTTCTTATTACCATCTCCATTACCTGTGTTTTAGCTCACATTTAGTTCATTATGTGTGTTCGACAGGCGCGCTGCTTTAGATTAATGAGGTCCAATGTAATCCATGTTTATCTGATGGCGCGGCGTAGTTCCAGTCTTGTGAACACAGCGCTGTATCTGGTGTGTATCTGCGCTAACAACACACACACACACACGGCACTGTCATCACCGGGGCAGACAAAAGGCATTCCTCCATATCGCTCAGCTCTCTATTTCTAGTCTACCCCCGCCCCGCAGTGTTGAGAGAGTGCAAGACAGCAGTGCCAGACTCACCCCCCCCTCCCCCCACCACCACCCCTTCTCGCCTCTATGGATTCTGGAAGGATCTTTTAAAATGAGCTTTAGGAAGTGGGCCTAATCCAAGGTGATTTATCTAAATGGGGACTTTGGTGTGTGGCTGCATGTGTTTACTGTCTGTACCGCTGTCTCTCTGAGTGTGGAGGCCCTAACAGCAGCATTGTTCATGGGCGTCTCTGGGGTGAGCTCGTCTCTTTCATCTGCCCGCCCACGCACACCATAGATGTTAAAACATTTATTATTGCTCCAAGTGAACCCACATCAGAGGCTACGTGAGCGGGTTCTGACTCCTCCGTTATGTCCTGACAGAGGGTGACGGCTAAATCAGTCACGGCAGACGTTTGGGCTGCGCTGCCGCTTCCCTTGCAGGAGGTTTCGTCAGGAGGTGCAAGCAGCTGGATTTGTCTGACCTGGGCTTGAAGCGGCTTTTATATTTGTAAATACAATAGGGGGACACTCGCTTTAGTTGTTGTGAATGCGTCTTTTGGAAGGCATTAGTTGAAAAAGAACATATAAGCTCTGACGTCAAGAAGAGACAAACACTTGAGAAAAGCTTTGTGGTAATGCTAAAAAAAGACATCAGTGCCCTGTCCTTCTAAGTTAAAGGTACGTAAGAGACCGTATGCTGTAAAAATGAACATGGTAAGTGCATATGACACATCAGACAACAAAAATAGTTAGCAAAGTTAGATTTCGCTCAGGAAGTGGCATACATAGAGGTAAACATTTTTAAACAGTTGCCGTGCCAACCAAATCAATGAGAAAGAACTTTTAAGTCATAATTGCAAAAGGATTTAAACCTGTCATATACACTTTATCGATCTTAAGGCACCCATGTGCAGTTGTAGTTGTTGCATCTTAGTTGTTCCTAACAGCGCATCCTACAGACATTACCTTTAAATGACATGACAAAAAAAAAGTAAGGGAACAAAGCAGTTTTATGAACTAATTAAGGTCGTTGTTGTGCCACAGGAGAGACACAGCGCGGCCACTCATAACTTTAAATACTATAACACACTCCTTCATGGTTCTCTGAGGCACAGTTTGCCCTATAAGCAGTTTTATACAGTTAAGAGCTAAAAGCAGTGAGCTAGAATCCGTCAGAAATGTATGTATTCTTGTAGATGTTTGTTTCTCTACTTCCAGACAGTTCAGACAGTTTTAAGACTCTTATACAGACCCAATCCTTCCCTACATCTGCCCTGGATAAATCTCTTGGACATCTCCCCCAATTGGACGGCAGAGAGGTGCAGCTTAAGCTGAGGGCAATCCCAGAATGTACTCTTATCTGCTATAGGCCATATTAGTCTTATTTTGGATTTATTCGTCTCTTTGGGATTACAAATTAAACAGCACACCTGATGCAACAACACGGGGTCACAAAGCGTGTTAGTCCCAACTATAGGTGGCATCACAACAGGCATCAGAAGTTAAAACAAATCTAATCTAACAGTTAGTAAAGTACTTGTAGCTTTCT
Organism: Neogobius melanostomus; assembly: GCA_007210695.1. Taxonomy (NCBI): domain Eukaryota; kingdom Metazoa; phylum Chordata; class Actinopteri; order Gobiiformes; family Gobiidae; genus Neogobius; species Neogobius melanostomus. The sequence continues at coordinate 1,330,740 of VHKM01000113.1, read as the reverse complement.
TGAATGCTTTTTAATGGTCAAACACATCTTTATCACCGTCTTACACTGTGTCGGTTAGAAAATGTAATATAGTTGGCACACCCACCCCCCTCCTCTTGCTCTCCTTTGCTGAGTAGCTGTTTGAATACAGAGACAATAATTCAAAAATAGAACGGTCAGCTCGTGTGGCTGTAGTGAAGCGATGGCGAGTGTTTTTGCTCTGCGATGAAAGTATTAAGCTTCAGTCTTTTTGCGTGACTGAGCGCACACACAAAGACCAGACAGGTACGCATCAACTCGTCTAAGCTCAGGTAAGAAGATATCTCAGTATGGAAAAACAGTGGCCTGTTCCTTTAAAGCCTCTGATTACTACTGTATATACTTTATGGCATCTAGGATCTTTTTAACTCTTTTGTTCTTTAACGTTCAGGAAGGGCATCTTTTGTAATATCTTAAAACTAATCAATACACTCATCACTGCAAACCAGGAAACAGATGAAATGTCTGATATAACACCAGTAAAGACGCTCGTGTGACATCCTTCTTTTCCATATTTTATGCTTCCTTTTTAAGTCCTTGTACTGGTATAATTTTTGCTGTAAAAAGCCCCTATGCCCTCAATGTCTTTCATCATATCGCCTCTCCCTATGTCTCTCTCCCTCTCCTTCCCCTCTCTCGCTGTAATGTTGCTGAGGAGACTGTAGAGTGTCAGGCTGAATCAGACAGATGAGCTGAAGCAAAGGAAGAGGCTGAGAGCAGCACTAAACACACGGAGTCTGCACCTGAGGGCTGCACTCCACGCACTTTATAAACAGTAACACACGGCTCTGGGCGTCACATGACCGCCATGAGATGAAACACTCAAAAAACAACAACATGTAACGTGTGTCTGTCTTATCCAGGGAAGGTAGGTCACATATTCCGATTTGCATTTATAAAGGTTCAGATAAATAATCTTTTGGTCAAATATACCATGAAAATATGAATCGATTAGTCATTTTAACTTATTTATTTACAATGGCACAGTGGACGTGGAGTAGTTAAAGGTTCTGTATCATGCTATTTTAGCCATTCCAAAGTAAAGTATAGGCATTTATATGATATATTGTACCTCTATCACTATGGAGTACTCATTTTTGATAGAAATACAAGTATTTTGGGGGGTATTTTCCCTACCCGGAAGACAAGACGCTTCGATTCAGTTAACTCCGCCCCTCTCTCCGCTCATTCCACATTCACAGTATTATAAATATAAACATCGCTGCAAAAAGTGAAGTTACTTCACATAATGCAGTGATAAGGAGTTGACATGTGCAACACAGTTTCATAAATGGCTAACACATATGCTAACACGCGTTTTGATTGACTCACCGCTCAGTCTGGCCTCCCCATCGGGTTATGAGAATGCGTTGGTTATAAAAGTTAATCCACTTTGATTCTGGCCATGGTTTACCAAGCATCCATCAGGTTGGTTGATATAGTAGCTGAATCCCAGAAAGAAATTCCAACTTCTGGTGAGTGCACTCTTCTTTAGGAAGGTTGAATAGTCCTGTTCCTCTCGTAGCCAAAACAAGGATCTAATAGAGCCAAATGCGCATCCGTGACATTATCGTAAGCAAAATGAACAGGCGGTGTCCAGAGTAGGTTAGAAAGAGCTCCGTCTTCACAAACAATGCACCCTCCGGCCGCGGGAGCGCTTGCTTACTGTCTCGGGACAGCACAGACGGTCGGAGACGGAGAGTTTTTTTCTTTTTCTTTTCTTTTTTTTTTCTTTATTGCTCTCTTACAACAACAACAACAAAAACTGTTTTATAAATTAAATTAGGCCGTAAGGCATTACATTACAGACGTAGAGCACTTCCGTTTCTTTGTGACGACACAAAGGAACGGAAGGAACAGCTCAGTCGTTTACCAGGAGAGGGCGGAGCAGCTGGTCAGAGAGCAGGATTCAGGAGGATTGCTTAGGCAAGGCAAGGCAAGGCAAGTTTATTTGTAGAGCACAATTCATACACGAGGCAATTCAAAGTGCTTCACAGTTGCAGAAAAAATTACAAGAAAACAGTTAAAATCAATCAATAAAACAACAACACAAAGTTAATCAATTACAGTAAAAGGCAAGAGTGCAGATAAAATACTTTCAGTTTTCATATGCACGGGTAAAAAGAGCTGTTTTCAGCCTGGATTTGAACATTGTCAGAGTTGAGGCCTGTCTCACATCCTCATGAAGACTGTTCCAGATTTTAGCTGCATGAAACTGAAACGCAGCCTCACCGTGTTTATTATTGACTCTGGGAACCACCAGGAGACCCCTCCCTGAAGTTCTCAGAGCCCGAGATGGTTCATACGGCTCTAACATGTCAGAGATGTACTTTGGTGCTAAACCATGAAAAGACTTGTACACAAGCAGAGCTGTTTTAAATTCTATTCTCTGAGTGACAGGAAGCCAGTGCAGAGACCGGAGCACTGGAATAATGTGGTCGTATTTCCTGGTTTTTGTCAGGACTCGAGCAGCAGCGTTCTGGATGTACTGCAGCTCTAACAGCTCGTTTAGAAAGGCCAGTGAGCAGGCCGTTACAGTAGTCTAACCTGCTAGAGACAAATGCATGGATGAGTCTCTCTAAGTCTGGTTTTGACACTATTCCTCTGATCTTAGCAATGTTCTTCAGATGGTAAAAAGCTGATGATGTTATTGCTTTGATGTGGCTGTTTAAGTTCAGGTCTGAGTCCATGATTACTCCTAGATTTCTAACCTGATTTTTTGGTTTTAGAGCGAGAGACTCAAGGTGACTGATAACACTTTGTCTTTAGAACTGCGTGAAACTCCAAAAAGTCGATTTTGCATGATATAGGACCTTTAAGGCCATTGCTCCACAGCACCAAGGTCCCGGGTTTAATTCTGAGACTGTGTGAGCCTCTCAGTGTCCGGGTGGGTTTTCTACGGATGCTCCGCTTTTCCCTTTTTACCCAAAATATGCACAATAGGTTAATCCTGCACTGTGATACTCCTGCCCACAAACTCAAGATCTAAAGATGGGTTAAATGCAACAGACAAATTTCCCTATGGAGAAAATAAAGTTTTAAATAAAGAGGGAAACTCTTTTTTTCTTTTTACCAGAGCCTTTTCTTTCAAGGATGGCTCTAGGCCAGGGTACTCAATTTCTGCTGCGAGTTAAATGAACTAAATTTGTACAACTGGAGAAGAAAAAAAAGGAAAAAAATAATATTTTAAGAGAAACCTTTTAAAATCAACACTTTCTCTTCTCAATAACCAACAAAGCAAGTGTTGGATATCGAACGCTACTGCTTTTCTTATGCCGAGGCTTAGTGCAACAATATTTAGTGTCTCGCAGCGGCACGTCCGTTCATTAATTCCGGAGCCCCTGCTGTGTGTGTGCACCACTCTTAAAACACACACAGACACACAAAGGCCACCTGAAGTGTCTCCTCCTGTGAGCTGTCACCCCCCAGCACACATGTCTTCTTTTGACTCTATATTAAAGGGGTGGGCTCGGCGCTTCCTGCGGCTCGGTCTTCCATCTGACAGCCCAGACAGTGATAGAAGTAAAATGGGTTTTCTGAGAACATTTAGTCGTATAGAGAAATTATTGAGAAACTTGAGTGACAACTGAAATGCAACATAAAGTATATTAAAGATAAGACGGGGAATTTTGTGAATGTATTGTGCAGCGATTTGTGGTGGTCACTGATGCCGTTAGCTCATATTGGAAGTCACTTTTTCACTATAGCTTACTACTTCCCAGTATGGAGATTGGAGAGTAAATAAATAATGCAATGTTAAGCGTTTTGAGTAAGGTAGTCCAAAAAAAAAGATAAGCCACAACTTATCCAATCATTAGTCATTTAAACAATCATTAAAACACACCTACACTAAGTCTACACAAGCTCATATCCATATACGCAACATTAGTGTGCTAACTAACGATTGATGAACTACTGAAACAGAAGCTGAACCTCACCACAAATATGTATCAAAGTTAAAATAAGCTTTGCATTATAGAAAGCAGTTTGAAAAAATAAGTCAGTTTGGATAAAGCGGGTGACTTTTTTGAGGGTTTTATGATGCAAGACGACTTCATCTCTTTCATTCACACTCTACTGCTCCCCTGCTCTGCTCCCCGACAGCCAGAGGTGAACGTAGCTCAGCAGGAAAGGTCTTTTTATGCGACCTGCACATCCACACCCTCAGATCACTAATAACGCAGCCTTATTTTGAAATACACAGAGGAATTCCTGGCGAAATGTGAGAGGCAGGGATTGTTAACACCAACCAATATCAAGGTGGCTAAGTGTGTATTCAGCTTCTCCCCAGAAAAGATGCCAATGTCTCACTCCTGCTCTCCACAACACACAATGAGCCGCGAGTATATTAAGGCAGCCAACACAAAACATCTCCTCCGTCCAAAAGCTACAGAGAGCAATGCTGCCAGAGACTGAACACACCATATCCAAAAAACCTGGCTGGATTTACACCGCAGCAGCACTCCACAGACAGCCGCAATTTGAGAGGGTTATTGCAACATGTCTCCAAAGCATGAAATGTGTAAAATGTGCCCGCTGCCAATGAAAAGTACTAAAAAGTCTGTGACTTTGAGAAGTTTGGTTGTGACACAAGGAAAACTTCACTACAGCTGATTGTCAAGTGTGGAAATTCATTGCTACTGCTTTATAAGACCAACTGTACAACCATTTTGTGAATCACCAATTAAAAAGTATTACACGCTAAACGATAACCACCTGCATCAAGGCATTTAGCGCTATACTGAAAACTAATGCAAGGTTATACAGTAAGACAGGTTTTTGTCTCATTTTTGCACAGTTTAATGTGATCATTCCTGTGTATTTGCCATAGTTTTATAGCAGTGAAGAAGCAGTTAAATGAGCATCATTTGAAAGAAAGTTTTTTTTTCTAGACATAACTGTTATAAGAAGAGAAAGAGTCTGATATCCCAAGGACTGGGTCTCGCATACGGCCATTATGTACAGTATAGTTGCATGGGAACAGTGAATGTTTACCCTCTTTTTATACAACAAAGAAATACAACAAATGTGACAAAAACATTACAGTAAAGCAACAAAAATAGTGATGAAAAAGCCACAAAGAAGCAACAAAAAAGTGACAAAAGAAGCAACAAAAGGGTGAGAAAAGAGTGACAAGAGCAACAACAAAAACATGACCAAAAAGGAACTAATAAAGCGATTAAAAAAAGCAACACAAACGCGTAAACACACGACAAAAGCTTCAAACAAAAAGTTAGGATCAGTTTTGTAGGCCTTAGTGTAATGTCAAATGAGACGTTACACTCTTGCTCTCCAATCGAGAAGCTTTTAGATTTGGGTAAAGCCGAACGGGAGACAATGCACTTGGTTCAGTAAGAGGTTAAAAAAATATCATCAACACTACCAACTTTTTCTACTTAATATAGCGCTAATGGTTTCTCAAATGTCCCTCTTCTCATGACCGTACAAGATCGATATCTCAGTTTGGGCCCTGAGCTCAGTATTTAAAGAGCTCACGGCGATGAATAGTAACAACACGAGCGGTGCATCATGGTGGAAACAGGCCTCATAGTGTGCGTGTGTGTGTGTGTGTGTGTTTGTGTGTGTGGGTGTGTGACAGGGCTAACAAGCTAAATATAGCCTTCTGGGTTATCTCCTCTGTGGGCACAGCCAGGCCGTTGTTGCTTCACATTATTTACGTGTCTGTGCGTGCGCCCTCTTTCCCTTCATCCCTTTCTTTTATTTCACCCCCACCACCCTTCTCCAAAAACACATCGCTACCTCTCCCCCTGTCTCTGTCCATCCTCCCTTCCTCTCCTCCCGGTGCTCCTCTTCCATGCCTCTCTCCTTTATAGCCTCCCTCCTGCATGTGGTTTTATCCCAGCTATCTTTGCCTTCGTTCTGTCTCTCCCCTTAGCTCCTACAGCAGGGAGATCCAGTTCGAGCATTACAGCCCGCAGTCGTAACCTGTATGGATGAGTATATCCACCACACGGGCCTTTCTCTGACCTCATAACCCACTCACTGCCAAAGGGGGCAGTTAAAAAGACCTAGACCACAGTATTGCACTAGATTCTGTGTGCAATCTCCATCGTTCGGTAGTTCAGCAGTGGTCACATAGGCCCTGACATTTAATATGCACAAAGTTCACTCAAATGTCATCTATGGCCCCTCTCTATGCAGACAGAGGTAGAAACAGGGACACTACCGTCATTGTGTAAGAGGTGCCGTTTACTGCACACAGTTATTGTAGAAAACCGCAGCTAAAACTGGGAGTGCCGGAGAGATTAGGGATGTGGGTGTTCGAAGGCGTCTGAGGTTTTTCTTTGTGTGTGGTTCACACTGTACTATACTTTGTGCAAGCAGAATCTTGTATTTTCTCTTTGAAAGCAAGTGAAGTTTAAATGTGGTAGTTTTAAAAAGCGCTGTTTTGGGAAAAGCAAGATCGTTTTGAGAACAAAATTGTTGTTTTCAAAATGACTGTAATATGCAGAACTATATGAAGAAAAGAAAAAAAAAAATCAAAGATATAAAAAGTGTAATTAGTAAATCCAGCATAAGCACAAAACATATCCCCAGCAAAGGTTTTTTTCTTTTCCAATTTGATTCAGATAGAATTTTGTTCCCAAACAATTAAGCAATGAAAATCAACAAGTACCGTGGCTCATTAATAAGACAAAGGAACAAATCGATGCAACTAACAATATCATCTTTTGCAGCGACAAGAACGTGTCGCCTTAAAGCAGTACTAGGTAACTCGTGCCCCTAGAAGCCATAAGCGCCACTGCAGGTGTCGTAGTATGTTTCTTGTTTTTTTATTTACTCATTAATTGTCCGTGAGAGTAAATACTACGCTGACAGAAAAGACAAAGGGAGAGAGGGATACTGTACATCCAATAAAACAATGCAGATCATTTTTTTCACTCAAACTTGGCTGTAAATACTGTTTAAGTGGCGCTAGTCCGCAGTTAGCTTTGCCGTTAGCCTGTTAGCTTCTTCTTCGTGATTCCATTAGTGTGTATTGCGCCTCTGACCCAGTGGCAGTCAAGTTGCAATTGTGGTTTTCTGGCCAGAGACACCAGCGTAACTGCAGTCTCTATATTAAGCTCATGCATGACAGCAATTCGGACCCGAATTAACACCTTTTTGACTGACAGTGCAGGATTTTCGTGGCAGTTGTGGTTAATATGTCTGGGCTCATTCAGGACATCGCTGGAACATGTAGGGGGAGGAAATACATAATATTAAAAATGTTAAACTCCGTATAGTCCCTTTAAGACATGTATTTCAGAAAGAGAATGCCCACCTGCTAATAACATAAAACTAATAATGACATTTGTGGACAAGTAAATTTATTATTATTATACCACAATATTTTGCATGAAAATAAAATAGAGGAACAGTAAAATGTGTGTGCACCTGCTGTATGCACTCGTCTGTTACTACTGCTTATAAACAGCCCCCATCTCCTTCTCGCTCCCTTCACCCTTGTACATTATTTTGTCTGTGGGCTTTTCCACAGTCTCTCTCTGTATTTTCCCTCTCCATCTGTGTGTGTGTGTGTGTGTGTGTGTGTGTGTGTGTGTGTGTGTGTGTGTGTGTGTGTGTGCTGCGCTCACAGCCCTGATCCTGACCACTCTCCCAGGTTTATGAAATGCTAGCAGCTTAGCAGATGGTGCATATCGTATTCTGGTCGGCGCGCTGTGGGTTTGTGTAGCACAGACGACGGCTTACGATACATGTGCGCCTTTAGTCGCACAGACACTGACACACAGGGCGCTCGGGCTGTTATGAGGAAACAGGGAACAGATGAGCCGGCAGAGGGCTAAACAAGGCGGGATAGAGGTGGTAAAAAAGAGAAAGCGATACTACGGTAAGTGCTTTTCACACATAAACTTCTTGGTGACTTGGTAATAAGCCATGGTTATATTATGTTACAGTAGGAGCACTGAGCAGCATCAGTCCTGTGGTAATGAGGTTCTAAGGACTTACTCAACATTACTCAGCCTCATACAATTAGTATTTTTCATGCCATGTTTATTTGTTAATAATTCTGAGCTTGCAGGCCAGTTTTTGTTAGCATTGCTGTGACAGTGACAGTTGTGGAACATGCTCATGAACTCATCCCTGTGATGAAGTGGGATGTTAAAATGATTAAAAGATTTGATGGTTGAAAGTTGAAGACAAAAATATAAACAGTCGGTCAATTTGGAAAGATCGTCATATTGTAATTCAGTGTTTGTTTGTTTATTTATTACAGCTCTGAGCTCCATTTCCCCTCTCACTTCTATTGCTGGTCTGTAAATATACTAAGTGCTAGGGATGGTGCTAAGATGCTGATCAAAATGATTCCTTGTCACCAGGTAATCTCTTTTTTAAGTAAGGTTGCTTAAAAAAAAAGCCTCCTTATTACGGCTGAACGACTTTTGCCAAAAATCAATATTGTGATTTTTTTCCAATAAATATTGCGATTTCGATTTTATTTCGATTTTCCTTCCCCCATTTACCATTAATAACTTTTTGTTAAATTATAGCCTAAACTGAGACAATGTTATTGCTCATGAAATATTTACAACTTATTTAAGTATTACTTACTTTTTACATTTTTATAATTGTATACCATACTGTAATATTTTTGTAAATAGCCTAAATCATTTCTTGCTATTTGCATCTTAATTGTGTTTTAGTCAGTGCTTATGAGATAAGTTCTCATCAAAAACATTCCCAAACATTAGCCTCCTTTTAGGTTTTAAAAGTCCCCTGAGCTGCAAACAACTCTTTACAAGCAGCACACGGCTCACCTTCATCTCTGTGGAGGCAGAGACAGTCGGAGGTGAGGGAGTTTCTGTGATCAGTGCATCAGAGCGAGGGGCAGCGTGGCCCGGGACTCTATTAGAGTGATTAGCGCAACGGCTAACGCAATGCTAACAGAGAAAAAAGCAACAGTCCTTCGCGGTGGCTGCATCATAAACGCTGATATTTTCACTGTACATCCACGATATGCAGCGCACCTTAACTAGACTGAGAAGTAAACAAAAGCACGCTGCGGAGCGGACGTCGCCGCCGTCTCTCACCGCTACATTCACTTGTATGGGCCGCGGCCATCAGCTGCATGGGCATCGGGCCAAAATCACGTGCCTCTGCGATTTGGAAATTGCGTTGTGTGATATCGCAATAAAATTGCACATGCAATTAATCGTTCAGCCCTACTCCTTATTGTAGTCTGTTGATAGTGCTTAAAAAGGTATATTACACAAGTGGAGGTGCTGACCCAAACATGAACGAGGGCTAATCCAATTAAATATGGACAAGATATGTATTTTTTTAGCATTGTAAATTATGTAAAATCTCGTCTCGTGTGATTTGTATCTCGACCCACAGCAACTAGGTGCACATGAATCGTGCTAAAACATAATCTAGGTGAAAATAATTGTGATAAAAAGTTTAAGGCAGATTGCCCAGCCCTGCAGTCACACACAGAAGTCCATGCAGAGCAGTGCGCATGTGCTGTGGGCGGGGAGCCCATCACAGAACAGTCACAGTTTCTGAGCACTCCGGTCTAAATCAGTGTTAGAGCGTGAGAGCGGGAACAGCCTGATTGGACTCACCATGATGTAGTGCCGCTGCATCTCAGTCTTCTCACTGGCCAGTTTCTCACATTCCAGCTTCAGGCTGTAGCGGGCACACAGGAGACATGCATTAGGGCTTATTTGCATTCACTAAATAAATTACATTTTTAGCTTCGCTTGGCGCTGAGGTCAAATGCAGTTTAACATTGTGTGGAAATAGGAGCTTTATGCATTAGTTGAAAGTTCCTACTTCTGGGCTGCAATATATTATTGCTTTACTGTAGGGTAAATTGTTGATTTTAATAAACCTTTCCACACAGTCTGTTATAATGAATTTAATAAAAATTGTAAACTTGTGTCAAAACTGGACTAAGCTGCCAAATCAGGACCAAAACCAGGCTAAAATGGAACTAAATTAGGAACTTACAGGACGAGAGCTTAAAAGTTTACACATTTAGTTACCATGTGTTTTTGTTTAAGCTGTGTAAAAAAACATATAAAAAACGTATAAATCTCAGTATGATGGTTTCCGTGATCTAGATGTGATCCCTGTCCCGCTTACAGATTGGTCAGGAGCCAATTTTTCCTACATAAGAGATATCTAAAAGGAATGTCTATTAATAATCAAACAGATCATTTATACAGTACTGTATGAATGATTAGATTTGTGATCCCACTATACAACACCGATAATCTGTACACTATCAATAATCATTTTAACTGACCCCCATCTACATTTACAATGTAGCCCTGCAGAACGCTGTGACGTCGTCTGATATTGTGCTCAACTTGAAATGGTCACATTATGGCCACTTTCCACTTGCGCTTTGCAGACACAATAGATACTGTATCTGCCAGACATTAGTGTTGATTCATTCTTCTCATAAACATTGTGGAGTTTGATGATTTTTTTCTTTATTTTATTTATGTATTCATCCCTTATTTAACCAGGAAAGTTCCACTGAGATCAAGAATCTCATTTCCAGGGGAGTTCTGTCCCCAAAGGGGAACAACCTTAAAGTTAGTTAAAATAATTACAACAGCAATAAATATTATAACCTCAATGGATGATGTTTATCTGTTTCTAGAGAGGCCTGTTTACCTGATCCTTTCATTCGGCTGCTTAGCAGAGACAACTATGTACGGACATGTTTGGATATCATCTCTGGTGTAATATATTTCAGTGAAATGCATTTACCTGTGATACTGAGCCTGAAGAAACTGGAACTCCTCCTTGATCCTGTCCAGCGTCTCCAGGACGGTGAACTTAAAGGACTGGCCAGGTTGCAAGGGGACCTGCAAAAACATGAAATTTAAGAATTCAGTTTGAGCTTAAATCTCTCTAATGTTGTCATTTATTTTCTGAATTGTATGGAAGTAGATGTTCCAAGATGCTTCACAAGATGAGAAAACAAATTGTGATAATCTAGTGATAGTCAATGCAATGTTTGAGTAAGTAATTTCAACACCAAGTTTTGTGACATTTGTGTCTAAAAAAAAGACTTAAAGAATAGAATAGAATAGAATAGAATAGAAAAACTTTATTGTCTACCATGCACGATTATGGCAGAAATTTGCCTTTGGCTTGCTCACACATTCCATACATTCAGCAATGTAATAAAATCCATTAAAATCCATTATAAAATCAGTTTGTTGCAGACGCAGCAGCAGCAGAGTCACTTCAATGGAAGAAAAGGAAAAGGAACAGACTGACCGAACAACATTAGCGGTTTCAACTTATTCCGCTCCTTGATGGCAAAGGGAACAAAATAATTCATGTACACATTTTTCTTGGCACAAGGAAATACAGAACCAAAACAACCAAATTAGAAAAAAATGTGACTAAAACGGAACTTGTGCACATTTTCCAGTTACCACAAAGAATTTTTGTTTTAGGCGGTAAGCAAATAATTTGTAAACCGGAGTCAGATGGAAAACTTTAGCGATTTTGCAATACATTGTGGTCTGTGTGATATGGATATTGCGTAACCAACACTGCGATAGGCGATTAGATTGTACAACACAGTACTATGTAAATCATGTTCTGTGCACCATCTTTGCCTGTGTCACTTCAATATTAGCAGCCACCCAGCGCTCATTAATGCGCTCTTACACAAAGAGCTCAGGCTAGACAACAAATTACTAACCTTTAGAGAATCATAATGTTTCTCACCTGCCACAAGCTAAAGAAAACCTAAATAAAAGCAAGCATCTCTCATGGGTCTCTGAGCTGCTCTCTGCTCAGTGTGAAGTTTGGAAACAAGGCCACAGCGGTTGTTTGTTGACGTTTGCAGGCAGTGAAAGTACAGCGTCTCTGAGGATCACTTTATTTAGTAGAATTGGGGCTTTTTTGCCTATTTGCCTGGTTTAATTGACTGAGCGCTGCAGGACTCATGAAGGGGCCTGTCACACACTGCTGACTCTCTACAACCACAAGCACAAGTTATAGTGGCTCTGCTGGATCAAAATACAAAGTGTCACTTAAGCCCAAGCTAGCAACCTTGTAGTACTTATGCAATCTCTGTGAACACTTGTGGAACATTTAAAGTATTTAAAAGTAAAACAGGCCCATTTTCAGACCAGATCATTATATTTTACTTCTGCGAGCTCATTGAGTCTGATGGTGCATTCAAATACAAATGTCAAGTACAATATAATACCGTGCAGAATGAAGCTGGCTTGTGTCATTTTTGAAGGCAGATCTGAACAATTAATTGTAGTTTGAATGTTTACAATTGCCACATCGCAAGTTATTTAGGCAGTCCTTGTCCCTATGTAGTCTCATAATGTATCAACCTGCTAATGCTAAAGTTTAGACTTCTACCAACACAGTGGGAAACTCTCATTATTCTACAGTATAGTCCTATAATAACTAAGAGGAGACTGAATCTTTTCCCAAAGTTAATGCTCCTGGACGTATTTTAGCTAATGGCACCAGTAGCTCACATTACAGCCCCATCAGTCGGTCAGCACTGTACGCCGTGGTTACCGGCCTGTAGCTATGGCTAAAAGATTGTCGGTTTCAGTGGTGGGGCTTCATTAGTCTAGACAAGCACAATTCAATTAGATTTCAATTAGTCCAACAGAGGAGGTCAGAGACACACTGGCTTCCCCAGTAATTAATCCGCTGAAACTCGCTGAGCTAAAGTGCGCCGTAGAGGGGACATGTAGATGACTGGATGTCGTGCCCATTCTTGTGGAGGCAGGGGTGTGCATGAGATGAAGGGGGTGCAGTACAAACAGACCCCCACTAACCTTGATTCACACACACACATCCCGGTGTCATGTGCGTGTAGATGGGGGGGGGTCTGGCAATGGCCACAACGCACACCCCAGAGAGGAAAAACAAACACGCACACACACAGCAGAGGGCAGATCTGTGTGATAGATGGCACGATGGATGGACTCGGTTTGAAGGCAGTGATGGACAACACTGACAACCTCACAGAGAAATGAGCGGCGCCGAGAGAGCGCGATGATGAAAGAGTGTGTGCCGACGGAGAGAGAGAGTCGGCCATTCATCGCTCGACACTGAGGGAGGAGGAAGAGGATCTGCTGTAGTCAACACAGCTAGTCCCTCCAGTGTCCACTGCTCTGTGGTAATAGCACTCCCACCATCTGCTGCCAGCAACACACACAGACAAAGTGCTGCCGGCACGTTACATCAGCAGCACTAAGTCATCAACAAAGCCCATAGTCACAAATCAGGATTAGACCCGATCCCAGAGTCCGAGCGCTTGTGTGAACATGGCACTGATGGCGAGCTACTCCGTCTCACTCATCTTTTTGAGAGAAAAAAAAAAGCCTTATTATTTCTATTTTCGGCTTGTGCCAAGCCAAAGAAGATTTCTCAACCCTGGAGCAATAAAACTTTTATATGAGCAAGAAGGAAATGAAAATTACAACAACAAAAAGAAGAAGAAGCTCCTGAGGCAATGGCAGAAGAATTTTGTGCCTGCAATGAGCCTGTCAAAAATAATGATAAGTGTAGAAAGTTATATTAGTTCATATTTTCATTTTCATTAGTTCATATTTTCATTTGGGGAAGACCCAGTAATACATGTCAGAAATGTTGTCTAAAGTCAACAATATGGATCACAGTGTGCACAAAGACAGAGGCATCAGTAGAGCCGTATGTACGATAAAGAAACATTTTGTTAGACGACTATATGTATATGCGCCGCGTTGTGACAGATGGCTGCGCAGACTGTGCGGGGTCCGATAGCCAAACGTCAGCGTCCAAAAAACAACCTACGATCTACGTGTTTATGTGCACGGATCTGCGAGTGAGAAATACAACAGCGCCGCACTGAAACCCAAAACTGATCCGGTTAATCTAGAAGCAGGACATGCGGCCGGTGGAGAGGGGGGGGCGAGAGAGGGACGGCGGGGGAGGGGGTGTCGCAGTGTGGGACAGAAGTCAATCACAATTTGGACGAAGCCTGCACTGGGCGCACAGGGAATTAGGAAAGGATTATCTGTGGGAGTGAGGGGTGAGCGGGATCACATAACAGGACGAGAGCTGGGTGCACTCACTGTACCATCAACTGTCTGTCGCTTCATATCCAGTGAGAGACACCGCAGAGACTAACACGGACAGTTTTAGAACTCACTACACCGGGTACTCAGTTTACACGATACAACTATGTCACAAGATTATTATTAGCTGTGAAGTATTATTGTTTAAGAGTGTTAAAGTTAATAAGGCGCAAAAACAAAACAGACATGGTACAAACCAAAAGCAAAGATTAAAAAGACGAGCCGCTCTACCGCCTGAGCCACTGTCACCAACTTATCCATCTTCTTTGTATGCATAGGTTATTTATACAACTATAACAAAATGAAGACATAGCCAATGCAATATTTCTGTCATTAAAAATGTCCAACACCATCTAATTTGATCAAATAATTGTAGTTGCCTTCTAATTGTTGGGTATTACAGATACTTTTCCGGTGTTCAAAGTCGTGTTTACAGTCTGGCCTGTCTGCAGTGTGTCAAATGGAAGTGGCGGGTGAAGCAGATGCATGTTTTCCACTGGAGCTCCACAGCAGAAACTGATCCAGATGTGGGGCTGGGAAGGATTTGGAAAGCGATGATTCTATCAGTCTTCTGTCATTCTATTTAGCCTGGGGCACATTCCCGCCCCATCCACTAAATGGGCCGCATGTCTGGGCACGGCTGCATTTATTTGAACACCTACCAAACAAACACTTAAAACAATCTCTCCTGTTCTACTCTCTTCATTGCATTATTCTCCCCTCTTGCAGCTTTTGTTCATGCTTTTTCGCTGTTCCTCTATGCGACAAGCAGAGGCACATTCAGCACGGCCATAAAATAATAATTGGCTGGTGAAATATTAAGGAATAGATGAGAAAGAGTGTGGCGGCGCGGTGTCAGTGCCCCGTGTGTACCCATCAGTGAGTGTGTGTGAGCAGCAATGGGCCCTGGCTACAGCTCATTGGTTTGAATTGTGCGGAGATGAAAAATGCAAGTGCTGCAGGCGGGAACAGGAGGGAGAGAAATGTGACTACAGACATCAAACTTTCCGTCTTCTGCTGATGACCTCATGTTTTCATTTTCTCCTCAAATACAGGGTCTGACCTCGACTTATACGGGACATTTAACCCTCGCTATGACTTTTCCACAGCATTATTGAAGATCATTCAAGATCTTTTGGAATAATGACCACCAAACAATATGAATGAGTGACTGGACATGGACCATAGACAAGTGTGTAGCATGTGGATGTTTCATTGAAAGTAATAATGAGCCAGTTGCAGGAAATGTGAGAGACAATAGTTGTCAGAAATGTATATTATTGACATGTAGTTGATTGTGTTTTATTTGACCTTCATTTAACCAGAAAAGTCCAACTGAGATTTCAGAATCTCTTGTTCAGGGTTGTCTTGGCCCCAGAGGGGAACCCAAAGGAATCCTACACAGACAAAGAGATAACATAACATAACATCCCATCCATCCCGAGAATTGAACAAGAGATATCCTCGCTGCACCACAATGCCGCTAAAAAGGTGCTAATCAAAACCTGGTGCTAAAATAAAAAGTAAAATTTGAGCCTAATTTTTCAATTTGGAGTTAATCTTTGATCATTGAGTGTAGTTTATTTAGTTTTACCTTCAATTATAAAAGGAAAAAGTGAAATAGACGGCTCCCTCTGGTCTCCATGTGTATCCAAAAACATCACTTGAGGGAACTGTTCACCTATGACAAGGCAATAATACTATTTGAACTGCAATGCATCCAGTCCAGAAATGGGTAAGTCATAAAAGGAGCTTGTCACTGAAAGAACTAGTCAGTTAATGCAGCGGCTCACCACTAAGCCACTGGTGGATTACAAATCAGGGAGACTGGCAGCCAAAGGAGAGCCTGGACGCTATCCAAGCTTCACTCTGATCATTTCTTTGAGCAACAAAGAACACAGGATTTGTGGATAGAAAATAGCCTGTTTTTATAAATCAGTCGACTGGCGTAATCTGTTTTGCCTAATGGAGGAGCATGAGGACTTTTCTGCTTGTTTACTGGGTCGTCTCCCCGCAGCTGTATTGTTCTAACTTGACTTTATGCCATTTTCTTGGGATGCGCTGTGAAAGGCTGTGAGAAATTAAATGCAAACAAAGTAGGAACAGAGACAAGGAGAGAGAATGTCAGTGGTGGGAGGCGACAGCGATCCGCCCATACTGTTTATCATACATGACTTTCATTACGTCTGCAAATGCTGGGAGGAAGGGAAATGCCTAACACAGCAGGAGGATGTCAAAAGAAGTTGTTCAGTGTGAGAGGAAATCGCAAAGTCTGCAATTACAGTGGTAAAGTATGTCCTCAGCAAACACCAAAACGTCTTCATACAAGCTTATCATGTATAAAATCCTTGTAACCTTTTACAAATGTTCTGATTGTTGAACTGCATGCCGTTCATATCTCACTCAAATCTCAAATGTCCAGGACTCATTTAAAACAAAACAAAAAATCACCTTTTCTATATCTTATATCAATATTCAACATAAACAGACACATATTCTGCCTTTACACTTATTAACCAGTGTGAGTGTGTGATTTCAGTTGCCTCTCACTGTGCATTTTGTTTATACAGCAGTAAAAATGAATCCACTCAAGGCCAGAGCAGCCCACAAAAAGCACAGATGCACAATTGATTACTACTATTTTCCTCTTATTTTTATATTATGCCAAATAAATCCTGGAAGCGCACTCCCTCAGAGCAACAGCCATTTTTTAAGAATTTTGTTCAATTAATTTAATTGGGTGCCGTTATTGTTGTTCGCCGTTTATGAATCTGCTGAAAGATTTTAAGGTGGTTAATAACAAAATTGACTAGTGGCAGAAGTGCACCGTTTTTCTGGTTGTTTGCAAGTTTCTGAAACAATAATAGCAATGTGAACTTCTTAAGCAAATCAAAAGTAAATGACGCTCTAGTTTTCTATGACATTGCAAGACAAGGACTGTCCGATCCTTGCGTTTTTAACTCCCAATTTAGTTTGTCAGTTTCTTATTTCTCCTACAAGTCCAAGTTTTGAGGATGAGTGGTCAATTTCATACTGTGATGAGGTATGAGATGTTTTAAATCAAGACGTAGTTCAAAGTGCACATTTCAAAACGCTTCCAACGTGATTTCTACATTATCAGGTTTTACCTAATGTTACTTTTGAAAAGTGGTGGATACTTTGTACAGTTTTCCAAGTTAAGTAAATAGTAATTGTGGAGGCAACAAGAACTGTCCAAATTGTAACGTTAGAGACAACTCAGTGGAAATCAAAGCTGTTTAGTATTATGCAAACTATAAGATTCAACTTATGAAATATTTTTCCTCAAAGTAGTAGGTCACAAAAAGTGTTTTCAGTGTCCAAAAGCAAATAAATGCAGGTCATGAGAACAAGCTCCAAACTTTGAGAAACTTGTTGGCAGCATAGATAAGAACGATTAGACAGCAAACTTTATTTTGTAGAGAAGACCTTATAGATTATAGATAAATGCGTTTTTTATTTGATTGTGACAAAACACCTGTTTAACTATGCCTTCCCTTGACCGATTTCAATTCTGCACCGATCAAAACTTAAGGTAACTCCCAAAATCCCAGGAGACTTTTTGAACTCAACTCAGTTTTCGAAGCAATCAGTTCTTGGAACGTGACCAAAACTTTGTACAAGGATAGGGCTCCAGTGAAGGACATATCCACTGAAGCAGCTGGTCCATAAAAGGGCAGGTTCCAATTTTCACTGTTTAACTTTGTGGACTGACTCTTTAATCAAAAGGAAGATTAAGCCTTGATACGGACATGTCTGCAATTCAAGAGCAGCAGTTTTCTTGGCTTTTTTTTTTTATCTGTAGTCTGCAAGTACTTTACTCTTTCCTTCACATACCGCTTTTCAAAATGCACTCAAGATTCATGGACAAAATGCAATGTTCACAGGCGTGGCAGCCAATCAGGAGCTTGCCTTTTCACAGCTGCAGCCGAGGTCAACCTAGGACATTATTTATGTTTATGCACACCAGCTACCAGCACAACCTTCCTTCTCTTGCATCTATTTTACAGGAAGCACAAGGACAACCACTACAAGATACATTTAGATAGACACAGACACTTATGGGCATTACACTTTTACAGATTCGAAGGAAGCTATCATTTTAAACTATACACTCAGGGATGAGGGATGCGCACAAGAAGAAAGCACGCAGCTTGTGCACACATACAAGACACACTTCCTCTATATACACACACTTCTGATAGCTCTTGCCACAAAAATCCAGTGGAACCAATTACAGCTCAGCTCGCCTGGCAAATCAAGTCACTTTTAACCCTCTCCTCCAAAGTCTGGGAACAAAGTCGGTGCTGATGAACAATAACACAAAGAGCATGAGCCTTGATGGCCATTTTTTTCTGTTTGTGCCAAGGCAGCAGAGAGGGGAGAGGGAGGAGGACCAAATGGATGAGGCTACAGAAAGGAAACTATTGGGACACTAAAACTGAGAAGATTTTCATCAGTTTGTTAATCACTGTACAGAATACAGCAGTAGCTAGACCTCCATCCATTAACGGTATATACATGGTCAAAGGGCCCATAAAACTGGCAACTCAAAGCTTGTTTCAATGTTTTTCCTTCATGAACACACCTGGAGTTGGACTTTGTTTCATGGCAATTTTTGAATAAATCTGTGTTCAATCCTTTTGATAAGAGCTCCAAATACTTGCCTCCACCTGCTGATGTCATGAGGTGGTGCTCTTCCAGACAACAGACTGTTTAAGCAACCATGGGTTTCATTAAATTGAAGCTGAATGCCCTTTTCAGAAAACCTCATACTGTATTTCCATTTGGCAAGCACAAAATGACTTTCCTTTTCTTTCAAACCAGATTCAATTCAATTATGACAGTTAATAAACATGTTTCATGTTAACCATGTATAATAAGTGCATTGCTATTCCACAAGCTTTGTTAAGGAATGACGTATGACCAAGCTAATCATTCACGTAAAGGAACTCCGGCGTACACTGTAACGTATCCCAGTTTAGAACAACTCAAACGCTCACTTTCCTCAGAGACAAAGCCTGGCATGCGTAGACACACACACACACATACAGCCTCACACCTCACCACAGATCGCATTTCATTGCAACACCAGTAAAGTTCCACTGGCACGAGGGAGTGTTAGACAGAGAGAGAGGAGAGGGAGTCGGGAGCGATCGATAGGTGGCTCAATCTACTACTCAACTTTATCACCAACGCGGAAGATCTCAGTCGGAAGCCTCCTGATAGCACACCACACAGAAACACTCGCAGAAATCGCCTCGTCATGTGAAAACACAGGCGAATCTTTCTCCAAGAACCCTTTTTCATATACTTTCTTCATTTAGCGCTTTTTCACGTTGCTTTCTACAGCAGGCACTTGCCCATTAGCACGCTCCCTGTATGGTATAATTGATTTCTCGTACTCTCCTCATGTGTAAGTGTCATTCATAAGTCTGTGTGTGATGGTTTGTCGGCTGGTAGGCTGGCTCACTGATTGTGGAGACTGAAGTGTCCAGTGACCTATTTGTAGCACAGATACAAAGAGTCTGACAACCAAATCTGATTATAGCAACCGGACCAGGCGCCCCCTTCTGAAACCAGTGGCCTAAACCAGGCTCAACCTAAGCCGCCATTCATCCTCCTGCTTTTGGGTTCACGTGGGTAACCTTCATTCTAACCAGAGGGGGGGAGGGGAAATAACCAGCAAATTGTCACTCCTGCTGATGAACAGAAACTCTTTTTTTATTTTTTTATTTTTTTGCGGCGACATTAACTGGGGAAGCAGAACCTGAACTCGTGACCTTTTACGCGGTAATGGAAGAGACAGAAGTTGAGTCGGACTACTCATTAAGTTGTCTGAACGAGTGGTTTTTCGCTTGGCAACGGGGATAAGCGAAACTGACAGACCATAATGTAATGCTAAGCAGATGTGAATATGCCACAAACATGACCGAGATGTAATACTCTCAAAGTCAGGAGATGCCACCGACTCAGGCACCTGGCTAGAGTTGAGAGGTGTTACAGGGAATCACTCAGCCCAAACATAGACCCCCCCCCCCTCCCCCTTTTCCTCAAATTACACTAGAGTGCTTATAACTAAACACTGGCAGGGAAAGGACAGACAGCCTATTAAAATAAGTGACCACAAGGGCAGAGCGAGAACGGAGAAGAGAATAGATTAGGACGAAACTGGGCAAGATACCATAAGGACAAGGGGTCACACGGAGGTACCTACCGGATGCCTGCCCTGAGGATACATGATCCCTGGAGAGGAGAGGCTGCCAGTCCGTTTGATGGCCAGGTTAGTGCCCTGGCCCTCCACTCCTCTGCCCTCCACTGGTTACTCTACTCTCACCGACACTCTTTACAAGTCCAAGTTCTCGCGGCGGGTTTGAAGTCCTCTCGCTCAGTGTCCTCTAAAGAGAGTTCCTGTTGACAAGCATTTAAGGATCGCCTTTCTGCATTTGTCCAACAATGTCATGATAAAAGAGAGCAGATGTTTTGACCTCTTTCCTTTGTGTTTCCCAAAGACTTCGCTATTGCCGTCTCTCGCTCAGTCTCTCTTCACCTTGTATTCCAGGCGCTGTGATCAGTCAAGGTCCACGCGTAGTGACATGACAGGGGTAATTTCATCCAGACGAGCCCTCCACCTCCGCTGTCTCTCCTCCCGCTTCACTCCAAGTTCCTTCACCTGCGTGTCCAAAGGCAAAACGTAAACATAAACTCACGCAGCTTTGTCCAAACAGTCTTCTTATGAGCTTTTTCCCCCTCCTCTGCTGACACGCTGAAGTCCTGACTACTGCCGCAGAAAGAAGGAGTAGAAGGAAGAGAAGAAGGGAGGGGAGAGGGACTAAGAGCTTTGTTTTTAATCTAAATGTGGAAAAAAGAAAAAAAAAACGAGAGAGGAAAGCAGGAAAGAACAGCAGGTCAGTGGAGGATCCAGCGGGCTTTTCAGCAGCAAGCCCTAGACTGTAATATATTGTGCCTGTTGGCTTCAACACAAACACGACAGGCTGCTAAAGCTCCTCTTAAGGTGGAGCCGAGTCCACACAGGAACAGCCAGTGACAGAGCAGCGGAGGGAGGAGGGAGGAGAGAGATGGATCCATTTTCAATTGTGGTCAGACACACAAAGCGATCAGTCATGCACAAAGCTCCGACTGATATGAATCGCATTCACACAGACGCGCTGACACAAATACATGACAGCTTATGTGGACGCACTTAGCATTAGCACAGATACACACATGCATAGATGGAGAGTAGGGGAAGGGGTTTATTACCCAGATCCACTCTCCTCATTAAAATTCAGGCTGCATGATTAGATGTCTTTATGATGACATTTAATTGCATAAAAGGCCAGGTGTAAACGCACAGAAGAGGCACCAGTAACTTATCTAACTACTCAGAAATGCAATGAATCCAGATGTTTAGGAGTGGTACAAGTAGTCATCATTACTGCATTTCTGAAGTTTTGTTTTTTTTAAAGTCTCCATGGCATGATGCAACAAGAGCAATACCTTCTGCTTCTGTGGCCAACAGGAAAAACACTCACAGGCTTCCGTTTTACACAGCATCAGGAAGCTACATTACTTCAATCACATTATCTGTAGTTTGTGGTTATAGCAGTGAGACAGAAAAGAGGAAACTAGAAGCCAGAGCATAAGTTGAAATGCTATTTTGTGTTGCAATGCACACTCTTTGGTTGTGTCTTTAGATGCAGCCACAGATAAGAACATTTCCAGTCACATGTCACAAGACTAGTGAATTTATCAGTTTGACTCAAATCATGGGATTGAAGGTTACCATTATTGTCAGCATTAACTAACTACATTATATTATGTCTTTACCATTTGACACAAACGGTAGAAAGACAATACAGTTCTTGAAAGGGCAGAAAAATGTGCAATGGCAGGCTTGTGAGCAACAGATAAATAAAGTCATAAATAGTGATAAACAAATTAAAAACACAATATCCTCCCCAAAGGGTAACCAGGGTAACCAGTGCAGTCCACTTTTGTCTGCTGGCTCTAAAACTGTTATTACAAGGCGACCCAGATTGGACCTGTACTATCTAGAGCCGAGTATTTAAAGCCTTCAATGAAGAGTGCACCAGACTGTCCCGCCGTCTTTTGGCGCTGCTTATAATGAGTTTATCCAGGGCAGCGCTGCCTTTGAACTTGATCAAACGGCCAATAATCCGACAGCATTGAATGGGACACAGTCAACCCTGGCATCCGTGGAGGCTTTCCAGTAAGACAAACTGCATTTGATAACAAGTGGGTTAACCAAAGGGCAGTCCCCGTGCCTCAATTAAGGTCACCTACCGACATCCCATTATCCAATGCAGTGTGTTAACAAACACTACACCTCCATTTTAAGAAACTTAAGCTTCTTTATTTAACCCAGGCTTAGACACAGACTCCAACAATACATTGTTTTGTAGTCACAGATGCTGCTTTAAACTTTAATCAGTTCAATGAAATGTTTTAGTAGGGCGGAATATATATATACAACATGAATGTAAACAAGACCTTTTAAATAAACTTCTGCAACAACAACAAAAAATCTTTCCTCCTGCCATTTAGAACAAAATACATTTTACTTAAATAATGTACTGCTTCTACAGTCACAGAACTGGCTGGTTGATCTGACAATTAAAAAGCGCCTTGCCAAAAACTGAGATTGAAACTGTTTTTATTTGGTTGGGACAGTGCATGTTAATGAACTCAATGGAACTCATACCACACTTTTGTCCTCCTATTTGCACTCTCAAACACACTCTTACTCAACCTGGCCTATTGTACTACATATTTTTAGTGGTTGGAAAAACCGGAGTTCGGAGGAAACTTTTCGCAGTTGCACATGCAAACTCCACACATAAAGGCCCTGTCCCAGGGATCGAACAGGACTTATGGCTGTGAGGCACGAGTGCTAACTGCTGTGCCACCGTGCCAACAATAATTGAGATTACATTTCAAGTAACAATCTTTTAATTGCCAAGCTCTAAGATTTACTCATAATTTCGACACTGATATCACCATAGAAAATCATCCTCCTGGACCCTCCAGCATAGTGATGTTTACAAAGGCATTTGGGAATGGTTCATGGGAACTTCCCTCTCCCTTTATCCAGGCTTGAGACAATAACCAAGTGTATGGCTTATTGCTATGCTCTGGGAGAATAATTGCATCACACCTATGTCTATCAAATCAACAATCATTGCTGTAGCTAACTATTCAGTTTCTAGAATTCTGCAGCCATCAGTTAAAAAACGTTTATGCTGAAAAAGGAGCATCCGCCCACGCTGAATAAGAAGTAGACCATGAACAGCTCGCTAAAGCACTATCACACCTTGAGCAATTTAGAGTTAGTTATCGGACCCGCTGTGTTTAATCTGCAGAGCAGGCTATGGAGCCACCTGCTCTAAGGTAACACATTTACCCAGGATAACCACATTCTGACTAAATTATCTTTGGCTGCACACACTTTCTTATTTCATCAAGTTTCATTTTTACCGTGGCAAGCTCATTATCATCTTTCAAAGGGTGCCTCTGTCACAAAAGCAAAGTTAATTCACCAAGTAGCCTTTTGTGGTAATCTGCATTATCTAATTGTCTAGAAGAGATTAGGAAGGTAATTAATCCCCCAGACTTGCATTATGGTTAAGAAATTAAAATAGGCACATGCTCTAATACAGATTAGTAAAACAGTCTAGGACTTGTGTTGACTGTAATATGTAATGTGTAGCTAGTGTTGACTGACCTTGGCCATAGATCAAGATGTTGAGTGCAGAGAATTCATCATCTACACAGTTTATCAGCATCATAAATTACCACAGCAGAGCTCCATCAACAGAATACGCCTGGGGGTCCAAATGAATCTATATGATGAATAAAAAAATATTAACTATGGATTTTGGATCATTGGATACAGATTTAGGGGTGTTTGTACTGTATTAGTGAAAAATAAATCACAAAACATATGTCTTTAGACTTAGTACTGTGAGCTGGATTCCATCTCCTCAAACCCAACTTTCCTCACCCATTGGGTGTGTAGCTTTATAATCGAGATGATCACTATTTCAGTCCATTAAATGCTGTGTGTTTTGTTATTTTTTACTTAAAAGGACTTGTAATTGCAACTACCTAAATTTGAATGGATGTAGCTTCCATACTACAACTTATTTAAAGAAAATAAGATCAGCCTATCCGTCAAAAAAACCAACACGTCCCCATTGTGGAGGATGCCAATATTAGCCCATCAACACTCACGATTGATATAACGTGGTATCAATCGTGTGTGTTGATAGGCTAATATCGGCACCCTCCACAATGGCAACGTGTTGTTGTTGTTGTTTTTAACCGATCTGCACTCTAAAACCTGCTAACATAACTGTATATGCATTTTCAAAGCTTAATTAGCTTACCTTTACTTTTACTCAAACTTTATTGAGCGAAAATGTAAGATGTCAGTTGTATGCTAAGAAGCCATTCCGTTGTATTGGCTACAGATTAAGAACATTTATTATAACCATAACCTTCACAGTACATGTATCATACAAGTTAACAAGATAACACCAAAGTCAGAAGTTACGTCTCAATTTGCAAGGTTGTTGCAGAAGCATGCAGCATCTCTGCAATTCCACCTTTACTGCGCTTCCTCATCTGAGACTTCGCTCTGGGCTCTGATTGAACAACATGGCTCTAGCTTTAACAAATCAGGACACTTACACCCCACGTTGGGTCCTGATGTCATCACGAGAGTCGGCCAATAGCAGACAAGAGTTGCCACTGAATGGGGGTGGGCGATGGAGAAGGGGGGTGGACGTGAGCTGCGGGTCTGTGGGGATTGTGGGCATTGAAGTCCCAATTATTCAGCCCGCGCACGCATACATACACACGCTGCACGTGCACGCTGTCAGTCACGCTACATAAACGGTCAGTAAATTCCACCGTTAATTTCAATCCACATATTTGTTTAGTGTGCTCACAGAAACATAATGCAAACACAGACTTTAGGAGAAATACAGCTTGAAATTAGATATGCTTTTTTATTATTATTTTTATCTGCAGTGAATTTAAAAAGACAATCGCAGAGCATAACTTGGTGGGCAGTATCCATGGCGACAAACAACTGTACACATAATGGCTTCATAACCTCAAGCAGATAATGTTTAGCACTTGATAAATCCAGAAATAAAGTACAACATGGAATTAATTATACAATTTGGAACCGTCATTCATTCAAGTTTCCTTTCTTCTTTTTTCCCTTTTTAACACTTCTGACAACAGTTAGCTAGCTAACACTAGCTTTCGATTTTTTATTATTACAAATCAAAACTTCAGCTCACCAGTGCTTAATTTGATCCTCTGTTTGAGGGAACGCATTCCCCCAATTCTCAGTTTTTCAGGGTAAAGGATCCGGGAAATATTTAAGGGGGATCCGGCAAAGATTTGATCTGATATAATGGTGTTTAATGATAGTGTTCCGGCAAATGTTTTGGCCTGTTCCCCGAATCCATAACATCAGACCAAAAGTGTTCCTGAAAATACAAATTTACAAATTAAGCACTGCAGCTCACTGTACTGTATTTCCAAGTAAGTCCCTTCTCATAAGTATAAACAAAACCCAAACTTCTCTTGTTTTTCCCACATTAGCAGTGCTTCAGACATTGCAGGAACCTGCCAGCGTTAGTGAGCAGGCATTACCATGTAGCTCGCTAATGCTATCTAATGGCTGTGACTTATTATGCATCATGGCTTTCCTTTGTTTACATTTCTGATCATCCTTTAGGCTCTCTCTTGACTGACTCAGAAGAAAACACATTGCTTAGTGCTTGTCTTGTTTCAGAGTTACCATGTCTGGACATGCTTGGTCGGGATAACTTCACACAGTGTGCTTACCGACTGAATAATAATAATACAAAAAAAACTGTCCTGTCTTTACTTGTGTGGATCCGTGTTCTGCTTTCGGGGAGGATATTGTGTGAAAATGTGGTTTAGGGTTTGCATGATGAATTGTGAGAAAATGAATCATAGTGAGTCATCTACGAATCATGCTTATTTTATAAAGGCTAGAGGACCATAGGCTGGGTATGGAGAGATGTCAGTGTCAACCACTTGGATATAAATTTTTACCAGCTCTATCTTGTGGTTGGCAGCAGTATCATACACATTGCCTAGATTGCATCGTTGGGTGCTCAGGATACCTAATTAGGCTACTTTTGGCCAACTAATTTAGAATAGACAGTCATGTGAAAACAAAATCTATTTAGTAAAGAGGGCTGCTTTTATCAAATAACAACAATTCAACGTTTTATATAGCTTAAAGTATGACTCCATGTTATTTAATGCTATAAACCTAAAATGGGCGGCATGGTAGTACAGTGGTACGGGTTCAATTCCCACCTGGACGGGGCCTTTCTTTGTGGAGTTTGCATGTTTTCCTTGTGTCTGCGTAGGTAAGTTTCCTCCGGGTAGTCTCATATAGGCCTATACTCACAAATAATTGCAGATGGCTGAATTCCATAGTCTGGAAAAGACTGCAAGTGACCAAATTCTATGTGATCACACAAAGAGCTCTAAGTGAAGCAAAGTGAAACGTAAACACTGGCAAAGAACTCATGCAATATTCAACACTGCCCAAGAACTTGAAATTTTTAAGGAAAATCAGCTTGAGTATGCAGAAAGAAACAGCCGCATCACACGCCTTCCTCTTTAACACACTGGTTTTTACTTTCTTGTTGTGAACTGTCAGCCAGTCCAACAATCTGCAGGACTACGGCAACTAATCCATGCTGTAAGAGGAAACAGCCGAAGGAGAAATACGATCCATATGATGTGGAAGTCTGGATAAACTCACCACAACTCTGGATGAATGGACTTCTAAGCACAGAGCAGTGGAGTAACACACAAACAGGTTAGTGTAGTGTCTTACGGCCTTCAGAACATATGTGATCCCTTGACCTGCTGGGGGGAAAAAAATAACCTACTTTGCTGTGTGATTCCATGATTGTGTCTTTGTAGAAGTTGTGACAACCTGGTTATGCGGTCATTCTAATCCTCACAAGAGGTGGGGTATCAGGTATGTTTTTAATATGTTCATTCCTTTACTAACTTTGTTCTGGATTAAAAAGTTGAGTAATAACAGCAGATATGGCATATATTTATAGTCAAATAATGCCATCCACTTGAGGAAAATGACAATAATTGTTTTGTCCCATTAATTTACTGACCATAATTTAAATGTCAATGTCAATTTTGTTTTTTAAAGCACATTTAAAAACAACCTCAGTTGACCAAAGTGCTGTACAGGTACAGTAACAATATGTGCCATCCCTTCATGTCTTTAAACAGAGTCAGTGTACATTGACCTGGCACAGGGGCAAACCACTCTGCCACCATGCACCCCTATCATTAACTACATACCTGTAAACGTGTCTGCTACTACATGCCCCTCTTTTGTTTGTCTTCACTGTCAAATCAAACGTGCCAAAATAATTGCCCTATTTTCTCTAATACAGAGATGTTCTTTATTAACCCACTTTTGGATATGTAGTGTGTTCTTATTCCCAAAAGTAGCAAGTCTTGCACCACTTAAATCACCCTGTGGTTAGTAAGTCCAAAAGACATTGCAAAATTAGACCTAATGTATGTCTCTGTGACACCCCTTCTACATCATATCTAGTTAATGATTTACATCTGAATGGTTTCTAAAGAAGTAATGCCTTATGATGTATTCTGTGGCAGTCACTGGCTCTGACAAGGCCGCGGGAGAGGCAGAGAAACAGAGCTGTATAGCATTAGCTACACGTGTATCCCAGCAGATTTGTTCTATAAATCAAGTTAGCCCGCTGGCAGTCCTGTGTATGCACTGCTCTTATGGAGGCTGTTGTCATGCCAGGTTTGAACGCTGTGTTTTAATTTGAATGCCATATACTATACTACATAGGTGTTTGGACCAATTGTGTTCCACAACACAATTGGTCCAAACACCTATGTAGTATAGTGGATAGACAATTACTTAATCACATTTTTGGGTCTATGTGGAGCTTGTCACACAAC
Source organism: Neogobius melanostomus (assembly GCA_007210695.1). Lineage (NCBI taxonomy): Eukaryota > Metazoa > Chordata > Actinopteri > Gobiiformes > Gobiidae > Neogobius > Neogobius melanostomus. Next base: position 1,302,571 of record VHKM01000113.1, on the reverse strand, counting down.
ATTGTGGATTACAAATGTAGAAAGTTTAATGTTTTGTGATTTGCTTTTACCTGTATGTTAATGCATCAGCAAAGTCATTACAGTTGTAGTAATCTGAACTGACCACTGGCCTGACTTACTATATCTTGAATAACATAAAACTCAGTATTCTGCTGACATCATGCAGTGCACATGTCTTTGGGTGAAATGCTGGTGCCCTGAGGGAGTGTGTGATTGTAATGAAGCAGTGTTCCAGAGCTTTACTGAGGCTTGTTCCGCTCCCTATCTCCTCACTCTGCAGCCTTTTTATGAGGCTTTAAAAGGCCTTTATGTCTTCCAACTCCTGCATCCCGCACCCAAGGGCAGCCCTATGCTATGTCATCTACTGCACGTGGTAATGCATCAAAACCCAGGCACCGCACCTGTGCACTTTCAGAGAACAGACTGTGTATGTGCACGATGGACTAGTTGCCTGCCACTGTTTGAATTTAAACTGCAATCAGTCATGGGCAACTAAACACGATATGCTAGAATTATCAAAACATACCTTCTTCCAAGTAGAAGCTAATACAGCACATTACAGCTGTTGCCTATTGATTTTGTTCATGTGACCATATATCATCGTAAACTGCCCATATTTCAAAATGTATTCAAGCAACTGTCAAAAAGATATTGATCAAATGTACAGTTAGCAATATTGACCACATGAAACAAAATCAAAATCTTCTATCAGTGCAAATAAAACTAAGTTGAAATTATTTTTTTTAAAAACATGGTGTTAATATAACACAATTGTTGTCAGGACTTTGAGCCATAAGTGAATATATAGCATTTATGTGGACCCCACATGCAATATTAAGGAGAGACCACTCCCCAGAGCATAATTGGACAAACTCGGGGACCACATGCTGTCAGCTTGGCGTTTTTTTCGGCTTGCAAAGAAATTAAGTCTGCCCAACACTTGAGATCGTTCTAAAAATTTTGACTAAATTGGCTAAAATGGAACAAGTGAAGTCCTATTTTATCTCTTATCTTGAAAAGCATGATGGCCAACATTATGGTTCTCAGAGTCTGGAAGTCATAAAAAACTCCAATATGGCCCTTGGGTCAAAAAGTCTGCCCATACCTGCCCTGGGGAACATTAGACCCTTCTGTCTATCTGAAATGACAATGTTATCAAAATCAACAAGTTGCAAAGACTATGATTTGCATTTAAATAGAAATTATATCCTGGGGTTTTCCATAGAGCAGATATTTATGATGTTTTTGACAACCTGTGAATGTGCATTGTCATCAGTAACATTTGTGTAAGTCACTAAAGTCAGTCCTGCCTCACTCCAAAGACTAAGGAGACAGGACGTATATGTTGCTGGGCAGACGCCAAGAGTGTGACTAATTATGTGTGAGGCAGACGCAGTGCATAAATAGCTCCCTCTCATTCATTATCATCACCATCTCCTCCTCCTCATCCGGAAATAAATAAATATCATTTGAGCCTGTTTGTCTTTTAGTAACGTTAACATAATTAACCATTCTAAGAGAGGCTGCATGGAAACATTTTATAGCATTTGATTTTAAGCTTTAGTCCAAAGAAGGGAAGGTATACCTCTGGGTACAAAGGTTTTCATTTAAATTATGCCTCTTTTTTTTCTTCTTCTTTCATTTGAGCAAACCGTGTTAAAATATAGTGAAATTCGATTATTGTATTTATGGATATAACTATGGGGAGGGCGCCTGGTGTAAACCTGACAAATTGCATGCAATTGATTAATTGTGGTGGTGTTAAGCATTTAGAGGGGTGGGTCACTGGGTCTTAGTGCCAGTCTCAGACATGGATAAATAGTTACTGAGGGGCAACAATTTCGAATCCCGTCTCTGATTGTTGGGTAAGACTCTTCCCCCACGTTGCCTTTGGGTTCGATGGCACATACAGTGACTTGCAAAGTATCCACCTTCCTTTGACTTTTCAACATTTTCCCAAGCTATGGACCATAAACATAAATATAATTAATTGAAATTTTATGTGAAAGACACACACTAAGTGACACACAATCGTGAAGTGAATTGAAATTCATACATGATTTTGACATTTTTTTAATAAATAAAAAACTGAAAAGTGGGATGTGCAAAAGTATCTATACCCCTTTCCTTTTAGTGTAACCAATTGCCTTGAGAAGTTGCCTGATGATTTCTGAATGATCACATGTTGACCTAATGACTAAATATCTGTGATGGTCTCAGAGGTCTGTTAAGAGACTGTTGGGGAGCAGACAGCATCATGAAGTCCAAGAACACACCAGACAGGTCCGGGATAAAGTTATTGAGAAGTATAAAGCTGGGTTAGGTTATAAAAAAGATTTCCAAAGCTTTGAACATCTCTCAAAGTACAGTTAAATACACCATCCAGGAATGGAAAGAGTATGGCATCACTGCAAACCTACCAAGACTCGGCCGTCCTCCTAAACTTACCGACAGAAACAAGGAAAGCACTGACCACAGCTGTTACCAAGAAGCCTATGATGGCCCTGGATGAACTGCAGAGAGCTACAGCTCTGGTGGGGGAAACTGTCTATTAGTCGTACACTGCACAGGAAGCAATTCAGATAGAGGGTGTTGTTATAGAGCGAGTGCATGAAATCAAATTCCTTGGAGTTATTATAGACAATAGAATTACTTGGAAATCGCACATTAAATATATAACTACTAAAGTTTCAAGAAGCATTTCAGTAATAGCAAAAGCAAAGCACATTTTAAACAGCAAAGCTCTACATATTTTATACTGCTCTCTGATTTTGCCCTATTTGAATTATTGTACTGTGGTTTGGGGTAGTACCTATAAAAACAGTAAAACCAATAGTAATGCTGCAAAAAGAGCTATCCAATTTATTCATAAAGTTGGGTTTTTTGGACCACACAAACTCATTATTTTTAAAATCAAAGATCATGAAGTTTTGTGACATTGTTGAGTTCCAAACTGTACAGATGTTATACAAAGCAAGATACAAACTGTTACCGGGCCAAATACAAAGAAGGTTCCAAGAACGTACTGGTCGTTATGAATTACGTGACGAATTAAACTTCAGGCCTCAGAAACATAGCACAACTTTGAAAAGTTTTAGTCCGACAGTTAATGGTATACAATTGTGGAACAAATTGGAAATGGAGTTGAAACGAGGTTCAAACATCAACCTGTACAAATATAAATACAAACAAAAGACTTTTGATACAGAGAAGAAGAAACGCATTGCCTCAAGGGGGAGTAGTAGGATCAATTTGCATTTGCATTCTATTAACTAAGAAAGAGTGTTGTTGCTCTGAACGGTTGTCATTCTATTGCTCAAAATTACAAATTGAGAATTAGGGTAGGCGAGCTATGAATCTGTTGAGAGGACCCTCCCAACGGGCTCATAAACCTTGTCTTTTAATGCACCACTAAGCATAGGAACATCATCTACAAATTCAGCTAGTTAGGGCAGCTGGGTGGGGATTAGTTGATGGGGATGGGGATACTGCCCTCTTCAACTGGCCTGCTCTACACCCTGGCTTCTTAACGCACTACACTGTGTAGGGCTTACATATTACATCATTCATTGTACATTAAAAAGGAAAAAGAATGGAATGGAATGATGGAAATGACAGCCTTTTGAACACAGAACTAGTGCCTTTTGGAAATTGTTAACTATGTTTATAGTTAATATATATATATATATATATATATATATATATATATATATATATATATTACTTAATGATCGCCTTTGTCACTTGCTTAGTACTAGACATCGTACATGAAATGAGACAGTTGTTGTAGTTGTGTTTCCTTTCTGTTGTGTTAAATTCTGTTAATACGAACATTTCAAACAGTGCTTTGTAAGTGTGGTCCGTGTTAAAACAGCCGCTGTTATAGGTTCTCTTTTGCCAATGAGTGTCAAATCAAAATCAAAATATGATGTTGCTTAATGTAAGATTAGTAATTATAACAGGTAAAGTTAAATCACAAAAGGGTACGTGGTGTGTATGTGTGCATGCTGTGTTCCCAGGCTTTTGTATCTTGTACTTTGTAATAATGCTCCCTGTACTACTGTGATATGATTAAATGTTTTTATTGCAATGATTTCGGGGGTGGACGCTTATAAGCTTTTGCTTCTGCCCACTCCTTTTGAGCAGAATTTTAACTGCTCAAATAAACTAATAAACTAAACTAAACTACACTACACAAATCTGTCAGAGTGGCTAGAAGAAGCCATTTTAAAAAGAAAACCATTAGACGCCACATGGTGGCTTCTGGCAAACAGTAAACGGGACTTCTTATGGTTTTCTTTTAAAAATGCCACTCTGCCATAAAGGCCAGATTGTTGTAATAGTTGTTCTGTGCACAGTTTCCCCACCTGAGCTGTAGCTCTCTGCAGAGGATGGCCGGGTCTTGGTAGGTTTGCGGTGGTGCCATACTCTTTGCACATCCCACTTTTCAGTTTTTTATTTATAAAAAAAATTAAAAATCATGTATGAATTTCATTTCACTTCACGATTGTGTGTCACTTAGTGTGTGTCTTTCATGTAAAATTTCAATTAAATATATTTATGTTTATGGTCCACAGTGTGGCAAAACGTCAAAAAGTTAAAGGAGGGTGGAAACTTTTGCAAGCCACTGTATTGGCAGCCTCTTCTTCTGTTAGAATACCCCATAGCATCTTTGGCTACAGCGTACCCACACCATCAAGTATGGAGTGAATGAATAATGACTAAAGATAACATGAAATGTGAAGAAACTTGTCAAGAGCAATACTAATTTAAGCATATAGTTTCTTCCTTCAAATGTCTTATTTTGGTCATATTTTAGACAGTGTTTTATACTTGAAGAGTTCATTTGCAAAAGCAGATATCTCGGTTTTTTGTTTTTGTTTTTCTGAAACGTTTTGGATATTTGTTACTGTACTCTACAGATGACACTTGTGAAGCTGAAGTTGTGTAAATTAGATTAAGAACTAGTAACTTTGTATTTTTATGGCACTGAAACAGACCTGGTAATGAAAACACGGTAAGAAGAAATTTGCAAGCATACATTGAGAATTTTTCAATGGCACTTATCTGTTTTTGCAAATGAACGCTTCACTTATTTAATGTTTCATACTGTATTATGCGTTGCTTGAAAGAGTATTATGTGCAAAACACATCAGTTCAGATCAGATCTGTTGGCTAGATGTAGTCGATGAAATGCAGTCGCTCTGAACCATATGAGGTCTTCCTGTTTTATATATACTCTAATGCGGTGAGTGCGCCAGGCAGTGTAAAGGTTACATTACATGGATTTGAGAGTGCTACCTCCAGGCAGCAGTACAGGCATTTGTGTGACTAATTAGGTCTGAGGCATCATCATTATCACACTCTCCCTCTTGTGGATATAAATATAAACCATTTATTTAACGACACCCTGCTGAGATCACACTTTCAGCAGAACATTTGTTTCTTAAATGGGTTGTATGTACTGTTAAAATAACTGGAATTTGAGACAGAGATGGTATGCTATAGAGCAGTGGTTCTCGACCTTTTTTCCTTGAAGTCCCTCCTGCACATGCTGTAGTCCGGTAACAAGTTGTTATACTTTAATACTTCAAAACATGAACAATATGAACCCACTGCAGTTGATACATGATGGGGTAGACTCCTGAGCATAAACCTATAGCTCAAATGCGGAGAATCGTCAATGGCAGAGACACATTTTTACTACCCCTTTGTTTTATGTTTAAAAGACTCTCGAACAGATTCAGGACACTGTAAAACGTCATGAAAAGCGAGAGGTAAAGTGTGTTGATCAGATGAGTGTGTCTGTGTGAGGAACACTTTAAACAGGTGTGCGTGTGTGCGCGTGTGTAAAGGGGAGCTTTGGCCGAGAGGTGCAGATGGCTGATGTCAGCGTTGAAAATTCATGATGCTATGTTCGGAGATTCCTGGGGGATCTCTTGTTGTTGGACTGGCCTCAGAGAACAGTGTGTATAAAACATGAAACTCACAAACAGCAGGGTATGTGCGATAAAATATATGAAATCAAGGAGTAATGTTCCAGAGATAGAGAAAGAGAGAAACGTCACAAAGCTACCAATAGAAAAACTTTGCCTGTTCTGATATGTGTTCAGTGCACTTTTAGGGCTGAGACTTTGGTTTATCCAAGGAGGTGATTTGATGACTTCTGTAAGGTTTTGACAAAAACATTCTGGGAGTACGACAGAAAATAAATATAAAATGATTTCAGATACAACAAACTCAAAGCACAGACTTAGATGCACGCGTGACATAGCAAACAATTTGAAACAGTTAGGGATTGGACTTCTAATATGGCGCTCCTGCAATGCTACACAGACAGTGCTCAAATGTAGATCAGCCACAAAGTACCTTTAATTCAGAATAGAAAGAATTTCAGTAAAACAAACACATTCACAAAATGCTGAACTCTGGTGGTAGGGTGTCATTTTTGCAAATTTCTTCATAATAAAAATCAATTCAGGAGGAATATGTTATTTGTTTTGATACCACTGGGGTGACAATGGCTCAGATGGTAGAATGGGTCATCCAATAATCGAGAGGGCGGGGGTTCGATTCCCGGCTCACGCAGGTGCAGATTGTCATGGTATCCTTGGGCAAGACACTTCATCCATCTCCTGTGTGAATGTAGAGTGTGCGTGAAGGGTTGGTGTTGGTCACAGGGGCCAATGGCACAGATTGGCAGCCTTATTTCCGTCACCCCAGGGCAGCAGTGGCTACAACAGTAGCTTATAACCACTGAATATGGAGTGAATAATAACTACAGTGTAGCGCTTTGAGAAACTTGTGACACAGACGTGCAAAGCTCAACATAAGTGAAATCCAAACAGTCTGAAAGCAGTGCCAAATGAAACTTTTTGGCAGGTGAACGAAGAACACACGGGGATCCTGGATTGTGGGTCGTGTGTGGCTCTGCTCTGAACTATTATAAAGTACCAAGACTGGTACAATGCAACAAAAATACATGTAAAAATCATCTTGAAAAATGTAGCATGCTTTTATGTGTGCAAGCATCTCGCTGAAATGTTCCATATTTAGCTGTCCTGATTACACTCTGTGCAGACATGATGAGTTGTGGTGTACAGTAAGTCCACTGAGGAGAGGGTTGAATTTGCCTCCATTTTCTGACACATCGTCCCATGTGACGGCAGCATTCCCTGAGAGAGGAAATGTCACAGTGACATTGAGCGAGCATCCAGTCTGATCTGTGTGTGTGTGTGTGTGTGTGTGTGTGTGTGTGTGTGCGTGAGTGTGTGTGTGTCTATATGTGTTGAGTTTAAGCAGTTTATGTGTGCGTCCTCTGGGACTTGGGCTTTCTGTTTCCGGCCTGTCACCACACATCCACTCTCTGCACTGTCTAGTGACACACTGTGTGTGCATTATATCATAAACACATGGGGTAAAAACTAACATAGTAACTTATACTAATAGTATATAACATCAGTTCTCAGCTTAGAGTAGTATACCATCCATAAGTTAAAAAGGAAATTTAAATCACACCATCCAATAATTATTATGCCGTCTTTGTTAATTATACAGTGTTTGTACTGACTCTTTGTATTGTAGGTAGATGGTCACCGATCTGCTCCAATTCTCAGCTGTAAATTACTATGATGTAGTTTACATCACATTTATTCAATGTGATGTAAACGACTTGATAGTAAAGATATTCTATTGATATGAGGTTTTGTTGTTAGCCTATTATAGCCCACTATGGGCTACAAACCATATGAAGGCATGACAAAACAGACACATTGTATTTCACACTTCATGTTTGAATTGTCATTTTCTATTAGTGTAAGTGTTCTGATGATGGTCCCAGGGGTGCCTTTACAACAAGTTTGTTTTCTTGTGTCAAAACAAAAGTGGTATTTCTGCACAGTTATATATTTTTTTATTTGAAACCCAAGGTATTTTTAGCCCTTGTCTTTGTTTAATCCGGCAGACTAACAAGAGCTAATATTTTCTGTAGTGAACTGTCAAATGGGGCTAATCTCACCCAAAAGAACCTGATTGTCTCTCTTTCTCTCTGTCTGTGACTGTAATCCCCGTCCAGCGCTCGCTACAGATCTGTTGTTAGAGCGACTGCACAAATATAGCTGAGTAACTAGGCCTACAGCAAATAGAACAGAAGTGAATTTAATCAAATCAACACAGCACGCTCCATGTTCCAACACTGAGCCTCTGGCAGCAGCCCTCCTCCTGCTTCCTGTCTGCTTTGAGTTGCACTCGCGTTCCCTCTAATCGTGATACACGTAATTTTTGCATGATTATCCCTGTGTGCCCTGATACATGTTACAATAGCTGACATTTCAACCATAAACAGGTATCAATAAGTAAAACAATGTAGATGTCATTTTAAGGAAAACAATTGGGCCAAAGAACAATCCTTGAGGGGAACCATTAAAACAAAACAAAAATTATACGGGGAATGTTTTTGCTGTTGGTTTGGTTGATTACAAACTGGATAATACAGTGGCACCGTGATTAGTACTCACAGCAGGGAGGTCTCAGGTTTAATTCCCACTATATGTAGGGGCTCTGTGGATTTTGCACACACACCCCACACACTTTTTACATAGGCTGAACCGTCATGAATCAGGTTAGTTTTAGCCTACGGATGTGTTGTTGCAATAGTAATCCACATGCATAACATCTATTACCTTGTATATTATTAATTTTAACCATATCATAATCCCATCTAATTTAATATCTTCAAGACATCACCTAAGTATTCAGGGTCGTGAGTGCTTAATTAAGAAACATTTGCCTCCACAGTCGTTTATCTATTCCGGGAACATAGTACCAATGCTCTCAGACAGTGTTGTGTTTATCCTCTAGAGTCTATACCTCCCACTGCCATCTCTGAATCAGCCCGCTAAAAAGAGGCCGAACGCCAGAGAAGCCATTTATTCTAATACCCACCTGTAAGTGTAATCCTTAACGCTGCATTGCACTGTTAATCACAGGCACTGGCATGGTACCACTGCTTAAAAAAGCATGCCTCGCACAAAAGATGAAATATGAGGCTAAATTGAGTCTTTATGGTTTTGTTAAAAGTGTCTAGTATCTGGGGGATGTGTCAGTAGCTATTTAGTAGTATAGTGTGTGTATTTTAGTGGTCTGTGGTGTAGAATCACATTATGGAATTCAGAGATTGGAGTTTTTTTTAAGATTTACTTTGAAAATAACACTCAAGCAGCAGCTATGACATTATTTGAGGTATGGCAAACCAAATGAGAACTTCTATAAAAATGTAAATATGTCATACTTTTCACTTCAATGTAGTCATCAAAGGTGCTATTTTTACCTTTGTTAATTTTGTCTAATATCATTATCGTCATATTATATGTTTTTCTCTTGACAAAACTAGATCTTGTCTCTGACACATGTGATAATATCCATGTTTCTCTAAATTAAATATACTGTTGATTTAAAGTAAGAGTATTAACAAAATTCTTAATGTGTTTTCTATATATTAACTGCCAAAAATATGTTGCCTAAGCTTTTCAAATGACACAAATTAAATCCATAGTGGGAACCATGGCTAAAATGAAGTACTGTAGATACTATTAAAAGTTGGTCAGGCATCTCTCTTTCAAGTGGTGCATCAGTGTAAGAGCAGGAAGTTGGTTTCATAGCGTCAGGAGGAAGAGTGAGATAGCTCGATTGTAGCGGTATATCCCGAGGTGTTTTTCTACTCGCTCTGCCGCTGATGGATAGAGGTCGTGAGGCGATGAATTAGTGATGAGGATCAGGATGAGAGTGCTTTCCTGAACCAACAGTCAAGGCTCACACGGGACAGGTACATAGAGCTGGGGTGTGTGGGTACAGACAGGGCAGGTCCCAAAGGTGAATCTACAGTATATGGTTCTTCAGCACACAAAAACACTCATGCAAACCAGAGAAGTGGATACAACAAAGTGAAGGTGAGAGGCAACATGCAAGGGTGATTGTGTATTATTGAGGTGTGGTTGGATGCAATTATTGTGTGTGCAAGTAATGGAATAACTGCTTATAATGACAAATATGCTATTTTAGCAGATGTATGCTTGTAGACAAGTTTGTTTCCGGTCTGATGGTAAAATCTGTGATCATAAATATGCCCAATTCAAAAAGTGATCAACTAAAACTTCCCTGTGTTGGGTTTGGGGGAAAAAAATTGGAAAATAATGTTAAAATACTTTTCGTTTTTTTGTTTTGTTTTTATCTGAAACAACACTTTGTACCCCTCTCTGGCTGGGGTCCTCTCTGACTGAGAAGCACTAGCTTTTATCTTACAATAATAATGTAATAAATACATTTTTTTAAATTTGTTTTATTCCACCAAGATAGTGTTCCAGATCTACTAACTTCCTTATTGACTATGGCTACTGGTGTCATGCTAACACCAGTAGCCCCATGAACATGTCCAACGCCACAGGACAGACAAATAATCATGACCACAGAGGAATACAAAGAAAGCCTAAAGTTACTTGTGGCATGGCGCCTGTTGCATCTCCTCCTGCCAGCTGGTGGCGCCGCAGGTATATAAGCGCAATACATTCACTACTTTGTTCTCTGACGTCACTCACTTCCTCGTCCAGCCGGTGTGTCAGTGCGTTCCTCGCTTCTCCGAAGGACAGGTAGCGTTTGCTCTAGATTTTATTGCCTTTAACGTAACTATTTACTGGCCTTAACTGGAGGTTTTATAATTTAGCTCCGTGTTGTGGTAACGGTTCCACGATGTAGCCTCCAGATGCTCCATGCGCAGGGATGGTGTGCGTCTCGCTGTCATGGCCCCATACCCGTTTGTTATGCCCTGCGTTCGATGGTACGTTTGGGGCAGAGCTTCAGTTTATGGCCCAACAGTAAGGCTAGGTGTTCATATTTTTCCTTATTTACAGGTGATCTGGCCCGCGCCGATGCGATGACGGCGCTGTCCTAGATGTTGTTGCCTTGTCTTTTAACCCTTGTTTTTGGTTCACTCACGGACTCATTTTGGTTATAATTAGTGAATCAGCTGGAACTGACATGAACGAATGTTGACTGTGAAAATGATAAATTGTGAACCAATTGAATCCCCTTTTTAATAACAAATGAAAAACAGAAAATAATTTATTGAAACGAAATATATAGTAAATAAAACGTATATTTTTGCTAAGCATGGACTCTGCCTGTGTCAATCATAAACGAACCTGCGTGCCTTAAGGTCCGGAGCCTTCTCTCCGGTGGCGTTGTCAATATTATTATTTTTGGCCGTAATATGTTATTGGCCAATACTAGCTAAACCGCTCGTCTTGCTACATTTGGCGTTGTCGGCAGGATTGATTCTCAACACAGGCATGTGTTCCATAGCCTACTGTTTGTGGCAGGCAATGCTAAAGCTAAATTTTCAGTGTAGCAGTAATCCTGGTTTCATAGCCGGCCTAAGCCTGTCCTGACCTGCCATTTGTGTTTATTTTTATGTACATATTATGTTTGCATGTTGTGCTTTTCTTTTAAAAGCTTGTTTTCATGTTTGTTTTCTGCATGTACAATTTATTTTGATGGTATAGTCATGTGACTTGCAAACCTGTATGAAATGATGGTAATGCTACTTTTGATCCAAATGCTTGTGCTACGCCAGCCTAAAGCTAAATTATCTGTCAATAATCTGAATGTAACGATGTCTGTTTTTCTGTGTTTTTAAAGACAAGGCAACAGCAGAGAAGTCCAGTATAGCAGAGAGGAACTTGCAGGATTGTAGTGGGTGAGGTCACAGCATCTTGATGCCCGTTCCTATAGTCCCGTATTTGGTGGCCTCTAGTGGGTGGCTCAAACCCCCTAGTAGCGGTGTAGGTAAGGCGAGATGTGAGTTCCTCGATTACTAAATGGCGCACAGGCGCGCCACCGCTGTTACCACTGAGATGGTCAGAGGTAGCCCAATATAGCCTTTAGGGAGCTCAAGATTATCGTGTGTAGTTGCTCATATCTGGGCAGCGGTGGGTGCATTGGGGATGAAGGATGCCTCAATGACCCATTAGCGTTAAGCAGCTGTTGTAAGAAAGCTATGGAGCTTCTAGTATATTTGTTTTTGCGCTATTCATACTCAACACGCCCTTCTGCGGCCTTCACGGCACCTAGTCTAGCCCATGTGCACGGGTTGTACGACTTGGAAATATGCAGTCCTGGTAGTTGGTTGCTTTAGTGCTTCATCTTTTATTTTTGGGAGAGCAGTGTTTGGTAACTACTCTCTCGCTGTGTGAATGAATGAGTTTGGTTAGTCGTGAGGGTAATTGTGTGAATGTTTTGGTTTATCGTCGGGGCGACGATACAGTTGGCCGGGTGGAATGTGGCATGGCGCCTGTTGCATCTCCTCCTGCCAGCTGGTGGCGCCGCAGGTATATAAGCGCAATACATTCACTACTTTGTTCTCTGACGTCACTCACTTCCTCGTCCAGCCGGTGTGTCAGTGCGTTCCTCGCTTCTCCGAAGGACAGGTAGCGTTTGCTCTAGATTTTATTGCCTTTAACGTAACTATTTACTGGCCTTAACTGGAGGTTTTATAATTTAGCTCCGTGTTGTGGTAACGGTTCCACGATGTAGCCTCCAGATGCTCCATGCGCAGGGATGGTGTGCGTCTCGCTGTCATGGCCCCATACCCGTTTGTTATGCCCTGCGTTCGATGGTACGTTTGGGGCAGAGCTTCAGTTTATGGCCCAACAGTAAGGCTAGGTGTTCATATTTTTCCTTATTTACAGGTGATCTGGCCCGCGCCGATGCGATGACGGCGCTGTCCTAGATGTTGTTGCCTTGTCTTTTAACCCTTGTTTTTGGTTCACTCACGGACTCATTTTGGTTATAATTAGTGAATCAGCTGGAACTGACATGAACGAATGTTGACTGTGAAAATGATAAATTGTGAACCAATTGAATCCCCTTTTTAATAACAAATGAAAAACAGAAAATAATTTATTGAAACGAAATATATAGTAAATAAAACGTATATTTTTGCTAAGCATGGACTCTGCCTGTGTCAATCATAAACGAACCTGCGTGCCTTAAGGTCCGGAGCCTTCTCTCCGGTGGCGTTGTCAATATTATTATTTTTGGCCGTAATATGTTATTGGCCAATACTAGCTAAACAAAAACATCACATGACCAACTACTCCGGCAGAGACCAGTGTTTTGTAAAAATGGGATCTACCCTTGGGTTTCGGAAGATTGCGTTTTGAGATACTTTTGATTTAATTGCTATGGCAACAAATCAAAAGTAGGTCTTTTTGCCCCCGTGCCCAAAAAGACTCTGGTGAACGGGGTGTGTGACTTTGAGAGGGACGGCACAGGGGCAAACTTCAACAAAAACATTCCAAATCACTTTGCTTCCAAACTTCCAAAGATATCGCTTTCCCCCATCATTCATGGCATGCTTACATGCATCACATGTGTCTCGTGTATTCATTCATTCATTCATGTAGCATGCAATGTTCCAGATAAATACAACTAATAATGTTCAGGTGCTTGGCTGCCCCTGTTGCTATAGGCCGCCATGTGCAATAAGCAATGTGGGTGAAGTGAAGTGCAACCTGACAGACTATGGAGGCAAGTACGTATATGACCTATGCCCTGCAGAAGAAACATTTGTCCAAGTCATTTACCTCACACTGAAGTTTACTTTTCATATGTACACAATAGTTACTTAACCACACATATCATGAGTAAAAGACATAGAAAGCCATTTTTAGGCTTATTTTGGGCACTGGCGGAAGATTATGTTCTTAAATGAGAGCGAGGAAGGAGAAGTGTGGAGGGAGTGTGTGCCAATGTGTGCAAGTGTTTCAGGGCGAGTGTCACCAGGATTGGAAGCGACAGGCAGGAAGTATCAGAGGCAGCGGGGTAACAGTCTACTATAACCACACAGGGGAGGGCTCTAAGCAGCACAACATCACCACTACAAATGCACGCAGGAGAATGAAATATACAGAAGATGGAGAGATGGACGAGGATGAAATGTACAAAATATATCAAACAGAAAATCAAATAGACTCAGGGAAGGGAGGGAGTACGGAGAGGAAATGTGTTTTGCTATTATTAAACTGGCTTCTGAAAAAGGCTCAATGTACAGAGCAGATAGAGATAGGAAAGATCTAGACAATGTTAAAATATAGGAGAGGATTTAGTTTTGTACCAATTTCGTGTGCAATGAATTTTAGACTTGCGGCTTGTCATCTGTCATATGTAGATTTGGGGGAAAGAACAAAGTTGTATGGTTGAAACTGTTAAAGCCAGGAATAAAAATGAATTTGCATTGATTTTATGAAAATAAAAGTCAGGGTTAATATACTGTAAGAGAAGAAGGCACTGCAACAATGGTTAGAATAGTGATCCGAAAAATTCCTACTGAGACCGAGAGCCAACTAAAGCTGCTTTGAGAAACACTGATCGAGATACTAGAACAATGATTCCGGTTCCTGACCCAAAAGTGAATTATAAAGTGGGTCACAGCCAGTCTGTGCTAAAAATCCCCACTGCAGCCACACCGCGTAACATTTCACTCAATAAATAGAATAAAACGCAAGCATTGACGTAAGTAAGTGAACCCAGGAATCTCGCTGAACTGCAGCAGTTTCGTAAAGAGGAATGGTCCAATATGAATTCCTGATCGTTTGAGCGTCTAATCTGCAACTACAGGAAAGCAGTTATTGCTACAAAAGAAGGGTCAGCCAGCTATTTAATACAGGGGTTCACTTACTTATTCCGTGCATGTTGTGAATGTCTTAGGTCTTTCTGCCAAATATCTTCATAAACCTGTGAATTAATTTTTCTATTGATGATAGCACGTTGTCCAGGCCCTGAGGCAACAAAACAGCCCCACACCATGATTTTCCTTGCTCTATACTTCAACATCAAAACGCTATGCTCATTTTGATGTAAATAGCTGGCTGACCCTTCTTTTGTAGCAATAACTGCTTTCCTGTAGTTGCAGATTAGACTCTCAAACGATCAGGAATTCATCTTGGACCATTCCTCTTTACAAAACCGCTGCAGTTCAGCGAGATTCCTGGGTTCACTTACTTTTTCCTCCCTGTCCTGTGAATGTTTACATGTTACGGCCAATAAAAATATGATAAAATGTAAATGTTTGGGTGGTATTAGTTTAAGCAGACACTGTTTATTAATTATTATGATTTTGATGGATATCAGACCACATTTTATGACCAATTTAGGCAGAAATGCGAGAAATTCCATAGCATTCACATACATTTTCATCCCACTGTAAGTAATTATGATCAGCCATATGTTTACCTTAAAATGTGTAGGAGGGAAGGAAGGACTATATTTGTATAGCACCTTTCACTGATATGGTCACAAAGCGCTTCACATGGGACAATTTTACATTCACTCCGTCGTCTGTGATGACGGTGAGCTAAAGGTACAAATGTAACTTCAGATTCCCTGGGGGAGACTGACAGAACATGTAAAAGTCATGGGTCCAAAGTTTATAAACCAAATGCCATTTGACATTTGACAAGAGTAAAAGTGCATTAACACAAAACATAGCAAAGTTCTGTGTAACTGATAAACAAAGGAGTGCATGATAAAAATGCCGCCAAACACAAGTATTGAAAGTATTGTGATACTTGATAAAGTATCGATACTTTGTATTGCAGCACAAAGTATTGCAATCTGATCTGATATTTTGTCCCAGCCCTAATATGTATACAGGCATGGATGGTCATGATTGGTTGAAGGTGGTTTCTGTATTGTCACCAACCGTTGAGAACCACTGTATGGTCTATAGATCTATCGGAATATCCTCTGATTCAAGATAAATCAAAATATTACAAATCTGCAATGATGCTGTGATGCTACAATAAAACTCGCAGCTTTCATTTGTTTGGTATATTCAGGATGTGAACACAATATGCCAGATTAAAAAGCAGATGAGATGGTCTCTCAGTGCATCTGTGGAAACGTGCATATCCACCGCTGAGCAGCACACATGGGCGAAGAGAGGAACAGAGCGACAGCTAGAATGAGAAATTTGTGTTCTCCTCTTTGACATACACACAGGGAATGACAGATAAGTGCAAAAGCTGGAAGATGGGAGGAAGAGAAATGGTACATACTCAGAGGAGAAAAAAAAGAGAGAGAGAGATGGAGAGATGTGCGGCGGACAGAGATTGACAAGCTCCTTTTCAGAGATGGATGAATAAACCGGCGCAACAGGGGACTGACAGAAGACTACAGGGAGAGAGGGGAGTGAGAGAGAGAGAGGGAGATGAGGAAAGAGGGATACACGTAATGAGAGAGCGTGTCTCCGTAATCAAGCCATACAGAAGAGCGGGAGCGAGAGAGTGCAAGGAAAAGATGAGTGGGCTCTGAATGAGTCAATCATGATTAATCAAGAAGCTTCTCTGCACAATCCCTCAGTCTCTGTCTCCAGTTCTGTTTGCTCGTCTTGCTTAGACCCATCATGGCTGTCATCAGAAACACAAAAGCGTGTTCTAAAGTGTGCAACCCCCGTCTGCTCCCATAACTCAAGGCAGAATGGGCTGCATGTGGCTCAAACTCAGCAGGTAGCAGCTCTCCCAGGAGACAAAGATGCTGCTGGCTACAAAGACTAAGATAAACTACTGAGCACATTCAAAACATAGAGCTATTAGGCTTACCAGGAAGGGCCAGCAGGTGCCATTATACAGGCTATGTCGTATACAACTCAGTTAACTTTGCTTTATCTGAAATTACTGTGTTGCTTCTTCTGCCCCTTTTGCTTACAATAGTATACTCACTTTAAAACCTGAATGCACTGAACATACAGAGAGAGCATTTCATTTTATAAAGCCTAAGCCATATGGTGTTTTATACTATTCAAAATTGTTTCCATTTGTGAAAACAGCAGCTATAGAAATAAAGATGCATCATGTAAGAAAGCTGTTTTTAAATGTCCAATTACACAAGTGTTTTTGTATGTTCGAATGCTTCAGTCTGTACCAAAGTGATCTCTCTGCTGCTGTTTCTGTAGCGGAGGAAAGAGAGGAAGAGAGATTAAGGGTATGTGTGAATCCTGTAGAAAAAATAAATAAAATGGGGCATGCTGGTATATTTCTTACTGTGTCAGAGCCAGCACTGTCTGTGGGGGGAGAGCGAGAGGGGGGAAGACGGCTGCAGCCACGTTTCTATCTCTGCAAGCAAAAGATGTTATGCTTGTGCCTCACGATAAACATTTTTAGATTTGTGTTCCGTTTAATTCATTCCGTCTGTCTCCTTTTCAAAAACTCAAAGTGCGTGACCCCCACCTGCTGATGTCATGAGGTGCCGCCCCTCTGACTTTAAAGTCCAGACGGATTCATCTGATTTATTCTTATCATTTCAGCACTAAAAATACACTACTATAAACACAGTCTTTCCAGTAGGTAAATGTTTTAAAGTCTTGATTTGAAACGGCCTCTTGTGACAATAGATGTGAGAAGGCTTAATTACTATAAAAAAATGAAACAAGAGGGTGAATAGAAAGCCTAATAAACGCCTGAATTAAGCTATACAATGTCGCACTGATAAATTAAATAAATATGTAATGAAGATTAAATTGGTGTTTAAGAATTCTACATACTACAGACTAGAGACCACTCAGTATAGGCTATAAATAGGCAGTATAGGCTATAAATAGGCTTACCTGCACCTACTTTAGAAAAGCAGCACTGCGCTCGTATGATAAGCACCACACTGTACGCGCACTTTGTCTTGTGCACAAATGAGTAGCTGAGGATTGAACAAGCCAAGTCATGTCTCAGCACTAATAGACTAAATGAGGATTATGTGCAGGTGCCAAACAGGCCAGGATCCGCGAGCTCAGAGATGTCGCATCAATTGTGCGAACGTGCGGCACAGAATAGATAAACTGTAATCAGTGCAGCCAAAAGCGCAGGAAGCTCCCGCTGAAATGTGAACGGCAAACGCATGCGAGAATACCTCAGAGCAATTACTGGCGGTTTCTACACAGGCTCAGTGCGTCTCAACACCTCCTCCTGGCGGTTATGCTGTGAACTGCAGACAATCATAGACAGGAAAAGGTTCTCAGTGGACAATGGACAAAGAACACACCAAAATAAACATTTTTTTTATTTGATTGACTTTATTTGTAAGGCACAAGAAGTCCTTTCCTTACTGCAGAACATTTCATATTATTTATAGTAAATGTTTGCTGTACTTTTTACAGTTTTTGTATGTCTAAATGAAGCTATGATATGAGACACAAAACATTTTTGCCAAAGTACACACTTTCAGGTTTAACATTATACACAAAATAAGTATTTAAAAAAGACCTTTACAAAGCTCAAAATGCATTACCGGCTAAAAGTAGAATGGGTGGGAAAGGCCAGAACTTGGGTTGGTAATAATAATGGGGCTCAGGGAGTTTGAGCGCTGCAGTCCCCCCGGTGTCACTTCAGTAATGTAATACAAGCACAAGAATCATCCAGGACAGACAGAAGAGGCTGTCATTACACATAAAGCTCTTTATGTATATATCAGAATAAACTACGTCAACAAATACAAAGAAATTTAATGGTTTATACTGTCAGCAATGAACCTTCTTTCGGTGTTACACTCATCAAAATGAGAACAAGAGAAAAACAAGTCCACGGGTCACAAGAAGCTTAGACCAAAACATTCCATAATTTTACTGCAGACATGCAGTGTGTATGTTGATGCCAGTGTGCTTCATATCACTACAGATAACATGTAGCTATACATACGCTATGAGGCATGTCTTGTTCTAGGTTTTCTTACAGACAGCAGCGTACAGCTCAAATCGAGAACAGCAAAACATTTGTTGAAAGTAACAGGGAAACGGATTAACACTTTGTATAGTGGAGAAATCTCCTTATTTTTTAGCTTTTAACTCTGATATGAACCTAGCTTTTGTCCATTTAGGAATTTAGTGTATTATTTAGTTTTTAAGTTACAATTTTAAAGTGCTGCACTTTAAAACTTGAATAGTCAAAGGTGTCTCCACACTTCTCAGGGTCACAAGGCTGCCGCAGCAGCTCGAAGCACAAATGTCTGAACTTGGATGAAATGTCCTTTTCAAAATGTGTTGCAATAAATCCTATTTACCCCATAACAGTATTCATTTTTATCAAACAAAATAGCACAATTCAACCCAAAGAATTAGTCGACACTTCGTCATTTATAAACATTTAAGTTCTAAGAGAAATTATTTAGACAAAACAAGAGTAAAAATGCTCAATTTTCATAATAGCATTACTCCTACACAACATCGGGTACATACGTATTATTCGTTTTGACTCCAGTGGAAATAATTCCACTGTTTTAATGAGTAACTGTGGTACAACTAGTAGCAAGCTGTTCAGTAGCCGTAGAACCTTGAAGAAACTATCTCTAATTATTATGTGGAATGTTTTCTTGTGAATCATTCATTAAATGCAGATCATTGCATAAATAATCAATTTATCTGTGGACACAACTAGAACTCAAATTTACTGTGCTTCAGGTCGTGATAGACAAACTCTTCTAGCCTAAGTGCTTGGGCGGAGAGACTGAAAAAAGGTGGGTAAATGTGGATCATATATTGGGGTTTTGATTGAGCAGGCAAAAATCTAATCTGTAGCTAGAGCTGGCATCTAACAGCAGTCAAAACGAAAAGACTGTTGTCTGCCCTTTAAACACAAAGAAGCAGAGTAAAACTGAAACTGTAGTTTCTTAAGGAGCTGCTGCCACACTGTGCACTGCTCTCTCCTCTGTAGATGATCCCAGAGACTGACCACAGGCAGAGATTAATGTTAGTGCTCCACTTTGTGTTTATTAAGTTTGTGTCCAACAGAGTGGATAAAAACACTGTTCCCTTATGAACCAGCCTGTGCTTTGTCATTGTCTTGTCCTTGTTCTGCTCAAGCCTAAAACAAACCAGAAGATTTCTTCAAAGAGACACACTGCCCTCTGCTGTCAAATACACGACATGCATGGTCTTCGTCCAACGCACTGCTTCCGATACTCAACCATTGTCAAAGGAAGCAGAGTATTATATGTAACTGTCTATGGTGAGCTCATCATTTCAGGTTAAATTTAGGTACATATGCAAAACCTATGATTTGGATCATTTACAAGCAAAAATGTATACGATTTTAGGATTTAATTCTGGATATGTAGAAAATGAGTACAGCTCCGCTGAACATAAAAACTTGCAATATAAAGTTGTTAAACTAAGTTTAGGAAATCTTGATTTTTATACACTGTCACTGCATTCATTTGTTTAATCACTGCATGTTGGGATAACTGATAGCATTAAGTCTCACAAATCAGTCAGCGGAAATGGATTTCTAACACAGCTGGAAAAAAGAATGCTGATGTAAATACCAAAAAGCACAATTACAAAACTCAAAGCAGGGTCCCAGCTTTCTAAAGTAAATGAAGGCAGTACTACATTTAAGATGCCAAGTCCCTGTCAGTGAAGCCTGGTAGAGGCAGGACTTACAGTGGGGGTGGGGGTTGGGGGCAGTTAGGGCTGTGGAACTGCTGCCAGTGTGAGCTGGCTGCTGCAGGACAGGGAGGCAGTGGGCCACAGGACATGCTTTGGGGACTCAGGTCTTTGCAAAGAAACACTAATCAGACTTGTCACCATCCTCTTCACGGTGGCTGTCCACTCCGTCACGGGACGCCTTCTCCTCCTTGGCCAGCTGTGCTTGGGAGGCCAGCAGAGAGGACAGGGAGAAGAGACCGGAGGATGTGGTGACTGCGGGAAGGGTTGGCTGGCTAAGGCCCAAAGGCAGAGGGGTCATGGGCAGGGCCAGTCCTTGGAGCTGGGACAGCTGGTGAGCCTGGAGCTGCTGCTGTAGGAAGACAGGCAGGGAGCGCTTAGAGGCACAAATGACCACATCTAACAGGAACACACTGTATGCTGAGGATTTCTCTGAGTACGTTTTTATACTTGTAGATTATGTTTTAGCTCTGACTGAGCATTTCAGTTTAATCGTTAAGAGCTGCAATTAAAGATGAAAAGGTTACCGTCTTTAGTAGTTAATGATGTGTTTCATGGACTGTTAATTTCTAGCAATGTATTGTCTTAGTAGTTGCAGCCTCAGTTGCCATACGTTGGACATAGATGATAAAAAAGCAATAGAAAGACAATGATCAGTAATTGTGTGGCTGTCGCCACAGGTTGGGTCATACCCTGATGATGGAGTTCATTTCTGGGGGGTGACCTGCTTGGCTCGTTCGATAGCTGCAAGGACCTGCTGCTGGTGCTGCAAACACAAGTGACGGGTGACATGAGGAGGGGAGACAAAGACAGACCGAGGCGTGGGGAGTTTGGGAGAGAGGTGGAGAGGTTAGATCAATATCAATGGTCCCAATCGAGCGTCGACATGTCTCTCTGGTGGTGTCCCCCCAAAGCCTCTGACCATTCTGCTATCCACACTCACAAGCACACAAACGCGCACACACACACACAGACACACATGCGCACACACACACACACGCACACTCACAAGCACACAAACGTGCACACACATACACAGACACACAGACACACAGACAGACACACAGACACACACACACACACACACACACACACACAAAGGCCCCAGAGAGTGATGGGAGGCTGGTGCAATGTAATGGGTGGAGGTCAACCCCCTGGTGGGCAGATAAGAGCATAGCTTATCTGAATCACACAACCATTTATTACACTGACACACACACACACACAGAGCAGGGTGAGGGAGGCGGGGAGGAGGGGGAGGGGAAGCGCCTGGATGGAAATATTGAATATGGCGAGGAGAATGATGAAGACAGAAGAGGGGGTGAGCGGGGATACAGTGAAAGGAGGTGAAAAAACACAGGAAACGCCTGATGATGAACGACAGGAGGCAGAGCAGGGGGAGGGGTCACGCAGGCGGCGAGGTAATGAGGCAGGAATGAGGATATGAGGCGCAGGGCCTGGGGTCAGGGTGAAGAGTCAGTGTGTCGGCGAGCATACGCACCTCCTGAGACAGGTAGGGCAGCACTTGTGCACAGATCCCATTTAATCTCTTCACTATTTCAGCCTGGACACAGAAAAGGATTTGGGTAAGAAAGTTCTGACATAAGAACAATGTAAATCCAAGGACAAATAATTAGAATCTGACTGTCTGTACAATGTAAAGTGTTTTGAGAATACAGGGCTTTGGACAGTTTAATGCATGAGCAAATACAGTAATGGAAGCATCAGCCATAATCCCCTGCTTTTCTATTGTGATACATTTATTTTTTTACCAGTCAAACCAAACGTTATAAATGTGCAGATCTCCATTAAATACCCATCTTAGGAAAATCATATAAATCATTAGAAGATGGAAAACATTAGAGGAGCAAAATAAGTAAAAAGTAGAGAAACAGTCCATTCACTTCTGAAAGTGCACATGAACATGTTCACACATACACAGACACATATCAGCGTCTCTTTATCCCCTTCATTAATTATGTTGGTTGTAGTTAATACTCTGCTCTAAACTCACGGACACACACAGTCCTGCACTAAACCGCACATACTCCAATCGTTCTCACGCGCAGGTCCATTATCACATTTGGTTGGTAATCATCCAATCCGTCTGAGATATGCAAAGCAGCAGTAATTGTGTTAGAGTCTAATTCATAGCGCTGAGGAGAACGTGGCCTTTCCTGACAGTCATTAGGCATGCAGAGCACAGCTCCCATCAAGCGCCTCTCTCCCATCCACTTGTCATTACACATCCAGCGCTGACATCTCCAAAATGTCTCGCAAATGTCTCGCCGGGACTCGCTCTGCGCAAAGCGTGCCACTCCCTCGTTATTACTAGCCTTTATACTTCAGTCTCCTCTTTTATCTGCCCTCTATCACGTTCTCTCCTCTGCTGCTTTTTTATTTATTTTTATTGTGTAGCGTGTTTGACCTATCCTTGCCCTTCATTGATTGCAGATCCTCTGTACAATCATATTGTAGCAAAGGTTAGAAAATTAGAAATATTCATATTCATGTAAAATGGCTAATACTTTTACACCTCGCGTTTTCATCTGACAAAGCCATGTGACAGAATAGAGGTTGGTTTTGATAAACAGAGAAAGTGGTTGAACGAGTGAGTGGGTAAAAAGGAGAAATGCAGCATGACAGACTAAGTAGTGGGAGAGAAACTGCCTCGCTACAATAGGCCTCAACATGAATGCTCCTCGACATTCGTTTCCACACATCCTCTTCAATCTCAACTCACTAATGGAACCAGCGCAGCCGCTGGCACGATGCACAAAGGAAGAGGGAACGCACACATAACGGACAACAGGAAGTTTCTCAAACAAAGCGCAACCTACCGCACACACATTGTACATGAGAGGTGAATAGGTGCGCTGGTGCTGGTTCAAATAGCAGGGGTGTAAAAGCAGGAAGTGTGAGAAATGTACCACAAAGAGATCAGGATATAAAACAGAGCTGTGAGGAATAGCCCACTTAAAGCAGGGGTTACGCTAGACCTGTTTTGTCACTTTGGCCTTAATAGCTTAATTGAAAAAGTACAGCCTTCACTGAAAATGACACATCATATAATAATTTAACAGCAATGTCGTCATTTTAAATATTGTCAGTAATATAAATAATGGCCTAAATAGTTTTGACCCTGTGTGGCATCATGCAGCAAGATTTTGATGCAACTTTAAGTTGATTGTATTGCAGCGACCACAAAGGCCACACGTGATCCATGGCAGTAAGGTCACAGAAAACAGAACCACTCATTCCATTTTTGACTCCTCACGCTGGAGTTGTTTGAGATTTTTAATCCCAGAACAACACAGGGTGGCAGTTTTGAAGAATTTACAATATAAAGCATATTTTGAGTTGTTTCACCATTTGTTTCTTATTCATAGTTTAAGTTCTTCAATGAGAATCACACAATGTAAATAGTGTTGAAGATAAAGAAAAGCCAATACACAAAAGGTGTTTCCAAACGTTTGACCGGTACTGTATATCTGAAGGATTTCTGGCTGTGGTGTACTATGGATTTGTACTTTTAAAAACCTTGTGTTTTGCGTTTTTAGTTGGTGGTAATAATGATCATAAATTTTCAATTGTATTTTTAAGCATCCAAAAGCACTTTCTGACCTAAAGCTACATGTGCGGCTGGAGAAGCCTCGTTTCTCGTCCAGGTTTGCACAGATACAATAATGTGAAGGTCCATGGCGGGTGGTTACTTTTACATGTGTCAGTGCACATTTGTCACAGCTTCCTGCTTTCTTCCAACATGGCTGCCAGAGTTCCTCGTCAATCACAGAGCAGTGTGTGGACAGGAGGTGGCAGACGGGTCATCGGCACAGACTATCCCCTCAGAGGACCATCCTTCAGTCCACAGTCCGCTCAGGCAGCAGTTATCCCCCTGCCAACTATGATGTATAGACGGGGCTTCTACTTCATTCCCAGGCTGATTTTTGCTATATAAATTGAATTTATTTATCGAACATAATACTCATTAGAGCTGCACATTATATCGACAAATTGACACAATATTCATATAACAAGAAGCCATAATGTATCGCAAAATCCCTGAGGTCTTTCATCTGACTCATGTTTGCATAATACACGGTAACATAAAAACAACGCTTAGTTTCAGATTGAACTGTCCTAATTTTGTTCAATTTTTGCCTTAATTTGGCCCCGTCTTTTTTTTAAAGTAACAATAACATACATAGTACAACATTGTTATTGCAATTTTGAAGAACGTTGTTAAATATCACATATCATGCAGCCCTTATACTCATGTTGCATTGTTCAGCAGTGGTGAGGTGGCTTAAGCTTTCGTCTGGAAACCAAAGGGATGTGGCTGTTGCTGTGGCGACCCCTGATGCAGCCAATAAAGTAATGATTTATTCATAAATACACCTTACACCCAGCTGTGTCCAAATACTTTTATGTAAACAGTAACTCTACAGTTTACTACAGTGTAATACTCTATATCAACCAAAGCAGAGCTACTGCCTCCCTGCATTTGTGCACAGCCCTGGGTAACACTGTTCAAATGAGCCTATAAACACCTCCACACTGATGGGATCTTATCTGCGTATTCCACAGCTGCCAATCACAGAGATGCAGGTGCACAGGAACAGCTGTGTCGCTGTCAAACGCAAAGACCAGTGCAACGCTCAAGGATCTTCTGCTTCAAAAACAATGGGAGTTAACAGGCGTCTGGGGCACATCCAACTGTGGCCACATGACTCGATCCTCTCAACAAGCTGCACTGATGAGCGGTCCTTGAAACTTCACACCACATGGTCAAGAAAATAATGACAGGCCCAAAGTTCAATTTAAACATGACGTAGAGTTCACTGCAAGGTTTTATAGAGGCAGACCTAAAAGACGGATTCCACAGTCTTTGTATTAAATGTGATTACAACTATCAAGCAATTCTGCAAACTGAGAGATAAACTTACCTGTTTGTGCATCTCAATATTCAGCCCGTAGGACATCTCATAATACTGGAATAAAGGAAAAATGACAAAACATCAGATCAATTTAGTAGCTTTTTTTGTTTATATTATAATTTCTCTAATGAAGTTGAATCTAGCCCTTACAAGAAGGTCTACTCCAAACAAACTGCACACAAGACTAAACACTAAACCATATTCTTCCCATATTGTCTGAATTCCACCATTCTGTCTTTGACAGCCTCCAGACTGTAGAAATGAGTGCCTGGACACACAGTCAGACGGACAGACAAAAGGCTCTAAAGAGAGAAGGAAGTGAAGGAGAACGGCGGAGCGCAGTGGTAGAAAGTTCCGTGTTAATGAGAGGCCACCCTCTGGGCGTCCCTCTGTTAATCACCCTGTGTCTGCAGCCACTGCTTCTGTCACTGCAACACAAACACTCACAGCCCTTACTACACACTTGTATCACTCTCTTGCTCCATCAGCACAATTGTTTTCTGCCCAGTCCCACACTGACAATATCATGTGTTTGTGCACAGGCACGTGCACAGAGCACATGCACGGTGTTCAGCTTTTGGAGCTCCCTAAAGTAATTACAGCGGCTGGAAATGGAGGTGCGGCCAGTGACCAGGGGAGAGGGGCGACCTGACAAGCTATTAGAGAAAAAAAAGGGGGGCACAGCGACTGATGGAGGGCGCGCATCCTAATTGCACAAGTGTGTGCGCAGGCTTCAGTGTTCACTGTGGTTGTACTGAATCTATGAATGTTGAGGAGAATCAAAGAACTACAAAATACAGGAGGAGAATATACTGTAGAAATAGAAATAAATCCCCCTAACTAGAGGAACACTTATATTGAGTTGAGTTGTTTGGCTCATGTCTGTCCTGTAAATGAGGTTTGTGTGGAGTGATAACAGTTTGGCTCTCTGTGGTTAAACCTTCACACAAACAGACAGAGCTGAACTTTTCATAAACCTGAGTGCTGCTCTTGGCACAGGCTGCACTGCGCTGTCTGTTTTCTCTTTACCGTTTCCTTACAGTATGTCACATACAACATAAAGGTCAAGCAGCTCAACTCGCACACCTGTGCCATCTGGCCCCATTTTCATTCAGCACGTGAAAAATCACACCACAAAGTAATCACACTTAACAACAACAGAGCCAATTAACCATCAAAAAGGTACATTTATTATCTTCATTTGAACATTTGCTCAGGAGGTGTTTGTGTACACTTTCAAACTCCTTTGGCCTGGAGATAACGCTTAAACCCGGACGTTTCCACCATTTTAGCTTTCACATTCTGTCTGCTCGCCAAAGCTGGAGGAGTGTGGGAGTGCAGCGCACACGCCCGCCTCGGTGTGTGCGTGTGTGTGCGCTGCTGCCTGACGGTGGAGAGAGCAGTGCGGCAGTACAGATTAGATGAGATTAAAGCCAGTCAGAGGATCAATTAGAGGCAAAACATCAGACAGCTACACGGCAACGGCCAGCAACAATGAGATTAGCCCCGAGTGCAGCACTGAGCACATCTGTGTGTGGTGAGAGTGTGCAGTTATACAGCCACCGGAGAGAAACAGGCAGAAAGCACACACTTATCATTATACAGTTAAGTACACTGAACAAGCCACTCTTCACAAATTAACCCCCAGGAGGAGCAGGAGGAGCAGCCTGGAAGGGTCTACAAAGTAATCCAGATTAGACTTTTATACAAACCGTATGATGTATAATTTTAGTTTATAAACCTGATTTTTCTCCCCTCAATATAAAGATCTTTTTATATTGAGGGGAGAAATATGTGATAATAATGTCCAACACACAAATATACGCCAGAAAACCTGTTTCGTACCACCACTGTCACATTCTAGAGACGTACAATCTTCTGAATGGTGGAATACCTTAAATTTGCCTGCACTGTATATAAAATATGCCACGGCCGTTTAAAGCAGTACCAAGTGACTTGTTTACCTTATTACAACCTTTTCGTAGTCACTTTGGGGGTAATATAAGTGTTAATGGGATGATTGGGGGGTCTTTCATCTCCCCCTGGTGTCTCTGGCCAGAGAACCACAATTGCAACTTCGCTGCCACCGGGTCGGAGTCACCAATACACACTAATGGAATCACGAAGAAGAAGCTAACAGGCTAACGGGCAAAGCTAACTGCGGGCTAGCGCCACTTAAACAGTATTTATCTCCATTGTGCAATTGGATGTACAATATCCCTTTCTCCCTTTGTCTTTTCTGTCAGCGTAGTATTTACCCTCACGGACAATGAGTAAAAAACACAACATGCTACGACACCTGCAGCGGCGCTTTTGGCCTCTAGGGGCATGAGTTACTTAGTACTGCTTTAAGACGATTAAAAATCTGGTTAAAATCAAATCAATAATGTGTTAGAACCTACAGATCTTCTGGTGCATGATTGAGCCATGTGCCAGGATCCTCTAAACACATATACGGTATATAATAACTGCACACATTAATCCTTATGCTAATGTACTCTGTTTGACCTGTATGTCTTTTCTCTTGTGCAACTCACAGAACAAACATTCAGACGTTATCAATGTATGATTTATATGAACAAATGCTATATCATGTGTGTGTCTGTAGCCTCAACTCGCACTTTTTTCTATGTTTTATAATTGTTGGTGACAATGTACACCTCGCCCAGGGACAACAATTGAAACTGTGTTGTTTTTAAATGCTTTTCATATAAAGTCGGATTGTATAAAGGAAATGTTTTTGCAAATGGGCAGCAAACAAACCTATGGTGCCGTAACAGGTGTATGGAACAGGTCTTTTGGCAATGGTTTATGCGGAGGCACACTTTTGTTCTACTACACCTCAGTAATTGAAGAAATGTCCCAAAATGCATAAATGAAGCATAAAACTGTTACAGTGTGTTTGTGAAAAATGTATGTAATGACAAAAGATCAGATAGTCAATTATGTATCCATTAAAATGTCTAATGTTGCTAATTGGTTCTTAACCGTCCCCATCTTGCATTGGTCAACAATTTCCTATCGGTAAATGAAACTTTTTAAGCAAAGTAAAAAAGAAAAGAAGTTAGTTAGAGCTATGGTAAAAAGATGTTGGTAGGTGAACAAATGCAGCTGATGTTGCAACTTACCATGATATAATGACGCTGCATCTCGGACTTCTCACTGGCCAGCTTGTCACATTCGAGCTTGAGGCTGTGGACAGAGGAGCCGGAGTGAGGGCTTGTTAGTGCGGCCTACAGAGTTGGCTCTGAAGTGCTGACGGCAGGTGACTCTTTCTCCCTTCATCATCATTACCTTCACTTCCACTAACGGCCCTGTCATCGCCGCCCTGTGACCACCTTCTCCGTCGCCTTAATAATCAACACTCAGGGCCGGTTTACGCTGATAGAAGGTCATTTTCAAACACAGAATCGTTTCCAAAAGTCTGCTTCCAATGATGCGTGAAGAGGCGGCAAAAACAGCCTGAAATAGCGTTTGAGTTTTCCGAGCAAACCCATCACAGTGACAGCCATTAGCGGTAATCATGTCAGCGCTGATGTCATGCAAGGAGACGGGACAAAGGAGGACGCGTCAACAAGTCACTGTGATCGTCACGACGAATCGACAGAGGTTAAAAAAAAAAGAGAAGAGAAATGGCGGGAGGGAAAAAAAGCCCCACAGTGAGATTTAGTGAAGCAGCTGGTTACAAGCTGCCTGTGTCGGAGAGCTTTATCCGACTTGACGACCGGATGCGGCTCAGATCAGATAAAGATATGCGCAGGCACACGGCAGATAGGCACAGATTCGGCATCAGTCTGGAGCCGTTTGATGCGGTGTGGATATTTATGCTGGAATGTTCTCGGCTGTCTACAAGAACGACAGCTCGATCACTGGGAGGCTGACTGAATCCTCATGGCATTAGCTCCACACTGATGTACTTCAGTATGGCACGTGGTGTGACAGGTGTACGACTACTGCAGGTGAGAGACGGAACTATTTACTTTAGAGTCAGAGGAAGTGTGTGTGGCCAAAACAGAGTAATCCATTGAAAACAGTCTTTAAGGGTAGAGAGAGGCCACCGTGATCTGGCTGTGACGGCTCCAGTGTGAGAGGCCTGAGGTGTTTTCAGACTTTTTAAACGATCCTTTGGTCTTGATATTAGGAAGCATAACTTAAAACAAAATATGTGCCAAGAAAATACCCATAGAATTGCAGACCCTATTTAATGTAGATATTTATACAACGGCTTGGTGAACAAGGAGGCCGTTTAAATTGAGAGTTTGGCCGCAGACAGGATCAGAACAAGTTTGGGCTGTGAATGTTTACCGGAGTGTGGGCTGGCGTTTGAGAGTGGAAGAGGGGCAAGGGCACAATGCAGGATTACGGAAGGATTAATGAACCAAAACATTTCAGGCTTTGATGAGAATTAACATTTTAACTCTATTAAAAGCACAATAAAGTCCATGTTTAAACCTGATTGGGATTGTGTCGTCAAAACTGTTATGAAGGATTTGGACATTATGTCAGATCTATCAGCAGTGCTACGACATTTCTAGCAGCTCACAAAAAACATGGCGGATTTTACCCATAATGTAAACATTAGATGCAAACCTTTTTTAATCATTGTGTAACTGTGCTGGCTTGGCTGTGGGTAGTCATGACAACGGCTTCATTGCTGTCAGCCTACCTGGGATTGGCTTTGTGCCTCTGATTGGAGCGAGGCAGCCCCCGGGCCTGCTCCGCTGATCTCAAACGACACTTTGATGGAGTTTTATTGCCGATCCTTCCGTTTCCAAATCGCTCGTGCTGTCATCTTTATTTTGATTTATGTATTCCCTGATCTATTTATGCACGTGTGCGAGGGAGAGGAGGAGGGGAAGACAGCGACAGCTACGATGCTTGCTACTATACCCCGGGGAATGCCTGGGGAGCATTGCCTTTTAAAGCTTGTGCAAAAGACAGGCACAACACAGCAGCCGAGCTCTACAAAGCCTCATCTGTGGCTCCCAAGCCCCCGCCCCAGTCTCCTCTACCGAGTCAATGGGCGCTGTATGTATGTTCTGTACACTGACACAAAAAGGTATTCTTTCAACTGTGCCCCAGCGCTCTGAAGAGGGTTAAACGGCGCTGCTCATCGTAGTGGGAATTACAAAAACCAAAGGCGAGGAAGGCGGCGCGCACGGTGTTATGGCGGCTTCACAATCCTCGGCAAACAAGAGCGATCAGACCGGAGCGGGGATTTCCACACAGTATGCCTGGCTTTCATGTGCGTTTGCCTGTGTCGGCTGAGGCAAGCCTGCGGAGGGCTGTGGGAGAGCAGGTACAGAAGAACAAACCCAGCTCCTCAGGAAGGAAAACGGCCTTCAAAGGCTTCCACAAAGACACATCTCACAGCGCAGTAGACCCCACGGCGCCCCCCGCTTTATAACTGCTATCAAAGAGATCAGCTGAGGTCGGCCCAGGAACTTTGCGAGTGCCTCAGACTGCTGGCACTGAGGCTGTATTCATGCTGTAAAAGAGGCATCGATAGCTGAGGGCAAATGAGATTGATTTAGGAATAAGTCAGAGGTTTCTTCAGAGTGGAGTTTAATGACTTACTGTGTTTGTGAACTGGCCTTAAGTTGTTATTTTATCTTGTGCTGTAATGTATTTGACAAAGCGGCTTCAATGACTTTGGGTCTGATCGTTACTAGTTAGACTGGCAAAGAAGTTGTATAAAGTATCTCCAAATGAGCCACAGTTTAGAGACACGCACCGTTTCCATTCGTATGCAGCCTTCCCTTTTACACGGTCCTAGGCCTGCCGCAGTAGAGTTTACAGAAACATTCATAAACGTCACTGCTATTATGGTGTTGTGCCGCACCGCCTTCGTCTGTCAGCCTTCCGCAGCACTGACACACGACTGCACATCCCACGTGAAGTGCACGGAAACATTGTTTTTACTTCGTGGTTTGCTTCACCGCGTTACTAACGCCGCCCACAGCTCAGCCGAGATCACAGGCCCCATCGTTTCAAAGGGAAGGGTGTTCGGGAGCAGGGAAATTACTTGCTTTGATTTATTTTGTTTAAAACAATAATTTCACTATTTTGACACGTTAACACATTCGTTTCTCCAAGTCCAAAAGAAGACACAAAAACACCTTCGTTTTGGGAGAGAGAAGCCTTGGCATATCGACGTGACGCCACATTTCTTCGTTGCCAACATAATTATTCTAATATTCTAATAATAAAACCATAGAAATCACTGACACGCTGCTAGCTATCAGAGCCTGTTCCTACAATATACTTCTGATAACCAACGGCTCCCGGACCAGTTTGAATAGAGCATTCTTGCTAACTCTCTGCATATGTTTGGAATGAACTTAATTTATCCTTTCTTTTTCTATTAAAGAGGGGGTATTATGCTTTTTTCAATCACATAGCACCAGTCTATAGCATACTACAATGATGACGTAACCTTTTGTTGGTCTGTATATGCAGTAAATTAAAATAACTGCCTTGAATAAAATTGCTCTCTCAAAATGGCTGTGCTGAACGTCTTGAAATAGGCCTCTGTCTCTTTAAGAAGCTTTCCGACACGCCCCCTTCAGCACACTGCTGTGGCATTTAAACAACACTACTGTGCGGGGAGGGGGCTCTGCTGAGCTGAGGAGCAGTGGTTGGTGGCTTGGCTGGTGACGAAAGGTCCAGAGGCGTCTCCAGGAGGTGGGGGCGTTCCTAGGAGGACTGAGGCATAGCTACACCTAAAATGGCTGCCGTCTAAGTTTTTACTGATTACTCAAAAATATGTGAATGAGCCAAGGCAACACTCCAGGCATGTGTTTAATGAGGGAATGACATAATAACATGATATAAAGCTTGAAAAAGTCGATTTTACATAATACCCCCCTTTAATAAAACTTGTTTGTCTAGTCGACAACTCAATAAGTAATGACTCCTCGACTAGTACAACAATAGCAGTTTTATGTACTGTCGCAGTGCAGTGGTGTGTTCACCTGTGGTACTGTGCCTGGAGAAACTGGAACTCATCCTTGATTCGGTCACACGAGTCTGAGGTTGTAAACTTCAGCTGCTGTGATGAAGCCTGCCAAAAGAGAAAAGAAAACACAAAGAAAATGTAGCAAGTTATAAAACCGCATATCTGTAATACTCGGCATATCAAGTTCACTCTGGCATCATGTTTCGTACCAAAGTCCTAAGGCAGTGGTTCTCAAACTGTGCTATTCAGGCCCCTCCGTCTTTGGTTAATATAGAGACAATTTTGTGTTGGGTGTTAAAACACATTTAGCTGGGTATAGTCATGTTACAAACCCTGGTTTAGATCTGGTAGCGTTTGAGATTGTACAGTATTGTTCATTCAAAAGATTCCTCAGTTGATCAAGGTAGACCATGTTGCTCTGGTCTACCTTTACATAAATACACAATTGATTCTTGTGAAATAAAGAGCTGTAGGTCATTCTGGCCATACTACATTCTCCGAGCACTGGTGGAGTGTGTTGGAGCTCAGCAAGTCTCAAAAATAAAGGACCACATCTCATTATTTCCCAGCAGGCTGCGTAATAGGTCAGGTAGGGAAGAAAGGGGAAAAATTGAGGAAATCGACATTTGCTATGCCACTACGACTGAGCAGGCATGAAAAACCATAGGATATTTGATTGCAGCACTTACAGGAGGCCTAGATCGGCGCTGTTAGCAATGACCTGACGCTTTGTACCCTGCTCCCCGCGGTCTGTCGCCCACTTCATTTGGAACTACAAATAGGCTGCTTCACATTCATTGAGCCACAGCCAGAAAGTAGGCTAAGCAGTGGCGCTGCTTCAGGTCGCAGATAGACCTGCTGGCTTCAAAGGATAAATTAACTCTGCTGTGTGGCACTGCTTAGCTCAGACGTGACTAAGGGTGAGAAATTCGGGTAGCATTTAAACTTGGAAGACAGAACCGCACGACAGAAAGTCATGCAAAAGTGTTTTGGATTAACCATACATGTGTTGAGTATTAAATGTTGTAGAAAAGTGAAGAAAAAAAAAAAATCATCTAATTAAAACAATCTGTGCTAAAAGTGTAACTAAACACTAAACCAACTTTTTTATGATAAACTGTATTCACCTTATTCCGCCCCCCTTTGCCCCTTTTTGCTTTGGATCAGCAGTTTCATTGTATTGACACTTCCAGTAGAGCGCAATGTCCGTTCATTAAGCGGAGAACGAGGGAAAATGTTTGCTGCTAAAACCTGATGTTTAGGAGATTGATTTGTGTAAAATGTCCAATGTTCATTTGCACCAACATGTCAACACTGCACCGTTTCTCTGCACGGCTTTGTGTCCGTGTAGAAACTGATCTTCTCTTGACTTCTCCAGTCCCATGCAAACTAATAAACTGGACTTACAACACAAGCAATGCCAAACTGTCCATCGATTCAAACTGTTATATAAACATCGGGCCTGGTCAAAATATAGAGATGAGGGTCTTTAATTTGAATTGCTGTTGTCTCATAGTGTTAACAAGTGCTCAATGTTTCCGTGCCATCGTTGGTTTAATTTGTTCCTTACCATCATTGGTATATTGTTCATTACCATTGTTGGTATTGTTAAATTTTCTTTACATTGTTGGTATACATTTTTTTGTTGCGATGTGATAAATTGTTGTCGCATGTGGTAATGCCACCATGATATAATTTGTAGAAAAGTTTTTAAACAAGTGACAGTGAAGCGGAGTCTGTTGAACTCTGAGTGGGGAACTGGGGGTGGGATTAAATAAGTTTTCTTCTTCCCACTCCCTTTCAGGTGGAAGTGGATTGTTTTGTTTTGTGCTGTATATTCTTCTTTGTTTCCCTCTGCCTGAAATAAATAAATAAATAAAAAATGAATAGGAGAGAAGGAGCTGGCACAATTCATGGCGGTGCCCACACGAACTTTCGGAGTAAGGTGAATAACATTCAAAAAGACGTGCATGTGCTACCGGCCGAGGTTAAACACTGAACTACAATTTAGATTTTTTTTTGTTGTTGAACGAGCCCGCTGACGTCATGAGTCCCCCACGAAAATACACCCGACCACGCAGCGGGACGAGTAAGAAGTGCAAGTATTCAGTGTTAAATCAAACAGGATCAGGCGAGTGCGTCATTAGCACATAACGGTTACCGCTCAGTAGACAAGCAAGCACCACATAGGTTCAAGTCAAGCATGGGAAAATTGCAGGTTATGTGTAAATGTTTCAGGAAAAAGTATTTTCATTGATACGAAAAACGTAAGCCGGTATTGTACTACAGCTATAAATGTACAAAAATATTGTTTTTAACTATTATTTCTATCATTATAAGATTGTAGAGTCTTTGCTGTGCTTTTGATTGGATCAAGCTCATTGGCCAATCAGCAGCAACTGGTCTGTCCAGTTCATGAACAATTTCAACAGAAACCATTCAAGATTGATATTATTGTGCTCATGTTATTTGTACTGCAGAAGCAATCTGGCTTTTACCAGGTTGTTATGACTTTGGACAAATAGGGACAAATAGCGGTGTGGGTTTTCAAGCTTAAACTGAGAGGTCATGGTCACAGAGTGTGATGTCACAGACTGTTTATGGATGCTCGATGGCAGCTGCCTGAAAGGTGAGTAAACCAGAGCAAAAACAAAAAAAAACTTTGGGTTGTCAGGCTTTCACACCAAAGAACTTGACTTTATTTATCATAATTTCCAGGTTGAATAGTCATAATCTAAAGACTCTAAAATGGCTGACTGGGGAACATTACGTCAATGTCATGGGGAGGGATGGGTCACACAGGAGAAATTGATGTCCCAAGCCTTTCATCCTTGACACCTGGTATACATATTTTGGAGAAGTCCCCAACTCTGAAAAGTGAATGAAGAAGTGGTGGTTGGTCTGTTATTGTGGATCTTCTGTTTTGTTTGCAAACCCAAACAAGGAAGACCTTATTAGAACGTATTAATCCAGAGAATGTTCTCATGCCACTGCTCGCCAAGGTACCCCTTTATCTGTAAGTAAGTGGTTTATTTGTCATTGATGAACAAAATTGCATTCAGGTTTTGGTTTAGTCCACGTAGGGAGGTACTGACCGGTCTAGCCTAATAAACCACACACACTCTTTTCCTGCACGAAAGAAGGTGGGTCTGGACATACACGGTAAACAAGTTGCTGATTGGCGGCTAAGGCCTAGCCGAACCAACCACAGAGAAATGACGGTTATGTCACTCGCTGCACCACGATGTTGTTAGTTCAATTAACATTAGCCAAAACTAGGGCTGGGCGATTTAGGAAAAAAAATAATCACGATTATATTCCCCATATTGATCGATCTCGATTTTCGATTCGATTTTTTTAATACATCTTGCTGATTCATAAAATTAGATGCATCTTTTATTCAAACCTCAGCTCAAACAAAAGCTTTCATCAAGTCTCATTTAACCCACAGTCTTCCATCGTCTCGACCAAACTCCCAAACTAGGTACTGTTTGTGCCAAAGAAATGGCTGTAAACCTGTCGATTATAAAGTCCTATGACGATTATTGAGTTTGACTAATGTAGAGATTGCGATCGATTAAATTTCAATTAATTGCCCAGCTCTAGCCAAAACTAATCATGGATGAAGTAGTCGAAGATTTTGCCTCCGCGTTCTCGTGAGTTTATATTCATTTCATATTTTGTGAAATGGACTAAAGCTGTCGTCTTGTCCGCCAATTGCTGATTGGTTTATTTCACTGACAATCTGTGCTTGTTAGGCTCGCCTGTTCAAACTGCTCCAATTGCTCCGTGACCAGACTAACTTCCCTGCTGTTTTGTTTTGAAAATTAGTTTTCTATTGAAGGACCGGTTTCATGCTTCAGTATATTCAAACTTTTACCAAAGAAACAATAAAAATATATGTATAAGATGTTATCTTGTTATAGATAACTGTTATGTGTCTACCCTTCAGAATAGTGACCCAACCCTCCCCGGTCATGATGAGGGTTGGGTAAAATCATTGCAAAAAATAATAATTGTTATTATTCCGTTTCTATTGCATATTAAAGTCTCATGATTTAGAGGCATCTGCACATGGATCTGGAGAGTGTGCATATGTAGTATCTTGACAAAATGTCGAAAGCCTCGGCAGTAAAGCTCAGAAATGTCTTATGTGACCCGACCCACTCCACTCTCCCCTATTTAAATGCATTTTTTGCTGACTGCTATTGCAATTGATATTTCATTATCAATTTAAAACAACATTAAATTTACAAAACACATTTTAAACATGTCTGACAAGAGCTTTGGGAAAAACTGAAACAAGCATTTCTGTCTAAACAGACAGGTCTTACATATGGACTCATGGAAACACATTTCTTGCAAGGAATATTGTACTATGTTATCTTTACAAATTGTGATTTCCATTCAGCTGTGATTAATTTTAATCACTTTTCAATGTCATAGCGATTTTACTGAAGAAAAACATTCCAAAAAGCCACAATGCCTCCCAGTGGAGAGAGGCTTGAGCCACCACACAGCTAAATGTCAGGAGGAGAGCTGACATTATCGCACTGCCACCATGAACAGACAGTCATAATCCACGCAGAGCTGCTGCTGCTTGGAAACAGGGACTGCCACTGTAAAGCACAATCACCTTCCCCATTATCTCTGCAGCCACGGCCTGCGCTCACCAACATCCGCTCAGCCGCTCGGTCGACACGCGGCTGCTCGCTCCAGGGAGCCGCTCTGACAGCTCTGTTTGTGTGCTCAGCCGACGGGACCCCTCCGCCTCAGGGCCAAGTTGTTGCCCTAGATCCAATTTCCACCCTGTAGCGATGCAGTATGCAAACCGCTTTAACTGCTCCAAGTTTGTCCCAGTCAATAGCCTCGAGGTCGGACATGTTGTGGAGCAGAGAATTCAGGAGAGAAAAGTACTGGCAGAAAACAAGCTATATACAAAGAACGACCTGAAAACTTCCCTCTACACTTTTTCTGTTTGGCATCACAGCGTTAAAATTATGTTCACCATTCACAGATATCACGCCTTGTGTCCTTTGCCTGGTGTCCACACACATTAGTATGCTCTACAATTTGTAAACAAACCCCACATATGGAAACTGCAAAATGTTATAATTGTGACCAAGTAAAATGGCTGATGGAACTGCTCCGGTAACTAGAGCCGTCAATTGCTTAATTGTTTTAATGGTGATTAATCACACTTGTGAATCGTGGTTAATTTTCCTCTAATAATTATATTCATAATACTTGTCCATCATAAAACACTTACATTTACAGCTTCTAACCGGGATCTCTTCAGCCCTTTCTTGGTCGCTCACCCACAGCTTGATAAGTCACATTTTAGATACATTTCCTTTGGTGCTGAACATTTTAGACAGAATCTGCAAACGTTTAGGTTCATAAAGTAGAGCACAAGGACAAAATCATTTTTGTTGAAATAAGAAGAAGAATTAGACAAGCCTTTTTGATGCACAAGTAGCTCTTTGTCACTTTTGTTTCATAAAAGTACCTCATCGTGTGAATAGTTTGGAGACTCCTGTCTTACAATATGTAGGTAATACAAGTGCTTTGTCTTTCAGGTCAGGTGTGCTCTGATACAGATGTATGTTTGGTCAAACAAACGCTGCTTTTAATTAGGTTTTCGAGTAATCGTGATTAATATCGACGGCCCTACCTGTGACGGGTGGAGAGGAGATGGTGTCACAGAAGGAGAGCAGTTCAACTATTAGGACATATTTTGGATTAAAGCAATGTGGAACGAAAAAGTGTGTCGTGCTGAAACCAGATGCAAAAGCAACATTTCTTAGCGCTGTTGTATAAACATTCAAAGAATTACCGCTGATGGCAGTGTGAGGCCTGTCAACTTCGTTCAAAAAGAGAGGACGAGTCTGCGATGAGTGGAGGCGCGACTGGCAAAGAGCAATGCAAGTAAAACATCTATTACAGCAGCTTTGTAACAGTATTGTCACAGCAGTTGTTCTGGTGTGTGGCAACTTCAGCATGCCTATGTTGACTGACCGGTGTCTACTAGTAAGATGACTTCCTACACTCATGTTTACAATTTAGGTTTTAAGACACAATTGCACAAAAAAGAAAAGAAAAAATATAACGGAAATATATAACGTGGTGATATCTGTCAGAATAAATGCAATCAGGCAATTAGGTGCGGCCGTAGTGCACACCACTTCACTTCTTACTTTTTTCTGACTTAAACCAACCAACAAAGCACAATGTACACATTGGGGGTCATTTACGAGGAACAAAAGCAGATCATTTACGCATTCTTTACTTGCAGCATTTTCTCATTTATAGATCAGATTTGTATTACAGGGAGTCATTTGTTTTCAACAGGTAAATTAGGTGCAACATGCCTTCATAGCTGAACATAGTAGCTGTATTCCATTTACAGTTTATGCCGGGGGCACAGCACGATTTTGGCCGTCTGCAAACGAACAATCACAAATCTTAGGTCGTAGCTCAAAATCTTAGGTTGTAGAGAAGACAGGGAAGGGAATCTCAGAAGATTAGAATATTACATGAAATCAATAAAATAATGATTTTAAACAGAAAAATGTCAGCCCTCTGAAAACTATAATCATAATAATGTACTTAGTACTTGGTTTGGGTCTTTTACTTGAATTACTGCCTTATGTTGCGTGGCATAGATGCTCTCAGCCTGTGGCACTGCTGAGGTGTTATGGAAGACCAGGATGCTTCAGAGGAATATGACATTTGAAGCCCATGTCCAGGATCCGTCTGTGTGTGGTGGCTCTTGATGCACTGACTCCAGCCTCAGTCCACTCCTTGTGAAGGTTCCCCACACTTTTGAATGGCCTTTTCCTGACAATCTTCTCCAGACTGCGGTCATCCCTGCGGCTTGTGGACTTTTTTCTTCCACACTTTTCCCTTCCACTTAACTCTCTATTAATGTGCTTTGATACAGCACTTTGAGAACATCTAGCTTCTTTCGCTATTACCTTTTGAGGCTTTCCCTCCTTATGGATGGTGTCAATGATGGTTTTCTGCACAACTGTCAGGTCAGCAGAATTGCCCATGATGGTGAATTCTACTGAACCACTGAGAGACCATTTAGGCCTTGTCCATACGAAGTCAAGCTGAGGACCAAACACAAAAGATATTTTATCAATCCAGTGTATCGTCCATACGAGCCCGGCGTTTTGAGGGTCTGTAAACGAACATTTTCCAAACTAGGTCCCAGAGTGGAAAGATCTCAAAACGCCGTTTACGTGGCGCCGTTGTTACAACGTCTCCGCAACTTTTACTAAAACGATGACATCACAGCACCAGAGTGGTGCCTGTTATCCATAATCTACTGACCTTATAATGAGTTTTACTCATGGATCGATGATGGTTTTACTCCGCTCCTCTTTGCTCCACTGCAGTCCGCAAGCCACAGGTGACAAGTAGAAAAACATGGCCGGGTCAGTCTGTGTTTTTGGACTGACAGTCAAAGTCCGGTCACTGACAGATTTTTCTGCTTTAGTCCCGTTACGTCTGAAGAATAAATTCGCCTCCTCGTCTCTTCTGTAAATCGTAAATCCTTGAATCCGTTTCATTTTCACTGTTTACATTCCACAAGTTTACTGCGCATGCGCCCTGTACATCTTCTTCTATTATCTGTGTTAGTGTCACAGCGCCACACAGGCCTGGCAGATGAATTGTGCTGTTTTCACAGACCTGAGTCAACCTATGTGGACGCACACATTTACTAAGCTGGCTTTGTGCTTATAAAGAAAGTTTCTGAAAATATAAGCGTTTTGTCTTTATGTGGACATAGACAAAGTCTCAGGGACCCTTTGCAGGTGTTTTGGATTCATTAGTTGATGACAGGGTGACACTTTGAGCCAACAATATAGTCCCTTTTCACAATGTTCTAATCTTCTGAGATTTTGATTTTGGGGTTTTTACAAGCCGTGAGCCAAAATCATCATGCAAAGTGAGAGCAAGCCTTTTTTTTTGCTAAATTTTTTTGACATATGTCAAGCCTCAAACAAAGGCTTGACATATGTCATTTTGCATGTTGTGAGTCTACAGTACATATAATTAGTTTCACATTTTAAGTTGTATTCCAGAAATAAATGAACTTTTCACGATATTCTAGTTTTCCAAGTTTCAGCTGTATATAGCGCCTTGCTACCTGCTTAAAAGGTGCAAGGTAAAAGGTACACACTAAACGTGGTTCACACTGCAGGGGCAGTTGATTCCTGTGTATTGTCAATAGGAAGTGCGCGCACATGTGCGGGTGATGAGTGTGCGTGGCGCAGGTGCGTTGGAGCGGTGTCAATCAGCGGCAACGCGTGCCAGCTGTTCAGAGCGGCGTGAGGAGGCAGGAGGAGTCCAAACACACATTCAGGAATAATTTATTGATTATCTGAATTTGGAGCAACAGAACTACCTCATACGGCGACACCGTCTGAAGAGAGGAAGTATTCAGCATGACGATCAGCAGCTGTGGTTTGAAATGCCTTTCCCGAGCCCAGGCATTCAGATCAGAGGAATCATGTGCTTCAATAAACTTGTGAAAACACAAACGTGGGCGCATTTAACAAGGCACTGGATTATTGTGACGTGATCGCTGGACAGACAGGTACTACACACTCAAACCCACACGTATTGAAATAATATCAGAGAGGGAGAGAGGAAAGGCGCAAGATTTGCCTCAAGTGTCAGAGAAATGTAGGCTAGTTAAACTATTCCAGTGTCACCAAAATACAAGCAAAGAATCAGGAAACAGTTTTCATTCATATCAATGCTTAGCAGCAACTGCGCAGAGTTTTTTTCTCTATAGAATCGCGCAGCAGTGAACACATACGAGCGTCTGACTGGAAGCCTTTCAAGCGTCAAAATAGAAGCAGCAGCGTGCGGTTAGGTGTGTACGCACCTTCAGGCACTCAAAAGCACTTTACATCAAGGAACCAGTCACCCATTCACTCTCATTCATACACCAATGTACACAGACATTGGAGGCAAGGAGGGTGAAGTGTCTTGCCCAAGGACACAACGACAGCGTGCACCTGCGGGATTTGAACTGTCTATACTCCGATCACAAGACGACCCACTCTGCTCTTTGCGCCACTGTACGAAGATGAACTGAGACCGACATCAGGCAGTTTTGGAAGGCTAGTAAAAAAAAAGTGTCACTTCATACTTTCAAATCACTATTGACAAATCTAGAAACAAAGTCTTTTCACATGTAGCTGTTTTATCTGAGTGTATTTTCTTGATTTAATCATGCAATGTTTGATTATTTGTGTAGAAATGTAACTTGTGTGTGTGAAGTTGTTCCCCTGCATCTTGGCCGGGACACTCTTGAAAAAGGGATTGTTTATCTCAATGAGTTTTATCCTAGATAAATAAAGGTCAAATAAAAAAAAATAGTGAGCCATCCTCTCGCTGTAACTAGGATCTCTGTCAAGCGTCTTGTCAATAATAATACAGCATCGGCGCATGCCCTATATTTCAACATTTAAAAGAAAGAAACATTCTTTCGACCTGATTAACAATTGGGCTTTGCCTTTGAGTCTTTCTGTAGCGTTTGCAGTTCATCCTCAAGTTATATGTGGGCTCACTCTACATCCCCCCACCAATCCCTCTCCCAGTCAGTGGCCAAAACAAGGTTCTCCACAGGGCCCAAGAGCCCACAGCAGATGGATGCCCATAATGTTAATGAAATACTGCGGTAATATTGTGACACATGCCATCTGCCGCGACAAAAAAGGTGCGGGTGTGTGTGTGTGTGTGTGTGCGAATAGAAAACTGGGGATGGCCGATGCTGAGACAGGAGAGAGAGAGTGCTGTGTATGAGACGGCCTCGACAGTCAATAGGGGTGTGTGCATGTGTGGGCTGATGATAAGACTAAGTGTGATGCTCGGCTGCCAGAGGAACAAATATTCACTACGATGAATCATACACAAGTGTACGGCAGCCCACAGCCCACACACACTTACTCTGATGCCAAATTTGCATAGCCCCATTCACGTGCACACAAACACACACATGCACCTAAATGTAGGACAATCTCTAATTTGATTCTGCCCCGCTCCTTTGAGACGTAATTAAAGCATTAAAAAGCTTTGTGCGCTGCAGAGGCAATTGAGACAGTCTTGAGCGAATAAATGGGATTCATCGTTTCAGGAAATTGCTGCCCCACCCCCCAAAAGCCCACTCCTCTCTCCCAGTCCCCCACTCTTCCTGGACTCATCATCTGGTCCAATCCATGTGAAATCTACTGTGAACCATAATGTCTGCTTTAAATAAGAATCTTGCTAAGGCTGTTTCTGCTCCACAGATCAGCTGACAATGGCAGGGGAGAGAGATTACAGCGCTGGCTCGGCTTTATGAGCACAGCTCTTAAACGCACTGATTAGACACACCAACAAAGCGTGAATACGCTACATGTATCCAGCGGAGTCTTTAGCCCAGGGTAAACACAGACTAACAGCTGGAGGAAACGTCCTCAGTGGAAATCCCAGCTTGAGGGCAGAGCAGCGCTGGGGGATTGGGTTTCCCGGATCACTGCCTGGTTGTTTAGATCGCCGTCCACACTGACGGGGGGCAGGGGGCGCTGCAGCCTTGGCATTGTAATCGCTCACTAATGACTGGATGTTATCGCACTCCCACTTTCAAATGCATGTACACACGCTAACAGTTGGCCGATTTCTCAACGACAGTCTGTCGGCTTGCACCATAGCAACGGTCCCAAGGATGCCATTTGAGCCAGCCGCCTTCTCCGTCCATCACAGCCGTGCCCGAGTGCGGAGGAGGTCTGTGAAGGCATCATTATTCAAGAGGATGGACAGCGGAGGGTTGATGTATACATTAGGCTGAATGCACTTGCAAGTCTAAGGCATAATCTTACAGATCTGAGACGTTAAGTAAAGTCCTACAGGAACTTTAGAAGAGCTAGGAGTTAAGATCAGGACACAGAGAGCTGCAGGTACAAAGGAGAACAGGTCAGCTCCTTTGAGGCATTTGTATCAAACCTGTGCTGTCCATCGCAGTAACTTAAATGCCTTCATTTCATGACCAAGTGCTGCTTGTGTGTAAACAGGAAAAGCCTTTAATTTTACGAAAGAAGAATCCTGCACCCAACTGTTTGAAACCAAAACAGCTGTTGTTCATCATTATTCATTAGTTTGGACCATCACAAGAATAAGACCTTGTTGCTAAGTACAGGAACATAACATAATAATACACATTTCGAGTTGATTTGGTCTGGACTCCAAGTTGTGCTTATGGCCTGATCCACACAGCATGTGATGACATCCTTCATCTAAGAATAACAGTGTCCAAACAGTTGCATCTAAATATCCTGGATTAGTGTTTAGACTAAGTATATGAGCCCATTGATGTGGGGGTCAGGCCGATTGGCCCATGTCCAGTTCTGTCTGAAGCAGCAGACCGCTCCAGTGTACATGTGTGTGGCTGAGGAATAGGATTGTGTTTTCAGCTGCTCTGGACAGAGCCTAATCCTGTTTGGGCCAGGAATTTGATTTTGATTATTATCTCACAAACCAAGGGCTTACCCCATTTCTGTCGCGTTATGCCACCACACACAAACACCTCCCACTTGCAGCCCGACAGATTTGACCTCGTTAAGATGCTTTAAAGAGGATTATTCTACTTTTATCAACTTTGAGTGAAGTGCCTGTGCAAACATAGGCTTGGCATGGCTAACCTCTTGCCTCCAGCCTCTTCTGCAGAACTATCTGACCCCTGGAGCAGAGTGGCCAGCTCCATTGGCCAAGCTTACAAACACACAAACACAGTTAAGCAGACTGCCAACGAACAGCGATGCAGAGAAATGTAGTTGACTCGCCTAACAAAGACTCCCGCACACACCGCTAAAGTGTGC
Organism: Neogobius melanostomus; assembly: GCA_007210695.1. NCBI lineage: Eukaryota > Metazoa > Chordata > Actinopteri > Gobiiformes > Gobiidae > Neogobius > Neogobius melanostomus. The sequence goes on along the minus strand of VHKM01000113.1, from coordinate 1,258,321 downwards.
AGAGATTGCAAAGCAAAGGGAAATGGGCAATTTGTCAAAAGTGGGGAAAGCGGTGAGGCCGACAGGGCTGTGGCACCGAAAAGCACGGCTGAGATTAAAGGCAGCTCGGTGCAAGGGGGGCTTTAAGATTACACCCAGAGCGGCCCTGCACATGATTGATGGCTGCTTGTAAAAGCTGGGGTTATTACTTATAACAGCTCGAGCAGGGAGGAAGACAGGAGGAAGGAGAGAAAGATTAGTCCCCCAGTTCCCAACAAATAAGTGGACAATGTAAGCAGAAGGCTGGCTGCTGGCATGAGGCTGACACCGGGTTCATCTGCTCCGCTCGGGGCCCACATTAATGTTTCTGAAGGCAAAGCTCAGATTTCCCAAGTTTCTAATTCAAGTCATTTCATTTACACCACCTTCTAATGACTCCCATTGCTAAGCCTCATAATTAAATCCCTGCATATTTTTGGCAGCTGACAGAGACAGAGCACTGCCATAAAGCCACAGCGCAAGCATGTGGTTCTCACAGTTTTTTAGCCACGACCCCGAGTATCACTACCGCAGGAGTTTACGATATCAATGGACTCTATGCAATGTTCTCGCCAGCGCAAAGCATAGGGGCCCCTACGCTGCGATTTTGCCCCCTACGTTGTGTTTCAACCAACGTAGGGGGGAGATTTTCTGCTGTTTTATCGGCGTATCAATACCTGATTAAATTTTTACTAAAATACCAATTTGGCCCTCAAAGTGCTGGAAATAGTGTTTAAGTGGGGGCTAAATTTCAAAATGTTTTCGTGCCTGCGGTGCTCACCCTCACGCCTATGGCACTCGCCGTGTGGCAATGCCGCACTTCAGCCTGCCCCAAGCTGTAACAAAAAATCCTGGTGAGAACGCTGGGCTCTAGTATGCATGCAAACGACATGTGACTTCTGAGGGCGATCCCCAAGAGCCACGGTCCTTCCTCTCACACTATTTTCCCCATTACGGATTAGCGATGTCTTGCACAAATCAACGAATATAAAGAAAACATCACTGACAGTGAGATACTGATCCGAAGTCACTCACTTGGAGGTCAATTCTTGACGGTAGGAAATGTCTGTGTTTTGAGGTAGGACTTTTTTTTTTTTTTATCTAATGGAGAGAAAACACCACCAAAAATTAAACAACTAAAAAGTATTTATACTAAAGATAAGCCAATTATTTTTTGTTCAGGCTCGTTCAAAATCTTGTTGCCATTTCAATTTTTAATTGTTAGCCGTTAGCTTCAAGACAAAAACACTTACCCTGAAGAGCACGGACGTTTCCTCCGGGGAATTCTTTGCTCCTGACGTGATGTTTTTAACATGATGCTCGAAACTGTCCACCTGTAACTCACTGCCTGTCATGTAATCTTGAGTTATTTATTTTTTTAGACAAGACACTGCTACTAACTCATAGAATAATAACGCAGACGGGCTCAGCAAGTGCCAAGGATACACTTGGAAGTCACGTGACGCTCCTGTGCATAAGCCTATAAAAACTACATAGAAAACATACCTCTGCTATGATCTGCTAACCCTCTGAAATGAATATTACACCTGTGGAGGTCCCGAGCCCAGGGTTAAGAACCACAGTGCTTAACATATGCTACATTTCCTTTAAAAAGGAGGAACCTTGAACACTCAGCCTGGCGCTAAAGTCAGCTCTTAACAACCATGACCTGGACCGGCCGCACCGGGACAGCGAAGCTTTCTCTGTTGTGTTGTGGTTGTCAATGCCGATAATTTAGCCAATTGTTTTAGCGAGGCCCTAATGCACCGTTCGTTCCCTAGTGTGGCCTGCTGTGGTGCTTGGCAGATTTTAGGGCTCGGGTCGGGCCAATCAAGCCGCCCCCCGCTGGCTCACTTTGTTCCAGCCCATTGCGCCGCACCGTCTTTAGGGAACGGCCCACCGCCTCCCTCTCCTCCACCTCCCACACACACTTCTCACAGGAAGCTGCCGAGTGCTGACGCGCACACAACAGAAGACTGCAGATGTTAACATGAACGCAAACACACGAGCACTGAGCCGTTACCATCGCACATTTTTGTTTCTCTCACGAAGCACATCTTTCTGTCAGACCCACAGATCTGCACACACAATGAGGAAGAATGTTTGGTGACGGACAAATCCTACACAAACGAAGATGTCGATATTTTGTGGGCTTATTGTTAGTCCGGTGTAGTGTATTCCCCACCTACACATTAGATTCATAAATTAATCAAATTTTACAGAACTAGCTCAATATTCAAGACATTACAGTTCACCAAATACGTGTTGCCCCGGCCAGCACTGTCCAGCGTTATTGTTAAGATCTACAGTATGGTCATATTATTTATTATTTAAAAATGAATCGTGACATTTACTTAAAAATATGCAGCCCATCAAAATGCACACGTCGTGACAATAAATCATAAGAGACATTTTTTATCCTGGTTTCTTTCTGCCCACAACAATAAATCACAAAGGGAAGTGTGTATCTGATTGGCTCAGCGGGAGGCTGCATCTTTCACACAGCTCTGACATGTTTTCTGTCATGTTGATTCAGTATTTCCTTCAGATGATCCGGAGCTTGGCTTTGCACACACTTCCAAAAAAACACTGCATTTCCAATGACCTGCTTTGTCTCTGCATTTCAGCATCCTTCAGAATATGGGCATGCATTGAACAAATGGAACCAAATGCATGGAGTAACAGGATAGTCATAATTGTGGGGTTTAACTTTAATCATATAGAGAAGACAAGAAGCTCAAAAAATAAGAAAAAGACCACTGTGTATATCGTTCTTTGTCACAATTTCTATTGCTCCTGGTTACAGTAATATGCTTTCATTCACATCAAAACATAAACTCCAAGTTCTCTTCTGTAGACAAAGAACGTCCAAGAGAATGATGCTGATAACAGTTGAAAGATGACAGAGACACAAAGACTCACAACGTTGATTGGTAGAGTAACAAAGGCTAAAGGCAAAGCATATTAGGCTGAAATCCCATCATGAGTCTTCTGTATGACTGGGTTGGTGTTTGACGGTGTATTCACTGTTTGAACGTGCGTCACCTTATTGTGCAGGTTGTGACGTTAACCTTTCCGCTCAATAGCCGCTGTGACCTTTAGGGACGAGCCAAAAGTGATGCTACTAACCAGAAAATAATTTACCTTGTACCGCAAGCTGGACTGTGCAAGATTTGAGAGTTCACAAACAAACATCTTGTCGAACGCCTGCAGATTCGTTTGAGTCTGGTGGGTCAAGCCATTCATGTGGCTGTATTGCTGTGAGCAGGCGTGAGTTTTACATTTGCATTTTTTTTAACAATATATAACATAACTTTATGATGAGCCTTTTCCTTGATTGGATCAACTGAACACATTTTAGCCAAACAGCAACAACTGCTCTGCTAAAGTCCATCCTCTTCACAAATAGCCATTCCAGATTGATTACTGCAAGTCATTCATGATATGATGATGCGTTTCAAATAGGGCCTAACTGATCAGGCCGATATCGCCCAATATACAAGCAAGGTGCCCAACCTTTTTTGACCCAAGATCTACTTTTCAAGTAGCCAACCTCCGGAGATTTGCCAGTTAAGTAACTAGCCTAAGTATGTGCTTTATTTGTCATTGTGCAACAAAATTGTGTTCAGGTGTTAATCCTGAGACGCTGCGACTGAGCCACGCCGCCACTGTGGTCCAACCTGACCAGTATGTTATTGGTTCAGTGTCAACATTGGAAACCCACACACATAGTTTCTAGCCTGCATTAGCTAACCTTGCAACAAGTTTTCTTATTGTCACACAACCACAAGACATCACAAACCCTTCCTCTCTCACATGCAGACAAATTCCTCTCCTAGTTGCCAGTTTGCTGTATCAGATAGACTTATTTAAATTCACACTTTCCTTTTTACAGCAATAGAGGATTTTGGGAATATGAAAAGAACTCAAGTAGGAGTTTTTTTTTTTTAAAGAGGGGGTATTATGCTTTTTTCAATCACATAGCACCAGTCTATAGCATACTACAATGATGACGTAACCTTCTGTTGGTCTGTATATGCAGTAAATTAAAATAACTGCCTTGAATAAAATTGCTCTCTCAAAATGGCTGTACTGAACGTCTTGAAATAGGCCTCTGTCTCTTTAAGAAGCTTTCCGACACGCCCCCTTCAGCACACTGCTGTGGCATCTAAACAACACTACTGTGCGGGGAGGGGGCTCTGCTGAGCTGAGGAGCAGTGGTTGGTGGCTTGGCTGGTGACGAAAGGTCCAGAGGCGTCTCCAGGAGGTGGGGGCGTTCCTAGGAGGACTGAGGCATAGCTACACCTAAAATGGCTGCCGTCTAAGTTTTTACTGATTACTCAAAAATATGTGAATGAGCCAAGGCAACACTCCAGGCATGTGTTTAATGAGGGAATGACATAATAACATGATATAAAGCTTGAAAAAGTCGATTTTACATAATACCCCCCTTTAAGTAGTTGTATCATCAGTAAAACAGATCCGTGTAGATCTTGTGTCCTCCACTCAGCTGTGAAAAGTGGGCAGAGCAGACAGGCACATGTTCGCTGTAGCGCCTCTGAATCCACACAAGTCTGATAAAACAATAAAACTGCCCAGAACGAGCTGCTCTGCGGAGGAGATGACGCCCGATTTATCTCACTCCGTAAAATGAGCTTCAGCAACGTGAACGCACCTCACGAACGTACATCACATCACAAGATAATATAAGCGATCTAAATGCACACGCAGTTTATCTGTCAGATATTAAACCAAACAAGGTCCGCTCGCTGTGAAGTCAGACCCGAGGTTGCGTGGAGGCGGCCCGGGGACGGGGAGGAGCTGGATGCCACTTCCTATGCGCAGTCAGTCACAGTGGCGCACTGATTTCACAGAGTTTGCATTAGTAGTTGCGATTGCCACATCACAAAATTCTGTCCTTTCTCTTTTCCTACAACCCCTCGCGGTCGACTTGGGATCAGACTGGTTGGGGCCCCCGTTATAAGCTATTGGCCGATAAAAGATTGACATCTCCGGAACTGAAATTGACAGACTTTTTGTATTGGAAAGAGCTCAGTTGGAGCTTTAAATTGAGCCCTCCCACAGCTTACTATACTGAGAAACACTGCAGTGAAAATCTGTTTGTAGTACAGTACACCTATTTTATACATTTTAATCTATATATTCTAAATAACAATTTCGGAACCATTAGAGAAAAGCCGTTTTTTTGTTTGGAATCTGCTAATTATTGTCTTTCAAACAAGCTCCCTTTGAAGTAGCTACTAAACATGAATGTCCTGAATAAATCAGTTCTATGCCCTTCATACAGCGCCCCCTGCTGTCACACTTCAACACTGACACGTTTAGAAATCTGCATCAGGCGATGGATGGGAGACCGCAAGGGAACACCAGGAAGCCTTGGTGAATGGTTGTTGGTGGCCGGTGGGACCAATGGCACATACTGGCGGCCTCATTTCTGACAGTCTGCCACAGAGCAGCTGTGGCAACATACATAGCTAACAACCACCGTGTGTGGATTGAATGAAGAACCAACCCCTCACACTGCCTGAAGCACTTTGGGTGACTTTTGTCATGTGAAACACGTCATACAAATAAAGTATTTATTTATTTGTAGGAAAAGCCCCTATGAAGCTCCTGAAATAAGCTTTAATTCCATAGTGTACCTCTGAGGATGGAGTGAATGAGTAATGTACAAAGCTGTAAAGTGACTTTGAGCGTCTGGAAAAGTTCTATTAATATAATGCAAGTGTAACATGCATAATACCCAACTGGTCCAAGTGGTGAGTGACAGTTAAGAGTTACAAGCCAAGACAGAGATCTACCAGTGTTTGGGCTTGTGTTTCCATGTGTGTGCTTTTAGCCTCATCCCCAACCACTCTGCCCCTCCTTTAACCAAAGCCCAAAGCTTTCTGACAATCATCACTGTGGCCTTTTACAAAAATCAACATCACCCGTGACCTGGGGCCTCCCCTGGTCCACTCTAAGGCTTTGGATAGAGGGGCTTCGGTGCTCAGTTTGTCATGCTAATAAGCTGGCCTAACCTTAACCACCCAGACATCTGCTGGTCTGCGTGTGTCAAGCCACACATTCAATTTGTTCCCTCGATACAAAAAGCAGATAAGACCCTTCAGGCTGCCAGGAATGTGTGTGTGTGTGTGTGTGTGTGTGTGTGTGTGTGTCCTTGTTGAAAAAAGCTTTTTATTTCAGTGCATGTACAAGAGAAATAATTAGCATTGAAGGGAGGTGTGCTCTCAGTGCCAGACTTACTGCGTACTTGTGTGTGCGTGCATACACACACTGCTGTCCAGTGCCCACCGAGCTTATCCAAAAATGTGTGTGCTGCAGAGCGAATAAGGGTGGGGGGAGTTTGTTTAATGGGCGAGACAGGGGACCATGGGGATTAAGCCCCCCCTCAGCTGGAGGCTTTGGAGGAAGGCTGGGGGCTGTTCTGTTAATTCAAGTGGGCTTAATAATGCCTGTGCACCCTCTGCCCCGACCCTCCCACCACTACCTCAGATCTGAGAGGAAACGCGTGATAAAGGGAGACAAGGCGCGGGGGGAGAGTGTACAACCTGTGGCCATCTCAGCGCTGGGGCAGGGGCTCAGGGGACTACACTGTGTTACTGCTCTGTTGCTCCACTTTCCAGCCGCAGCCAGCTTTGTCGAATGTGCTCAAGGATTAATCGACACCCTAACAATAATTTTATGCCAAACGTGATCAACTGGGTCAGCTACTTGTGTACCAAATGAGCCCCTAAAACACAATCTGCCCAAATGGATTAAAATATTCCCACTGAAGAGCCACAACTACGCAAGAGTAAAAAAACTATAACAATCATCCTGTAGCCAAGAACATGAGTAGTTGTAGATTTAAAGCTCTATACCAAGTTACGCGTCACAAAGAACACAATAAATAGTCTTTTAAGTGCCTTGAAGAAAATATTAGAATGACTTTAATTTCTTCATCAGATTCTTCGTCACATTTTGTGCAATAGATCTTTTGCAAAAAAATACACGATCTAGTTTATAAGTTGCAATTTTAAACAAGATAATATATATATAAATGACCAGTTGCTGATCTGCAAAATGCAGCGTTCAGAAGATGTGACAGACACACCTACTTGGTGCCAATTGTCACCCATTGTCCTGAAAGCAGCAGACATCTGTAACACATTGATCCTGCCCATCTCCAGAGACTGCACAAGTGGAGGGCTGAATCAGTGCTGAGCCGAATGGTGAAGCCACTGGGGAATAATGCACGATGATTGATCATCATCCGCACATTTACACACAATGACACCTGCGTCTGCAGCTGGAAAAGCATCTCCAGCAGCAGGAGGCACGAGGCTACTTTCGAGTTCTCAGTCAGTGGTAAGAGAAGGTTGAAAATGCAACATGTCCATTCAGATTTTCCATTTCAATTCTGAGACCAAGCTCTTTTACAAAAGGACACAAGGCTGTTTTTGCACCTTCTTATAATCTAAACAGTGAGACAACAGTATTCGGCAAGAATCGTCTCAGTCTGGCAGTCTTGTCAGAAAACACATTCAGGTTCTGTAGAGCCACAGAAAACAAGACGCAAGAAGCAGTGGCTTTAGGACACACCTGTGACAAAGAGGCTGTAGACCGTTTCTGTTTTGTTCCTTGGTTCATTCAGGTCAAGAGAAGAGGCATCAATGGAAAATACAGGTTGGCCACATGCTGGTGGTAGAGTTTTACAGATGGAGTTGGAAGTAGTTCAAAGACTCGAGCTCTTCCTTACAAAAGGTTTTATTATTTTTCACCGCTTAACAATTCTCTTGATCAGCACAGTGTTGGCAGTCATTAAACTGTACGTTTGACCAATGGGCTCAGAGTCCTCGTGAACGCGTGTCCTGGACGGAGTTTGTTTCCATGGGAACTTGATATTTAGGGGAAAAGATCTGTTCTGTCCTGTCCTTTTCTCTGATGACACAAACCCACCTGCCCAGAACAGTCCGTGTTACAAAGTCATCAGGATTAGTAAGGTAACGAGAGCATCACAGCCCAATATGGAAGATACTGCCATCTCACGCACATTGGAGAGCGAGGTTGCGTGTAACCACATTAGCTATTATTTTTTCATTTTTGTTCCGCTTAAAAAAGGTTGTTATCTCCAATACTGCCTTTTCCGAACAGCCTAAATACATTGTGGCAACTACAATAATTGAGTGCACAACTTGCTAAAAAAAAAAAAAAAAATTGAGTGATGCATCTAAATCTGGTTCGTCACGTGCTCATAGAATTAAACTTAAAGTGTACAAAGGCTAATAAAACGGCAAACAAAGCTACTTACTGAGTGTCTTGATTGTGGAAACATCATGTCAGTCTCTTGTTTGGTGCTGCCCGTCCAAAACACGGCCGTGCCTTGTATTTATACTGTATTTTTCCTCGCGTTGGTCCTTTGTCCAGAGCTTGCCTGTACCAGGAACTGTCCAGTGTTAGCAAATCGACTAGCCCTCTGCAGCTAGCGTCCCGCTCACCAAAGAAAAAATGCAGACGAACAGGGGCGACGCACTTTAGAGCCGAACGCGAGGTAACATACTAATATTTCCTGCTGCGATGCCCGCGTACCGATGTATCCTACTGTTCCGGTAAATAGGAAAGCACCATCTCTGCAGCTCCCGTGGCTAAAGCTAGCGGATTCTTCAAAAGCTGTCAGTCAAAATGATTCATCGCCTTAATGCGTGAGCGGCTGCGGCGACGGAGCTCAGCGCTTGTAAATTAATAACGCTACGCACACAGCGGTGTTTTGGCGTGTAGCTTAGCAAGTCTCTGCAAATGGTTTCTCCCTTAGCCCGAAAGTGGCACCTAAACGTCGTCACAGTTTCTTTTCACACGGCCACAACAACACGAAGGAAAAAAGTAAAGCTTAATCCTGCTCTTGAAAAAAGCTAAATGTATCTAGAGTGCAGTTTTGTTCCAAACAGTAAGAGTCTAGAGGGGGGGGAGGAAAAAAAAATCTGTGTTGAAGCTCAAAGGCAATCCCAACTTGGCTTCAAAATGTTCCCAGCCAGGAGTTTAAGCAGGAGAACTAATCCTCTGATGCATCTAGTCCTGGAGAAACAGCGAATCTGTCAGCGACGAAGGGAGAAACTGGAGAAAGACGCGACGCAAATGAAGCTGATCGCCCCACAGCGATCCAGACACAGTCGGACTACGGCGGCTCGGACACATCCAGCTCTAACGGGCTCAAAGCGTGAGCAGAGAGCGCCTCTGGTGGCCTAAAGGGGGAACTAATGAGTCTTCAAGTAATTAATAGCTTTACTATAGATAGAACTTGATTGATCTCACAATGGAGAATATCACTAACAATACAAAATATTAAAAAGTCAACGCAGTGCAAGGTTTACAGTCGTAGTGCAGGTGACTGATAAAGTGACACTGATGCAGAGGGTATTGCTCGTGGTTTTGGATGAAGGACCTGCGGTAGGGCTCTGTCTTGCACTACAGGTGCCTCAGTCTCCCACTGAAGGAGTACCTCAACTCCTGTGCAGTGGGTGAGAGCATTGAAGTAAATATAAGAGGTGAGAGGCATTGTCCATGATGGATGTGAGCTTGGCCAACATCCTCCGGTCCCTCACCTCCTCTTCGGCAGAATCCAGTGAGTAGCCCAGGACAGAGCTGAACTAATAGCCTGCAAATAATATTCAATGCAATCTACATTACCTAGACGTCTTCAATGCAGAGTAAACACATGTTAGACAGTGGGCAATATTCTTGTCATCACAGGAAAGACACCAAAATGCTGGTTCTCTACGTTTGTGGGATATATGTAAAATATTTACCTGCTTAATTAAAGATTAAAAGGATTAAGAAAGAATCACAAAAATGACACCGTAAGAGTATAGGAACATATTTATTTCAATTCAAAACATTTAAAGGAGAAGGCTATGAAAATTATTTTCATGTTGAATGAGGTTCAGGCAACAGTGGTTGAAATGAAACATACAAAAGAGAAATATGGCTAAAATACTGTAAATTAATAACGATTAGGACCCTTCATGAGGGTGCTGCAGGAATACAGTACCAAACCCACCCACAACAGTCCCAACCTGACAAAGACATGCAGTTAAAATGACATTAAAAACAGCAGTTCATTATTAATCAGATATCGAACAAATTGTCTTTAATTATATTATATTATATATACTAGTGTTTGTTTTCAAAAGTGGACAATGTCATTTACTAGTTATCTGATTTTCACAATATTGGCACTTGTAAAATTCTGGCTTTACAGAAAAGGGGATTGGCACACTCATACATAATTTACATTTGGTATACTTAAAGAAAAAAAAATACATTACTTTTATTTTGTACACCACCACACAAAGTTTATTTGAACTTTAAAAAAGTCAATTTAAGTGGTCCTCAATACATGTAAAGGTGTGTCAAATTCACACACAAATAAATGCAAAGATAGCTTCAATACCACTGTAGTCCACCCCTCTATTCAGAATGGATATCAAGCATAAGCAATAGTCATCAAAGTGTACATACAGTATATACACCCACACACACACACTCTTCAGAGTACCAATGAGCGCACCTGAATGAGCAAGAGCACAGGCCCATTGTGGTGCTGCACTTTCAGTGCCTTTGACCCAGGGTAAGAATACGCAGTCCAATCAAGTCAGGGCATGGAGGATGGCAGAAATGTAAACATTATTTATGTATCTACTAGTCATGGCAGCCACAATAAAAAATTAACCTTTCCAGTACCTTCACTTAAATTCCTCATCAGTATTGAGGCAGCTTCATGTGGAATGAGCAGTGTTTGGAAAGATTCACATCATTAGCCTTTTTTTGAAGATAATAAAAAATATATAACAGTATTTGATTGGCATGTCATTTTTGCGATGAACTGCCATCGAAAACGTGAAGATAAGGCAAAAACAGAAATTTAAATAATCTGATCAAGCATGAGCAACATTCGGACCATATTACATTATTTTACATCAACAAACCACCAGAGTAGCCATTTGCAGGACCAATCAAGAGTAAGCACAAGGGAAAAAATATTTGCCTATTTCAGATGTTCAAATGTCATCCATATTAATCGGAAGAGCCTTTTCTATTTCAGATTATACTGGTGCACACGTCAATGGGACTCCCCCATATCAACTACTACAGCTTCCATCCAAGACCAGTTTGTTAATATAAATAGGCAGAACAGAAACAGGGTCAACCGTGATCAGTACATAAAAAAGCCATTGTCAAAGTAAACAATGACCGCCACTAGACTTGTAAAGGAATGTGATAAATAGAAGTGGACTGCTGCATTCCTCCCTCACTGAATGTACAGCCATCATCCTGCACACCACCTCATCACCACACACATCTTAAAATCAGCCTCTTTAATAATTGCACCTAGTGTTTTCCATGGTGTCTATCCAGAGTCCTTTCACTCCACACCAAAGCTGCTAGTAGTAGCCCTTGTGATGAAAGTTATGAAAAATTTACCTGAATTACATAGTGAAGACAAAAATAGCAATCAACTTCTATTAACTTTCAGCTTAATGGAATATTTAACGTCCAGGCAAGAGACACGATATGGGATTGGTACCAACAGCCATCACATGTCCTTAAAATTACAAAATGCAAGCCTCATTAAAACAGTAAATATTTCACCACTAAGTTTTTTTTATCTGAATTTTTTCCTATTTGCATAAAGCACAAACCTGAAATGGAAATCTGAATTTCCACCATCAAGCATTTGAAACAGAACAGCAACAACTAAATATATGAAGTATTATTAGAAAGATGGAACACTTGTTCTTAAAATAGTTTTGATATTTTACAGCAGTATAAAATCTCCTCCCGTCTCTAGATTGGAAAACTTTGGGCTGTAACTGGGGAGAAAGTGTAAATTAGTGTAACAACAATATATAGATCTGATCGATAAATTGGATACAAAAAAACCTATTTACTCACTTGCTAAAATACTTTACAAAATGATGGCCGAATATGGCAATCCAGAAGTGATTAAGAGAGCCTGTGATTTCGATGACATGAGTATTTAAAACAGCAACTATTGCACTGTACTGTAAGTATTAGTTCCATCAGTGAAAACATCACAGTACTAATACACCAGAGTTGCCATACTGTTAATAACATCCAAGTAAATAAAAGCACCTTCTTTTGGCAATTAACAGCCTAAATTCAACTATTATCCAAAACACTTGAGCAGGAATCTGGCAAACAAAATCCTATTTACAGAAAATAATGTTTCAATTTTGGCAAAGGTACAAAAACAAAAATAAAACAAAGGATAAAACTAAATTAGTGTCAACCTGTGATTGCTTAATCAGGGTGAAAACGAAAGGTGCAATGGGGCAATGCCATTTTTCGATACACATTATTTTTAACCCTGCATACTAAGGTTTAGGTTTTACATTAATTGACTGCTTCAAATCAAGGTGGAATTGTATCTAAGGTAATTCAAAAGCTTAGTCTGTATAGACGCTGCACCAAAAATGGAAACAAATTTACATTCAACCCACTGGGAGATTATGAACCATTGCTCTGGTCATTTGGTAAATTAAATGCTCAATTGACAACTCAAGAGATAGGGGGCAGCCCCTGTGTGGTCTGGATACACTTCCACATTTATAAACAAAAGAGCACGGGGCAAAGATGTAGCTTAGTGCTTTGCTGCGCTGTTTTAGTGTATATCACGAGTGGCTTAAAAATAAGGAAGTGAGCCCTTTTCAAAGAGTCAAACAAAAGAAGGCCCCTTACCCAAGCGAAACGATCAAGGAAGAATAAACTAGTGTTTAGTGAGAATTTAGACCTCATCTGGGATGAGGGAGTGTTAAGAGCTAAACAGATTCATGTGCAAGTAAAGCAATTCATTTAACCACATATCACACGATCATTATTTAAAAAATGACCAATCCAACCCAGACCCTCAGAGACAAACTGAGGAGTCACTCTTTTGAGTTTCATGCAGATGATTTGTGTTGGTAAAGAAACTGCAGGACTCTTGCTTCTTCTCTCCCTTTTTGCTTCCCATTCTATTTCAAACCAAGTTGTATTCTTTGAGATTGAGCTGCAGGATGGTGTCTTTGACGGCTGCAAAGACAAAGCGGATGTTCTCTGTGTCAGTGGCACATGTGAAATGGGAGTAGATGATCTTGTCACTGTCTGGGTTCAAGTCCACAAACATCTTTAGGATGAACTCGCGGCCTGCTTGGGCATCCCTTTGTGGACCTGTAAGAGTTAACACCAGTTAATTTACATATTTTGCATTTGCTGCGGTCATCAGAGATGTAATATTAACAGTGCTATGTACAGAGTTTTTAACCTAATATAAAATTAGATTTATGCTGTATAGTCTATAGTCAATGATACATTCTGTAACAAAGATACCTGCAATTCATCAATATGGCCATGGGGTGTCATTACCAAAACACAACAGTGTAAATACATAACAGTGGAAGCAAAACAGATAATCACCATCAAATTCAGGAAAGTAGTCAACAAGGTGAGAATACATGATCTTTTCTTCAAGCAGGTCTTTCTTGTTGAGGAAAGGATGACCGAGGAGTTCTGGAACCACGGATATGTGATTATGGTCCTGAACAAAGCTTTACTCTCCTCCATACGATTCTGAGAAGACGACACACAGACACCACAAACTTTAAAAACAAATGGCAAGGAATGTTTGTTATTCTCCATCTGAATTATCCATTCATACATCTAGTCCAGTGCTTCTCAACTGGTAGGTGGCAACACAAAATTTAACCTTTATTTAACCAGGAAAAACCCACTGAGATTTCAGAATCTCTTTTTCAGGGGAGTCCTGGCCTCAGAGGAGAACTTATTTTACATATTTTTAGTGGCAAGGGAAACCGAAGCACCCGAAGAAAACCTATGCATGGGAGAACATGCAAACTCCACACAGAAAGGCCCTACCCAGTCCAGGATTGAACCTGGGAACTTTTGTGAGGCGTGACCGCTCTGCCACCGTGACACTGTTTTTGTTGATATGGCAGATCATATTTTCGCACTCTGGTAAAATTGTAATACTTGATTACGTTGTTTTAGATTAATATAGTATTAATAATAACCAGCAAAGTGTAAAATATTGATCAAGATGTGTTTGAAATGGTTACCAATAGTAAACAGAGGATAAAACAACCACGCTTAGTCCACACTGTAATCAAATTCCTCAAGCTAATAAAGATGCCAAATCATACTGTACTGCTTTAACCAAACAAAAAGCTCCAGTGCAATGATCATTTCAGCTCAGTTGTAGGTCATGTGACTACGCATGAGAAGAAGTAGAACGTGCAAGAGATGATGACATTACCTTTATTAACACAAATTCTAACTGAAGATTGATAAACAGGCCAACACAGATAATTCATTTGTATGGATTTTGCTTAGGTATGATATTAGGGCTGTAAAATTAATCAATTGAATTGCTATTTTAGGGGTCACACTAAAGTGGTGCTCCGAAACCAAATTTTAAAATTGGTCTCCTTTGGGATTTATAAAGTGCAACACCTGCTAATCCTGCAGTTCAGAGCTCTACAAATATGTTTTGAAAGTGTCAGGCTTTCAGCTCATTCACCTCGTTGTCCGATTCAACCAGGACCTGATCGTACTCGCTGAGGGCCACGAGGAACATGATAGAGGTGACATTCTCAAAGCAGTGGATCCACTTCCTCCGCTCTGACCTTTGGCCACCCACGTCTACCATCCTTTAAGGCAGAAGAACAAATCAGTACTTGACCAACAACACATGAATGATCAAGGCAAAGTTCACCACACAACAATGGATGGAAATGAAAGACATTCAGGCGAGCAAAACCAAAAGATGTGACTGCAAAGACACAAGGACAGAGCCGATCGACCACGTACGCTTGGCTTGGACAAAAGATGCTATGATTTTGCACAACTTGCTCAAGCCAATGCAAAAGATTACATGCAGGACGGATCATGTTAAAAAGGCATGATAAATGTTTGATTAAGTTTACAGACAGAGGGATGCGTCATAAAACTGGCTTGCTACACTCAGAGTCTGGCTCAGCTACAATGGAAACGGATTCAGAGAATTTATCCTAGGCCTGATTAGATTTAAGTCCAGGCATAGACTCAGGTCTTTAAAAGGAATAGGCCACCGTTTTTACATACTGAGATATGTTCTTAACTTAGACGAGTTCATTTGTACCCGTCTGGTCTCCACGTGTGCCTTCCATAAACGTAAACACAGCACAGACGGCGTTAGCATTTAGCCTCTCTTCTTTTGTGATGGTAAAAACACCCGTACATAAACTATGCAAGGGAACGGCGTGATTGTAGAATCAGAGTGGTGGTGTTAAGATTTATTTCATTTAATTTCTCCTCACGTCTCAAACGCAGACAAAGGCAATGCATTTACACAATATCCGTGAATGCCCCCTTGTCTTTAAAGGGATTTGGACACAGGTCAGAATTTCGTCTCTCGAGTCCAGCATTGGTGCTTGATCATCTTGGCTCCTCTCCTCTACACACGGCGATAGCGCGGTTAATTCAATCGGACTGGGTTAAGCGCTGCTGGGAAAAGGTCTTAGCAAGTACTGTGAAAGACTGACCCTGAACTCCGTAGTTTACGCTCAGTCACGAGTCAAGTCTAGCTCCTCTTAACAAGTTTCATGAAATGGCACTCTCAATACAGGGGGTTCGAGTAGCTACCAATATCCGATACCAACAGATACAGGACTTTCTTAAAAGAGAATGGTCCTTTTTTTGTTGTTGTAACTAGTGAATTTCTCCATTGTGAGATCCATAAACCTCATCTTGCAAACGAGATGCTACATATCAAGGGTTGTAACACTTTATGATATCTATACCTTATTTAAGGGTTTTCTATTAATAAACTGTAATAGAAAAACATTAAACAGCAATCACTAGACTTTTCTACACTAAATATCATTGACAGGGTATATGACCGGCAAAAGGTAATATTAATATAAACTGACAACATAAAGGGAGACATTCAACAGTGGCCAATTTTATTCTATTCCTGTAGTTGGCTCAATCTGTCCCAGCCTTGATTAGTTGGTGCTAGCATTAGCATACTGCTGCGGCGATCAAAAGTATGTAGAGCTTGTCCATATTCACTGAGATTTAATTGGTGAAAGTTGTGCTTTTAAAATGGAGTCAAAACAGGTGTCCAAGACTCAAAGATTGTTTTATTTGTCAAACCATTTGTGAATGATTTGAAATTATATTTCTCTCATCCTTCACTGTGGAGCGGGGGGAGAGGGGTGGGAGCACAGGGAGTTCAGCTTCCTGATGGCCTGGTGAGACTGTTTTTCATTCGACTGGAGCTGGCCGTGGATTCCGCAGTCTCCTCCCTGAAGGCATTACCTTGAAGAGACGGCGTGATGAGTGCGATTGGTTCAGTATCAGATATTTGTAATCGATACCAGATTTTTCCAGGATTGGCTCCAATATCCGATACCATTATTGGATCTGAGAATCCCACCAGAGGCAAGTTTATTTGTTTATTTGCATAGCGCTTTTCACATGACACAAGTCACCCAGAGCGCTTCACAGTGCTTTTACACAAGTGGGTCTTATGAAAGAACTCCAATGTGAGAGACGCGATGACCGCTCCAAATCCAAACAAAGTTGTGTGTGAGGAGACGATGAGTGCTACAGGGGTCACACGGTTCCTTTCGGACGTACCCCACGCATCTGCACCATAACTCAGACAGGTAGCAAACCATGTTGCTGTCTTTATCTCCAGCTTTGTCCATGGTGTTTGTAGCACACTGGGGCTGAAGAGATGCCCTGCCGCGCCTGTAACGTGGCTTTGGGTGCAAAACAAATATGATTGAGTTTCTCACCACAGAAATATTATGGAAGGACAAAGCGAAGCGCAGGCTAAATTCACCAAAAGTCAGCCTAGAGCGTTTCACCGTGGACCCACCGTGGTCAAACACCGGGGAACTCCTGGGACAGTCTGTGCAGACAAGCTGGGGGAAAGCGGCTCTGAACACGGCTGCACTTCTGGGAGAAGCCGATAGCGGCGCTTCAGTCTGACTGAACACACGTGGGTTTTAAGAATAATCTATATCGGATTTATTCGCTCTTAAGTACTTAACATTTTCTAAAATTTAATGCACCTTTCTCTTAGACAATTGGATCGGGAACGAAGTTAGCCTGGAAAAATCCAGACTCATCGCTGTACCAGCGAGTGAGTCTGGTCACCGTTGCGTCAAATCCTTTTCCCACAGCGGTACATACGCAAGCAAACAGGAAGCGGAGTAATCCAATCAGCGAAGGGCGGGCGTCTGCCGTTGATGCGGTGTTATAAGCGGTTTTGTGTTCATATTTGCGCAGGATTATGAATCACGAAACTCGCCTACTGTCGATGTGTTTTTGGTCATTTACCGCCGATTGGAGACACGCTTTCTCTTTTGTGCGTCGTTCGTAGATTGTTATTGAGGGACTTCCACGTCCCGTGAGTGACGTTGTTGCTCTCTAACAACACGTCACGGCAAATAAACAAATCTGATTGCACGGGAACGGTTTGATTTTGCGGACTGATCCCCCGCTGTATACAAAAATACAGAGGGGAGTCATTCTGGTCCCACCAGGCTAGAACGAAGTGAGAAAAGCCTGCATTTTTTTGTGTGCCGATGCAGCATTTAACTGCACTTTTTTGGGTAGAAATATTACACTTTTTTTTTACATTTAGGCTCGCCTCAAAAACACTTTGTTATGTCAGTCACTGACTTGCGTTCATATTGTATGTAGTGGTCTATTTCTCATCTTTCTCCAGAATTTTTCTTGTCAGCCTTTTTGGCCGATGGAAATTATATTTACCTGTCATTTGCGTTTCAATCCAGCCATAATCCAGCTGGCTAACGGAAACCATCATCCCTACTTTTTATTTCCTCCATTGGATTCATGAATGAAAGTGTCAAAACTAAATTTGTCTGGAAGTAACTTGAGACAATATCCATTCAAAACTTTGATGACACAGTATGCCAATGACTCTCCCAAAAGGATGTGGCATTGATGAATTGACTCATCGATAAGATGTAGCAGAAAATCAAACTCCTTCACATCACATGACCACTTTTCTCCTTCTAGCAACAACAACCAACCTACTTAGCATGGCTCGCCTATGCTGGATAAGGCAAGTGAAATGTCATTATCTGGGTCTTCAAAAGCCAATTAAATGAAAAGGAAGCAAGCCTAAAAGATGTTTGTCTATGAATGACTTTGTTGACGTTTGGCCATGTCAACCAAATGCAATAGCACATGGCGACTTCCCTGCTTGAATAAAAACTAAAACTTTTATGATGTAATTTTCCTGATAATTCAATACGGGTTTTGTTTCAGGCTATGAGCAGCCCTGTTATGGTGATGGTGCACCAGGGCTGCTGGGAACCTCTTCAGCACCAGCTCATTGCAAGCAGAGTTATTTCTAGCTTTGCTAGGCGTAGGAGGGGGCTGTCATGATGGTTTCCCATCGATTTGCACACTTTTGTAATCATTCTTATTCCATGGGCCCATCTGTAACTGTTGCTTTTCAGATCAAGCGGGAGTGAAGATAATAGCCATGTCGTCTTTGGGCTAAGTGCAAGTTGCCTGTGGGTTACTTAAAAATGTATAATAACTAAATAAATATTACAAAATAACTTAAATGAAGCCTCAAGCCTATTCTAATAGGCTTGAGGCTTCATATAATGATGACATTTGTAATGATAGGTAATTTAACAATAGTTAAATGATTACAAAGACTTGGTCAGACAAACAAACAGATCTACGTCTACCTGAAAATGATGCTTTGCAAGTCGAAAGGGTATTCTATAATCCCAGTGGTTGGGATTCGAACTCTAAGCACATCCTGTTGAGTTGGTAGATAGGACGGCTCAGCAATGCGATCCAGATCACTTAAATAGCTAGAAGTAGAAAGGACAAGAGAGGAAGGACAGAGAGAGTAAAGCATACCAGCAGTTACAGCACACGATCTACAGAAGCAAGTGGCCCAGTCCAGATGCAGAGGATTTAGAAAGGATCGGCCAACAATTTTGTACCATCAACTCAGAAAGGTGTCTGCATCGCTGATGGCGGCTCTCAAACACCATTGTTACTTTTTTCAGTGAGGTTGTGCATTCAATAAAAAATTAAGACGTCAAACATTTGAAGAATAAGTTAAAGTTTATCAGCTTCATCACATTTGTAGTTTTGGTTGGTTTTGAAGTTTTTGAGAGCCCACCATCAGAAATGTGTTAAGAGAGCCAGCCCAGCTGTGAAGCTGTATAGGTTGAAAGAACTCATCACCCACTGGCTGACCAGCTGTCATGCAGCTAGTTAACCACTTGCATGGATGGCATTTGACACCAGTACCTGAAGATAATATTCTCCAGGTCAAAAGGGTACTCAATGATGCCGGTGGTAGGGACTCGAACCCGCAGCACGTCCTGCTGAATAGGCACATACCCTGGTGTTGCTATTCGTTCTAAGTCAGTAAGGTAGCTGTGGAAGGGGAGCAATATTTGAAACAGGTGCAACTAGCCACAAGGCTAAGAACAAGCCATGCTAATGTTAATACTAATAAAAACACACTTTTAAAAGGTCCTATATTATTCTTAACTGCTTTGATTGGGCTTTAATGTTTTTATAAAGGCAGAGACGCGTGTGCAATATTGCAATAGATAATTGCCTTATTTCGCATTCACCAAAAGAAATTATATGTATAATCGACCAAGTGACGTGAACTACAGTAAGTTTTTTTAATATAATAACAGAGTTAAAAATATTACCCATATTTGTTGATTAGGTGGAGGCCGTGCCGTCTGTTGATCCAATTATTTATGACTAAAGACACAATATATTGATGCTTTTACCATAAATCCTAACAAGCATTCAACCACAATGTGCAGCAGTTTTATGCCACAAAAAGCACGTTAACTTTGACAGGTTTTAAACAAGTGCATGTGCCCACATTTCCTGATTTACTAAAAGTCTCTTTGACAGTGTTCTGCTTTCTGAGATTCTTTTGTCAGTTGGCCTCACCTTAACGGTCTTGACTGTTTTGGGAGTTTTAGACATCATAAAGTCGTTAAGTGAAATGACAATGGGAGATTTGTTGGGTTGCCTCCTAACCGCTCATTTTCAACACAACATCTGCGTCCTCACGCCAGAACCAAAAATAGTCCCGTATTTGAGATGTGCAATTCTTTCGCTGTAATAGTCCTCGCTCATTTTCTCACAGCCTGCCATGCTGTCAGTGTTTTCTTCCACAGTGCGGCTTAGCCACTTTAAGCACTTTCTGCAGTGTGCATTGAATGTTGCGCCTGATTGGTTTGACTTAGTAAGTCGCCAGTGCACTTAAAAGCTGGAAATGACGGCAATAAAACAATGAAATTTAAATAGTAAACCTCCGCCTTAACTACAATTTGGCTTTACCCAAATCTAAAAGCTTCCCGACTGGAGCTGACAGCCTATAGGTCAGTCTAACGCCTCGTTTGAAAGCTAAGACCTACACACACAAAATATATTCCTCACATACTACATCAGTAAAGGTGAGAGTTAAGAGGTTAAGGTCTTTGCGCTGTGAATGTTGCATAATAATATCGCTATATGGACATCTTTACGATATATTGTGCAGCCCCCCAAGCATCAGTACAAAAAAAAAAAATAAAATAAAATAAGGGGACTGGAAATGCTGCTGACCATGTCAGCCAGTGAGGTTCAATTTCATTGCTCTTGACCACCAGAGGGAGGTGTTTAACAACTGCTTATCTACATGTGGATACACCACTGTATCACTGGACATGACCCGACTGATGTCAGTAGCCCTTTACATGCTCACTGTACCCAGCATTATATTTTTACTAGCCTCGCTAAGCTATCCTTAGCTGGTTTGTGATTTTTTTTGGATCATGTCTTAATAAAGGATTTTTAATTATAGACTCAAGTGCCTTTGACATTTTTCTTCTGACTGCTTCTACCACACAGGCGTCCTACCAGCAAGCCAATAGCCTGCCATTTCCATATATTCTCTTTCTCATGGGACAGTGTTTAACTCAAAGTGGGACTAAAAAGTACGCAGTTTGTCCAGTCAGAGCTTAAAAAGGATGTACCCTAAATGCTGACTGAAGTACATGAACGCCCTCTTACCACTAGCCGCAGGCACTGGCGCAGCAGTTGTGTGCATGCAAGATCTTGGGTCAAAACAGGTTGGGCATCCCAAAGGGACAGCATTAAAAGGAAGTGACTTGGGTGTTAACCTCAATAAATGATACAAAACGTAAAAGAATGGGTCTTTATGGGATAAATTTGTCGTCTAGAACCGTCTTTATGGGATAAATTTGTCGTCTAGAACCGTTTTCTGGTTCTAGACGACAAATATTTATCAAAAAATGTGTTATCAGATAAAATGTAACAGTACTAGATCATAAATGCTAGGTATCATAAACAAAGTAACATTAAAGTACTGGTATCCATTTATTTATTTTTTTCACCCGGTACCCAGCCCTACTCATCGTGCACAATAAACAAAGTACTTTGCTGTGACTTGTGCGGCTCGATTCTTTATATTCTGCATACACTCTAAAGATTAATGGAAGGCAACAACTATATAACTGAAATGTATAGTGTGATTATTGGAGGTTTTGTGTCGACAGTGCCCCCACAGCCAGTATTTAAATAACGTGAGCATCGGGTTTTGTTTCCGGTGTTCGG
Organism: Neogobius melanostomus; assembly: GCA_007210695.1. Classification (NCBI taxonomy): domain Eukaryota; kingdom Metazoa; phylum Chordata; class Actinopteri; order Gobiiformes; family Gobiidae; genus Neogobius; species Neogobius melanostomus. The sequence goes on along the minus strand of VHKM01000113.1, from coordinate 1,236,589 downwards.
CAATACCGATACCTGAGAACTCCGGTACCGACAATAAAATCAGATTGTAATATAGGTATTGGAACAACTCTTGATAAGGAGTGAGCTCAAAAAGTTATGACAATAAATCGCTGCGGGCTTCTTGCTAATAAACGGATTACAGAGGCCACCGTAGATGCGGCTTTTTAAACGTTACATTTTCACGCGGTCACATTTGTGAGAGTGAACAAGTAAAGAGTCAGATGGCTTTCTACACAAAAACGTGGCCCCTCTGATGCTTGGAAGGGTCTGCACAGGCTTGGTAAACTCGCTTGCTAAACTTCACCATCATATTTCATGATGGGCTTTTCACTGTGCACTATTGATTCCACTTGAATTGGCTCATATGTTTATGTGCTGTCCAGAATGAGCTATTAGTTAAATAATTAAATAAATAATCAGGTTGTTTAGGCTCGGTATTCTCCGCTGGTGGAAGTTTCATTTATGTTAATCTAATGATTCTCCATCCATAAGTAGTTTAAAAAGCCAGAGTAATGCATAATATAGGACCTTTATTCTATGCTACCACACAGTTTTCTACTCCACTCAATACAAACCTCAAAGCTGTAAGGTAAAAGAAGTCCACACATGAATAACAGCAAACTTCCTCTTAACCCGGTCTATAATGCAATATTGAATTTAGGCACATGTATAAACTTACTATTTGGTGGAGTCAGAGAGCTGGTACTCTCGTCTGCGGTCGTATGCTTCCTGGATGCCAGGGTCAGACCACAGCATCTTTATCGCCCCAATGTACGGCTGATTGAACGATGCCACTTTCTCCACATCGACCTCCCGCACAAGTAGAGCATTATTCTGAGAGCAACAAAGAACATACACCATTAGAAAACTATTATACCAGGCACTCTCAGCACCAACAAACCAAAGGCAGCACACACCTTGTTCTGTTCATACTTGAAAGGTATCTTGAGTGTTTCAGTGGCTCGGACCATGGCCTGCATGGAAGTGAAGATGTTCTGGTAAACCAGCTTGGTGAAGCCCTTCTTATCCTCATCTGTGTAGCCAGAACCATGGATTATTCTCATCTGCTTGATGAAGGTGCTCTTGCCACTCTCACCCGTGCCTGAAAGAAACACTTGAGGTTAGCAAGTGTTGACCTAAGACAAACATTTCAGAAAAATAGCACATGCTTTTAGCACACGCAGTGGACTATGGGACAGAGCCAGTGCTGCTACACACAAAGTACATGCAGTTAGCGTCAGCATCAACAAATTCAAACAAAATAACTGACTTGACAGTTGGCACACATTTTGAATGAAGATGTGTGAATCTAAAAACACAAAGAGAAAGTAAACAATATCAAAATGTCAACAATACATGACAAGCACGCAGTCACTCAAAAATGTGCGCACATATGAAGAAGGCGCCATGTCTAGTTTCAGACATAGTATTTTTGGGGCCGAGAATAAAAATGGATCTTTCAATATTCTTTCATTGCACTTGTTTTTGAACTAGCACACTGTTTAAGATCATTCCGTTTGTGCGCGTCACTTCCTGGGAAAGCAGTTGATCACAGTCCCATCCCCATTCTAGCCTTGCCCTCATTTATTGTCTTAAAACGCTATGTAATGAATCCCTGATGTTCGAGTTCAAAAGAACCTTAAAAACCTTAAAGAGGGGGTATTATGCTTTTTTCAGTCACATAGCACCAGTCTATAGCATACTACAATGATGATCCAAACTTATGTTTGTCTGTAAATGCAGTAAATTAAAATAATTGCCTTGAATAAATTTGCTCTTGCAAAATGGCTGTAGCGAACGTCTTGAAATAGGCCTCTGTCTCTTTAAGAAGCCCTGACCCTTTCCGACACGCCCCCCTTTCAGCATGCTGTATTGTGCTATCATCACAACTAAACACTGCTACATACATTCTCTCTTTCACATGTTGAAACTACGATCGACTTTCGCTGCGTTTTAATTTTACTGTTGGAAAGGTGCTACGGTTTATCACTTTGTGAACAATGGCCACCCAGGATATGATTTGATTCTGCGTCTGTCTCGGAAAGTGACTTTGGAGACGAACCTTTGAGAGTTCATAGGCTCTGTGCCCACACCGAAGGAGCTCTTGCCTGAAAAATACCTGCTGTTTGGAGGCTCTAGTCACTCTTTGCTACTGCCATGCCCTATGGATCTTTAACTATACCCCCATGGTCTACACCAGGATCTCCCCAGGGACATTATCTGTGCAGGTGGACAATTATTCGAGGCTACCCCCATTAGCATGTAACAATCGCCTACAGCTCATTGCTGATGAAGTCTGCAATAAACCACAAATGTGTAAAGCCTTAATCATTGTGTGATCATCATAAATGCTGCTTCAAGAAGTTGCCTGCTTTATTGACTTTGTTAGTGCATAATTATGCTGCTTGTTTTCTATGAATGTTCCGAGCTAGCTGTTAGCGCCTCGCGGCTAGCTTGTTAGCTCCGGAAGAAAACCACTCAGCTATGACCCATTGTAGATGAAATTTGTGCAATAAAGTTCAGAATCAACCAGCCAGGCTCAGTGTGCGATCACCCCAAAGGCTGCTTCATGTAGTTGTCTGCTTTATTGACGTGATTAGTGCATATAGGCTACTTGTTTTCAATAAATCGTTCCGAGCTAGCTGTTAGCGGCTAACTGCTAATAGCATGTTAGCTCCGGGGAAAAAACACTCGGATACTACCTACTGTAGATTAAATGTGAGCAGTAAACCTCAAAATCAACAATCCCATTGTGTAGATGGTGGTTTTATTGACTTGATTCGTGCATATTTCTCGTTTTCACGTCATGACTGGAGCTTTAGCTTGTAATATTAGCTTTCTCCGGAGGGAATGCTACAGGGTTGCCAGGTCTGGGGAGCCAAACCCGTCCAAAAATATCTGAAAATCGCGGAAAACCCGCTGACATACTGCGCGGCTGGAATTTCCAATATTGTTTACCAGTAAACAGAGCCCATGTGCTCCCGCGATGATGAGAAACCCTTTCTCCCTCTCTTATTGAAAAAGCAGCTCACAGAGCCTTGGATTTGAGATGTTGTAATTTGAAATAGTTATTTTGATAGAAATAGCCAATTTTACATTGATAACAGCAAGGCAAAAAACCGTGGACAGTTTTTTTCACCCGCGGAATGGCTTAAAAAACGCCCAATTCCGCGGTTTAACCTGGCAACCCTGGAATGCTATCAGGGCATCATTTAATCCTGGGTGTTGAGGTAACAGAAACACTGATGTGTGTTTTTGAAAGTCTCAGAGCTGCTGTAGCTCCAGTTTACAACGCATGAAGCTAATCCTCCATGATGACTGACTGTTTCTGCGCTCGACATGCGGGGAGGGGGCTCTGCTGAGCTGAGGAGCAGTGGTTGGTAACTCAGCTGGTGACGAAAGGTCCAGAGGCGTCTCCAGGAGGTGGGGGCGTTCCTAGGAGGACTGAGGCATAGCAACACCTAAAATGGCTGCCGTCTAAGTTTTTAAAGATAACTCAAGCATACATGAATGAGCCAAGGCAACACTCCAGGCATGTGTTTAATGAGGGATGACATAATAACATGATGTAAAGCTTGAAAAAGTCGATCTTACATAATACCCCCTCTTTAAAGTTTTATAGTACATTGTGACAAGTACATTGAAAATTTCGAAAAAGATGATAACAGTCAAGTGTCCAAACGTTGGACATTGGAGGAGATGGTTTTTGGATTGTGTTTGTAGAGTCTGCGTCTCCCAGTCGCCACATAAGGAGCGCTGATTGGCTTCAAGCACAAACCACCTCTTCTTTCATCCAATAATATAACTTTTAATCAAGCAAATGAAGATAAACATAAATTGCCAAACACCTGCACCAATCCAGTCAGTTTTCTATTGATGTAAAAAGGTGTTAAATGTTATATTTAATCTTAAAGTTCACTGATAAGAACTCTAGTCAAGAGTCATTTGTTGAAAAAGGCATCTGTGCCACTAGCGCCGCCTACTGTTGTAAAACATTATTACGCCTTGCGCTGAAGTTCTTCTGCTTGTGTTAGATCGCTGCCGTGTTTAGAGAGATGTTTATACACATAGGAAACACAAGGATACGAAAGAAACAAAAGAATCAAAAGAAGACAGAATGACAGACGCGCAATTAAAGTTGCTTTGTGCCACATAAGTACCAGAGAAATAGACAAGTGGTCCCAGAACAGCCAGCTCAATGAAGTATCCATTATTCATTTGTAGGGATGTAACGATTCATCAAAATCAATTTAATATGCATGTGAATCGATGTAAAAAATAAAATAATCTGTTTTAAAGCCACCCTCAGCTACTCCATTTTGCGCGACCGAAATAGACCGGAAAATGGCTCGTTGTTTCTAATGACGTCAACTTTTTCTCAAGACAAGCTCCACACCTGCCCCCGCCTCACCCCCAACACAGCCACACCATGTCACCACATACACGTGTAGGTATTGAAGCAGCAGACGCAGCTAAAGTTAGCGGCTACGAGATTAGCGTTAGCGGCTAACGCAGAGTTTAGCATTTTGACAGAAGTTTACCAAAGATCATAAACTGATAAACATCTGACCAACCTGCTCTGATTCTGCTGAAATCCTCATCAAATGTTTGTCAAATAATCCAATGCCTACAGGGAGCTGTCTTTTTCCTCCTACCAGCAGGCTGTGAGGCGTTCGAGGGTGGAAAAAACTGCACTGTAAAATTATTTAAAATGGTAGTATTATGTTCAAACTGCAAAAAAAAAAAAAAGTTTGGTAAAATAAATATAATCCAGTTTCCCACACATAGACTATTCTGTGGCACACCGCCAAAGAATCGACACATATTGCGTTTCGTATTTGACGCATCGGTCAATTTGACTGCGGGGAGGGGGGTTTAAAATGTTAGTGTTAAGCTCAATGGCGCACAAAGGGCATACGCAATATTTGCCTTGCATAGGGGCGCTGAAAGGACACGGCGCCAATTAGTGATGTGTCGGTCGCGAACGATCCGGCTCTTCTGAACGAGTCTTTACAGTGAACAATATGAACGGGTTCGCGGAGGTGAAATTTTTTTATTTTTTATTCCTCTTTGGGGGAGGGGCGTCACTTTAGTTGTGCATGCTTATTTTACGATTGGCAGAGGGACAGTTTGTGAATGCACAACCGCGGGACGCGAGCGCGGCTCTGGGGAAACGGCGCACCGGAACGCTCCCAGTGCCAGCACTCTATTGGGCCATAGAGAAAAAGGCGCGTGGGGTCCGTGAGTGACGAGGCGGCTACAGGAGCCCCATCACTCACATCTTCCACCTGTTCGCTCAGCTCCACTCCACTCGTGGCCGCCTCCGAACGGCAGCGACATCACCGCACACAGTCTCCTCCTCAGCCCGCCTAGGGCACTGCAACTAAGTGCCGTATGTAGCCGGGGTATCAGAGAAACTTCAGAGAATTTTTAGGCAGCACAGGATCCCAGTGTACCACAAACCTGTGAACACACTGAGATAAAAATTAGTTCATCCCAAAGACAAAACTCCGAGCTACAAACAAAGCAATGTGGTTTATTCTATTCGATGCAAAGAAGAATGCAAAGAACATTATATCAGAGAAACGAAACAAGTTTTACAGGAGACTTTATCAACACCGAAGAGAAAGCACAAGCGGCCCCCAGTCGGCGGTGCACCTCCTCCTTAAAGCCTCCAACCACTCCTTTGAGGACGGGGAGGTCAACATTGTAGCTAAAGAAGAACGTTGGTTTGAAAGAGGAGTAAAAGAAGCCATTTGTCAGGAAAGAAAACCCATGAACCGGAATAGTGGGCTCAGATTTAATCTCTTGTCACTATACTCCAATCTCCTTCGGGGAAAACCGATAGGGCATCCCCAGTCCAAGGAGACGGCACCTCAGCTAACAAAAGAACAATAGGCAGGTAATTAGCAGTGATCACCCATGAATAAGACAGATAATGGGCAGTGATCATCTATGAATAGGACATAACTGACCAATACTGGGGTTGAACAGGTCGTTAGAGACGCTCTACTTCAAAGGTTGTTTACCCACAGTTGAGAGTAGCTGTGATTAGAGGGGAGGAGCCGGGCCTTCCCCAACTCCTCCTCATGGTCTTTATCTACGCTGCGTGCTGAGCGGGATTTCGTCCACTGACGAAGCCTTTTGGATGAGAGGCGAAACGTTTGGAGACTTCAACTACCGAGTACAGAAGATGACTCAAGTACCTTCATTGAACATTTGTGGATATGTTTTTGACCAAATAAAAGGACTATGCATTGGATCTTCTTCGACTGGATTTGTTGCTATTCTTCTGATTTCACGCGTTATCCATTGGGAAGTTATTTGTTTTCCGCAACACTAACACATTAATATGTTTCTTTTTAAACCATTCTATTGTAGATTTAGCTTGGTGTTTAGGGTCATTGTCCTGCTGGAAGGTGAATCTCCACTCCAGCCTCAATTTTCTTGCCGACTCCAGCAGGTTTTCCTCCAAAATGTCCCTGTATTTGGCTCCATCCATCTTCCCAACTATTCTTACTATCTTCCCAGTCCCTGAGAATAAGCAGCCCCATAGCATGATGCTGCATTTGCAATTTTATCGCGATATTACACAACGCAATTTCGTAATCGCAGGGCACGCGGTTTTGGAAGTGAATGGAGCAGCGAGATATGGCAGCAAAGTCCGCTCCGTCGCATGCTTTTGTTTATGTCTCAGTCTAGTTAAGGTGCGCGGTCGATTATGGATGTACAGTGAAAATATCAGCGTTTATCATGCAGTCACCGCGAAGGACTATTGCTTTTTTTCTCCGTTAGCATTGCGTTAGCCGCAGCGCTAATCACGCCATTCCCTCGCTGCTACTACAAGCTCTGATGATCACAGAAACTCCCTCACCTCCGGATTCACACGTCTCCTCCACAGAGATATAGGTGAGCCTGTGCTGCTTGTAAAGAGTAAAGAGTCGTTTGTGGCTCAGTTTAGGAGGCTTATGTTTGGGAATGTTGTGGATAAAAAAACTTCTCAAAGCATAATGACGGTTCATGACCATAACGTATCCGCGGAGGCGATGTGCCATGTGCCTTTATATCTACCGCATATGCGCTCCGTAGGTAGTACAGATGCTAGATATAAACACTAAACTGCGGTATGAAAAGGATTGGAAACTACCATCCGAGGCAGGACTCCGTGTCATGTCTTATTTTGCTGAGTAAATGTGCTGTTTAGCGCTGAAATGTCACTAAATGCCTGCGAGTCAAAGAGAAAGTAAGTGGGTCTATGTTTGGCACCTCATGTCTCCTTGCGTCACTGTGCTTCTCTTTCTTCATATTGTCCAAAGTTACATCCCAAAACCAAAATGCTGCTCCTAATTCCACTGTGTTTTGGCGTGTGCTCCATCTGGCCTCTCCATGTCCATCAATAACGCGCATCTGAAGCTACTACGAGTCGCAGCTCAGACTAGGATGGGCGATATATCAATATTTAAGATACATCCATATTTTTTTTTAATGAGATATGGAATTTGACCATATCGCATATATCGATATAGTCCAAATTTGCGCTGTAATACTTGCTTCAGGCAAGCCGCTGATTGGAGCTGTCTGCACTGCTCCCAGCGCTTTGCCTGGCCTGCCAGACACTCCTCCTTTCTGTTCAAAAGAAGAACCGTCTGGGCGGCTGCTCGCAGCCAATCATTTCACGATTTGACCCACATCGGTCCAATCACGCACCAAGAGACGGAAGCCATCACCTGTCACCACCACTCACTCTTCCAAAACATTAAAGATGGCGGCCGATACACTGTTTTCTTCGGCTCTTTCGTCTGTTTTAAATCATTTGGAAAATATGAAATCCCTAAAACCAGAGCAAGAAACAGCGTTTGAAGCGTTCCTCGTAAAAAGACGTTTTTGGAAAGGCTTTCTGCCGCTTGTTACTGCGACGTATCTAGCGTTGTTCTAATTGGTTGATGCCGTCTGTCAATCACGCCCACCGGGAAATTGTTGAGATCACGCTCGCTCCCAGACTATATGTCTTTGAAATATCTATGAAAAGGCATGTTGTTTGGCAGGCCAGGCAACCCAGCGCCCCGGCCCCGCCCTTCCTCAGACACTCTTCAACAAACATGGAGAAAGCAACAATGTCTGAAGCGTGCGGAGAAGAGCCCCCTTCTGTTGCATTTTAGATGCATTATTTTAGCTGTTTGCAATGATTCAGCAATCTACAAACTCATTAGGCTAAATTTTAACATTATAAATGTGATACCAGATTTTGTGCCTCCCAATCGCCCCCAACCCCCGACTTGCTCCGCCCCTGCTTCACTGCACTTCCATCGTCTCCTCACTCTAGGCTGCGGGAGAAAGCTTCATAGATCGCACTACACGCGGCAAACTCCCTCGCCAGAACCTTTGAAGACGTGTTAAACATTGCATTTGTGACTTTACGCTTTGTATTTTGCGAGAGCGGCGATGATTGGCTTTCAGCACTGCACGAGGTGGCGAGCGGGTTGGATGCTGCTTCTCAGCTCGACATCGATTTGCGCGTCATTTGAGAGATAGTTCCCAGTCCCAATGAGTTTATGAATGATATATATTCCTCGTTTTCTCATATAGAGACTACGGTTCCGTAAATACATTGGTTTATTCAATGAAAGCAGGCAGAGGAATGAGAGCGATGCACAGGCACACACAGAGAACACGGGCTGGGCTGGTGCAGGTTGTCCCAGCGCGTGTGACTGGGAGGAATGACAGCGGCGCTGAGCCAAAAGAGAACAGATTGTAGTTTAATATGCTCTCGAACCATTTTGGAACAGAAAGTTTGCTGTTGCTGACAGGCAGCGTTTGTGAAAACAATGACACAAGCTTTTTTAAGGTAGCACGAGAAGGTTTTCTTTTAAAGGTGGACCGGAGCATTTGTTTGCAGTCGCAAACATGCGAGTGATTCTATTTTAAGATCACAAAGGCATAATATTGGGAGCATACGCAACCAAAATGGTCGCAATTTCGAGCCCTGATATAGGCGGCATTGGTCTATAAGCCGCAGCTGTTCCAAGCGCATTTGAAGTGCCATCAGCACTGGAAATACTGGACTTTTGTCTTCAAGTGCAGTCAAATTTATCAAGAACGGTTGCCTTCTGGTACATTTACTTGTATTAATTTTTTGGCCCACAGACACAAAGAGAAGTGTTATCAGTCATCTTGAGTCTCTCTCTCTTAAAAAAAATAAAATAAAAAATAAGGTTCGAAATCTAGGAGTAATCATGGACTCAGACCTGAACTTAAACAGCCACATCAAAGCAATAACATCATCAGCTTTTTACCATCTGAAAAACATTACTAAGATCAGAGGAATAGTGTCAAAACCAGACTTAGAGAGACTCATCCATCAGGTCTCCAGCAGGTTAGACTACTGTAACGGCCTGTTCACTGGCCTTTCCAAACGAGCTGTTAGAGCTGCAGTACATCCAGAACGCTGCTGCTCGAGTCCTGACAAGAACCAGGAAATACCACCATATTAGTCCAGTGCTCCGGTCTCTGCACTGGCTTCCTGTCACTCAGAATAGAATTTAAAACAGCTCTGCTTGTGTACAAGTCTTTTCATGGTTTAGCATAGTCTACGTGTGGGAAACACTGGATTGCTTGAGGCTGTTTTTTTATACCTGCGTTTGGCTGGACCCTCCATAAGTATTTCAGCATTGAGAGAATTCTATGCATTTATTTTGCACTTGAAGCCACGTTAGCTATAGTGCGGGAGGGCTTCCTGCTGCCCCCACTCCGGAGAACAGTAAACAGCGCAGACAGAGGTGGAGGAAGACAGCGACACATTAAGAGGAAAGATTTTAACATGTTGTAAAGTTATTATTCAACAGTTGCTTGTTTTCTGCTACATACCATTTAAATACACACACACACGCATTGATTTTTTTTGACTATTTTTCAAAGAATATGAAAGAACAAGTTTTTACCCTACCCTAACCTGAGGTACTAGATAATTCTTTTGATAGCTGCATACTAGTGTATTCCCTTGCATGCTTATATGTTAAAATAAAAAAGGCTAATATTCAATAATCAGACATGGAGTCTTTAGTGTTCTCCGAGTTGGCACACTTTTGAAACAGAATATTTCAAAGAAATAAGCTCATGTGGGTGATGATTAGCATGAGCAACCTTGGCAAGGAGTCAGTCTCACTGTTAGACATACAGTGGTGGGAGGAAGGATACAGGAGGCATCTGCCAGCTCTTCCGTCAGCCGTAAAAGAGCGGGAATAGCACAGGGCTGCCCTACATGATGCTACTGCCCAAATTTACTGTTAAATCTAGTGTGTGTGGGCCATTTGTCTCCAATGTCTGCAGCTTTGTTATTTCTACAAAGCTCGACCATGCCGTACATTACTAACAGGGATCTGAATAAAAATGTCTCGCACTGCTGCTTACAATAGTCGTCATAAACATAGGTAGAATTCACAGCAGAAACAAAGCGGTGTGCCAAAAACACTTTTTACCCATTTACTAGAAACCTGTTTGAGCAGTGAGCACACTGACAGATTACTGTAGGGCTGCACAAAATGATCAAATTATTGTTATTGCAATATTAGTTCACACAAAATCAATATCATAAGAAGCCACTATATATCTGTAACTAAATATTCCATGCAGCTCATTCAGGTGATTCTAAAGTATGACGTATCCACTCATCTGGCATTAAAATAGGGTCAACACACAAAATTTGTGACAGTCCCGAAATCGAGGCTTTTGTCCAGAATCACAAATCTAGCCCAAAATGATCGTAGTCACAAATCAGCAGCAGTGTACATTGTGCGTGCTGATCCAACCCCCACTCCCCCGGACTCCATGTCATGCGGGCACTATGGCTGGGACAATACACTTTTGTCACGATAGTCAGGGCCCAAACGATGAAATACACCTTTTGTGTCACAAAAGCGAACATTCAGACAGACTCATGGAAAGAAAGAGTGGCTATTTATCAAACCCAGTGATCGAAGATGGCGATATATTGATTTCAACTATGATTCCAGTAAGTAAGTGCTTTATTTGTCATTGTAGTATTGTAGAACAAAATTATGTAGATCAGATGTTACGCTGCCTACACACCTAACCACACTGATCGCACTGTTGCTTCTATTTGGACGCTTGAAAGGCTTGCAAACAGACGCTCACATGAGTTCACTCCACACGGACCCACTGCTGTAATAAAAACCCTGCGCTGTTGCTACTAAGCACTAAGATGTGAATGAAAATAGTTTCCTGACAAGTGGAATAGTTTCTCGCCACTTTCCTCCCTCCTGCATCTCTCTCGGATTTTATAACAATAGCCTACAATACGGTGTGGGTTAAGTGTGCAGTCGCCTACCCGTCTGTCCAGCAATCATGTCATGTTAAAATCCCCTTTAAAACATAGTCCGATTAGGTTCATTAGGTCTTCAAATTAATATTGTAGCTATTGTTCCTATAGACAGACCTTAATGTTAGTTTTTCGTACCTGACGGTTTCGGCTACAACTGTGGCCTTCCTCAGGAGGTTCACGTGACAACCTCTGAGGAAGGCCACAGTTGTAGCCGAAACCGTCAGGTACGAAAAACTAACATTAAGGTCTGTCTATAGGAACAATAGCTACAATAACCCTTTAAAACATGTTTGTAATCCAGTGTGTTCTTCATTGTGTTTTCATACGTTTATTGAAGCGTATAATTCCTCTGATCCAAATGCCTGGGCTCAGGAAAAGCATACCGCAGTCATGTGATGCACACCGTGGGTCTGAGGTCCTCACAGTCATCACCGTGATTTACCTCAGGTGCACTGTTTTTAATGCAGGGTTGCTGTTACCGTAGAAATGCTTTAGCCTTGCCCTAGCCTAGCACAACTAGACTCTTCAAATATAAGAACTGCATGAATTTAAGAAAAAAATATCTCCAGACATCAACAACACTCTGGATAACTAGGAAATGAGGCCCTATGTCAAAAATCCCGAAATATCCCTTTAAGTAAACAAAATTTAACCAGAAAAGGAACGAACAATATACCAGTGTAAACAAGCGTCTCAACGAAAAAACTAACAAAAGTCTCAAAAAGACTAGCCACAGGCCGATTACAAAATGTACATGTGCAGCAGCAGCGCAACATGTTTAATGCGGAACTGGATGCACATGAAATAATGTAAGTCTATGAGCCCATTGTCAAATCTGTTTACGCCACTTTTCTTTGCATTTACTGCAGTTTGAAACAAGGGTCTATGGTGAATAAAAGAGTCGCTTAAAGCCGATAGAAAGAGCCGTCTCGCTGTCCGCCGCTCAACTAAGGCAGTGGGCAGGGCAAACGGGGCACCTGCTGCTCTGAGCCTTTTCTCCATGGATTCATAGATAAAATACAGACACAAATACAGTTTAAAAAAAAGGCACTTTAGGGATTAGTCCTGAGTCGCTGCTACTTCGTGCGGCGCCACTGTGAGCCAACCTGACCAGCATGTTTTGGGGGGTAGGGGAAACAGGAGTACCTGCCTCAGTGCCCCTCTGAAACAGTGTGCTGCCTCCTGGGTTTGTCCCCGTTTCAGAGTGTGGTGTCCTGCACTGATCAGCTCCTCCACCTCCTCATTCCTCTTCCTCCAGCGTAGCTCCCTCCGCTCCCACTAATGCATCATTGTCAACATTATTGTTGTACAATCAGGCTGTACTATGTTGTACAGTACATGTATGAGTTCAATGGCAGGCGTGTTCATTAACATAACAAGTTATTCAACAATTACGAGTCTCCTATACTGCAGGTCTACAAAGACGTGTCGCAAATCACATCAAATCAATCAATCATTATTTATAGAGCGCTTTTCATACACAGGTGCATCACAAAGTGCTTGACATTTAAAAAGACATTAAAAACAATCTCACCCGTCAAACCCTCCCACCCTCCCAATATATACAGTTATCACAATACACACGTACACCTACACCCCCTACTCTTTACTCTACACTCAACCACAATCAAAATCGAGTACATAAGGCTGGGTACAGATGACCACGGTGAGGAAACCCCATCAGAGGAGCCGTCCTCCCCGGGATCAGCAGACCAGCCGCTGCCAACCCGGGGCACCGACGCAAGGGTCCCCATAGGAGGCGCGGCAGAGGCACCACACCTCCACCTGGGCACCCACATCACAATACGATAGTATCCCAATAGTTACCATAATGCAAAACACGCTTCGATTAATCCTTATATTATATAATCCTTATATTGTAGAAGTTAGTGTGCGTGCTGTGACACATTTTCGAATTAACCCTGGGGTCAAAGAAAAATGGATCACATAGATTTTTATTATTATTTTTATATATTTATATATATATATATATATATATATATATATATATATATATATATATATATATATATATATATATTATATATATATATATATATATATATATATATATATATATATATATATATATATATATATATATATATATATATATATATATATATATATATATATATATATATATAATATATATATATAATAAAAGCTTGCTTGAATAAAGATGCACATTTAATTACTTGTGACGTGTGTCAGATTTACCAAAGGAACAGTGGTTCTTCACGCGCTGACTTTCTCCTGAGAGGAGGTTGCCATGAACAAGCAAACTGTACAACCTGAATTAGTGCACATTCCAAAAGGCCAAGAAAGTTATTTAAAAACAACAGGAGTTATTTAGGTAGTAGCAACCACATTAGAGTGCAACACTAGACCACTACCTTGAGACAACTTAATCTTATCACTGTCTGCTTATTAACATTACCCTCATCCTCAATTCAAATGTGACTCAGAATATAACACCACCCACAGCAAGTTCCACGCAAATTGAGCGGGTCATCTATCTCGTTAAGTTTGGTTTATTTTAGCAATCATTCATCAATTTTCCGGCCGATATCGTTCAGGAGAGATCAGGGGAGCGGTGAAACATCGCGGTGAAAATCTATCACAAGTTTGTAGACCTCAGACCATATTTTATACATTTGATGTTGCAGGCTTTTGCTTATACAGGAGATTACAGACTTGCCGTATTTTTGTTTTGGAATCTGCTGATCTGAAAATGCCTCTGAAAAACTAAACTAGCCTGGCCATAGCCATCCGTTAACTCCGGTCAATTATCATTTCCCTACATATTATGAATTTCAGCCTAGCATTCAGCGAGTGGGGGAGGCGGGTGTTGTAAGTGAAGTCAAGCATTTGATAGCGCTTCACTCACTCAGGCACATTACATACTTCACGACCAAACGCTAGCGATTGTGTAAAATCAGATCCAATTGTTTCAAACTTTAAAAAGGAGTTCACCCCTCCCACCTGAAAACACAGCTCAATTGTGAAGATCCAGACCCTCTGTATGAAATGAGTACAAGGGTATGGTGAGAAGAGGGTAATACTAAACAAGAATGTCCTGAGTAAATCAGCCCTATGCCTCTAATAAAGTGCCACCTGCTGTCACAGTTCAACACGTGAGCAAACTAAGACCTGGGGACAAATGCGGCCGCCTTCAATCTGGCACAGAAAAAGATGCTCAATCCTGATATGCACTAGGGATGAACGATATGGACAAAATTTCATATCTCGATATTCATGCCAGATATCGATACGATATAATTATGGGTTAGGTGAAAACTAAGCATTTTCCAGAAAAATAAAGTCATAATACAAAAGAGTGCAGTTTTATTTATGAAAATCTATATCGTTTAAATCTTGCTTTTTCAATTTTAATATTTTGAATGTTCATATCTCGATATATTTTTCTTTTGAGATATTGATATCTTGAATGTTCATATCTCGATACGATACATCTTTCAGCCCTAATATGCGCTGCCTAAAATGAGTGAAAACCAAAAATGTTTTCACAGACATGAAGAAAGATAATGCATAATTGCAGCAATTCTGTTGCCCTTTTGACTGTGTTTAGGAGATTACAGTCGACATGAGAAATGTAACCGTTTATAAACAACTGGTCCAGGAAGTTCAAAACTCCAATGCTGCCCTTGCAGCAAAAGGTTTGCCTCGCTTCTGTCAGTCTACCCCAGGGCACCTGTAGTATTATTATTATTAGTAGTATTAGTATTATTATTATACGATAAAGGGCTTAAAATTAAATGAGATGACGGGACGGTGCCACAGCTACAACTAGACACTGTAGATATTGCAGGCTCATCAAATATGCGATTATAATAGTTATGTAGTTGCATTTTGATAACCTCATATTCACATACATACATACATACATATCTGCATTCAACAATATAGTTTAACATTATGAATTCTAACAATAATAACACCCTATTAAAACCTATTTTGCTATGTATAAAAGTTTTCACATTTGTCAAAATGACTGTCATCATTGAAAATTAATAGCATGAAGATAAAGTTTAAATCTAGCTTCAGAAACAACTGAATGAATCATGCCACAGTTGATTTACATATGACAAACTGATTCAGGAGTGATGCAAATCAGAAACGATTTGCATGCAAAGTGCAACATAAACCAAATCAAAGGAAAGGATAATCAGCAGCTGCGTAAAAGCAGGACATGAAGAGGATGCAGTCTTACCTAGAAGCAGGAGCTTAAGTTCCCGTCTTGCATCTCTCTTGTCTCGTCGGAGTTGTTTCTCGATCTCTGCGTTGATTCGTTTGGACTCTTTCGCCTCCTCACTCAGGCAACAAGCCATCATGGAGTCTAAAGTCATCACAGCATGAGCTAAAGCCCGTTTGACAAGGGGCACACACTGGTCTCAAATCAATCTCTTCCGAGCAACAAGGTACTTCACACCACGTCGTACGATGAGATGGTTAGTTGGATCAGAACAGGGCCTTTTGTCGACTGCCAAACAGTTGCCAATGGTCCAATATTGGCATGCAGTCCTTAGTCTACAGACGCAGACAGTTGACTCCAGGGCATATGTTGTAAAAAATTAACACTGAATGATACGAACTGCGATTTGTCTGTTGCAAATTAAGGCTGGTTGGATACACTCAAGCTAGCTTGCATGCTAAGCAGTGCTTGAACTGGCCAACGTGAGCGCAAGTACGTGATATTGACAGAGTCCGTATCAGTGATTTTCGGCTGGAAATCGTATTTTGGTTTCCTTTCCAACTATCCCCTTAGACGGGACAGTGTGTGCAGTCGCAGCCTCATTTGTGATAGCCCTCTGCTGGTCGCCCCGGTTGAGTACAGGCTTAGCCGCCCAGAATTCAGCTGTGTACGCCCGCGCAGTCACTACCAGTACCCGTCCAACTGTGCATTTAAAGAAAACATAGCATCAATAGCAACTCACTATTGGAGCACCAACGAGTGTAACACATCTATAACATAAGATATTTGCAGTGTAAAACTGAGGGTAGAAGCCTCAGCCGGATCGCCCAGTGAGTACTAAATGGGCAGGCTAATTGTTAGCTAGCTATGTTAGCTCAGCTAGCCATCCTTGGAACTGGAGCCCACTGACTAGAAAACAGAAAGTCGAGTTTGACATATGTGTTCCATCGCACAAAACATGAATTCTCCAAAATACGTCGCTGTTACAGAATGTCTAAGATGCTAGAAGTCTTACAAGCAGTCGATTGACCCCATTTAATCCATGCATTCTATCGCTCCCAGTAATTTTCCTGATCGCTCCTCGTCTTCCACTCCCGTGTGGCGCACTGGCGCTGTTGCTGACGTAGCGTGGGTTAGGAATGATGGACGATTGCAAGGCAAATGAAAGTCCATTTTGTGCTAGTTATAGGCGGGACTTGTGCAGATAAAGTTTGCTTGAGAGGGAGCCTTCCTTTTGGAGGCGGATCGGTGTGAGAGCTGGACAGGAAACGCCCATCTGTCAAAAACCTGTACGTCCTCTGCACATCCCACAATTCAGACGTCTCCTCCATTGAAGTAAATATAGTCTCCTCCTGTCACTTATGTGATAGCTTCTCTACTCTACGCGATTCTGTTATAGAGCTACACAATTCAACGCAAAACAAATGCGTAACGCATATAAGAATAAAATAGGGTCATAATATAGACCTAACGATGTAAGTGACAAAACATTTACGCAAAGACCATCTCGTAAATTAAATGAAAAAATATAATGATTTTAAAAATTTTAGTGCATTCATTGGCTATTAGTGCATTCATTGGCTATTCAAATAATAGGCCTATATATAGATTAAGAATTGTGTAACTCTGGGCCATAAATTATAATAAATTACATATAGAGTATCACCATCATCACACATAAAAAAAAAATAATACGTTAATATAGGCTACATTTAATGACGTTAATGTCGTGGTGCCAGTAAATTGTTTGTTTTGTTGTTGTTTGTTGGGGGTTACAGGAACTGAATGAGATAAGTGAGAATGAGTCATTGCATACTGATTGACATTTTGGAAAAAATATACAGTAATCCATAATATGCTGAAAATTTAAAGGGGGGGGTATTATGTAAAATCGACTTTTTCAAGCTTTATATCATGTTATTATGTCATTCTCTCATTAAACACATGCCTGGAGTGTTGCCTTGGCTCATTCACATATTTTTGAGTAATGAGTAAAAACGTAGACGGCAGCCATTTTAGGTGTAGATATGCCTCAGTCCTCCTAGGAACGCCCCCACCTCCTGGAGACGCCTCTGGACCTTTTGTCACCAGCCAAGCCACCAACCACTGCTCCTCAGCTCAGCAGAGCCCACTCCCTGCACAGTGTTGTTGTTTAAATGCCACAGCAGTGTGCTGAAGGGGGCGTGTCGGAAAGCTTCTTAAAGAGACAGAGGCCTATTTCAAGGCGTTCAGTACAGCCATTTTGAGAAAGCAATTTTATTCAAGGCAGTTATTTTAATTGACTGCATATACAGACCAACAGAAGGTTACGTCATCATTGTAGTATGTAATAGACTGGTGCTATGTGATTGAAAAAAGCATAATACCCCCTCTTTAAAGGAATGTAGACTTTAACATTCACAAAAGTTCTAATTTAGGCAGAATCAAGAGCAGAATGTTTAAGATGTGTTACAACCCTGGTGGCGTTTTATTTAGGCCTATTAATTTTATTATTATTAATTTTCTATTAATTTTCTATTAATTAATCTATTAATTAATTTCTATTAATTTATCCTTTGTACATCCTTTGAGCGCCCGAATGATCCTGGGAGTTCTGTTGTCGGGGGCTTCGTGCCCCTGGTAGGGTCTCCCATGGCAAACAGGTCCTAGGTGGCAGGTCAGACAAAGAGCGGTTCAGAAGCTCCTTATGAGAGACCAACAGGCCCGGTTAGAACAATAAGGCCGTCCTTCTGTGGACCCACCACCTGCAGGAGGAGCCATAGGGGCTGGTGCAATGTGATTTGGGCAGGTCCAACAGCTGCCCCCACGACCCGGCAACGGACAAGCAGAAGAAAATGGATGGATGGATGGATGGATGGATGGATGGATTGTACAGGCTTGTCCCTTAAGACTCAATTTCTCATTTGCAGAGTCCTGTATAATAGGTTCTCATAAGCTAGGTTCATCTAGTTCATGTAATAGTGGCTTGCTTGATGATAAATATTTCTTTATTTTACCTTATATGAGCTTTCCCAAATTAGGCTTACACAATTTGTTGGTGTTCACTTATGCTGCGTTTACACATAAGCACGATGCGTTACGAATGGCATTTTTCCGTCATTCGTGACGTTCGTGACTTGACTTAACGCATCTTGATGGGATTCTTAATAGAACGCATCAGCTCGTGACATTCGTGATGTTCGTGGAGAAAGTTTTTGGCTGTCAAAAAATCTTCCACGAATGTCACAATTCACCCTCTGTTCGTGGAGTTCGCAACAGAGCGTGTCCTTTCGTGATGCGTAGTGGCGCTTCGTAATTCAGCGTGAGAGCATTCGTAAAGCATTCGTAAAGCATTCGTAGTGCAGAATCACTGTTTTCACGCTCAGAATTGATAGAAACACATGCTACGCCGAAAAGTTAATGTTCGTACCTGCACTATGCCAAAGAAAAGTCCCACAAAGTCGGCCAGTCCGTGCTCCAGGCCCGGGACAGCACCTGCTCCTGCCGCTCCTCAGGTGCTGAAGTTGTTACGCGGGCTTTTCTTCCTGTAGTCGTTCCTCCTAATGTTTGGGAGCCAATCCCTGCCACCCCCTATTGCCGCCCCGCTGGAGAACCCGACTGTTATATATTTGTCCCGATTTTCCGCGCGTTTGTGGAAATAAGAAAAGGGACAGTAAGAAGTGCGCCTTTCCCGCACTGTTTACTGTCCCTGAATGCATCTCCCATGCTCCCATACGCACTGACCCAAACAACAACGCGTGGTTACAGCAGCTATAACATGGATAAGTGTTAAGACTTATTTACAACTTTAGACATGTAAAACAAGCGGTGATGGGCGTAGGGCAGGTGGAGACAGGCCTGTTGTTCTGGATTATGCAAAAGAAGTTTTGCCAAATGGAGCTAATGATCAACCAGATGAGTGAGAGTCATGGATAAAGAGGTGAAGAGTTCTACGACAGATCCCCAGAAGATCGAGTGCGCAGTGAGTGTAGTGTTTTTATGCTTATTCTGTGGAGTAAAGTCAGGCTGAATGTGCCGCTGTTGCACAGACTCATTTGACATAAAGCGCGTGTGTTTATTGCTATAGTTTGTCTTGATAGATTCAGTGTTTGACAGGAGCATATGACTTAGTTTGGGTTTGATCTAAGTTCAGTTTTTCATAGACTGTGAAAAACGTTTGCTATTCTACAGTATATGGACAGTCCCGACGCTCAGCTGGTCTTTGCTTTTGCTTAACCCGATTTGGCAAGAGCCCAATGAGGCAGGTGAGAGCACGGCGGACCAAGACGCCTCTGCTCCGCCTCCAACCCGGTGTGTGCGGCAGGCGGTTTGTCCACATTCGCCCGATTCTTGACAGATTTCTGACAGAACTCGACAATTCCCAATGACCCGTAACAGACCGCAACACCTCGCAATACCACGCAACACCACGCAACACCACGCAACAGAGCGTCACAGCCCGCAGCATTGCGGGACGCATGTTCGTGACCGTGCGTAATAATTCGTGCCATTAATCGTAACGCGTAGTAACAGGTCGCAACAATTTGTGGCGGTGCGTGAAACCTCTACCCCGAATCATCACATTCGTGATCCTCGGCCACGAATATGGATTCGTGGCATTCGTGACTCGTCGTCGTTATGTGTAAACGCAGCATTAAATTCTGTGACAAAATGCTTTAACAGGTACTACGATAAAAATGCAGCCATCTATCTTCTCTGCTCTGCTCCGATTAATCATTAATTATATCTCCCCACAGCAATAAGGACTTCAGCTTAGTGAGGAAAAGATATGTGAGAAAGTGACGAGCATAAGACTTTATTTTTACAACAGTAATTATTACCAAACAGCCTTCTGCTGCTGCTGCTATACTACTACTACTACTACTACTACTACTACTACTACTATTATACTACTACTTCTACGACTACTTGGCTACAACTACCACTACTACTACTACTACTACTAGCCTACTACTACTGCTACTACTAGGCCTACTGGAGCGCTGTGTTAGCGTTAGCTCTGAACAGGTGAATACCTTTGTCAACCGATTTTGCAAAAATGCAGAAAAAGCCGCAGGTAGAGCCGGCGACTGAGGAGGACTACGTAAGCATCAGTCGAGTCACGGAACTCATGGAGCAGCAGAGGGACATGTTCAGGAAAATAATACAACAACAACAGGAGAACTTCAAAGGATTAATTAAAATCATCATGGAATCGACAAACACCCGAATGGATTTACAGACAAAGGACATTCAAGAGCTTAAAACAAGCCTGCAGTTCTCGCAAGGTGAGGTGGACACTCTGAAGGAAGAGAAATTGAAACTCACTGAGCGCACGAACACATTACAAAACCATGTTTATAAAGTATGTGACAATTTGCACATTATCACGGACAAACTGGAGTATCTGGAGGGACGGAGCCGCAGAAACAACCTGGTCTTGGAGTCGCCTGGGGAGACCTGGGCCGACGCCGAGGAAAAAGTGAAACAACCACTGAGGGAGAAGCTCCAGCTGCAGCACACGGTGGAGGTGGAGAGGGGTCACCGGGTAGGGAAATCTGACGGTGGGAGAGACTGGCCAAGACCCATCATCGCCAAACTACTCCGTTGGAAGGATCGCAAAGAAATGTTGCAGCGCGTTAAACGTCTCAAAGGAACTAAAATCTTCATAAACGAGGACTACATGGAATCCTTCAAAAGGAAGCGAAAAGAACTGATGGCGGAGCTGAGAGCTGCAAGGGAAAGGGGGGAGATTGCCTTCTTGCGCTATGATAAGCTCATTGTACATCCCCGCACCAGTACACCAACTCCAGTATAAACACCGGGAAAAACGTTGGACAAATACAAGTGAAAAAACAATCTAAACATTCCTAATCTTTCAACATGACACACAATCTACTGACTTTTCCTCATCAGACAATGAAGACACAAGTTACACTCAAGAGTCTGAACAACAAATATTTTCACTATTAAAAAAATCATCTTAATGATGTGGACTTATATATATGCACTTTTTCCACAACATTTCTCGTACCTCCAAGTATTATTATGATAATCAAATCTCATTATTAGATTTTTTAAAAAATGCCAATAGTACATTTAAACAGTCGTAGCTTATATGCTAATTTTGAGCACATAATAGAATATCTGCATAAACTTACTTTAAATTTTACTGTTATTGCTGTTGAAACATGGATAAAGGAAAATAAATTTGGGAATTTTGAGCTTGGAGATTATCAAATGTTCAACCAAAACAGAAAACATAAATTAGGTGGTGGAGTTGCTCTGTATGTGCGCAAGGACCATGGCAATTGATCATACTGTAAGTTTGAATGTGTGACAGTAGAGATAATTCTGGAAAAAAGGAAAAATATATTAGTTTCTTGTATCTATCGAGCACCGGGTGCAGACATTGAAGTCTTTAACGAACATATTGAAAAAATATTTACAAATGGCAACCACAAAGACATTCTCTGTGGGAATTTTAATATTGATTTACAGAAAGCAAAATCGCATAAGCCCACTGAAAAATGTGTGGACACCATGTACAGTGTGTCACTTTACCCCATAATTACACGCCCCACTAGGATAACTGCACACGGTACATTAATTGATAATATTATCACAAACGTCCTAAACAATATGACAAGTGGTATACTGATTAATGACATTAGCAACCACTTGCCAGTCTTCTCACTATTTGAAATACAACTAAAAAGTAAGAAAAACAAAGGTAATATTATAGTAAAAAATGTAAGATTAACATCTGAGCGCTCGATAAACGCCTTCAGGCAGAGGTTGTCTGATCATGACTGGAATAATTTCCATGGAGAACAAGATGTTAATATTGCATATACACATTTTGTCAACACAATCAAACATTTGTATGATCAGTATTGTCAAGTACTAACGCGCAAATATACACAAACAAATACTTGTGGCCCATGGATGACGAGGGGGTTATTGAATGCATGTAAAAAAGATAAACTCCTTATATAAAATATTTATAAGGAAACAAACATTAGAAACTGAAACTAAATATAACAAATATAAGAATAAACTAACAAGTATAATAAAAAAATGTAAAAATTATTTACAATTAATTTACAAATTATTACAGAAATATGATTGAGGTCAATAAAAATAATATGAAAGGATTATGGAAAGTCTTAAATCATGCAATGTCTAAAGACTCAAAGGCTTTAAAGTTACCCAGACTACATGATTAAAAATGACGAGAAAATTATGTAGTTAATGCGTTCAATGATTACTTTGTCACCATTGGGCCTCACCTGTCATCAAAAATAGCCAAAACAAACAGTGATGTCTCTCAACACAAAAATGTTTATGTACACTCCTTTTTTCTTAAGGCAACGAATGAAAATGAAATAATTAAAATAGTTAAAGCTTTCAAGAATAAAAAATCCACTGATTGGAATGACTTTGACATTAACATGATTAAAAAAGTAATACAAATTAAAGCCGCAAGCGGCATCGAACAGCCCTCGTGGGCCGTGCCTCCTTTAGTGCCTCCATTGCCGCAACATAACCCTACCGAGGGCACTAGCGGGGTCACACTGCATTTTATTGCCCTGATGTGCCATTAATCTTTGTCAGTAAACATACAAACTACATTTTTAGCCTCTCCATGGGCGGCACGGTAGTACAGCGGTTAGCGCTCGTGCTTCACAGCTAGAAGGTCCGGGTTCGATTCCCACCAAGGCCGGGGCCTTTCTGTGTGGAGTTTGCATGTTCTCCCCGTGTCTGCGTAGGTTTCCTCCGGGTACTCCGGTTTCCCCTACCACTAAAAACATGTACAATAGGCCAGGATGAATGAGAGTGTGTTAGAGAGTGCGCATGGGGGACGACGGATGGAAATTAGCCCAAGGCTACAATCCGGTGTGGCTTGTTCATTAACTTGCACTGTCCCTACCAAATAAACAATAAACATAAACATGTGAATAATGGCTCCAACCTGCAGAGGACGCTAGTGCGCCCAAAAGCCTTTTATATTTTACACGCAGCATCGGACGGCCCTGACGGGCTGTACTTCCATGACCACTGTCCACAAGCTCCTTACAGAGGGCGCTAACGCGTTCTAATTGTGTATAATGTGAGATATATGTGTCAGTCCCATTAGAATAATATGGGGGGCCCGGGCGTCACCATGGCAACACCGTACAAAATACGGTATGGGTCTCATTGGCTATGTTTGTTCCGAATTTCATCAATTTCCGAGAAACTAATTTTTTCCCCATACAATTAGTTGTTTACGCTAAATCGCTAAATTCTTCGTACAGATTGCGGCTTCGCCGCACACAAACCGTAAAACATAGCCAAAAATTTGGATAACTTTTGATGCCCCACATCTCTAGATGAGCTGGAGCGATTTGGAGCTCATTTGGTGAAACGCCCTAGGAGGAGTTCGTTAAAATGCGATGTCAGCGAAAACGCTGACTCAGCATTTTCCAGACTTCCTGTCAAAATGGCGGACTTCCGGTTTGTCTAGGGGCGTGGCCACAATTATATTTTTTGTTTGTCGTCACATGACGAATATCTGTACCAAATCCCGTCGCTCTACGACAAAGTTGACGTTGGCCCCTCCCCCATAGGCATAATGTATTTTCACATTTGTAAGTGGCGCTGTCGCGCCATTTTTTTCCACTTCGCGCTCGTCATCCACCTCCGTCTGACAGTTGACCATATACCCTCATGAATTTTTCTGCAATAAGTATAAAAGGCCCACACCAGTGACTGCCTACTTTGGTGTGGGCAGTCACTGTTTTACACGGTGAGTTTACGTTTGAGTTTGACATGGGGGGACAGCTGTAGAGTGCTCTACCGTTTTAATGAACAGGAGAGCGTGTGGCTCGGTCAGTGCTGTGGGCGCATACACTTTTCAGTCTTTTTCAAGCCTTCAGCAGTAAAATGCACACTTCGAACAAATACGCGGGGTCTTTTCCGCGAACATCAGCGCTTTGTAGTAAAATACAGATTGTTTGTTACCAGCCCACACCTGTCACTGCCTTTGCCCAAAGATGCTCACGAGCCGCTGCAGAGGGACGGAGAAAGGGACGGTGGACTCTCAGAGCGGGGGATGAACAGGGAGATGCGCGCAATTACGAACAGAAGTCTGGGGAAATACTTACAATAGTACTTACATGTAGGCCCACCACTAGTGGCACTTGGTCTTCTTCTAGTGGTACTCAGGGTTATCTGAATTTTTAAATTTTATTCAATGAAATCTGACGTAATTTCTTTGAAATTGTTACTTTAGGTTTGGACACAGAGTTTACACCAAGTTAAGATATACAGTAGGAATTTAGTCAGATCTATTTAGCCTGAATACATTTTTAGATCATGTTTAGTTCTGATTTGATTTTGATTATAGGCATTGTGGTACATGAAGGTCAAATATCTAATGAAGTGGTAGTGGTTAGTGTGAAAAGTTTAAGAAACACAGCATTAGTAGGAAACATCCTGATTCTGTTTGATTCTTGGCTCCTGCAGGTGATCACTGTCATTGTGTTCTTGGTCAAGACACTTCACCCACTTTGCCTCCAGTGCCTACGTACAGTGCCTCTCGAAAGTACTAATATACCTTGAACATTTGCACATTTTGTCATGTTTACAACCATAAACATAAAGATTTTGTTTTGATTTTTTACTGAAAGTTCACACACAAGTAACAGACAACTGTGAAGTGAAAGCAAAATTATACATGATTCTGTTATTTTTCAAAAAATAGAAAACCGAAAAGTGGGGCGTGCATAAGTATTCATACAGTTCTGAGTGCATTAAATTGCCTTTATAACATTCCTAATGACTGCAGAATGTTCACACCTTGCCCTAACCATTAAATAGAGGCCACCTGTGTGTAATCTACTCTCAGTATAATTCCAGCTGTTCTGTGAGGGCCTCAGAGCTATGTTCGGAGACTATTGGTCACTACATCATGAACATCATAAAGGCCAAGTAGCACACCAGAGAGGTCAGGGATAAAGCTGTGGAGAAGTTTAAAGCAGCGTTAAGTTATACAAAGATTTCCCAAGTTTTGAACATCTCACGGAGCACTGTTCAATCCATCATTCGGAAATGGAAAGAGTATAGCACCACTGCGAACTCACCAAGACATGGGCGTCCACCTAAACTAACAGACCGAACAAGGAGAGCACTGGTAAGAAATGTAACCAAGTGCCCCAAGATAACTCTGGAGGAGCTGAGACGTACTGCTGCTGAGCTGGGGAAATCTGTACATGGGACAACTGTAAGTCATACTCTACACAAAGTGGCAAGAAGAAAGCCATTATTGAAAGGAGGCCATAAGAAATGAAATTGAAGTTTGCTAGAAGTCATATGGAGGACACAGCTACCATGTGGAAGAAGGTGCTTTGGTCAGATGAGACAAAAATTGAACTTTTTGGCCCAAATGCAAAACGTTATGTATGGTGCAAACCTAACACTGCTCATCTGCTCATCTGGTGCACTCACCTGAGTGCACCATCCCCAGTGTCGAATATGATGGGGGGAGCATCATGCTATGGGGCTGCTTTTCCCCAGCGGGGACTGGGAAGATTGTAAGAATAGTTGGGAAGATGGATGGAGCCAAATACAGGGACATTTTGGAGGAAAACCTGCTGGAATCAGCAAGAGAATTGAGGCTGGGGCGGAGATTCACCTTCCAGCAGGACAATGACCCTAAACACAAAGCTAAAAGTACAATGGAATGGTTAAAAAAAACATATTAATGTGTTAGAATGGCCCAGTCAAGGTCCTGACCTAAATCCTATTGAAAATCTGTGGAAAGACCTGGAAACTGCTGTTCACAAATGCTCTCCTTTTAATTTGACAGAGCCTGAATTATTTTGTAAAGAGGAATGGGCTAAAATGTCAGTCTCTAGATGTGCAAATCTTGTAGTCATATCCCAAAAGACAGTGTAAAACAGTAAAACAATCAAAATAAAATATGTATGTTTATGGTTGTAAACATGACAAAATGTGCAAAAGTTCAAGGTGTAGGCTATTAGTACTTTCGAGAGGCACTGTACATTGGTGTATGAATGAGAGTGTGAATGGGTGACTGGTTCCTTGATGTAAAGTCCTTTGAGTAAAAGTGCTATATAAGTAGAGACCATTTACCATTTTAATATATGACCCCTTTTCACATACACATCTGGCACTCCTGTATTTGCCCCCTATTTCCATGGCAACGCAGAGCTCAGGTAATCTCAATATCTGAGACCAGGAAACCCCAGTCAAACCGGTTCTGCAGGACGAGACAAAAGCTTGACATCCAGCTGAGGTGTAGGAGTGACTGAATACCTGCTGCACATTATTGACGATGATTCATAACACGCTATACCCAAAAGGAGTCTAACTTCTCTGGTTCAGGGCTGGATAGAAACTAAGCTTTATGCTGTGGTGTGAGTAGCACATTTAAAAGGAAGACGCACAAATAAAGAAAAAGATGGAAGGATGGGAGCCCCAATCAATTAGTACTTCAGGAGGGATAGGAGGGAAATAAGGAACGAAAACTCCAAAGTAGTCAACTTCACAGACAAATTAGCCTATATTGTCACTCATTTACGCGCTATGAGACTGGTATAATAGCTAATAATAGTAATGTCAAGACTAATAACTTATTTGTAACCCATGTGTAATTTAAATTTAGCCCTCACGTGTGATTGTGAGCATCGCTGACACCAACAGCCGAAACTTTATCTGTATAGCCTACTCAAAACGTTGACGCTACAATGTTACAGAAGGTGCACTTCCTGCACGTACATTTCATAATAAAACCAATGCTACGTTTAAAACAGGCACAATTGCATACTATTTCAACCTAGATTTTCAAATCCAGTGCTTTTGTGCTTTGGATTATCTTGAACATAGGCCTACACAAAATCAAGGACGTACCGTCCATAAATTGATGGCCCTACAGCCCATTTTACGTGTGAGAGGAAAGAGTCCTGCAGGCCTTGTATTTCATTTAAGTAGCCTAGTGTAGAGTTTTAAAGCGACACAAATACATTACATAACTACAACTAGGCTACCAATTGCTTAGACTATTCCTCGTTAAAGTTGCATGGTTTTATTGTGTAACATCCGGCTGGAGGCGGTAAGTTAACGCTGTCTTGCGCTGGTGCGCCCAGAGTGAGATCCAAGGAGCCTGTACATTCCTCTGTGGGCGCAATGGGTCTCCGTGAGTTGGCGATTTGAAGGTCCGGAGGGTCTACGCTGTGTGTTCATGTGGGGTGCGTGTCCGGAGCTGATCACTGTAGAGCGGAGGTCAAGTGCCGCAGACCACAATGGGACGCACAGATTAAGCGCTACCTGCTCACCTGTCGGGAGTAGTGTAGAGAACGACAGATTTATTGGAGGTGTGTATTAAATATGTTTTATGGTCATTTACGATAGTAGAGTGAACGTGTTGGAGGTTTTTGACAACATATTTATACAACTCTTTATTATTCAGTAATTCACTAACACTGTCGGATGGCATAACTTGTATGAGCTAAACCTGGTGTAAACACAGGGAGGATCGTGTTTCTTCCATTTTCCAAAAGACAATTGGCTGTGAAGGCTCTTGATAAAATCTACTGGCTCACAATTTGTTTTTAACTGTTTACCGTCTGGATTTTTATGACTTTACTTTGTAAGTTCAACGGCTCATATTATTAAATAATTTCAGTGGTGTATCATGGCGGGCTGCTGGATATGGTGCCGCAACAACTGTGTGTGCTTTCTGTCTGAGGACGAGAGAAAGACACTTTCCATCCACAAGAAGATCCAGAAGGAACTCAGCAAACAGAAGAAGAGAGAGAAGAAGGAAATAAAAATCCTCTTATTAGGTTAGTACATCACCAGCCAACACAGCTCATGGCCCTTTATATTTAAGTCTTCACAATCATTAAAGGCAGTATTTGTATTTTTTATTTTTTATAATGAAACTGTTTTTAAGTGTGGAATTAGTGACTATTGTCAGGCTGGAACACCTTGCTTAAAACTGCTTGGCCTGTTTGGTAGCCTGCAGCCAGGTACCAAAACTATGTCAAGCATGTGTCACACTATGAATATGTAAAGAATGGACTCACATTGGCAGTGATTTGGCCTGTTAACACAGAGCTCCACAATAAGTAAATCTCTCCAGCCTTAAATGAGCTACTCATCTTAGTATAGTTATGATATTATTATACTATAAAGTATCTACTAACCCATCTGGTAGTAGTACGTGTAGTGCTATGACTTAACATTTGTAAATAAGTGCGGAAACATCACAAATTGAGTAGCACTAAGGCTTAAGGCCACCAGTTAATCATATCAACAACAATACCACCAACAACAATAATAAAAACAATAGAACAACCACAGCTGCCGCCCTTCGGTAGACTAACGGAAGCAAGGCTGCTAATCTGCACCTCGGCAGTCTGCATCAGTTAGAGCCAGGATCTGAACCGCTGACATTTGGATCTGTGGACAAATACTCGACTAGCCAACTGAGCCACAGCTACAAAAGATGCTGGGCAGCAATCCACACATACTGTATGCAAATATATCAAACAACATATAAATGCCCGTTATGTTATCTGTAATTAATTATATGTAAAATGAGTGACACTTAAATTTCAGGCCATAGCAGCTGAGAGCATTTCTTACTGTTTTCCTTGAAACGGTAATGCACCTACTTATAAGTCTTTCTGAAGCACTCCACAAGTGGTCCTTTGCTCCCAGACAATTCTTCTGCTAAATCTTTTTACTTCTCTGTCTAAAATCTTTCTTTTGTTACAGCTCCAATAGTGCTCACTGGGATATTCAAAAGTCCCTCTACAACCATTAAATCTGGTGTCATGGCTTTCAGTGCCTTGTTGTACCTCCCTTTCTATGTGTGTCCAGGGCTTTTTCATTGGGTCATTACACATTATTAAGCACATAACATTTTATGGACATCTATAATTAGATTTCTTGGCATGTGTGGGCTACAATGTTGATACCAACATCTGGTGATTTTTTTTTAAGGCATGCTCAATACTTACTTTACCTGCAACCTTTATTAGACAAATTACCAATCACTACTTTGTCAATGATTATTATTTTTATTCTGCTTTCTCAGGAACAGGGGAGAGTGGCAAAACCACCTTTATCAGGCAGATGCGCATAATTCATGGTAAGGGCTTCTCCCCAGAGGAAAGAAAGGCTTTTGCTAAATGTATCTTTCAGAACATCTTCACAGCCATCAAGGCCATGACAGCAGCGATGACAGCACTGAAAATCCCCTACTCTAACCCAGAGAATGAGGTAATCTCATCAAAAGCACAAAAGCAGACAGTTACACTTGCCACACATTTCACTTGTTATGAGTATTGTACAAAGGTTACCAAAAGCAAATCCAAATGAAGTCTTCCTTTGGTGTTTCTAGATCTATGCCAAGTGGCTGCAGGACATAGACACAGTGCAGATTACACAGTTAGAAAGAGCCTACATGGATGCCATTCGACGTCTGTGGGCTGATTCAGGCATCCGGGTCTGCTACAGCCGCCGATGCGAGTACCAGCTCCTTGACTCCACTGAGTAGTAAGTAGTACCTATGGGAACTTCAAATATATTTGTGTATTTTATGATGGAGGACCATACTGTGGATCCGGACCTAAATGGTGTCCCATGGACAGCTGAGACCAAATGTGTGTAGTCAAACTCAGTGGAGGGACGGTGTAACAGCACTACTCCATTTGCAACATACATTTCCCTGTCATTCTGATAGGCAGTTAATCAGCTGTAATATGCTTAAATAAGCAGTATGCATTACGTAGTGTAATTACTATAGTTTCTACTCTTTAAATGTCAATTAAAGTTTAAACAGGGCATTTTTACATGCGGTTAGGGCTGGACAGTGCTTAACTTGATCCCCCGTTTGGGGGAACGCATTCCCCCAATTTTCAGTTTTTCAGGGTAAAGGATCCGGCAAAGATTTGATCTGATCTAATGGTATTTAATGAGAGTGTTCCGGCAAATGTTTTGGCCTGTTCCCCGAATCCATCACATCAGACCAAAAGTGTTCCTGAAACTACTAATTTACAAATTAAGCACTGGGGCTGGAACTAACAATTATTTTGGTAATCAATTAATCGGCAGATTACTATTACAGTTAATCAATTAAATGCCTGGCTGGCTGTGAAAGGCGCATGAAAAATGTATTTTAAAACTTTTTACCACATAAAGCTAAAGTTACGCTGCATGAGGACAAGTCGGTGGAGTTAACTTGAAGTGAATGTCTGTAGGGAGGCTCTTATTGCTTTAATAAAGTCACTACAGCTGACCTTGGTTTGCTCAAAGCTGCACAGTGTGCACACAAACACAAGCGTGAGTTTCATTCATTTGAAAGCTAAGAACCTCCAGAGTTCAGCCACTGAGCTGTAACGACTGGAGGCTGCACTGGCTCTGTCAGGGATTGTATCGGGGACAGAAGCAGGGATTGAGGAAGTTGTATTTCCAAACTGGTTTAAACTATAAAATCTGGCAAAAGTAAGAGTGGAGCCAAGTCTGCTTTCTGATTGGATAATTGTCCTGAAACACAGACAGATCATATTTAGCAAATTTACAATGTACAAGACACTCCACATACCTTCACTATTAAAAAAAAAAGTACCTTTTCATCAAAAGACTGAATTTTATGTTATTTTTGCTCTTTTTGAATCTGTGTACTGTATATCAGCAAACGATTAATTGATCGATTAGTTGACGATCAATCTATTAGTTGTTTCAGCCCTACATGCGATACAAATGAGCATATATGCACATTTGTGTAGACTAGTGAAACGGTTCATGATGATCACTGATGTTAAAGAACAGGGTAAAGCCAGAGTGTGCCAATACAACTTTATCCTTCCTGATTTTCTGAGTCAGTGGTGGCCATTGTTAAAAAAAAACAATCATAACACATCTTATATCTATTACTGCTACCAAATATAGGTCCGTTCTATTCACACAGATGAAGTCTATTATATATAAATAGTCCTTCGTATGAGGGCACAGTCACAAACTGCAGCTAAGCTCTAATAAAACAGATCACAGTAAAACACCATTTGTGATCAATACTACAATGTTAAACCAGTGAGACATTCAAAAAGATTTTTTAGATTTCCTTTCTATGTACATCAATGATGATTTGTTAGATTGTCCTTGTTCTCCCCTGAGTTCATAGATATTGCTATGTCAAAGCTAAACAGTTATGCAGAGCAGGTGTGGCCATGTTGTCTATTGGTCTACCTGTGGTGATATATTGATATCGTGTTTGTATATGCTACAATTGACCTTTGAACAAAAACCCACACAGCAAAACTAAGGCAGAATAAATGACTCACGCTTGTGTTGTCACTGTTTATGTTTGGAATAAGTAAGAAAGAAAAACATTAAAACAGCCTCAATTGTGCATTTGGAACAAAAAACTAGTCATATGCAGTTACATAGTTTTATTTTGAATATTATACTCAGTTAAATATATCTACAAATCTAAATGGTAAAACATTTTAAATATTGTATAATACGGTATTTTCTGTAGTTTCTACTGTTCCATTGTTTTCTATTGAAAGACCACTAGAGGGGGCTCCAACCATATATCGGTAAAATTACCAGTTTCTTTCAATCGATTCCTTATATTTTATTTTGGTGTTTCAGTTACCATTTAATTAAGCTGTTATGCTAGCATGTCAATGTGCTTTGAGTAAATGTACTATTTATATTGTTTAGTTTCTGTTTACTTTGTACTGGTATTACCTTACCCCTACTTGCTTCAGCCTTCTCTGATTTTCAATTTTGTTGCGGTGCGTAGTGTTTGCTTAAGAGCTCAATAATCATAGTGTGTGGCTGATAACAGAGAAGCTGCTAGAATCAACATGGGCTATAAAGCTGTAATCTGAAGGAAGTCATGTAGACCTAATACAGTTATTTAATGTAGTGATAGTTAATTTACAGTAGCAACATATAATATGAATGATCAGTTCACTCCCATTCAACATTTTCAGTTCAAACAGTTTTATATTATTTTAATTCATCTTAAACGTCAGCTGATTATCTAAAATACTTTGTTTATCTGTTTCTCTCATTCCCAGTTACCTGAGTAACTTGGATCGTATTGCCTCTCCAGAATATATTCCCACAGAGCAGGACGTGTTGCGAGTTCGATTCCCTACAACAGGCATCCACGACTACTCCTTCACCATTGACCAAATTACACTAAGGTGCCTTTTGCAAATAGATGTCCATGCAATATACACTGGTTATTGCAAAATAAAATTTGATATACAGTGCCTCTCGAAAGTACTAATACACCTTGAACTTGTGCACATTTTGTCATGTTTACAACCATAAACATAAAGATTTTATTTTGAATTTTTTACTGAAAGTTCACACACAAGTAACAGACAACTGTGAAGTGAAAGCAAAATGATACATGATTCTGTTATTTTTCAAAAAATAGAAAAGTGAAAAGTGGGGAGTGCATAAGTATTCATACAGCATTTTCTGAATGCATTAAATTGCCTTTATAACATTCCTAATGACTGCAGAATGTTCACACCTTGCCCTAACCATTAAATAGAGGCCACCTATGTGTAATCTACTCTCAGTATAATTACAGCTGTTCTGTGAGGGCCTCAGAGCTATGGTCAGAGTGTATTGGTCACTAAACAACATTATGAAGGCCAAGGAGCACACCAGAGAGGTCAGGGATTAAGCTGTGGAGACGTTTAAAGCAGCCTTAAGTTATACAAAGATTTCCCAAGATTTGAACATCTCACAGAGCACTGTTCAATCAATCATTCGGAAATGGAAAGAGTATAGCACCACTGTGAACTTACCAAGACACGGGCGTCCACCTAAACTAACAGACCGAACAAGGAGAGCACTGGTCAGAAACTAGAGTCGTACTCTACACAAATCTGGCCTTCATGGACAAGTGGCAAGAAGAAAGCCATCATTGAAAGGAGGCCATAAGAAATCCTGTTTGAAGTTTGCTAGAAGTCATATGGAAAGACCTGAAAACTGCTGTTCACAACAGCTCTCCTTCTAATTTAACAGAACTTGAGTTGTTTTGTAAAGAGGAATGGGCTAAAATGTCAGTCTCTAGATGTGCAAACCTTGTAGTCATACCCCAGAAGACTTGCTGCTGTTATTGCAGCAAAAGGGGTTCAACAAAGTATTAATTCATGCTGTATGAATACTTATGCACGCTCCACTTTTCACTTTTCTATTTTTTGAAAAATAACAGAATCATGTATCATTCTGCTTTCGCTTCACAGTTGTCTGTTACTTGTGTGTGAACTTTCAGTAAAAAATTCAAAATAAAATTGTTATGTTTATGGTTGTAAACATGACAAAATGTGCAAAACTTCAAGGTGTATTAGTACTTTCGAGAGGTACTGTAGCTCCTGACTATGACCGAACACTGCTCGACCTTTCTTCACTTTCGATTATATTGTGTTGCCAAAGAACAACCTCACCTCATTAAAAGTAATACTCCAATAAGGACGCGGTGTGCTGTGTTTTTCTGCAGGATTGTAGACGTCGGTGGTCAGAAGTCAGAGCGTCGCAAATGGATTCACTGTTTTGAAAATGTCACTTCTCTCATCTTCCTGGCACCCCTCAGCGAATATGATCAAGTCCTGGAGGAAAGAGAAACCATTGTAAGATGATTCTGCCTAAACAGCAATATGTTTAATCTTTTCACGTTCCCAGGGGCTAATATGTTTTTATTTATAATTTAAATCAAACATGGTCATCTGTAGAAAAACCTATATGAAATGAAAGCAAGTATGATGCCATTTTTGAGTGGAAATAGAGCGGGGAAGATTTTTGTTTTCCCATAAGTTCAATTCAAAACTAGTGATGATTCTTATAATGGTTTAAGTATCACTTTTTCACTTTAACCAGCAGGTGTCACCCTTGCGTAAGTGCTTTTTGATTCCTTTTATGTCCTGTTTATTGTTTATTGTTAAATTGGGATTCCCATTAGTTCCCATCTTAGCGGTCGCTACTCTTCCTGTGGTCCCAGTGAAAATGGCAACACAAGAGTTTATCATAATCATTTATAATAAATAAAATACACCTTAGATTTAGTGTTGTTGTTTTTTTTTGCATGTAAATTGCATGTAAATACTAATGTAAATGTATTCCAGTTGTTCCCTGGAAGTCAATTATTAAACACGTTTGTAGTAAATAAGTGCCAGACATAAGTGTTTACATAACTAATATTTTCAATCATTGAAACTGATATAATCAATACCGCAATAGGTTACACTGCATTTTATTTTGGAGGATGGGCCAGGATAGGGTAACTTTACTCTTCATACTTCTGTGTAATCTGTATTGTGCATGACCCATCTTCCGCTTTTTCCAAGTAACTATGAGTAAAGTGAATTTGTGCAAAAACTGAATGTGCCATTTGTCCCTTCAGAACCGCATGGCTGAGAGCCTTTCATTGTTTGAAATCATCATCCACTCACCTTGGTTTCACACCACCTCCATCATTCTTTTCCTCAACAAGACTGACATCTTAGAGGACAAAATACAGACTTCTGACTTGAAGAAATACTTCCCTAACTTTCCCGGTAAGCTTAAACAAACATAGAATTTGTACTGTAGAAGCAGCTGCATCATCTTTATAGTTTATGTTGTTTTAGGGAAGTTAGCGCTTATTCAGAAGGTGTCGGCTTCTGAAAATCTGTATTTTCAAACCTGTCTATTTGTAAAAAATTAGGAAATTATTAATTTAAGCAACTTGACAGGCTTCAAATTCAATTAATTTAGGGTGAATGTTTGGAGTCATGTTTTTACATATTCATTGTTTATAATCAGTAAGTTATTTCTGGCTCCTGCTGACTGGCCCCTATATAACTGTCTATATCGGAGAAAGACTCAAGAAAAGTTATGTTTAGTAACAGAGTGAATTACATTTTATTTCACATGGAGTCTCATTGTGAGCTTGTTTTACAGTACTTACTTAACACACTAAATTAGTCAGTGACAGTACGTGAAATTTGTGCTGAGACAAAACCTTCTGGTAATTCCTGCCCACAGGACTTCAGACAAAAAGGTGTCCGATTTATGGGACAGCAGCTAAAAAGATGTTGCCAAAATTTCTCTTATTTGTAGGGCTGGGCAATATGGCGTAAAAATCTTATCACAGTTTTCTTTACTTTATATCACAATTTTGATATTCTCACAATTTATGAGTTTATTGTTTTTTAAAGGCGACTAAAGCCGTCTGCTTCTTCTTGACTTTAAACCTGGAGTTGTCCCGGTTTAGTCCTGGTTTAGTCCAAGGTAATCCTCTTTTCATTCTGGCCCTGGTTTAGACCTTGATTTCAGTCTCTGCTTTAGTCTGGTTTACTTCTTGGTTTAGTCCCGGTTTAATCCAGATTCGGTTTGTGATTTTAGATCTAGTTTTCTCCTGATTTAGTTCTGGTTTAATGCTGACGGTAGAAGCATTGAGATGAGAAAGGTGTCAGTATTTTAGCTCAGAGAAAAAACACTGATATGATGATGTTACCAAAAAAGCAAATTGTGATTGGAGATCAGATCACGATTAGATTTTATCATAATATCGCCTAGCCCTACGTATTAGTATGAATTTTTGTTTCTTACTATGTTTTTAATTAACTCTTATTTCCTTCTCACGTGTGAGCACTCATGTAAATGAGTCACTTCTGGTACTTGGTGCCTCATGTCGAGAGTGCAGTCTGTAGCTGCTGCCTGCTGGTGTGAACTGCTGTAGAGCATCTCCCCAAACAGCCCATAACACGCGCGCGCACCCGCACCAACCCCGGCCTCACCCGCAGCCTTATCATCGGCTCCGTTTCCTATGGCAACCACAGTCAAATACCTCACTTGGTCTCACAGCCCCCCGCAAACCCCAGAGCGTGCATTTGCTGGATGGAAACAATAGTGACTGATTATTTGTGTGTATCTCCTGTGCTTTAGTAGCAGCAGCATTAGCCAGCAAAAATAATTACTCCAGGGTCGAGCTCCCTCATGTCAATTTAACCTAATGGTAACTTTAAAGACCTCCTGGTACTTTCTGTTTTGATGCGCACAAGCTTTCAAACACTCCTTACTTTGTTGCCCTCATACCAAACAAACAAAATAACATATATATATCTATGTATGTATGTATGTGTATAATATACAGTATATATATATATATATATATATATATATATACATAATGTATAAGCTTCATTAATTTTATTCACCAAAATCTTGTATTTATGATGGGCGACTGTGATCACTGCGCAAAGCCTTCTCCAGCACATCCCAAAGAATCTCAATGGAGTGAAGATCTGGACTCTGTGGTGGCCACATTTATTTGTGAATATGATGTCTCATGCTCCTGAGCCAGTTTCACAATGTGATTCAGATGATACCTGGTATTGTCACATTGGAATATGCCAATGCAATCAGGGAAGAAGAAATTAATTGATGGAATAACCAGGTAATTTAGGATATCTAGGTCGTTCAGCTGATCTCATTCTTTGGGCCCATAGTGTTGCTAAACCTAGACTGGCCCAACTGCAACAACCCCAGATCATAACAGTTAAATCCAGGTGGCGACTTATATTTTTCTGGTCAGTGTATTATACTATACCTAGTATGCTCAATATTTTATGTCTCAATTCAAGTTACTTTGTACGATTTATAGTATTCTACATATTTTACTTTTTTTCTACATGTACATTATATGTAAAACATTAAATACTTTATTTAGTCTAAATAATATTATATTGTTCCCTCAACAAAATACATGATCAGAGTTGTGTCTTGGTGTCATTCAGGCATACGTGTAGTTCTATATACTGTAGCCAAAACCCTTGTCCACCTGCTACTGTCATGAGGTAGTGTATCTAATCATATTACCTCCACTGCAAAGCATTTATTGCTAATAGCTAGGTGTTTTGTTTTTAGATTTATTTAAACTGCTTCCCTCCTCTCTGTGCTGGTGGAGCTGAGGATGAGTCCAGGCATTTGCTATTCGCATAAATTTGGCCTAAATTATTTACTAGTTGTCCATGGCTCATATGCATTATTCTAAGTTGGAAAATGGAAACAGGGACTCTTTGTCCAAAAGTCCATTTAAGAATATAAAACCATATAGGGCCTCATTCAGGTCATAAACCTGCTCTTCTCTGTTCAGGTGAAAGACAAAACGTGGAGCATGCCAAGAAATTTATTTCGGGGATGTACCAGGAGCGGTCCACAAACAAGATGCTGTACCCCCACTTCACTTGTGCCACAGACACAAATAACATTCGGCAGGTCTTTAAGGATGTTAAAGACACGGTTCTGCTTAAGTCACTGAAGGATTATGGTATCCTTTGAGCAACCACCTGCCCAACCCTAAGACTGAAGGCTGTCATCGGGCAAAATGAAGTCTTCTTATTTTTTTGAGACCTTTGTGTTTGAGACTTTGGATGAAGCAACAAGAGCAATAACAAAGGAACGTTTACTTCCCCCAAGTCTGAGGAAGCAGTGAATACTCGGTGGTCAGTACTTTTTTGTGACCACACAGGATGGCAAGTCATATACAACATGTTCTGTCATTAAGGTTGAAAAACTGCAGGCAAAAGTACATGTTTTACATTTTTGGGTTCTATTAATGATCTTCCACTTGATGAAAATCAATTGCCTAATTATCACAATAGTGTTTAACTACTGCAGTAAATCTCTGTTTCATCATAGATTTAGATGGGAAATTGTAACTTCAAAGCCCTTTTTTTTTTTTAATGCATTTTTCTCATTGTACAAATTAAATGGAAGAAAACTGGCAATGCATTTTTGTCTTATATTTATGCAAACATAAAACGCGCTCAACTCACTAAATGCCCTCTGACTGGGTGCTAATTCCAAAAAACAATATAGAAATAGACAAAGGACAGCACTCCTAGTCAGAATGGAATTTTATTGCCTGTCAGACGTTTCGGGGGTCTCCCTTCTTCAGTGTCAGGCAAACAAAAACTTTTTGTTTGTTTGTTTGTTTTTGTTTGCCTGACACTGAAGAAGGGAGACCCCCGAAACGTCTGACAGGCAATAAAATTCCATTCTGACTAGGAGTGCTGTCCTTTGTCTATTTCTGTCTTATATTTATGTCACTAATCTTTAACACCCTTCCTTGAACCGCCAGTTTAACATGATGGTGGGGTTCAAGAAGAAGAAGAAGAAGAAACTTTATTTATATACTGTAGCACCTCAAGCATCCAGATGATCCTAGAAAGTATGTTCTTGGTGGCTTCATGCCCCTGATAGGTCTCCCACGGCAAACAGGTCCTAGCTGATGGCTCAACGAAAAGTGGTTCAGAAGAGAGAGACCAACACGGCCAATAACATTGGTTGGATTGGCAGCCCTTGGTGCTGAGCATGAAGGAGCATCGTAAGGCTGTCCTGTGTTGTGCGCACCCGCAGGAGGTGCCATAAAGGGCTGGTGCAACTCAGCAACTGGAAGAAGATGGATAGATAATCTACAACAAAGGTTTCAAAGTGATATGTCGCAATTTATTTTTTCCCTATTCACCTGCAGTGTCACACCTCAAAGAAACTAGTGCATGCAATCATGAAGGCACACTAAACTTTATGGACTTTATCGATCTGTGGGTTCTTATAGGGAAAATGCAGTATCTGATTGGTTAAGTTTGTGGCATAAAATCTGATACCAGTATCAGTATCGGAAAAACCCTAATCAGTCAATTATTATTTTTGGCGAGACATATACACATCAAGTCACATGCAGAGATTGATTTTCTCCTCTTGCCCACTATAGAATTAAAGGGAGAACACACAATTGGCATAAAAGGTACATTTTTGTTTAGCTAATTTTCTTTCTTTCTGTCAAATATTTTGGGTTCTAAGTGTCCAGGGTGAACCTTTCTAAGTAACATTTTTTATTTATTTTTTTCATTGGTAAAAGTTGCTCACTGAAGAAGAGATTGGAGGGTTCTGCTAGAAACAACGCTAGAATGACACCTTTTCATTTATTTCGCACAATATTGACCGTAAGCCACTGTATTGATGCTGCCCGGTAGAAGCAGCTGCCATTCTCATCTTCTTTGGGACTTGACATTTCAGATAAGACTAAGAGCATCACCCTGTTTTGTGAAGCCTGCAAGCCACAATAACAGGGCGACAGCTGCAGATTCTGTGATGTCAAGATCATGAGACAAAGAGAACACCCAAGAACACACTGTGACTATTTTGCCCATTTTTATTTCTCAACCCATTTGTTTCCTTTTTGGCTAAAAAAAAAATGAAAGAGGAGGTTGCCATGCCTTTTCCAAATAATTTAGGTAGGCTTCTTTTAGAACTCCATTCCATAAACATGCTCTGCTTCTATACAGTTATACACAGCCTGGCCAAAAAAAAGGTCACACACTCTAATATTTAGTTAGAAGAAAAAGTTTTATCCAACGGTCCTTTATTAAAGACATTTTGTTTGTAAAGTCTTGTATTTATTGCCCCAAGCCTGAGGTAAAAAAAAAAAAAAAAAAGTTTGGGTGATTTTTTTCCCCATTCCGATTTACCGTGTTCTGACTTGTTTGGTAAATCCATCGTGTGTTTGGATAGTGGGCAATCTTCTAACAAGCACCACTGCCTTGTGGTGAATCTCCATGAAACGAGAGCAGAGATGTGAGGATGTTTGTTCTTTACCCAGGTTTGCTGCTATGGACGCTAGACTGATAAGCGGAGATCAAAGCGTTCCCTTCCAAACAACACGTGCACATATACCCTCCAGCTGAGAACTACGCAGGTACATATTGTAAAGCAGTAGCCATAAACACAGAGGAGCCGGATTAAAATCACGCCAGGCTGTTATTGCCAGTCTTTCTAATTAAAAGTGGGCAATATGATAACTCTGCAGAAGCAAATAGATTTAAATGTGAGAGAATTGTTATCCGGTGTTTATTCAAAGCTGCAACCACAAAAGGGAAAAGGTGCTTATCATCGGTACAAGAAATTAATCAATTTGCCAGCGTGAATCACCACTGTGTTTCCTAAAGTAGCCACAGCTCCGGCAGTGGCAGCTGGGCTTTTGTAGGGCGCTCTCTCTCTTTCTTCCACTGCCGCCTTATCTGCAACACTGAGCTCATACGGGGCAAGTGAGACGATGTGACATCCTGAGAACGTCAATAAATACAATGTCATAATGGAAAATCTTAAGAAGAAAGGGAAACGCATTGGTCAGTAAATTGGGCTTTTTTTGGGGGGGGGGGGGGGGTGCTAATATAAACACAATAATCACTAACAATAAGGATGTAGTTACCAGGAAGGAGACACCCAGCTGTGTGCACTCAGTATCCTTTGACGTTTTGAGGAAGCATCGCAGCCTCTGCTTTATTAATGTTCCCAATGAAAATGGAGATAAACCACTGCCGATGTCGGTAGTAAAGACAGGTCATTATGCTTAAAGGATGCCTGTGGAGCTGCATCAGTTGACTCACGCCCCTCGCTAAAGAGCACTGTACTGTTCCCGCCGCGCAACAATCAGCCCCGAGCATACAAGTACAGCAATCATGTTCCATACAGACAGATTCAGCAGTGAGCAAACCTCATTTACTGCTTTTGTATGTCATAAACACTCCATGTTTTTTTTTTTTTTAAGATTGGGAGACTAAACAGGTTGTCCTGAGGCTGAGCAGGGGACAGCAAAAAACACACATAAAAAATACTGACTATAACTTTCAAATATCTGTGGGCAGTGACACGGAAATTTAATTAGAACAAATAAATTCTTGATTGAGCAAAAGTGCAAATTATGAAAGCACATGGTATGAAGTTAACTGTAGTAAAATTATTCTTCTTGCTATTACTCTAAGTAATGCTCCACATTTGTTTCATCAGATACTATTACTACATGAACAACTCTAGGAGGAAAAAGTGAGTACACCATTTGGAATTTCTTACATTTCTGCCTAAATTGGTCATAGTAAACAGTGTCTGCTTGAAATAATACCACCCAAACAATTACATATTAGCATATTTGTATTGGCCATAAACATTCACAGAACAGGGAGGAATAAGTGAGTACACCCTTGGATTTAATAGCTGGCTGACCCTTCTTTGGCAGCAAGAACTTCAAACAGACGTGTCCTATCGTTGCAGATTAGACATGCACAATGATCAGGATGAATCTGGGACCATTCCTCTTTACAAACTGTTGCAGTTCAGTGAGATTCCTGGGATGTCTGGTGTGAATGGCTTTCTTGAGGTCATGCCACAGCATCTCAATCGGGTTTAGGTCAGGACTTTGACTGGGCCATACCAGAACGTCTATTTTATTCTCCTGAAACCATTCTGAAGTGGATTTGCTTTTGTGCTTTGGGTCATTGTCTTTTTGCAGCGCCCATCCTCTTTTGAGCTTTAACTGTTGGACAGATGGCCTCACGTTTTTCTGCAAAATATAATTTTATATTTTCATTAATGATAACACGTTGTCCAGGCCCTGAGGCAGCAAAGCAGCCCCACACCAAAAAAAGCAGAGACGAGCGACTTACTGTGTGAACCTAGTAGTGTTTTGAACAGTCAAAAAGTCCTTTATTAACATCTGGACCGCCAACGCGTTGTGACACATACGCGTGTCTTTGTCAAGGCAAAAGTGTGTGAATGAACAAGGGCTGGTGCCAATGTAACAGCTGTTTGGAGCCTGTGATACATCATGTGATCAATAAGGGCTGCATAAACTGTAAAGCAATCGTTCACACACAATACAAATTTACAATTAAAAAAGTGTGCACACCACATGTACATTGGAATATTCATATTCAAGTACATTTGAAGGATATAAAGACAATAAAAGCCATTGCAACACCATTGGATAAAAACACTGGTGGGGGCAGTAAACACATGCAAGAAAATACCACAACAAAATGTTTTGGAGAGAGGGCAACCACTTCATAAATAGCCATACAGGGCAAGAGTTTAAAGAAAAGGAGGGCCGTAGCGTCACAGAAAGGGGGAAAAGTCTATTTCCTCATTGAGTCCGGGGTTTATTGTAGCCCCTAGTGTATTGATCCAAAATGTTTCTCTTTGGAGCAGTCTTTTAAGTCTGTCTCCCTCTCGGGGGTGCTCTGGATGACTTCCAGAACCATTATTTTAAAGTCCTGTATGTTGGAGTGTCCCATGTTTTTGAAATGTTTTCCAATAGGGTAGTCAAGATTCTGTGTTCTGATGGCATATTTGTGTCCTGTGAGTCTCTCTTTTAATTTCCTTTTTGTTCTGCCAACATAGAAACACCCGCAAATGCAATCCAAGCAGTAGACAACGAAGGTAGTGTTACAGTTGGCAAACAAGCGGCACTGATAGGTCTGAGTGGGGCTTGAGTTTGTGAAGGTGTTAGCTCTGTTTATATGGAAGCAGTGATTGCATGAGACACATCATTATTAGGATGAAACTTTCAGCCCGCAGAATGGTATTTCTGTCGGTGCCTTTCCTGAAAATTGTTGTATGAATGGAGCCATGCTGGTCAAAGGAGTCATCTTTACAGACACCTTTTTAATGTGTTTCATCGTCAAAACACATTAATAAGGTTAATGTCTGGATCACTTTTGATAATGACTGGCCACTGCAGACCAGAAATATTGAACAAGAAGTTTTGGGGATAGTGTATCCCATTCATTTATCTGTCAGCTATCATCTTCCCTGCACTGCCCCTGAATAGACTCACTTTAACAATATGTAACATCAGAGTATCCATTTCTTTGTTGCTTGTTTCCTGGGACCTAAAGTAGTATGTGATTTACAGACAAAGCGATTGTAGAAGACTTCCTCACAACAGGTTCAGACCTAATAATTTCCCAAAGTAAAAATTGGCAGCTGTGATTACCTCTTCACTACACAGCTCACACATGCAGCAGTTCCTTAAAAGAACAAAAGTTGCTCTGGGCACCGCTGTGATGCCTTTGTGCCACACAGAGTCTGGACTTTTGAGTCCATGTTCTTTCTTTGCTTGGTGTCTCATTTATCTTGTAATCTGAAGGAACACAACTCAAAGCCACAAAGAAGAACCTCTGAAGATCGTGTGCCCTCCCTCGGGTTTGAGTACCAGCGCACCAACACACGAAACATAATCACAGACTGCTATCCATTCATTATACATGCCTTACGCCTCCACATCTCTGCAGCGATGAAGAGGCTGTTTTATCGACAGCATCTATCCTGCCTTTATAACAAATCATGTGGGGTCTTTAGTCTTTACATGGCTCAACC
This sequence comes from Neogobius melanostomus, assembly GCA_007210695.1. Lineage (NCBI taxonomy): Eukaryota > Metazoa > Chordata > Actinopteri > Gobiiformes > Gobiidae > Neogobius > Neogobius melanostomus. The sequence continues at coordinate 1,192,814 of VHKM01000113.1, read as the reverse complement.
ATCTATTATATGATGGTGTACACTTTTTTCAAGTTTTTCCAAATGCATTGATACTATAATGGTCATTTAAGGAAGACAATCTTCATGTTGTCAATGTCCACTCACTTAGATAAATTGAGAATGTGGTATTAAGATGTCATTGTGCAAAATTATTACTATTACAAAGTCATATGTGAGAAATGATTTGTTTTGAATACATAAATGTGCCTGACTTGCATATTTATGGATATGGATGCACAGTGAGTGCATGTTTTATTTCTTCTAACAAACATCTTTGCATTTGTTACAAACAAATTACCATTTAAACCTTTATGAGTCAGTAATTAGTCCTAATTCTTGCCTTTCACATTTTTCTTTATTGCAGCATATGACATTGTGCTCATTTGGATTAATTAGCCAAATTGGGGCACTGTTGTAAGGCTTTCGGCTGATCTTTTTTCACAGCAGGTAATTAAGTTTAAATTTCTCTATTAGCATCTCCAGCTCAAAGGACTGCTATTATGTGTTTTGCGTGCTTTAGACTGACATACAATTGGAGATTGGAGATGTGTGTCAAAATAAATTGTTTATGGCGTGTCCATTTTACTAAAGCTTTATAATAAATACAGCGCAATTTCAATAACTTTAGTTAAAAACCTTTTTGGTATGATTTGGCAATTGCTGGGTTGCAGGTTCTAGAATGTGAAGATGTCACAGGACCCAGTGGGGGGCAGGAGCCAGTTTTTCCTATTAACAGCATGACACTTTCACAAGTTGTATCTAAAAAGAAAATGTATGAATTACAAAGATGATCATTAATATCACTCACTGGATACATGATCGCTCTGTACAAGACTAAACATTTCCTCAAAAACAAAATTATTTTACCTCTATATAGTATTATAGGTCTTTAGAACACTGTTATGTCTCCTGAAAACCAGCAACAGGGACAGTGAGTAGTGGGATTTATTGCTCTGTAATGTGAGGAGGTGATTTATTTAAGAAGACAGAATGCTTTCTGAGAACTAATTTGCTCAGAGGTGTGTATTTTTATTAAAATTACAAATGTTTACAGCAAGATTCTTTCTATCCTTTAAAAAGCAAGTCCTGTAAATACAACTTTGAGGCGCAATTAATGAAGAGAGGCAACAAGTGCCTTACCATGTAATGTTTTGTGAAAAAAACTTTCTGCTGCTCTGCCCATTTGCTGTTTCCTGTGTTTGCTCTATTACATTTGTGCCAATTTGCATAATTGTACATAAACGAGCTGTTCAAAAGTACTGATACAGTCATTACAGTTACAACACTGTTCAGGAGAGATCAAGTGTCCGTCCACAAACCCTGTGGGTAGTGGTGTGATTAGCCCTTGTGTGACTGAAAGTTACGGTGCAGTACTTTGTGGTTAACATTTGCCACATTTTTGTGTGTGCACAAAAACTTTCCAGACATAGATAAAAAAAAATCCAGACTCCCCCAAAATAAAATGTGGCATACAAAATCAAGTTGATATGGGTGTATAAGATCTGCAGTTGCATGTGGCTAATCAGTAATTACCAGTCTAGTTGTCAGGAAATTGTGTGTGGTTTACCTCAAGGTTCCATTTTGGGTCCAAAATTGTTTAATATGTATATAAATGACATTTGTAAAACATCTCAAATAAATAAATGTATCTTGTTTGCAGACGATACAAATATTTTTGCATCAGGAGACGATTTACAACAACTGTGTCAGATTGTCAACTTGGAACTCAAAAGTAACTTTATTATTCTTAGAATCCAACTCAATCGATTCAGACAGCAGTACTGCTATTGATGCTGATGGTAATATAAAGGAAATAAATTCTTAGAAGTAAAACATGCACATATCTATGTACTCCGCATTCAACATAACCCATAGTATAGGGCAGACATGTGGGGGCCGGCAGCTCGAGGAAACCCTCTTCTGGCAGCAGACTCCTAAAATTGTCTCTTTTAATGCATAGTATAGGACACTTAACAAATGATGGTCCGGTTGCTCGGGGGCTGCTCCCCTCTGGCAGCTGGTCCAGTCACAGAAAAGAAGAAAAAGAAAGAAAAGCCCCGAATCCCTTTTAACACATATCATTAAGACCATTCTTGTTATCATGAACATCAATCAGTCTGCGATTACTGTACCTTTCATGAATAAATGTGGAGTATTTTATGTATCATTCAAACACTTTGATACAGAGTAATGTTATATGGGTTGTAATGGTGATGGTGAATAACGGTAATGCCAACATGGTAATGAATTCGGTATGGGAAACAGAAATAATACACTGGTTGTAGCGTGTGAGATACTGTGAATGTTGACCTGGTATAATGCAGTGTCGCATTTGTTAACATGTAACCAACTCGGTTGATAGTTGTTTTGTAAAATGGTAAGAAATATGCACTGTTGTTATTTATTGTTATTGAAGTTTATGAACAGGGGTGGGAGTCAATAAGCTTGTCTTCTTCCCACTCCTTTTCGAGCTGTAATGTAAATTATTTTTTCTTTTTTCTTTTATTATGTATATATATATTTCTGTTTTTCTTTTCTTCTTTAGCTCGAAATAAAATATTCAAATCACAAAGTGTCAACAAGTGGTTCAAACTAAATAAACTATCTTTAAATCTAAGTAAAAGCAAAATGATGATATTTGGCAACTGTAATTCCAATCCCCAGGAAGCAATTCAGATAGAGGGCGTTGTTATAGAGCGGGTGCATGAAATCAAATTCCTTGGAGTTATGATAGATGATAGAATTACTTGGAAATTTCACATTAAATACTAAAATATCTACTAAAATATCAAGAAGCATTTCAGTAATTGCGAAAGTAAAGTATATTTTAAACATCAAAGCTCTACATACCTTATACTGTTCTCTGATTTTGCCCTATTTACATTGTTGCACTGTGGTTTGGGGTAGTACTTATAAAAGCACATTAAAACCAATAGTAATGCTGCAAAAAAGAGCTATCCGAGTAATTCATAAAGCTGGGTTTTTGGACCACACAAACTCATTATTTTTTTAAGTCAAAGATCATGAAGTTTTGTGACATACTGTAGTTGAGTTCCAAACAGTACAGATGTTATACAAAGCAAGATACAAATTGTTACCAAGCCAAATACACAGAAGGTTCCAAGAACGTACCGGTCGTTATGAATTACGTGATGAATTAAACTTCAGGCCTTAGAAACATAGCACAACTTTTTTTGCAGAGTATAGAGAATATTGTTGCTCTCAACGGTTGTCATTCTATTGCTCAAAATTACAAATAGAGAATTAGGGTAGGCGAGCTATGGATCTGTTGAGAGGGATCCTCCCAACAGGCTCGTAATCCTCGTCTTTTAACGCACCACTCAGCATAGGAACATCATCTACAAAATCAGCTAGTTAGGGCAGCTGGGTAGGGGTTTGTTGATGAGGAGCTACTGCCCTCTACAACTGGCCCGCTCTACACCTGGCTTTTTAATGCACTACACTGTGTAGGGCTTACATAATAAATGTACATGATAATATTCACGGAGTATAATCTGTATATTAATCTGTCTTTTTAACATAAAACTAGTGACTTTTGGTAATACTAACAATGCATGGTAACCATCTGAAAGAAATGTAATGATCGCCTTTTGTTACTTGCTTTGTACTAGACTTCGTACATGAAACTAGACCGTTGTTGTAATTGTGCTTCTTTCTGTTGATGTACGAACACTTCAAACAGTGTTTTGTAAGTTATAGTTCTTTGTAAGAACTATAGTTCTAAGTTCTAACAAACTAAGTAGTTTGTAAGTATGTAGCATTATCATAGTTGTTTCGTAATTAGTTGTTACGTAATCAGTATTGCTCCGTTTTGGGGTATGGCCGGATGCTGTGGGTGTGTAGGGTCTATTTTGTTTTGCTGTTGTTTTCTTGTTGCTATTTTGTTCCTTTGTTGTTCCACTATGTTCTTGTGAAATTATGATTTTAATTTTAAATGATAAATGACACTTGTACGATCATAAACGATTTATATTTAAGAATAACGCATAAGCTAATGCATGAGCACAGACTCATGCCTTAGTTTCTTGCATGAGTGTATGTGATGTTACTTGGATGAGAAATAAGGGGTAGGTCTATTATAAGTTCTTTGAACTTCTTCCTACTCCTTTTGAGCAAAAGTCTTGTTTTTCTGTTTTCAAATGTAAAAAATGTTTGAAATACTTTTCTGCTCAAATGAATAAATAAATGAACTAAATGAAATGAATGAATTTTATAGATTTTGGGGGTGGGCGCTTATAAGCTCTTGCTTCGGCACTCCTTTTGAGCAGAGTGTTTGCTGCTCAAATAAACAAATAAACTAAACTAATGTTGTCAAAACACGAGACAATGGGGATAACAAAGAACACGGAAATTTGATTGCAAAGTAGTGTAACTCAGTTACATTTTTGAAACAGTAATATGTAATACAAACGTACTACATTTTTAAAGCTGTAACTAATATAGAATATACAGGTGAAACTCAGAAAATTCGAATATTGTTAAAAAGGGCATTCATTTCTGTAAATCAACTTAAACTGTGAAACTACTAATATATGATAGACTCATTACATTCAAAGTGAGATATGTCAAGCCTTTATTTGTTATAATTTTGATTATTATGGCTCACAGATATGTCACTTTGCATGTAATGACTCATGTATTAGTTTCACATTTTAAGTTGAATTACAGAAATGAATTAAGTTTTGCACGATATTCAAATTTTCCGAGTTTCACCTTACCATGTTAAAGTAACTTGCCCAACACTGAATGCTATTGCTTATTGACTTTTCTTAGTCACTTACCTGTTTAGATACTAGACGATGTGAAGTCTAGTATCTCTTATTCAGCCTCAATGCTTTAGGAAGTTAACCAGAGGTATTCTTTTCACAGAATGAGACAGATGGTGTGTTGCAGCCATTCTCTCCACAGCAGCATTAAACCCTCTGGGTTTGGTGATACAAAATTGAATTCTCAAAGTAGCGGTCTTTATAGTATTGCATTATTGCACAGTGCCATGGAGAGCTACACACAGAAAATAGGCTACTCCCATCTCCCATCCCAAATGTACAGCAGTAATGAATGCAGGGCCAGTCAAACAGTTAATACGATTCAATATTTAATGAGTACAAGCTGGCCCAAGTGGTTCTACAAGTGAATAAGAACTATCCATTTTAACAATGTTTGGCAGCAAAGCACTGATTCAGTGTGCTGTCCAAAGAAAGTTTTGACATTGTAGCAGTGACGATGGGAATATCATGTATTATTTGTAATTGTAATCATACATTAGCATTAAGCTTTTGATAGCCTTTTGAAATGTTGGTTTATTTGAAATGCTGGTTGTGACCGGAAGGGTGAATCTGAAGTCCCACCCAGGATAATAACTCCCACAATGCCTTTGAGTCCACACTGTTTCTGGGTTCGTAGCTGTAGTAGGAAGTGGGAAAGTGTTAGAATAACAGGGCCCTGGATCGGAGCAACGTCAGACCTCTCAAAAAAAGCAGAGTGAAGGATCATTATGGCACTTCCATAATGGCCTTGTAATTGGGCTCTGGCAGCCTTTCGCGTCAGTCACTCCTGCATCTTTCTACGCCACCTCCATGTGCCAATTTTCCCTTTTGGTCCAACAGTTTATCTTCCTTTCACTCTTTGTCTAATGGTCTTCTTCTGTACATGTCTCCTCATCCTCTGAACATACTGTGCCAGAGATTAATAGTGCTTTTTGACAATTATAGAGGACTAGATGGTAAGTTAACATGTACCACGAGTGAAGTAGTTCGAGGAGCAGCCAATTCGATTATGTTTAGAAAACAAAATAATAGGAAACTGCTGAAGGCGTCAGCAAGAATTTCAGCAGATGTTTCGAATTTTAAAAACACTAAACAGATGGGGCTTCAACAGAGTTTAGAGACGTTTTTTTTTTCCACATAATTAAAATTAATGTTTTGTTAATGCAAATGTACAATCATTATCCTCCAGCACAATTTGAGTATGTCCTTTGATAAGAAATCTTGTTGCGTAAATGTACTGACACTACAAAGTGAAATGATATGAGCAGTCGAAAGTGTGTGATTATTGGCCTGACACCTGTAGGACGCACTGTGACAAATGTGTCGTGTCAATTTGAGGAGTTCAGGCACGAGCACTGTCAAATGGAAAATAATTCGATCTGGAGGAGCACAAACCAGGCGGCGGCGGCTGCTGCTGCCTCCAATTTCATAGAGTTCCTTTCTGAGTCATTACCTGAACTTTCTCAGTGTCTCTTTAAATCAGTACATTTATAAGGTATTTTTAAATGATGAAAATATCTGTCATAAAATAAATGCTTGTATTTCCATTTTATTTTTTGGTTAAAATTCTACGCAGTGCGGCTTTAAGCGTAAAAGAACAAGGCATGAGTTATGAAACAAATTTGTTTTAGTGGATGCTCTACATTAGTTGAGAGTAACCCCTCCTACTAAATCTTGTATCTAAACAGATACTCAGCTGAACAGGTATCGATTCTGTCAGAAGTAGGATCAAAGTCCTTGATAACATTACAACTGCAGTGATTTTGACCTTTGAAAATAATACTATGTTGCAAAGAATGTTTAAAACTTCTATATTTCATACAATTAGGATAATACATGAACTCTGTAAGAGATCAGAGTTCAACCTACAGGACTTTACTGTAGCATTAGTGGAATTTTCAATCAAAGTTGGAATTGAAAAGTTAGTACATTATGCTGAACTACAAGACATCAGTTACATGTATTTAATATCTAGAGCATATAGACTTTGCTTTTATGGTGATCTGAACTGCTTTTCTTAGATGTGATTAGATACACAATTGAAAACATCAACAGAGGAGCAAGAAGCAGGCGAGACAAAGTCGAGGATGCCAGACGGAGATAGTTGGACAGCCGAAACTGAAAGGTAATTAATATTTTTGGACAACTAGAAGGCCTAGAAGAAGAACACAGATGACATTTATGTATGTGGTGAAATAGGATGTTGAGTTAGTACTCTGTGGGGGTGCAGATTGGGACTAAATGGAGACAGATTCATTTGGATCTAAAAGGAAAATTGTACCTTGTAATTTTAGGCTGCATTTTGACTCAATAATCATCCTACCATCCTTGTGAAAGGCTGTGCTTTAGAGATCTGTAAAGGCCAAAAGGACATTGGTACATACGGCAGGAAGACATTTGATCCTGTGATTTTTGAGACTGTGAGTGTGCGGCAGGAAGATGCTAAAGGGTATAATTACAGACACATGAATAAGGGAGTAATTATCTCCAGTGAAATTGGCTGACAGTGAGCCCTAGTCTGTGTGTGCGCATCTGAATTAAGGGGTTGTGACAGGGGCTCTGGACCTGTGTAGGTGCGCCGATGGGTGTCCTATTTACATACGCCACATTAATGGATGTTTGATTAGACAAGGTGGATGATTCTGACCTTTTCTCGCGCTGTGAGAGAGCTGCGATGAAGAAGCTCCGATACTGTGCGCAGATAATGACACGTTGATGCTCTAATGTCTGACTTTGTTCATGGCAAATACATGCAAACACATGTTGTGATTTATAGGAGCCTACGGCACACTTTATGATTGGTGCTGGGCATAAGAAACGCAGTCACATATTCTTGTCAACTTGACTGAAAGATAGATTTGTTCTTTGCAAATGCTGTGTTTGACATTTAAAAAGATCTGGTTGTACTGCTGGTTAATCCTACTCTGGCGACAAAGCAGATTCTAGGAGTTAGTATTACGCATATGAGCAAGACTCAGACTTCATATAAAAAAACACTACTATAAAATGTTATCTTACACTCACCGTTAAGTATAGTTTGTCTAATAGTTTTTTGGTGTTTAACAGAAGAAGAAGAAACTTTATTTATATAGCACCTTTCCAAGATAAAATCACAAAGTGCTTCACAGAGACACAAAAACAACAAGTTACAGAAAAATTAACATAGGAGCAGTTTACAGCCTTGTCAACTAAAAACCATGGCTTCAGCTGTTTTTTAAAAGAATCAAGAGTCGGCTATACGTAGCGACAGAGGAAGGTCTCTTTGATATGCTGCTGTTCAACACTTTGTAAAGATTTTTTAAAGGTTCTCTATAATAATAATAATAATTATTATTATTATTATTATTATTATTAAGATGCACGATTTTTAAGGTATTATCACCACTGAAAACACACATTCTAAGTTTATTCTATCATTTATCATTTGAAATAGGAAGCACTTGAGATAAATAATTATTTTAAGGTACAGCAAAAGACTATAGGTTATTGAGGCTAAGGGTATTTACATTACATTTACGTAACCTGTTACTTTCAACTATTGCTTTCATTCATTCATCTGTTTTATTTGAGCAGCTGAGTATTTAGCAGATGATAGGACAGAAAAAAAATCTGATTTCAGACCACAGCACATTCATCTCTGGGACATGGAACCAGCCTTCTTTCTGATCTGTATGATGGCTGGACATTTCCATCTTTTTTTACTTGCGTATAATTGTTTGAACCAATGAACGTAGCATCTTCAAATTGCACCCAAGGATGAAACAGACTTGTAGATGCTTACAAGGACATGACATCGTCATCTGGGCTTTCCCAAATTGTTTAAAGGTAAAGTAATCTTAGTGTATGTAAACTTCTGATTTTGTAGAAAGTAAGAAAAGTAAGAAAAGATTCTTCTGGCATTTAGCAAATAGAAATAATTTAGAAAATTCTAATTGACCTAAATAAGGCAAAAATAATTGGTAAATGGTCTCAACTTATAGAGCCACCTACATTAGGCACTCAAAGCGCTTCACAGCAAGGATCCACTCACCCATTCACACTCTCATTCATACACCAGTGTACACAGACACTGGAGGCAAGGAGAGTGAAGTGTCTTGCCCAAGGACACACTGACAGTGTGTACCTGAAGGAGGCGGGATACGAACCCTCAACCTTCCGATCATGAGATGACCCACTCTACTACCTGTGCCACTGAAATTCAATGTCAGACACTGAGAAAAAAATACATATGTGTCTTTTTATATAGTGTATATATATATCTGCTTCCCACTTATAACAACATTGAATCTCCAGAGTGTCTCTTGTTGCCTCCCTCAGTTGAACAATGGCCCATTTTAATTAAAGCCATTGATAACCTAAGCCCACGCTCACAGTATTATTATTACACACTTAATCATTGTTATTGTCCAAATGCTGAATAATGAGGTCCAGGTCATGTTTTCCGTTGCTAAATGTCTTGTGTTTTGAGGCTACGGCTGTCATTTCACCTGCAGTATTGAATCCCCAGACAGGAGAGAGAACCATCCCTGCCTCAAGCACAAACACACAAATGTCTAAAACTAAAAACAAAAGAAAAAGTCAACAGAGGGAAAGCTCAAGGGTGGAGATTTGATGTGGGGAAAATGCAACCACAAAGTAATCCCCCAAAATCCTGCAGCGCTCTCGGGGCCACAGTGCTGTCTCAAAGACATGCCTTTTACACTGAGTGCCAGAGTTTAGCCGACAGTAGAGCATCACATCTCTCCTATCTTATTTGTGTGACAAAGAGAAATCCTCTGAGGGCCAATTAACATAGCATAGCAGATCACTGAGCTTTGAAATGACGAGCTAAGCTCTGCACGAAATACAAAAACATAACCCTTTCAGACTGTTGTTGTGTCCTTGAGCAAGTGTGAAGGCAATGTGTGAAGTTGATGACATGCAGGAAACTTCATTTTTGCAACAAAGCACCAATGCCTTGGAGGAGGTATGAGCTGTTCACAATTTACACAACTGTTGCCAGTTCAGCAGGTTAATTTTCAAATCTGATGCTCTGAGGCTGAGGCTCTGGAAGGGGGGTTAGTAACTCTTTAAGGCAGTGCCAGAGCTGCACACATTTATTCATGAATCAGTGGAGCCGAGAACACCTTTGTATGCTCACAAAAGCATCTGCTGATATTGTACAAAATACCTGTTAAACTAATTCACACCATAACAAGTGTCAACAATGAAGAGATTATTTGAGCATGAGAAAGGAAATAATACTGGGCATCTGCTCACAAATGAAAGCCCCAGCTTTCAAGGTGTGAGCTGCACTGCCGCTTAGCACCGCTGTTATCTCCCAATACTCGGTCAAAAGTGAAGTGACACAACTTTTTTTTTTGTCTTAAAACTCATATCAGAAGATTTGTATTTTTTTAAATGGTACTCTGGTTGTTTGGGGTGAGGCACAATTGCTCTGTCCTTTGCTTGTTGTGAAATGGAAATTGTGGTAGTCTTAATTTATTTTTTCTTCCTGTTAATCCAGGCTGGCCTTGACAACAAGGCTAAATCTTTAAGCTAAACTAAAGGTTAATTTTACTATACTCCTCTACCTGTTTAACACTCGACATGCCACACTTTGATATCTAGGGGAGATTTATAACCTAAAACAATAATACAGACCCATATTCTTATTGTTTCTATTAAAATGTTTAAAATGTAAAATATGTGGTTAAATAAAGATTCAAATAAAAGTGGTTAAATTAAGTCCTGGTGCTCCCTGGCGCTGGCCCAATTGACTCTAGAAACTGGGTCTTGGTAGATTCCCATCAGATTTGTCCTCCTAAATCATGCTGGTTATGTATTATATTTTGGAGCAGTAAAGCAAAATATACCAGTTTCTAGAATGTGGAAACTGGTATCAGTGAGTTTTGAGAGAAATATTGTGACATGACTGAATGTTTTACATTTAATTTCTCCAACCCTGTGTTAAACCCTGATAGTGACGTTTTGCTGATGTCTCCTGACTGCAGCTCTGCACCACAATGACATTAGAGGCTTTTAGCCATAACTAGGTTTCCCCCCGCTTCCCTTCATCATGCAAGGTGTAATTAGACAGGTAATGGAGAGAAGAGCTGCTCTGCGCCCATCCCTCTTAATCAAAAGGCTCATAAGAATGCAAATATGACCCCTTGTTGACTCAGATGCCCATAAAGAAACTCATATCATTTTGGGTTGGGGAGTGCACCAGAGCCAAGACAGAGCCCTTCGATGTGTTGTGATGAGACGCACTTTTTAATTCAGCACTTGGGGAAACTTATAGCTGAGCCTGGATGACTAAAACAGGTAATAAAATGAAGACCTCCTGCCTCTTTCAAAGCTCTACCGCCCACTTCTCAATCGCCCAGGAAATGGCCGCGAGCCTCGTGTCTTTATACTCCTCTGCTCATCCTTCGCTCCACCTGTCTGTGTCGATGTGGATCTTTCTACCTCAGATCAAGCACTCTGTGAAGCGTGAGGAAACTGAGACCTGAAGAACTACAAGTACACACAGGGACTGAATTAGTGCTTCACTGTTGTATATAGTCACACAGTTCTTTTACTCATAACAAGTCGCTTTATTATATATTAGAAGCAGTAGCATGGCTTACCTTACACAGACTAAAACAAAAAGGACTGGTAACTGATTCATGGCAAAAGTTCAGTTGCCTCCTAATTAAATTCTAAATTACTGTACGCCAGTTACAAGAGCTACAAGAGCTCATTCAGCAATTGCTATGCCACTCCACAGAGAGGCACAGGAAATATTCGCTTCTGAATCTGCACTCGTAATTCAGAATGCTTCATTAGGCCCTAGCGCCATCAGGGCTGGCGAAGGGGCTCTTGTAATCGTATTGAGTCTCCCCCAAAGTGCACGGAGCGCACAAAACGAGCGCGAAGCGCTCACCTCCTCTCAAACATGCACTAACACACTCCTCTCGTCATGCACGTTCCGTGCACGTGCACATGTATCAGAAAACCAACATTGTCCGGACCAGTAGACAACACTATGACACACCCATTGAGACAGTTTATCAGTAAAAAAAACTTGATTTGGTGTTTAGTTGCTCTTTAAACCTCCATAAACCACAGTTTGCTTCGGTAATGTCTGTGTTTAGGGTCACTGTATATGGTTCAAGAATTCACATCCTTCAGATAAATCTAAGTGTAGCCTCTTACTCTTTTATTTTGTTCGCTTTTGAACTGGTGCTCCAATCAATCTTAAGGCTAATCTACCAACCTATTCATTCATTAATCAATAAATGAATTGATGAATAAATCGTAATATACAACATCAAGATCAGGCCTTCAGTTGAGTGGCATTTAAAGAGGGGCTTGTACTTTTTGCAGGTATTTGGCAATATTCTCAAACACATCTATATCATTGTCTTACACTTTGTTGGAATATTGATCTAAAACAGCTGAAACAAAAATCCATTAGTTTCAATGCCTGATTTTCATGCGAGCTCATCATAAGCCCCTCCCACACCCTCTCTTCTTGCACCTCCCCTTGCTGCACAGCTCTTTTGATTAAGAGAGGAAAAAAGACCTTGTGTGGCTCTAGCTCTTGAGAAGGAGACCATGTATGAATATAACAAAGCACAAGTTCAGGTGAGATTTTCTCTAGTGAACAGCAGCATAATATGGTGAGAAGCTCAAAAACAGTTCAGCTCCTTCAGGTATAAAATGTAAAATACCAATGAGGTGTCCAAAAGTTTTTGTTCCCATAGCAACAGACAACACTACGGTAGAAGAGGGACTGCTGTCATTTCAGGACAACCACGTGTGGCCTCCATCCATGACCTGGAGAGGAGATAAAATCTGTGAGGGAGAGAGAGCTGAAATTAAAGGGGTAGAGGGAAAGGCTAGGGTTGAGAGAGCAAATAGATAATGGTGGTGGTGATGGGTGAGAAATGCTGCAGAACCCATAATCCCACTGAAATGAAATCTTCCTCTTCAGATTTATCACATACTTGGGTCAAATCAGCCTTTTTATATATGATATAATATACTACTGCCCTGTTCATATATGAAGGAATGTGCTTGTTAGTGTTTATGTGGGATACTTCTGAATACGGTCCAAAAAGTGTTACAAATGTCTATACTAAAGAATGTCTTATTTATTCTCCATGTAAGGATACACCTATATACCTGTGTGTATACCTCTGTATAGATAACCTGTGCGACCAAACTGATTGGCCGCACATAAAAACATCTGTGTGTGTGTGTGTGTGTGTGTGTGTGTGTATTTACTGTGTGTGTACCATCAGCTATAAAATAATCTACAACAGCGAGACATGAAGGCTTTGTAACATTGTGAAGCCTGAAGAAGATGATAGCTCAAGACTGAATTTGGTTTCTGCCATTGTAGCTTGGTGCAGTCGCTGTGGATGATAAATAATTTTGTTTGAAAATCTTTTGGACGTCTAATCCAGATGGTCCTGTAGCCATTTGAAGAAGCTGCCTGTTGGTTTCTGGTGCTTCTCATCTGAGATCACAGAGTTACTGGTGGAGCAGATCCACCTGGCTCTGGGTGTTTTGTTTGTGTGAGATTTGTGGAAAAGGTCATCTGGCCACATCATCCTGAAAATTGAACAGAATGAGTCCCCAAAATGGGTTTGTGGGGGTCATGTTTGGACTGAACACCTCTTGACTTTACACTTGGGGTTCTGTTGTTGCACAATGAGAGAAATGTGTTGTTAAGCTTCATGATCCAGATCCAACCAGTGTTCACTTCCATCTTATGTCCACAGCAAGGTGTGTACCACATTTCACACAGTGGCCACGTGAAAAATAGGATGTATGTGACGGATGTTTGTAAATAACAATAAAGGATAATGGATAAAAGAAAAGAGTTGTCAAAATTCCAATGCATGTACAATTCTAGCAACAAGTCTATCTCAAAACTATAAAGATATTGTAATTGTCACAATCACGGAGCAACAAAATTAATTATTCTCAAAGTTTTCTGGGTTGGCAAATATTCATAATATACTGTAATGACCAAGTACCCGTGTGTTACTTGGCAACAAAAAAGTATCTACTATAAAGTAGATATGCACAGATAATCAGAGCTGACCAGGTGCAAAGCGAGGTCCTCATAAGAACACAAACATCACAAAACAGGACAAAAAGAAAGAAAAGGGTGTTTATGCCTTATGTCAGGGGAATATCAAAGAAGATGGAAGAGTCTAGGCAACACACTGCATCCGAAAGATAAAACTCTTTGCCATAAACAGAGCAATGTGGTAAAGGTGGAAGGAACCAATAACTAGATCTGTATTCAGCCTGCGGCTAAAATATTGTCATTTGCCGACAAAGCTCTGAAGTGAGAGGTGAAAGATCCTAACCATTAATACAACAGATTAAGAACCTTTGTCTACGATGGAAAATGCCAGACCAATGGAACTTATTCTTAATGGTAATGTTGTTCAGCCCTCTATAGTCTATGCAGGGGCGGAGTGTAAGGTCCCAAAAAAAAATCCAGCCCCTACTGGAGACGATGATGGTCTGATGATTCCAGCTGCCAAGGAATCACTTACATATTTCTCCATGGCTTCCCGCTCAGGGCGAGACAAATTGTAGAGACGACTGGAAGGAAGAGCTGCTCCGGACAGAAGATCAATGGCACAGTCGTAGGGTCGATGAGGCGGTAATGAAAGCGCCTTCTCTTTACTGAATGCCTCCGAGAGATCATGATAATCTCCTGGAACCAGGGACAAGTCAGGCGTCTCGGGGGACTTCACATTGCTTTCTGTAGGAGGAAGAGCAGAAAATAGACATGAAATATGGCAGTTCGAACTCCAGCCCAAGATCTTGTGACAAGACCAATCCAAATGAGGATTATGCTGCTTTAGCCAAGGATATCCCAAAATCACAGGTGAGTGAGGTGACGTAATTAAATCAAAGCTAATGTCTTCATGATGGATGCCAGATAGAACTAGCTGAACAGGTCTAGTGATGTGAGTTACCTCAGCCAGTAGTCTCCCATCCAAGGCATTGGCCACGAGGTGTTCTTGCAGAGGAACGGTCTGAAGTCCTGCTTGGTGAGCCAAATTAGTGTCCATAAAGTTGACGTCAGCACCAGAGTCAATGAGAGCAGATATGGAAACTTTGGAGTTGTTAAAACAAAGAGTGGCAGGTAATTGCATTCTCTGTGAGGTCTGTGGATTGGTTTGAGGATGGCTCACAAGAGACCCCACATTCACTGGAGAGCCCAACCTTTTGGTCGCACAGGGCAGTTGGCAACAAAGTGACCAATCTTTCTACAGTACATGCACTCTCCAGACTGAATTCTACAGAGGCGCTCAGCTTGGGTTAGTCGGGTCCCAACTGCATTGGCTCCACATCTCAAGGTTCAGTGGGCAAAACTTTAGAAGTTAAAGGCTGAGGAGTGTTAGAACTCACCCAATGCTGAGAAGTGGGAGTGGGAAAATGAGAAGACTGTGGCAGGGCCTTGTCTCGACGGCATTCTCTCAGGCGGTTATCAAGTTTTATTGCCACATAGATGAGGGAATCGAGATCAACAAATTCATCCTTGACTGCTAGCTCATCCTTCAGCTGTTCACTCAGACCATTAATAAACACACTCTGGAGGGCTGTATCATCCCAACCAGCCTCTGCAGCTAGTGTTCTGAAATCAATCGAAAAGTCAGCAGCACTACGAGTGCCCTGGCGAAGGGATAACATGCGTTTGGCAGCCTCTTTTCCTTGAACAGGATGATCAAAAACCTTCTTTAGCTCGCCCACAAAAAGATTATAATCTTGTCAAATAGCAGCCCGAGTCTCCCAAGTGGCCGATGCCCAAGCTAACGCCCTTCCTTGCAGTAACCCCATTACAAACGCTATTTTGGAGTAGTCAGTAGCGTAGGTGTAAGGCCTTTGGTTAAACACTAAAGAACATTGCAAAAGGAAAGCCCCACATTTCCCCATATCTCCGGAATAGTGTTCAGGGTCAGGTACATGTGACTCACGAAACGGAGGATCTGGTGGTCTGGAAGCAGCGGCCTCTTGTGGTGGAGTTGCTTCTTGTTGCTGTGCTGAGAAATGGACATAAGCTGTGTGGAGGCTCTCCAATATGGATCCAATTTGAGACATTTGTGCACCGAAGGCATTCTGACTCTCACCCATTTCCTTCAATTGAGCTTCATGCTTACCCAATAATTGGCCCTGACTGGAGACAGCTTGGAACAGAGGATTTTGGTCTGCTGGGTTCATTCTTGGCCAGTTCGTACTGTTACAAAAGCAGGAAATATGGACCCAAATGCAGGACCAAACTCAATGCAAATGTTTACAAATGTATTTTCCAGAAAAGGAGGTAAGGGGCCAGTGGAGCAGGTAGGTATTGGGCTGGGGCCGGTGGAGCAGGTAGGTATCGGGCTGTGGTCGGTGGAGCAGGTATGTATCGGGTTGGGGCCGGTGGAGAAGGTAGGTATCGGGCTGTGGTCGGTGGAGCAGGTATGTATCGGGTTGGGGCCGGTGGAGCAGGTATGTATCGGGTTGGGGCCGGTGGAGCAGGTAGGTATCGGGCTGTGGTCGGTGGAGCAGGTATGTATCGGGTTGGGGCCGGTGGAGCAGGTAGGTATCGGGCTGGGGCCGGTGGAGGAGGTAGGTATCGGGCTCTGGTGGGTGGAGCAGGTAGGTATCGGGCTGGGGCCGGTGGAGCAGGTAGGTATCTGGGCGAAGTCTGAACTGAGGCTGGAGTCTTCACATAGGTAGATATGACGAACTGGCGAAGAGTAGATGATGAACCAGGTATTTCAACACTGTCTTGATTGTCCCACACAGGAGGGGATGGGGGAAGAGGAGAACAGACAGGGATCATGACACATATCTAATACAGCGAAATCAATTATGTCTCATTACAGTTTAGTACAGAAGCATTGAGAGCACTCGTCGTGTTGATCAAGTGGGTTAAGTGTGTGGTATCATTTTGTGGTACTATACTCTGGGTGATTTTTTTTTTTAAAAGGCTTTCATTAGTTTTGCTGCGGCCTCATCACATGTGACCTTTTCAGAACAGTTATTGCACATTGGGAGGAAGCATGCTGAAGAGCCAGGGGAAAAATGTTTAAGCTCTTTGTGAAAACTGCACGTAAGGTGACGTAATGTTGAGCCACAAAGGCAAAGTATAAATGACAGATTTAATACGGCGGATTGCAAAGGAAATCCATTCTTCCCCACCCCCTTCTGTCTATTAAGCTCTGCAGTAAAAAAAAAATAAAAAAATCTGAAGCTAATCGTCTCATCAATGTCCTAAATCCGCTCCAAGTGGCCAGACGAGGCTAAGTCAGGGGTAGACAATAAAGGAGGAAATTAAGAGGACAAGCTGATCGAAAATATAAGATCCAAGGGAAGGAAGAATGCGCCGTCCAGTGTTAGTAAAATTATTACGACTTGGCACAAGAACTGACATGCGATTCATAGCTGGGTTAGAAAGTCAGAAGATGCTTCATCCATAAAAATAATACATTTATCATGACAACTGAAAGGTATGAAGTCCACACTGCGGCCATGTGAGAAACAGGATGTACGAAAGCAGCAGGTTTTTATCAGGTCTTTTATCTTAAACCAAAAATATGTAAATAATCAGCATAATCATCACCAGCTACGTACATGAATTTAAAAGTGGGCAACTTTACCACATGTGCCTCACTTTTCTGAGTATTTTTTATCCCATAGGATTTACTGGGTACAGGGACAGCATGAGGACAGATGGTGGAGCAGGTCGTCTTATGGCTCATAATTTTTAAGATTGAATGAGGGAAAAACTGAAATAATTGGCTCAACCCTAACGGACTTGGGATCACTCAAAAATATTTGCGTCCCAAAGTCACCAGCCTTGGCGTCACTAAAGTAAAGTGAAGATATTACTGCGCGGACGCCGAAGTGCTCCTAAGGTGTTATTACGCCGTACAATATAGTACTCCTTTTTATCCGCTTAGAAAATCGAAATGTTTAATTTTGTGTAACTATACTTGGATCGTGTAACTACTCACGTAACCGTATTTAAATAGGGAAAACGTGGAAGAGCTTGGTCGCTTCTAACTTCACCCCCGTTTGGCCCCATAGAGGAGAGGAGGAGAGGCTAAATGCTAACAACATCTTTTTGCGTAACTGAGTGCACGCGCAAAGACCAGACAGGTATGCATCAATTTGTCTAAGCTCAAGTAAGAACATATCCTATACCTGTAAATCTTGTCTTAACACCCACTTTTATTCTCTGGCTTTTAGCACCGCATGAGTTGTGTCGTCCCCTGTGTCTTTTAATATATTTTATTGTTTTTTTGAAAAATCGGTTTTATTTCTATTTATTCTTTTAAACTGTTTTATTCGTATTTATAGTTTTTAATGTGTTTTTATTTGTATTTATTGTTTTATACTTATTTAGTGGTGGAGCTCATTTGTATTGTTTTGGTGTTATAGTGTTTGTGGTCTCGTGTGCAGCGCTTTGGAAACGTTTTGTTGTTTAAATGTGCTATATTCAAATAAAGTGGATTGGATTATAAATGGAAAGTTGGCGGTTCAAATGTCTGGTCGATGTGTCCATGGGCAAGACCCGTCACCCACCATGTCGTCAGTGTAGCGTACGCTGATGTATGTATTTATATAGTTCCTTTCACAGACATGGTCACAAAGTGCTTTACATGAGAGTGTGAATGAGAGTGTGAATGGTAAAGCGATATTGGTGCCCAACAGAGGTTATGTGGCCAGTTACCTTTTAACACAGCCATACGTGCGGCTTCCTTGCGATTGTTAACTGAACATTTGCCTCGCATTTCTGTCTCCAACACATAACTGAACCTCTGAAATATAGTTTTAACTTCTATTTGTTGTGTACCAATAATACTCTGTATCAAGGCATTAGCAACTGTGCCAATTTTCCATTAAATGTCAATATTGACATACAGTATTTCAACTTGTTCCAACTAACCCTGTGGTCTTTAGGCGAGTACATGATGTCAAGTGCCCTCCGTTTGTCTGTCCAGAGTAGATGAGGCCATTTGTCCCCGCGTGTGTTCAGCATTTCAGCACATGCTGTTCATATCTGGTGTAACAGAAAATCCCATCCCCATCTTCTCATGGTGTCTGTGCTCTCTTTGTCTTCGGGGGTTAATTTCACGCAGACTGCCTTGATGAAAGATCGTGACACAAAAACTGTAGGCTACTATCAAATCATAAGCTCTGGATACTATGGATGCCTAAAATAGAAATCCTGATTAAATTCATGCAGCTCAGCACAGAGGGAATTCCTTGGACCGTTTATGCCACAGTTCTCTAAGTGAAAATGTAAGAGTCTTCCTAGCCTTTGTCTTCAAAATAAAACTGCAATTAGAAGAATCGGGCCAAGACCATCTCTATGATCATCTCTCCCAGAGCTGTGACCAATCAATATTGTAGGGCCCTGTGCCCTCGCTCCTCTGTCAACAATCAGGCATGGCGACGTGAAAACAGGAGGCGACCTCCCTCTCTCCTTGTGCAGCTGAGTTTTTTGCCTTTTTCTGAGAACTGCATTTGTGGTTTCTGTGTTCCACATTGTTTTTCTGGATACTTTTGTACGTCTTTGCCGTGTTTTTGTAGAGGTTTGGTGGATTTGTTTACTTTAACAGTCTAAAATGGTCCTGAAGAAAGCAGCTTTTTAAAGGTAAACAAAATGCTAGCTTATCAGCTAAACCCATTTGAGACCTACAAATGTCTTCTTCTGAGACATTGAAGAGGCACCAAGAGCCCCCACAGCTGCAGCACAGTGGAGGCGTCACAAAAGACGCTACAGGAAACAAAAAAGGACAAACGAGAGATGGTGAAAGACTGTTGTGAAGCGGAGGGAGGAAGAGAAAGGAGGAGGTGGAGCTGACCAGTGCAGGACACCACGCTCTGAAACAGGGACAAACCCAGGAGGCGCTGCACCATTTCAGAGGATCAGAGGAGACAGAGCCAGGTTTCTTCCGAGTGCTACAGTTTCCCCAACCTCCAAGGTCATGCGGGTCAGGTTGACACAGTGGCAGCGCGGCTCAGCCGCAGCAGCTCAGGACTGACAACTGAACACTATTTCCTTGTGCACTTGTACAATGACAATAAAGCACTTACTTACTTACTTACTTACTTACTTACTTCTCCTTTGCCACTCACACTCATGAATTGAATTGGGCACTAGAGACAGGTGCACTCTGCCAGCAAAAGCCACAGTAAAACAATTAAGCTATTACTTAATGGTCACACCGACATTAACATAAAATATCAGCGGTGACAGTGATCTGCTGGTGGCATTCCACTTCTCAGATGGTATAGGAAAAAGAGGTAAGATTGATTCTTGTTTTGGGAACCCTTTTCCCCCTCAATGAAACTCTAACAAGGCTAAGGTCAAAAGCTGTTCCCTGCTTTTGACATTCTTACAGTGATGAAAATGAAATGAAAATACCTAGGATTAAGATATTCAAGGATGTGACCTGAAAAGCACCATAACCACGGTGAAAAATGTCACAGTGGTACAACTGTGTCAAATATGGGCTATTTTCAGTCTATTCTTGACATCCTTGTGCACATCTGTGAACTGAATGTGAAAGTTAAAAATAGCACTTCTTACGATTATGATAAGGTTGTATGGAGAGCTGGATGCCAGACAATACAACACAAAATACAAAAGAAAAGCTTTTTACGTCACGTGTAAGTTGTAACTTTAAAACAATTTTGATCAATAAATTGCAGAAAATTGTTTTTTATACATATAGTGATGGTTATCCGTATATACTTTTAATGCATTATGGGAAAGGAAAGAAATGTTAAATATCCTTTTGGCTTTGCTATACACGCCGGCCATTGTTTCACACTGCTCTTTGCAGCAGATTGATATAGAACTGTGATATTTAACTATTGGATACTTGCATTTACACAAAATGAATTGATTAGAAATGCTGTGCTCCTCAGCTCCTCGCAGCCGCCGCCATCGTCTACCTGGATTAACTTACCTGCGAATATCTGCCGCCTCTACCACGACCAGCTGCCCCATCCCCCGGCCACCTACTTACCTGGACAATAAAACCTACCTTTACCTTCTATTTCATATGTTGCTTCAGCCCTTTAGGCTTTCGCTGATGCATAGTCTCTCGGAAGCTCCGCTTCCCGCCTGAGAAGATCAAACGATCTTCACCGTCAGAGCCTAGCACAGCCCTAGTCCTATAAAAGGGGGCCTAGCCCACCGCTCTTCTCCTTTTTCTCTCAGCTCGCCTTTGAGAAAATTAATATGTCTTCAAGCAAGTGTGGAATCGTACCTACGATAATGTCACCCTCCGGTGTCGAGGTACGGGTTTGCGACTCCTGTCCGGCATCCCTCTCCCGTAAGGACACGCACGTGTCCTGCTTCTTTTGCCTCGGCTGGCGGCACGTCGCAGAAGAAGGGGACTCGTGCGCTGCCTGCCTCGCGCTCCTCCCTGGGGAGCGCGAGCAGCAGCTCTCCGTAAGCAGCTTCTTACGGAGAGGCCCCCCGGTGTGTGACGAGCAGGACTCGGTCTCACCCGGGCAGGGCCTGCCACTCCCAGCACCTGTCACGGCGGCTCCGGTCGCCGCCGCGGCAGGAAAAGCCTGGGCGGACTATGATGAGGAAGACGATCAACGGTGCTACGAAGAGGACGTACTGTCTCTCTTCCCCCGGGAGGAGGAGAGGCGGGAACGCTATCCTCTAGACCGTTTTCCGCACCTGGTTGAGTCCGCTACGGTCAGGATGGAGGTGGAGCTTCCCCCTCAGCCCCTGGCTCCGGCGGCGGATTACCTCCAGACCCTCGTCTCCCCGTCCCGGCGGCCTCGACCTGACGTCGTTGCCCCGCGGATGGAGCCGCTGTTGCACTACGCACAGCGCGAGTGGGCTCAGCCCATGGCCGCTAAAGCCCCGGCCCTGGCGTACAGGGTTTACGCTGGCGTAAGCGAGTGGCCCAAGTTTGCTGGTGTCCCGCCCATTGAGGACGGCGTCCGGCTGTCTCTGCTGCCCTCGTCCTCCCCGTGGTCCGGTACTGCTTTTCCCTCCGAGCGGGACAAGCTTACCATGACCGCGCTTAACAGATGTTATGCCAACGCTGCTCAGGTAGTGGCGTTGGCAAACAACATGACCCTCCTCGCCGCCTCCTTGGACAGGCTGCTGCGAGGTCAGGAGCAATTGTCCCGGACGGACATAGAGGAGGCGGAGGATACCACAGCCACCTTTCTCCGCATGGCCCAGGGGCTCGCGGTTGACGGCGGCCGCAGCATGTGCGCTGCACAGGTGGCCAGCCGTCATTTGTGGCTCGGTTTGTCCTCGCTCAAGGACACGGACAAGCGGCGCCTTTTGGACCTGCCGTTGTCCACCACGTCCCTGTTTGGTCCGGATATCCAAACGCTGGTGGAACGCATGGAGGCTGCGTCCAAGACGTCGGCCCAGCTGGCTCCACATCTCCGTCCGCAGCAGCAGAGACCCCGGGAATCGACGTCCCGACGGCCGCTGTACGAACAGAGGAGGAAGCCCTCCCCTCGCCGCTCCTCCGCGTCTAGAGCGCGTCCAGGCCCCAGCAGGGCTTCCGGACCAAGACCAGACCTGCAGCGGAGAGAGGAACCGAGACGGGACCAGGGTCCGTCCTACGGGTCCAGAGGGAGGGGGGGGAAGTATTTTAATAAAGGCCGTCAGGCCCGTTACATCACTAAAGAGCACGCTTCTGTTTATATCTCTGACGACAGCGTGAAGAGATCGCTGATTTTCAGTGCTTTGAAGCCGGCTGACAGCGAGGCTCTGGCGGCCTCGCTTGTTAATAAAGCCCGCCCTTCTGCTCGCACAGTGGGGCCTTCTAAGGCCTTCTGCGGCCTCGAGCTCGGCCTTGCCTCTCGTTCACGCCCACACGCCGGCCTGAACGATGATTGGCCCAGCGTCACAGCACACTCCGCGGCCACGCCCCCTCCTTGCCATCGGTCTGCGGACCTAGGAGAAGTCAGCCGCGATGTATTATGCCCTCAGCCGCGTCACGGAACGGCGTCGGCGGATGGGCTTCTCATTGGCCGCGCTGACGAGGCTCGTCCTTGGGCCTATGTACCTGCTTATACTCGGGAAAAACGCAAGGCAACGCTTTCCCCGTCTCCTCTATTGGAGACGGCAGCAAAAAGGATAATTCCTTCGCAGCCCTTTCCACGAGGGCCCCCCACGTCACGACTCACCCCCGGGAGGGGAGTCTGTGGGCGGGCCCACGTCTCCTCTCTCCCGCGCACCTGGAGTTCTGCCTCTAACAGAGTTTTACCAGGTTTGGAGGGGCGCAGGGCTCCTGTCAGCGCCGTGGCTAAACAAGACGCTGCGGAGGGGTTACGCTCTCCAGTTCTCACGAAGGCCCCCACCCTTCTGTGGTGTGCTCGAGACAAGACTGCGAGGCCCCGTCGATACGACGGCCCTCCAGGGGGAGGTGAGCTCTCTGCTTCAGCGCGAAGCTATAACAGAGGTAGATCCACTCAGGGCAGGAACGGGGTTTTATTCTCCATACTTCCTCGTCCCCAAGAAGAGTGGGGGCGTCCGGCCAATTTTGGACCTGCGCGTCCTCAATGGCTGTATCGCCAAACGGCCGTTTCGCATGCTCACAGTCAGGCTACTGCTGCAGTGCGTCAGGCCCGGGGATTGGATGACGTCCGTGGATCTTATGGACGCTTACTTCCATATTCCCATTGTCCCGGAGCACAGGAAATTCCTCCGGTTTTCAGTACAGGGGAGATGCTTCGAGTATTGCCGCCTTCCGTTCGGCTACTCGCTGGCCCCACGCACCTTCTCCAAGTGCGTGGAGGCGGCTCTGGACCCGCTCCGTCGTCAGGGTCTCCGTATATTGACCTACCTCGACGATTGGCTGATCCTGGCCCCCTCTCCGGGGGAGGCGGAGGACCATACAGCCAGAGTACTAGAGCACATCTCCCGCCTGGGCTTTGTAGTCAATCGCGACAAGAGCCAACTACAACCGACCCAACGGCTCCAATATTTGGGGCTAGTCCTGGACTCCAGACACATGAGAGCCTCGCTCTCACTGGAGAGGCAGGCGGCGATTGTGGACTTAGGTCGGGCCGCACTGGAAGGGCCTCAGATTCGCCCTCAGCGAATCCGCTCTCTACTGGGCATGATGGCGGCAGCTCACCCGGTGGTGAAGCTGGGCCTGTTGCATATGAGGAACCTCCAGAGGTGGGTTTCCCGTCTCAGAAGGATGTCGAGGCCGGTGCGGGTTCCCCCGGCGGCTCGACACGACATCGCCTTCTGGTTGGTCCGCAGTCGGCTCCGAGAGGGAGTACTACTGGGTCTAGCGGACCGCCATGTGGAAGTGTTCACAGACGCCTCCCTGACCGGTTGGGGCGGCGTGCTGGGTCATTACTCTGTAGGCGGCGTTTGGTCCCTACCTTTGAGACACATCAACCTCCTGGAGATGGAGGCGGTGCAGAAGGTGCTCCTGCACTTCGCAGCCAGTCTGAAGGGTCAGCATGTGCTGGTCCGGACAGACAACACCACAGTAGCTGCATATCTGAACAGGCAGGGGGGGACCAGGTCTCCCCCTCTCCACAGCCTAACAGTGGAAATCCTACTGTGGGCAGACACTCACCTAGCCTCGCTGACGGCCCGCCACATCCCCGGCGAACGCAACGTGGGCGCCGACAGAATGTCCAGGGGAGGCGCCCTGTGGGACGAGTGGAGCCTGGCTCCAGTCATCGCGGAGGAGGTTTGGCTCCGGTTCGGCAGACCGATAGCCGACCTTTTCGCAAGTGCAGAGAACACACAATGCCCACTCTGGTTCTCGCTCAGGTCAACAGACGAGCCTCCTCTCGGGGTGGACGCTCTGGCTCGTCAGCCATGGCCAGTAGGCCTCCTGTACGCCTTTCCCCTCTCCGGCTTATGGCGTCTCTACTTCACAGGGTGAGGGCGGAAGAGGCCCTCATTCTCGTGGTGGCCCCGGACAGCCCGAGTGCCAGGTGGTACTCGGACTTGGTGGAAATGGCCCTCGCCCAACCATGGCCCCTCCCAGACCGGCCCGACGCCCTAGTCCAGGCCGAGGGAGCCCTCCGATCACGCCCGGTTCTGGGACACCGGCTCGTGGTTTGGAAGCTGAAAGGGGGAAGCTACTCCGTTTAGGCCTTGGTGGTGGCTACGATCCAGGGAGGTCGGGCTGCATCCACAACCAAGGCCTACGAGGTCCGTTGGCGGCTTTTTGCCGAATGGTGCTCTGGTAGGTCGTTGGACCCCACATCTTGCTCCATTGAGGATGTGTTGAGTTTCCTCCAGGACCTACTGGACAGGGGCAGGGCGGCCGCTACTCTGGGAGTTTTTGCGGCGGCCATCACTACGGGTCACATGGGGTTTGGCAGCCTTACGGCCCGTAGTCACCCCCTGGTGAAGCGTTTCTTGCGGGGGGCGCGCCGGCTCAGACCGCCGGTGCGCCGAACCGCCCCATCATGGGATCTTCAGGTGGTTCTCAAGGGCCTGTCCGGACCCCCCTTTGAACCCCTGGGCAGGGCAGACATTACCTGGCTGTCCTACAAGACAGCGTTGCTCTTAGCTCTGGCCTCGGCCAAGAGATCGGGCGATTTGTGCGCACTTTCCGTGCATCCGTCCTGCTTGTCTCTCCCTGCCGACGACGATGGTCTAATGGAACTATGGCCCAACCCGGCCTTCCAGCCCAAAGTCATCACGTCCTCCTTCAGGTCCAGAGTGATCAGGGTGAGACCCTTCTTCCCTCCTCCGCATGCTTCTGCGGAGGATGAGCGTCGTCACAGTCTTTGCCCGGTGAGGGCTGTGCGCTGTTATTTGGATCGGACGTCTGGCTTCAGACGGTCAGACCAATTGTTTGTTGGACTAGGAGCCAGAAATCGGGGTGCCCCCTTGTCCCCCCAGCGGTTGGCCCGCTGGGTTTGCCTCGCTATTCGCATGGCTTACGAGGCGCAGGGACTGCCGCCGCCGGTGGTGGTCAGGGCTCACTCCACACGTGGAGTGGCGGCCTCCGTGGCGCTGTTTCGAGGCACGTCGGTGGAGGAAATCTGCCGAGCGGCCTCTTGGTCCTCTTCTTCAACTTTTGTGCAGTTTTACCTGCTGGATGTCGCCTCCGACTCTGTCGCCCATTCTGTTTTGAGTGGTGGCGACCTTAGCTCCCAGCGGCGCACTTGAGAGTGGCGGCCTGGCTGGGGCATGTTGGGTGTGTCCGGTGCTCTTGAGAGAGGCGGCCTGGGATACACCCGCTATTGGCATGGTCGGTTTGGGTTCCTCGGGCGCTCTTGAGAGAGGCTGCCTGTCTAGAACTGACCATTATTCCTTCCTGGGGGTGCTGGCGCTCTTGGGAGAGGCGGCCTTACCCCCCACGTACTTTTAAACTGGACGCCCCCAGCCCCCGCTGTTGGCGGCTGGGGTGGCGTCCCCGTTTTCTCTTTGGTGAGAATCTGTGGTACCTTGTATGGTGACTGCACTCCTCACCCGGCCTGTGGGCTTGTGCCTTGCCGACACGTGGGTTGTCGGTGTGCATGTCAGCCCCGGGCTCGCTCCAATCACTTGAGTCCATGCCTGCTGGGAGTACATCGGTCTCCTCGGCTTCGCGATGGCTTATGCATCAGCGAAAGCCTAAAGGGCTGAAGCAACATATGAAATAGAAACCCCAGTTACCTAATGTAACTACGGTTCTATGAATATGTTGCGAAGCCCTTTAGCTTCAGGCCCAGCAGGCAAGTCCTCTCCTCCGAAGGCTGAGTTCAAAGGAGAAGAGCGGTGGGCTAGGCCCCCTTTTATAGGACTAGGGTTGTGCTAGGCTCTGATGGTGATTGGAGCGGTAGATCGTTTGATCTTCTCAGGCGGGAAGCGGAGCTTCCGAGAGACTATGCATCAGCGAAAGCCTAAAGGGCTTCGCAACATATTCATAGAACCGTAGTTACATTAGGTAACTGGGGTTTTTCCCCTTCTGTCTGGTGTGCATTTGTTGGGTCCTTCCGCTGTTGAGCCGTAACATTTACAAACTAATGGAACCAAAGCGATGGTTTTATGGCGTACATAGTAATGTAAAAGCACACAAGGATTGGTTGGGACAGTGCATGTTAATGAACATTAATGGGACTCATGCATGTAAATACATCACGCCAGATTGTCCCACACTTGTCCTCTCAAACACACACTCATTCAACCTGGCCTATTGTACATGTTTTTAGTGGTAGGGGAAACCGGAGTACCCGGAAGAAACCTAAGTAGACAAGGGGAGAACATGCACACTGTGCCACCATGCCCCCTAGCATGTACTTCCTAGCACGTCTATCTATTCTGACTCAATTTGCTTTGACTTTATTTACAATAATGATGTGAAGTTGAGAGTCAAGCTTGCATGTTGTGTCACATCATCATGTTGAGAAATTTGTCCTTTCAAAGCTCATAATCAAACACCATCTAAGTAAATACATTTAAAAATGGGACACCTGCGTTCTGTTCAATAACAGCAATTAGTGACAATGAAAAATGTTTTTCTCTTTTCACCTTGAAATTATTTTCAGTCCATTATATCTGTATACCCCTACATATAGACCTGTTGCGAGGGAAAAAAAGTCGTGCAAAGAACTTGTTTTGATTTTTGGTGGTAATTGCAGATGAAAGCAGAAATTAATGTTCTATTATAGGCTGCCTCTAATAGTGTTTTTGTTATGTTAATGACTTGTTATTATGACTATCTTAACTATCTTGATTATCAGTTATTTCCATGTGTTCTTGTGTCTGTCTAGTAGTCAAAGAGCTAACAAAAACACCCTTTGTATCTGTATACTGTACAGAGAATCTCATTCTGATCCATTAGCTTCCCTTTCCTTACCTTTATGCTAACCTCAAATGTTCTTCTTAGAGATCAAACCAGAATTTCAGTGCTTTGTGATAAACATGTCAGTGTGCTATCCTGCAGAAATATGTTAGGACAGTATTGGATGAAACTATTCCCTCACTGTGTTTACTCTCAGTCAACAGTGGTTAAATAGACAAGCAGCTTCTATAGGTGCAAGTCTAGATACTTTCTGACTCCGGCAGTCACAATTTACTCAAGGATGAGGTTCACAGAATCAACTCACATTGACAACTCACTTTTAAATGTGGAAATGACAGATACAAATTATTAACGTTGACTAAATGTCACTCAGTCTTTACAATCCATCTTAATAAGCCCGTGGCAGGCAGTGCACCCACAAAACCCTTCTCCATGGGAATGCTCGGGTCATTTGAAAAGTTGCTTATTAACAAAGGTGTCAGGCAAAATGAGGAGCTTTAACTCTGCATTGCCCGCAGCACAACTAGCAACCAATTACTTAAGGACAATTCTGCTTGGTTACTGATGATTGAGCCTTAACTGAAAACATTCACTTGAAGAAGGGGGGTAGGTATTTCTAAACATTACTGACCCACAACATGGCAACTTTTTGAATTAAAAAATCAAGATAAATAACTATGGCACAGGGGCTTGTTTGGCACGCTAGCCACAAAGCAAGAAAGACCTTTCCATGGTGTTTGGATGTTCTCTCTGTGAGTTGGTTTTCTCCAGGTGTCCCAGTCTACCCAAAACATGCCAATAGGTTAAATCATCCAGCTAAATTACCGCTAAATTACCATACCCTCGTACTCATTTCGTTTCGTACAAGGGTTTGGATCTTCACAGTTGAGCTCCGTTATCAGGTGGGAGGGGTGAACTCCTTTGAAACGATTGGATCTGATTTTCGCTAGCGTTTGGTTGTGACGTATGTAATGCGCCCGAGTGAGTGAAGCAAGCTATCATAACTCTTGGGAGCATTCCTTGCGCATTCCAAGGCTTGAATTTTAATATTTGGATATTTGGGAGCCGAGCTAGAACGGATTAAAGAGCTTCCATTACTTTCCTATCCGCTGCCATTACCGAACTACAACCAGCAAATGTGGCGCAAATGCTTGACAGCACCAACAACACCCGCCTCCCGCGCTCGCTGAATGGTAGGTTGAAATTCAACCGATGAAACACAGCCACTGAGATCAGACCCCGACGTACATGTAGGGAAATTATAATTTACTGGAGGCACTGTGGCCGCCCACTGGTCCTGACAAGTCGCCTCTGGGTCAAATGCAGAGGACAAAGATTCCTACATAAGGGACAATAAAGTACGCCTTAACCTAACCATAACCTTAAGCCAGATTGATAGCGCAGTGCAAATTCTATTAGAACAGGAATATCAGTCTGAACTCTGGTGAGGCTCTGGTTTAAATTTTTGGAGAAAAGCACACTTTTGGGGGAATATTTGCTGCTAATCGGATTGAATGAATCTTTTTTCAGTCAATCACAGCCAAAAACCAAACCACAGCTGAACAACAAATCTCTAAAGCAATAAGCAAGAAGGTCCCCGGTTCAATCCCCCGGTCGGACAGAGCGTGTGGACTGGAGTTTGCATGTTCTTCCTCCGGGTACTCTGGTTTCTCCTAAAACTAAAATCATAGGCTACGTTAAGTGCCGTGTGCACTGACAAAAATAAAATACTTTTTTTTTTTTAAATGTCAATCGTTTTTTGAGTCTGTAGAAGCATACCACATGTTTTTCCGTCCTTGCCGTGTTTTTAAAGCAGTACTAAGTAACTCTTGCCCATAGTGGCCATAAGCGCAACTGCAGGTGTCGTTGCAAGTTGCGATATTTTTCACTTATTATGAGAGTAAATACTACACTGACAGAAAAGGCAAAGGGAGAGAGGGATATTGTACATCCAACTGTACAATAGAAATTATATTTTTTCACTCAAACTTGGCTGTAAATACTGTTTAAGTGGTGCTAGCTCGCAGTTAGCTTTACCCGTTAGCCTGTTAGCTTCTTCTTCATGGTTCCATTAGTGTGTATTGGTTGCTCCGGTCCGGTGGCAGTCAAGTTGCAAATCTGGTTTTCTGGCCAGAGACACCAGGGGGAGATGAAAGACCCCCAATCATTCCATTAACACTTGTATTACCCCAGAGGGACTACGAAAAGGATTTATTAAGGTAAACAAGTTACTTAGTCCTGCTTTAATCAGTAATTAAATAGCTTGTTGTTGTCCATGATGTAATATCTTTGTTTGAAACACATTTTAGCCAAATGTTGGCGATTAGAGTCTTCGAGACTATTTTTGTGAATGTGTGAAACCACAAATCACTCAGGAATTCATCTTGCATTACAAGGTTAAACCTCTTTAGCAGGAAGTGTAAAGAATTTGCCTGAGCCAGATAATCATGAACTGTACTTCATTACTGCAATACACTAATGCAACACCATCACAGAAATGTGTGTTATATGGCCTGCACTGGACAAATGAGCTTGGTACACATTGAATCATTACTCATTATCCAACATGATTAATGTTGAAATGCCAAACAGTAGTGGATCAAACAAAAGAAACATCAATATCATATTATCATTAGAAACCTGTGGGGTCTTTGGTGTCTTCATAGCTCCGTCTAAAACAACAACAACAAACGTCTCTTCTTGCCTCTCTGTAGCAGGTCTGATCACTGGTGGTGGTGCCTGTGTCTAACACCTGCTCATTTGAAAGCCAATTCCCTTTGATTTTATGGGGCTGTGTTTGGATAAAGGGCTGGGTTGTTGTAGTGAATCACACGCTGCTGCTGCTGCTCCTTCCCTGTGTCGCTAATTAAGATCCGGGTGCAGCGGCTCTAATGTTAATTCACAGGTGTCTACTTGCCTGCCCGTCACCATAGCAACCTCAAGGTGTGCTGTCTGATCTGAAACACACATATATTTTTACTGTTATCAGGACTGATTATGCCGGACAGCAAACAATTGCTGGACAACCCGCTGATTTGTCCTTGACAGGAAATTGAGGCCGTCTGGTAAAAGTCAGTGCTTTAAGTGGATTCTGGATCGTAAACAAAGCGTACAGGCTTGTTCATAAAAGAGCACTAAAGCCCCACGGCTGCTTAAGTTCCCTGAGTGTTTGCTAAAGCCAGAGAAGCGGATATCCATATAACCGGCTACTCTCAAACTAATCAGTCATGTACTATGCTGTTTTTGATCAACTGCATTCTTTTTTTTCTACTTATCTTTTAAGCTTTGAGTTGTGCTTCTGAGACACATGGTTGAAACCATTTTTTCCTCCACTTGACTCTCTCTGAGACAATTTCCCAAAAAGAAAATGCCCTTTATGTTTATTGCAGTGTGGTCCGCGCAGCATCATTTGTCTCTGCCTGAACATTTTTTGCAATCAAATCAGCACAAAGAGCCTCTTTCATCTCAGCTCACTGGGAAATGCATCACCGCAGGCACCAATCAGGAAACCTTATGTAGTGTAATATCGTTATACCTGTAAAGCCACAGCCTGGGAAGGAGGCTTAAAGATAGGAAGCAGATGAGATGGACATAGGTATGAGAAGCCCTTGATAAGAGCATCAGCCAGTTTCTGATCAGAACTACACGTGTTTCTTCTTTGACATTTGAAGGTACAGGCAGCACAGCACTTCCCTCAGCACATAATCATCTGAAGTGAGTTCGGAGAAAACAGCAAGAGCCTGTTGGCAGGGCGTTGATGACTACTTAATGAAAGTGCCTTCATTTTCTTTCATAGCATTTATGGGGATCGGAATTTCTGTAATAAAAATCAAGTACAGTTGTTGTAGCGGAGGTATTTTCCTGCACTGTATTTGTCATCAACCGATTAGGTTAGAAGACAAAATGGGTAATGTACCTTTCCATCAATTCAAAAATAAATAATTCAAAAAATGAAGCCGGATTTACAAAACAATACTTTGAGTAAAACATGCCCAGTTGAAAGCTACCCATGGTTCGACACATTCCTGCACCCCATCCTCACCTGTGGTCAATGGCCCGGAGGTTGCTATGGAAACCCTGACGGCTTGACACAGTCGCCTCCAGTCTCAACTGAGCCCACGCTCCTGTTCTGGTCCTCAGCCTTATGGTTAGGGCCACAGGGAGAGGGACGTTGAAGAGAGGTCAATGAAGGCCATGTCCACTAAGAAAAGCGCAGCGATCAGTAGTGTGGCTGGCTGCCTCGCGATAAACACAACACAAAGACTGAGTGACAGACTCCAAAGGTCTGTACCCTCACACTCGCAGTGACTCCACAGCTGTTGTGACAAAAGAGGCGCAAATTAACATGTGACTAGCACCAGCACCATCTATCCATCTTCTCTTTTGCGCTTTTCAGACCCTTGATATAGAAACCTAAATTTAAGTACAAGTAACCACTCATTAAATGGCTCAACAGGATCAGAATCAGCCACCATAGTCTATAGTTTGTTCTATAGTTCTATAGTTACTTTTCTTTTTGTTTTTACTTTTCTGGTAATTCATTGACCATTACCATTCCAGCGGTTTGACAGACAACGTAACTTTCTCTCTCTTGAAACAGGACTCCATGAATATTTCCCAAACTAATGTCATGAGAAGATTTGTTATTTAATTAACCGTCTTTTTGGGCCAAATGCCAAAAGGAAAATGCTAGTGTGTTACCAACATCATCATCACCTTCATCGCCAGATCCCCATAGGCACACCCTCACTCATTCCTTCACTCGCATCACTTCGCTGTGGTTGCCATAGTAATTCAAAGGCCAATAACAGCCCCTAAACCTCCGCTCTCAAGAAAGCAATGGACCACAATTGTCCCAATCAAATTTCATCTCTATTGGGTTCCACTTTTACCTCTCCAATACATTCGCTACTGTATTCTCCCATCCTCCAGCCTTATGCAAGAGAGGACAGCATTATAAATCAATTTACAAACTGCGAGAGAGATCCAGCTGGAGATGGAAATGAACAATGGCAGATGAAGGATATTGGAAACATTTTCCTGCAGTCAAAGCGAGCACAGTATGTTGTGGTAGTAGAGCTCGATGGCATAAAAATATATGGTATGATGTAGCTAATATATGAATATAGTTCATATTTGGTTTACATTAAAAAAAAGTATCTTTTAATAGATACACTTTGAATTGCCTTGAATTGTGCTCTACAAATAAACTTGCCTTGCCTTACATTTGTTATTCATTTATTTTTTCTTCTGATTGGACAGCACGGTGAAGAGCACAGAGAGGACCGTACACGGAACGGTCTGTGTACATGGTCGCGGAACCATTTTCATGGAGTGTATGACGAGAGCCTCTTCCAACCTTTTTTCAATATTTTCCATCTTAAACCAGCATGGAAACACTACCAGAGTCTGTTAAAATGTATGTTATTGTTTTAAAGGCATATCTACTGCTTCTTCAAAAAAAAATTACTACTACAATATTTTACACAATATATGACAAATTACATTTTTATTTGGGTCACGGCTGGTCGTCCTAGAGTAATGGTGGTTACTTACCATACCACTTGAAAACCACAGAACTAGACAACCAGCTGCGCCCAATACAATATTTGAAATAATATCATTATTTCAATTCTTTGCATGTGCTTTATATTAGGGCTGGAACGATACACTTTTGTCACAATCCAATATATATCACAATAATCAGGGGACAATCCGTTACTTAATATAAGTAAGTAATTATAAGTAATATGTTAAACCTTAAACTGTGTAACAGGACAGTGAAAACAGTCAAAAGATTAGTATTAATTTCACATAGCAAAGCCGTTAAACAGGTATGTATGAATAGTATTTGTAAATTTTACGTACAGTTATTAAACAGTGAGTTTGAGACTCAACTTATAAAAGTGAGATCCTGATCTACCTTTGTAAAAGTTGCCAGTATTTCTAAGGGAGGTGTCAAATCAGATGCAATTAGATCAGATAAAATTAACATTACATAGATAGAATATACTAATTTGTTAATAAACAACAAACAAGACATTATACTGTTCCTTTTATTTGAAGTGGTTGTTACCAATTGACACAATCCAATCACATTTTACAGTCTCCAATTGCTTCACATGAAATCATAAACAAAAACAACACAGCAGTGTTCAAGTATCTACACATCCGGCAAGACAACAACAATGGTACGTTTTCAAACGCACGATATTTACACAATTAATACAATTCAGAATCAAGTAATGGACCGGCAGATTTCCACAGAGGGACCTGTCTAGACAGGAAGACTTAGTTACAGCATCATAAAAATTAAGCCATCAAATGGTCATTGGATCAGTAATTCACAAACACATGATTTTACAGTCAACGCTGAGGCCAGATACTGTCTGGAGAACCATTATTCAACCTGCATGCAAAAATGTTATTGTTAATAAGCATTTAAACACATTTAATTGCACAGTATTACATTTTATATTTACATTTCTGATAAAACTACTGCTATGACTAAAGCAAACGTAACTCTACTAAAACTATTGCTTCCAGTTCATCTCATACATACCACAGCAATAAAATACCATGCACTAGTCATTTTCTTGACGTTTTTAAGAAGAAACAAAGATATATCAAACTCAGCTATACATACACATTAATTAGATATGTTTATTGATAAGGTTGTTTTATCATAAAATGCGGCCAACAAAATACAAAATATGGCCACTATAACACGAAATGCCCCATCGTACGATCTATTTTCCATCAAAAAAATAATAATCTTGATCTGTATCTTATCTCAATTGATAAACCGTAGAAATATTCAATATGATCACAACTAGTAAGATACAAGTCAGTATTATGCATTGCCTGCTTTCTACTGTACAAGAAAACCCTCCAATGCACAAAACAAATACAGGAACTACGCATCAAGCGTAATGATAATAATGTTGGTAACAACAGAAGCAACAGCAGTTCATCAAATATTAGAATATACAGTATACAATACATGCATTGATAGTGACATTGCCACAGAGATTGGTCACTGAAGTATAGATTTTTCATATCAATGCTACAAGTGCTCTCAAGTCTATCTGTCACACATGCTTTTAAACACTTGCCAACAACAGAACAGACTCAAAGAGGAGCAAGAACATTAATGTCAAAACATATTTTTACAGCTTTCCTCTTATAAGTCTCATTTGGCCTAAAAAAATAGGTGTCCAATATACTAGGTGCAACATTACAGCATATGAAATAAGAGACATCATATCTCTGCATCTTTGAATTAAGTCAGCATATACTCATTGGTTTAAAACAGTACAGTTCAAAATAGACTGAATTCAATAAATTCAGACAGAGCTTCATGCCAAAGAAAAGAAAAAAAATCATTAGCATACACTCTCTTACATGAAGAATAAGGCTTTAGGGTTTCATACTTTGTAGGCATATCATGCAAAACACTATATCTATGCTACCTCAGGCACTGTGCAGGGTGACACAAGTCCAGCTGCAAACACAATATATACATTGAGTAGTACGCTGCCAAACTGCGATCAAGGCAACACAGACTTATTAACCTCATTATAACGGTTGCATAAACTGATGTACTACTGAATGACCGGCGTGTTTATTTTGGTTACACCGTAGTGACTGTACAAGGTGTTATATAACACTTGTTGCCAAAAAGCTACAGGTTAAACGCTACTCATCAGCTGACCTTTTCTAATGTTTGTTAAAAAAAGAAGAACCCAAGGACTGATACGAGAAAGAGAACAACAAAACGTCATTTAATTATTCATTGACTCCAGTATCTGGCATGCATCAAAAGTGCCTTTATTTTTTTTACAACCCAATGCGATAAAGAATATTGA
Organism: Neogobius melanostomus; assembly: GCA_007210695.1. Lineage (NCBI taxonomy): Eukaryota > Metazoa > Chordata > Actinopteri > Gobiiformes > Gobiidae > Neogobius > Neogobius melanostomus. The sequence continues at coordinate 1,157,405 of VHKM01000113.1, read as the reverse complement.
TGCATTATTTTTGTTTTATGCACGTTGACATTCTCTGTGTGAGCTTTATTCTTTATTTTTTGCTGATTTGAAATTGAAACGACTCCCCCAACTGCATAATCACATTTCCCTCATCTTATTAAGAAAACAATTATACAGATCCTGCCATGTGAGCATGAAAATGGTAGCGATCTAGTTGCAATTCACAGCTGTAGTCTATTGAATGTGCATGTAAATGTGTCTATTGTGACTGCGCACTACCCACTGTACCCTCCGGTGTAAACCATGGCAACAAATATCAAAGGGTCATTTGCACATCAGGATGCAGGGCCACTTCAGTGCTGACAAAAGCATCTCTTCTGTGATATCACCTTTAGTTTCAGAATCACCTCCTGTAGATTAAAATGACATGACAATAATAAAACCAAGCTGCAGGTTTTGAACAACATTTGAGAGGAGCCTAGTTCAGTAACCAGGCTTGGAAATGTGACCAGAAAAACCCTTTCATGTGTTAATTGATGCCACTATTGAGCCAAGAGAATTTAATGAGGTTTGTTAGGTTAGAGTAGAATGCCAAAATTCTCTTAATTTAGGTTGAAATTAACTTCAATTAAAGTAGAAATTCTGTTAGTTGTACTGGAGGTAAATCAAATCTACTCTACACTACAATATGTCATTCAGTAGCTTTTGACTCCAGTGCAAAGATTATACTTGTCAGTCACTTGTGATTTAAAGCCCAGATAGGAGCTTTGGTAAAGGCACCTCTCGTTCTCCCAGCAGAGTGTCCCTCTTAAGGCTGGTCCCTTTATTCACCACCTTGAACTTAACTGACAAGTTCTTGACTTCAGCTGTGCTTATTGAGTCAAAGAAGAAATCCTCTTTGAACACAGGGTTACGGCTGTTCTTGATAATGTTGCTCCTTTGCTTCTGCAGTTTGCCGGGGTTCAAATAAACAGAGACGCAGCAGTTGATGCTCTTGATGTCAATGTTCTTGTCGTACAGATTCTCTGCTGCCAGGACACGGATCAACAAACGGGATGTACTCGTATCATAATTGGCACTTATTCTCACAGTGCCACCTTTGTGTAGATTAATAATGTGTTCACGTTGCTGCCCGTGGTCAGACGCCCCTGAACTTCCATGCAAAGAGGCAACATGGAGCCGCCGCTGGATGTTAGGGCTCGGTTCTGCTGAGCTGCATTCATCTGTGGACAGTGAGCTATGTCGGGCAAAGGTCCGCTTGGCCTTCACAACTTTTGCTTGGGTTTCATGGGTGAAGATCTTTAACAATGAGGCTGATCGTGACAGTAGAGGTGAACTAAAGGGAGAGGACTCTGCTGAGGAACAGGTGTCACTTTCCCCTCCACTGAAGTATCGATAAGGATTTATGTGGGATGTGTTACAGTCCGCTGGGTTCAGATGATGTCCCCCTTCACTGCCTTTGCCCTGGGGCTTCCTCTGAGTGTTGGGTGATGTAATTGGACTGGTAATCTCGCAGTGAAACAAAGACTCTTTCCGCCGAGTGTGGGGACTTTCCTTTAATGTGGCAAAGCCATAAGATGTCTGGGTCTTGGGCACATATGGCAATGACATAGCTGTCTGTGACTGAGGATCTGCATTTGTGTCTCCAGCCACAACGTCATCAGCACTCTCTATCTGTATTATGTGGCGGTTAGCAGCTCGTAGTAGGTTTTTGGTGTCTCCTGCAATTCTAGCAACCAGTCTTGGGCTTCGAGGGCTGCTGATTCTCTTGCCACTTCCACTCTTTTGCTCTGAAGCTGAAGGGTGCAACTCCTCTTTTGGTTTATGAAATTCAGGTTCTGGGGGGCAGCTGACTAGCTTTGGAGGAATGAAAAAGTCAGGGATTTTGTCAGGCGTGAGGACATTGGAGTATGTTGGAGCCACCACAGATTTTTTGTCTCCATTTTCCCCCTGCCGCAGCGCACTGGTTTCCACTGAACCACGGATTTTATCTAGAACCCACATGGTCCCTCCAGACAGTGGGAGGTGTGGGCTTATGGACTAGTCAGGTGTTTCTAAAATCAATAAGACAAAAGAGAAAAGGTTGAAACTGATTAGAAGCAATCCACATCGAGTGTAGAGCTTTGCTACTGAATAATTCACAAAACCAAGATATTAAAGTATAAAAAAGTAAAGTATAAAACAAAAAAACAGAGCAAATCACACAAAATAAGCTTCATTCAAAGGACAATTATTTATAGCATTTAATTACTACTTTTTATTTACCCTCTTAAAACAAGAAAATGCATCAAATGTATGTTATACACATCTGCCAAGTACAACAAACATAACTCTAATATATAAATGACTCATTTACTTACTAATAAAGTTATAATCCTAATTCCTGATCAACAGGTCCAGGCGCCAGTTATACTGTCTTTACCATAAATACTCTGTTATTTGTAAGCATTGATAAGGGCTAAGAGTAACTCGACAACACAATTAATTTCTTCTTACCAGGCAGAAGTCCCTTTTCCAGTCGCAGTTTGAGTAACAGGTGTTTGCTGGTTGGATGAGCCGTGCGCTCTGTGGCGCTGCTCTGCGCCCTCGCTCAGTCTGCAGCAGAGAGGAGTCTGTGTTTTATAGAGACGACGACCGCAGCTGACCAATCAAACTGCGGCTCTCTGTACCTTCACCACAGCAGGCAGCGGGATAACCGCATAGAACAGGTTTAGAAACGCACAATGCTTCCCTTGGGAATTACTTTCTCCTTTCTTAAACTGTGGTCAACCATTTGTCTTTGTAATAATGGTAAGATTCGTGTTAAAGTTACATGAAAAGACATCACGAGTAGACCCATGACAGTACCGCTCCCTCGGCTCAACAGTCCTTTAAAACTGTCTTCTGTGTCTGTTTGCGGGACAAAACTGGCTTGTTTCCCCGGAGACTGCACTATGGTAACAAAAACATTTGACTGTCTAAAATAGGAAAAGCCACGCTGACTTTACTGGTCTGCGTGACAAAAGATGTTTTATTTGAGATCACTTGATTTGGGTCAAGTGAATGTCAAGAGCAGGAGTACAAACTGACATAGCTCAAGTAACTAGCAATACTATCTCATGTAATGCAATAAGAGTCTTTTCCCTTTGCCATGTTTGTTTTACCTGTTCTGACAAGGGGATGATAGCGTAGGCCTGATGCTCTGCAAGTGCTAGCTTCAAGGACTGCTGATTTTCTTGCCACTTCCAATCGTTTGCTCTGAAGCTTTTTTTCTTCTTTTTTTTCTTTTGCGTTTTATTGTTTTGATTTTTTGATTTGAATATTTTCAAACAATGTCATTCCATTGTTTGTGTACCTTACAAACTTCGTCGTTGTAACCAGGTTTTGGCAGAAGAATAGAATCGCCCAACCTGCTGACAGTAGCTCTTACCTTTTTGGCCCACAAAAGTTAAAAAGCAGCTGTTTATCTTGAAAAATCCAAGCAATCGACGTCCGCTCAGATGCCATAAAAAGATATTTTCGTACCCTTTACTGTCTGATTTAAGGAGCCAAGTTCAGTGTGTACCCAGCCGTCCCTCACTGTTCCGCCCACGCCAACAGGTCAGGACCTGTCCTCCTGACCTTGCTGCCCCTGGCTCTGGGCCTTCCCCTCTGTTCTGCCGGGACAATAAAGGTCTCAATAAATCTGACTTGCCTATTTAACATAAGATAATGTATTTTGCATAGGTCTGAAGCTGGCTTTTCCATGCATTGTTTTCTACTGTGAACGGGACTATTGAATGCAGTGGGCCTGACTGAGGTGGGTAGAGTAGCCAGTGTGTAAGTTGTAAAACTATTTTAACTCAAATAGAAGAAAAAAGTAGAGACCCCAATAGATTCCCAAAAAATAAAACATATAATAAAAATATATAAAAACTTGGAAAAATAAATATCTTTTTTGTGTCATGGCGACGTGTAAACAAATAGAAACCTCCCTCTCTCTTGGTACAGCTGCGTTTTTGCCGATTTCTGTGAACTGCATTTGTAGTTTCTGTGTTCCACACTGTTTTACTGGATACTTTTGTACGTCTTTGCCGTGTTTTTAGGGGCAACAGTGGAGCAGGTGATAGAGCGGGTTGTCTCATGATCGGAAGGTCGTGGGTTTGAATCCCAGCTCCCGCAAATGCACACTGTCAATGTGTCCTTGGGCAAGACACTTCACCCTACTTGCCTCCAGTGTCTGCGTGTTTGGTGTGTGAATGGGTGACTGGTTCCTTATTGTAAAGCGCTTTGGGCCTGATAAAGGTAGAAAAGCGCTATGTAAGTTGAGTCCATTTACCATTTTTACCATTTATGTGAGGTTCAGTGGATTTTTTTTTTTTACTGCTGAGTCCATAATGGTCCTGAAGAAAGCAGCTTTTAAATGTAAACAAACAGCTAGCTTATGAGCGAAAGACATTTGAGACCTACACATATCTTCTTCTGAAACACTAAAGAGGCACCAAGAGCCCACCACACCTGCAGCACAGTGGAGACGTCACAAGAGGCGAAACAGGAAACAAAAAGGGACAAACGAGGAGGTATCCGGGCAAGACTCGCAGCTAAGCCACGCATGCCTTCGGCATCTACCCCTTATTCCGACAAACCTCCATTTAGACAGCGCTCCAAACCGAAACCCCGTCAATAGTTAGGGTTAGAGTATCTGCTCCTTGTACTATTGTGATCGTGACGTCACACTTCATTTCAGCAGGGGCTGGCGCTGAAAACAACTCCGACCTATTTGCGGTGAGTCGTAGCTCGCCGGCTGGGAGTCATGTTTCACTATTGCTCCTATGCCATCCTGTCCAGGGCCTCCTTCCATCTGCGTGTCTTGTTGCCCCCACCCTCTTGTCCCTGTCTGTCTGGAGCTGGGCGGAGTCATTACACCCACTCAGCACACCTGCAACTCATCACAACTTCCAGTATTTGAAGCCTCTTCAGTCCTCCACTCTCTGCCAGATCATCCGTTACTTTATGTATTCTCCGTCCGGCTCCAGATTCACCTCCACCTGCCTTGAACCTCCTATCCTGTTTTCAATTTTTTGCTTGTTTTTGCAATAAATCTGTTAAACCTTTTTTGGAGTCTGTCCTGAGTCATTCTGGTTCAGTCGTTACAACAGAACGATCTGGCCAACATGGACTTTACAGACACCAATTCAGAACCAGAAGCAATTCACAATGCTCTCATCAGGGAGTATTATTGGGAACCCATGAGCAAAGTATTTGCAGCCTTTTTGAGGCCAACCAGCATCTTGCAGTACAAGTTCTGAACTCGTACACCAGCCTAATGCTCTTATTTCTCTTCAGTCAAAAGGAGCTTCAGCCCAGCCAAGCCCTCAAACAAACTCACAGCCGACTGAGACTTTCCCAGCCCGGGATTCCTGCTGTATTGACCCGGAGCCATTTTCAGGTCAGTCTGACTTGTGTCGAGGTTTTCTATTCCAGTGTGCTACAATATTTAATCAACGACCAATGGCTTTTGCTTCAGACATCAATAAGATTCGATACATGTGTGGGCTAATGAAGGGAAAGGCTCTGAGATGGGCTGAAGCTAGATTCTCAGCTAAATCGGTGCATGAAGTCACATACGATAACTTTGTAAAGGAAGTCAAAAGAGTTTTTGGCCATCCAGATTACCAGTCCGATGCTTCATCACGTTTAATGTCCATCTCGCAAGGCCAAAGATCTGTTTCAGGCTACACTATTGAATTTTGGACATTTGCTGCAGAAGTAGACTGGACAGACCAAGCATTGCAGGCAGCCTACAGGCGGGGTTTGAGTTAGCAATTAAAGGATGAATTGTTGTCACGGGATGAACTGGATAATTTGGATTCTCTTGTCTCTTTGGCTAATAGGATTTACAACTGCCTCCGGGCTCGCCGTAAAGAGAAAAGTTCTTCCTCTTCTCGTCCAGTGACTCGCCACGCCAACCTAGTCCACCTACGGTTACCCAGGGTTCCGACAATAATGCTCCTGAACCAGTGCAACTTGGGAGAGCTCACCAGACCCCAGAAGAGAACCAACGTCGTCGACAGTCAGGTGAATGTCTCTATTGTGGCAAAGTGGGGCACTTTCTGGCTTCCTGCCCTACTCGGCCAAAAGGCAGGGCTCATCAGTAAGAGTGGGGGCACAGATGAGCCGACCAGTCCCCACAGTTAATGAAAGGGTTAGGTTCCAGTTACAGTATCAGCCACTATGTGTTACAAGACTCTTACAGTGCCTCTACTGGCCTTAATTGACTCTGGTGCCGAGGAGAACTTTTTGGACCAACAGGTGGCAGAGCAGGCCGGAATAAGATTAGAGGCTCTTAGTTCCCCTGTCACCACGCTCGCTCTGGATGGCCGGCTTCTGGCCCAGGTTACTCATCGCTCTGAAACAGTTGCGCTCATTCTGTCTGGAAACCACAGAGACAAGATGCAATTCAACATTCTCTCTGCACCTACCACTCCCTTAATCCTTGGCCATCCATGGTTGGTCAAACATAATCCTGTTATCGACTGGAAAGAAGGGAGGGTGAGTAGCTGGAGTAACAATTGCCATGCTAACTGTCTTTTATCTGCATTGACACCCACAGAGGGCGACATCCCACCAGCACTTCTTGACCAGGAAGTACCAGACCTTTCCAATGTCCCTGAGGTTTATCATGATCATGAGGTTTTCAGTAAGTCTAAAGCCTTGTCCTGCCACCACACCGTCCTTATGACTGTGCTATAGACTTGATTCTGGGCGCTAAACCTCCCTCCAGCAGATTAATGCGGCTATACGTAAGATTAATGCGGACAATTGTAATTGTTGAAAGGATATAATTGTGATTCATGGATGGGCACACGCACACCCACAGGGCTGTGTGTGTGCGCCTATGTATGGAAAATGACACTTGTCATTCATTAATTGCTTGTACGTAAACGGGTACATGCATACATTTACACTTTGAAATGTTTTGGTGACCGTTTTTATCAAGTGGGTCAAGATAATCTACTCACACCCGGTGTCCAATATTCTAGTAGTAATTCTAGTAATTCAGACCAATCTGATCCAGTCAAACTACAACGTGGAGTTTGTCAAGGCGACCCACTTTCGCCTTTATTGTTCAATCTGGCTATGGAACCTTTGGCAATAGGGATCAGAGCCCATCCTAAGATTTGTGGGGTACAATTTGGTAAAACGGAAAGCCTCGTTAACTTGCACGCGGATGACTTGCTGCTCTGTCTATCAGATCCAGTAACCTCAGTTCCTGTACTTTTGAAATATATTGATTCATTCAGTGCAATATCAGGATTTTCAATTAATTGGGACAAGAGTGAATTCATGTCATTGTCAAATAACTTAAGTTCTACATTCTTGAATTCCCTCCCTTTTAAAATGATTACCTCTCATTTTACTTATCTTGGTCTAAAAATAGCTAGAAGTCCTAAACAATTACTGAGTCTTAACTTACTAGACATGATAGAAAAGATTAAAATTAATATTAGGAATTGGTCTTTACTGCCTCTTTCAATGGTGGGTCACGTCAATGCAATAAAATGGTGGTACTGCCGAGGCTTCTATACTTGTTTCAAAATCTACCCATATATTTACCCAATTCTTTTTATAAACAGTTGGATTCCATAATTTTTCCATTTATATGGTTTAATAAGCCCGCACATATCCGTAAACCAGTGTGCATGGGAGGACTTGGTTTGCCTGTTTTTAGGCACTATTATTGGGCTGCAAACGCGAGAGCACTTGTTTTTTGGCAACTAGGTCTCCCTGATCAGTCCGCTACTGTTCCAAGTTGGTTGAAAATTGAATCAGTAATTGCCCAATCTAATCTTTCTACCCTGCTCCATTCTGGGCATCAAGAGTCAATCAAATTACCTAAAACTACCTACTTAACCAGTCCCTTACAATTTTTAATCAAATAAAGAAAAAACTAGGACTGACCAATATATCAATTTATAACCCTGTGGTTAATAATCATTTTTTTAAGCCCTCTCTTATAGACCAGACCTTCCAAGATTGGAGAAAGAAAGGACTGGGCTGCATTGACAATATTTATATAGATGATAAACTAGCCTCTTTCTCCAAACTAGTCAAAATATTCTCTTACACACTCACATTTTTTCAGTATTTACATGTACAAGTTCGACATTTTTTACAACAAAATATTCCAATTATACCGTTAGACCAAATAACAAAATGTTCTTTGATCTTCTTCACTCTAACCCAATCTCTAAACAACTGATAACACGTTTTGTAAAGGTGTTCACTGAGCCAATGTTGGCCGACCACATCAGGGAGGCCTATTCCGAAGACCTTGGTATATTTATAACCGAAGACTTATGGATGAGGCACTCAAAATATAACACGCTGTTCCATTAACTCAAGATATAAGCTAATTCAATTTAAGGTAATCCATAGGTTGCATTATTCTAAGGTCAAATTGAACAAAATGTTTGGTTCTGTGTCTGTTGGTTCACTAGCTCATTTGTTTTGGCATTGCCCTGTTTTACAAACATTCTGGACAGACATATTCCAGTGGTTTCACACAAACTACAGGGTGGAGATAGTCCCTGATCCCTTCATAGCAGTATTGGGCTGTGTCAACAGCTTTGAATCATTTCCTCTCCATGTAAAATCTATTCTAATGATTGGCATGGTTGCAGCAAAAAAAAACGAATCCTTTGCAATTGGAAATCACCAGCTTCTCCATTAGTTAACGATTGGTTCAATGAAATGACTTCAGTGGCCAAGCTCGAACGCGTTCGCTTTGAGCAAAATGTAGCATTAGAAGTGTATATAGCACCATGTGGTCCCCATTTGTTAATTTTCTGAACAACCAAGGCCTTTAAAACAACTTGTGAGATATGGACTATGTATTTATAACATCAATGTTTGAACATGTGGATCTGTTTATTAGCAACTTCTTTATCACTTTTTCATTGCTCATGTGTTTGTGCCATAAATTTGTTGTAATAGCTTGGCTACTAGCCTAAGCCGCTTACACAGGTGCCTTTGACGCTAGAGCAACTCTTTGATGTTTTTTTATTTTATTTATTTTGTTTGTTCGAGGTACAGGGTATGCGCTGAGCATTATATCTATGCAACGCCATTGAACTTTGCCGACATTGACTGACTACATTTATTCTATTTTTTTCTCTTTTTGTTTAAAATGTTGGCAACTCTGGAGAAATTAAGTATGTGCTGATTTTGTTTAAAATCTTATTCATATGTTGTCTTTTTGTTTGGATTTTTTTTTTGCGTGTGGCATCAAATGTTAAGGGGTCTTCTGCTGAGCGTTTGCTCACATGCGGGGTGCGTGGCACGGGTAGAGGTGGATCGGCAGCAGGCTCACTTGTGCGTTTTGTGCTCATACAGCATTGTCTTGTTTACATGTTGGATCTGGTGGCCTGGTGCTGTGTTATGAGCATCATTAAATGGTAAGTCGAATGCAACAGGTTCACAGAATGGTGGATTTGACTTTTCGGTTTGCACTCGCTGTTTAATATCTGCCTTGATAAATGATCCCCTAATTGTAATTGTTGTTCTATAATCATAGAAGATGCCACTGAAGAGCATCATAGTGGACTCTGCCTGTATAAACCCTGCCTGTACTGGTTTGATTATAAGTTTGGTACTGTGGCGGTGTGTGTATGTATTTGATTTTGTCTTTATTTTTGGAAAAAAAAAAAAAATATATATATATATATATATATATATATACAGTGAGGAAAATAAGTATTTGAACACCCTGCTATTTTGCAAGTTCTCCCACTTAGAAATCATGGAGGGGTCTGAAATTGTCATCGTAGGTGCATGTCCACTGTGAGACATAATCTAAAAAAAAAATCCAGAAATCACAATGTATGATTTTTTAACTATTTATTTGTATGATACAGCTGCAAATAAGTATTTGAACACCTGTCTATCAGCTAGAATTCTGACCCTCAAAGACCTGTTAGTCTGCCTTTAAAATGTCCACCTCCACTCCATTTATTATCCTAAATTTAGATGCACCTGTTTGAGGTCTTTAGCTGCATAAAGACACCTGTCCACCCCATACAATCAGTAAGAATCCAACTACTAACATGGCCAAGACCAAAGAGCTGTCCAAAGACACTAGAGACAAAATTGTACACCTCCACAAGGTTGGAAAGGGCTACGGGGAAATTGCCAAGCAGCTTGGTGAAAAAGGTCCACTGTTGGAGCAATCATTAGAAATGGAAGAAGCTAAACTTGACTGTCAATCTCCCTCGGACTGGGGCTCCATGTAAGATCTCACCTCGTGGGGTCTCAATGATCCTAAGAAAGGTGAGAAATCAGCCCAGAACTACACGGGGGAGCTGGTCAATGACCTGAAAAGAGCTGGGACCACCGTTTCCAAGGTTACTGTTGGTAATACACTAAGACGTCATGGTTTGAAATCATGCATGGCACGGAAGGTTCCCCTGCTTAAACCAGCACATGTCAAGGCCCGTCTTAAGTTTGCCAATGACCATTTGGATGATCCAGAGGAGTCATGGGAGAAAGTCATGTGGTCAGATGAGACCAAAATGGAACGTTTTGGTCATAATTCCACTAAACGTGTTTGGAGGAAGAAGAATGATGAGTACCATCCCAAGAACACCATCCCTACTGTGAAGCATGGGGGTGGTAGCATCATGCTTTGGGGGTGTTTTTCTGCACATGGGACAGGGCGACTGCACTGTATTAAGGAGAGGATGACCGGGGCCATGTATTGCGAGATTTTGGGGAACAACCTCCTTCCCTCAGTTAGAGCATTGAAGATGGGTCGAGGCTGGGTCTTCCAACATGACAATGACCCGAAGCACACAGCCAGGATAACCAAGGAGTGGCTCTGTAAGAAGCATATCAAGGTTCTGGCGTGGCCTAAACAGACCTAAACCCAATAGAGAATCTTTGGAGGGAGCTCAAACGCCGTGTTTCTCAGCGACAGCCCAGAAACCTGACTGATCTAGAGAAGATCTGTGTGGAGGAGTGGGCCAAAATCCCTCCTGCAGTGTGTGCAAACCTGGTGAAAAACTACAGGAAACGTTTGACCTCTGTAATTGCAAACAAAGGCTACTGTACCAAATATTAACATTGATTTTCTCAGGTGTTCAAATACTTATTTGCAGCTGTATCATACAAATAGTTAAAAAATCATACATTGTGATTTTTGGATTAATTTTTTTAGATTATGTCTCTCACAGTGGACATGCACCTACGATGACAATTTCACACCCCTCCATGATTTCTAAGTGGGAGAACTTGCAAAATAGCAGGGTGTTCAAATACTTATTTTCCTCACTGTATATATATATATATATATATATATATATATATAGAAACGTCAAGCCCGATGCCCTTTCCAGACAGTTCAACATTAAGGAACCCACATCAGAGCCTGAATCCATAATTTCCCTACTTCTGTAGTTGTTGCTGTTTCTTGGGAAATACAGAACATTATCAAGGATGCTCAAAAGACTCAACCAGATCCAGGCCATGGTCCTCTGGGTAAATTATTTGTTCCAGATTCAGCACGCTCTGCAGTGCTGCAGTGGGTGCATACCAGTCATTTTGCCTGCCATCCGGGAGCTAATCAAACTCTCTTTCTAAAACGCCATTTCTGGTGGCCTTCCATGGATAAAGATACTCGCTCTTATGTCTCTGCCTGTCAAGTTTGTGCCCGCAAGGCCAGTCACAGTCAACCGTCTGGTTTACTACAACCTCTTCAGATCCCGTCTAGACACTGGTCCCATATTGCGCTCGATTTTTGTCACCGGACTGCCTCCATCTCAAGGTAACACCACAATTCTCACTATAGTTGATCGCTTTTCTAAAGCTGCACATTTCATTGCCCTATCAAACTGCTGGTTTGCTGGTTAATAATGTTGTCAAGCTCCCTGGAATACCACTTGACATTGTATCTGACTGCGGACCTCAGTTCACTTCACATGTGTGGAAAGCATTCTGCCAATCTCTCGGTGCCTCCGTTAGTCTCTCCTCAGGTTTCCACCTGCAAACTGAAAGGACAAACCAGGATCTGGAGTCTGCTCTTCGCTGCATCACAGTCTCTAATAGTGCCACCTGGAGTAATTACCTGCCGTGGGTTGAATATTTTTTAGAAAAATTTCAATCTGGCTTTAAGTTACGTCACAGCACTGAGACTGCACTCTTAAGAGTTTTTAATGACCTTATTTTAACTGCTGATTCAGGCTGCTCCACTGTTTTGGTGCTTTTAGATTTAACTGCAGCACTGTCAACCATGAAATATTGCTTTCACGCCTCAAAATCATGTTGGCATTATAGGTACTGCCTTAAGTTGGTTTAGATCGTACCTTGAAAATCGATCTTTTGCCGTCCACCTGGGTCCTTACGCTTCTGGAGCTGCCCCACTCAGCTGTGGTGTGCCGCAGGGCTCCATTTTGGGCCCCCTATTGTTTTCAATGTATATGCTGCCCATTGGGTCAATTTTCAGAAAATATAAAATTGACTTTCATTGTTTTGCAGACGACCTGCAAATTTATCTGCCTTTGAAGGCAGGCACAAACAATGTTCAAGTTTTGTTTGATTGTTTACAGGAAGTGAAGGACTGGATGGCTCAAAATTGTTTAAAGCTTAATGACTCCAAAACTGAAATTGTTGTATTTGGTAACTCCTGTGATGCCACTGCTCTGGGCCCTTTGAATATCTATTGTCACGAGTCGGCTAGGAATCTTGGGGTTGTTTTGGACAGTTCATTTAAATTTGACAGACAAATAAGTTCAGTCGTCAAAAATAGCTTTTTTCAGCTGCGTTTGCTCAGCAAAATCAAACCCTATTTGCCTCATGGTGACCTGGAGCGTGTCATTCATGCTTTTATTACGTGTCGTTTAGATTATTGTAACTCTCTGTACTTTGGGCTCGATCAAACCTCCATCCGTCGTCTGCAGTTGGTTCAAAACGCAGCAGCGCGTTTGCTCACAGGAACGAGGAAACGTGAGCACATAACTCCTGTGTTGGTCTCTCTGCACTGGCTTCCAGTCAGCTTTAGGATTCAATTCAAGATACTGTTGATGGTTATTAAATGTCTGAATGGGTTGGCTCCATCTTACCTTTCGGAGCTTTTGTTGATCCGTGATCCAGGTCGTACATTGAGATCCTCCAATCAAATGACTCTGGAGGTGCCAAAATCTAAGCGTAAAACCAGAGGAGACCGGGCTTTTGCCGTAGCGGCTCCGAGACTCTGGAACAGCCTTCCGCTGAATGTCAAAATGGCCCAATCCATTCATGTTTTTAAGTCGTTGTTGAAAACTCATCTTTTTGCTTTGGCCTTCAACACAAGCTGAGCAGATCCCATGTATTTTATTCTTATTGTTTCATGTTGTATATTTTGTGACTGCTTTTACTCTTCAATTGTACTTTATGTTTGTTGTACAGCACTTTGGGCAGTTGTGGCTGTTTTAAGTGTGCTATATAAATAAAGTTGACATTGACATTGAATATGCTCATAATTCCATGGTCTCCTCGTCAACTGGTATGTCTCCATTTGAAGCTTCCATTGGTTATCAGCCACCTTTATTTCCTGAGCACGAGCTTGCGGTCCCCTCTCCAACATCACCTACAGTGTTGCAGGAATATTTGCAAGACCAGAGCTGCCCTGCTCAAGACCACTGTCCGAACTAAAGCATCGGCTGATAAGCATCGCACTCAGGCTCCTCAGTACAGTGAAGGTCAGTCAGTTTGGTTGTCTTCCAAGAATTTACCCCTTGAGACGGATTCACGCAAACTTTCTCCTCGATTTCTGGGCTTGTTCAAGATAACCAAAGTTTTGAGTCCCACAGCTGTACGCCTTGAACTCCCATCTGCTCTCAGTGTCCACCCCACATTTCGCAACTCAAACCTGTAGTCTTCAATGTTCTTTGACCGCCTGCCGGTCCCCCTCCGCCCGCCCAGGTCATCGATGAATATCCGGCCTATACTGTTCGTCGCCTGCCTCCCACGCCGTGTGTCGGCGTGGGAGGAGGCTTCAGTAGTTGGTGGACTGGGAGGGTTATGGTCCTGAGGAGCAGTCTTGGGTTCGTCGCTCTAGGATCCTGGATGCTGCTCTTGTGCAGGAGTTTCACAGGGACAACCCTGGTAAGCCAGGGGGTCGCCAGGAGGCTCCCATTTGTGTCTTGTTGCCCCCACTCTCTTGTCCCTGTCTGTTTGGAGCTGGCCGGAGTCATCACACCCTGGAGCTTGCAGCCACTCAGCACACCTGCAACTCATCACCACTTCCAGTATTTGAAGCCTCTTCAGACCTCCACTCTCTGCCAGATCGTTTATTACCTTGTGTGTTCTCCGTCCGGCTCCAGATTCACCTCCACCATCCTGTGCCTTGAACCTCCTGTCCTGTTTTAAATTTTTTACCTGTTTTGGAATAAATCTGTTAAAGGAATAGGCCACCGTTTTTACATACTAAGATATGTTCTTACCTTAGACAAGTTCATTTGTACCTGTCTGATCTCTGTGTGCTTTCCATAACGTAAACACAGCACAGACGGCGTTAGCATTTAGCCTCTCTCTTCTCCTCTATAGCTCCAAACGAGGTGAAGATAGAAGCTACCAAACTCTTCCATGTTTTCCCTATTTAAATATGGTTATGTGAAGTGTTGCACTATAAAGTATAATTACACAAAATTAAAAAATGTGGATTTTCTAAGCGGATAAAAAGGGGAACTATATTGTAAGGCGTAATAATATCAGAAATACTTCGGCATCCGCACAGTAAAGTGAAGATATCACAAACGGTCTCCCATCCAAGTACCAGGCCCTTCCCTGCTTAGCTTCCAAGGTCTGACGGGATTGGGCAGAGCAAAGGCAGTATGCCACATTATGAATAAATTATTATGAATCGATTGTGTACTGCTGTATATCTTAAAGTATGTTATGCACGTGTTTTAATAATGAGAGTGGATCTGTGCCATGGGTCGTTCTGAGCAGTGACTCTGGCTGACCCACGGTCAGCCAAGTGTCATGATTTTGTTGAGTCCAAAGACGAGTCCAGCCGCTGATGTATTTTTAGTCACTGATGATAAAAATCCGTGTTATCCGTTTCTGTTACACATAATACTGGCGGCAGTTACCTTGGGTTAACGTTTTTTCCTGCTGCGCTCCTTAATATTTGTGTACTGTGGACTTTGCCAATATAATCCACTAAACGGTCGGGCTGCTACAGGTAACACTAGCCAGTATTTATGTAGCTTCAGTTGCTGTTGGCGCTGTATTTATGTTTGCCACTAGATGGCGCCATTACTTCATGTATTATTCTGCCATCATTGTGAGTGCTTTTCAGTAATTGAGAGCTGCGCTATTTGGACACAATTTAGTAAATTATTATCCTTTCAGGGTATTAGCATTTGAAATGGCTATTGTTCTGGCTAATGGACGTTCACTGGAGAATTAAAAAGATTAACTACTAAGCTCTTCCCAGAAGATGGTGAAAGACTGAGCGGAGCGGAGGGAGCTGCACAGCAGGAAGAGGAAGGAGGTGAAGCTGCCAGTGCGGGACATCCCGCTCTGAAACGGGGACAAACCCATGAGGCGGTGCACCATTTCAGAGGAGCATTGAAGGCAGCCAGTCAGGTTTTCTCCAGGTGCTACGGTTTCCCCGACCTCCAAAACATGCTGGTCAGGTTGACCCAGTGGCAGCACGACTCAGTCGCAGCAACTCAGGACTAACACCTGAACACAATTTCGTTGTACGGTTGTACAATAAATAAAGCACTTACTTACTCAATTTTGAAAATGTACACACAACACAAACTACATCTATTTTTTTATGTCAATATGACACTTTTGCTACTGCCCGTTTTACTCGCAGTGAAAGAGTAGAGTAGAAGTAAAAAGGACTGTACGATGGTAAAAACTATTCCAAGAAGCAGTAACTTAAAAAGTTAAAAGTACATGACTACATGTAACTTTTTAAGTTACATCTACTCTTGGCATTAAAATCATCATTATAAAGCTAGGCTAAATAGTGAAGGCTACATATAGGCATAGGTTACATAGCCTATAGATAACATACTTCTGTATATTTTTTTGATGGACCCTGTAATGAGACAAAGCTTATGCCATTTGTTTTATAGTGTTATTTTTCCAGTTTTGTTTAAACAGGTAAGCTTTTGTTTGTGCAAGAATCCGGATGTTTGCAAGGAGTCACCAACCAGAAAACACAATGAATGTGTTCACTTGTGAGAAATGCAACAGCACAGCCTCAAGAAAGGGTAGGAAAAAAAAAAAAAAATCACACATCTTTTCTTCAGAGGTCCAGTTAAGAGTCGGTGTCTGATATAATCTGATAAATTAAGAACAAAAAAGTTACTACACAGATAAGATTGCAACACCACCGTTGAACTCACACATACTGCTGCAACTGTCCATCACCAACATCTTAAAGTAGAAGTTGGCCTGCCACAACTAAATGGATTAATCAAAACTACAGACTAATACGGGTTCACAAAAAGGACAGTACTGCAATTAAAGCAAAATGGCACTGCATGTATAAATGTAGGCTACTGTGTTTTATTCTTTTTGAAATTCACATTGAGTGCGTTTACAAGGGTTCGAAATTCCCGGTTATGGCAGTTTTCGGTTTATGGTGTTTATATGTCACTGAGAAATCGGGAAACTGCGTTTATATGATCAAAGACAAAACCGGAATATTAATAACTCCAGATAATAAACACACACTCACCAAGGCAATTGGTGACAAATCAATATATATATATCCTGACTTGTAATAATTAGTTGTGGTGGGCAACCCCAAAAGCATGCTACACTTGCACTAATATTTTCGCAAACATTTCCAGCTTACAGTTTTTGAAATACAACATACATTGAAGGAATCAGTAGAGGAGAATGGATCTCCACATTGTACACATTGATATCAGCAAAACAGTGTTCAGTTTGAGATGAGGGTTTCCAGCCTGTAAATGGTGTTGCTCTTATTAAGAAATCTGCTCATCAAATACTCAAAAAGCATACCAGAAGTGAATAATATATAGACTTTGGATTGTGTAAAGTTAAAAATAGCTGTGCAGTAGTTCTGACAAGGTATGAATAACAGACTTGTATAGGGTAGAAGCAAGATTGAGTTAGAAGGCAGAAAAAGCTCAGCAGGATGTCTAGTGCACTGTATTTTCAGATTGGTGCACTCATTTCTGTAGCTGCGTGTGGCTGCTCAGAGCACTTAAGTCAGTATTTCTGTCAGAGAGGAAATCAACACAGTTAATGTTTTTTTCTTTTTTTACCCCATCAATAAATAGTTGCAATCCATCGTTCTTATTCCAGACACATGTACCCACTTTCAACTTCAGTTACCTTGGAGACTTGGCATATTGTGACATATGGATCGACCCCCTACTTCCACCAATCCGTGTTAATGCGCACTTCACTTTAGCCCTACCTGTTTTTTAACCCATCTTCAGGCAAGCAAATTATAAGTATTTGTATACTGTATAGGCTAATTTAAGTTTGGTGTTTTTCTCATTTAGATATGGTTTACGTAGTTTAGACATACAGTAATTTAGTCCAATTTTAGGCTGGCTTTTAGACGCAATTTAGTCCATAGTTTGATCTTGCTCTTGAGTTTGTGGTACTTGGAAGATTAAATATTTTATGAGGTGGTAAA
Source organism: Neogobius melanostomus (assembly GCA_007210695.1). Classification (NCBI taxonomy): domain Eukaryota; kingdom Metazoa; phylum Chordata; class Actinopteri; order Gobiiformes; family Gobiidae; genus Neogobius; species Neogobius melanostomus. The sequence continues at coordinate 1,139,812 of VHKM01000113.1, read as the reverse complement.
TTGGCATCATTAACCTTCTGGAAGCCCCTGCCAAGTCCTTATAAAGTTTTTTCAGGGACTGCAGGTGTGTGGGATTTCCCTTCTGCCTAATGAGCTGCCTCTTGGAAATGGACTTTGTGTGAAATCTTTTAGATCCACAGCTGTAGAGGAAATAGACAAACACCTGGAGTTAACTATACTTTACACTACAGTACTCACGAGATATTCTATATAACATCAGTAAGAATGTTAATATTTCTATTGTTGGGCCAACCCTTGCTCCACCCAGAGGAAAAATGTATACCTTGCAGATAATGCAACTCTGCAAACATTTGATAACACAGTGGGATGAGATGCAGCATTGACTCTCAAAACAAATGGTGCCATATTACTGCCTTTAAAATTCCTTCATCCAGAGTGAAATACAAAGAATTCCAGATATGTGTGAACAAAAAATGCCAAAATAAACATTGTAATGGGGATGTTTTGAGTAGGTTAGATCTGAAAGGCTGGCTCAAGCTTCTGGTCTCTAAAACTAAGCGTTACTGCCCTCTGGAGGAAATTGAAGCTCACACTCTACTGAATTCACCTCTAGCAGAGGAGGCATGTTGAGCGGCCACTGTCAAAAAAAAAAAAAATCAATAAACCCCATACCACTAAGAAGAAAAGGGCATTTGCTGTGATATATTCACTAAACGACCAGCTTTGTAAACTTTACAAAAGCCCCGGAACAAGGCCTGTTACTGTGACAGAGCTGAGATAGACATGCACATTATATCCACCTTGCATTCATTAACTATTTAGAGAGAGAAGGGAGAGGAAGAGAGAAAAAAACTGAAATCCCTGCCATGTGAGGCCACAAAGTGTAAAATATTAACAACTGTTGTAACTGTTACTAGTAGCAGCAATGCCACCACTGACACCGCAACTACTGCACAAGAAGTTGTTAGTCCAGGCTCAGCATCTGACACTGCACAGGAAAGGTCAGAAGAACCTGTATGATCTGTGTATGAGCAAGCAGTGAGTAACAGTGTAGGGAACACACACTGCAGCTTGATTAAAATCAATTAAAGGGGACAGTTGGTTTAAAAGTAGTCAGGGTTGTTTTTTAGTTTCAGCCCGCCCCTGGGTCAGGGACATGACAGACGTCATGTCCCTGACACGTTCTACATGTACAGATCTATTAGATCCATGGTACAGATACATATGCAACCAAAATTATATAAATATCAACTACAATAACTAAAATAGTATGTAATAATACTCTTGTAGAGTCAAAATGCAAAATACGTTCACCTATAAATGCTCATTGAGATGTTTAATTTCTTACTTAGGAAAATAAAAATAAAATAGGGGGGGGGGGGGGGGGAAGTCATCTTTAAATTCCATCCAAGTTATTACTTATAGTGGAGCGGTTAAGCTACATAAGAAAAGCATGAAAGTTTTATCACAGTTAGCCCACACCATAAGGTTTATTTTTAGATGTGGAGGTAAGCTGTATTTGACCTCTGATGACCTTGAGAGGGTATTGACCTCAAAATGCCAAAATGCAGATTTTTTAAACCTGTATGTAACAAAATCATATTCAAAGTGTGTAAATGCATTTAAAATTTCTTTACATTGTCCAGTATCAAAAATATGCTGTGCCACCTGGTGAGTGTTGAATTTGCCCATGTTGCTATGGAAACGTGTACATGAGCAAACCACATGGCTGCAATGGGATGGTCCAAAACACGTTTAGCAGTTGTTCAGGTAAATACAAGAGTAATAATTTATTACATAATTAACAAACATATGTGTATTAAAAAATGATGTGTATAAATATATATATTACATAATAATAATAATAATAATAAAGGGGTACTACTTTCATTGGTTTTTTTCTCCAAAACTGACATTAACTGACTGGAGAAATATAATCCCACTGATCAAATTTGCATTATTTCCTACTATAAATCCTCAATCCAATAATGAATTAGAGAGGCAAAAACATTTAAATACAATACAATACAATACAATATAGAGCCCGAAGCGAGCTTCAAGAAGGACAAGCTAATGGTATGTGTTATTAAATTAGTGATGCACTGATCCAGATTTTTTTGCTTAAATGCCCTATAAATATGTTATATCAGTGATTCTGTAACAGTTTTTCTCAAACTAAAATGCAAACACTAGTGGCCAATATTATGACTCAGTCAATTTCTGTCATAGCCTTGACTGATTGAAGCTAGCATTAGCATCCTACTGTTAAATGCAGTATTTTCACTTTTAAAGAAACATCTGTTTGAGTTGGCTTTCAATCAGAGCAGAGCTGAGCTAAGCTTTGAACTTTGCACTTATACATTTATCTGTTTACCTTGATGCCACAGAAAGGAATAATTATCGGCATGTATCTAATCTGCCATTCTTGGGAAAAATCTTGGAGAAAGCTGTGTATGACCAGCTCACAGAATGTCTTCTTGTAAATAATGTTTTTGATGTGTTCCAGTCATGCATTAGACCCTTCCACAGTACTGAGATGGCCTTGATCAAGGTGACTAATGACATCAGGCTAAACACAGATGCAGGCAAGGTCACAGTTTTAATTCTGCTGGGCCTTAGCGCTGCATTTTACACAGTGGACCATATGATCTTACGAGAAGTTGAAAACCTGGGTGGGAATCTCTGGAAAGGCTCTTGAGTGGTTAGTGTCCTACCTTCAAGATAGGTCATACTGTGTCAAGATTAATAGCTGTGTCTCGGACAGGATGGCATTGACCTGTGGGGTTCCCCAGGGGTCGATTCTGGAGCCCCTCTTGTTCAATCTGTACATGCTTCCATTGGGTCAGTTAATATCTAGTAACCATATCACAATTATGCAGACGATACTCAGATCGATGTTCCACTGACAGCGGGTGAACACGGGCCTGTAGATACACTGTGTCACTGTATCAAACAGATTAGTGTGTGGATGCAAAACAACATCCTCCAGATAAAACGGGGCAACACTTTAGAATACGGCCCAGTAACTCCCAGGTAGTTACTATGGTACATCCCTGGTACTTACAGAGGTAATTACCAGGTGCTTGCAGTGGTATGGCCTGGTAACTCCGGTGCCATGCCATTGGTCCGACAACCCATTAGTCCGACGTCTCATTATTACAAAAATATAACCCTAACCCTAACCCTAACGGCACCCCTACTCAATGGGTGAATAATGAGACGTCGGACTAATGGGCAGTTACAGTGGTACGTTTAGGTAACTTGGTAATTATCTCTGTAAGTACCAGGGATGTACTACAGTAACTACCTAGGAGTTACCGGGCCGTATTCTAAAAGTGTAACCTAAAACGGAGATAATTGCCTTTGGCCCACAAAAACACAAAGAGCTTAACATTGGTCGTCTTGCGGCTCTTTCACTAGAAGCAAAAAATCAAGTTAGAAATCTAAGTGTTATTATGGACTCAGACTTGAATTTGAACAGTCATGTTAAGTCATTACATCAGCGGCCTATTACCATCTGAAAAACATTGCTAAAATAAAAAACAGTGTCTAAACCAGACTTGGAGAGATTAATTCATGCATTTGTCTCCAGACGGTTAAACTATTGTAACGGCTGTTCACTGACCTCTCTAAAGGAGCTGTTAGAGCTGCAGAACATCCAGAACCAGGAAATGCGACCATATTAGTCCAGTGCTCCGGTCTCTGCACTGGCTTCCTATCGCTCAGAGAATAGACTTTAAAACAGCTCTGCTCGTGTATAAGTCCCTTCATGGTTTAGCACCAAAGTACATCTCTGATATGTTAAAGCCGTATGAGCCACCTCGGGCTCTGAAATCCTTAGGGAGAGGTCTCCTGGTGGTTCCCAGAGTCAGGACTAAACACGATGAGGCTGTGTTTCAGTTTCACTCAGCAAAAGGTGTGGAACAGCCTCCGGGAGGATGTGAAACAGGCCTCAACCCTGACCCAGGCTGAAAACATGCCTATTTACTGCCTATGGCAACTGACTGTATTTTAACTAATTTTAATATATAATTTTAATAAATACATATGTGTTTTTTAATATATATTTGTATGTGTTGTATTGATGGATTTGTTTTATTGTGTTTTTATTGTGTTTATGGTGTTGCTGTGAGTCACATTGAGTTGCCTTGTGCATGAAATGTGCTATAAATAAATTTGCCTTGCCTATAATTGTATTTTATGGCATTAAAGTGTGCCATGACTGCCTAGTCGAACATCAGTAAAATTGTTAAAGAGTAAAACAGCATTGTGGTCAGGTCTAGCTTATTGAATTTGATTCCATTGGATTCCTTGCCCCTTAAAATGTAGGTTTTGACACTAAGATCAAAACTATAGGTCAATTAGAAGTAAAAGAATTGAGAAAAATAAGTTTTACGGTGGCCATTTTGAAAAATCCAAGATGGCTGCCCTCAGAGGTCAAATCCAGGTTACCTCCACATCTGAAATGAATGCCTATAATATGTAATAACACTGGTAGAAATGTTATGCTTTCTTCACAAAGTGCACAATTTTTATGCTTAACCGCTCTACTATTAACAGAAAGCATCAGGAAATCTTTTACGGTCTCCACCACCCTGATGTGGGTGACTGTACAAATCAACTGCACTCAGTATCCTTTAAGTTGGTCACAAACAATTTACTGTCAATGGTCACAACAGTCAAGCTGTGTGCCTGGGAGTTCAAAGATATGACATCTTTTGATTTTGATACTGAAATTAAGCAAGATTATGAGAACTACTTGCTTTGTAATGTGTACAGCTCTATGGTACAGCTTTACTTCTGAAGGACTTCGTAGAGACAAACTGACCCGGTAATGCAGAGTGGAGGTCTTTCTAGCAGGAAGGACAGAAGTTGCAGAGCTGACGGCCAAGCTTCATGTTTCGGGCTTTGAGTTAAGCTGTGTGGAGGACCGAGCAGAAAAAAATGTTTCTGGCAGCTCTCGGCTAAACTTTAGGATATCTGTTAAAAAAAAAAGACAAGAAAAATATCACAATGAAGACACTGTGACGGTCTTCTTCTATAGGAGGGGAGAGTGGAACCAACTGCAGAGAAACCGAGCGCCTCTCCCTGTAAGACAGAAAACACAACATTAAATTTACCAGCAAGGTTACTGGAGGAAATTATTGCGCAGGTCAAGGGGTGCCACTAAAGAAGGACACACTTAAAAACATATTCTACCTTCTAAAGCGCAGTCTCCTCTCGTGGCTGTGTGGGATCACTCTGGGTATGTGCCGACCGTGTGTAAAGGTGTAATTTAAAGTTTCGTCCAGGGTCATTATTACAATCATTCACTCGATTTCATCAATGAGCTAAAGTTCGACTGATGTTGAAGTCAAACGTTGGGCACGATCTATCACATGGACTTCAAATGGGGATTATTATCATCATCATCATCCAAATCACACCAAATATAATCACCGGTTTGTACTGTATGCCTATGTTACACCTGGGGATACTCTTATCACACATCGATTTCTAATAAAGATCTTTATTTCAGATTTTAAATAGATTTACAAACCATAAGAAAAAAAGGAAATATAAACTGGAAAAAACATCAAGAGATCCTCAAAGTATCCATAGGAGCATATCAAGGTAGATTGTAAACAGTCCTTTTGCAGCCATAACGTGTGACTCCCAGTTAAAATGGTTTAAATGGTTGTTTCGCTGTGTTCCTGAGATGTTTCCGGTAATAACCAAGAGTTTCAACCAGTCAGAGCTCAAATGTATTTATGACCAATGGATTATGATGAAAAAGAAGTTGAATCATTTTCCATTCATAAACAAACATTATTCCTTACAATGCATGTCTTTCCTCTCAATTGTAGCATATTGTAGCTCACACCACATTTTGTAAATAAAATATCAAATTGAGCAATAAAAAAAAAAAAAAAAACATGTACCCCTATTCCCTTAACAATTCTGGTTTTTGATCAGTTTGAATAGAAATAATTAATAATGTCTTCCAAACCTTTCAGGCCGGCTTCAAAATAACAAAACACACCATCTAAAGCAAGCGGGTGAAGAACGCGTCATTCTCCTTGTCATGCTTGTGGCTCTATCACCATCACCAAACTTATATTTTCTGCTCTTCTCGACAATGGTCAAAGCACTTCCAAATGTAAAAACAGTACTCACTCTTAATAGAACACTATACAGCAATGTGATTAGCAAAATGGTATGGTTATGCCTCTTTGAAAGATTTAGATTTTCCTAAAACAAGATGGACCCGGACAATCTACATGTTAATCAGACATTGCTATGTAAATCACTGTTAATACGGATGCAGTTTTGTTGATCAGCTATCTAAGATTATTCCCACTAGGGGGCATGCTTAATCCGGAGAATTGCCTGGAGAGATTGCTACTCAAAAAACTCAAAAGACCCAAGTAGGACATTCCAACAGACTGGCTCGTTTTGCACAACAATCTTGGTTGCTGGATCACTTAGGCTCATCGACACAGTTTTACATCCTCTCACTGCTATGTCCACGACACATGAGGCAGCCGCCGACTGCCAACAGTATTTTAATGCAGTACAATGCGGCTGCTAGTCACACAAGCTTTCAGCAGTTGACACCATACATTTGTTGGATTTACATATTGCAGACTGTTCCTTGGTTCAGCTGTTTGACGTTACCTTCCTCTCTCACATCCTGAACAAATCTGACAGGTGTTGCTATAAATAATCTCGCAACTTGTTCCACTGGGAGGGCGCCGGTATTGAAAATCCCATCAGAGAATCAGCGAGCGCGAATACCGTTTCCAGGTAGGCAGGTTGTTGACAATAGTTGCCGTTCTGACGTTTCTTGAAAATTTGGGAAAGAGGGCTGAAAAAAAGGCACGAGGAAATGAACGGCTGATGTCTGAAATGTCTGAAATGAAGAACGCCCCCGGGGTCCAAACGGTCACAGGTAACGCACACGGGGCGTACATGTGACCCATATTTTAAATGGTAGCAATAAGAACCACTGAACAAAGCCAGCTTGCCGATTAATGCTGCCTGCTCTAACTTGTGATGTTAAATTCCTCACTTGTGACCCAATGTTGTACTTTAATTAAAAACAGTAAAGATGAGCACCAAGGGAAGCTGAATGCCATCATGTCTGTGTCCTGGTGTCCGGTTTGCATATCAAAAATATATAAAACGACCATAAACATGACAACCATCTTTAATTCTCGATGAGTTTAGAGTGCATGTGGTGACTGCACTGGCAGAGAGCGAACCGGTGACTAGTGAGTGAGTGAGTGAGAGAGTGTGAATAACGGCTACGAAGCGGGGAATCAAAGTTCAGTTCATAAGAGATAGAGGGGGGAGGCACGTCTGGGAGGTCAGGAGTCCTCGTTGCCCGAGTCATCGTCGTCGTCATAGCAACAGTCTTCGTTGTCCTCCTCCTCGTCCTCCTCGTCCTCCAGATCCTCGTCGTCGCAATAGTCGTCATATAACAGATTGTAGCCGTCGTCCGTGGGCTGGACCCGAGTGCGAACGCAGTACTCGTCCAATGTCACGGGGACCTTCACTCCGTCCCGATCCGCATCCGCTTTGGTGGACAACACTTGTTTGCTGTGGCAATAACGGAATAAAATCAGACACGGACGGAATTTAAAACACTTCAAAGTAGGGCTGCTTTAGCAAATTTGTAACTGCAATATCAAGGTAATGTTCATTTCACAAGAAACAGAATGCATTATTACGGTAGTGTGAGAGTTTTTTTTTTTTTTGGTAATGTGTGGATGTTATGTTTTATTGTAATTGGTTTGTGCCAAAAAAAATAAAAAAATCAATGACATAAACAATTGTCTTGAAATTTGCTTCATTTCCAGGGGCACAAAAAGGGGATCTTTAACACATGATATAATAAAAACATACCTGCTATTAACAAACTTAATACAAATCTTCATAAAGCCCCTCTACAGTGTTAATACTGTACTATAACCAATAATATTTTCTGTGATATTGTGCATACATACATGTTCAAGTGCCACGTTTTTACCTGATGATATCTATGTATTCTCTGTCTTTGCCTTTACTCTCCCTCCACTTGCGGTACATGACTGAGGCATCAACGTTGGCTGGTGAAAATGTATTGGGCTCGTTGAGCAGAGAGATCACGCTGAGTAAGATGGTCCTGGGAAGTGGATGAAAATAAGAAAGAAAAAAAAAAACTTCAATGAGCACAGGAGGCAGATTAAAATAGAGCAAAGGTGATACGGGGCAGGGACGAGGAAGTGGTGGTGGGACGGTGCGGAAGAGTGGAGGTAAGATGAGAAGAGAGACATGGTGACCAGAGCACAAAGACAGAGCCACGAGATGGATAGAAGAACAGATGGAAAGAGGGGAGGGGGGATGGAGGAGGTGGGGTTCACACAAGCAGCATGTTTGTTCAAACCAGATCCACTTATCTACTGTCGTCTGTTGAATTTAGCTTTCTGCTTAGAGGGCTAGAAGCTTGTCATAGTATATTGTGTGCCTTGTCATTGCCTTTGTCCAATAGAACATGGTTAACCATCAATGTACGAGTGCAACTACAAATACCTCAATTAGTTTGAGTTGGCTTGGCCTATGTATAATTTTGACTTCATGCTAACTGTCCAACTATAGGGTTTCAAATGCAAAGTGATTTATTCTGGCTCCAAAGGCGTTTTCTTCTGTACTTTTATTTCCAGTGGTTCTAACACTGTGGTATGTGTAGCTCTGATGGTTCCACAAGTTGTACTAATTTTAGACTATTCAATTTAACTGGAGATAATTTCATTTGTTCTTTAGCAATGCATAAAAGTAAGCCGTTTTTTTCTACTTTAGACATGGTTTACGGTCAGTTTAGACAATTTCTTATCATTATGTTTTTATTCTATTCCCTATAACTGAAGAAACATACTTAAAACAAACAAACAAAAATGAGGAAAAAACAGAACAAGCATTGAATTGGTCGGTGTCTTTTGTGTAAACACCCCAAGATCAGATTCCCATTTTGTTTCAACTGAATATTTGCCATCAGCTGGTAAGTTGGCAATTACAGTTTTGTACACTGTAGATATTAAACCCTTTGGAGCCAAAAAGGCATTTTCAAGTAAAGATTTGTCAGGTTTGTCTGGAAAAAATCCTTCAGTTTAAGTTTCTCTGAATTGTAAGTATTTTGAAAATGTTACAATTGTCTTAGTCATGAACTTCTGATAAAGAACAAAGGTTTGACAAACCATTATAGTATAAAGGTTACCAAGTTTTTAAAGAGGGGTATTATGCTTTTTTCAATCACATAGCACCAGTCTATAGCATACTACAATGATGACGTAACCTTCTGTTGGTCTGTATATGCAGTAAATTAAAATAACTGCCTTGAATAAAATTGCTCTCTCAAAATGGTTGTACTGAACGTCTTGAAATAGGCCTCTGTCTCTTTAAGAAGCTTTCCGACACGCCCCCTTCAGCACACTACTGTGGCATTTAAACAACAACACTGTGTGGGGAGGGGGCTCTGCTGAGCTGAGGAGCAGTGGTTGGTGGCTTGGCTGGTGACGAAAGGTCCAGAGGCGTCTCCAGGAGGTGGGGGCGTTCCTAGGAGGACTGAGGCATAGCTACACCTAAAATGGCTGCCGTCTAAGTTTTTACTCATTACTCAAAAATATGTGAATGAGCCAAGGCAACACTCCAGGCATGTGTTTAATGAGGGAATGACATAATAACATGATATAAAGCTTGAAAAAGTCGATTTTACATAATACCCCCCTTTAAGCCTTTCCTCACCCAGGTTCATAGAAGACCATCTGCTCTGGCTCATGGAACATTATTGCTATAAAGTTGTGAATTTACCCATAAATTTGCATTTTGACCGAATAATGTTAGCAAGCATCTAAATTAGAAATGTTTGTTTTGTTTTTGTGATTACTGAAAGATTCCTTTTAGAACAACAGAAAGGGTTTCACTGTTACCATTTTAGATGCGGTTTGGTCCCAATCTTGGCCTGGTGGTACTAAAGGTCAAATATTCTATGAGGTAGTGTGTGAACCAATGCTGTATTCAAGTCATATTTAACAATTTAAGAGATAATAAATAAAGAGTGCTAAGAGGAACAGAAGAGAGAAAACAAATATTTTAACAGGGAAAGCAGGCTCGCTGCCTGACGGTAAGACGGTACTGCTTTGACTGAATGTAATTTCCAGGCATAACCCACATTGAGTGTGAACAAATTGGCAATAACTGTCTGTTGTGGCCACCATTTGGATGTTTTAGAGAAATAAATGGCACATTCTCTGGACTGTCCTCAGACGCTTCAACCCTCTATGAATCTGTCTTACTTTTTGGTGAACACAAGTAAGAGTAAGTCAAGGCCGCTACTCTATTAATAATAGTTAAATTTCAATCGTGAGGACAGGTGAGAGAGGACGTGTCAGTACCTGACATTCTGTGTAGGATTCCACCTTTCTGAAGGCAGTTCACCGCTCTGTGGGTCATCTATAGGTGGATGTAAGATAGAAATGCAAACATCTCCATTCTAGAGGACAAAACAAAGCATATAAACATTACAGTTTAAAAGATTACTCAAGTCTCATGAGTAACAGTTGAGTTTTATCCATGAAACTATGAGTCACTGTTTGCTCATCCGTCACAGGCGGACATGACTGACTTCAGTTTCTAGAGTAGAAGGAAATCAGCTCATCAGTTTATGCCACTATAAAAGAAGAACTGTTACCTCGTAAATGTTGGGATGCCACATTTTAGTGAGGAAGCGGAAGGATGGTGGTGAATACGGGTAGTCAACGGGAAACTTGAGTCGCGCCTGAAAAAAAAAGTAAACAAAAGACCATTTAGGAATATTTTAGCAAAAACAATATTCAGCTATGCTGTGCAAAGTCTTCAAGTTTTTGCATTCTTTTAATCATGATGTAATTTTATTTGCATACTTCACAAGTAAGGAAAGGAAGTTTGGGAAATCATAAAATTCTGGGATAGAAATGATGACGTCATGTAATACGTAGGCGTGAGGGGAACGCCGGGTAAAACATACAAGGGGTTGTCCTCGGCAGCTGTCACCGCAAGCCAAGACAATCTCCTTTGCAAGCATGTGCAGCTAGCATTATACAGCCCCATGCCTAGACCACTCCCCTTTACTTATCTCCACAATAGGGCCAGTGTGTAGGGTCCCTCCTCTAACCATGAGGAGGAAGGGACACCAAATACACCGATTATACACAACCGTCACTCACAGCATGAAGCATAGTGTTGCTGATACCACTCCGTTCACAGTCACATGCACACACCTGCTAACTATGAGCCAGGGTCAGCTGGAACTTGCCACAGCACCCCCATGGGTAGGTGACATAGAAGCGTAGTATTAGTATTATACAAGGGAGAGAAAGGAGTATTTTACTGAGAATATAAAATAATCTAGCTAAGCCTTTATTCCAGGTCAGCATGGTAGTGTTGAGGTAATTACCACCACTCTAGATGTTACGTTTTCAGCGCATGGGTACAAAGATGAACAAGGACCGTTGCTTCCTAAACTGTTCTCTTAAATAGACTGTAATCGCCTGAACTACATATACCAAATAGCAGCAGTTCTGCATTATCAGTCAGTGAAAACATAAGCATTGTTCACCCAGAGCTGATCGGTCTTGGTCTAGCTGGCTGCACGTGGCCTAGTTTGCCCACAATGCAAATACCTTTTAACAACAATTTAAAGAGAGGGTATTATGCATAGATAATAATCTCAAACACACCTTTATAGGAAATGCAATATTGACCTAAAGCAGCTGAAACTAAATATCCTGTAGTGTTACTTCCGGGTTTTCCAGCGTCCTCCCCCCTCATGCATCCCTTTGCTGCACAACCGTTTAAAAAAAAAAAGAAGTGGCTTTAGTGAAAGGATTAAGCTTTGCAGAAGATCGAGAGGTGAGGTAAGTCTTTCCAGGATACGTAGGACCTGAGGAGGAGCCATTTGTGAAAAGGTGGAGTTTTTTGTGAGCAGTCACCGTGATGCTAAGAATAGCCACTGGAGATGATTTAAAGATTACTCAAAGATGCGCGAGTGGGTTAAACACACAACAACAGGCACATTTTAGATGAGAAAATCATTCTAACAAAAGGTAAAAAGCTTCAAGTTAATTTTGCACAATCCCCCCTTTAATAATAAATGATTGTTTGTCAACTTGTTTCATGGTTTAAATGTTTTTTTTGTTTGTTTTTTAACAAAACACAAAGTAGGTCATTGGGTAAGAGTTCTGCACCATACGGAACACATTAGGGGCTGACAACACCACAACACACAGCCAACAGGAAGGAGTGCCTCTACACATATTTAGAACCAGATTGGTCTTCCCGTACAATATAAGCATCAAGTTAAAGTCTGGGCAGTGGCCGAGCTCTGTGGAAACACTCAAGTCTAATGTTTGTAGAGTCTGGCTCTTGTCGTCTCTGTGTCATGTCCAACTGACGTGGTCTGGTTTCAGTTATGAAATCGGATTATTGATCCCAACAAGCAGCTGACTGAACACAAGCAGACAGGAGAGAATAACACTTCAAATAGAGCGTTAAGTAAATTTCAAATGACTCAGAACTGCTGTCTAACGTTGGCGTCGGAACAAGGGCTGAGCGATAGGGCGGTAAAAATCAAACCATCATCAGATCCCTGTGACAAGCTGCCAATTTGGAGAGACCACCCTATAGTGTTTTTATGTTACGGCTCGAAGCTCAATTATGGACAATTCTTTTTAATCAATCCTTCTATTTGTCAGGCTCAGCCATGCGGACAGAGAGAAATTTGACCAATCATAGTTAAATGTGAACTTTTAGTGGCAGCAGAGATAATTGCAGTAATATAAAGTGCTTATTGAAAATTTTAAAATGAATTTTTGTTATTTGGCATATTGTCCACTTCAAGTTGTGACTGGTTTTTAATTTAACTTAATTAGTTCGGCACTTCTGTGTCATAGCCTATAGGACAAAACAATATTTCCCTGAATCCTGTACTCTGCTTCAGTTTGGTCGAAGGGGACACTAGACTATATAATCAAGTCTATTGCAACACAATCACAGAAATGGTGTGTTTTTTTTTTTTGCACACACGTTTCTGCAAGTTTCAAGATCACGAAGTGAGAGGTACAAGAACATTTCAAACAAGCTCCATGTCTATGCCAACGTGTCTTGTGTAACAAGTCTTCAGTGCTCCAGTATGACGACATTAACAGGTAATTCATTTGAATGTGATCTCAAGCGGGTTTCCTGTCTTTCTCACACACGCGCACACACACACGCACGCACACACTATTAAAACAGAGGAAGAGGAAATGAAGGTCTCACTTGCAGCTTTGTGAACAAAATAACTTAAGCCCTGTAATCAACCCAATCCTTATTAATGTAAAACATCCTTTGACTTTTGTGTCAATTCAGAAACAACACACATACGTCTCATCAAGATGTTTGCGCCCCACAGGCCCCAGCATCATGAACAAGTCTGTAACCACAGGAAAAAGGGCGCGTGCTTAAGTTACAACTAACTATAACATGTTTTGAAGACAACTGTTGTGCCTGGCAAAGGCATGTAGCAAAGTAACACACCTGGACGACTGAGAGCTTAAGCAAATAAAACCTCAAATCTCACACTAGCCTCTTTTTTTTACTCTCTCATGAGCTCAGTGTACACATGTGCCCCCTCTCTTCCATGTCCAGCTCTGGTTTCCTTGTGACACAGCCGGAGGGGAGAAACATGACTCCTGAGGCCCCAACTGGGACGGGCCCAGCCAAGCCTGGTGCAACTGGGTCGGGTATTCTGCTATGTAACCCTCCATGTTGCTGCAACAGCACTGATACCACACATGCACTCGAGGAGGAAGAAAGGCTCACATTAGCTACTCAGCACGTGTTCACAGAGTCAAAAAACGGTATACTTAAATAATAGTCATTTTACAAAGACTGAACTGAAAGACTAAATGGCCTGGACTGGATCGAGGGGATCGAGGGGATTGGGTCAGAGGCCGTTCATTGTTGTAAGGCCTGTTAAAAATAGAATAGAAATGATGAAAGCGTCTTTTTGCAAATTACAAAAAGCTGCTGTCATACTTCACAAACGAGTCTGAAAGACTAGATGATCTGCACAGAGCAAATCTTTTTCTCTTTTGAAGCATAAAAAAAATAAACAAGTGGGGCCATTTTTGTCACACACACTTGATAATTGTGTGAATAATATTGTACACTGCTGTTTTCGAATAGAAGCACTGATTGTGTGATTTCACGAAACAAGTACTTCTGTTCCATGTACTGTTGCCCCACTGATGCAGGAGATAAAAGGCAGTTGATTTAAAAGCGTGTGACCTAGTTACCTCTGAATGGTATTCTTGCCCCAACATGCCTGGTTTTCTAAGAGGATATTAATGCAATTAATACAGTTCTCTTTTTATCAAATAGTGTGGCACTTGAAAAAGTTTCTTGCGTTACGAAAACAATAAAATGTGTGTGTTTTTTTGTTACTATTTTGTTGTACTTTAACATTCTCCATGTCATCTATGAATGATGGCAAGTACCAACTTCTCATCCAGGGAAACGCAAACCTGCACACTCACGGAGAGCCCACATTACAGGACAAAAACAACACACAAAACACTGACGAAGCCTTTTGGATGAGAGGCGAAACATTTGGAGACTTCAACTACCGAGTACAGAAGATGACTCAAGTACCTTCTTTGAACACAAAACACAGGGCATTTAGACTTACCATAATGGTAAATCTAAATGTATAAAGTTATGAGTTTCCTTACAGCCCTTGTCAAAATGAGGAGGCCTTTCTCATCACCATGGTTCAAAGAGAGCAACACTAGCCTGAAAGCCTGACTCAGCCAAGTGTCATGTGACGTCACGAGCAGTACAGGCAGCTGCTGAGAGCCATGACTGCTTGTTTGCCTCGCTGGGACAGATAGGGCGTTACTTTGAATAATAATGAAAACTGGTTGGATAGAAACCTAGCACAGAACAATGAGTTACAGCCGAGCGATAGATTTCACAGACCGGCTGAGCATTCCTGTCCGGACAAAGGAATTCAGTACACAGCAGCAGACTCAGAAGCAGCATGCTCAAAGCTGAGGGTGGTGGTGGTCCTGGTCCTTTCCAAGAATCTTCATGATATTGGCAAATTCATTTGTCAATGTCTCGGGTTACAGTCAATTTGACCAGACGTGCATATAGGCTAAAGAATAATATGACAAAAGACTGCCAAAACAAGATGCATACATTGTTTAGGGAAATTAATATTATTTACTTTGGTTGATTACGGTTTGGTAATTTATTTGCAAAGAAACCATGTACAAATAGCCTGTATGTTTTTGTTTGTTGTTTTAATTTTAATTCACTGGCATCCAGTCCAAATGTAAGTCTGACAAGTTTTATAGTTAAGTCATAGAAATGTGATTCAAATTAAGTCATAATAACTGTGTTTTAAAATAACTAAAACTCATTTATTATGTGGAGTCAAATGAAAGTAAAAAATTAAATTAAAAAATAAACTGAAAATTGGTGTTGCAGTAGCCAAGGATTGGCTACTGTAACATTACAGCTGGCGTGTTACAACTCATTTGTTTTATATTGAGACAAGCCAGTGGTCAACTGACACTGTAGTCTTCAATAATCTATAAATAAAAAGGAAAAACAAGCAGCTGTGCCTTTTGATGACTCTTGTTTCAGAACCTAAACAAACGCAAAAGCTTCAGACTTGACAGAAACAGCCATAAAATAGAGTTTAACTGGAATAAAAAAGATCACGTCAACAAAACGCAGTATTTCAGTGGCTTACAGTTACCTACTAGCTTACGGAATGTAAACGTAAAGAAATCCTTCGCCATTTTAATTTGATGTTCAGAAAAACACTTTGAAAAACGAACCACACTTTTCTTGCTTAAGAACAATAGAAAGCCTGCTAGCTAACATTAGCTACTCACCTTAAAATAACCACCCTCGTAGTGGGTGTTTGGGGGTCCAAAAATTGCCACTTCCCAGTTGTACATGTCTGACTCGTCCACCAAAGTAACTTTAAAGCCTTCTACTGGCTCGTCTTGGAGACTTTTCATCTCCAGCATAAGTGCTTTTTGGGAACTGGCTACATGGTGATGTTGATGTCCATGTTGAGCCATAGTCCCAAATGATCTATATCTATATAACTAACTATATCGGTAACGCACTAACGAAGATGAAGGTTAGCCTCGCACAAACAACCCCTGAGAGCCTCGGTAAAAGTGCTCTCCGTCCGCACAGTCCAAACTGGATCCCAATCGCGATGGTCTTTATTTGGTCAGCGCTGAACCGTCTTCCTCTGTTGTTGTGAACAATTCCGGAGAGCCCTCGTTATTGACGACCTACCCCCAGTGTAATCAAGTTACCTGGCGTGGCCTTCAAAGTCACTTCCGTTTAAATGTATTATTTAGACACGTTTTCAACCTTTGCCGATGTATTGATCTCCTACAAATGTTTATACAGTCTTTAAATGGTGCTGTGAGTTTGGAGGGTGTTAGTCGATTAAACCTATGGCAAAAAAAATAAACAAACCGACAACATACATGTTTTTATTTTGAAAAGAAGCAGGAACCACTTTACTGTGGATTTTGTTCATAGAACTCAAAAGTGTTAAGTTGTCTATATTAGAACGTTTTGTTATTGAGAAATTACTCGTTTTTAGTTTAGCCAAAATGGATGTGTATGGGGCTAAAAATAAAATACGAATTATCAGCTTCTGGCTTTTATCCTTCGCTTTTGGGAGTCCGTAAGTGTCAAAGGATTGTGGGTATTTGAGTTTTTGGTATATACTATTCAAGAGCTGAATTTTGATTGTTACTAATGCCTTAAGAGATTCTAAGAATAGTTAAATGTCATCTAAACATACAATCCCCCATATATGTATGCCATACCAAAAGAAAAGCAGAATTCATTTATATAACGTGAGCGATGGGACTTTCAAAGGGAATAGATATTTATTTTGCTTTGTTTTACCCCTTTTAAACATACATTTTTACAGATGTATAGTTGTGTAAGAAACCAAAGACAGGATTTATAAGAGCATTCATTGTCACAAGCCAAAATTTGCCAAATAATCCATGACTGAACATATTTAGAACAGAGCTGATTCCCGTCTTCTCAGTACACCGCTTCATTTGACCTGATCTTACAGGCAAATCTGAGGCCCTGTGCTCTCAGTGTCATAACTCTGAGGACCCCACTTAATTGATTCCTCCCCACGTTTTAATAATTTAAAACATTAAACAATTTCTTTATCACCTGAACTCAAAAGGATGAAAAACACAAGCAACCATAAAATAGAATTAAGAAAAAACAAAATGGAATGATCAATGTTTAGTGCGTTTTTACATGGAATCAATTGAAAAAAATAATTTTCATCATGCAGTACGTGAACCTAATCTGCTGTGGACATGAAAACAATCAAAACGGCAGTTCAGTGAGACCAGTAAATGTCACATTTTGAAATTCCAGATCTAAGAATTTATGAACCACTCTACATACATGTCTTTAGACATTCTTTAAGTACAGGTGCCTGTATTTACGTTCTAATGCTGGGCAGAATGTCATTGATTATATGCATGTTGTTGATGATCCATTTTAGAACAGTAATAATGACTAACTTATATTGTGTTGGAAAGGGAAAGGACAATTCTGGCTAAATAAATATAATTGGTCATTTATGACCGATAATACACAACGGCAAAAAAACTACATCAGGTCTAGATGTGGCACGCAAAGTAAGACCTTGCCTTAAGTGCCTTGCCCAAGGGCAAAATTTGTTTTTATACCTCTATTGTATTTGAATTGTGAACTCTGGTTTAGTCTCTGCCTCATAAAGATTTTCCAAGAATTGTATAATTTAATGGACATAAAAGAGTACTGATTTTTTTTATGAATGACCATTTTGAAAGGTAGAAGGTGTCAGGGTATTCAGCCATACAGAAGAGCGCACACTGATGACTGGGAGGTGATAAAGGCAGGTAAGGGGAAGACGAAGGCGCTGAGACAGAATAATGACAAACAAAAACAAACTCAACAAAATAAATGTCAAAATTGTAAAAACACAATTTAACCATCAACAGTATATGCTCAGTTGTCCACGTTACATGACAGTCACAGACTGATTCGCTGGAAGGAAGGTACACAGTAAAACAGCATGGATGCCAAACATCCAGAAACTGGAGCAGTCAGAGTTGGGGTAACAGCGGAGACGGTTCCAAAATGAGGAAAAATGAAAGTGCGAAGCATAAGCACAGAGAGCCTTGAGACCTGGCTCAGTGTGCAGAAGAACAGTGTGCGGGGCTCTGAAGACACAGGAAACCCAAAGAAACAAAGCAGTGAGTCTGAGGACTACTTAGATACTGGACATTCCAGCTGCAGTGTAGAACATGATCATGTTGGTTTTATCCATAGATGGTGGAGGTGTGGGGAGGTCATGGGGCCGACACAATCAGCACTGCGAGAAGGTCTGCTTGATCTCGTCCAGCACATTCCCAAGCAGCGTCGGCTCGTCACATTTTGCGTCAATGGATACCGTCTCACCAGACTGAGAAAATGACCAAATTGAAAGCCTTGAATGTTATTAAAATGCACACACATTTGGGATATATATATATGCCTCCACTTACCGTTTTAACTAGCAGACAAACATGGTGACCCTGGATAGACCTGCTGTACATTGAGGCACAGGAGTCGATCCTTTCCACAACTTTCCACAACAGAAATAAGAAAAGCATAATTCAGTCAATATATTATGTTATTGCTTTTAGGCATTTATTCAATTACATTTTTCAATTAAACTTCATTACGGACTCGAGGTCCAAAAGAGACAGAAAATATAACAAACACCAAAAACAAAAAAATTAATACCAGATGTATAATTAATTACCTGAAAAGTGGTGATGGAAGCAGATTCTAGCAAGTAGATGATGGAAAGGCATGTTGACACCCTCTAGTCGGACAGAGCTGCTTTTAAGGTCTCCAGACTCTAACAGCTTTGCAAATGCATCACTATGAGAAAATAGTTTAAACTAGTTAGTAATAGTTTAAACAATTCGAAATTTGAAAAAAGTTGAAAATATATAGCTATAAATCCAACCTGTAGCACGGAGTAGTGATTAAGTATGAGGTACAGGTAAAGTGCAATTTGAAGTCCAGTTTTTCATGAGTGGAGGACTCCTCGTTCTGAAATACAGCAGTCAAGTGTTGCATTTACTGAACAATAACAAAGTTAAAATGGGTGGGTAAACAGTTTTTTCACTGACCTTTACAATAAAAGTGAGGGTTCCCTTCAGTTTCTGTGGCATTACAATGCTTTGCACCGTAAACACATATCGTGCTTCGTTGGACACTCCTAAAACAGATACAAGCTACATGATACTCTGCACTGAATCAGATTTGTAATGCTGTGCAAACTGACCAGGTGGGAGCTGGAAGGGAACAACCAAACCATCGTGTGGACCTGACCCTTCAGGCCTCTGCAGTTTGGAGTTGAGAGAGTCTAGGACGTTGAACTCCATGGATTTAAGAAAGCTTTCACACTTGTTTTCAAATATTACAGACACCACAACCTGACTTCCATCCTGCAAGTTTCCTTGAATGTCGTACACCTACAAAACAAACAATGTATTTGATTTTGTACTGGACTAAAAGCTTAGATGTTTAAGAAAATCACAAGTTGCTGATTGGCCATCACTGCAAATCACCACCGCAGCCCAAACCGCTTGGTGCAAAGACCCTTAAGCATCCAAACAAGATCATAGAAAAAGAGCAGCACATCAAAAATAATTAGAGCTACCAAATCAAATACCTCATCAGCGTCCTCCATCATCTTAAAAAGGGAAAAGCAAATTATTTATACACGTTGCTTTTTCATTACTTGTAAAATAAAGAATGTTACTTTTGTGATTGATCTGTTTATTTCAAAGGAACACAGGCACGTCCAGTGAACAGGTACGCTACAGGGTTTATACAGGCAGATGTCTGTCAAATTGAATGCTTTATAATGCCATTTGAATGCGCAAACATTATATTTCAATGCCATAAACCGAGGGGGAAAAACAGCGCAGATTTAGTTTCTTAAGATTTACAGACATTTCAAATAAAGAAGAATTGGACGAAACGGGTGAAAAAATGTGGTCAATTTCAGCTAATCTAGACCATAACTTTGGTATTTTCAATTATTATACAGCAAGAAATGTTGAGCAATGTCATAATTTTTCATGAAATTTAGATTTAAAGTTTGAATCCAATTTAATGCTTTTGAATGACATGGCCTTGATTTTGGCACAATTCATTTAATGACTTTTACTGCTCGCCGCGCGGAAACCCTGCTCTAGCTCTGAAAACTAACTTGTATATTTGGAGGACCATCCTGTCAACTGAGAGGCGACCTGATCACAATATTATGATATAAGCTCATACAATTTTTGTATCAACACATAGTAAACTTATTACAGCCACTACTCACCATCTTTATGTACGAGTTCTCTGCCAGCAGGCTGTAATTGGACATGGGCTGAAAAACGGGGATTGTGGTCAGAGCAGGCTTTTATAAACTGTGCTAACGAGGCAACTACATCATCTGTGGACGTCTCACCGGCAGAGGCTCCTCCTCCTCCTCCTCCACAGTGCCGTTCTGCACAGACTCCTCTCGGCCCGCATCGCTGTGGCGGTGGCGGTGGTGATGGTGCTTCTTCTTCTTTTCTTATCCTTATCCTTGTCCTCCTTTTCCTTTTTCTGCTTCTTTTTCTTGTGTTTGGATGATTTCTTTTTTAAGCAAACAACAAAGACAAATAGTTCACCATCAGTTTGTGTCTGAACCTCTTCTTTTAAAGAGTAGATACATTTGTAATGGCAGACTTGAATGATTTGAGCATGATTTTATGGTTTTAATTATAAAGTCATCATCACTTACTGCCTCCTCCTCAGTTTCTTTGGGTTCGTCAGGCTCAGAGTCCGCAGCTGGACCAGGAGCGGCCTCTGGGACAGGGGCCGCTTCAGCTGCTACCGACTTGGCTTCCTGCGAACACATAGCCATTAAATAAGTTAAGAGGAAGAGGTTTATACAAGTGTTGTTTCAAGTCTAAATCAGTTTGGTAAAGGCGATATCTAGTCATTATGACACAATTTGCCCAGAAACCACATTTAGAAGTCATATAGTGGTTCCCAACCATTTTTTCACTTTTGTATTCTAGGCATTTATGGTAATCAACATCAGGTTATTGATGAGGTGAAAGGTTGTACTCTGCTGTATCTGTAAATGATAGGTAAACCTTTTTACTCGTGGTTGGGAAACACTCAAATGAGAAAAAGAAAAAAAAGGACTTGATGACCAAAGGAAGTTTGTTCCGTGTATAATACAGATCACTTTTGCCACGAATAGCAATGATTTTACCATGACATATACAACCCCAGTAACAAGGAAAAAGAAAAAAGAAAACGTGGAAGAGACACCAAACCTTGCACCTTTCAATTTATTACAACAACATAGGCATGCTGTAAAATAGTGAGAAGCTGAGAGTGCAACAAGGGAAAGTGTTGAGTGACCTGTTAAAAAAGACGACGACGTGGGTAGGGAGAAGGAACGACAGCAGAAATACAATGATATGAGGAATACTGGACCCAAGACCGTGTTCAGACAGAACAACATGAAGTCATGGAGGACAAATGTGGGTTTTTTGCTTATAACAGATGAGAAGGAAATGTGTGAGGAGTAAGAAGGGACGTGTTTCAACCTGGGTGTTAGAGGACACTGGAGCATTTGAGAGCCAGAAATCCAGATCCGAAACCTGGAAGAGCAAGGAGGAGTGCGAGGAGGTGAGAGGGTGAGGCTCAAATAGCATCTTACACTATTCAGGAAAAGGAATACAAAGATTATGCTGTTCTATCTCATGAATAAATGCATCAAGTATTTGGCAAGAACCTACTCAGTCAGCTCAGAGGGAAATGGAGTCACTAAAACTGAGTGTAAGGCAGGCTGGAGACAGGCAATGAAGGGTTGAGTTAATGATAATGGTGAGCGTTATATTAACGCTGTGCACACACTGAAATGCTATTGAACTCTGCCAACATTCAGTCGTGTGATTTAATCTAAGGACAACTCTTCAGAGATGGAGGTTTTTCTCCATACCTCTGGCTCAGTAGTTGTGGGCGGTGCAACAACTTCATTGACTTCCTCTGACGGGGTCACGGGAGCCTCTGCTTCGCCCCCCATAAGATCTTCCTCCTTTTCTTCATGTTTGTGTTTTTTCTTCTTCTTCTCCTCTTTGCTTTTCTGTACAAAAAGCACATATTCACCCGTGTCAGAAAAATACAAATGGATAAACCTTAATGGGTGACAAGAGAAGGTGACATGAAATTCTTCTTTGACAGTATCAAATACACATAAAACACATTAATAACAAACATGGCACATTTAAAAATAATGAATGACAGATCACCTATGGTGGCAACAGCAGTTGTGACAAATTACTTCTTGTATATGCTTTTGCAGGTTGGTGGACCCTATAGTGCCTGATGCGAGGAGCATTAAGGATCTGCAAAGTGGATGTGAGAGGTCCGCAGTGACCCGAGTACCCTTCCTCAGCACTGAGTAATAATGGAATATGGTTAGATATACATTGTATTATTGTATGTTTATCCTCTCTTCACAATGCAAATTAAAAGAGCAGATCCCTATTGTATCTTTAAGAATTTTTGTATAATTGCTTGTAAATTTAGTTCTTTTGGCCAACATTATGGCTTCAGATGATTCCCTTGTATCTGGTATCGTCTAATTTTGCTTATGCATGGTTGGTCCTATGGTCCGACTTCTGTTTGAGGTCTCTTCAGTGCTCATCGTGTGTGTGCCTTTTATTTGTGGTTTGATCATTCAAAACGTGCAATAAAATACGTTTTTGAAAAACTATACAAGACGTTAGTTTCAACAGACAAAATAGCAGTACCTTTCTGTCCCGGTCTTTATCCTTCTTCTTCTCCTTCTTGTCTTTGCCGCTTTTCTTTTTTGGCTCCAGTGAAGCGCTTTCTGCCTCCCCGTCTTCACCTGGGCTTTTTGAGGACTCCGCTGCACGATGTGACCGGACAGGCAACTTCTCACTGTCAGCAAGGGGCCTAAAAACACAGTAAATCCCTCTGCTCAGTAACAGATCATATAAACACAAATGCAAAGCAAGTGTTAAAACTTTATAACTGCAATGCTACAAATATCGTTAAATGTTAGGGTATACTTTGTCGTCTCCATAGAGAAAATGCAACCCCATTCTTCATGCAGCAATACACCGTCTAAAACATGTCAAGAGATGTGCAGCTGAAAGGACTCATTCACTGCCTACGGTTAAGCCATTCTTCAGTGCTCTTCTCAGGTTGGCATTTCTGAACTGAAACGTTAGTTTGCTTCTCAACATACACCAGCGCCTCCTACTGATAGTTCACAAATTACACCTTTATTACTGCTGCAAGTAACTGGGTGCGAGATGGAGTGCCAACTTACATTATAAAATATTGCTTTATCAACATGGCTTACTGCTTTATATAACTTATCCAAAGGGGTTTCTAGTAGGACTGAGGGGGGATATAAATGAGTTTTGTTATTTTTTTCCTCAGTTCTTAAAACATGAGTCTGTCTAATATATTTCTAACATGTTGCCAGATAAGGAGAGGATACTATCTACTTGACTTATGCACTGGTGTCTGAATAGGGAAGCAGGTAATGAAAAAAGGTAGCAATCCATTCAAAAAAGAAAGCAGACAGAGCAGCAGTAGAAAGGTCACTAAGGTACAGGAGTTAGTGTAGCAGCAACATGAATTAGATCAGCAGAAAGACAAGAGAGAGAGGAAAAGGGACAGCATGTAATCCTATCCGGGGAGAATCGCAGCCTGCATCCTGAGGCGAACGTACTACTCACCTGTGACCGGCCATTTCCAACAAACTGCCCATGGAAAGAGGAAATAAGAGGGTGTGTGTGTGTGTGCGTATAGAAAAAGAAGAAGCAGACAGTACAATATTGTGAGACAAGGCAGGAGTATCAAGGGCCCAAATTCCATCCTCAGTAACTCTCAGGGAGGTCAGAGAAACCACAGCACAAAGTGGTTATTTTGGCATATTGTACTCACAATTGTTCTTGGCCAACTATTTACAATTAGGACTCACTTGTCCAGGTCGATATCCAAGGCTTTATGCGGGTCATTAGGATCCTTTTCATCTTCGTCACTGGGTAAGGCATTCTGTAACATAGTATTTACCGCAACATTAAAAACCAAGTGATGGGGCAAGACACTTTTGCTTAGAGTGTCGTAGGGATGCAGCTGAATTTCCAGACACTCCCCTTTGGCCTCAGCACTGTGGGATTTAGTTTTGGCTACAACAGTTTGCTGAATGTCTCCCCGCTCTTTTCACCATGTACTGTCGTGTGAAATAAAGCCTACAGGCCAAAAATGTAATGTGATAAAAAAAGGACTGGGTGAGTGAGTGGTTGATGGTGGTGGGAGGTAGTAAGCTCAAAGTGAATGAATAACCACATAGTGCTTTGAGAAGCTTGTCGAGCTAGTAAAGTATAATACAAAGTAAGACAGACAAGGGGATTGTTGGCATGGGCAGTTTTACCTCTGGCATCTCCTCTGTGACAATGTCCACCTGTTGTGCAGGCGTGATGTCCTCCTCACTCTCTGGACCTGAATCGTGTCTTTTTCCTCGGCCACTGCGCTTTTCCTTCCGCTTTTTCTTGTCTTTCTTCTTTTTCTCTGCCCTCTCCTTCAGTCGCCGCTCTTCCTCCAGTTTTACGTACTGTTCTGACATTGGCATACCTGTTGCGAAAAGAGCAAACCGATTAAACGAGGCAGATGTGATACAGATAATTTATGTCAGGTAGCAGAATATCTCACCTGGAACTTTGAGAGGCACACTGAGATCAATCTGCACGACTGGGATGTGCTCCACTCCTGAGGCGTCCTGGTACACCTACGATGTGAGAATTATATATTATATATATTGTTTGTTATTTAATACAATTTAAAACACAAAAATATTGAGATGCTGCGCAAACCTTTTGAGAGGAAGGAGAGGCCTTGATGTAAAATGGATTATTGGCTTGCTCCTGCTTTCTCACTTCTCTCCTCTGGGAATGCATTAATTAGAAACACACCCAACATTTAACACATTATATAAACCGATATCAAAACATTTGCAATGTAACTCTGACAGAAAGTTGTGCCTATTCTATGTTCAGCCTGGTGGAGCGATTTAGAAACAACATTCTCCTTGGTTCGGACAAATGGGAATTATTGACCAGCATACCCTTGCCAACTCCTTCTCATCCACTTCTGTGTGGCGGGGGCGAGAGTGTTTGGGCTCCTCCTTGGCAAATATAGGCTTGGGCTGCTCATCTTCAGATTCACTCTCAGATGGAGGTTCATTTATCCAGGCATCCAGGTCCAAGCTGCAGGTCAGGAAATACAGGGTTTATAGGAGCATTTTGGATAAATATGGCAGTCTGTGAAATAATAAAACATACCCTTCAGGAACCGGCACCTTCTTTTGTGCCTTGGGTGCAACAGGATTGAGTTCTCCAGCGAATAATGCAATGACTTCTTCAGCTACTTCAACCTCTTTCTGTTGGAGCTTCTGAATGTACTTTACAAGTTGAAGAATGCAAGAAGCCTAGTAAAAGATGCACAAGAGTAATTTAGTTGCAATGACCACACATACCGTAGGTTTCGCCATTTAGGCATGGCAACTTTATTTATACCACGCATTTCGTACACAAGGCAACTCAATGCGCCTATTTACACTACTCCCCACCAGTCTCATACAATTCCCAGCTTGTGCCATAGCCTCACCTTGGGAGGCACGGTAGCACAGCGGTTAGCGCTCTCGCTTCACAGCAAGAAGGTCCCAGGTTCGATTCCCACCAAGACTGTGTGGAGTTTGCATGTTTTCCCCGTGTCTGTGTAGGTTTCCTCCGGGTACTCCGGTTTCCCCTACCACTAAAAACATGTACAATAGGCCAGGATGAATGATGTGTGTGAATGAATGATGGTGGTCAGAGGGACCGTTGGCGCAGATGTGTGCAGTCGCGAAAGCATTTCTGTCAGTCTCCCCCAGGGGAAACTGAAGCTACTAACGTAGTTTACCACCACTGAGTATGGAGTGAATGTAAAATACTCTCATGTAAAGCGCTTTGTGACCATGTCTGTGAAAGGCACTATATAAATAAAGATCTTCTTCTTCTTTATCCTGTCACAACCCTGACAGTCATTCTCCTCTACTTCAGCTCTGGCCCTATTCTACTAGCCTGGTGGGACCAGAATGACTCCCCTCTGTATTTTTGTATACAGCGGGGGATCAGTCTGGTCACCCCGCCCCCGCTGGATGTATCCGCAAAATCAAACCGTTCCCGTGCAATCAGATTCATTTATTTGCCGCGACGTGTTGTTAGCGAGCAACGTCACTCACGAGACGCGGAAGTCCCCTCAATAACAATCTACGAACGACGCACGAAAGAGAGAAAGCGTGTCTCCAATCGGTGGTAAATGACCAAAAACACATCGACAGTAGGTGAGTTTTGTGATTCATAATTCTGCGCAAATATGAACACAAAACCGCTTATAACACCGCATCAACGGCAGACGCCCGCCCTTAAGCTGATTGGTTTACTCCGCTTCCACCTTCTACCACCAGAAGCGACCAGCCACTAGGTGAAAGACATCTCCCAATGCTTTTATGCTCATGTTCATCATTGGATAAAAGCTTCTGCCAGGGTCTGAACGCAAAAGGAATATCCTATCATTTGCAACATAGCTTCACTAATGGTCTTCCTTGTTTCTGTCTTAGTCTCTCCAGGTTGAATTAGAGAAGTGGTTTTCAGCTGACAAAGCTTAAAACTGTGTATACTGTAGACAAGCCTTGTACAATACAATACAATACAATATTAATTTAAGCTTTTAACTGAAAACATTGTGCACCCTGCAAGAGTATGTCATAAGATTAAATAAACTGCATTTCCTCACAAAGTTCTATTATTTAAGGCAGCCATTCCCAAAGTCCGGGACATCGCGGCCCCCTTATTGATCGGAAAATCTCTCGGGGGGCCCCCCAAATCATAATAATTTACTCCATTCAAAAGAATTTGTTATAATTTTACATCTAAAATGCCATTAAAAGTAACATCTAGCTATGACAGTAGGCTAAATACTGGTTTAAACTGGTGCATTTGTCCAGATAAATGTATTTTTCCTTTCAAAATGAACTGTTTTCATTGTACTTGTTTTGCAGACAAGCTTTGAGGGCCCCCCTGTAGTGCCTCTGAGGCCCCGCAGGGGGCCCCGGACCCCAGTTTGGGAACCACTGATTTAAGGCATCGATCTAGAGTTCTGAATATTTAAAAGTATCAAAACAACTCATCTCCAGGCATTCATGGGAAAGGCTCGCAAATTGAAAACTGCCTCGAGCCCCACCAACTGACAACCACTGATTTTGAGGTTATATATTGACACGTTACACTTGATACTTGGATAACTTACCCTCTCCTGCACCTCCAGGTTGGCGCTCTGAACAAAAAGAGGCAGTCTCTCAATCATTAGTTGAATAGTTTCCTGGGTGACTGTGCTGTCAGTGTTTCCTTCCTGACTCTTCAGGACTGTGGCAAACAGCTTGGCTGCGTTCTGCACATACACTGCCTGAATGTGACCTGGGAGAGTGGCTACTTTTGGACGCAGCATTGCCTCTAAAGTTTGACTGGGATTCTCCAGGTGTCTGCAACAAACATTTCAATTAAACTGATGATTATGTCCAACAGATAGCGTTTAGGTCCAGTAGTGTGAGAGATACATACTCTGAAAACTCTCCACAGATCCATGCTGCAGCATATAGAACTTCACAAATGCCATTGCGCTGCATGTTACCCGTCAAGAAGTGGGCATTGTCTAGCAACATGGCCATTTGAGCAACAGCAAAGACCCGAATGGCCTTGACTCTAATGGCTACGTCCAGCATCTGAGAGGCAATGAGGTGGCCGTGCCGGGTGCCTTCTAGCCGGGTCAGCTCCACCAGAATACTTATGTACCTGGAGGGAAAGGGGACATTCCATTAGAAAAAGACAATGAGAAAAACACAGAAACACCAAGGACCTAAATACAGACCATTCAAAGTTGGTGATGTACTGGTAGTTGCTCTGGCTGCAGATGTCAATGATCTTCGTAAGGAGTTCGTCTCTGTAGGTTGTTCCTTCAGCTTTGTCGACATGTAGCATCAACTTCTTCACAATCTCCATCAAATTCTTCTTGGACACCTGTCGCATTGAACATTACATTACAGGTGACATCATAATTATAGTAGCATTTCAAAGAAGATTGCATACCATGCCATAGAGCAGGTCAAGCGCTCGGAGACGGATGGACTCGTCTTTGTCGTCCAGACACTGGAGGATGAGGTCTTTGTGTGACTGAACCGATTTGGGATGAGTCTTCAGAATCTTTGACATAGCCAACAGGCCCAAGTATTTCACTGGAGGAAGACGCACAGATACAAGGCTTAACAACGTTACACAAAAACAATAACAAAATGACTGCAATACCACTTGCAAATGTTTTGTAATAAATAATGGGATTTTTTTTTTTTTATCAACAGCAATTAGTCTTGTATTTAGCATTAAAATGATTATGCATGCAACAGAATAGGGCTGCACAATTTGTCGCCTAAAACAAAAATCATTCTTAAAAAAATATCCGTAACAAAAATAAGCCACAATGTATCTAAAAATCAAACGTCCTCCATAAGACTGATTACACAGGCTAAAGAATGTTATGATCCAGATTAAGTATTTTTAGGTCCTGATTTAACTCAATTTAAAAAGGCTCATGATTGTTTTACTAAACAATTTCAGTCAATCAAAATAGCTATTGCCATTGTATCTCATATTGTGCAGCCCTACAAAATACTACAATGTATGCATTTGTTTCAAAATCTGTGAGTCTAGAGAAGTGGACATTAAACAGAATATTGCAAAAAGAAAGCAACACAAAGACACATAAGCACAAATTAAGAGGAAGCACACAAAGACGTGGGACACACAAAGACATGGGACACACACAGACATGGGACACACACATTCTCTGCACGCCTTTCTGCTTTTCCTTGGTCTATTTCTTGTAACAGACTGTTGATCATCTATTGTGGCTCAGACAAATGCCCTTTTTAAGCCAACAGAGGAGTGTATTCAGAGGTGACCTTAATTCGAGGTGAGGCAGGGAAAAAGGTAGGACAGTAAATCATTGAGTACATTATTATTATTTTTTCTATAAATATTTATTTCTAGTGCAAGACACCACTACTTGATTCATCAGAATACTTTTAGGGAATACGCTGACACACACTCTAGTCTAATCACACCATAACACATCTATCTAGGCTTTCAGGTCCAGATAACTCGGATTCAAACCAAACGCTTTGTTGATCCAGCTGCAGGATTACTTTTGTAGAGGTCATTTTTAGGCTTAGTTCATTAATGAATTGGGTCAGGTCACACACATTTCTTGGGACCAAAGTGGTAACACTCGAGTTATCTAGAGCCAGGGAGACTAAATTGTTGCCATCTATGTGGGTGGACTGTTTTGAAGTCAGTAACACGCAGACAATGAGAAAATGACACACTGCAGGCATTGACAGAGGGCTCACAGTTCTGGTCCGAGTCTTCGATCAGGATTCGCAGTTTCTGCACACAGAGCTGAGGGAGAGACAAAACAGAGTGGGGGTTGGGGAGGAACCATTAACATCAGCCTTTCCAGACCAGTTTCAGTGTTATCAATACACAAGTTAAAGAATGACAGATGTCTGCTGAGACTCTGGTGGCTTAGACTTACCCTTATTTGAGCTTCTGAAGTATAAATTTCACTTATAGCTTCATTTTATATTGATTAAACTTTTTGTGACCCATAAAAACAGTAACGCGTGTTTATGAAAATCCAAATTGCAATATGTTTAACTTGTAATACATTTATTTATTGCAGTTTGTTTTAAGAGTATGGGGTAGTCACCAGAGCCTCCTCCATCAATGAGAAACACAGTAATAAGACAAGTACGGATAAAAAATAGTGCCTGATTGTTCATGGATTTTTCACAGTCACAAGGACATACTGTAAAACAAGAAAGGATGAGCGTTGCAATGTGTGCTAGTCCTTGTGACAATTGCTTTTTTGGTTTCCTTTTATAAATGAACAACAACAAGAAAGAAAGACCCCAGTGAAAGCATGCAAATTTAACTGGAGTGGAAAGGGTTGATCAGCGGTGCAGTACATACGAGAGTCAATGGAGGAATCTTACCTGGATACTAGCACTGTGGTTAGGCATCCCAGACGACAAGGAGATCAACACTGAGGCACAGAGGGAAAAACATGATTAATGAGCACTTTATTTGGGTGTTTGTAGATGATTAGAACAAACCTGCAATCACGGTGTTGACACATTCATACAGCAGGGACATTGCCGAGGTACTATGAATGAGAAAATACTTTTTATAAAATACATGTTACTAAACCAATACAATGCTATGAAACAAAACAGTCATAAGCTAACCTGTGAATAAGATTCGTCAAAGGCTCGATCAGCTTCTTCCCCAATCGTGGCTCTAGTGGCGTCAGCGCACCAAACTGACGGGAGGGTTTTCATTAATATACTAATGTAAACAAAATCAACCAACTAGTATTACACGCCAGCAGTTAACTCACCAGCTTGATAATCTTAATAAGAACCCAGTTGTTAGTAGAGGAGGTCATGAGTTTAAAAAAAGTGGGGCAAGAGACAGGTAGTTTCTGGGATTCCTTCGGGCAAGTTCACAGATGACATTTACTGCAGCGGACTGAACCCCTATGGAAAAAGCAAACAGTAAATATTGTATATATTATATTAAACACAACACTGGATATTAAAATATGACTAAAATATTGTATGGAGAAGAGCTAAATTAGCAGAGAACAAAAGCCCAAATATCCATAGAACAATAGATTTTGGTGGTACACAGAGCCGGACTTAATCTCATATTCATGCAGCTGAATAATTTAAATGACTCAGGTGACAGAAATAATGCCAGACTCCAGAAGTCCCGGCACGGTCTAGTCGTGCAATCAGCTTCCTAACCCAGACCTGAACTATACAGTATGTTCAGTAGTGTTTAAAAGGGACTATATGAAGTTTAAAAATGTTAAAATTATGTACTTTCCTCCCCCTACATGTTCCAGCAATGTCCTAATGTGTAGAATGAGCCCAGACCTATTCACCACAACTGCCACTAATATCCTGCACTGTCACTAAAAAGGTGTTAATTCGGGTCCGACGTGCCGTCATGCACAAGCTTAATATAGAAACTGC
Organism: Neogobius melanostomus; assembly: GCA_007210695.1. Classification (NCBI taxonomy): domain Eukaryota; kingdom Metazoa; phylum Chordata; class Actinopteri; order Gobiiformes; family Gobiidae; genus Neogobius; species Neogobius melanostomus. The sequence continues at coordinate 1,108,479 of VHKM01000113.1, read as the reverse complement.
AGTTACATGTAAGACCTGAGGTGGCAGTAGCGAGTATAAAAATGTTCAACTTGCATCTAGTCCCTCTAATAAAACAATACACATTAAACACTTATAATGACATTGTGAATGAGCATAGTGTTCGGCAGAGATACCGGGGTCTGGGTCTTCTAGTTTCTCCTTGAGTCTGGGGAAGGCGGGCCTGAGGGACTCTGGGTACTTAAGGAACACCTTGTACATGATCAATACAGCCTTCTTTCTGATGTAGGGTTTAGTATGGGACATCTGAGGGTACAAAATAAGCACCAAAATATAATATAGTTATCTTTGATATTATTTTTCTTGGACACAAAAGAGGGATTTGCTCACAAGTGTCATAATGTCATTGGCCAGATCTCGGGCCAAGTCTGGAGTCACAAAGCAAGAGAGGCCTGTGAGGGCAACTCCAGTGTCATACTGGTTGGGACTGCTCAGATCCTGAGAGAAGAAAGATGTGACATTTGTATGTTCAGAGGATAGGGGTGAAAAAATACAAAAGGTAAACTGACCTTTCGGATTTGGTTAGTTGTCAGCATTATGACATCTGTGCTCTCATGAAAGCACTGAGACGCAGCTAGATAACCAATCCTCTGAGGAAATAATAAGCAGGTTATATACTGCAAGTACAGCAGATGTTATTCTGCACACATCTATATTAAAACAACGTTTATTCAGTTTTATAAAACGCCGTTTTTGGACACTCAAAGTGTCAAAGAAGCATTAAGCTACTATTGTAGCCAAGCTGCCGGTGATATAAAATAACTTTACAACCTGAACCACAGTCACTGCTAATAAAAAGGTGCATTTTAATACTTCAGCCATACCTTGTATGTAAACTTGGAGGAGCTCATGACTTCAACAATATTGAAAGCTGCCCAGCTGACGTCATAGCCGAGCATTTGAAGCTGGAGGAAGCAGAAAGTTGTGGTTATTAAAAAAGGACTGATGAACCCCTTGTGTGCACAGAAAGGCCAAATGATTTTGGCTTAGAGGCCTTCCATTTCTGTCCAAACTCTGACTGCAATGAGCCAATAAACCCGGAGAGCAGGTTAAAAATAGCATCAGTGCTACGGATTTCAATTAATTTATACAGGTGTCTAGGTCTTGCTGCTGCCACGAATTAAGGTTTGTTCAAAATATACATTCCGATTTCTATAATATTTTTATCTTTATGAGCAACAGTTTTGTTTATTTCACAAATTGATGTTAAGCTAAAAGTCACGTATTATTTTTATTACAATTTTTGCCGTCACACACTGCCTGCCTCACTGTATGTAGCAGCAAATGATGTACAGAAAGAGTCAGTAGAAAGTGCACTGGGATCTTACGTATGTGAGCTTGCACACAGCATTGGCTTTGACAGCGATGTTGTCCTGCTTGAGCTCCTGTTTGATCTCATCGATGCATGTGGAGATGTACTTGGCCTGAAGCAACGGGACAAACAACAGACACCAGATCAGATTATGTGGGTTTAACGGTTTCCAATCCAGACAAACACACAATTGGCAAAAACAAAACATATATTTGTATTGTTGTCATTTTTGTTTTATGATTATCTACATTATAATGGCAATGTTGAATTAAAATAACACATTTACAGACATGGATTAGGCGATTATATACAGTTTCCAATACTCATTCTAATTTGTACTGCATGAGACAAAGGAGGAGACTAGTTGGATTGATTGATTGGGAGATTATTTTTTTATCTTTATTTTTAATAAAAAATGTATTAACAGAAGTATGGGGGAAAAGCTACTTTGCACACCAAACGTGCTGACGTTTAGCTGAGAGAGAGAGTGTTGGTCATGTGTGTGGAGTCATAAGACACCACAGTGACAGGAGGAGGTTGAGGGGGAGGGCCGCTGCCCCAGGACAAACTATACAACTAGTGGGCAGTCAGAGAGGTATTCGCCTCAGAGTCACCAGACACATATAATGTTCTCCTATCACACTCTTCCTCAGTGCTCCATTAACAACCAATTGAAATAGCTCAAGAAATTGGCTGTTGGCTAAAACAAAGAGGGGTTTATGCTGTATTTAAAGTTATGTTATATATATTTACTGAGAAACTTAAAATGTGAAGAAATATTTTATTTAAAAAAGTTCACACCGTGTTGTTATTCTTAAATTAAATGTAGTCATATGTGGAAGTCACACATGTTCTCGATCTATAATCTGACAAAGATTTGGAAAAATGTAAAAGCTGAAGCAAATCTAAAACAAAACGTTTATCCTAACAAAAGCGTACTGTTCTTTTACTTTTTTCCCATACTGTTTTTTTTGTGTGCGCAATGAACTAAAGAAATGCTCAATGTTCAGCCTCAGTACAAATGCAAAAGAAAAAGAAAAAAAAGCTTGTGGCGAGCTGTAGGGTCAGAGGAAAAAGACAGCGAGGTGCACGAGCAGAGTATTAATATTTCAGCAAACTGTCTACTGTTGACTGGGCAACCACCACCTTATCCACCTGATCAGGTAGAGTTACAACCAGGGAACTGCTTAGGACACTGACAAAAATCAAGAGATCATGGACAAACGGGGTGTTAAAAAGCAAATCCATAAATAAAATGTAGGTTTGAGACATTACTTCTCATAATCCTGGATGATAACCGTTTGTAAGATTAACGACTGACAAATATTTGCTGAATAATAACAGGGAAGGGGTATGATGCAAAAGGTATCAGATTGCTTCATTTACCTCAATCCCAGCCAAGCGTCACTTACTGAGATTACACGGTGTCTGTTTAGGCAGCTGGTGTCAATGTATGTGCTTAACATAAAGATATGTCTATTATTGAAATATAAAGTTGAATGGAAGTAAAGCTTTCATTGTAGCATTTCAAAAACTGCAGGCAGAAGCGCAAAAGATGTAACTGCAGTAAGTCAGAATCTGGTATAGTCTTATTACATTTCACACCTGTATTTCAGAGACAGGTGTGTACACAGTTCTGCTCTGGGCTTCCAACCTCCTGCCTCATTCCCACCACTCTCTGAGTCTGAACATCAGGGACATGGAGACGTGGCTGTCCCAAACAGTGCCCTCTAATGGCCCATCCCACCTCTCCCTCTCTGCCAGAGGATCCGTAAAGATGTTACAACGGTTACATCATTTTGTAATAAAACATCGCCAGGCAACACTCCCGTTTTATCTTTACAGCAGATTACATGTTTATTTATCTGAACGAAGGATATATCTTTCTGCACAATTAGTAGTTTGGCAATTGCAGCTGAATAATTATAAATCAATAATATACATAGTTAAATGGGTTCTTTAAAATTAAAGAAAGCTCCCTCTGTACTGAAGTTTCGTGGCATTCAACTGTTATGACTTGGCTGTCTTCCTCCATCGGGCTGTCCCGAGCTAACTGTGTGTTTAGCTGACAGTGTCGAAGCCATTCATCGTGACAGATGAGAGCCATTCTGGAAATGCTAAAAGAAAATCGTAGAGCCATGACATAATATAGAGACAATTCTTCTGTACGTGGTATCTCCTTAGCAGGCGCCTGCAATAACAGATCCTGACTCATGTTAATTTACCTAGCTTTAGCTCGTAACCCATAAGCTAGCTCGGTCTCTCATAACGGTTCATGCAATGCAAATTTAACATCATGGACATTTGGAGAATTATATTTGTTAACAAGTTGAAACATAGTTGTTTTACCTCGTCCTCCTTGTGATTCCTGATGCCACGTACTAAATCCTGTAGATTTTTATCGAACATCCGATCGATGCTCCCTTTGACAATCTTCAAAGCCATGGCTGTGTATGGCTTGTACCGCTGGGAGACTGCGGGTCCAGGAGCCTTGCAGAGGTGTGGAGGGTGTAGACGGGCCCGCGGAAGTGTCTCTCATCCACCCGGCACCGTACGCTCCGGGTCCGCTGCTGTTTACCGATCCCAGTGACAGGAGGATGAGGCCAGACGGGGCGTCCTGAGCTGTGCAGAGACGCTGGCGATGGATCAGCGGAGGAAATGGCTGACAAAATGGCGTCGAAAGTCAGCTGACTTGAGTATTATGCGAGAATCAGTGGAATTAAAGGTCTAGTCCCCCTTTACTGCTACATGACACCTGGCCAAGAAGTGTCACAACTCGCAAATTCAATTACAATCAAGAACCGTGGCATTTTCTTCAAAATGCTCTGAGGCTTTCAAATAGATTCAGACATTTCACACACAAAATATGAATTAAATGGGTTCATTGCATTTAATTTGACCCACTTATCTACATGTTCATTATCTATTGCATTTTTTAACCACAATAAATGAACTAAATCTGTTCTGATAACTGCTAAACGTAAATGTCTTCTATGAAAGCCCTTACCAAAAAGAAGTACATTCAAGTATACTTGAAGTATAGATACTACTAGATAGTATACTTCCAGTTTACTTGTAATGTACTTATCATGCTGTTGCTTGCTGTTGTTTTGTTTTACTCTTCTTCATCATTTATTGTTACTTTGCCCTATGTTCCTTTGTTTATGATTTGCTACCTTGTAAATATTAAATGTAATGTTATTATTTTTATTTTGGGGTGGGCGCTTATAAGCCTTTGGCTTCAGCCCACTCCCTTTGAGCAGGTTAACTGCTCAAACAAATAAATAAACTAAACTAAACTAATCAGAAGTATACTTCACCACGTAAAGTTTAAGTATACTAGTAATAATTATACTAATATACTATTAGTATACCAAGTATACTTATACTAACGTTTACTTGCATTTAGACTATACTTGTACTTGGCTGTACTTATCCGAAGTATACATATATACACATATATAGAGTAACTAACCCCCCCTTCCAGAGCCTCAGCCTCAGCCTGGAGGACTAAGGAGCGCGCGGGAGGGGTGGGCGGGGTCTGGGTCGATGATTGACAGGCCTGAGTCATCTGACTTTTATTTACTTCAGTGAGCGCTACTTGTAAACAAAGTCCGAGCATGAAGTTCCAGCGCTAACTTGTTTAGCAACATGTTCCACTGGGACAACTCTACAGCTCAGCTACACAGGAGAAGCATCGTGGCAGACAGCGGCTATGTACCTGAGACTGCTCTGACGCGCTGGTTTAATTTATTAGAGTGATTCCTCTGTAATTTACAAAGCTAGCGACTTAGCATTGAGCTCGATCGATGTAGCATCGCAGCTAAGGGACCGAACGTAACTGTCCTGGCTGGCTACTTTCAGAATTTACCGATCTATTTTAGATGTAGACTTTTTGCTGTAGTCTACAAGCATGGGAGATGTATGTCAGTGTCCTCAGCAGAGAATGTGTGTGGTATAGAGACATGACTATATGTATTACAAAGCTTTATTTTATATTTCTTACAGTAAAGTGAACAAAACAAATAAAAATATATTGTGGCGAGAAAGACGAGGACACAAGCGAGCTGCAAGTGAGTCAACTTTATTGCTTTCGAGCCACCAGCAAAATGGCCGGAGAACAGGACGAACACAACAATCAGGGCTCAGACACGCCCCCAAACCCCAAAACCTGGTGGGTGAGAGACCCAGCAGGGACCCAGCAGAGACCCAGGGAAGGAGGAGTCCCGAGAAGCACAGGGCAAACGAGCACGCGGGAGAAGTCCCACTCATACTAACGCCCGTGGAAACCATAGACTGTACAAATAATAGACAACTCCTCCTCACTCCTCCCCGTTTACCATAATGACCACGTTCGAGGGGAAATCATGGCGGATTTACAGACTCCGCCTCCCCAGCTCTGACGAATGTTCCTAATAAGGGCATAAGTGCGGGATCTTCACTGTAGACTCGGCCCTTGCGTGACGTGTAGCTCGCGCAACTCCAATGCTAACAGTCCGACCCTCATTAAGTACGAGATTTCTAAAATTTATCCTACGATAACCAGCCCGGTGCCTCTGATCACAAGAGGAATATCTAGCTGTAGACAGTTCCAAAAATTAGGCACCGGGCATTAAAGTTGTTTTTAACGTGTCTAAAGTGCAATGGATTCCAATGGGGGACTAGCGGCTATATGGCGGTACTCCAGCAATGGCGGAGCTATGGCTGCCTCCAGTGTCATCGTCGCAAAGCAGAGCAGCCAGCGGCCATTGGGAAATCATGGCAGATTTACAGACTCCTCCTCCCCTGCTCTGACAAAGCATGTTCCTAAAAAGGGCATAAGTGCGGGATCTTCACTGTAGACTCGGCCCTTGCGTGACGTGTAGCTCGCGCAGCTCCAATGCTAACAGTCCGACCCTCATTAAGTACGAGATTTCTAAAATTTATCCTACGATAACCAGCCCGGTGCCTCTGATCACAAGAGGAATATCTAGCTGTAGACAGTTCCAAAAAATTAGGCACCGGGCATTAAAGTTGTTTTTAACGTGTCTAAAGTGCAATGGATTCCAATGGGGGACTAGCGGCTATATGGCGGTACTCCAGCAATGGCGGAGCTATGGCTGCCTCCAGTGTCATCGTCGCAAAGCAGAGCAGCCAGCGGCCATTGGGAAATCATGGCAGATTTACAGACTCCTCCTCCCCTGCTCTGACAAAGCATGTTCCTAAAAAGGGCATAAGGGCGGGATCTTCACTGTAGACTCGGCCCTTGCGTGACGTGTAGCTCGCGCAGCTCCAATGCTAACAGTCCGGCCCTCATTAAGTACGAGATTTCTAAAATTTATCCTACGATAACCAGCCCGGTGCCTCTGATTGTGTCTAACCCAGTGTAATCACAAGAGGAATATCTAGCTGTAGACAGTTCCAAAATAGTAGGCACCGGGCATTAAAGTTGTTTTTAACGTGTCTAAAGTACAATGGATTCTAATGTGGGACTAGTGGCTATATGGCGGTACTACAGCAATGGCGGCCTCCAGTGTCGTCGTCGCAAAGCAGAGCAGCCAGCGGCCATTGGTGGAAACACACAGTTGTCCATTTTGTGCCGAAAGTACCAATGGGAGAACGGTTCGCATTGCTCAACAATGGGCCACCGCAGCGCCCCGACACATCTGGACCGGTGGGATGGACCAAACTCTTCTGAGAACCGGAGTCCACCAAAAACCGACGTCCTGACAGGGAGTCCTTAATGAAGAGCAGCTCACCTTGTTCACCAGCGCCCACAGCTGCTACTGAGCGCCGGCCACTGCATTTCCCGAAACCTCGAACGTGCATGGCGGGACACGGCGCTTCGCTTTGCTGCCAAACCTTTGGTGGTAAAAACACAGGGAGCTCCCACGACGACGAGTCCTTGCGCCGACTGTAGCTACCACCGCTGGATCCTCCGTCGACATCCGCTGGGTCACTGCCGTTGCACTCTGCACCGCAAAACGCCTGGTAGCCAGCAGGACCCGGTAATCACCAGCGGCGAGACGAGGAGTTAGCCAAAACTGCTCGTACCTGTGGCGGGAGCTGCCGCAGGAAAATGTGCGGGAAAAGGAAACCGCCGTCATCCGAACCAAGGCGCGATAACATATTGTCCATTAGGTCCACGGTCGTACTGTCCCCCAATCCAGGCAGGGTGAGAATCTTATCTGCCCTCTCCACCGAGGACAGACTGTACCTCCGCAGAAGGAGCTGCTTGAGAGCGGCGTATTTCCCTAGCGGAGGAGGGCTACGAAGCAACGGCATAGCCCTGCGGGTAGACTGCTGATCCAGGGCAGAAACAACTAAATAGTATCTGGAGACGTCCGCATCCACACCCCGGAGATGGAAAAGTGCCTCGATGTGCAGCAACCACGAGGCTGGATCACTCTGCCAAAAGTTTCACAGCGGGAGCAGCGGGAAACGAAACCGGCAATGTGAGCGGGAGAGATGGCGAAGTCGAGACAGCATCTGAGGCCAAGCCCATGGCCGAGGCCGAGTCCGCAGCTGAGACAGAAGGACAAACACTCTCTTCCACCTTATCTGTCATGCTCACGATAGGGTCACCAATGTGGCGAGAAAGACGAGGACACAAGCGAGCTGCAAGTGAGTCAAGTTTATTGCTTTCGAGCCACCAGCAAAATGGCTGGAGAACAGGACGAACACAACAGTCAGGGCTCAGACACGCCCCCAAACCCCAAAACCTGCTGGGTGAGAGACACCTCTCTAACATGGAGTGAATGAACCCCCTCCCTTTCATGTGTGAAGCGCTTTGGGTGTGACTTGTGTCATATGAAAAGTGCTATACAAATAAGATTCCCTTCCCCTAACATGTACACCACAATATATTATTTTTGCAAGAACATCCATCCATCCATCCATCCATCCATTTTCTTCCACTTGTCCGTTGCCGGGTCGTGGGGTTCAGCTGTTGGCGCTGCCCAAATCACATTGCACCAGCCCCTATGGCTCCTTCTGCAGGTGGTGGGTCCACAGAAGGACGGCCTCATGGTTCTAACCGGGCCTGTTGGTCTCTTATAAGGGGCTTCTGAACCGCTCTTTGTCTGACCCGTCACCTAGAACCTGTTTGCCATGGGAGACCCTACCAGGGGCACGAAGCCCCCGACAACAGAGCTCCCAGGATCATTCGGGTGCTCAAACCCTCCACCACGTTAAGGTGGCGGTTGCAGGAACAGTCCTTTTGAAATTGTTTTCGGTTTGTCATTGAAGATAAAGCAGAATCATGACAGTAATTTGTTTTGCAAATTCCGAGAACTAGAGTTACTGAAAGTAACTGTGCTCATGAGAACCGTGTGGATTCAACTCCCATTTGAGACAAATACAACGGCTTTTTCTCTCTTCTATTTACTGCAGGAACTGCAGGATGTGAAACATTATGTTGGACAAAGAAGGACAGATCACTTTAAGCTCTGGGGGAACATCTTGAATGTATGTGATGTTGTCAAGTAATTTGGCCACATCATAACTGATCGTTTAAAAGATGAGGCATTTACCGTCAGTGCTGGATGTTATGCACAAGCGAACATTCTGTCTCGGAAATTCTCCTCCTGCTCTGTACAGGTGAAACTAGCTCTGTTTCAAGCCTCACCTCTGTACACCGCACATCTGTGGGTGAATTATAAAAAGTGCAGTTTCCAGAAACTTACAGTTGCATTCAATGATGCATTAAGAATTTTGTGGGGAAAAAAACAAAAACCGATGGACAAGTGCCAGTGAACTCTTCGTGTTGAATGAGGGAACACTTTGCGTGCGGTCTTGAGAAACCAATCTATTCACCAAACTACTGGCCTGATACTCTACAGTACTCGAAACAACAAGAAGAACGCTGCTGCTCGTGTCCTGACAAGAACCAGGAAATACGACCATATTAGTCCAGTGCTCTGGTCTCTGCACTGGCTTCCTGTCACTCAGAGAATAGAATTTAAAATAGCTCTGCTTGTGTACAAGTCTTTTCATGGTTTAGCACCAAAGTCCATCTCTGACATGTTAGAGCCGTATGAACCATCTCGGGCTGAGAACCTCAGGGAGGGGTCTCCTGGTGGTTCCTAGAGTATCATGCAGCTAAAATCTGGAACAGTCTTCATGAGGATGTGAGACAGGCCTCCACTCTGACAATGTTCAAATCCAGGCTGAAAAGAGCTCTTTTTACCCGTGCATGTGAAAACCGAAAGTATTTTATCTGCACTCTTGCCTTTTACTGTAATTGATTAACTTTATGTTGATGTTTTATTGATTGATTTTATCTGTTTTCTTGTAATTTTATGCAACTGTGAAGCACTTTGAATTGCCTTGTGTATGAATTGTGCTCTACAAATAAACTTGCCTTGCCTTTTGAGGGGAAAACATCAGTCGTAAAGCTGAAATCTTTGCAACCACAGCTGAGCTACAGGGTGGCTTCAATTAACCAAGTAGCAGCAGCTCATGTACAGTAAGCTGTCTGCACTGCATACACGCAGGTCTTCTCAATGCACAGGAGACAAAAAACTATAATAATTATACATGCACCACTAAGTTTTCAGCTTCTAGAGACAAATTGGTGCTGGAGATACCTTGCCATACCATCCTGTGACATATCTGATAGAAATTTACAGACAGAACATATAAATGCTTCATTTTTTTCTCTGGATTGCTGATCAGTGCCCACAATTAAATCTTGCATGGAACATTGATTTCATCTATTATGTTGTCCAGTGGCATGTCAGCTTATAGAATTCTTCATATTGCAATGTGGTTGGCTACTGTCCTTGGCCAATGTGCCTCAATTTTCAGAAAGGTTCTTTCTTTGCCCAACAGAGAGGTCTTCTGAAAATGTGAAAAATGTGAATCGAAATGCTATGGGGGAAAAAACAAATTACTTTAAAAGGTTAGTAGTTTTGTATAGTCTGTCAGCAATATACTGACCAAATGCATCACTCTGTGATCCGATACATACTGCGGACATGATGAATGGTTCGCATGTGTTTTCTGCACCTCTTGGACTCTGCATGGACAAGAAAAATCAGTTACAACTCTGCATCATGCAATGCAATTTTTTGCGTGCAGGATGTGTTAGCATCATTCTAATTTACATTTCAAAATTAGTACCAATAAGGCAAAACACATTTTCATCACTATCTGATGACAATGAGAAGAAATATAAACCACTTGGGGAAGTAAAAAATATAGTAAACAAAATGATAGGTGTCAACAAATGCATTTATTGGTCAATACTAAAAACTATTCTCCCACCTACTGGTGTAAAATGCAAACAGTTCACAAATGGACATAAATCCTCGTTCAAACGGAGAACCTGGCATAGCCCATTTCAACCTCTATTAAGTTGGCGAAGGAATCACGCGCAAAATGTTGTTTGCAAACTCCAGCCTGAGGAGGGAGTTCGCAGTTTTCCCACAAGCGCGCGCGCGCGTCCACTGGCGCCTAATTTCTAAGTTCTGTGGGAAACCAGTGCAAACCTACAGTTGTGATGGGTCGGTCGTGAACGAGTCGGTACAAAGAGCCGGCTCTTTTAAGTTAATGATGAGAGCCTAGTCTCACCCGAGTGTCACCTGCTGTTTACATAAAATTAAGAACTCTACAAACTTACTCATCCATGAATATAATCAGCGCATCTCTCAGTGTGAGGCTGCAGCAGCTACAGACGGAGCAGGACCAGGGGCGGAGCTACAGGCAGCCGAGGGACTGGGGAGAAACACTAAGGATTTTAACAGTAAATAAAAAAGTACGTGTGTGAAACTAATACCAGCTTTAAAAGAGTGGACACAGATTAATATAAACCATATTATAGCAATGAAAAAAAAAATCTAATTTTGTCTATAATATATACACTCAACAAAAATATAAACGCAACACCTTTGTTTCTGCTCCCATTTTTCATGAGATGGACTTATAGATCTAAAATTCATTCCAGATACACAATATTACCATTTCTCTCAAACATTGTTCACAAATCAGTCCAAATGTGTGATAGTGAGCACTTCTGCTTTGCTGAGATAATCCATCCCACCTCACAGGTGTGCCACATCAAGATGCTGATCTGACATCATGATTAGTGCACAGGTGTACCTTATACTGCCCACAATAAAAGGCCACCCTGAAATGTGCAGTTTATTGCTTTATTGGGGGTCTGGGGACTCAGAACAGTCAGTATCTGGTGTGACCACCATTTGCCTCATGCAGTGCAACACATCTTCTTCGCATAGAGTTTATCAGATTGTCAATTGTGGCCTGTGGAATGTTGGTCCACTCCTCTTCAATGGCTGTGCGAAGTTGCTGGATATTAGTGGGAACTGGTACACGCTGTCGTATTCGCTGGTCAAGCACATCCCAAACATGCTCAATGGGTGACATGTCCGGTGAGTATGCTGGCCATGCAAGAACTGGGACATTTTCAGCTTCCAAGAATTGTGTACAGATCCTTGCAACATGGGGCCGTGCATTATCTCGCTGAAACATGAGGTGATGTTCATGGATGTATGGCACAACAATGGGCCTCAGGATCTCATCACGGTATCTCTGTGCATTCAAAATGCCATCAATAAATGCACCTGTGTTCTTCGTCCATAACAGATGCCTGCCCATACCATAACCCCACCACCACCATGGGCCACTCGATCCACAACATTGACATCAGCAAAGCGCTCACCCACACGACGCCACACACGCTGTCTGCCATCTGCCCTGAACAATGTAAACCGAGATTCATCCGTGAAGAGAACACCTCTCCAACGTGCCAGACGCCATCGAATGTGAGCATTTGCCCACTCAAGTCTGTTACGGCGACGAGCTGGAGTCAGGTCAAGACCCCGATGAGGACCACGAGCATGCAGTTGAGCTTCCCTGAGACGGTTTCTGACAGTTTGTGCAGAAATTGTTTGGTTATGCAAACCAATTGTTTCAGCAGCTGTCTGAGTGGCTGGTCTCAGACGATCTTGGAGGTGAACCTGCTGGATGTGGAGGTCCTGGGCTGGTGTGGTTACACGTGGTCTGCGGTTGTGAGGCCGGTTGGATGTACTGCCATATTTTCTGAAACGCCTTTGGAGACGGCTTATGGTGGAGAAATGAACATTCAATGCACGAGCAACAGATCTGGTTGACATTCCTGCTGTCAGCATGCCAAGTGCACGCTCCCTCAATGCTTGTGGCATCTGTGGCATTTTGCTGTGAGACAAAACTGCACATTTCAGGGTGGCCTTTTATTGTGGGCAGTATAAGGTACACCTGTGCAATAATCATGATGTCAGATCAGCATCTTGATGTGGCACACCTGTGAGGTGGGATGGATTATCTCAGCAAAGCAGAAGTGCTCACTATCACACATTTGGACTGATTTGTGAACAATGTTTGAGAGAAATGGTAATATTGTGTATCTGGAATGAATTTTAGATCTTTAAGTCCATCTCATGAAAAATGGGAGCAGAAACAAAGGTGTTGCGTTTATATTTTTGTTGAGTGTATATATATATATATATATATATATATATATATATATATATATTATATATATATATATATATATGTAAAAAAAAAATGAAGAGCCATTTGGGAGCCAAAAGCAGGCTCTTTTTGGTGAGCCGATCCAAATGATCTGGTTCACCAAAAAGAGCCGAAAATCCCATCACTACTGACAATCGCTAATCCTTCTCCAACTCGCTAAGGGGGCGTGAGCGAGACTGGGCCGGTTTTATAGCCCAGTACGGTCGGTACAGTGGCGCCACCAGGGGGTGGCATGGCCACCCCTGGCCGACTCCTGGCCACCCCATTGGCCACCCCACTGGCCAGTGTTAATTGGAGTACTGTAGTATCAGTTATGAATGTTATTGGATCATTAGTAACATTAAATATAAAAAAACAAAACAAAGTATAGCAGTAGACGTTTCCTTAAGTCTTTCTGATACTTTTCTACAGGCCAGTTTACTACAACAGTAAATACAATTGTGAAATTATGGCTGATAGTTTTGGTTTGCCACCCCCAAGATTTTAAGTGGCCCCATCTGGCCACCCCTATGAACAATTTCTGGAGGCGCCACTGGGTCGGTAGGGCAATGAGGGCAACTGACGTCAGGCTTCACGGCTGACGTCAGCCTTTACGCCTCCGCAGATAGTGGCACCAAATTCAAAAATCAAATGCAGTAAAGACAGATTGCCTGTAGATGGCGCCTCACTGACGGTTTTAGGCATAAAGTTGATCTTTCCACAAAATTGCACTAAAGTGCCAAAATTATGACCAGGATATGTAGACAACACTATTGGACACTCATTTATACAGTTTATCAGCAAAAAAATGTGGATTTGAGGGTGAGTTTTCGTTATAAGTATACTTATCAGGTACTGAAAGTATACTTTTTGGTAAGGGAGGTTAAACACACTTCGACCATAGTCACAAAATCATGCTGAGAGTTTTATTCAATTCTCAACTAAGTGATAGAAATGCTTTTTCAATTTATATACCACTAAAAACACCTGTTGTAAGCGTGTGACAGGACAGCATCACAGGCAGCAGCTACACGAGATCTGAGACAGATTTTATGAGTTATGTCCAAGTCTGTACAAGTACTCCATTAAATATGCACATCAAGCTGACATTACATGTTAGAGTGCAAGGTTTAACTGCAATTAATGTAGACAAACTGTAAATCAAACGGTTTGCAAACAAGGTAATAAAACATGTGGACCTCTATTGTAATTACAAGTTTAGGTGACACAGTTCATGGCTTTACATTTCAGAACGGATTAACAGGATCAGATAATTAAAAGGGAAATTAGCGTAAAAAACAACACACTTAGTCATTCTCATAAATGAGGCCACTGTGATGCTTTTATATAAAACAAATTAGTCCTATAGCTGTATAGCTGCACTGAAAGGCCAAAGAAAAAAAACTATAAGCACATCCCCGAATCCTTCCTTAATTCAAAACAGAATATTTCAAACTTCCAGTCTAATCTTGCTTGAAGTGCTCTGCAAAACTATTTGATGTTCTTGGTGTTGAGAAGAAGAATGGAGCTGTGGTAAAGATACAGGACTCCCCAAGTGTAAAAGTCATTTCAGAAATAAAATTTCCAAAGTTTTAAACACTAGAAGCTTTTGTTGTGATAAATAGCAGATCAGTTGGTCAGCATTAATTGGGATCTTCTGGTTTAAAATCATTGTAGTACAAAATGTCAGGTTACTAGTGTAACAGGAAGAAATGCTCCATCGCTCCGTAGAGGGTCAAACAAATGAGCCACTCTCTTTTAGCACTTGGTCCAATGCCGTTGTTAGTAAAGGTTTCTCAGCTCTCAACAGCAGCTGGCTCCATCTCTGCAGAAATCAAGTTGTCTTCTTCCTCAAACGAATGTGAGTGTGGTTCAGCAGGACTGTCTGGGCTCCGTCTAGAACAATAGAATCACAATAATCAAAATAAGCCTGATTTGTTTGAAATATAAACATGCTTTAGGAATTTCTGCTGAGACTGCACAGAAACCTGTTTGGGCTTGAAGAAGGATCGTCATTGTTCTCCTCCTGGAGAGGTGAATTTGGCTTTTCATCCTTTTCTTCACCCTCTCTCTTTTCTTCAGATTCCCCGTTTACAGGAGTGTGGTCTAAAAAAAAATTCGCACATTTCTATAACTGAATTATAAAACCACAAACTAAATTGATTACCTTTGTTTTCTGTGTCTTCGTCATTTGCCTCATCCTTATCTTCTGTTTTTGGTTTAGCCGCCACCTCACCCTTACCAACAAAGCGTAGTTTTAATTTGTTGTACACTTCCGAAGCTTTTTCCATGACTGCATTGCTGGCTTTGTACCGTCGTATCTGGAATTGACCAATTGTCAGTGGATGCATAATACAGCATATATAAAGATGCGACAAAAGTACAGAAGGGGGACCTTTTTCAATGTAGCAATGACTTCTGCATTCTTATGGAGGATTTGGCTGGTTACTGGCACATTCTCAAGTTCCTTTAAGGCTTGTAGACACCGTTCAATATCCTAAAATTAAAAATAATATAAAACACATCCTATATTACACAATACATCTATAGAGTAAATATGTGTCTACATAAAGTGTCTACTGACTGGGCTGTCCACTTTAAGTGCAAACTTTATGTCTGAGTGGAGTTTCTGT
This sequence comes from Neogobius melanostomus, assembly GCA_007210695.1. Taxonomy (NCBI): domain Eukaryota; kingdom Metazoa; phylum Chordata; class Actinopteri; order Gobiiformes; family Gobiidae; genus Neogobius; species Neogobius melanostomus. Next base: position 1,093,026 of record VHKM01000113.1, on the reverse strand, counting down.
AGTTGTTCTTCTGGAGATGGCTCTGCAATCAAGATGCAATTAACAATAGTCAATAAAAAAAAGCTGAAACATAGCCTAAAAAAACCCCCAAAAACGGCTCAATCCTGACCCTTTTTCTTTTCCACTTTTTTCTCTGGTGGTCGCTCTGGTTTTCGTTTTGGTTTTCAGGTTTGGATCTGAGTGAGATAATGAAAAGATGATGTATGTTATAACATTGTTTCATCAAGTTGGACTCCTAAAATTGACTTACTTTGCTCTGGACCTTTCCTCCAAACGTCTGGCTTTCTTTTCTTTTAATTGCCTCTCTTTTTTTTCCTTTTTCTCCTTCTCCCGTTTCAGTTTTTCTTTCTTCTGATTGTCTGTCTTTTTGGGTGGTTTCTTTACCTATTTTAACACAACAAAAATATCATTATAATAATGACAAGCCCATAATTGGTGTTAGAACCTTAGTCATAATGTACAACGAAGTGAAATCTTACACAGAATGTTGGTGATTTTGTTTTATAGAAAGGAGGCGACTGAAACATCTTTATAATAAAGTGACCATTATCATTATACAGTCTTATTTTAATGCAAGTTTTATGTTCAACATTACTTGACACATTTTCCTAATAGTTTTGTGCTCCCCGGGGGAGCAATTCAACATAGACTGTACAATACCGATGGACCCTCATTTAGGGGTTCAAACGAGGCTTGCTCATGCTAGCAATTTGACTGGGTTTTTGGACCAGTTCCTGTTTTAGATTAGGGCAATAAATATAACACAAAATAGTGAAAGGAAAAACATAGGACGACATTAAGCCAAACACGTAGTGGTATGAATGACAAGCCTGTGTTCAACAGTTTTCATGTCAAGTCCATTACAAGGAACTTCTGGAACTCACCCCCATTTCCTATTAGGCTTCTCGCAGCCAATGGCGATGCTACATCTATGTTTTTCATGGTCTATGGTTGGGAAACACTGATCTGATGCATTCTTATTTTTTACCTCTGATGTGGAGTCTGAGTCTGAGGGAGCAGGGATAGGCGGCGGCGGTGGTTTTTTGGATTTCTTCAAAGGGTGCTCATCGACCCCTTCGTCTGAGCTACTGCTGCTGTCGCTCCCCTTTTTACCCTTGTCTTTATCTTTCTTCCTCTTGTCATCTTCCTCCTTCTCTCGCTCACGCAGCCGACGGAGTTCCTCTGCCTCCTCTTTTTTTCGCCGCTCTTCCAGCTCTCGCCGGCGCTCCTCATCTCTCTTTTTCCATTCACTGATGCGGTCGGGTTCACTGTCACTGTACACAGAAAGAGTTACCTTATGGCTGGAAAGGCTAGACTGATCAATGAGCTGCTAAACTAATAACATAATTGGTGCTGAAGCAATATTTATATAGCAAGAGACCACAATATATTGCAATATCAATCTGTCATCCTAAAGCAAAATGTACGGGAAGTAAAAAAGAAAATGACTATCTCAAATTAATTTAGCCTCATTTTGGTCCTGACTTTGTGTATTATGAATCGGTCAAATTAAATCACGTGATCAGTGCCAAGTCATGTGACGCAGATCTTAGCCAATCAACCCACATGTTTGATATAACGTGGCATGGTTGTGTCCGTTGCATTTTATTAGATTTTTAATAATTGTGCATTTCAATTGAAAGTTAGTAAAAAAAACAAGCAAGTGATTACCTGTCACTGTCAGATGAGGATGAAGGGGCTCGTTTTACTGGAGCAGGTTTAGGTTTTCGTGCACGGGGCTTTGGAGGTGGTTTGTCTAAAAATAAAGTTTTATAACACACATAAAAAAAAAAACTAAGAGTAATGCATGTTTGAAGAGAACTATTTTCTTACCTGCTGCCTTCTTGCGTGCTGGTGGAGCTTTTTTTGCTGGTTGATCAGAGTCCGATTCTGACTTGGAGCCAGACTGAGATTCAGAGCCGGACACAGCTGGGCGAGGTTTGTCATCCTCTGAGTCGCTGTCTCTGTCTGCTGCCTTTTTCTCTGACCCCGATTCTGAGACCGAGTCAGATCCCGATGACGCCTTTTACAACAACAACCAAAGTTTGACATATTACAAAACGTATGTGTGTTGAGTGCGGTTTGTCAAAGTCCTCAGTATGTTTATTTACCCTTTTCTTTCTTCTTGCTCCTGCTTTCTTTCCAACTCGTCCGGCAGATTTCTTCTCTGGAGTGAAATCCTGTTTCAAGAGCACAAGTGTGAGGGGCTAAAACAGTGATCCATATAAGAAAACTATATGCAAACCTGGTCACTGTTTTTGGGCGAGTCTGACTCAGATGGCGTGGGCTCCGATTCAGACCCAGAGCCACTGTTGTCTCGATCACTCGACGAACCTCGGGCCTTCTTAGGGGGAGGTGGCTTCTACAAAGATTTGATTAAGAAGCAAGTTTTAGGAGGTGTATAACTACTGCCAACTGTTGCTATTTACTGATATGAACTGAGAAATTAACAGAATTTCAGCTAAATAATTACTTTTGCGGCTGGCGGCTTGCGTTTCACTCCTCCGCCCCGTCCTCGGTCTTCACTGCCTGAATCGGACTCTACCTCACTTCCTGACTCTGCTTGCTGAGGGACTGGGGCTTCATCATCATCCTCTTCATCCTCCTCACTTCCACCTCCAGCATTATTACCATCACTCTCAGATGAGCTGGCTGGCTACAAATGAAAATGGGAAATAATGATTTAGTGCTCACTTTAAAATGACTCTAGTTATAATATATTAAATTGCGTACCACAGGCGGAGCACTGTAGGAAGCATGTGGATTGTTTTGAATCTCCCATAAGCCTTCATTGAATCCCTTTCTTTTATTGGGCTTCCCATAACGATCGCTATACTTTTCAAAAGCAAAAAGATCCTTTGCTGCAAGGAACGCACTACAAATAAAGTAACAAATACAAAGTCATTAGTCATTGATGATTTGTTAAAAGAAAAATACTGTTATTTTTAGATGAGAAAGACAATCTGACTTGAGGTATATTATTAAGAGACAGAACAACTTCTTACACAGATGCAAAAATGGGTTAAAAGAAAGACCATGGAGTCAACATCCAAGCTTACGTTTCATGGGTTCCAAAAAAGAATATGGGTATTTTATTGGGAGGTGGTTTTACTGCCCCATCAGCCACATCTTCAATCTATAAACAGACCATTAAAAGTTATGCAAGTTCAAGTCTTATCCAAAAGGAAAACAATCTTAGATCTCTAGGCAATAACAATTACATAGCTACAGCTACTTGCAACACGCTCAATGTCTGCTGCACTTTGAGGACTGAGAAAGGCCTAATATTTTGCCATGCACTTCTCCTAACCAGTGCATTAGTGTTGTGTCACGAAAGGGGAATGTTTAGTTCTCTCAAATATTCTCGACACAGGAACGAAGATAAATAAACAGACAAGCTTGAGCATCGCAGTCCAGTCTCCTCCGCCCCACTGTGGCTGGCTGCTGTTAGCGCTGCTTACCCGAGCTGGCCAATGGGGATACCCTTTCATTTTAGCGAAGACCAGGTCTCCAGGATGGAAGTTGTGCGGCATCCTCGTGCTTGCCTTGCAGTTTCGTTTACAATATCTTTATCTGCACAGTCCGTTGTGTCTCTCTTGGTTTGCAGTTTTCAGGTCGACACTTAACCTGGAAACGATGAGCTTAGCTACAGGCTAACAGTACACTACAGATACTGACGTTACCGCGAGAACAAGCAACGACGCCAAAGTACCGCCGACTCACTCCACACTTCCGGTAAGGCTTTTCAGAATAAGGTCTGGTACTAATTGAAGACCTTTTGCCTGTTTACCATCGACATGCTTATTTATTAGTGAAATGTAAGGCTCAACTAGGTACCCACATGAAGGTGCAGGCAGTTCAGGTTTTGTAGTGATAAAAAAAAAGCTGTGTTCTTTCTTACTACACTTCACAGTGTTGTTGGTGTGGTATTTATTTAATTATTTATTTATTGGTTTATTTGGTCGGCTCTAGGCTGGAAATTTAGTCTATGCAAAACATTTTAAATGTCTATTTGCATATTTAACAGTAGTCACATATTTAATAGTCACCTATATAAATATAGGTATAAATAATATGTGCTGCAGCCTGACACTATGCACTGTATGACGCTGTGTCAAAAGGGAGTAAGCCTAACTACCGTCTTGCTAAGCTCACCTAATGCATCCCACTCACGATCCCACTTCCATTCGAGCATAAAAATATGTTTGATTATGTATCTCATGTATGTTCATATTGTGGAGAAATGTAGCCTTCTTATATTGGTTTGTTTGTTTGTTGCTCGAATTGTCATTCATACATAAGCAACATGGAGCAATAAAAACTGTAGTAAATAAGTAATAGTTTAAGATTATGCTATTGTGTAACAATTTCTGCCTTTATTTTGTAAAATAAAACTTCGTTTATTATACCGGAAACCAGACCAGGCTGTACTTTTGTACACTTCATCGATTCACAAGCAGCTAAATGAACAGCCTGACTCTACTGGTCGACAGGAGCGGAAATCCCACCAATTCCTCTTCACCATTGGCTACTTAACCATCAGTTTTCTCGGCCGCCAATGACAGGTTACAATGTGGTAGACTACACTGACCTCCCCCTGATTCACCTCTAACGTGCAGCCATGTTTCGGTCTCTTCGCACCGTCCAGCAGTTTAACTGCAACCTCCTGACTTTTCAGCGGCGCAACGTGAGTAATAAACTCCTCTTTTCCACGTCCACAATGGCCTGCTCCGAGTTCAGGATTGAACGGGACACTTTTGGGGAGCTCAAGGTTCCGGCTGACAAGTACTACGGTGCGCAGACTGTCCGATCTACCATGAACTTCAAGATTGGGGGACCAACAGAGAGAATGCCTATCCAAGTCATCAAGGCGTTCGGTACTCTGAAGAAGGCAGCTGCACAGGTGAACAAAGACTATGGACTCAGCCCAAAGATAGCAGACGCAATCGTTCAGGCTTCAGAAGAGGTTTCAGCTGGTAAACTGGATGAGCATTTCCCTCTGGTGGTGTGGCAGACAGGCTCAGGAACACAGACCAACATGAACGTCAATGAGGTGATCAGTAACAGAGCTATTGAGATCATGGGAGGGAAACTGGGCTCCAAAGATCCAGTCCACCCCAATGACCATGTGAACAAGAGCCAGAGCTCCAATGACACCTTCCCCACTGCCATGCACATTGCAGCAGCCACAGAGGTCCACCACGTCCTGCTGCCAGGCCTCCAGACCCTTCATGACGCTCTTGCTGCCAAAGCTGAAGAATTCAAAGACATCATCAAGATTGGACGCACGCACACTCAAGACGCTGTACCTTTGTCACTGGGTCAGGAGTTTGGAGGCTATGTGCAGCAGATGAAATACAGCATAGAGAGAATCAAGGCTGCCATGCCCAGGGTATACGAGCTAGCTGCTGGAGGAACCGCTGTAGGAACCGGACTGAACACCCGCATTGGTTTTGCTGAGAAGGTTGCCTCCACAGTGGCCTCCCTCACTGGCCTTCCATTTGTGACGGCTCCTAACAAGTTTGAAGCACTTGCAGCTCATGATGCCCTGGTGGAGTTGAGTGGAGCTTTGAACACAGTGGCAGTCAGTATGATGAAGATAGCCAATGATATCCGCTTCCTGGGTTCGGGTCCGAGATCTGGCTTGGGTGAGCTCATTTTGCCAGAGAACGAACCAGGCAGTAGTATTATGCCAGGCAAAGTTAACCCAACTCAGTGTGAAGCTATGACCATGGTGGCAGCTCAGGTCATGGGGAATCATGTGGCAGTCACTATTGGTGGCAGTAACGGACACTTTGAACTCAACGTCTTTAAACCCATGATCATCAAAAACGTCCTGAACTCTGCCCGGCTTCTGGGCGATGCATCCGTCTCCTTCACAAACAACTGTGTGGTGGGCATCGAGGCAAACATTGAGAGAATAAATAAGCTCATGAATGAGTCTCTGATGTTGGTTACTGCCCTAAATCCTCACATTGGTTATGATAAAGCAGCCACTATTGCCAAGACCGCCCACAAGAAAGGGTCAACACTGAAGGCTGTAGCTGTGGAGCTGGGATACCTGACTGAGGAGCAGTTTGACCAGTGGGTGATCCCGGGAGACATGTTGGGCCCTAAGTAACTCATAACAGAAAGATCATCAGTGTGACAAACCTTTTCAAATAAAGTAAAAAGGACATTCTATGGAACTGTACAAACTCTGAATACTAAAATGTTTAAGCCAAAAAAAGAATTCACAATACGCTTGTTAAAAGTGACACTTCTTGGATCACCAACTTTTTTTTTTCTTCCGCAAAGTCTTGAGTCCAACTGTTGAGTTCAAAGGTCACATCAAAGTCTAGGTGGACCATGTCACGCATTATTACATAATGTGTTGTTTGCAGTTTATTACTTTAATAAAAGAAATAAAAGCGGTTTCTTTGTTTTTATTTGTAACATCAAATGATTATCGCATGAACAAACACTTTGGGCTGTAATGTCAAAAATAAAATGCCACTTTGGGCTGTAATGTCACTAGTCAAAAAAAAAAAAGCAATGAAAATGTGGAGTATACTTGGGGTTCCTCTTCCATTACTTTGTCCAGCTGACTTTGGGAATGTCATAATGTTCAGTAAGTGTATCCAGGTGTCGATTAAAATCCTGAAAAAGTAAAAAAACATAAGCAATAAAATAACACCAACATCTTCAAAATGTACCAAATATGACTTGCCTCAACTCTGTGTTTGTGTGTTTTCGATGCTTTGTTCAAAATCCTCTCCATTTGCTGTTGTAAGGAAATAAAACAGATGTGAAAATTACAACTAAGAGGCTACCACACAACAATAATGGGAAATTACTTGAAATGTATGTATATCCCCATTACACTGGCACTTCGAGCTAAAACTTCTGACTTGCCAGACCTACCAGTAATAATTTTATTGTTGTATAGAAACAAATATTACATGCAATGACTTTGTGTTTACGCATACAAAATAGTGTTTGCGTATGTAGCATGTCTACTGGTTAAACATACACATGGCAATTCCAAGCATAGGGCTTCCTGATTGGACATTTGGCACAGGATGGGCTTGAGAACCAGACCAAAAATTGTACACATTTAAATCTTATCATGATTATGAAAACAATTTTTTTACAACTGTTGTACCAATTTGTCATGTCAATCTTGAACATTAACATAAATGTGTAATGTTTATGAAATGTAAATTATATATAATAACCATACCTCACCTTTAATCTAAAACAAAACAGGTAAAATATAGGCAGTAAACTCACTCTTTTTTCTTGCATTTTGTCAAAAGCCATTTGAGCCGGTGTTCTTTTGTCCATGTATGTCTTTTTAGCCTTCACTTCATCTTCATCATTTTGACTTGTCAAGACCTGCTCCAGCCTCTGCTTACTTTCTTTGTCCTTCTTCTTTTTCCTGTAAATAAACATTAGAATTATACACCACATATATCACACAACCAAATCTCGGTACCCTAGCTTTTATGATGGCATCGATTTGGGTGGCATTATTAACACGTTTTATGTCTGTATTTGATTGACAAACATTGAATTAATCAACCAGAAAACACTTTAAAGGGTGAGGACATTTACTACAAAGCTCGAGTTGCCTGTAGTTAGTTAGTTAGTTGAGCTAACAGTCCCCTCGTTCACTAGCTAACTGTTAGCTACTTGAAAGATCTGCTTACAGAGTAACTAACCCCCGAATCGACAGTTCTTTTAACAAAAGTCTGGTCTGTATAGTAGCTAGTATAACGTGTACCATTTGTGACTTACTTTTTCCCAGACGAAACACACCCAACACCCTTTAATTTCAAAGCACCTTTCTGAACAGTGGCGTACTCCGACATCTTTCTAGAAACAACCTCGGATCTTCTTCTGCTTTGTTATGACCGATGCGGCGTATGAATACTGCTGCCCCCTACCGGACATTAAGTGACCAACACCTCCTCCTTGGCACTAGGGGGCAGTGTTTGATGTTACAAAACTAAATACGTACAAAGCGGAAGTCAACGCATGAATGTCAGACAGGAGCATGCTGACCTGATGCGTTAGTTCTTGTAAAAATGCCACAACACTTATTATTTAGATCATTTTCCTTTGCACAATGTTTGGTTAACAGAGCGGCAACAACGCTTTGCCAAATAAACCTACCTAATCGAATACAAGCATGCGGGTATGCCAAGAAAATTGGTGAGTAAAGAGAAGTATCATAACAAATAACATGACATTGTTACACACTTCGTGTTTCTTATGTTTTGGCTAGTTCAATGTGGATAGTGGTGATTGAGATTTTTTATTTATTTATTTTTCCTCTTTAGTTGCTAAAGGAAAAGGAAAAGGCATGGTCAAAGAAGAGTTCAAAGGCCCAGAAGTGTGTAAAGATCCTGTGAGACTAACTTCTTTTGCTGTTGGTGTAAATATTAACAAGCAAGGAGAAGACCCCAAACTGAAGCCTATTGAGGAATATCCAGAATGGTAAGTTCTCAATAATAGCAGCTTCATTTTCAATACATCATTGATTAACATTCATCATTGGTTCAATTGTTTGTTTCACTGCTATTTATGTTGAACAGACACTCATATGAAGGGGTGTTGTTTTTGTACTCAGTTGATTATGAATAATCATGGCATTTTATAATTCTCAATCAAATGTTTAATTCATTGTGTCAGTCTCACTCCTACAATTGTTCTATATATCAGGAGAAAAGGTTCTGTATTTCTGTCCTGACATAACATATTTTAATCTGTTGTTTTTATGTGTGACTTATGTGTGCGGCTTGTAAACTGAATTTCCTTCGGGAATAATAAAGTATATCATATCGTATCATACCATATCTATCAATATATTGTAGACAGAGATGCACATAGAGCTTTTCATTCCAAATTACAATCAAGTGGTTACCCTAAAAGAAAATTATGCTAAAACTATTTTGTAGTCTACTAGTCTAACTCGGCTATTAGAGGTTAGGGTTTTAGCGTCAATAATCAACAAGTTGTCCTTTTGTACAACAATTGATTTGATCTGAACATTTCTGGACCCAATTTACAACATCACTGTCATTTCGTTGTTTCATAATAAAACCATCAGATGTTCAAAGAGTTTCCAAGTTTACCCAATTAAACCTTATAGTCATAATGAATTTTCTTATGTTTTTGAATGGAAAGTTTCTTCTCTTGTTTCAGGTTATTTCAGCTGAACCTGGGAGAACCTAAAAAGCTGAATGAATTGGAGGCTGACAGCTGGGAATACTGGAAACGGCTGAGGAAGGAAAATATTTGGCGTTATAACAGACTGCATAAAGGGAAGAAGTTTTAATCCCTGGACCTGCAGGACCTTTTGTGGACAGGACCAGCCCTTGCAAAGAAGTGTCCCTGTGGATTTGTAAATGGAATAATGCTCTATGTACTGTATGTTGCTCACGTGCATATCTAGTTTTTTTTTTTTTTAATAAATGCTACATAATCATAAATAAAACCTGAATATGGTTGTGATGTGAACATGGCAATGATTTGATTTACCTATTAATAAATACTACCCCCCACCCTAATTTTATTCAACATTTGATAAGTAGGTCTATCGTAGTTTTAGAACTGCTTGTTTTCTTCACTTATTTTTCTCTCAAATCGTTTTTGAAATGGATATGTTTGAGGCTTCAGTAAACCTACGTACCTAGAAATTTAAGTACTTTACGTAAACATTATTAAACAACAAAAAGGTATTTTCATAACCTTTCACTTGTACTGTTGTGAAAATGTGTGAGCAGGTGCCCATGACCATTATTGACCGACCCACATAGGATGCCCAAAAAAGAGGAACCAAAAAACTATTTGACTATTAGAGCAGAGGGAAACCGCCATGGAGTAATTTGAGACTGCGAATTCAACGAGATATACGACAGAGGGTTCGCATTTGTCAATTTATTAGCCTTGACCCATATGACTGTAGTTTTCGATACTTGGGTAAGTTTTTTTTTACATTGTGCTTTGAAGTTATCAGACAGCGGAAACAGTCTTCATCTTTGGGATGCCGCAAAACGTTCACCGCGCTCGCCTCGTTTCCCCAGAACACATTTCAAAAAATTCAGACCTATTTTGTTGCGTAGTGTGGTCATTATTCAAATCTTTATCATGGGGGGGATTTTTTTTGTCGGCATCTAGCTTTATAACAACCCGGAAAACCCCGGGCATTGTCTAGTGGCGCAGATAAATAACCACGACACGAGACTCATTCATAAATATCCTAATTAAAGTGGGGGAGGAGTCAAAAACTATTTTAACTTCTGTTGCGCTCCGTAAGATTGTGATTTTCTTCATACATTATCGGACTTTTGGCTGTCTAAAAACCTCAAGCTTCGTTCGTGCCGGTGTCACTGGTTTCACAGTTCACGCACCATGGATCAGTCTGTCGGCACTTTACGAGAGGACGCACTGAGGAGGCTCGCGACGATGTTGGACAACTCCACCTGCGGATGGAGACAACTGGCCCATGTGATGTCAGAGGACCCCAAATTCCGCTACAGGTGAAAACCCCTTGAACGCACCACACGAGACGGGCTTTTAATTTGGCTATTTCAATGTTGAACTCTTTTGCAGTGAGAGTGAGATGACAAACTACTCGCTCCAAGTATTGAGTGCTGTAGGAAGCCCAAGTCGGACCCTACTGGCTCGGCTTGCTGACCAGTCCTGCACCCTAAACTTTTTGCTTTGGGGATTAAAGAAAATAGACCATCAGGAAGCTCTGCAGTATCTCTCCTACATAGGTATAAGCCACATCAAACTAACAACACATAGGAATGTTAATCATGAAAAAGTGTAATTTCTCTTTCTGATCAGTGTCTGGGCAGATTCAGATCACACAGCAGCCACAATCCCAGCAGGCTCAAATAGGGGGCAAAGTAATGTTGTCCTGCAAGGCATCTGGTCCCAGTGGCCTCTGTTACCAGTGGTTTCAGGGCAAAAAAGAGGTTAGTTCAGGCATCTGCAACCTACGGCATTCGAGTCTTTCCACCAGCCATAGCTCATATTGGCTATATAATGAATAGTGATATGATAGTCCTTGTTTATTCTTCATTTAGACAGTCCTGGTTTAATTTGAAGTCAATCCTCGTTTTGAACTAGGTTGGTCCTGGTTTATTACTAGGTTCAGTCCACACACTCACAGCCAAGAGATTGATTCAAATTAGTTGTCGTTATGAATTTGGTATATTGCTGAAGAATTGGCTCTTTGGATCCAAAAGTTGCCGACCCCTGGATCAGTTCTTTGTAATATTAATATACATTAATATTACAACTCATAATAAGTTGTTATGGTATTTGCTGTTATAGATCGTGGATGGTACGTCACCGGAGCTGGTGATCTCACCCGTCAATTCGAGCAACCAGGGCTACTATATCTGTAGGGTCAGCCATGGAGATAGCTGCATGTTCTCACAGTGGGCTCATGTCCGCTGTGCAGAATCCAGTCCTGGTACATTTGAACCTTACTTATTTTATTGCTTTATGTACATGAATGACACATGAAATCTCTCGTAGGTTGCCCCAGTAGCATTTTTCAGGGATCTGTAAGTGGCTTGAGTATCACTGTGCAGCCGCATTCCCAAGTGTTGACAGAGGGTGACACTTTGTTCCTGGAATGCCGGGCAGTAGCCAACCCTCCTGCCCAGTATGAGTGGTACCACAACTCAGAGCCAGTGCCTCAGCATAAAACACATTCTGTCAAGGTCTGTTTTTGTTGGATAGGTATTTTAGAAATGCAGTTAAATGTGCCGTCGTCAGGTTGAGATGTATTAACCTGACTCATTTGATCACGTGTGCTGCAGATTCCCTGTGTGACAACAGCTCAAAGAGGACAATATAAGTGTAAAGTATTTAACATGTACCATGAGGTTTGGAGTGAAGCTGCTGTAGTGACCATTGGTGAGATCCATATGATTGTTTTGTTTTTTTAAATACCTTAAGAATATGTAGTTATTATAGTTTTACAACAAGTTCTACATCATTTGCTCCGTTTATACTGTATTTGTAGGTCCTATTTCCATCACGGATGCAGCCTGGGTTGAAGTTGACACACGTAGCCCTGGTAAAGTTGAGATAGGGGAACCAAATAAGTTCCTCTCTCCAGTTCCTCTACTACAAACACATCTGTGACAAGTATCGCAACGAATCGAAGTCAGTTGAATGTAAAGTATGTTTTTGATTTTAGATAAAAGCTCAAGGGAATCAGAAATGTTCCCAGCTCAGAAATGGAAAAGTCCATGCCCATCTGCCAGAAAATTTTATGGTAAGATTGTGATGATTGTGGATGACATTACACATTGGTGATCATATCAAAAGTACATGTTTGCATCAAAAGCCACAGACAAAGTTGCTCTGTTGATCGGGAACATGAACTACATGCACCACGGCCAGCTCCGTGCTCCAATCGCGGATGTTCATGAGTTGACCAACCTCCTCCGTCAAATGGACTTCAAGGTGGTCTCACTACTGGATCTCAACTGGCAGGAGATGCACAGCGCTGTTACCGAGTTCCTCCTGTTGCTTGATAAAGGAGTCTATGGTTAGTCTCTCATCACACAATGCGAAAATCAAATGGAGAGCATTGGATTGTGAAACATTTACCTTACTTTTGTTGTTAGGTCTGCTGTACTTTGCTGGTCATGGATATGAAAACTTTGGAAACAGTTTCATGGTTCCCATTGATGCACCAGCCTCATATACGTCCGAGCACTGTTTGTGTGTTCAGAATATCCTCACCAGGATGCAGGAAAGAGAGACTGGGCTCAACGTATTTCTGCTGGATATGTGTCGTAAAAGGTATTCATTTTTATGTTGCTATAGCAAACCTAAGACATACAACCCAAATTAATAGTCACTTTAATCTCTTTAGGAACCCACATGATGATGTCCTTGTACAACCTGCACTGCTGAAAGTGACAGCAAATATAGTGTTTGGATATGCAACGTAGGTGTGAGGTCATTATGTACGTGGTAAAGTATAAAAAGATGTTATAGACTCTTTGTTTTCAAGATGTGCTGACGCTGAAGCGTATGAGGTGAAAAAGGAAGATGTTTCCAATGGTATATTCATTAACTTCCTCAAACAGAGAGTCTGTGAAGATGAGAAGGTGACAGTTATGCTCGACAGAGTAGGAGAAGGTAAGCAACCAATACCACATAAAATTACACCCAGATTTCTTTCTTCCAACCCCGTAACTTTCTTACATTACATTACTGTAGACATGGGCCGGTGCAGAATCACTCACGGCAGACAAGCTCTGGAACTGCGGAGTAATCTGTCTGAACGACGCTGCCTCACAGACCTCATACAGACAGCTCAATGTTCTGCATCCTATTCAGCCCGCAACCTGCAGTGGACTGTTGCTCATGGTATTTATATGGTGCCTAGGCAAAGTAGATAATAAAAGCAATATTTCCTACTTAGACCTGCATTCTATAGAGCTTATGCGTGTGATTTCATAAGAAAATTGAGTGGCTGTATCTCTTCTTCTTCAAATCGTTCCTCAATTTGATTTATACATATATATATATATATATATATATATATATATATATATATGTATACACAGTATATATCTTAACATTCACTCTTTATAGTTCTCCCTAAGAGCCAGACTCTACAGTTTGATTGTGGAGTTGTGGTTCAGCTTGGGTTTGCTGCAGAGTTTTCCAATGTCATGGTCATCTACACTCGTATTCTGGAAAAACCTTCAAATGTGGTTTCCTGCTCTGCTCAGCTGACTGATTTTCCTGTGGTGAGCTCTTTCGCACACATTTATTACACATTCCTTACTTACCTTTTAGTTTATGTTATGTTTGATTGTTTACGTCATGCAACAGGACGTGGAGATTGATTTGAAAAAGAGTAACCAGGAGACACTACTTGATGCTGGATGTTTGTTATTAATCCCAGAAACTCCTCCTGCGGAGGCCCACAGTCGTTACACACGTATATTTGGGCTGCAGAGACTCAAGGTTGGCATTATGGATTTTGCTTGGAATTGAATGCATGCGATTATTTTGGTATCATACTGTAACTTTATTTTTGTTTTGTTGACAATTTTTGTTTGGTGCATTCCACATTCCAAACACTGCTACATCATCATCGGCTCCTAAATGTACAACTTTTCAACTCTAATTTATCTAATGCCATTTATTTTTGTCATTACAGAAAGAACTTGTTTTCACAGTCTGTTTGTATTACACCTATTCTAACCTGGATGAGGAAATCCTGGAAAAGCTTTCAGTAACTGCAGGAAAACCTCTGGTCTCCAAACTCAATCTCTGTGAACCACGACCCTCTTCTTCATGCATTGAATCGTTTAATGTTACTGAGTGCTCTCTCTATACCTCTGGTGGTTTGGATGCCTGGTCCTTTCATCTACAGTCTGACAGAGGAGGGGAATCCAGTGCAAGAGGGCCACAGGAGACAGAGTGTGATGATATGTTTGATGCTCCCTAACCTCTTGATGGAGATGAAACATTGTAAAACAAAATTAAAAAAATCTTTTTAATTTTACTGAAAAATGTATTTATTTTTAACTGTAAAAATGCTTGAATTGTTTGCAACATAATCATTCCACGCAGAGCGGAATGCGCATGCGCATCGATGTCTCACGGCGACCATTTTGTTAAAGAATCAGACGAGCAACGTTTTATTCAGTGGTAGACAAACCCTGAAAACGGAGTTTTGCGTTTGAATTAAGCAATACTGTGCAGGGATAAACGATGGCGGAGCTATCTGCAGATGTCGATGTCCCCGTGTGTGTGGAGATAAAGAAATTATCGGAATTGAAAGTTATTGACCTCAAGGCCGAGCTGAAAAAGCGAAATTTAGACACGACTGGGGTTAAAAGCGTCCTTTCTGAGCGTCTGAAAAAGGTAAGAAAGCCAGTATTTGCAGCACACGTATGTGTCAACAATATAATGTGGACATGCGTCTGTAGTATACGTGAAGTAGCCTAAATAAACACAGCAATAGCCATTAGCGTTTGCTGCTCTTACGGGGTTTGTAGCGCCATAAGCTAGTTAGCTTAGCGGCGGTTGTTAGCATAGCTTGCCAATCAGTTAATCAGTTTTATTTGAAAACACGGCCTCTTCTGTCGTGACGTGGTAGTTAATGTTATGTTCTGTAACGTTAATGTGTAAAGGCAATCGAGGAAGAAGGTGGAAATCCAGACGAAATTGTGGTATCTATGGAAGCACCCCCGAAGAAAGCGCCTCCGAAAAGGGCTACTAAAGAAGGTAATGCTGTGATATCTCGCTAATCAGTATTTAAGTGTTCAACTCTTAAATATACCGAACAAGATTCATTCATTGCTCCTTTATACTTTGCAGATGCTAAACAAGAAATTGGACTTGAGGACAGCATTATCGATGAGGACTCCCAAGATGACCAGGTGATTGTGATGCAGAGCCTGCCACACTTTTCAATTATGAGCCTTTCATTTATCAATAATCATAGCAGTAGTAATATAAGTTATTATTTATTATTGTTTTTGTCTTTATTCCACCAGGGATATCTGGAGAATGACAATATGGAGGAAATGGACATCCTTGACATGAATGTTTTGGACGAGACCGTAGACTTCAGTAAAGACAGAGCTGAGCCAGACGCACTGGATGAGGACATCTTGAATTCAGATCATGGAGAAGAAGAGGTTTGTTTGAATTTATGCCTAAAATTAAAGTACATTTACTGTGGAGCCAAATAGTAGTTTATGGTCTTGTAAATAACTCAGTCAGACTATTGAGAATGAGGAGTCACGTGCCGAGTTGGGGTGATTTGGGGGGTGATTTGGGGGGTGATTTGGGGGGGGGGGTGCTCTGAGCCGGTCGGCCCTGTTGGAAGCCGATTAGGGGCACATCCCCAGAATTTCACACATTCCTCATATTCAGAGCACTTTAAATTATACGCATTTACGTTTTCGGCGAGACAGAGACAGCTCTACCAATACGAAAACGAAGAAAGTAAAGCAATGCAAAGAGATAAGGCGAAAGAAAAGGGACTTTACAGGAACAAGCTCATACCAAGCGCAAAACAGCGGTATTTGGAGAAGCTTGCGGACATTCAAAACATCAACACACGAGCTCCCTGAAAACAGCGTTGTACTGGCAAAAGTAACTTTCTTCACATGCGTTTTAGTGTATTGTGATTACATTGCATTGAGCGGACACTTCTTGACCAAAATGACAAAGTAATACAGTGCGTGTTTCGTAAACACTACATTGTTACGAGATGTTCAATGTACACAAACGTTTCCAACATGTTTTGACAGGTCAGAGTGAGACTTGCGCACCTCGATGCTGTGTCCATTTCGGTAACCTAAAAAACTGTATCGTTGTATTGTTCCTACGTTTTCCTTATCTATAGTGTGAGGTATTGGAGCAGTTTTTAATGCAGCAGTGACTTCCAGGCATGGTAAAACAGTGTGGAATAGCAAGAACCTCCGCTACTACCACGTTAACAACACATGTAAACAATGTGTATTGCCGCCGGACGGCATCCATAATGGCGGCGACGGGGGGGGGCTCTGTGCCGTGACGACAACTCCTCATTCTCAATAGAGAAATGTCCTCCATAACTGTTTGTAGATCAGTTGTTGACACAACACTCTTATTGTGTATTTAAATTGCTTTAGATGATGCTCTGGTTGGTTGAGAACTGTATATTATTGCATTGTTAAAAATGTTTATTTTGAGCAGTGCTGTATTTGTCAATGCTTTGATTGATTTTTGGTCTTTCCAGGATGAGCCAGAGGTCAATAAAGACGATGATCTTGCATGCTCATCCATCCAAACGGTATGATTGGCTTATAATTTGGGTGGAGACATAAAAAATTGAGACATTGGTTGTGCTGTGCTTTAACAACTCTCCTATTGATTTTAGGCCAACGATCCAGATGCTAATGACGCAAACATTGAAGAAGCAGGTAATGCAAACCACTGGTTAGACTTAGAGGTGTTATCTCGATAGAACTGTTGAGGGAGTGTATTTTTCTTAGTTAAATTTTTTTGAGAGACTGGAAACCTCCAGAGATTTGCTGTATATGTGCACAATTGTGTTTTTTGATCTTTTCCAAATATTTGTATATCTGACCAGAACAACTGCTTGGTCTTCATTTATTTAACAAGTTGATGCACGTTGTCAGCAATTTTTGGGGGCAGGAGGGAAAGTTGCAGTGTTTCAGGTTTCCTTATGAAGTGAAAGAAGATTTGAAGACTTGCTGGCTGTGACTGCTTTTTAAAGACATGGACTGAAAGCTGCATAAAAGATGGACTCACGCTAAAGTTTGGACATTGATATGGACACTGAAAAACATGTCTGAAGAAAAAAAGAAGATAATGTTCTGTTCTTGTGGCTTTCTTCGAAGCTGGACTCTTGATGCAGATCCATATTGTAGCCTTCTGCTTGCTCAATGAGCTACAATTGTGTGTTGCCCAGTCGTTGAGCTATGGCTCCCTGCCTTTTCCAGTCTCTCATTAGGGTCATCTGTGTGATGTTTAGCAGTAAGAGCAGTGGTCATGAGGCTCCTTGCCAGTTCCTCGTTAAACATTGATGTGTTTCAGAAGTGATTAAACTCTGTGCCATTCTGTTCCTGTCAACTCCGTAGAAAATGACAAAGTAGCCGGGTCTTGTTTATCTGAGCCGATTAAAGAAGACGAGCCGAGCCCTGAAGAAGTGCAAGCCGCCACCATCATCGAGGAGGAAGGAGTCTCCCAATCCGGTTCCAAAGGGATAACAGCTCCCCTTGGAGATGTGGAAAGTGACCAGGAGGATGTGGACACTGACTCCAAAAAGACTGGGGACAATCTGAATGTAACAGAAGATACTTTAGAGTCTGAGAACAAAGTCTTGCAGGATGTTAGTGTTAAAGAGCAGGGGGGCGAGGGTGAAACTGTTGATTCAGAAAACGGGTCTAAGAAGTGTGAGGAGGATGAGAAGATGGAGGACAAAACTGCGGATTCTGCCTCGACATCGAAAGAGTCCACTTCTGTAGAGGGTGATCAGACTAAAAGGTTTGTTGCTTTCTGTCTACTTGAAACCCAAATGGTTATCTCTGTTGCATTGGCCCCTTTGTGATATATAGTGTGGATGCTCATGTCAAGGTCTGTCTGCCTTACTCGAGAGTAACACATTGGCATTCACTCTAAAGAAATCTTGCATTTTGATTCATGAAAGAAATTCTTATTTGGCTTGTACAGGACATATCGTAGAGTTCCCCTGTATGTCGTTCTTATTACTGAGACCTTTATTTTTGTTTTTGCTTTCTCTAGTTCTGATGAAAAAGATGCAAATGCGACATCCAAAGATGACAAGGGTAAGTTTATAAGATGTACAGCACCTTTTTCAAAAAATGTCTGCGTCGATTATTGGTTTTCCTTTTACTAGATGGAAGTGGGGCTGCAGCAAGCAGTAGAAATCTATGGGTTAGTGGTCTCTCCTCGAGTACCAGAGCGACTGATCTGAAGACTCTGTTCAGCAAATATGGAAAGGTAACCTGGTCACTGATCAATGACAAATGTCCATCATGTTAAAATGTATGAACTCTTTGAATTTTTATTTCTATTTTTTTGACAGGTTGTTGGTGCAAAGGTAGTGACTAATGCTAAAAGCCCTGGAGCTCGTTGCTATGGCTTTGTCACCATGTCCACTACAGAGGAGGCCACCGAGTGCATTAGCCACCTCCATAGAACAGAACTTCATGGTCGCATGATCTCTGTAGAAAGAGTGGGTTATCATAAAGATCATACTGTATGCATGAATGTTCTTGCCACTTATTTATGTAATATATTTAATTTTCAATAGGCTAAGAATGAACCTGCTGGCAAAAAGCCCTCAGACAAGAATGATGGAAGGACAAGGAGATCCTCTACTGATTCCAAGTAAGACTTCATGAGGGCTGCAGGCATCCTCACATTCATCCCAGTTTACAAGGATACATATGCAAAGAGAGGCGCATAATATCAGAAACTGATGATGAACTCATGATGCTCTTAGTCAGATCTTTTGTCCTATATGCTTTATTAAGCAGGACGGTGTTGCGTGACAGAAACATTTCACCAGTTGCCTGAACCGGTGGGCTGGCACGGTGCTTGGTTTCGGAGCTGCAGCCTAAACCACTTGGCTGTTGCGCAGAACAACTTTCCCATTACCCTAGCACACACAAACTAGATGCATTTTTTTTCTCAGTGTGTGGGCTGGGGGTTTTAGTTTAGATTTTTATTACATTTAACTGTATTGTTGGGGCGACAGTGGTGCAGCCGGTAGAGCTCATTGCCATGCACCCAGCTTGCCTCCAGTGTCTGCGTACATTGCTGTATGAATGAGCGTGTGAATTGGTGAGGGGTTCCTTGTTGAAAAGCGCTTTGAGTGCCTAAAGGCCTTTTTATACTTCGGCGGCCAGTCTCGCCCACCGCAGCCCCGTCCGCTTGACGCAAGCCAGAATCGTTCGAACTTCTGCGTAGCTCCTCTGCCTTCACATAGTTATGTCTATTTTGAACATTGTTTTTAATAACATAAAAAGTGAAAACACAAAAGCACTAAATCATAGGAACAATATATTCATGAAAAATTACTTCAAAGAGTGAGACTGAAGGAGTTTGTTGTGTGTTTCCTTGTTTTGCAAAAGGATCAACCAATCACGGCACTTGCGTTCTGCAGCACTGGCCGCGGAGTCACCTTGTGCGGCAGGTGCACTTCAGCGGCAGATGCAGCTGTCGCGAACTCCCTGATTGGCTCCCAAGTGCGTCCAGCACGTAAACGCGGAGCTGTCACTGAAGTATAGAACAGCCTTAATGGAGAAGTGATGTACATTTGTTAAGTGATGATGTCACCACTAGCCCTATTCACTATAATGAGATTTTGCTGATTTGAACTTGCTTTAGAGCCGACTACAAGGCTCTTTTTAAACATCTGAGCATAAAGAAATATTACATTTACTCTGGCCTTTCTTTAGTAATGCTTTTCTGACATTAATTATCAAATTATTTTTTTTCCATACACATTTAAAATAAGCCTTCATTATCTTTTGTGGTGAGCTATATCATTGAAGTTGGGAGTAAACTCGTTTTTGGCCTTGTATCTTTTTTTCAGCAGGAGATTCGGATTAAGTAGCCTTTTGTTTTTAAGTATGGAGTTCTCAACAGTTGGGACCCGGAAGTAGCTTATTATTGTGTGTGATGTCACACATTTGATGATGTCAAACATTTAGAGATTGTGGAATGTCAAATTGAGGGAGCATTCAAATAATAACATTGCAGAGATAGCCGCTCAATTTTCTTATGGAGACCTAGGCTAGTAGGCCATTCACTATGATTAACCAAATTAACTTTACTTTTAGGGCTGAGAAAGATGGAGAAGGAAAAGATGGTAAAGGTGAGAGATAAAGCAATTCTAGGTAAAAGGTGCCTTGTGATTTCTAAAATTCCAATACCTACCCTCTGTACATAGGAGAGAGAACTGTTGTGATGGACAAGTCAAAGGGAGAACCTGTGGTCAGCGTCAAAGCCAAAAGCAAGGAGCGAGTAAGTGATATTTTTGTTACTTTTATATAGTCATTATATGGCTTATAATGACTTTTGTTCCTGGTTAGAGCTCCAAGAGCCGTGACCGCAGCTCGTCCAGTAAAGAAACAAAAGACATTCTGTCATTTAATCAAATAATGGAGCACAGAGAACGGGAGAGGCAGCGTCAACGTGACCGCGAGGTCAGAGAGGTGGAGCGGCGTGTATACACGTAAGCCTGACGTACCTTTTTATGGAGCTTTGATTTAAGGCTTTCTGTAAAGATTGAGTCGTCTTTAAATTGATTTTATAATGACAGAGACCGGGATAACCGGCCACACCGTGAGAGAGACCGACTTCGCATGTTCCGGGAGAGAGAGGAGAGGAACAATCTGATGCAGAAGAGACAATGGCTGGAGGTACTATCATCTTTTAATCTTTACTAAGATTATTAAGTTTTAAATCAACAAACTGACAAACGTTTTCCTTTTAGGTTGAGAAACAGCGTCTTGATGCCGACCGCATGGAGCACCAGTTTCTTGAACGCGAGATGCTGCGTATAGATTATGAGCGTCGGCGCGAGCAGGAAAGGATCCTGAGAGAGCGTGAAGAACTGCGAAGGCAGCAGGAGCTACTGCGCCTTGAACAGGATCGCAGGTCTTTGAAGAGGCCCTATGATATTGACCACAGGTACAGGATGTCTTTACAAATGTATTTAACAAATGTTCCTGTACACCCAGTACCAGTGTGCTTTTGATTTAATCATATTCATCTTTTACTTCTAGAAAAGATGACTGGGTGGAGAAACGCATGGCTGTGGATGACCGTTATAGCCGCTCAGACTTAGGCCGGCAGGACCGTTACCACGACTTTGACCAAAGGGATCGAAGCCGATATCAAGACGATGTGGACAGACGCGACCACAGAGATAGAGATGGACAGGTGAATAACCCTCCAGGACCCCACTTTAGAACCACTTGAATAAAGCATTTGAAGAGAACTCGATGAATTTTGAGCGTCATGTTTGGCAGCCTGTTGTTATTATTATTATTATTATTATTATAGCGAAAATAAACCAGCGCAGCATGATCTGCTCCTGGCAACGTTAAAGCCTGAGGCGAATAAACCCACATTAAAGATGTGTTTTTAATCTAATAAAACGCCTGTAGAAATAAATGGCAACGGTACTAAATATTGTAAAGTGGAATTTGCATTGATTGAACAATGTTAATTGATGTAGATCAGAGGTTCCCAAACAGTGGTACGTGTACCACGAGGGGTGCGTAAAGAAAGTTTCGAGAAAAACGGTACGTTAATCACAATCTTATAGAACTGGATTACAGCTGCCACACTGGGAATGTGGTTATAGAGGTGGAATTGCCTTCTACTTCAGAGGCATGTGCTTGTTCTGGACCTTAACGACACCACTCCGAGGAGCGAACGGGATGAGAAGCAAATGCGGCCGTATCGCTCCGTCCTCTGCCGCTAAACCAGCGCTCTCAGAGTGGATGGGGCTTTGTCACATTTAATTTACAAGTTGATGCATGGCGGCACACGTGCAAGACTTTTAATGTCCTGCATTAAAATGAGCTTCGCATTAACAAAATCTTCAACCAGCACTTTCAGATCTGTAGCTACTGTTGGTTTGACAGTGGGGAGATGCTCGTGTAAAGCAGAGGCAGTCAGTCCAACTCTAAAACTAGTGTCATGTTCAAAATGAGTAACAAAAGCAGCAATGTCCTGGTCCACTGGGACGAGCTAAACACTAAGCTTTACCCCATCACACTAACAGCCTTCCTTTTAAAAAACATTTTCTTAAAATATTTTAATTTTTTAATAGGCCTAGACATTTTTAGTAGTGGCAGGCTAATAATATGTGTACTTCAGGCAACACCAGACAAGCCCAAATTGTTTAAATGTGGAAAACCTCAGGGTTTCTGTGGGACATTAAAAAGCATTAAAGTTAGTAGATTAATTGTGCCAAAATTAAGGGCCAACGATAAGCCATTGTTACAAATGTTTTGTAACTCATATCAATGTTCATAAACACTTAACTTTTTGGTAAATTGAGACTCAACATTTTCTCTTTTCCTTTATTTGCAGCATTTGTCTGATAGACATGGACGAGATGGCAGAGACTATGGAGGCTATGACAAACGCCTAAACTCGAGGTTTGTGAACTGATGAGAAAGGAACAAGGAACAATGTGTATTTACTGAAGAATATTGCAGATTTTTATTTGTATTTTCAGGGAAGGTGGAAGGGACTGGGACTCGAGGAAAATGGATGGTGACCGATGGCAAGGTGAAGAAGAAACATTTACTATTTCACAATGGCTCAATGCACCAGCTAAGTGGAAGCGTTACCCGAGGCGCTTCAGGAAACAAAAAAGGGGCAAACGAGGAGGTGTCAAGCAGGCAAGACTCGCAGCTAAGCCACATGTAAGCGTGGTGGTGGGAAGGACCACAGTCTTATAAGGGAGTCTATTTTTTTCACCCTGTAACATCATGAAGGATGTTGAGCTGCGAGACCTGATTGTCTGGAACTTGGAGTTTGCGTTTTCTTCCCGTGTCTGCAAAAGTATCCTCTCCCTCCAAAAACACGCTGGTCAGGTTGGTCCACAGTGGCGGCGCGCAGAGTTGCAGCGGCTCAGGAATAACCCAACATCTGATCTATGCAATTTAGTTTTTTTTTTTCTTCAAAATTGTCTTTGCGTACCCCCTGGGGTATCCCACAGTTACAGAACCTGCTGCAGAGCGTGAATGAATGATTGAAGAACTTTTCTGTCATTGTACTATATTACAGTTAAGTTGATGCGCGGTGGCACACATGCAAAGCTTGTAATGTCCTGTGTATAAATAATCTTTGAGAACACACGCATTCGGATCTGTTGCTACCACTGGTTTAACTTGTGTCCAACTTGGTCCACAAGGGACAAAGCAAAACACTCAACTCAAACTTTCTTTTAATATTTTTGTATTTAATTAGACCTACATATTATAGCCTATGACACAGGCAAGCCAAAACTGTGTAAATGTGGGAAAATTACATGAGCTCAGTGTAATAGATATAAAATAGATATTTTTTGTGTGTTATAATCAATGGCATCAAAGTAGGGGGTACGTGACTGGTCGCGCAAAACTTCAGGGGTTACATGGCTCCCAAAAGTTTAAGAACCCCACTGCGCTGCAGAAAGTAACACTGGCCTCCAATCTGTTTTCAGGAAGAGACAGCGGCCAAAGTCACATCGGGCGAGGAGGAATGTCAAGGTACTGAATACAAAATTCATATCAGAAATGACACTGGGCTATCCAGCCTCTTTGGTGCATATGTTTTGAAACCCTGTCCATTTGTTGCATTATTTGGAGTGACTATGGATGCCCGTCTGACAAAGGCACAAGTCAGCTTGATGGCCTTTGGTGCACTGTTAGCGCGAAGAATAATCTTATTGAATTGGAAGGATGCACATCCACCTGTATATGGGCACTGGGTTAGGGATGTCATGTTCTATATACAGTTAGAGAAGATCAGATACACAACAAAAGGCTCAGTCCAAAAATTTTATGACATCTGGAGACCTTTCCTTGCTCGGTTTGGGGATTTGGATGCAGGGGATATTACAGTGTAATGTACATTATTTATTACTGCATTGTTTATTACTGCACGATTTGTATCTGGTCTGGCTGGGTGGGGGGGCAGGGTGTTAACAAAAAACCTTAATAAACACACCTTGATCAAAAAAAAGAAATGACACTGGGCTTTCTGATTTGGACACAAGAAAACAACTTGAATTGCATAACACTGACTCTTTATTTGTTTCAGAGGAGGGTACTCAGGATCATCCCAGTCTCTGTCCAACGTTCTCAACAGGCAGAACCAGCTCATGCAGGGAGGAGGAGCCTTCGGGCGCCGCTACTGACCCGGTACAGAATAACAGCCGGACTGTTGGGCTCTGAGAGAGTGGTCTGGTTTTTTGTACAGTTTTGTTTTTCTATGAAGAATACACTTCAACTTTCTTTTTACTCCTGACTCTGTAAAGCTGATAATAGTGGTCTACAATACTTGATATTCATTCGCCTCAGTGACCTGCAGTGCACATTTCCTTTTATTATGGAGCAGCCGCAGTTTAGTTTCTGTTCTTTTCATGTGGTTGTATTGATATACGGACCTTGCTCAGACTACCCTATACTTGCTGATGCAGCTTTTTGTCATTGACCCATTGCTGATATTGTTAATAAAGCAAGCTTGTTTTTTGTCGCTTGATCTTAAATGGGGGTTGCCACTTATAAAAATGTTTTTAAATTGTGGACATAATAAAACTAGTGAATGAGTTCATGTTCCCTGCTTCACATCAACCTGTAATAAAGTCTTAATAGCTAGTCAGAAGTGTAATTTTGATTTCTTTGGTTACAGAGTGAAACAAGTAACTTTTGCAAAGATTTCTCGTTCTTGAGTTACTGGCGCTATTATACTTGAGCAGTGTTGGGGGAATACTTTAAAATTGTATTTAGTTACTGAATACTTGCCTTAAAATGTATTGTTTCTTTGTCTGATCAGTACTGTATTCTGAATACTTTTCACAATTACAAAAATGAAGACTGTTTATTGGAACACCTGTTATAAACTCACCATTAAGAACTTTTGGCAAATGGGGCAGTGGATACAGCATCATGTATGAACTTTAAACGGCGTTTAAATCTTTATTTTAGGGGGGGGGGGGGGGGGGGGGGGGAAAGTCCATTAAAAGTACTTAATGTGTAATATGTAGCTAAAATGTAATTTATTTTGGGATGTATTCCCTTGATATTTGGAAAGTAACTGTATTCTTAGTACTCTCAAATTAAAGTGTAACTTTACCAGATTATACATACTCACAATGAGCATTCTAAATACATGTATTTAGTTACTCCCCAACACTGTACTTGAGCACTTAAGATCTGCTTAGAGGCAGAAAATACCAAGGGTAATATTGAAGCATCTTATCCTGGCCACTAGAGGGTGTCACACAATCACTATCAAGACTCCCATTTGTGACATGAATGACCACAGGGGCAGCAAAGTCATTTCAGAAGTGTACAGTCATCTGTATGTTTATCTGCACAGATTGGATGACAGGGTATGTCAGAGTTTGAGGATAGCATTTGCAGAGAACTCTAGTGCCATGATGAGGACAAGGCATTTTGGTGGCTTTTAGTTCTAATGTTGTGCAGCTGGACCTATCTGAACCATAGAAGTGGAAATCAATCCATCCAATCTTTCATTGAGGGCTGAGCATAGAGGGTTATGTGAAGCAAAGGGCCACAGGCTGGTGGGGACATGTTTTAAATTATAAAGTAGGGCACTGTCATGTGCCTCAGAAGTCAAGTATATCATTTTAATTTGTGCATTTGACTTTTTGACTTTAGGCACCTCTGCCGCTCACACAGATCATGATGTTTGGTTTCTTAAACTTTTAAATATGGCAGTTTGGATCTCAAGGCTGCATTTGGCCCGAGGTTAACCAATAGCTTGGACACTCCAGGAATACAATTTTAAAAACTGAGAGGAGCAATCAATGAGTGGACATTGTATGAGGAATGCACTCTCACATATACCACTGGGCCTGATGTTACGACATGCTGTGAAACATTGTTTACACAGATTCTTGACCATTGGAAATAGGAATGTTTATTTTTTTAGGCTGAGGCTGAACTTTTCGCTTCAACTTGATTTTTGGCTAGTTGCCAGTACATGACAGCGACGTTACACTACTTAATGAAACCACAAAAGAACATTTGCAATTACATGTTATTGTTTTTTCTCTCTCGTGTCAGCATAAAGTCCCACATTTAAACCTAGACATGCAAAGAAAACAGTGAAAGTCACACCAGCATACACCCAGCAGTGCGGTTCCCGAGAGGTTCACATCACAGGCTGCTGCAGATGTGGGCTGAGTCTGGGTCATATATTACAGTTGTTCCCAACTTTTTTTTGCTTCACATGCATCTTGACTCGTTCACTTACACTCAGAGGACCCCCCAACCTCCAGGATCCTGCCAGTATCAAACTAAACTCAAATTATTCAGTATTTAGTAGCATCAAAAGTCAAAATACTCTCAAATTGAAACATTTTACTGTAAACCTTCAATGAAGGTACTTGAGTCATCTTCTGTACTCAGTAGTTGAAGTCTCGACATGACTCAAGTACCTTCATTGAAGATGGACAACTCCTGTACGACTGAGAGCTTACACAGACCTTTTACTGTAAAACAACATAAAATGTACTTTCCTTTGAAAGTTACATAGAAGTTCCAGATTTTTTGTTTGAAATCCGAGGTCATTCCAAGTACCCCCAGCTAAGTGCTCAAGAACCCCCAGGGATGTTTGCGTTTCATTGTACTTTCAGGTCTGTAATGTCTCATCTGACATGAGACCACTGTGTATTTCACCAAGAACTTCCTTCAAGAGAGCAGGAGTGAGAAAAGATGAAGCATCACTGTGCTTTGTGTTTTGCTTTCTTTGTGTTTTGAACGTGTTTCAACGTGTTTTGAACTCGTACCAGAGGTGGGTTGAGTAGTCTTCAAAACGTACAGAAGCACATGTACTTGAGTAGGTTTTTGAAGTAACTGAGTATAACTTCAGGAACCAAGAGATGCATCAGTAAACTCAGGGACCCCTCAAACCTCTGTGACAGACAACAAGGCGGCTCTGTGAGAGTTTGCAAGACGTTTGAGCAACCGCCTCTCTGCTTGGTCAGGATTATCAGGTTTGACTGGACTTTAAGGAGTTCAGAATGAACAACTGAAGTTCAACAGAACAGCCCGCATGACGAGCTGACTGAAAACACACACGTACACATGTAGGAGTCTCTTTACTCTGCCATTCTTCCTACAGTCACAGTAGAAATGTCATGGGGGACGTCATGGGGGACGACGGATGGAAATTAGCCCAAGGCTACATTCCGGTGTGGCTTGTTCATTAACTTGCACTGTCCCTACCAAATAAACCAAAAAAAAATAAAAAATAAAATAACAAACCACACATTGTTATATAATGGCTTAGTTATTATGGGACATGTAGTATGTAGAACAGTATGTATGATTGAGAATATTGATCATAATGTGAAATGTGCATGATATGTGGAAAAATGCCAGTTGCAAATACTTTGTTATAAATTGCAAAAACTGCTAATTTAGTCTAATTTTGGTCTCTCCAAATACTCCCTTACATTTAGCTTCTTGCTATTATTGCATTATTATGTTGTGCTTTATGTCATTGTTCAAGAGCAAGTGGTATAGACTGCCATTTGTGTACGAGTATGAATATAGAACTTTCCCAAGCTCGTCACGCTGATGTGCTCATAAGCAAGTTGTGTGGCTCAAAGTTTCACTGTTGAGTGAAAAGACTTTGTAACCATGGAGTACTGAAGGAAATGCATTTGGAGAAAACTTAAGTATGTACTGAAGAAATTATAAGCTCACTGTCTGAATGGAACAAAGATCTGAAGCAAACAGAGGTGAACTATGAACGTACTACTTTGTATCTGTTATAGCTTACTTTAATTTTCTTTTGACATTTATTTAGTTGGTTTATTGGAGGAACCTTTTCTATTAAATCTGATACTAAAATATCACACGCTATGTAGGCTACTAGTGCTACTATACGTAGTTACTACTGTGACATTAAAAATGCCTTGAAAATGTATCATCTTTATGACATAATCACATTATATTGGTGAGCATTGTAAAATTTACTACTATGAATGCTACTACTTTTACTACCCCTATTTACGAGTGCATATAACAAATAATTCCTCTAACCAAAATTAACAATACATACAAGATTTCACTTTTTTACCTAGTATTTCCTGGTTAGACATTTCTTGATGTTTTTGATCCTTGGGCAGAGGAAGTGATGTGCAAAGAGGTGCTGCTCATCAGTATTAAACCAAAGAGAAATGACTGAGTGTGTGAGCTGCATATGGAAATATTATGCCTCCTATGTCGCTAATGTTTGCAACTATCCTTTGTAAAATGTCCACACTTATTATCCCATCAAACTAAGGACTGATAATAAAAACATCAAAACCATATGCACTTCAACATTGCAGGTTAAATGTAGCATTCATTTTGACGAGTTATTTTTCTAATCCAGCCTAAATGATATACATGTCAGAAAAATACACAGCATTTCAATCAAAGTGCCTGTAGCCTGCAGGGTGCATGTCCTAAACACTTCATGTGGCATGTGGCGCACATAAATCACAGCTCTCTTTTGTTTGAAGTCACATCCTTTACACTGGTGCACCCCTCTGTCCTTGTTAAGCCACTCCAGCCCGTGCCCATGTCCACTTGAATAGAGGGATAAAATACGGCCCTCCTTTTGCCCCCACTTCTGCTCCACTCACCCCTTTATAACCACGTGTGCTTTAGTGGAACACTTGTAAAATGGGCAAATCTAGACTTTTAATAGATTCTTCAATAGCCAGTTAAAGCTTAACTAGAGGGCGGTGTTAACTAATCTGAGGTTTCCCCAAGTGCTTGACCTGAACTGAACCATACATGATAAAACCATGACTGATATTTTAGTGGTATTTCTGCTCCAGCTAGCTTCAAGGTCTCTACAGTTTCCTGAAGGACTTTTGGGTACATTGTTGCGTCTGCTTTTGGAGATGGAAATGGCGGACAATCACATAGCAGATAATAATGAGAGAAAACAAACTGATATGTATCAGAAAATAAAAACTACAGATGGCCTTGCTGAGACAAGCAAATGTTCGATATTGACTCTAAACATTCACAGAGCTGACCAGCAATTAATGGACATGCAAATGCTTAATTTTGATCCATGTGATGATTAAAAAAAAGAAAAAAAAGAAACTTTACACTCATTTGATGGAAAAAAAATAAATAATAATGTGCTAAAGTAAGAGAGAATTTAATCCATTTTCTGTGCAAATTAAATGCCAAAACCTAATGGCAATGTGTAGGTTGGTGGAGGCAATTTGAGTGCAAAATTATCAGAACATGACCAGGCTGATGTAGCTGAGAAGGTCCCTTTATGGTGGAGCTTATTGGATTACAATAAAATTTATAAATGAAACAAAAACAACCCCAGGTATTTCTTAAGCTGCAACATCACAACAATGTGGCTTTTCAACCCTGCTGTGTTTCTACTGTTCCAGTCGAAACGACAATGTCCTTAATCTCTCATTTCTTTCCACACTGACATTTCCTGTCAAATAATGCATATTAGCCAAACAAATGTAAAATAATGATATCAATTTAACTTCTTAATCCCTCCATATCATGGGTTCAGGTATCCACTGCATTCTTTCTGTCAAATTGACAAGACTGCCAATTCTATTTGTATTTTATTTCTATATTGAGCGATGTGGACCTGGACTCTACAAATGTATTACTTGTTAGAAGTTTTTTCATGTAACTATTGTATGTCTTCCCTGCCTGTGCTTGTCGGTCTTTCTGCCGGCTTTAGTTCAAAAACCCAAACCACAACTGCACATTGTAAACTGTAATCAGCATATGAAAGATTTCGCCTGTTTCCGATTTTCCTAGAAGCATAGTTTTAGTCTATAGCTTTTTCTTCAGTTAGGCTATAGGAGCGCGTTGTATGACTGCATATGATCTAGATAAACTGCATATCATGTCAGAGTTTGGCATGAAATAAAAGCCTGACCATGTGTTTTGTGTTGATGTCCGATTTAAATATTTGCTTTCAGAAAGGGATTCAACTTTCAGACAGAAAAGCTTTGGCTGGTCACACTTAGTTCAGCCGGATTTACACTGCGCAGCGTGCTTTGACCAACATAATCTCCCATAAGAACGAACACAAGAATGTGAGACAAATGTGCAGCTTTTTCAACAGTTGCAGAAACAAATCTCAGAATTCAAGGCATTACAAAATTGTTATTTCTACTGCTGATGTTTTTTTTTCATGAGCTCTATCCAGACGAGGGCTCAACAGTTTGGGGTTTGTTTATACAATACAAATACATTACAAAATTGCAGCAGTTTGTCTTGAGCTCAGTGGTGTTGGTCTCCTTTTGACAACGTGTAAACAACAGGCAACTTCCCTCTCTCTTACTTCAGCTGCATTTTTTTGCCTTTCTCTCCGAACTGTATTTGTGGTTTCTGTGTTCCACATAGTTTTTCTGAATACTTTTGTACATCTTTACCGTGTTTTTGTGGAGGTTTGGTGGATTTTTTTTGCCACCAAGAGTCGATAATGGTCCTGAAGAAATCAGCTTTTTAAAAGTAAACAAAAAGCTAGCTTATCAGTTAAACCCATTTGAGACCAACACATTTCTTCTTCTGAGACACATAAGAGATACTAACACCTAAACACTATTTTGTTGTACAATAACAAAGCACTTACTTACTTTTTGAACCAATGCAAGTTTGGTGGGGCTGTTAGTTTATTGTTAGTTGTGGTCCAAACTCATTCAGATTTTAAGGGAGAAATTCTGTAAATGGTCACAGTTATATGTGCTTTTCTACCGTCATTAGGCATTCAAAGAGCTTTACATCCAGGAACCCCTCACCATTCATGCACCAGTGTCAGACACTGGAGGCAAGGTCGGTGAAGTGTCTTTCCCAAGGACACAACAACAGTGTGCACCTGCAGGATTCAAGCTTCCGTCCTTCCAGTCACAAAACGACCCACCCTACTACTGTCATGGTAATGCTTACACCAACAAATATGGCTTTATAATTAGATGCACAAATGTCTTTTTTCATAAATGTCTGCATGTACAATACAATGTATGAAACAAACTTGAAATAAATAAAAATCAAGCACCTAATCTGACCTCCCTGAATTTCATGATGTAGCCTGGGTGTGGTGCCTAATTTGTGTGTTTAGTTTGTTACAGTAGTGTCTCTCTGGGGCCAAAAAAGATGTCATGCTGAGATAGAGATGATAGTTTGTTGGGAGGCGTTGTTCTCTTCGTGTAATAGTGGGGTTGGACATGCGGAGTTTCCATAAACATCACCTTCACTGCAAACACACATCACATGCGACACACGGCTAAATTTAGAGGGAGCCGTGATGCTGGCTATGTATCTGTCTGGGGCTTTCTAAACTTAGCAATGACACGACAATAGTAATTTACAATGGACAGGGAGCTAAAGTTGCTGTTCCTTTATTCAAATGACACTAATTCGAACACTTTCCTTTGTTGTTATTAGTTCCCATGTTCAGTCCTTGATAAATCAGAAAAGTCCAGCTATTTAGACAGATTGTATTATACACATTATTTATAGCACTAGTGGTCTAGTGGAAGTTGTGAATTAGTATGAGAAGGATCTGTTCAAGTGTAATAAAAGGTGTTTAACCTCTTAATGAACCGAGCACATTTTCTCTAGTTCGGCTTTACCCAAAAGAGCTTACAGCCAGTGTAATGCCTCATTTGAAAGCTAAGACCTACAAAACCCATCTAAATGGAGCTTTTCCCCCACGTCGTCAACACTTTTTTGACATTTTTATTCCATTGCTTTTTTGTTGGGTTTTCATCACATTCGTCTCGTTTTTGTCGCTATTTTGACACTTTTTTCAAGAAAAGAGATTTGGGTGAAGCCAAACTGGAGAACATGTGCTCGGTTCAGACGGGGGTTCATGACTCGAACTTTTCACACCAAGTGCCATGAAAGACACAATTGTGAATGGTCTAGAACAGGACTATACAAGGTTAAAACTTTGCTGAATTAGGTTTAAGCTGGGACTAAACCAGGTCTAACATGGGACTGAATCCGCACATTATTTCTGAAAAGGTCTAGCTCAAAGAATAAAGTAAAATTAAATTGTATCGAGATTGAGCAAAGGCATTTTATTATAACTCCAGGGGGGATTTTTTAAATGAATTTACCAAGATCCTACTAAAATGTTATTCTAGTGATACAAGAGCAGTGAAATGCAAAGAACAACATGGCTGCATCCCCCTTAGTTATCCTCCCCTTGACCTCTTAGTCCAAAACCTTCTCTGTAGATTTATAAGGATAATATTTTCTTTATGTGGGACTTGCTTTAATAATAATAATAATGCCTTACACTTGTATTGCGCTTTACAAGCCTGTATTACCAAGTTTCTCAAAGCGCTACACTGTCGTCATTATCCATTCACTCCATACTTGGTGGTGGTAAGCTACTGTTGTAGCCACAGCTGCCCTGGGGTAGACTGACGGAAGCGAGGCAACCAGTCTGCGCCATCGGCCCCTCCGACCACCACCTACCACTCACTCGCTCACTACATTCGCTAGGCTTCCTGGTGTTACCAAACGGTCTCCCATCCAAGTACTAACCAGGCCCTTCCCTGCTTAGCTTCCAAGATCTGACGAGATGAATACATATGACATTTGGAAACATAGTAAGCGTACTGTTTAAGTGCCTGAATTTGCTGAAATGTATACCGATACAATAATATTTTCAAAGTATCTTCATCTCATCTTGTTTTGTATTTTACTTGGAAATCAGTTAATGCCCTTATGTGTCCTGTGTTTTACTGACATTTTAACATCGACGTCTTGTTTACATTTGTCTGTTTCTTAAAGCACATATGAACTCTATAGGACTACCATCCGAGGTATTCATTTCGTGTTTCCTCAAACAAAACATTGTTTTCCCCCCTCCAGGCTTTGTGATTGTTTCCCTGATTGAAGCTGTTCAACCAATGAGAGAAGGAGGCTTAAAACACACCCTCTGCTGTTTTAGGATACTCCTGACCTCAAGGCATTGACCTCCAAGATAATACAGCCATGTTATGAGTTTTCTAATTTTTGAAGCACGTTGGCAAAGCTTGGTTTATTGTTGTAAACAAATGTAAATTCTGTATAATTGGTCAGATTAAGAATAAATAATCTAGTTTAATCTATAAAATAAAATACTATCTTAATGAGTGTTTGACGTCCAAACAGTAAATGGAAGTATCTGGGAGAAGGATTGTGAATGATTGTGTGGTTCTGAGCGTAACTGGGTTCGCCCCACCCACTTCCTCTCATGAGCCAATCAGCTTCGAATATTTAATACCAGCCACCCATATAGATGAGTTGGAGCGGTAACTCCAACAGACCATAAGAAAGTTTGCCCCGCAACCACAACTCCTCCACTTTGTATCCCGCACTAGAGGCACACCCGATAAGGAAACCTACAACAAAAACGTGAAATTCTTATTTGGGACATTTCAAACTTGATAACATGGGAAAAGAAATTATGCATTTTTTCTCTGTTTGGATATTTCTGGTGAATATTATTGAAGTTTTTTGTACTAACTCAACCACAGATGTGTTTGGTAAGTGTTACTTTCCTGTTGTTCCATCTTGACTGTAGTTTAATTTGTTGCAAAGTTCACTTTATTTTACCTGACGTACAGGAGGTCACAGGAGGCACGTTGTTATTGTGAAAAGGCTCTGAATGTGCAGATCTGTCGCGGGTCCGCATCCCTCCGCACAGTATTCAGCTCCATGTGTGCATGAAAAATGTTTCCATTGGCGCTTTGTTGGAGAAAAGGGAGATAAAAGAGGGGAAAGGGAAATTAGACAAAATTAGCATATGACATAGGACATGTTTGTAAACGCTTTGTGCGACAGACTACAAAAGACAGACTCCTGCATGAATTAAACTGTTAAATATTTTTTGTTTGCCATTTCCTTTAGTCTCCGGACTCTAAAGTCTTTCACATGTAGTGTTTTTGTTTTGTTGTTTTGTTAAATTATTATTATTATTATTATTATTATTATTGTCATTTAATTTCAGATATTTAATTAATTTAGATGTCCTTTTGGATGTTTTTATACACCTAAAGGACAAAAGAGGGCGACACTGCCTCGTTTTAAACTGCTGCTAGTTGACTTGATTCATTGAGAGTTATCGTTTGTGCGTGATTTCTTGCTCAATTCATATACCGTTTTATATCAATAATATATTAATTATTGTCCTCTTCTCCTTGAGAGAGGGTGGCCTTGAAGCCTGGTGTGTGTTGATTCTACTTGGTGCATGACCTTGTAACGATTTTAACCTATTGTTTACATGTGTGTTGTAACAGTAAACAGCACCACGACTCCTCTCCCAACCACCACTGAGTGGCTCACAGACTACTCTGACATTCTGTCCAAGTTTTCACGACGCACTGAAGACATCCCTGACGAGGACATGTGCTACATCGAGCCTGGCAAACCTGAGACCATCAGAGAATGTGAATTCAACAATGAGACACAGACCTTCATCATCATCCACGGCTGGACGGTATGCTGAACCAAGAGCTTATGTATGCCAGATTTTTACACAGATGTCTCGGCAGCATAGAAACTGGCAGAGAGGCCCAGGGGGACATATACAACATACATCCTCTGGCCCCTTCTCCCAGACACACACACGGCACACAACCCAGATCAAACACTTTTTAAAGTACTCAAGAAATACTGCATATACTGTTAATTACTTTGAAAAGAGAGGACCCCTGACTGACTCAATAGTTTAGTTACATATTGACTTGCACGATTATTTGTAAAGCAACGCTTGAGTTCGGGCCACCACAGGGACCACCTATATATTGATTAGGAAAAAATTCAGGCCAGTATCAAGCAAACTGTCCTCCACCTGCAGTAGTGTATCAGATTTAAGATTTACAGTGCACTTCAGTTAGATTTAGCTGTATTTGACCTCATTCACAAATGTTAATGTTTCATGCCCACAGGTCACAGGGATGTATGAAAGCTGGGTTGCCAAGCTGGTGACTGCCCTGTACGAGCGGGAGCCCAGTGCCAATGTGATCGTAGTGGACTGGCTGAACCGTGCCAACCAGCATTACACCACTTCCGCCGCCTTTACCAAACTGGTTGGCCGTGATGTTGCCAAATTTGTCACCTGGCTACAAGTAAGACTTTTGCTTGAACTCTCGCCAAACATGTACAGCTGGTCCACAGTTGCAGCCGCCCTGTGACAAATGTACCTGATGACACAATATTCTTTCAACATAATTTATAGTGTTTTTCTCCTTCTCACGATTTTAAATGCTCTGCATCTTGTTTTATGGATGTATTTGTGGTTTTCAGCAGACGCTCTTTACAAGCCTAAGTAATTGATGTAACACAGCTATTGTTTCAATGACTCATGGCAAAAGTCCATTACCACAAGTGCTCTCTCACTTTCTGTTTACAACTCTTTTTGGAGCTTGTAGAATTAGATGTTATTGTCCCAGATTTAGCCTCAGACCTTGTAAAACTAGGTACACCAAAGCCTGGCGAGGTCCTGCCAACAATTGAATAATAAACCTGCAGTGATGTCGGGGCATGTGTTCTCTGACCCCTCTCTCCCTTGTGTGCAGAACGAGCTGCAGTTGCCCTGGGACAAGATTTATCTGCTGGGTTATAGTCTGGGAGCGCATGTCGCTGGAATCGCTGGGGCCCTGTCCAATCATAAAATCAGCAGGATCACAGGTAAGAAGAGCATTAGCCAACCAATAAATCAGTCTGCCTTTGTAGTCTCTTTCTGAAAACACGTTTCAACAGCGGCACACGGCTGCATTCCAGGACTCTATTGTGCCTGTGCTGCTGGAGTGCCAGTTTATTCCACTTTGAAATCTCCCTATGACCTGCTTAGAATAATGGTATGATTACTGCGATCTGGAGACTTGAGAACAGCGGCCCATTAGGCGTTTACAATCAGAGCTCCACTTGTTCCTCATTGGCGGTGCTTCTGAAAATGACAGAGGAGAGGGGTACATTAGGAGCTGTTTGTAGCACAATTTGGACCTCAAAATAAAAGCCTTTTGTTTTTAGGGTTGGATCCGGCTGGCCCCACCTTCGAGCATGCAGATGACCAGAGCACCCTGTCCAGAGACGATGCACAGTTTGTAGACGTGCTTCACACTAACACCAGGGGCTCTCCGGACCGCAGCATCGGCATTCAGAGACCACTTGGCCATATTGATATTTACCCCAATGGAGGCACATTCCAGCCAGGATGTGACATCCAGAACACGCTGCTGGGAATCGCATCAGAGGGGCTCAGGGGACTCCAAAGTACGTCATCCACCAACAACTGTATTTGATTTCATTTGGGTGGCAATTTAAAGCCTATTTATTTAAAGCCTAAATTACCTCAAAGGGTCAACTGTGTTTTTCATGTCAGTTTAACACCTGGGCATCAATATCTATGCTTCTGCATGACGAGAAATCGACATACTTTTCATCACATTAATCCAATGTGATTTTATAATTTTGCCGGCGTCAAAGCATAATTGTGTAAATCATTTTTGGTCAGAATGATCAATTATGAGTCTAACCACAAAATGACTAAACGTGTTGCTTTTCTACTGCACAGATATGGACCAGCTCATCAAATGTTCTCACGAACGCTCCATTCACCTTTTTATTGACTCACTCGTCAATATGGACCAGCAGAGCATGGCCTTCCGCTGTAACTCCAAAGAGGCCTTCAACAAAGGCCTGTGTCTGAGCTGCCGGAAGAACCGCTGCAACAAGCTGGGCTACAACATCACTAAAGTCCGCTCAACACGCAGCACCAAGATGTATCTGAAAACTCGAGACATGATGCCCTACAAAGGTATGTTAAAAATAGAGAAACAAACCAAATCTCTAAGAATTAGTACAAATGATTCAGATTCATTGCATCTATTGCAATGATATTGTTTGTTGGAGTTGTTAAATGTACCAAATGCTTCACAGACATGAGTGAGTGGTACACTTCCGTAGAGGTCATGAGTATTTTCAGTCCGGCTTGTGCATATGTAATGATACACCACTGCATGTCATACACTAGTAATGGAAAAGTCTATTTCTATAATCTGGCAAAGGTCCAAGTTGACAGACAATTGGAAATGTATACTTGATATTTAGTTGCATGTAAATATTGTCTTTAAAGGAAAATGGGATTACCATCACAGTAGTCAGTCACATGCTAACAAAATGCACAATGTGTCCTCCTGGTACTGAACATGGTATTGATATATTCTAAAGAGAACATAGTGAGCCAAGTGTGTGTGAAGACCTCTCAACACGCAACAGCTGTCCAAATGCACTAACCGTATCCTTCCTCTTCTCTCCCGCAGTCTTCCACTACCAGGTGAAAGTTCACTTCTTCAGCAAAGGCAAACTGAGCTTCACAGAACAACCTCTGAAGATTTCGCTTTATGGCACCCACGGAGAGAAAGAGGACATCCCCTTTGTCCTGTAAGTTCTTGTACCAAAGTGCGTCCTGTAGGGGTGGGAACCTCTGGGAACCTCACAATTCAATACGATACGCGATACATGGCTTACGATAATGATTTTCTCACGATACACCGATACTGCGATAATCGATATATTGCTACTTTTAACCTTTATTTTAACATACAACATATTAGTCATAATTTAGATTTCTTTTCATGTGCTTTGTACCACTTTTATAAATGATCCCTGACTTACACACTGAAAATGGGTCTATAGATCAGTCAGTGACTTCATTTACATTTAAATAAACAAGAAATCACAGTCCTATTTAAAAAGGAATAAATCAACCCCAAATGAATCTTCTTTATAATTATAAAAACATTAAAAGTAATTTATTTGTGTGACAGTTTTTGGTCCAAGTGCTTATAACTGCTGTCCTCAGCTGGTCTGACTGAATTCTTGATCATTGTTGGCCTCTATTGACTGTGAAAACAGTGGAGCACTGCTGCCTCATTAATATGCATGACGTTGCTCATTAATATGCATGACATCATCAAAAATATCGATATCGTAATAAAAAGTATCGGTATTGTATCGTTCCGCAAAATATCGCGATATATCGGAAAATCGATATATTGTCACACTCCTAGCGTCCTGGGTGTCGTGCAACCCCATATTTGCATGTCATGGATTCCTCAGCTGAGTGTGAGCACTGCTGACCTTTTTGACCCTGTTCTCCTGACTCCCCTTCAGACCTGTCCTAAATGGGAATGCCACCCAGTCGTTCCTCATCACCACTGACGCTGACATCGGGGACCTGATGATTGTCAAGCTGCGCTGGGAAAAAGACACCATCATCAGCTGGTCCGACTGGTGGGGCAGCAGCAAGTTCCACATCCGAAAACTACGAATCAAGTCTGGGGAGAAACAGTCCAAGTAAGTGCCAGTGCACACGTTGTGCCAGTCCTAAGTCCAGATAAATGGAGAGGATGGATGAAATGGAGAGGGGAGTGCGAAAACTGCGCAAGTTAATTACATAAAATACTTGGATACAAAGGACTTGCTGTAGAGACCATATGAAGGAACAAGTAAACTTTATCACCAACCACTCACTCAAGCAACCTGTTAATCCCTCATGGTCTCCCGACATGGTAGTTACCAGGCCTAACCCTGCGTAGTCGAGACGAGTTTTGGCATTTTCTGCCCGATTCAGCCACATAACAGTGACTTCTGATTCCCGGACTAATGCATTATACTACTGTTGCCTTTGACAAGGAGATAAAGTCATCACTTTCATTATATTTCTTGTTTTCAGGGTGATCTTTAGTTCAAAAGATGGAGGGTTTGCATACCTGGTTCGGGGAGGAGAAGATGCAGAATTTGTTAAGTCAAAAGAAGACAACCTGAGCCGCAAAGAGAAATTGTAAGTACTACAAAACAAATTAAAAAAACTTGTGGGAATAATGCACATTTCTACAAATTAAATGACTGTTTCTTGTAGGATGCACAAGCTGAAAACTGAGGGCAGCCTTTTTGGGAAAGACGCCGCATAAAGTTGCACTTAATCGTCTGCACATCATTCACCTCTTCTCTCATTACCAAAGATGGACCATACATCACTGCTTGTGGGATTCAGGACACAAACTGTTTAGGGATTCTTGTTTTGCTGCCTAGCAATAAACCAACACAACCTCACCAATGGCCTTCAGAAACCACTGCTGCTGGAAATTTATGAGAGTAATGTTTAGTGAGGATGTGCGCTTGTCTAATATGATATTTTTTTTATAGCTTTTTGACGCATATAATTGCCATGTCTCTATTTTTTAGTCGAGTACTTTTTATACTCTTCTGCAGCCTGTGTGAACTTGGAATTATTTTATGTAATTCAGAGTGACAGGCACGACTTTGGCACATTGTTTTTATATGATGTTTTCATTTTTCTCGTCTGACCCCTAATTGCCAACAATCAACAGGGACCAAAGAAATACTAACAATCTACTGATGAGAGAATTGCGATGTTGTCTTTGTAAATAGATGTGTTTAATCAGTATTATATATTTAGATTGTTACATTGGTGTTGTGTCACTGGTCACTTTAGAAGCCTCTTTTAGTCCTGACATTATTTTTTATTTCAGTTGTGGTCCAGTTGAGATACAGTATAAATCTATGTTTTTGTAACTCAAGTCACTTTTTACACTATTCCAATAGTGACTTACTAACAAATGGGTCAACAGTATATTTGTCACTGATAATGCGTGCCCTTTGAAAGGTGAAACTTCACACATTTGCTGAAAATAAACTGGTTTTGTGTAAATGTAATGAACTGGCCTCTCCTCAGCCATGATGCATTTCCAGAAATGGCTTCTTGTATTTATTAAATGTACAGAACAAATCTATATTTGTATATTGAGCTGTAATATATTTTGCCCGTTTCTATTGTTATGTGTGTATGTTTTATAAATGGAAGGATTTTGTGTTCTGAAGCACAAAACCCAAGAAAGAGTGATCTTGTTGGTCACAAAGTCAGCTGTGCATTTGTTCTCATGAACTGAAATGCAGTGCACTGAACAAATAGGGGGTTCAACATGGATAAATAAACAGAACAATTAGAATCCCAATGACTACTCAAGTTACTGACAGAAATATCGAACACCACTAACAAACATAATCCTAGACATGAGTCAACAAATATGGCCTCCATACTGTGAGTGGATAATAAGGACCCTTTTGTATCTCTTGATTCTATCTCAAGCAATGATCTGACTTTTGACTTTCATTCCACACATTAAGAATATCACAAAGATAGGTTTTTACCATCTAAAGAACATAGCCAGAATCCGCCCCATTCTCTCTCGGGACAACACGGAGACGCTAATGCATGCTTTTATCACCAGTCGTATCGACTACTGTAATGCCTAAAGTCAACAGAAAGTCTCACGGCGAGGCGTCTTTCCAATATTATGGCCCTCGCCTCTGGAACGACCCGAGGAGGAGCTCAGGACCGCAGAGAACGTTCAGATTTTTAAGAGCAGGCTCAAGACCCACCTTTGTAGGTTATAGCTTTTAGCTGATATCTGTTTATTGTAGTCCCATTTATTTATTTATCTATTTATTAACCTTGATAACTTGATATTTATTGATATTTATTTCTAGTTTCTTACTGATTTTTACTTTGATTTAAAAAATTTAATCAATGCTTTTATACTGCTTCTTATATTTTCAGAGTCCTCTGCCTCGGGAGCAGTGATAGGCCGTGGCTGTGTGGGTGCTGTCCTGGTGCCCAGGTGGAGGTGTGGTGTCTCTGCCGCGCCTCCTATGGGGACCCCTGCGTCGGTGCCCGGGTTGGGAGTGGCTGGTCTGCTGCTCCCGGGGAGGACGGCTCCTCTGATGGGGTTTCCTCACCGTGGTCATCTGTACCCAGCCTTATGTACTTGATTTAGATTCTGTGTGTGAGTGTAGAGTAAAGAGTAGGGGGTGTAGGTGTACGTGTGTATTGTGATAATTATATATATTGGGAGGGTGGGAGGGTTTGACGGGTGAGAATGTTTGTCTTTTTAAATGTCAAGCACTTTGTGATGCACCTGTGTATGAAAAGCGCTCTATAAATAAAGATTTATTGATT
This sequence comes from Neogobius melanostomus, assembly GCA_007210695.1. Lineage (NCBI taxonomy): Eukaryota > Metazoa > Chordata > Actinopteri > Gobiiformes > Gobiidae > Neogobius > Neogobius melanostomus. The sequence goes on along the minus strand of VHKM01000113.1, from coordinate 1,051,713 downwards.
GATTGATTGATCTCAATCAATCAATCAATCAATCAATCAATCAATCAATCAATCAATCAATCAATCAATCAATCAATCAATTGTTTTGTATAGCCCAATATAACAACAGAAGTTGCCTTTCTGCATCAAAGGCTACATCAAACATAAATGAAACGAAACAAAACAATGTAATGTTCAAGCAAATGTAGTTTCAAGCAGATGGAAATGTACCCGGGGCATCCCCCGTCCTTAGACCCTTCTACACACCAAGGAAAAACTAAAAAATCCAGTGGGGGAAAAGATAAACCTCAGGGAGAAACATAGAAAGGAGAGATCCACTCCCATGGACGGACAGATAGACCCAGGGCTGATTTGAGTCTCAGAGGTCAATGAAAACAGTACACATACAGTACATTAATGTGTATTAATGTATGTGTACATTTATAGCACTTAAGTACAATAATCTAATCTGCAGAGGTCAATAAAGGAGAGTGAGCCCTAATACAAGGTTTTAAATGCAAAGCTAATCTTTATTTTATTTAATATACAGTGAGCTTTACATTTTAACATCTGAATCACACCACAAACATGCTATAATGAGTGTGAGGCCTTCAGATGTTTAGTTGTCATGTCTATTTTAAAACGTGCAAACAAAAACATTAATGAACTTTATCTCTACAGGATTAGTTAGTGTTCAACAAAAGATTGAAATGAAATTATGTAAAACTGAAAATTATGCCTATGTTAGTCTGTGGACTAACATTTAAAAACAGTACATTGAAAGATGATGAGGTGTAATTGGCTTGTTGACTTGTTCCTCATGCTCCCAAAAGTTTATGTCAGGGGTAGACAATGTCAGGCCCAGGGGCCAAATCCTTTTAAAGGGACGTGAAGATGAAACACTTGTAATTTATAGAAGATGAGATTATTCAGTGTCACTGCTCTGCAGAGGTTATTAATTATAGGAAGGAAAATTATTATAGGAAATTATGTGCAACATAACATAACCTTAACCATAATTATGAATTGGGATGGAAAAAACCAGGACAAGTCAGAGTCATTACTTGAAAGCTTGTTTTCTTGCTCCTTGGTGCCGAGTGGTGGTGGTCTGGCAGCCTCTTCACGTCTTTGACACGGCACCGTTGAGAGCCAAGACTCTGAAAGCACCAAACAGTCATCGGGTTTTCGAGGAAAATATGTTTCTTAGAAGACCTCCACCAGATGGTCTGGTGTAAGAGAAGGTTTGTGTCACAAGAGAATATCTGATGATGCAACAGATACAAGGTTTTGAGTATTTATTTTTCAAATACAATTACGATCCAGAGGAATATTTCACAAATGTTTCACAATTGTTCAAATATTGAAGGCAGCAGGAAAACTCTAAAGGGAACAATGTGGGAAAAGTACATTTACACAAACTCAGGTCTATTCACGGCGACAGGGACTCAGTTGTTACAGCGTTCACCCACAGACCCAAAGGTCAGGGGTTCAACCCCAGCTCGGACTGGTGCTGACGCTGTTGTATTCTTGGGCAAGACACGTGTCCACCTACCTAACTTTGTCATAGCATCTTCTGATGTGCAACAACTTTGCATTTTACAACAACAGTGAAACACCAGTGTGAAAATTGTGACACACTTCATAAGAATAATCTCAGTACAGTGCCTAATAATATTGCAACATAGAGTCCAAAAAATGGACAAGTGTTGCATATTACAACGTCACAAGGCATATTGTTGTTATTTCTTCATCCACCTGTAGTCTCTACAACATAGAAAAGGTTTCACAAATTACATGATTTACCTGACAAGCTTTGGAGAGACTGAGCTCTGAGTCATGTGACCATGTGCTTTACACAATAAAAGGCAAGGCAATTCAAGTTTATTTGTAGAGCACAATTCATACACAAGGCAATTCAAAGTTGCATAAAATTACAAACAGAAAACAAATCAAATCAATCAATAAAACATCAACATAAAAATTAATCAATTACAGTAAAAGGCAAGAGTGCAGATAAAATACTTTCAGTTTTCATATGCACGAGTAAAAAGAGCTGTTTTCAGCCTAGATTTAAACATTGTCAGAGTTGAGGCCTGTCTCACATCCTCATGAAGACTGTTCCAGATTTTAAGGTGCGTTCAGACCAAACGTACGTCCACGCCCCATCCGCCTTTAGTTGGACGCCAAACATTCACACTCGCGAGAAACGCCTGTTTTCTGGCGCATGAAGTTTTGCAAGCGTCATAATTAGGAGGCGTGTCATACAACTCAGGCCGAGCGCAAACCGCGATGATCAACTTGTACTCCATGCTGCAGGTAACAGGTGACGCCTGTGCTCACTATTTGAGCCCAGTCCCTGATTGGTTAACAAGGCGTAAATGAACGCACGTGTAGATTGGATTTTTTCTCATCCGCTCGCATTTAATCCGGTGTGGCGTGTTTACATGCATGAGACCCATGTATGTTCATTAACATGCACTGTCCCGACCAAATAAACCAATAAATAAAAAAAACAATAAATAAATTTGCTACACTTCATACGCGCGGACGGCTTTGCTTACATTTCGAAGCGCGTCGAAGCACATCTACATAGGGTTAACATGGAAGTTGGAGGTGTGGTGGCGTTTGGTGTGTGTACGCACCTTTAGCTGCATGAAACTGAAACGCAGCCTCACCGTGTTTATTATTGACTCTGGGAACCACCAGGAGACCCCTCCCTGAAGTTCTCAGGACCCGAGATGGTTCATACGGCTCTAACATGTCAGAGATGTACTTTGGTGCTAAACCATGAAAAGACTTGTACACATGCAGAGCTGTTTTAAATTCTATTCTCTGAGTGACATGAAGCCAGTGTAGAGACCGGCGCACTGGACTAATATGGTCGTATTTCCTGGTTCTTGTCAGGACTCGAGCAGCAGCGTTCTGGATGTACTGCAGCTGTCTAACAGCTCGTTTAGAAAGGCCAGTGAGCAGGCCGTTACAGTAGTCTAACCTGTTGGAGACCTGATGGATGAGTCTCTCTAAGTCTGGTTTTGACACTATTCCTCTGATCTTAGCAATGTTTTTCAGATGGTAAAAAGCTGATGATGTTATTGCTTTGATGTGGCTGTTTAAGTTCAGGTCTGAGTCCATGATTACTCCTAGATTTCGAACCTGATTTTTTGGTTTTAGAGCGAGAGACTCAAGGTGACTGATAACACTTTGTCTTTGTGTCTGTGGGCCAAAAACAATGATCTCAGTTTTGTCTGAGTTTAGTTGGAGAAAATTGTTTTGCATCCACAAACTGATCTGTTCGATGCAGTGACAGAGTGTATCTACAGGCCCATGTTCACCTGCTGTCAGTGACACGTAGATCTGAGTGTCATCTACGTAGTTGTGGTACAACTCATTGTTGCTGTTTATTAGCTGACCCAATGGAAGCATGTACAAGTTAAATAAGAGGGGTCCCAAGATTGACCCCTGGGGGACTCCACAGGTCATGGAAATTTTGTCTGAGACACAGTTGCCAATTTCGACAAAGTACGTCCTGTCCTCGACTTGAACCAGTTTAAAGCAGTACCAGAGATTCCCACCCAGTTTTCTAACCTGTGAAGTAAGATCCCGTGGTCCACTGTGTCAAAGGCAGCGCTCAGGTCCAGCAGAACTAAAACTGAGACCTTACCTGCGTTGGTGTTCATGCGGATATCATTTGTCACCTTGATCAGAGCTGTCTCAGTGCTGTGGTGGGGTCTAAATCCTGACTGGAAAGTATCAAACACATTGTTAGATAGGAGAAAGTAAGTGAGCTGTTGATATATTACTTTCTCTAGGACTTTTCCTAAGAATGGTAGGTTTGATATGGGCCGGTAGTTGTTCAGTACTTTGGCATCAAGGCTGCTGTTCTTTATAAGAGGCTTAATGACTGCGGTTTACAAGGCCTTTGGAAATGCTCCAGTCTCAAGTGAGATGTTGACTAACTGAACAAGTTGTGGTAACAAGCTGATCAGCACAGACTTCAGAAATCTAGTGGGTAATTCATCAAGGCAGCATGTACATGAACTCAGGCCGGAGATAACCTCTTCGATTGTTTTGTCAGTAACAGGTGTGAAATGTGTCAGCTCAAGGTGTTTATCTCGGTCAGGGTTGCCATTTGTGTTATGGAAATTATGGCATTTTTAATGCCTTGGACTTTGTCATAAAAAAAAATATTGCAAACTCATTGCACTTAGATGTACAGATTAGTTCTGAGGGCAGTGAAGCTGGAGGGTTCTGTTTCGTATGGGCTACGCCCTCTACGGGCTTCGCTATTGGTTATAACTCGAGGCATCGCCTCGCGCCTGAGAGATAAAAACATCTACCCGCTCCAATCATTTCAAGGTGATGGTACATCCATCTGGGGTATATAAACCCTTCTGCCAACCACTCGTCTCCTTTTTTAACTCAGCGTTTGAGAGAGCAAATTCTTTTCAGAACTCACTTCTCCGCTCGAAGATGTCTTCACCTGCCGGTGTGGAGCTCCGCAAATGTCCCTCCATCCTCCTCCCTGAAGATCAGCACGAGCTGTGCTTCCGCTGCCTCGGTTGGCACCATGCAGTGGGGGATGCTGACTGCCAGGTGTGTTTGGCGCTCTCCCGGGAAGAGCGCGAACGTCACCGAGGCTTCATGGGTCCGGATTCACCGGACCAGCCAGCTCAGGACGCTCTCACTCCGGTTCAGGACCCAGTGCCTTCATCAAGCCCCAGGAGGAAGGATTGGAGTAAGTTTGATGAGGAAGATGATCGCCGCTGCTACGAGGAAGACGCTGCCTCCATCTTCTCCGCAACGCCGTCCATGGTACAGGGGGACCGTTATCCTCTCGATTATCTCCCTGCGTTGTTTGCATCTGCCGCAGACCGTATGGAGATTCCTCTGCCCCCGTCTCAACCTCAACCTCAACCTCAACCTGCCCGATGGAGGACTTCATGGAAGGCTTAGCTAGTCGTTCCCGCCGAAAGCCTCGCCCTGTCGTGATGTGCCCGGCTATGGCACCGATCATGCACTTTGCTCAGCGTGAATGGGCTCAACCTCTCGCGGCAAAACATCCTGCACTGGGGTACGGGCCGTATTTCACGGTGCAGGACTGGACGTGGCGGTCCTGGGTTCCGCCGATTGAGGACGGAGTCAGGATGTCCCTCCTTCCGTCCTCATCCCCTTGGCCGGGCGAGAAAGCGTTGCTTCCCTCTGACAAGGAGAAGCTTACGATGGCCGTCTTGGACCGCTGCTATGCTAACGCCGCCCAGGTAGTGGCATTAGCTAGCAACATGGCTTTTCTGGCAGGCTCGCTGGATAAGCTCATCCACGGACGCACCGAGCTAGCCCTGGAGGAGCTCGATGAGGTCCAGACTACGGTGGCGTCCTTCCTCCGTATGTCCCAGGCTTTCGCCATTGATGGTGGCCGTTCAATGGCGGCGGCTCAAGTGGGATCTCGTCATTTGTGGCTGGGGCTTTCCTCGTTGAAGGAACAGGAGAAGCGTCAGCTACTAGATCTCCCGGTTTCCACATGCTCACTGTTTGGCCCTGACATCCAGGCGATGGTAGAGCGCCTCGATGCTGCTTCCAAGGCTTCCCAGCAGCTGGGACCGCATCTCCGTCCCCAGTGGGAGCATCAGCGCTCTGAACAACGGCGAGGGTCTCAGCGGCGCGAGCGCCGTTTTCAGCCCCCATCTCCTCCACGTAGATGCAACGCTCCGGGTTCATCCCAGACGACTCCGGCGCGTTCTCCGAGATGGGACCAGCAGAGGGACCGTGGATCTGGACCAGCGCGTTGACGTCCAGGCGCTGACACCAGAGGAGGGAAACAGGGGCATTTTGCTTACAAAAAAGGCCATGCTTCGGCCCGTTACATTGTAAAAGAGCATGCTTCACCTCATATTCATAGCGGAGACGCGCTGAGAGCGTCTACCGTTTATGAGTCTTCTACTCCTCCCGCTGCTTTCCGCAGCGCGCCACGGCACCGTATTCTCCTACCTGACCGTACGGGGGATACGTCACAGCGGCCGGCACCCGTGACCCATCCGCAGAGCGGAGGTGCGGCCTCGGCCAAGGATTATGTCGCTCCGTGGGCTGGGGCTTCCGCTAAACCTCCGCTTGGCAGGAGTCGGGAGAGCCCGTGGAGTGTGCAGGGGAATGAGACTGTTCAGTCTAAGAAGCGTAAGTCCTCTCTTGACTGCACGCCGTCACTGCCCGCGGCGGCGCCGCCATCGGGGGGTGTGGGACCCCGGAACCCTTTTCATCAGGGCCCCCACGTCCTACCCCGCAGGCCGGGGTGGAGGTGGGCAGGCCTGCTCTGTTTCTACTCTCCGGACCGGTGAGGCCCATGATAGAGTTTTACCAGGAGTGGAAAAGCCTGGGGCTTCTTTCTTCTCCTTGGTTAGACAGGATGCTTCGCAGGGGCTACACGTTGCAGTTCACTCGAAGACCGCCGCCTTTCAGCGGGATCCTCAGGACGAAGCTCCGGGGTCATCCAGGAGGAAGTAGCCTCTCTGCTGCAGCGCGTGGCTATAGCAGAGGCGGCTTCGGACGCGGTGGGAAAGGGGCTGTACTCCCCGTATTTCCTAGTCCCCAAGAAAAGCGGAGGTGTACGTCCGATTTTGGACCTGCGCGTCCTGTACCACTGCATCGCAGAAAGGCCTTTTCGCATGTTGACGGTCAGGCCGCTTTTGGAGTGCGTCAGACTAGGAGACTGGATGACGTCCGTGGATCTCACAGATGCATACTTCCACATTCCTATTGTGTCGGAACACAGGAAGTTTCTGCGCTTTGCAGTGGGGGAGAAGTGCTACGAAAATCACGGCCTCCCCTTTGGTTATTCGCTGGCCCCGCGCACATTCTCCAAGTGTGTGGAGGCAGCACTGGAGCCGCTTCGTCGTCGTGGTGTCCGAGTTCTGACTTACATCAACGACTGGCTCATCCTAGCCTCATCTCGGCAGGAGGCGCAGGCTCACACGATGGCCACATCTCCCGACTGGGCTTTGTGGTCAACCTGGAGAAAAGCGTGCTGTACCCCATTCAACATGTGACGTACTTGGGCCTGCAGCTCGACTCCAAGAATATGCGCGCCTCCCTCTCGACCGAGAGGATAGAGGTGCTGCTGACGCTGGGGAGAACGGTCTTGGACGAGCCGCAGGTGCCGTCCCAGTCCATTCGTTCCCTACTGGGCATGATGGCAGCCGCTCACCCTGTGGTTCATCTGGGTCTACTCCACATGAGGGGCCTTCAGCGGTGGTTTGGGTGCCTCAGTGCTACTTGAACAGGCGGGGGGGGGGTGGAGCATAGCCCCAGAGGTCGCAATGGAGGTTTGGCGCCGGTTCGGGGAACCAGTGGCCGACCTTTTCGCCAGTGCAGAGAACGCACAGTGCCCACTTTGATTCTCGCTCAGGTGGGGGTGGACGCCTTGGAAATGTGTCAGCTCAAGGTGTTTATCTGGTGTCAGGGTTGCTATTTGTGTTGTGGAAATTATGGCATTTTTAATGCCTTGGACTTTGTCATAAAAAAAATATTGCAAACTCCTTGCACTTAGATGTAGAGATTAGTTCTAAGGGCAGCGAAACTGGAGGGTTAGTTAATCTGTTTACTGTGGAAAACAGAACACAAGAATTGTTTCTGCAGTTTGCGATGATTTTAGAGAAGTACTTCTCCCTTTCTCCACGCAAAATCTGGTTGAACTCACAAAGCACTTCTTTGTATACCTCAAAATGAACCTGGAGCTTTAACTTGCGCCACTTCCATTCGGCTTTTTGGCCTGACCGAATCTTCACTTCTCCAAGGTGCCTTTTGTCTATTGTTAACCATTTTAACCTTGACAGGAGCAATAGTATCCAAAACATTTAAGACGCTTGATGTGTAAAGAGTCCAACAGATTATCAGCATTAGAGCATGGGGGATTTTCAAATCTGATCATTTCCATAAACTGTGTTGTTGTTGTATCATTTATGTGTCTTCTTTGAATAACTCCAGGGCCAACCACTGGTTTTGGTGCAACAGACACGTCAAAGAAGACACAAAAATGATCAGATAAAGCAACATCAACAGCGTTCACATTTGACACCTTTTGTAATAACTAGATCTAGAGTGTGACCTTTGTTGTGAGTTGCCTCACTGACGTGCTGAGTTAAATCAAACATTTCAAGGACAGCACTGAGTTCTTTTGCATGCCTGTCATTGGTCACATCCACATGCACATTAAAATCACCTGAAATTATTAAACAATCAAAATCAGTGCATATAAATGAAAGTAATTCAGTAAAGTCTTCGATAAAACAATTCTGTGGTGGTTTGTAAATAGTCATATAAAGTATGGAAGATTGTTTTATCTCCCTTTTTGAAAGACACATACTCAAACGATGGAAAAACCTCAAATGACAATTTGTGGATGACTATATTGTCCCTGAATATGGCACAAACACAAAAGAACTACTGATAAGACCCCAACAAAATGAGCCTCCAGCTGACCTCGACCTTGTGAGAATTACAATACCATCATGGTATTGTAAATCCTGAAGTGTTTGTAAATAAATCCGGTAACGTTGTTCTACAAATACAAATGTAATGGAATTAGTTTGTTTTATTTGTTACTCAATGAGGTCACCTAGTGGTGAAAGTTAGTACTACAGTTTAATTGAACAAGTCTGAACAAGTCTGAACATGTGCTCAGTCAGAAGCCATTTTGTGTTGTTTTTCCTTTGAGCTAAGCGCAGAACAGCATCGTCTGTAAGTAACAGGCTAATTTTGTGCATTTAAATACTATATTTTGGGGTCTAATGACATGTTATGTGCTAAGCTAATAATTTGTTACCTGCTTTACAGTAATTTTGTTGTATTTTGTGTGTTTCAGTTTTACACGTACCTCATTAAAACCTGAAACATGGAGTGCTTCTTGGTGGACGGATGAGGGAGTGTTTAGCTACCTGTATAGCTGGGTTACTGTCAAAAGCTACAGTGCTCAGCGAGGCCAGTACAGTAAAAAGACATTCCATGTAGAAGATACAAGGAAAAGGGACAACTTGTGAACAATGGAGGGCAAAGAAAAAGACGTAAAGGCAAGTGATGCAACGCCAAGTAAACCAGACAAAGAAATGTTTGAGTCACGTTCAGCACATACCGCCCATACTAAAGGCTCTCGCACATCTGCTAGCTCCAGGGTTGCCAGGTCCGCGGTTAAACCACGGAATTGGGCAGTTTTTTAAGCCATTCCGCGGGTGAAAAAAACTGTCCGCGGTTTTTTGCCTTGCTGTTATCAATGTAAAATTGACTATTTCCATCTTATTTTTTGATCAAAATCACTATTTCAAATGACAAAATCTCAAATCCAAGGCTCTGTGAGCTGCTTTTTCAATAAGAGAGGGAGAAAGGGGCGGTTTCTCATAATCGCGGGAGCCCATGGGCTCTATTTACTGGTAAACAATATAGGAAATTCCAGCCGCACCGTATGTCCGCGGGTTTTCCGCGGTTTTTCAGATATTTTTGGGCGGGTTTGGCTCCCCAGACCTGGCAACCCTGGCTAGCTCCACAGCCAGCCTAGCTGCAGCTAAAGCAAGAGCTAAGGCAGAAGCCGCTAAAACTAAACTGGAGTTTGTGGATAAAGAGACAAGCATTCAGATTGAAAAGACAAAACTTGAAGCTTACGTGCACTCAATTTACAGAAGAAAGTTAAAGCAGCTAATGCAGAAGCAGCTGTACTAGAGGCAGCAGCTGCGGACATGGAGGCAGAAAGTTACCACGAGCCAGCAGATCTTGAACCCTTGGCCAGACAAACACTGAAAAGGACAGAGGACTATGTGCAACAGCAGTCAGCTAACTTCAGTCAGTATGCCCCTAAGAGTGACAAGAGTGGTTCTCCCCACGCCTATCACACTTTTTGTCAGAAGACTTTGCTCGTCTTCCCATACATACAGTGGACAGGACACGAGATTATGTTGAACAACCTCTTATCGCCAACCCAAATTTTGTTAAAGAACAAGTCACAAACCGCAGTAACTATCCAACTGTTCAGCAACTCGTGCCTCCGAACTAAGCTGCTGCACAAACCAATCCTCTAAGCCCAGAAAACAACATACTCGATCTGGCAAAGTTTTTAGCACGCAACCAAGTCATAACAGCTGGTCTTACCAAATTTGATGACAGTCCAGAACATTACCAAGCATGGCGAGCTTCATTCATCAATGTCATAAATCCACTTGGACTGTCACCTAGTGAAGAAATTGATCTGATGGTGAAATGGCTAGGTAAAGAGTCAAGTGAGCACGCAGTGAGAATAAGAGCGGTTCCCCTGAGGCCATTGAGAATGCTCTCTTTTCCAGAGTTGAAGCCTTTCCGAAAATCCAGTCCAAAGATAGTTGCAAGCTTCAGGAGCTAGCTGACCTTCTTCAAGAGCTAGACATAGCAAAACAAGACGGCCAGGTACGTGGTTTGGCATATTTGGACACAGCAAGGGGTGTGCAACCGATTGTGGAGAAGCTGCCATACCCACTTCAGGAGCGCTGGATTTCACAAGGTTCCAAATACAAAAGGGACTATGATGTATCGTTTCCACCATTTTCCTTCTTCAAAGAATTTGTTTGCAGAGAAGCTGAAAACAGGAATGATCCCAGTTTCAAACTCCTTTCACTCAACAGCCCTCTGCAGAAGAAGGAAAGGTACGGTCCAATCAAACACCCAGTTACAGTCAATAAAACAAATATTGCACAAAGTCAAACAAGTACATCCTACAAAACAGAGAAAGTCAATCCAGTGAATGCAGAAAAGTAATGCCCTATCCATAACAAGCCTCATCCCTTGAGTAGGTGCAGAGGATTTGTTAAAATGGCTATTGATGATCGCAGAAAACTTCTCAAGGAACACATGATCTGCTACTGATGCTGTGCTTCTACAAGCCACCAAGCAAAGGACTGTAAAGCTCAATCAAATGTTTGGAATGTGCAAGCGACAGACACATTACTGCCATGCATCCCAGCACCACTAACTCTGTTCAAGCCTCATCTCAACCTCCACCGCGCACAGAGGACGGCGGGGAGGGAGAGCCAAGTGAAGAAATATCCTCAAGCTGCACTAAAGTCTGTGGTGTGGGCAATAGTGGTAAATCATGCTCTAAGATTACTCTGGTTAACATCTATCCCTCCGGCCAGTACAACAAAAGTAGGAGGATGTATGCAGTTTTAGATGACCAGAGCAATCTCTCCCTGGCCAAAAGTGAGTTCTTTGACATGTTTGACATCCATGGGACTGAAGCACCTTACAACATTACTACCTGTATGGGTGCTACACAGGCATATGGAAGAAGAGCTCATGGTTATGTCATAGAATCTCTGGACAAGGCCACCTGTTTACAGCTTCCAACGTTGATCGAATGTGACAATCTCCCCAACAATAGAGCGGAGATTCCAACACCAGAAGCAGCTTATCACCACACGCATCTGAAGGGAATAGCATCAGAAATCCCTCCTCTGGATCCTACTGCTGAGATTCTCCTACTGATTGGGAGAGATCTGCTCAGAGTACACAAGGTGCATAGACAGATAAATGGACAGAACAACAAACCATTCGCACAAAACTCGGTCTTGGTTGGGTAATCATCGGCGATGTTTGCGTCAATGGCATGCATGGATCTCCAACAGTGAGTAGCATGAAAACATGCATATTCGACAATGGGAGACCATCTACATTCTCAGAGTGTGAGAACAAAATAAAATAAAAGACTACTACGGAGACAAGGATGACACTACATCAACCTTTTCAAGAACAATTCATGATCACCAGATAGCGCCCTCTATTGAAGACAAGCTCTTTTTGGAAATAATGGAGCTAAACCTTTTCCAAGATGATTCAAAGAGTTGGGTCGCCCCATTACCGTTCAGGCATCCTCGACGTAAGCTTCCTGACAACCGAGGATATGCCATGAAACGCTTTGCCTCACTGGAGCGAAACTTCCAAAAGAAACCTGTAATGAAAAAGCACTTCTTTGAGTTCATGCAAAGGCTTTTTGACAATCATCATGCTGAGCTTGCACCGCCACTTGAAGCAGGAAAGGAGCGATGGTACTTACCTACCTTTGGAGTTTATCATCCACAAAAACCGAGCCAAATACGTGTTGTGTTTGATTCATCTGCTCAGTACGATGGTGTCTCCCTCAATGACATTCTGCTGCAGGGCCCAAACCTCAACAACAGCCTCCTAGGAGTCCTGATGAGATCCAGGACAGGACCGATAGGTGTGCTAGCCGACATAGAGCAGATGTTCCACTGCTTTGTGGTTCGAGAAGACTGCAGGGACATGCTCTGTTTTCTGTGGTACCGTGACAACAATCCGGACAATAAGGTGGTTGAATACCGCATGAGAGTCCACATATTCGGAAACAGTCCTTCCCCTGCAATCGCCATTTATGGACTCAGGAGAGCAGCAAAGGAAATGGAGCCATTCTATGGCACTAAACCACCCAACTAGTGGAGAGACATTTTTACATGGACGATGCTCTGTTGTCTTTCACATCTGAAACTGAGGCTACTAAAACAGTTGAGCAGCTTCAAGAGGTGTTAGCCACTTGCAACCTACGATTACACAAGATTGCATCAAACAGTGTAGATGTTATCAATCACTTCCCGGTTGAAGACAGAGCCAAGGACATTAAAACTTGGACCTTTTCGCAGACGACCTTCCTGTACAACGCAGTCTAGGCGTCATCTGGAACATTATGACCGACATTCCTGAGAATCCTAAACCATTCACAAGACGTGGTGTAGTGTCCACAGTGAATAGTTTATTTGACCCCTTAAGTTTCTTAGCGCCAATTACAATCAAGGGAAGAATGATTTCAGCACTTAAAAACCTGCATATTCCACGAACATATGCCTCATTTCCAGTAACACAGGCCAAGACAGTAGAGCTTTGTGTTTTCTCAGATGCATCAGTCCGGGCAATTCTCAGCTGTCGCCTACTTGAGGTAGGGTTCGTCTTTGGCAAAGCGAAACTCGCCCCTCAACCTGAGTTTACTGTTCCAAGATTAGAGCTCTGTGCAGCTGTTCTGGAAATCATGCATGAAATCAACCTCAAGCTGGATGCAGTCAGATATTTCACTGATAGCAAGATGGTTCTGGGCTACATTCACAATGAAAGAAGAAGGTTTTATGTGTTTGTTAGTAACAGAGTGCAGCGCATCAGACAAGTTTCCCATCCCAACCAGTGGGGATTTGTGCCCACAGAGCACAACCCAGCAGATTGTGGCTCAAGATCAGTTGCAGCTGATCAACACACTCTGGCGGACACGACAAAGATCAGTTCAGACGAGCAATTCACGCTTGTTAACGCAGATAATGACACAGAGATCAGAGCAAACACCACCAGTGTGGTCCCAAAATTTCCACATCAAGCCTTTCTCAAGTCGTTTTCATAGCTTCTCCAATTGGAACTCTCTTGTGAAAGCGATTGCCAGACTCATCCATATTGCTCGAAGTTTCTCCAACAAAAACATTGACCATTGTACTGGCTGGCATTACTGCAATGATGTCTTGCCATCTGAGAAGGAAAAAGCAGAGCGCCTCATCATTCATGCAGTACAGCAGGAATGTTACCAACAAGAAGTGGCAGCCATGAAGGTAGAAGAAAGTCTGCCAAAGAACAGCCCTATTCTCAAGCTTAACCCATTCCTTGATGGCGAAGGCCTACTGAGAGTAGGAGGTCGTTTATGTCGTTCTCAGTTACACAAAAACGAGACAAACCCAGTCATAATCCCCAACAAACATCACATAGCAACCCTGCTTGTGCGCAAAGGGTGAAACATCAAGGAAGGCATCTAACTGAAGGAGCCATACGTGCCAGTGGCCTGTGGTTAGTCGGGGGTAAGCGTCTTGTAAGCAGCATCATACACAAGTGTGTTCACTGCAGGAAGCTGCGTGGGTTGTGCGAACACCAGCTCATGTCCGACTTACCTGAAGAAAGGCTCAAATTGGATCCACCCTTCTCGTATGTCGGCCTGGATGTCTTCGGTCCTTGGGAAGTTGTGACAAGACGCATGCGAGGAGGTCAAGTAAACAACAAGAGATGGGCAGTGTTGTTCACGTGTATGTCCACTCGTGCCATCCACATAGAAGTGGTGGAAACAATGAGCGCCTCCAGCTTTATCAACGCCCTTCGGAGATTCTTCTCTATTCATGGACCTGCCAAACAACTAAGGTCAGACAGAGGAACTAACTTTGTTGGCGCCTGTAATGAGCTGAAGCTGTCACCACAGGATGCTGACCCAACAATCAAGGACTATCTAACTGAACAGAGATGTACCTGGGAGTTTAACCCGCCCATGCGTTTCACATGGGTGGGACATGGGAACGAATGATTGGGGTTTCCCGCCGTATCTTAGATGCCTTACTCAAGGATGTGAAACACTCACAGCTCACTCATGAAGTCTTGGTGACTTTCATGGCTGAAATTACTGCCATAATTAACGCCAGACCCCTTGTGCCTATTTCTACAGACCCAGAAGCGTCTCTTATCCTAACTCCAGCTATGCTTCTGACACAGAAAACAGGAGCTCCCCCTCCTGTTCCAGACAGCCTTTCGGACAAGGACATTTTCAAGAGTCAATGGAAAAGAGTTCAAGTATTGGCTAATAACTTTTGGTCAAGATGGCGGAAAGAGTACCTCTGCACCTTACAGGGCCGCCAAAAGTGGCTCACGAGAAAACCAAACCTCAAGGAAGGAGATGTTGTTCTCCTGAAAGACTCAAATGCCAAGCACAATGAATGGCCAATGGGTCTAATAGAGAAGACATATCCCAGCAAGGATGGATTGGTAAGGAAAGTGGACGTGAAAGTCGTACGTCAACAAAATGTCAAGATCTTCAGCCGACCAATCTCAGAACTTATTCTTCTGTTATCTCCCTCTTGTATGGACAGTTAAGTGGCATCTCTTAAAGACGCCAGGCAGGGAGTGAAATGGAATCAGTTTGTTTTATTTGTTGCTCAATGAGGTCACCTAGTGGTGAAAGTTAGTACTACAGTTTAATTTAACAAGTCAGTCTGAACATGTGCTCAGTCATAAGCCATTTTGTGTTTCAGTTTTACACGTACCTCATTAAAACCTGCTAAAGAAACATGGAGTGCTTCTTGGTGGCCGGATGAGGGAGTGTTTAGCTACCTGTATAGCTGGGTTACTGTCAAAAGCTACAGTGCTCAGCGAGGCCAGGACAACAAGGGAGGCTCTTTCTATTTTGTTGGCTCTGACTAGTATTTGATTTTCTTCTTCTTGATCTTCTTTATCTTAACCTCATTGGCACTTGAATACACAAACATTAATTTTATTGCCTCTAAGGTTATCAAGCCTGTAGCTGTTGCTGCTTTTATTAATAGGCTATTATTCATAAAGGGCTTAAATATAGGCTAGTCTAAAAATAACAAACCCTTTATAAAACTATGATTGTTCTGTAAAACCTAAAATACGTTGACCTTGATCATAAAGTGGTCTAATCATTTACCTTGCTCACAATTTTCCACTCCCCGCGCGAGAGTCTGCCCGCGCAACCAAGGGAGGTCGAGGGAGGTGCTATTTAAGACGCGGCCAGTTCAAGGTGCTTCAGATATCTGCTCTGTGCCGGGACGGGACGTACGGAATTACGCACAAGTGTACGTGTACTCCACTCTGACCACGTGATTCATTTCGAACGTTGAGAAAACTTTAGTTCAAGGGATTCTTCTGTAAAAGAGATGAAAGCGTGGAGACTTGGCTTTCTTTGCTTCTTGGTACTGAACTCAGCTGTGCAGTATGTGACGTCTCTGGAAGAGGAGCTCACCGACTCTATTTTTGGTGAGTTGCCATTTCAGCTTCACCAGATTTTTCCGTGCAAACTATTTAAACGGGAATATGAAGTGTGTAAAGAAGGCGATCACACATCTAAACCTATGATAACGTACCCTTTTTTCTCATTGTGCCTGCATGGTGTTGGTGTTGGTGTTAGTGTTAGTGTTTGATGTCTGTGTTGCTTAATTTCATATTCATAGCTACTGCAATTCTTTCACTGCCCCCATAATATTAAGCTCTGATCAACGCTTCCAAATGTCACAATATGTGCATTTGGATATCCATGGAGTGAGGAAGAGTGAGAACTTTCACTAAATGACACAGGAGTCAGGACTAATGTGCAACATTGGGTTAGGCAAAATAAGTCTGGGTTTCGGTCGTATTGTGCACGAATAATGGAAATGTTTGTTTATTGTTTAAAGGAATGAAATGACCGAATAAACTACTACTACTAAAAAAAAAACTAAAAAAACAGTGACTGATGCAAATTATTTTGAAGTTCCGGGCACTCTAGTTGTGCTGCAGCCTTGTAAAGTCTGGTTTCTGTCAGTCATGCTCCCATCCCCCACTCTGAGCTGCCCCTCTCAGTCGAGTCAGCTGACTCCAGCTGCACTGAAGTTGTGTAGATTATCTGCAGTGATGTGGCAGGAACAAAGGCAGCAAAAGTATTGGTGGTTTCTATGGAGATCAGTCTGACCAAGTGAACCCCCATAACCCTGCGCAGTGCGCACTCATGTTGTCTAAGGAGGAAGCTCTTTTACTGAGGGGCCTCGAGGGGCCACAGCTTATTGGAAGCAGTCACTTAAAGAGCAAGCAAGGCATCCTGCACCTCATACCCTCAAAACATCACCCAAGGACAAAACCACTGGCAGCTTGTCTTTGCTCACTTCACTGTGTCATCTGTCTTATAGGTAATTTTCTGGACCCTCTAAAGGACTTGTTTGAGCACAAAGATGACACCAATGGAAGCCTGGTCAAGTTTCTTTGCGTAAACCGTCGCATCCAGATGATGACCTGTGCTACATCACTCTTGGAAAAGCAGAGTCGCTGTCAGCCTGTACCTTCAACAGTAGCTCCAAAACCTTCTTAGTCATCCACGGCTGGACGGTGAGCATTGAGCCTGTTCAAACATGCCATCATTACCACAAGGTTTTGCTTCCTCTGCATCATTGTGCAAACTGCTGCTGGAGTGACATTCGGCCAAAATCTGGTTCCATGTTGTTATAGAGGATTCATGACAAGCAGTAGCAAGCAACAGTTTCCACCAACACGAAGTAGACTTGATACAAGTCAAAATATTTTCTTTGCTGACATCTTTTCTGTCATTTTCTCAGGTGAGTGGCATGTTTGAGAGCTGGGTGGCTAAACTGGTGACAGCCCTTTATGAGAGAGAGCAGACGGCCAACGTCATTGTGGTGGACTGGCTCGTCTCAGCCCAGAACCATTATGTGGTGGCAGCTCAAAACACTAGAGCAGTGGGACACGAGATTGCTCGCTTCATCGACTGGATAGAGGTCAGAGGCCTGCACTGTATCAAAAAATTACATACAGGTGCTCGTCGTATAATTAGAATATCATGAAAAGTGCATTCACTTCTGTTATTCAACTTAAACTGTGAAACTCATATATGATAAACTCATTACGTGCAAAGTGAGATATGTATAGCCTTTATTTGTTATAATTTTGATGATTATGGCTCAGCTTGTAAAACCCCAAATTAAAAATCTCATAAAATTAGAATATTTTGAAAATGGACTGTAAGCCATAATAATCAAAATTATAACAAATAAAGGCCTGACATGTCACTTTGCATGTAACGAGTCTATATCATATATTAGTTTCACATTCTAAGTTGATTTACAGAAATAAATGAACTTTTTCATGATATTCTAATTATATGACTAACACCTGTATACTAGGAAGTTATGTTGAAAGCTGTACTATTGTACTATTATCTTTTCCATATTATGTAAATGAATTTATGTTTCTGTGTTTTATTTTTCCTCTTGTAGGAAGCCACCAACATGCCTCTTGACAACTTGCACCTCATTGGTTACAGCCTCGGAGCTCATGTGGCGGGATTTGCAGGAAGTCACGCCAGCAGTAAAGTGGGACGTATCACTGGTGAGAACAGTACTAAATGAGTCTGTGTGTTGAGGTGCAGGCTTGTAGTCTCACGTGTGTCACTCTGTTCAGGTCTGGACCCTGCCGGCCCGGACTTTGAGGGGGAACACGCGCACAGACGGCTTTCCCCTGACGACGCTCACTTTGTGGACGTCCTGCACACTTTTACTCGCGGCTCTCTGGGGCTGAGCATCGGCATCCAGCAGCCTGTGGGACACGTCGACATCTACCCCAATGGAGGCAGCTTCCAGCCAGGCTGCAATCTCAGAGGTGCCCTGGAGAAAATCGCTATCTTTGGCTTATTCGGTGTGTAGTTTTCTTTATACTAAACCTTTATTATTACTTTTTATCACACTAATAACAATCCTACCTGCTTTTCTTCAGCTATTAGTGACGCTGTTAAGTGTGAACACGAGCGCTCCATTCACCTGTTCATTGACTCCTTGGTCAACGAAAAGGAGGCAGCCAGGGCCTACAGATGCAGCAGCAACGACGTCTTCAACCGCGGCATGTGCCTCAACTGTCGCAAAAACCGCTGCAACACCGTGGGCTACACCACAAGCAAAGTCCGCAAACCAAGGAGCGTCCAAATGTACACCATGACCAGATCCTCCATGCCCTTTAGAGGTCAGTCTACGGAGGAATAAAGTTCACCCTGTTCTCCAAACATAGTGATGACTTCTAATATTTAATTTTCAGTGTACCACTATCAGCTGAAGGTCCATTTCTCCAGTAAAGTGAACCGCTCTGAGATAGAGCCCTCTCTCACCGTCTCACTATTTGGAACCAAGGGAGAGGCCGAAAATCTTCAGCTCAGTCTGTGAGTTGAATTAGTATTTAAACCAATGACTGTAAAAACAGTGTAATGTAGTATTTTAAATGACACTTGTGATTGGCAGAAAGGAGAAAATAGCCACAAACAGGACCCTCTCTTTTCTGCTGGTGACTGAGAAGGACATTGGTGATTTGCTGATGCTGACGTTTAAATGGGAGGAGACGAATGGCTGGTCGGCATCAAACATGTTAAAGATGGTTTCCTCGTGGTGGTCCGGAGACGCCGACGGCAACAGCATGGACGTCCACCGGATCCGCATCAGGGCAGGAGAGACACAGCAGAAGTAAGCGGTTTGTCCTACAGAAGAGTCACAAATGCCTTGAATGCAGTGCTCTCACTAACCATTTGTACTGTATTTTGTCCTGCGTGTCTTTTTCAGGGTGGTCTTCTGTTTGAAAGATCCAGGAGCTCACAATATAAACCAGGAACTGACGTTCGTGAAGTGTAAAGATGCCTGGAGATCGTCCAAAAGGTGATCAGAAATGTTACTGGACAAATCCACACAATTATAGATATCATTTTGACTAAAGCGGCCATTTTTCTTATTTATAGAGTCAGACTGAATAGTCTCACGTCCTGAAGCTGATCTAAGATCCTCCTTCTGTCAGCACTTATAATTTATACATCTGTAACTTATTGTACTGTACATCTCAGATTTTATAAGCACAATGTAAATATTTATAATATTTAAAACTACCTTGTGTAAATATTGTACAGTTTTGTAAAACATATATATTTTGTTGAATCTGATTGGATTTTTACCAATGACTAGAACATGGAGGTTCTGGAGGTATTTAAGTCCAGTATGTAAATAATTACATCTTTATTAAAAGAACTGTTGCTCAAGTTGTGCAGACTGCTGCCACTTCTCCAAGAGAAGCAAAGGCAGTCTCTAAGAAGTTTAGTTTGATTTGACTTTATGTGATGCATTTCAAAGCATTCGCCGCTGAGGCTTTTAGCACATTTTGTGACTAAGGGCCTTTATCAGTGCCTTAACAGAATTATTCTGCAAATTACATTGTAGCCAGGTGCTTAGTTACTAACAAACTGTTACCTCAAACCTGGTTCTTCTGTTGTAAATCACGGTACTGTTGCTTGTAAAAAAATTGGGTTTATAAAGTAACTACTGTTGCTGTTTGTGCTTTTGTAATGTTTAACGTTTGCACTGAAACATGTTGCTGAATGTTACAAAGTACATCTTTATATAAATACTGTACTACAACTTTTCTAATGATACGCAACATGTACATTGCATATTTTAAATGTGTAAATAAATACATTTATAAATTTGGACAAGATACAGTGTAGTTTCTGGTGTTATCATAAAAGGTCCTTTTTATCATTTGGATTGTACAGCTCAAGGCTGGGTGTTTTTCTTCCCAACATTTGTTTTATCACTGCTTCGTTTTCAACTTTTGATAAAAATGTGTAAGAAATGATAAATCACACAAAATATACTTTTCAAAATCCTTGCATTTGCAATGACAATGACTGGTGTCAAGGTGACCCAAAAGATAAGGAAGTGTACAGACAAAATTAGGAAGAGTACAAGATATACATTTTATTAAAAAAACAAAAGTAAAGTTTCCTTGGTTTTCTTCCCTATTATAAAATCACAATTCAGCTTTTAAAACAGTCAGTGTAAATCAGTCTCAAGGCCAGTGCCTCAGAATAAGTGTCAGACAACAGTATGGTCCAAACTGAGGTCTCGTGTTACGTGGCCCACACCACCCACAGTTGACAGCAACATTTTCCACAACACAAGCAGCTGCTCTCGCACAAATATGAGGTCCACTGACATCAAACACCAGGTTGAAGAAAGGTGAACCGTCGAGTCTCAAAACATCAACCAACTCTCCATTGTGATGGTTGTACTTTATTGCTTTGTTTGGACAGGACAACGGAGGTTATCTCAAATTACTGGTGTCCAGAGTGCGGCTGCAGAGGCAGACTATGCATCCCATCACGGCAGACACGGTGGCCACAGTCACCAGGATGGCCCACCAATAAACCTGGAACGACACACATTATGTCTCATTTGTAATTCTGAGTACAAATGAACATGACATTGAAATAGCATGTGAATAGGATGTTATTAAGGTTGTCCTAGTGCACTAAGCAGTTTCTCGTCAAGTGTGGAGATAATCCTGAAGGTGCTGTCAACCAAAACTGCATTCCTGATTCTCCACGCTCTCAGGACAAACGCACCCTCACAGCTGCTGTTCTGGACTTTACAGAAAGTTTAGGCTCATGATGATGAGTTGTATGAACATGTAACATAGGAAGAGTAACAAGGACCCTAAAAATACACAACTGAACTCAATACAAGGTGAGCTGCCCTTGATCTGTAGATCCACCTTATACTCAACAAATCTATTTCTTATTTCAACACACCGTCAGTTGCGGAAATGGAAAAAGTCAAAAGTCAAAATCAATACAGTTTTTCTAAATTTAGATGTTTTGACTCTGATTTTTCGGTCACCTTCATCCACTCTCCTAAATCGTCAAACTCATCCAGGTGCAGGAAGGAGTTTTTGAGTCTGGCTATAGGGCCGTCTGCATCCAGCAGGCGACACACTTGGAACTTGTCACAATAGCCCTGATTGGCTGAGCATGGAGACCCGCCCACAAGAGGCAGTGCTTTTCTCTGGAAGTGACGGGACAACACTGAGGAGGTGGTGCTGGCACATGTCTCGGGCTGATCTGCAAACAAAACACAGCAATGACACTATGGTAACCTGGCTACAGCCAGACTGCACACCTAGCCTACTTTACAAAGCCTTTGGTCGGGGACCCAGTGTTTTATCCGCGAGTTCTGAATGCATGATTGACTGGCGGCTTAGTCGACCAAAGGAACCACGGTCCGTGCAAAATAAAAACATGAAAAATAACAAATAATAATTGCACTGAAAATTGAGACAGCCCCATCTTCTGCCAAACCCACAGACATCTCTTTCAATTACAGGTAAGAAAAGGTATGACGTTTGTTCTGAATGATACAGGATCTGATATTGGCTTGAGTGTCGCGTTACACATTTACATCTCCTGCTCCTGCTTTTGAACATAAAGTATGAGTGGCTGGCTGGCCAGGCTAACATCATAGTATCCAAGATTGATCAGAAGTATCACAATTAACTATTCAGCAATCACTAGTTCTCCATCTAAATTAGGAACATCATTTATATGGAAACTGAAGAGTCTGAAAGGGTATCTCTTTACATCGCTGCAAAGGGAAAGGGAGGCTGCAGGTGATTTGCTGCAGCGACCCAAAGTAAAGAAGGTATAATAAACTAATATAAAATAATAAATAATGAATAAAATAAATAAACATTGGCTGGATCCAACATGACATGAGTTCTCAAGTAACAATTGAAATCCCTTCGTGTGTGAGTGTGATTCAGATAGCACAACAAAGCCACTGTGACATTGTGTTGTTGTTAAATGGAAAACTCAAATGTGCGCCAGTGACTCGGCAGTAATGCTCAGAGATGTTGGATGACAGAGTGTAAACACATTCCCTGCTGGGACACATGCATGTGCCGTTACCAGGCTCTTGGCAGCACATGTGGCATTTCTCCTTCATGGAGTTTCCAGGACAGTCGCACTGCTCCAGCCCGTGTCGCACACACACCGACTCCGCACACTCCTGCAACATAACCGTGACACAAACTTGTTTCATACATCGGATAAATGGAGAGACTTTACAGCACAGGGCTCTAAAACAAAACCAGGAAAACAGTTTTTCCTGTTTCATTCTTAGAAAGTATTGCTTCAAAACCATTTCAAAATAATAAATGATATCATGAAGAAGAGCCTGAACTTTCTGAACAGATGTGTTTGTGTCCTATTCTTCCCATAAACTTGTTATTAAAGGTTCACACACGCGGCTCCTCGGGAGGCCAATATTTTTAAAGCTAAAACAGCTGGAGTCTATACTCTCTGAGGCATCATCAACAGGCCGTAACATTGGAGAGCATTTGATAAAGATTAATTTGAAAACAAATTCTTGAAGCACATTGTTCTATAAAATATGGATTTGATCAAATGTTTTCTTTTTTATCTGGCTGTTTTGTATCATGATGTCATAATGCCACTGACTTCAAAATAAATATCAGACACTTCTTGGAAATAACGGCACTACTGCGAAAAGTAAATCACACTTCAGAAAATCTACATATAAAAGTTAATTCATATGGAAATCAAGAGGCAGCAGTAGGATAGTGGGGGGGAAAATAATTAATTTGAGTAAGAAAGACAGCCACAAAATCGTTACACAATTGTCAGTTCATTGCCATAAAATGAAGAAATAGACTTGAATATTGCTTAATGGCGCTGCCAATATGGCCAATATTCGAATAGTTGATAAGATCTGGGAGCACAATGATACAGGTTCTGGAATAACAGGTGGCCTCACCCCGTTCAGGCAGACGCGTGTCCCCTGGCTGCAGATGGTGAGGTTTTCTTTGGGGCTGGGCTCAGGGCAGCGAGGGGACAGTCCCGAACACACGCTCTCCTTCTGACAATCTGTCTCCTCATCACAAATATGACCGTGGGACTTAAATCCACAGTCCGGTCTGCAGCAGAGGCCTTGGCTAGGACTATGGGATTAGACAAGAAATTATCAGAAAACAAAAGAAAGAACAGGGTTAGGCACTTACTGACGCAAAGAACGTAGTGTCCAATTACACATAGGTGTAATTAAGAACCACATGCCATGAATCACTCCTGCTTAAATTAATACACACCATAACAAGCCTGCACAATGATCTCTTGCACAATACCTGCAAAGTTTATCAGGCTTCAAGCGACATTGAAGTCCTATATGCTCTCTTGCACTGTAGCAACATGGGTCTGTGTCATTGTGGGCAAAATCACACTCCTCACCTTCCTCCACAATGCGATTCCCACAGATGGGCTGATCACTGACTGGCCAAAAGGGACAGACATGTCAACAAATGAACAGCTCAGTAAAGCCTACGTCAGTGAGACTCACCCACAAAGCAGTCGTCTTTCTTCAGGTGCAGGATTTTACTGATGTGTTTGATGCTGCACGGCGAGAACCTGTCATTGTTCTCACGGACCTCGTCTGAGGCTTCAGGAAACATCAGGTATCTCCCTTTCCCTCCCGAGGAGCCCAGATGACCACAATTAGTCCCCTCATCATGCTACGGGACAAAATAGCACAATTTGTCACATTTTGTAATCAAGTTGCCAATTATTTCCAACTTTTATTTAAGAATTTAGGGTATTTCATGAGTAGTTGCATGAGACAGGTAAACTGTGATTTAGTATGATTTGCGATCAGTGGTCTTGATGTGACTCCCTTCGTCTTCATCAATCTGCTCAAAGCTTTTTTCTTTTCTTTTTTTGTGGTTTGCAGTTTATTTTATTTTATTTATTTATTTATTAGTTTATTTGACAGGGACAGTACACATTAATGAACATTTCTGTAAATGTGTCAGTATTAGCTGCAAAGCTAGTTTTCAACTGTTGTCCCTGGGCAAGGTGTATAATGCCAACAACAATTATAAAACATAAAACAATTTAAAAGTTGAGGCTACATACTTACATAACAAATGTTGATACAATTCATACATTAATAACATCTGAATGTTCGTTCTGTGACTTGCACAATAGAATGGAGATTTTGGTGCAAGGGCAGGTCATACAGTTCAAACAGAGACATTATAAGGATAAATATGTACAATTATTATTTACAAAGCAACATCTGTGCAGAAGATCCTGACACTTGGCTCAGTCCTGCAGCAGGAGATCTGTATAGGGTCTAATGAGCACAGCGTTGATTGGATTTCAACCAGTTTTTTAATTGAGTCCTAAATGTGTTAAACGTCGGGCATTCTCTTAAAGTGAGAGGGATGCTGTTCCAGATGTTACAGCCCGTGACTGAGAGAACAGTCTGCTCCTGGTTTGTGGAGCATTGCTCTTATGAATAGCCTGACGCATGAAGATGTTAATATTGTAACGCAGGATTAGTTTGTAGTACATACACGGTCATGAAGGACAGAAGGCTCTGTGCAGCTAAAACAAACACGTCGTTGGCAGCAGGTGTGGTTTGGTGCGGAGCAGGAGAACATAAACAACAGATGACTGACATCGCAGAACTAATCTGCTCAGGAACTCCCCAGAGGGGCACAGTTGGAGTAGGAGGGGCAGAGCAGGGGCACAGTTGGAGTAGGAGGGGCAGAGCAGGGGCACAGGTGTACAGTGTGCTGTTTGATGTAGCTGCTATGGCCGACCAAAGGAGGTGGGAAAATAAACAGTGAATTTCAATTACTCCAAAGTTTCAGATTACATAATACATGTCCAGACACGGACATACTCCAAACAGACCAATCAATAAAGATCAAGGTCTAGCGGCCACTGTTGCAATAACTGATGCAAAAACTTGTGACGTCAAACTGTTTTTATAAGATCCCAACTATTCAGAGAATTCTAGATTGATGAGAAATGTTAAAGTCAATCTTGAAAAAATTGAAACAAGAAACATTTTATGGAAAGATCCGTCTCTGTCTACGGTAAAAAATAGGACCATCAGCATTTCTCCCACACCACACACTCATTGACAATTTAGGGGCAGTTAGCTCCCGGTTAGCAGAGCAGATTCCACCACAACCTCAGAGGTGCACCACGTGGCAGAACACCAGCCTGTGCTTGAGGCGTTGCAGAGATGTGGACAAGCAGACTGGAAAAGCGTCTTATCAACACTGCTGAAAAACATTCTTGTGGCGTGGACTGAGCAGTGTCTTTACACATGTCACTCCTTTGAGGAGAGGGATATGTGTCTGTTGGATGAAGAGCCACAGTGAATGGAGTGAGGGGTAAAGGAGGCTGTACATGAGAGATCAGTGAGCCTGGCCCTCAACAGACATGAAGGACTCCAGTTCTGGACATGGTTTGGCTCCAGGCCATTCCCGGGGCGCACTCCAGGGATGTCACCATCCGCGCTCGTGTCTTTATCTGGTGAGAAACATTGGCGTCTTCCCCCCCCAAAAAAAGTGTAGTTGTCTTGTTTCAATTTCACAAGAGTGAATTTACCACCTGGATGACTGAGAAGTTACATTGTTTTAATGTTGAAGAGTTAATTCACATTTCCTATACAGTGTTATTAATTAATTACAAATAACAATTACTAATAACAAAGGGGCGACTGACCGGCGCTCCCAGGCTGTGGCCGAACTCGTGGGCGAGGGTTAACTGCACCTGACGTGGGGGCAGGAACTGTCCGTAGTTCTGAATCGTGACGAGACCTGTGTTCAGCGTTGAGTACTGGCCATTTCTGAGCTTTGAGTAGGTGGAGCAGATGCCTCCCCAGCTACCTGCACACAGAGGAAATCCAAATACTTTCAGGTTGATTTGACACATTCTGAAGAACTAGCTGTAATTTAATAATTGTCTTCGAAGTCTATTGAGGGCAAATCATTTGACTGTAGATCCACTGAAAATGCAGGTCCTGTCACACCATTATCTCATTGCATAATTGACCTCGTGCTACTGAAAATACCTCAACTGTGTTTGTTACCGAGGCCTTATCGACCTATGTAATGCCCAAAACATTTTCCCATAATGTCAAACAGCTGGACTGGTGCACATGGACACATGAGGAGGTGCAGCTCTGACCTAACCTTTACACTAACCAATGGCAAGACAAAAGCTCCACAAAGAATCATGATTTACTCATACATGGATATATAGTCTTATTTATTTGTTTATTTGGTCAGGACAGCGACTGATAACACGCTACTTGTAGTCATGGGCTAATTTCCATCCATTGTCCCCCCACTCGCACTTTCAAACACACTCTCACTCAAGCTGGCTTATTATACATGTTTTTAGTGGTACGAGAAATTGGAGAACACAGAGGAAACCTAAGCAGACACGGGAGAACATGCAAACTCCACACAGAAAGGCCCCTCCAGCCAGAGATCGAACCAGGAACCTTCGAGCTGTGAATCATGAGCGCTAACCACTGCGCCACCGTGCGCGGCACTGGTCGGCATGTACTTTAATCTAGCCGCAAAGCTGTGATTACTGCATTATAGCCGCTGTCTTGTATTTTATTTTTCAAGGCTTAGTGTCTGGCTCCATGCTCAGATTTAGTTGACTTCTACACAACAAAAGGTTTGTCCGAATTAGTAAATTTGCATACAAACTGAAATATGTTTTAGCAAAGATGTACAGCAGTGAAAGAGTGTTTGAGGGGGGCAAGCTCACTTTCAGGGTAGTGTTGTACGATTATAAGATATGCCTGTAAGTATTTGCATTTAAAAAAATATTTATAACATCCATTTTAGACTCACCACAAAGATCTCAACAATTCAACAGAAGAGTATAAGAAACATTGTTAATGCATTCAACATCTCAGTAACAAGGGCCAGAGTATAAGCCCATACCATTCTCTTGCACAGTATCTGCACTCCAACAACACTGCCTTTCACTTTCTTGAGAGGCCAGAGTCAAACCAATGAGCCTCTGCATTTTTCAGCACACAGCCGTCTCTTCATTGGCTCCTTCAGAGCACGGCTGGAGTAAGTTAGAAGTCTCAGCACTTCCCACGGCATCACGTGAAATTTTGTAATGTGCCCTGGACAATGTGATCTGCAGTGGAGTCTCGGTGGGGGCCGCGTTTGCAAGATGCTTGTCCGTCAAGGTATGCATGACTGTTTCGGTGAACTGGAGCTTACAGTGAGTAATTTAGGACCACGGGAACCAGCTGTCGGCCTCTGGATGTTGTTTCACAGATGGAGCAACAAGTGTCCTGCAAGTGTGAGGCGCTTATAGGTTGTCCAAACAAAAACAAAGGCCTAACATCACAATAATGATGATACTACAATGTTACCAATAGAGTAGCACTATTAGAGGAACACTATTCAATATCACGTGAACATTTCAGTGGCTGCAATCTCATTATTTAATTGGAAAGAGCATTGGGTGATTTTGTAAATTACAAAGATAAATCACCCGCTTAGGTATCCCCACTGGTGATACATCTGCGTTCTACCAATCAAAAAACTAAACCCTGCACATTGGGCTTGGTGGGATTCCCCTTTGCGTACTCATCAAGTACTGTATTCTGAATCTAACACATTCAAATTTCTTGCTTTTTACCTATAATAGCCCTCCCAGAGTGCTATTCAAAGAGCTGGGTTTCCTAGAAAGAGCTCTACTTCGGAGGCAGTGCGGTGGTTTTTGGCAAAGCAGGCTTAATCCCCTCCTCCTTCCCTTTTTCCTCACGTCTCCTCCACTGAAAGGAACCAAATGAAAGACCAGTATTATTAGCTCACTCGATAAACACAGCAGGAAGAAACCAACTATTTAGATTACTTGTAGACTGTGACCATTTTAGCATTTGCGGAAATGTGTGCACAAAACTCCTCCGCGTTTAAATATTTAGCAGAGCAGTATTTAGCTACACTGACAACATTTGCACATGGTGATTGGACTCATCCACTGATCCCTTCTTAAGCAACATCAGCACACTTTCACAAGGTTCTTAATGACAAATCCAACAATACAGAGTCAGCCCTAGATAAAAAAAATGAATGTGCCAATAACACCGTCACGGGTGAAAACAAGCCCAGCGTGCGCACTGACCGCTGGTAACACCACACTGAAAGATTTCTTGGAAATTTACAGTAGCCCCAAAGGAAGCCGAGCTGGCTAAAGAACAAACGGACTGAAGGTGCATTAGAGCTGTGTTTCGCAACCAGGGGGTACAGGGGTACAGCAGGGGGTACTTGGAACTATTTCAAAATTACAAAAATTAGGTAAAACTGAACTTTATTTTGAAGGGAAAAGCTATATTTTGAAGGAAAAAAGAGAAAGCTTTGGGAGAATTTTAGGTTTATTTTTGAACGCAACATTGCAAATAGAGATTCTCGCCATTAAAATACACCGTAATGCAACTAGAACTGAGGGTGCAAAGATTTCAAAATGAGGTTCTATTGTACCCTTTTGCATTGATCCAGGCCAGGAAGTTATTGACAAGTTCACTGCACTCTCCACTCTCAGTGACCTTAACTCATGTCGTGCTGCAGGCTACATGTTACAATAAAGCTTTTTTATATGAAAGAATCTATTTTTGTGCAAGTGAAAAGGTCAGCATTAGACAAATACTTTACTTTTACTTTATATTTTACTTTATATGACCGAGATAGCAGTGACAGAAGAGCATTTGTGAGATCAAGGGAGAGACATTTGGTCATTCGAGCAGCTGCAGTCGCATTGTTTGCTGTATGAGTTACATGAGCTACAGAGTAATGCCAAATCAATGCGAGATAGGGACAAGCATATCATTCAGCAATACTTTCTCTTCTCTTTACCAGCGAGCTGATTTTCTTTAAACGGGCACATTATGATCCAGAACAAACCTTCCTTGCCCTTCTGTTCTGCCAGTTGTTGACCTTTTCTCCCACCTGACGCAAACAAGAACTTGTTATTGTGTAATCGACTATGTGGAAAGAATACATGTGCTACAGTTTGTCTCCGCAGCGCGAGCAGGAATTCTACTGGTACAAAAACACGAGTGGCACAACCCCACTCTGTTCCGCCGTGGGTTGTTGAGGAGGTCAGGGCGAGTGAGTGATGGGGGTTGTGCGTGAGGGTGTCTCCCAATCTCTGGCTGAAAGGTTCCTAAGGTCTCGGAGTTTATGGTGTCATGGCGAAATGCCTTTGATATTTCCCAAGACTAACAATAAACCCCTGCATGTAGGCTATTACTATGGAGTCCATATCTCCAGTCAAACATTATCCCATTTTGACCGTGGCAAGTCTCGTGATCCAGAGAAGTCACATCAATGTCACCCAAGCGCATCCGGGTGTTGCTCACGTGAAACATCTCCGTGGCGACGGGGCCGAGGTATGCGGTCTCCAATCGCCGTGTAAGACGTCTGGGCTGGTGTTTCTATTTATTTGCAAGAGGCAAAGGTTCATTAGGGCCTAATCACATGTCACTCGAGGTGGTCTGCTCTCACACCCCCGGGTTCAGCCAATCAGCGGATCCAAATGTGTCACATGATCATAGGGAGCTGCTTAAAATTGTAATTTCCACTAATGCTACCCACCTCACTGAGCGCCACAATTATACAATGACGTACAAATGAACAAAGACAGACAAAAAATGAACGTTTCATATAATATTGCTTGTATTTGGCATAGTTTTTAATTATTGAAAACTTCATTTGCAAAAAGAGATATATCTGGTCTGAAAAGTTGAGTGGATTTGCTCAAGAAGAAGTTCCGACTTTTTTTAAACAATGTGTGTTTTTTTTAATTAATAATCTATGGGTTTTTGAGCCCAGTGGGAGGGACTGCAGCACAGCACAGTTGAACCACTGCGGAATTTTAATTGAGGATTGCGCTCACGTATTGTTTTTGTCTTCACTGACCAAACTGCCTGTGTAACACGTCTGAAAAGAGGCTCTTCAAGATGCTCTTTTGGCCAAAATATGAAACGGCTTAAACTGTACTTTTGTTAACTTGCTGTAAACAGTTTTCACAGCTTTATTCCCCTTATTGATACATTTTCTAAATTGCAAATCTTTACAGAACTACATTGTATTTGAGCTGCATATGTTTACTCAAATTGCCTAAGTCTGACACTGCGCATTTGTCTCTGGTCACATAATTCAAGCTGATTTGGAAGCAGTGATTGTGGAGGAGTTCTGAAAGTGGTAAAAAATAAAAAATAAAATAAAATAATGGAGGGAGATGAGCTCAGATCGATTATTAAGTTTCGCATCCAAGTAACTTTGTTCATTAAGCTCATATATGCTCCTGTTTTGTCATTAAGGCTAAATCATAAAAGCGACCAGACAATGTTTTCAGCCAAATCTAGGGCCCAAATGCGGCCCTCACACCAACCTGGTCCTCATGGTTCTTGCTGATCTCTAGAGATTTTACTTTTTTACAGCAAGATAATTCTATTAAAACCTCATTAACATTTTAGTGTGAGACATAACTGGCATTAAGGACCAAGCCTGAACAAAGGTGTGGGTGCAAAGTTAAAACCTCTAATAAATGCACACAGCGTGGACTCACCCAGCTATACCAATTATTTTGACAGTGACAAATAAACTAAACTAAAAGGGTCCCTGTTACATTAAACTGGCTGCCATTATAGGTTCAGTATTGTACATATTATCACTATGTTATTATGTTGAAGTCTGATACTGAAAATGTGAAAATTATTCTTTAAAAATAAACACCTACAATCTGACTTAATTAGAGACTGCATTGTTCTGTATGAATGGACTTTACCACAGACCTAAACCTATTATGGATGTTTAAAAACAGCACAACAATGGCCTGTAGATGTTGAATAAGGTCCATATCAATGGCTGCTGGTTGCTCTGCTTTATGACCGCTACGGTAGTGGCTGACATTGTCCGCCATTGCTCTAGTATCTCCATATAGGGGCGGCAAAACAAGCTAGTTTTCCATTAGATAGCATTGCATTTTACACACGTTTTAAGCAACTGTAAAGCCTGGTATCTAATTTCTTTAAACTTTCTATGGCTAGATATTGCTCCTGTGATAACGCTGGGTTAATTACAATTAAAGAAACAAGGCTGGTTTTTGTAAGGAATATTTTAGAAATCTTGTTTACTAATCAGGGCCGGACTTTGATTGACAGACCATTAGAATTAGAGCTAATGGCGCGGGCGCAACTACGACTGAACTACACGCCCGTGAGGGTTGAGTCTACAGTGAAGATCCCGCCCTTTTGCCCTTTTTAGGAACATGCTCAGTCAGAGCTGGTTAGGAGGAGTCTGTAAATCCACCATAGATTCCCTTTCAAATGTGGTCATTGTGGCAAACGGGGAGGAGTGAGCCTTTTTACAGTCTATTGTCCAAATACAGCATTTAAGTCCCCATGAATTTTTAGTCTTTAATATTAAACAGAAAATCCGATGCCAACAGACAGTAATAAGACACAATTTTATCTTAAACCTTTCTGAACCCACTGTGTATTCATATAAAGATTGAATAATGTTTAATGTTTAATGTTTAATGTTTACAACGAACCTTTTGGGTAACCATTACAGCTTTGGAATTGATGCAGTGTAATAAACAGCCTGCATTGTTTTTTTTGCGGTGTGTGTGTGTGTGTGATGCGTAACCCTCACCGGTCTTGCCCTCCCAGGCCAGCCCGAGCACACCGCTGTAGTCACGGTTGGTGAGCAGGTACGACAGGCAGTAGTTGCCCCAGTTGTTTTCGGAGTAGACGCTCAACAGCTTCTCTGGCCCGATGTACAACCGCTGCAACGGGTCCTTCTTATCCTCCTCAGTCATCACCTTAACCAGACAGTGCGCTAGTCAGTAATCCACATCAGTTACTTGGCGTTTGAGTTATGTCACTTGTTATATATACTTTTACAGTCTTACATGAAGAGACTTGACTTTGAAGTTGACCAGGTTGATCCCATTAAAGTCCACCTTGTCATAAATGTCATTGACTGCTTGCAGGTAGGAGGCAATCTAGAAGAGAAAGGGCCTCATTGAATAAACATACGTACAAACTTGCACTCCATAAGCATCACACTGAAACTTCCACTTGTTTATGTTTCCATGACAAATACAAAACGGTTGAGTTTTTACAAACATGACACTAGATCGTTTTGTGTCTTGTTGTCCCAAATGCGTCTCAAATAATGCATGAATCCCAGCCATCCTTAGGTCGCTCACCACGGTGAAGACGTTGTATATTCGCCTCCAACACCAACAGATCGTTCGAATTTAGGGACCGTCTATGAATTACTCTCTTTGTAAAAAGGTGTTGGTTTAAAACATTTAGTTTAGGTGTAAATCAATAATATGACACAAAAATATTATACTGTTGAATGTTTTCAATTTTATTCAATAAGCCTATATTCGGAATCATGTGAACCAGCAAAATCAATAATTTATGAAAATACTCCTAGTCCACCACACGTTTTTGTTTTCCTATTTTCAGGTTTTGAAACTTTTGAAAAATCATTATCCGGGAAAATCACCAAAAATGCAAGATTTTTTAAAATAGGTTTATGGTCATGTGACCCAGTGACCCCAAACCACTTTGATTTTTTTTTATTTCGAGCTACAAAACACACAACACAGGCACAAAAGCCAGAAAAAATACAATAAAAGAAAAATAATCAACACTCTAGCTCGAAAAGGAGTGGGAAGAAGACAAGCTTAA
This sequence comes from Neogobius melanostomus, assembly GCA_007210695.1. Taxonomy (NCBI): domain Eukaryota; kingdom Metazoa; phylum Chordata; class Actinopteri; order Gobiiformes; family Gobiidae; genus Neogobius; species Neogobius melanostomus. The sequence continues at coordinate 1,018,777 of VHKM01000113.1, read as the reverse complement.
TAACTCTCACCCCTGTTTATAAACTTAAATAATAATGTGGTTGCTACAATAACAATGTTTTAGTTATTATCTTACAAAACGATTAACAATTAAGTTGGTTACATATTAACAGATGCAACAATGCATTACACTGAGTCAACATTCACAGTATGTTACACTTTATAACAATTGAATAATTTGTTTCCTATACCTATTTTATTACCATGTTGGTATTACTGTTATTCACCATCACCATTACAGCCCATATAGCATTATTCTGTATCAAAGTGTTTGAATGATACATGACATACTCCACATTTATTCATGAAAGGTACAATAATCGCAGACTGATTGATGCTCATGATAACCAGATTAGTCTTAATGATGTGTGTTAAAAAGGAGTCGGGGCTCTTCTTTTTTCTTTCCTGTGTCTGGACCTGCTGCCAGAGGGGAGCAGCCCCCGAGCAACCGGACCATCATTCGTTAGGTGTCCTATACTATGCATTAAAAGAGACAAGATTTAGGAGTCTGCTGCCAGAAGAGGCTTTCCTCGAGCTGCCGGCCCCCACATGTCTGCCCTGTACACATGTAATTTGTAAAGTGGTTACAAATTAACTATGGGTTATGTTGAATGCGGAGTACATGGATATGTGCATGTTTTACTTCTAAGAATTCCTTTGTATTACCATCAGCATCCATAGCAATACCGCTGTCTGAATCTACTTTACAAAATTAGTACTCGCTATGGGCTATGGGTATGAAATTCTGCTTAATAGTTTTGATGTATTATTTAAGGATTTTCGATACAAACAATAGCTTTTTATGGCATTTGATCCAGTGACCCCAAACGACATTACAAAAATAGTACTGACTCTGGGCAATGGGGCTCAGGCCATGACATTCTTTTTAAAAGATATTACAATTATTTTTAACAGAAAATATGCTATTTTTCCTCAATAGTTTTTAGGGCATGTGACCCAGTGACCCCAAACCACTTTACAAATTTAGTACTAGCTCTGGGCTATGGGGCTCAGGCCATGAGATTCTGCGTAAAAGTTTTTCAAGCGTTTTTCAAGGATTTTCGATAGAAAGTATGGGTTTTTCCTCAATAGCTTTTAGGGAATCTGACCCAGTGGCCCCAAACCAGTTTACAAAATTAGTACTACCTCTAGGCTATTAAGCAGAATTTCATGGCCTGAGCCCCATAGCCTAGGTTTAAGCCCCATAGCTCTAGGTTTATGACCATAATCCTATTGAAAAAAATCTTGTATTTTTGGTGATTTTCCCGGATAATGATCAAAAGTTTCAATACCTAAAAATAGGAAAACAAAAACGTGTGGTGGACTAGGAGTATTTTTATAAATATTATTGATTTTGCTGGTTCACATGATTCCGAATATAGGCTTATTTGAAAAAATTGAAAACATTCAACAGTAGGTATAAATACAATAAAAGATTAAATATGGTAGAAAATACACCTACAGATTACATTTAGTCTATCTCCTTTCATTGAAATGTTTTTTTTGTATCATATTATTGATTCACACCTAAACTAAATTTTTTAAACCAACCCCTTTTTACAAAGAGAGTAATTCATAGACGGTCCCTAAGTTCGAACGATCTGTTGGTATTGGAGGCGAATATACAACGTCCAACGTGAAACCAACTTGGTACTGTGGTATGTTACCGCTGCGTGTGGCAAGACCCGTTTGGAGGCGCCACGTGCAGGACCAGTCACGGGTGCAGGCCTGAGAGAATCCAGCAGGACAGCACTACACATCCCACGCCCGGCAGGAGCTTCCATACTATAAATATTGACACCTTGGACAAAGTAGGAGTCAAAAGCAGGTCAGCCGTGATTGACAACATCATTTGTCTATGTGCTTTGAGAGATCACATCCCGGCATCGCTTACACTGGTATTTTCTTCAAAGACCTGGCACGGGACCAGGGACAACAAATGAGTGACTGGAGGTGGAAAGAATCTCAGCAGGTGAAAAGGGAGGGCGCGGGACAAATATGGGGACACTAACTGTGGCTAAATTATTTCAAGGTTTGGTCTGGCTGTGTTCGGTGTTGTTACTGGTGGATGAGGCAAGCACAGATGTGGAGTGGTGAGCAATGTAAGCTCACTGAAAACAATGAACATCTGTACTGGCTTTAAATGACATTGGTTTGGATGCTCCTCTGCTAACGTAATTAAGCAGGAGACTGTCAGTGGCCAGAGTGTTATCATAAGAAGATGTCATACGTTTGACCCCAAAGACTGATTCCAACGTTCAGACAAACTCATTTTGTCCAAAATTTTAATCAGTTAAATGAAATTAAAATTATATTTTGTTTTAAAGGTGAAGTCAGTCATTTTTCCAACATTTACCTTTCCTGAGTGGTAAACATTCTCACGCCTCACCCAAGAAGGTTCCAGGACTGATTCCCAGACCATGTGGGGCCTTGTGGAGTTCACATGTTCTCCCTGTGTTTGGGTGGGTTTCCTCACCCAACAGTTGCTCACTGCTCCTGTTGCCCCAGGGCATTGAGGGATGGGTCAGAAGTGTCCTGCTTCTTCAGTAGTGGCCGTTTGCTTGGGGATATTCCATATACAGTTCATGAAAAGAACAGTAATGTCTTTGTTACAATATTCATCTATTGTCTTTAGACCATTTTGCTTGTTTTGAGTGGGTGGGATAAATTGAATGCACGCACAACTTGCAGTGGGAGCGAGCAGTGTGTGGCTGGGGTGGGCACGCGGCACACAGACCGAAATCTCAGGGTCCTGGAGTTCATCCCAGCTCATAATGAAATATAATCGCCAAGAGCTGCTCAAGTATTACTTAATACTAAAGCAGATTAACGATTGAATGAAATCCTGGACTGGAGCATAGAGGGAATTAGCAGCATTTTAATAATTTGTTGAATTAGGTTGAGAGTGGATTCAAACAGGTGATTAAAAATGGTTATTGTACATTTGTATCATTCATTAGATTAGGACTTGTTGCTGCTTTATTCATCAATTATGGTGTTATTGCTTATTTGTCATTTAATGAGACATTATAAAGAGCATTTACTTTATGTTACCGGAATATTTGCAGGAAAGTATTGATTATAAACCAATTCATCAGTATTACACGTGCTCCTAGTATCAGTTAATATAATAATAATAATCATAATGGTAATGCTCTCGGAGAATGATTGGACGTCACTGAAATGCCACCGGGTTCAAAGCAATACCAAGGGATCAGTGTCAGTAAAGTTTAATTAGACAATATCCTGCATCGACATTTGCTTTTGTTTTCATCTGAGAATTACCATTTGATTCTATTCCTGCACTCAATGAGCTAAACACAATTCAAGGTTTGTAAACAAAGCACGCAATGCTCGAGGGACTTCCAAGGAAATCCTGTTGTGGTTTTATTATTCAACTCTGTGGCACGGATTTCCAAGAAACTCCCGCCAATTCGTACCATTAGGGCTGTCAAATGTGAACTCCTATTGTGTCACAGGTTGTATTAGGAAATAAGAGAGAAATGAGAAAATAATGTGACTTGAAGTTTACTTTTTTCCCTTTTAATGCCACACTGGAATGAGCATTTAGATTGAGCATATAATACTTCTGAGAAAGTTGTGATGGGATTTACGGTTGATTTAATCTACTAAGACTACATCTAATACTCCATTACATATTTATTTTACTATTAGAAAACGCAAAGTAACTGTTGCATGTTGTCAACAGGACAGCCATAATTACCTGAGCTACTACAGCCTCCACAGACTTAAATTTCTTGAAGTATAAATGATCAGCGTGAAAGTGGAGCAGGCAGCTGGTCTTGGTTTCATCCACTGTCCTCCTGGTCCGGCCCATCGCTGCCTCCTGTGGACAGCAGAGTAATAATATGTTTGGGACCGGCAGGAGAGGTGTCCCAATACTTGAGTCACATGGCAAATCAAAACATGAGGTCAAGGAACTTTAATTACACACTCCTATTCATTGTGCACTGGAAGAACATCTGCTGAACGTGTTTGGTGATGTGAAGGTGGAAATGTTCCCTCTTGTGTGTCCACATGTTGTTATTAATGGATCATTTTCAAGGCCACAATGTCTAATGTTGATAGTGGAAGTTGGGAACACCTGTATGAGCAAAGGAAACTGATACCACAAACGCTAGACGAGGCCAATCTGCTGAATAGATCTGGCGTATGTTATGGGAAATGCCTTAACAGGAATGTTTTATTGTTCTCTTGGTGCGGTAATTTCATTCATTATCACACAAGACTATTTACCAACACAATGAACACAGACAATATAGGAGCAGTCTGATGTGAAACCTAAAAATGATGACCTACTTCACTTGGTCCAAGGCCAAGAAGCTTCAATTGTTCTGCAGCACAAAAGCCTTCATGCCAGCTTCTTCTGGATGGTAGAACTACCAAAACAGTAAAATGAACAAACATTTGTATTTTCATTGTGTCATGTATCATTGATGTTTATTATTAGACATTCACAAAAATCGAACAATCTGACCTTTTGTTTTTATATAAAGGGATATTGGGGAAACGGTATTTGTAGTCTTAGTCATACATGCTGTTTTAACCCTGTGAGCAATTCAACTAACTCTTAACCTATTTCTGACACAACACCACACGGTTCTGAAAATATTAAGTTGCACAAGGGAAAGTGTTCCCATTTTAGATTTTTTACTTTTCGGCAATGAACCAGTCCTACACGAGTATTTTTTATTTTTTCATTTGTATAATTAATTTTCTTGAATCTGTAATCTGTAATATGAAGTGTCAAAACCCCATTGATTATCATTAATAACTTAGCCAGCATTTAGACACAAGTCTCTGAAGCCACATTTTTCTGTGAAACATTTGTTTTCTGATTTGTGTGTTATCTAGACACTACGTCAAACGGCTCAGGTCACTGAACATCAAGGCCAACACACAGAGAATACAGTACTCCAGTCTAACATTGGGTAAAGTTTGAAGAGCCGCAGATTCTACTCTGATTGAAAACAATAACCAGTTTAAATACTGCTAACTAGTAGCCTATACTTTAGTGACATTATTGCACATTCAATGCATAAATAGAGGAGCTACATTTGTAAATCAGTGAAGTCACTAGGGCTGCTACTTTATGTTACTTTGTAAAACTAATATACAACATATACTATAAATTATGTTAATAATCCACAAAGCGATACCATAATTACATTATAATCCCCTTTCCTCAATAGACACCAAAGTGATAGTCCTGTTGAATTTTTATTTTGTGAAAAAATATATATAAATACATCGACATATTAGCATCAAACTTCTACAACAGAGTGCAGATAAAAATCATTCATTATAAAAGAAAACTCAGCTGTGCTTAAACCCTCGCTGCTTAAACCCTACTGCTCCAAAACAAGTGCAAGTAAATAACAGTGAAACACTGCCCTCTTAGTGTAACACACAATATAGGACTTTTGTGTCCACAGTCACAAGGTTAATGCTGAAAATCTGCATAATTTTAAAATGCATTGGTGTTATTGTTGTGAGCACAATAGCTTTAAATTCCATCAGTTACAGAAAGTCACATGACGCTATAATCCCTCTCACATGTTACAGGACGAGAGTTTGCCAGTTCACTAGTGATCCATTAAAGCCTGCAGTTACTTTGGTTGTTTTTCTTAAGTTTTGTCTTAAGTGTACACAAGTATCTCTTGTATCAAACACAGATGCAGAGCCGCTTCTATACACTGTGGGGGAAATACTTCCTAATCCCAATGTAATCTAACTGCCACTGACTGATTTATGAAAACATAGTTTAATTCAAGATCTGTTACACTCAAACGGACAAGCGATAACTGTAGTTAGTTCCCCCAGGTTTTCTTTTCTACAAACATTTCAACACAGAGAATTCAGCCTCTGTGTGTGAGTGACGTTGAAAAAAAAACAGTTTTAACCGAGACTGCGGGATTGACAGAGCACATATTAGATAGTTCTTTATATTCTGAATATCCTATGTGGAAGAAAGCTCAAGCGGGATGGTTATTACTTTTTTTTTTAATATGCTTCCAGATGATCTTTTATATTTATCCATTTTCATGTCTCAATCACTGTCTTTACCTCCAAAATAGATGATCCGTTGTTAAAGTCAATGTTTCTTTGACTTGATTAAAAAAAAGTAGGCCAATTATCTCTCTTAGAAGTTTTATAGCATCATTGTGTAATTAAATATGAACAAAACAGTATTTATGACATCAAAACAAAAATATGATGCAATTGGCGAAATGGAGTTCGATGGAAGCACAGTGGAAGGACCATGTGTCCTCAACCGCCCCTTGTTCCTCAGATTTCACAGAATTTGTTTCTTAATTCACATCCCATGTGAGGGAGAAACCCCTCACTCCCTTTGTTGTCTCAGAACAACAGCCGACCGAAATAGAAGTAACATAAGGAGGCATGCATCCGACATGTCTTCCTATCACATCAACTGTGTCGCAGAAACGCCATATGCCAAATGTTTCCGCTTCCCGTAAATGCACCGCTGGTTGATTTAAGCACAGGATGTAGCTATTTCATAAGACCATCTATTGTGATATAATGTGAAAGGAGTTGGGGGGAAATGGCGGGAAATGTGGGGAATAGCGGAGACTCTGTCAAAGACAAACACTGGGGTTTATTGATTTTGTGACCGCGTTTCTTGGAAAACATCTAAAAGTGCTGGTCTTTAGACACAAGTCCAAGAGCACACATAGCTACCATTCAGCTTAGTCTCACCAGTGACTACAAAATAAAGGCTCCTCCAAATCAGTCGCTAAAACTATTCATCACCCAACCAAGAAAACCAAAGTAATCTATCACCTTGAAACGCTTTTCTCTATGATCTTTCGCTGGTTTGTCCTTACTTCACACCGGCCCGTTGCCTCTAAAGCTACACTGAACTGAGCCACTCTTAATTTAGGCTGGCGTCCAACACTCCCCTTGAGATAATCTAGTACTTAACAACGCTGCATCTGATTCATTGGTCTGCTGTGACCCCCGTCAAAAGTGAAGTGCAGAACATGGAAAGCATCTGAGACTTTAGGTGATGTGTGATTAATGCATATAATGTAAGAATAACTCTCTGAGAGAATGAGCGGGGTCGATGAAGTCAGCGGGGGGAGGTCTACTGTAAAGAATTCGTTTTTGACTGATGTTGTAATCACCAATGAGCCAGAAAAGTTGCCTTTTTTGAATAACTGCAACACATGTTTCACTTTGCATGCACATCAGAGGTGAGTACAGTATAATGCTGAATGATTATTTGGCATCAGAATGAAAAGAAAAACAAACAAACAATGAATTGTGTGTTGGCTTAAAGGCACACAGCATAACATTTTGATTTAAACTGTTGCTAGCAATACAAAACATGCTACGGAGACCAGCTCCTAAAGTTATTTTTGCAGTGGGTAATCAAAGAATTTGGATGAGGACCTAACCTACTTACATCTCATATTTGGCTGCCTTTAGTCAACATCTCCATGGAGACGAGCTGGAGACGTGGTCAAATTGAATGCACCATTTAGCTGCTCTCTGGTGAATAATTATTGGCTGTGTATTTGTCTGCACTTCGCTATTTTAGCGGTGAGATCACATCCATTGCCTTGTGGAGGGCCTACACAGTTTGGCAGATAGATAGAGATAGAGTTATTGGATTATGATATGGCCCAACCCACCCCTGTGCACAAGGTACCAATGATACCACAAACCACCCAGATATTGGGTGACTCGCATAACTTCAGTTAACTAAGTTCCTCATGGGCACAAACTTAACCGGTAAACTAAGGGAGGAAATATCAAAACTGAGGTTGCATTCTTTTGCACCCCTGCAGGACCGGGCCAGTGCCAACTTCCCATTCCCTTACTTTGGTAATGTCACTTGTTAATAATGTCACAACAACAACAAATCCACTTTTGTATATATGTAAATGTTACCCAGGTCATCTTCGTGGTAGATTATGGAGTGGTGGTCTGTCGGGAAGCTGCTGTATCTTTCCATTGGTTCCACATGGTAAGTGCCGTTGGATGCCGTGTGTATGGAGCCCTCAAACTGGCCCCGTATCACAGAACCATGGCAGGACGACCCATCTTCACCTGAAAGAAGATGGGACAGTGAAGTAAAAAACACATTGTGCTGTTTTGGAACGTTCATAAAAGTGTGTGATGAATATCCCTACGGGGACAATAAAGTATACAAAACAAACAAACAAACAAACAAACAAACAAACAATAAATTGAGTTCATTGTTCATGATACAGAAAGGTACAGTTTACAAGTCTGTGAACATTTTCAGTATCAGACTTCAGCATAATAACATAGGAACATATGTTATAATTACTTCCTAAAGCCACTATACAAAATACCGTTTCTTTGAAAGTCCAAAATGTTTAAATCACCTTCTAATACTCCTGAGTATATATGGGAAAGATCAGCTGTCGTGGAACCACCTTCATTGATCACTGTGAAGTTTTGTGAAAAGACTGCCGCATCTCGTCTCAGTCGCAGGCGAAATGGTCTGCATCAAACACAAACAAATACAGCTCACAGATGTGGTCGGTGACGTGGGGTCAGATCAAAGGAGGGTCTGGATACTGTGATGGATGCCATGTTTGTGAATGTCTGAAGCACAAGCACCGATAAATAAATAGAATCTGTTCATTGGGAATTTGAAATGTTACCTTTGAAATGCAACAAAGTCCAGATGCAGCGAGGAGTCGTGAGGAAGAGCAGACCTCCTGGCTCTGAGATGTCTCATGTGAAGGTCCTGTCTGTCATAGGACAAGCCATCGTAGTGTTGTATGAATGGACTGAGGCCTCGCCCAGCTCCTGAATGACACGGCACAAAAAATAATACCTCTTTTAGCACATAATGCTAATCAATACATGCATTTACAATGACATCACGCATAGTTCCGGACGCCATTTTGAATACCAAAGTAGAATTATGGGGTACTACAACATGCAACATTATCTCTACTCAGGATGAAAATGAAAGACAGTGGCATTTTTATGTAATCGTATTTTATGTAATCGTCATTCAATCAACTGTCAATGGCTTCAACGCAATAAACACATGTGTGGCTCACATCTATTAAACTGAGGAAATACTACAGTAACAGCTCAGCTCTAACATCTGTCACATGTTGTATGAGGCTAGATGTTTGGAGTGTGGTTCAGGGCTTTCTCTTGGAGAGGTCAGAGCTGAGCTGTTTAAGCTAAATGCTAACCGGTAGCATGCTAACGTTTGGAGCAGCTTAAACACTGACTCTGTGGTGTACATGTTAGAGAGGTGTCTCTCACCCAGCAGGTTTTGGGGTTTGGGGGCATGTCTCAGCACTTCCTGTGTGTTCGTCCTTGTCTCCGGCCTTTCTTCCGGTGGCTCGTAATTAAAGTTGACTTACTTGCAGCTCGCATGTGTCCTCGTCTTTCTCGCCACAATTCACTGTTTTTTTTTCACCTTAACGTGCGCTCTCTGGGGCTGTGTTTTTACTGTTATCTTCTTGAGCAATAATTATGAGTACATAAAAATGCCACTGTCAATCAGTTGTCTTTCATTTTCATCCTGAGTAGAGATATGTTGTAGTCATGGATGTATTATAATAACACATTATTGTACTGTAGTACTGCATAATTCTACTTCGGTATTCAAAATGTCCGTTATAACAACAAAGGTCACATGACTGAAAGGCGTGTATAGACTTGGGAGTTTGCAGTTTTTACTTTGGTTAAGTTGGTTTTGGTAAAGTTACTTTACTTTTTTTTTAACAGTTCTTGTTTTTGATTGACAAAACAAAACAATTGATTCAGATTCAGAAAACTGTATTTGTCCCCAAGGGTCAATTCATTTGCAGCTTCCCAGCCACACATTCATCCATCTCATAAATACATTGATTGATTGACTAAAGCGGATATATTGTTGCAAGAGTGGACTGAAAACCTCGATTTGAGAAAACGGGCTCTAAAGCTTTGCAACGTATACACATGCGCAGTTGCATATCCATCCATATGTCCATCCATCCATTTTCTTCCACTTGTCCATTGCCGGGTCAAGTGGATTCCAAAGTAAAATAAAGGTGTTCTCGCACGGTTAAAACTTCTGCTAAATACACCCATTTGAATGGGTGTATTCTGTGGCCTACCACAATAAAAATTTAAATAAAGGTTTAGACTTTATTTTAGGCTCGAGCATTGAAGACTGGTACGTATTTATAATTGTACTGTATTTTTATACTGTATACTGTATTATTGTTTTGTTTATTTGTTTTTTGCTGCTGCTGCCCCCAGAAAGCAAATGACCACATTTGGATTAAAACGACCTCACTGTTGCCTTTCATGCTACACGTGGATACCAAACATTTCAATATTTGTGAAAGATGAGAGAGCGCCGCGGTGTAGTAATTACTTCTGGGCAATCTACGGCTCGCTGGCGCACAAAACTTAGTTTTAACTTAGTTAGAGTTAGTTTTCATTTCAGAGTTAAAAATAAAATAAAATAATGTTTTCACCTGCCATGTCTCGCCTTAACAATAATGAAGACTCGTAAAGGCGTTTTTAGGAGGTGGCCAGAGTGTCTCCAGTTGCCCATCCCAGGTGCCACCTCCCTCAGAGGGGCTGAGTACAAGTGTCAGAAACATTTAAATTACACTAGAACATATTACGAAAACTAAATCAAATGTGGGTAAATGGCTGTAAATAAGCACAGGCTAATGCAGGTAAGTTCTATTGTGTCCAAGTTTTAATTCAGTAAATAAATTATAAATAAATACTTGGGCCAGTCCTGGGGCACCCTGCATATAATTATACTCCTAATATATTTCTAACCTTACGTGTTATGCTGCACCATCATGAAATCTCAGGACCATCTGATCCATTGATGTTTACACAAAGCCTGAACCCACTCTGTAATTACCTGTTATTTACAAGCAAAAGTGCCAGCTCTGAATGTGGCAATTACAAACATGCACTATCATTAAACCCACCCACTTAGTGTGACATAACATGCATAGACAGCCATATAAAGTCTAGAATCAAAGTATATTAAAACACTATGTAAAGTACTTTGTCTATGTTGGCTATAGTGGATGCTTTTATTTGCATTCCTCAGTGAACAGGTTGGGACGCGTCACTGCTCAAAAGAGGAAAGTTTACCGCTAAAAGTACCACCAGAAAGTCAACATTTACCTAAATATAGAACAATAATTAATTCACAGGTAAAGCAGACACTAAGCAGTTAAGGTAGTTTTTGACATTGACATTTCTGTGAAATAATATGTTAAAAAAACATAATAAATTAAAACATCTTAGGTTTAGCAACACCTCAGGCTTAAGGTCTCCTTACTCTTCACTGAGTGAAACTATGGACTGTTGTACTGTACAGTCTTTTGCCAGAAACAGTCGCAGGCATTTTATTCTTTAAGGCATTGATATATTCTATTTTCTTTAAGGTAATGATGATACAGCGAATGTCGCACTGTAGCCCCATATGAATTCGCTCTCGGGACTTACCTTAATCCCCTCCCACACAATCTCAAACACAACACATGCCACTCTACCTGTCACACAGTCACGGCAGTAGAGCAGTAACAGCAGCACCCAGTAGTGTCGGACCTTCATGGCCTCCTCCTCATTGGCAGATCCGCTGCTTCTTACATTGTCTTCTGGCCGCTGTCATGGGTCTTCCTGTTCACCTCATTTCCTTGAAGATCTCCGGGGCTTGAGCCCGTGGCGTGAACTGGAATGCGGCGAATTCAAGCCAAGACCCAGCAGGAGATGACACACCACAGAGAGACAAATTCAGACACGTTAGTCAGAGTCTATATGCACAATGTTTGAAAACATACAGTGAGTGATTGTTGATTGTTCAGGCTTTGGTTGAAAGGCACAAAATTGTAAATCTGAAGGCAAGGGGATTTTATCAGAACCCCAAATGCTTCAGGGTCAATGTAATCATTCAGTTTATACTCAGGGGTTGTAAGATACAGTATTGTAGCTACAGTACATTTAGCCAGCCACACCTGCCGTTGGGTCAACTGATGGTAGCGTGGCTGCCAATGTGTGCCATCAAACCCTCAGACCACGACCAACCACGCCCTCACATAGACAACCTAGTTTTCCCCAACGGTCTCTCAGCCACTAACCAGCCTCAACCCAACTGAGCTTCCGAGATCAGATGAGATCAAGTGCTCACACTGTGGTATTTAAACATGCACATCAAATCAGACGGAATAGTTCAGGGGTAAATGCTCTCTATCGATAGAACCGCAAAGTCCTCAAGCTTAATAACGGTGTGTTAAAACGTCACAATAACTTTTGTCCTGTCTTGCATTGTAACGTTTTGTTACAAACAACAAAATATGTATTTTAACCAATTACAGACCAAAAACAAATATTGAAGTGCAAAATATTGGTGCAGAAAATACTGTAATAAATGATTTTATTATAAAAGCTGGAAAATCACAGTAAACACCAACATATACAGTAACATTGGAGCGACAATAAATATGAAGTACAATAAAGAAACACAATTTACTTAAATGTCTCAGTAACTTTAATGAATGAGTCAGATTGTTCATTATTTTTGAATGATATGTTTATTGAGGCTGGACAATTAATTGAAATTTAATCAATATCGGTCAATCTCAATAATCGCTATGGGAGTTTATAATCGACAGGTTTACAGCCATTTCTTAGGAATTAACAGCAGTTATAGTTTTGGAGTTTAGATGAGACAATGGAAGATTTTGGTGCGTTAAATGTTATCGTTTGAGCTGACGTTTCTATAAAAGGTCTGTCTAAGTTCATGAATCGGTTACATGTATTTATTTTTAGTGTGAAATAATGAAATCTAATCAAAATGACAACAACCAAACATTTTTGCCATGTCATCCAGCCCTAATGTTGGTATTGTGACAGGCCAAAGTAAATATAAATAGAGGTAATGTTGAATGAGCAAACTTACAGCAAAGTAAACAATCATTGGACTATGATTCATTCTTTACGATTCACCCACAAAAGGGACCTCTGTACATGCTTTAACATTGTGGGTGGGAGAAAGCGCTAAATAGATCTAGAAGGAAGTTACATTATGGACTTCCACTATATTAATGGGTGACGTGAGGAGTTTAGATCATTTTGAGGAAGCATTACGTCAGTGGAGGAAAAGTCAAACACATTATTTCTTCTTCATTTATAGCTACTGAGGTCAGTCGGTTATTTAAAAAAAGTTATTTTGAGTTTACTTCAGTCATTTGAAAGTCCTACATATTTTTACAAATACTGTCTCAAAGTATACAGATGACACTGTAGCAAAGTAGCGCGATATTTGATCACTCTCTTGATGAGAATTATATATGATATTATTACGTTATTTTACAAAATAATTTCAACCAAAATTAAGTGGAAACTTCTTGAAAAAAACCCTCCCACAAAATCAGGACCAAAAAAGGCCTAAAATGGAACTTGACTGGGACAACCTTGACAAAAAGTTACAATGTCTTTGTTTAAGGCTGTGTTAGCAAAAATAAATAAATCTCAGTCACATGGAAGATCGCATATATACAGTGCCTCTCGAAAGTACTAATACACCTTGAACTTTTGCACATTTTGTCACGTTTACAACCCTAAATGTAAAGATTTTATTTTGAATTTTTTACTGAAAGTTCACACACAAGTAACAGACAACTGTGAAGTGAAAGCAAAATGATACATGATTCTGTTATTTTTCAAAAAATAGAAAAGTGAAAAGTGGGGCGTGCATAAGTATTCATACAGCATGAATTAATACTTTGTGGAACCCCCTTTTGCTGCAATAACAGCAGCAAGTCTTCTGGGGTATGACTCTACAAGGTTTGCAAATCTAGAGACTGACATTTTAGCCCATTCCTCTTTACAAAACAACTCAAGCTCTGTCAAATTAGAAGGAGAGCATTTGTGAACAGCAGTTTTCAGGTCTTTCCACAGATTTTCAATAGGATTTAGGTCAGGACTTTGACTGGGCCATTCTAACACATTAATATGTTTTTATTTAAACCATTCCATTGTAGATTTAGCTTTGTGTTTAGGGTCATTGTCCTGCTGGAAGGTGAATCTCCGCCCCAGCCTCAATTCTCTTGCTGACTCCAATAGGTTTTCCTCCAAAATGTCCCTGTATTTGGCTCCATCCATATTCTTACAATCTTCCCAGTCCCCACTGAGGAAAAGCAGCCCCATAGCATGATGCTCCCCCACCATATTTGACACTGGTGATGGTGCACTCAGGACGATGAGCAGTGTTAGGTTTGTGCCATACATAACGTTTTGCAACATTTAGTTGTCCCATGTACAGATTCCCCCAGCTCAGCGGCAGTACGTCGCAGCTCCTCCAGAGTTATCTTGGGGCACTTGGTTGCATTTCTTACCAGTGCTCTCTTTGTTCGGTCTGTTAGTTTAGGTGGACGGCCGTGTCTTGGTGAGTTCGCAGTGGTGCTATACTCTTTCCATTTCCGAATGATGGATTAAACAGTGCTCCGTGAGATGTTCAAATCTTGGGAAATCTTTGTATAACTTAACGCTGCTTTAAACGTCTCCACAGCTTTATCCCTGACCTCTCTGGTGTGCTACTTGGCCTTCATGATGTTCATGATGTAGTGACCAATAGTCTCCGAACATAGCTCTGAGGCCCTCACAGAACAGCTGGAATTATACTGGGAGTAGATTACACACAGGTGGCCTCTATTTAATGGTTAGGGTAAGGTATGAACATTCTGCAGTCATTAGGAATGTTATAAAGGCAATTTAATGCATTCAGAAAATGCTGTATGAATACTTATGCACGCCCCACTTTTCACTTTTCTATTTTTTGAAAAGTAACAGAATCATGTATCATTTTGCTTTCGCTTCACAGTTGTCTGTTACTTGTGTGTGAACTTTCAGTAAAACATTCAAAATAAAATATTTACGTTTAAGGTTGTAAACATGACAAAATGTGCAAAAGTTCAAGGTGTATTAGTACTTTCGCAAGGCACTGTATATATTGCGGCTTCTTGGAATACTGATACACACCTATACATATAAGATATTGTGCAGCCCTAGAGCAAAGGCTAACTTCAAACTATTCTATGTGTAAGATAAACATGTCCTCCAGTTTGTCCCAATGAGAGGGCGGGACAATCTGGACAATGAACTTGCACTGAGGATCTTCCACCTCACGTGAACTGATGATCAATATGCTTCGGTCTTGCAGTGTTACAACTGAAATGGCCAGGGTGGGTGCTACGGTCCAAAGGTTTTAATTCATAATCAAATATCTCTGCCTGACTTGTAGCTAAAGCAGCTCGCCTCATGTCTTGTACACAGTATCACGTCCACCTCTGACCCACCTGACTGGACGCCCAGGCCAGGTTAAGTGTCTGAGGACAGCTTTTTGGCTTGGGACATAGACATACAGTACTACAACATGCACAGGCCAATGTTTCCCAGGGTTGCTTCTCCCAACCTCCCCCCTCTATTTAATCATCCAATGCCTGCCGTCCCCAGAATCCTTCTTGCTCTGCTCGGATTGGCTGGGACATGATCACCCGGACCCTGGATCGATGACTTCACACGGTTAGTCCCTCCCCCCCCAGAAGTAGGATATGCACAACTACATTCCCATATGGTGCTACTCTTCACTGCACGCTGAGGAGGAAATTTAACACCTACATGTGGCCTGCATTTCTATGCGTCCAACACTTCTCTCAACTTTACCATGAAGTTGCACCTACTCAAGCTATGCTGAATTCACTATTTCGACTCAGAGTATCAGTTCATGAAATCGTTAAGAAGCATAAGATCTCAGATAGAGGAAATGGAGATCTTGAGGTCAACGACACCACACAATGAATGGCCTGACAAAAAGAAAAAGGAAGAGGCATGCTTTGTTTTATGAAATATGGCATAATCTTAGGCTGTCATCTGCAATTTTCTCTACATTGCATATTTGAAGCAATTCCAGACTTGATCACAGAGTGAACCCCAAACACTTAAATCTGAAATTTCCTTTGAGCTTTGTATAAATCTCCTGAATGCGAACATTACAAAAACATTATGTTGCTCCAGGCCTGTCTGTGTCGAAACCATTCCCTGTCTCGTCTGGGAATTCGTCCATGTAAGATTATTATCATTTTTGGACGGGGTTTCTGTCTGTATTTAAACCTTCAGTTAAAGGCCACATTATTAGGTACACCTCCTCTTGCTTCAAAATGCAAATGTGCAGAGTTTCAACCCGAGCATGATGGAGAAGAGAGTTTGACACCTGACATAACATACCCATGGAGCAGCATTTTGCTAGGAAGATCACTTGTTGAATGGTGTGAGAACAACGCCCCCACAAAATAATAAATAATGATATTTCCGCTGTGAAGTGAAAGAGGGAGTACCTGATGTGGCAAATGAGTCTGTTTCTAGTTGTATTTGAGACTAATTGAAAGGAACACATACACTGACACCCAACATGACCCTACAAATGTCTGGCATCTATAGGCCCCACACAAAGGCTCATGGGATAATGAGTGTATTTGAAAGCCCCTTCAGTGCAGGTTCATGGGGCTATGGGAATTATCAAATCAAACCGTTCTGCTGACATAGCCAAATCTTAACCCCTTCCCAGACCTGACCCATTTCACAAAGAGGCACGGCCCTCTCTCCTAACCCTATTCTTTAGGTCCAGTGCCCGGACAATATGCCGTCTGTGCCATGCTCTATAAAGACTTCATTGTGCTCCAGTCTGGGCATAGATCTTGGGCAAGCAGATATGATAGTCAGAACTGAGGGTTTATCCTCATTTGATATCTTCATTTACACATCTAAACACAGGCTGAGGCCATAGCAGAGTAATTAAACTTAATAATGAACCAAAGAGATGCCATACAACAAGGAAGCTTACTGTAATAAAGCATTAGAACTATAGAACTAGACTAACTTAAAAGAGGAAACTGGCAAATGACCATTCACAGCACATTGCTGCCCTCTGCAGATAGAAGTTGAACATTAAATTCAATACCTTGGCTTTTTGCATTTGTAATTTTTTTCCATCTGGGGCCATATCTCTGCTGGATATCAGCCATTTGATTTCCCTAAGATTTTAGTACCTTCCTTTTGCACAGGCTTGAGACTGGCACATAAGAATGCATTGACCTGAGATGACTCAAGAACCTTCATTGAAGATGGACAATGCCTGTACGACTGAGAGCCTACACAGACATAGACCTGTGAGTCTTCGTCAGGGCACAGATCTGGGCAATCTGTGCCCTGACGAAGACCACGGGTGTGGTCGAAACGCGTCGGTAAACAAAGGATTTTTATTTAAGTCAGAGTGCCTCGGATCGCCTTTCTTCTAGCTTCAATTTTTGTACCCAGATCCTTGAAGAGCAACTGCGTGTAAAGTGTATGATCCAAAGCCACGCTCTCCGCTCACTTCTTTCTTTAATCATAGACCTGTGAGTTTGTGTTTGAATTTAAACATTTTTTAAATAAAATTGTTGTATCATTATTATAAAGCCAAACCTTTTTTTAAATGCAACAAAGTTGCAGCTGAGATCTTGATACACACTGATCGGGACAAATATTTGACTGGGCTTTGGTCCACTGTGAACCGTTATCTGTGAACTTCTGAAGGAGCACAGTGGGGTGAGATGATGAGTCACAACAGACTCCTGTATCATTTGGACCAAGGACAGGCCGCTGGCAGTTACCCAAAACACCAGATCAAGCGAGGACAGAGCAGCACACATTGTACGTTTTATTAACACAGAGTGATATGACCTGCTCTAATCACAACATGAAGACAAAGTAAACCAGCGTTTGACAGCATTGCGTCTGCACAGACAAATAGCCTTGAAGAATATGGAAATGCAAGTATCACCTTTACATTATTCTCTTAAAACTGCACACATGCGACTCCCTGCAACATCCAGCTAAAATTACTCTCTCCGCATCACTATGGAGAGCGACACAAGTTACTTTGTCAGAAATGCAGGATATTTGGTGGCAAAATAATTATAACCATCACAAAAGTCAATCAAGCCTATAGTGTATCGTGAACAGGGCTGCAGGTTTAATGCCATATAGTTTTCATTTCATTCCAACGGACTGTCTGCCCTTTTCACTTGTGTAAACTTTTTTTAGTGAACACCATCCAGACACATGTTATATTCTGAATAATGTGGGCCTAGAGAGGGAAACTATGCAGATGAATGCAGGCAACGTCAGTGTGATTTGTGAGGCTGGGGACGAATACGAGCCTGAGCATTAGGGGTGCTGGGTGACTGCACGGGCAGGGCGAGTGCAAGGCAATTGAGAGAGATGCGTCCCGGGGCGAGAGCCTTTATTGTTGCTTGCGGCTTTAATTAGAAATGTAATAGCAAATATTCTGTTACAGCCTTCAGGCTTATTTAGAGCAACTCATCATTCAAAAACATGCTTTTCCATCAAAGCTCAAAAAAGACACTCCAGAGGCTTTAGATTAGAGTGGAGTTTAGAGAATGTTTGCATATTAGGGCTGGGATGATACTTTTGTCACAATACAACATTTATCACGACACATGAGGCTGATAATGCATTGCAATACTGCATATTCTAAATCCGGCCAATTCTCTCTCTCATAGGCAGAGCTTAAACAACATGATTATAATCTAAATATAAATCAGTCCAGCACTAAGTGAAGCCTTATGAGAAGTGCAAAAGTACATTAAACTTTGTCTCTTTTGTTTAGACCACCTGTCAGTAACAACACTGGTACAAACTATTCTTTAGTGACAAACATTTGAATTATTAAGAAATTAATTTGGGTGAGTCACTGTGTAACCCAAACATGAATTTTCAAAATGTTTTAATTATGTGATAGTGTTTGGCCTTAGGAGCCTAAATTTGCTACTCTCTCATGTCGTGGCAGAATGTACTATGTCCACTGTTGCCTGTAAAGAAGTTACATTAATATGTCTGAAAAAAAAATCAAAGTACAGTATAGTGATGTGGTAATCTCCAAACAGGAGCTCTCCAGTCCTTTTTTGGTAGCTCGCTAAAGGTTTTCTACATTTAGACACGTGGTTGGTAAGTTTTAGATTTTCCTTTTGTTTTTAACATTTCGAACAGAATCCGAAAACGTTTTTGTTTTTAAAGTTAAGTATAAAGACAACATTCAATTCACTTAGACTATTTGAATTATGTTTAAAGATCTCCGCCAAAAAGTCAATATTTGTTAAGTGTCTTCAAAGCCTAAGTAGCTTTCTGACATTTTTGTTATATAAAAGTATAGCTCAATAGTTATAAAAGGTTGGAGACCCCATTATACTTGTTTTACAATAAAGACGCATCTATTAACTAATAATAGTAATAATAATAATAATAAAAAATATTTAAATGCATTATTTTGGTTGATCTTACTCTGATATATGCAATTGCATAAATGTAATTCGTAAACAGGTGCATGCACACAGTTGTGTGTGTATGTGCCTGGGTATGAAAAATTGAACACATGAATTTCTTATTCTCTTGTTAGGCATGCAGCTGTTGATGGTGCATGCGCCTTGTTATGATTATTATGACGTTACTTAGTCAAACTGTTGTTAAAATGATGTTATACCATGGTCTGGGTGAATACTCGATTCTGATTGGCTGGTGGGTGCTGACAGGCGTGCATTATTTTCATATAACCGCACACGTAGTCCGGTAGTTAAATCACTGGGATATCACTCCGCTGCGGGCATCGCCATAGCAACGCATAACACAGCTGAATCAGACAAACGCTTAATTAGTGACTGACATGAACGAATGAGATGGATTTTGTGGTTAATTTTAACGTTTTTGGCCAAAACAAAACGTTTGATGAATGGGGAGTAGAGGAGAGCAAGCAGCTAGGTTAGGCTTTTGTTAATAAAATATGAGCTTTCCATTTCTACTGAAAACGGTTAAGGCACTATTCATTATTTTCAGACGTATATAAAAGGATCCCTGCACTTAAGCATATTTGGCTGGATTAGTAAAGTCACATATACAAGTTTCAGTTCGTGGGTTAAACACTAAAAGTGAAATAACTCCTGCCCAGGAGTGCCGCATATCGGTGTTTACTTCCACGGAAAAGAGCAAGATTAGTCCTGTTGTGTTGTGATTCTGGCGATGCAGCGTGTGCTTATGTTGTTTCGTTGAGCCTGACGGAGATCCTCGCAGCAGCGAGAGAATGCTCGCTCTGAGACGAGCGTTCAGACAGTGGCCGCTTAAAAGCCCACATAAAATAGTCCCTGTAGTTGGGCATATTTAGCGAGTTTAGTAAATGAAAACAACATTTGTTATAAAATGTTACGTTTGTGGGACCATGGTATAAGCGGATTAAACAACGAGGAGCCGTGCATTAGACGGTTATAATGCACTTCGCGGAGTAACACCACTCCGCTGCGCGTCGTGGTGTTTTTGACTCCGCGTCGTGCATAATGCACGGCTCCTCGTTGTTTAATCCTTACTTATTAATGTAAATTATTCCTCCCTATGGGAAATGTAAGCAACGGAGTACATACGTTCTAGTCATGTAATCTTATTTTCTTCTGATGTAAATGCATTTTTGAGGACACTGCTTACTTAAGGAATAGACACAAGTTCTTCTTTGTTGTGGATACAGTCCACTGTGAAATGTAAATGTTTATTATGTCGAATGTGGGGTAGGCGCTCATAAGCTCTCTGCTTCAGCCTACTCCTTTTGAGCATCTGTGACTGTTTAAATGTGTATTTTGTAATTTGGAAAATGTAAGCTGCTCAAATAAACAAATAAATGAATAAAATAATAAATTGCCCCAGCCCTAATGGCTACTTCTGTCATCACTATATGATGTCAAGTGTTATAGCATGTTTTTTCCCCCCTTTTTAATAGAATAATTTACAGTTTTATCATATTAATGCTACTGGGGCCATATAACTGTAAATGATTGGTAAAGCCACCAATCATTTTTATGAATAAGCGGGTAAATGTGTTGAGTAAAATAAAATTTTGTTCCTCATTAAAATGCCATCATTGCATTTGTGTTACTGAAAGTAAAAAAAAGTCAATAATAATGCAGAAGAGTACGGAGAAAGAGGGCTACTCTCAATTTGCTTCCAGAAGTCTGCAACACACGATTAGGTCGAAAGAGGGCGCTATTCAATCACCTCTGTCTCTGTGAACCAAAGTCAAGGTCCAAAGCTGCTGTGCAAAAAAAGAAAGGGGCACTCTTAGCCCTTCAAATTGAAACCACTCATGTTACTCACCACAGTCTGAAGAACAACGAGTGCAATAAAAAAGTTAAAAGTCAAATTCAACTGTGCATGGATGGGATATGATTCAAATATATTTTTCAACAACTGGATACTGAACTGGATAATGGGTAATACAACTATACTTGCAATAAAAGACTTGCTGTGTCTGTATTTATTTATGGTTCTGACAAATGAGCCGCTGGCTGCATTAGTGTCTAATTGAATCCAGATGAGCAGTGGCATGGGTGCTCAGGCAAAGGGTCATCACCTCTACATCAATTTACTATGGGACTTTAGAGAGGACAAGGCCATGGAGTGCAGAGTTATCTAACATCTAATGGAAAAGGGTTGAGTTTGGGGACTCTGTGGTTACATTATAGGCTGGACTTTCAGTGGTGTTCCATTCTGGGTGCAAAAATATGAAAATGTTGCAAGCAGAATTGTTTCATTGTTGTCTCTTTGCAGTATGTAAGTATTGAAGAAAAAGATGGTTTCTAAAATGTAGTATTTCGCATATAAGAGTGACCAGGTTGTGCTGTATTGCCATAGTTACTGGATACACATGCGACTCATATGACACACAAAAGTTATGATTTTTCAGACATGTAAATTTGCAGTAGGTCTTGGAATGTGACGTATATTTCTGTAGGTTATCGTGAAGAACCTGTGGGAGGAGTCCATGAGGGTTCAATAAGGCACATTTACAGGAGTTTAGTTTCTTTTAAAGACTGAATGTAAAGTGGAAGTGTAACAGCTGAGAGAGACTTAATCCAGGAAGTGTTACAGCGGGACCTTTGGCCTCTAGTATTGGCAGCAGCAGGGCCTCTAGCCAGACTGTGCCCCTAGATACAGCTTATCAGTTTAATATGGCTGTGAGAGTTAACTTCTCT
Organism: Neogobius melanostomus; assembly: GCA_007210695.1. NCBI lineage: Eukaryota > Metazoa > Chordata > Actinopteri > Gobiiformes > Gobiidae > Neogobius > Neogobius melanostomus. The sequence continues at coordinate 996,648 of VHKM01000113.1, read as the reverse complement.
TTCCTGCATGGCCTCTTAGTACTGCTCATAGATAGAGAACCAAGTACTGCTTCTCAGAGAGCCAGTAGTTTTACTGCAAGTACCATATCAAATGCATTTATCCCTGCACAAAGAATGTTATCATTCTGTGTGTTGTATTTTTATGAACTGTTTTGGGTGTCTAACTAAACACAGTATGTAACAGGTGGCACAGTGGCTGAGTGGTTAGCGCTCTCTCGCCTCAAAGAAAGTTGTAGGATCAATTTTAGGACCACCTTTCTGTGTGGAGTTCACATGTACTCCCCATGTCCCCTTGGGTTTCCTCCATTCCTCAATAGGACAGGTGATTCTGACCACGATTCTGGCTCGTCATCTCCAGGAGATGGGTCCTTGAGTGCTGCACTGCCTACTGCTCCTTACCCGCTGCCTCAGTGGCATCGAATGATGGATAAAATACAGAGGACATAAATCTCTATGACAATACAGCCCATTGTTTAACTCATGGTCCAAATGTGTTCAGGTGATGAACCCTGAATTACTTGTGCAAGGAGGTCTCAGATTATGACCACACTGACTGTGGATGATGTCAAAAAGGTGCGTGGACAGCACTGACAGCGGGAGACTGCACTGAGCATCAGCAGACACGACTTATGTAATAATAAAACATATGAGCCGAGTTCACAGGCTGTGAGGGATTAGGTGAGTCTTTAAAGCTAGAGATGATTTGGAAAATAAAAGGACAATTACTGACTTTCAATAAGAGTTGTGACGACTTTGAGGAGCCCTTTCATCATTCCCTCTCTAATTTGGCTCACATGCGGCATATTGATTTTAAGAGTGCATTAGCCCATAAGAGCCTGATGTAGTGATAGGCTGCTATAGGCATCCACTAATGATAATCTTCACTGAGGAATGTTCCAGTGGACGCAGCATTTCCCAGGATGCTCCAGTTTAGGGACTGTGTTTACATTTGCTTTTAAGTCAATTTCCCATGTGGAAAAATGGTATGGGGCGATTTCCCACACCCCGTTTGCTAATGTCTTCCTCCTCGTGAGCTGCTGATTACAAACTGTGGAATGGGAAAATGTACCATAAACTTCCATACAAATTGTGTCTGGTGCTAACAACTATTTTAATGAAAATTGCTTAATCTTCCTTCCTTCCTAATCTTTGTCTTCTGTCTCTGCTGCTTCCACAAGTGAATAAATCATAGCAGTATTCCCAGGCCGCATGAGTTTTGGGGAGTTTTTACCTTAAAAGGCCATGCCGAGTGGAGAACGAGTTTCCTGTGGGAGGACTTCCCTTTCAAACTGTTGAAGCCCGAAGCCTGGCCCATCCTTATCCTCTGTTTGGCCTTAGCCCCGCCCACAGCGTCCCACACAGTCCAGCCTAAAGCCACATGGCCAGTGTGTGTTCATATCAGTGACTTTACAGGAGGTGAAGCCGAGGTTACACAGGTACATCAGAGGAAATGGGTGTCAGGAATTTGCTTTACATAGAGAATTCACAGCAATTCACTGGGTCAGAACAATTTCATGAACATAAAAAAAAAAGAAAAAAAGATGCAGTCAAAAAGTAGGAACTGTAGAGCAGGTTATATATTCACCTGGTCTGGATCTACACTGTGCTGCTGCTTCAATGACAAGTGTTTCTTCAGCCAAAGCCATTTTCCTCTCTTCTTTCCATTACACATCCAGACTTTGTACCTGTACAAAGAGTACAATGGTTTATATGATAAAACGTTATGTTGCTGGTCACCTTATTCATTCATTCATATTTAATCAATACATCGAAATTAGTATCAATGCCTCACAATTACACAAATGTCCCAAAGATCTATTTAGTTCACAATCACATAAACAGAGTCCAGCAACGACACAAGCCTCGGGGTGTAACCTGGTAGTTGTGGCATGTCCTCGAGATGAGACATTGTCCTGGGTTTGATCTCCAAACCGGGTGGGACCTGTCTGTGTAGAGCCTGCCTATTCTCCCAGCGTCTGGATGGGTTTACTCTGGGCACTTCAATTTCCCTCACCTACCCACAACATGCACAGTAGGCTAATCCTTCATTTCTGACCAAGATATCGCGCTTAAGGTTTGGACACGGCCCCTGTGTAAAAGGTGAAAAGAAGCAGAAAGGATGGAGAAAGTACTACCTGAACTCTTAATAACTCTTATTTGATTACTGTCAGACTGCAACAGCTTTCTGGTCCTCAGTGCACACATGTACAGTGCCTTGCGAAAGTACTAATACACCTTGAACTTTTGCACATTTTGTCATGTTTACAACCCTAAACATAAAGATTTAATTTGGATTTTTTTACTGAAAGTTCACACACAAGTAACAGACAACTGTGAAGTGAAAGCAAAATGATACATGATTCTGTTATTTTTCAAAAAATAGGAAAGTGAAAAGTGTGGCGTGCATAAGTATTCATACAGCATGACTTAATACTTTGTGGAACCCCCTTTTCCTGCAATAACAGCAGCAAGTCTTCTGGGGTATGACTACAAGGTTTACACATCTAGAGACTGACATTTTAGCCCATTCCTCTTTACAAAACAACTCAAGCTCTGTCAAATTAGAAGGAGAGCGTTTGTGAACAGCAGTTTTCAGGTCTTTCCACAGATTTTAAATAATAATAATAATGCATCGGTTTTATATAGCGCTTTTCTGGACACTCAAAGACGCTTTACATTGCACTATTCATTCACTCCATACTTGATGGTGGTAAGCTACTATTGTAGCCACAGCTGCCCTGGGGTAGACTGACAGAAGCGAGGCTACCAGTTTGCGCCATCGGCCCCTCCGACCACCACCAACCACTCACTCACTACATTCGCTAGGCTTCCTGGTGTTACCAAATGGTCTCCAATAGGATTTAGGCCAGGACTTTGACTGGGCCATTCTAACACATAAATTTTTTTTTTTTTTTTAAACCATTCCATTGTAGATTTAGCTTTGTGTTTAGGGTCATTGTCCTGCTGGAAGGTGAATCTCTGCCCCAGCCTCAATTCTCTTGCTGGCTCCAGCAGGTTTTCCTCCAAAATGTCTCTGTATTTGGCTCCATCCATCTTCCCAACTATTCTCACAATCTTCCCAGTCCCCGCTGAGGAAAAGCAGCCCCAGAGCATGATGCTCCCCCCACCATATTTGACACTGGGGATGGTGCACTCAGGACGATGAGCAGTGTTAGGTTTGCGCCATACATAACGTTTTGCATTTGGGCCAAAAAATTCAATTTTTGTCTCATCTGACCAAAGCACCTTCTTCCACATAGTAGCCGTGTCCTCCATATGACTTCTGTCTGTTAGTTTAGGTGGACGCCCGTGTCTTGGTAAGTTCGCAGTGGTGCTATACTCTTTCCATTTCCGAATGATGGATTGAACAGTGCTCCGTGAGATGTTCAAATCTTGGGAAATCTTTGTATAACTTAACGCTGCTTCTCCACAGCTTTATCCCTGACCTCTCTGGTGTGCTCCTTGGCCTTCATGATGTTGTTTAGTGACCGATACACACTGACCATAGCTCTGAGGCCCTCACAGAACAGCTGGAATTATACTGAGAGTAGATTACACACAGGTGGCCTCTATTTAATGGTTAGGGCAAGGTGTGAACATTCTGCAGTCATTAGGAATGTTATAAAGGAAATTTAATGCACTCCGAAAATGCTGTATGAATACTTATGCACGCCCCACTTTTCTATTTTCTGTTTTTTGAAAAATAACAGAATCATGTATCATTTTGCTTTCACTTCACAGTTGTCTGTTACTTGTGTGTGAACTTTCAGTAAAAAATTCAAAATAAAATCTTTATGGTTGTAAACATGACAAAATGTGCAAAAGTTCAAGGTGTATTAGTACTTTCGCAAGGCACTGTAGCTGCCTCTCATTCAAATACAGACAACAAGAGCCTGTCCTTATAAGGTCAGTGCTGAACCAAGCTGAGGTGATGAGGCAAAGACACAGCCTTCTGTCACTGCTATGTCAGCATGACCTCATCACTGATAGATACAGCACTGTTATTTTCACACGGTGTTATACTGTTACATTAACTGGTCATTGTATGGAGAGAGGCTCCACCCCCTAACTTTACAACCAGAATTATTGTGGTACAAGTAAAAATAGTAATAATAGGATCACATAAATTGTGTCTATGTAGAAGTAAAAGTAGTAGTAGTAGATGGAAGGGTAGGAGTAAAAAGCTCAAAGCGTTTACAAAAAGCTATATATTAATTTTAACCTTATACCCCCCGCCTTAACTAAGCTCATGTTCTCCAGTTCGGCTTTACCCAAATCTAAGAGCATCTCGACTGGAGCGCAACAGTGTGACGCCTCATTTGAAAGCTAAGACCTACAAAAGTGATCGTAACTTATTTGTCATATTGTCGCTGCGTCACATTTTTGTTGGGTTTTCATCTCTTTTTTGTGTCATTGTCCTGTTTTTGTCGTTTTTTGTTGCTTTTTTATTGTGTTTTCGCCACGTTTCCATCCTCGTTTTCATCGCTATTTTGAGGCTTTTTTTAATACTTTTAGATTTGGGTAAAGCCAAACTGGAGATAATGTGCTCAGGTGGGGGGCATTAAGGATAAAGTGGTTGTACTAAATGTAATAAACGGAGTATAAACCACATGATCTAAAGTATATTATTTAACTTGGTGATGAGCTAAAGTTGTTGGCGTCTGTCCTGCTTTGTAAAATCAGACGTGTGGCTCACAGTGAAACACGTCATTGTGTGTGATGTCACCATGAGGAGGAAACCTGTTTAACTCTTTCCATGTACACAGGGCTGCAGGTCTGAGCAGGTGCCCACTTTGTTAATGGCACTGATGTGAAACATAGGGGACCTCCCCTTTTAAACAACATATGTTCAGTTCCACATCCCTGACCGCAAGAGAGGGTAAACAATTAAAAATGCATTGCAATATTTTGTGGTACAAAAGCACGAGTACATCTTCAATCATCCAAAGTTTGTGATTCCAAAGTTTGTGATTCTCCGCTTTGGAGAAAACATGTTTGAATTATCAGAATTGTTTTTTTGAATAACCAAACATCTGATCGGTTTCAAGGACAGTAAAAGTTATGCAGGTGAGGTGTGAGTGAGTCACTGTTATAGGAAACATGTGCATGTGCAGGCATAACGAGACAACAGATATCAACGCAACCCAACACACTGCACTCACTGGAGATATCATTTAGAGTGACCACTTTTAACAATACTTTGATTACACAACCATCTTTATCCAGACGTTTTACGTTTATTTCTTCATTCGGTTGGAAACTGAATAAAGAAACTTGCACTCTCGAACACACTCCAATTCACATTGGCCTATTGATCATTTTAGTTCTATGAACCTAGATCACCCAGAGGAAACCTATAGGGATAATATGCAAACTCCACACAGAAAGGCCGCTTGAACCTGGCACTTTCTTGCTGTGTGGCTGGAGCAAGAAGGTCCCAGGTTCGATTCCTACAAGGGACGGGGCCTTTCTGTGTGGCGCTTACATGTTCTCCCCATGTCTGCATAGGTTTCCTCCGGGTACTCTGGTTTCCCCACTACTAAAAACATGTATAATAGGTGAATCCTCCAGCCTGCGGTACTGTCGTCACCCACTGCCCCTTACGGGTTGGCCCAGCAGCATTGAAGGATGGGTCAAAAATGCAGAGGACAAATTTCCCTACGGGGACAATAAAGTACACCTCAACCTTAACCTTTATTATAAATGCCCGTGGAAACATTTCACAAAACCTGCAAGACAAAGCACAGACTATACATTTCTCTGTATTGTTTTGTATTGTATTGTATGTACACCGGAATGCTTTGCATCAATAATTCACTTTCATAAACCTTTAAGAGCAATTTAAGTGCCCACTTTTCTGTCTTAATGGTGTTTCACTTAAGTTTAATCCAATCACATTTTTGACAACACCGACTGGATGGACAATAAAAGTGTCAATCTACGAATGTAAACGTCACTACAATTTCTTAGACATTCAAATCTATAACACAAGAAAGCAAATACTGATGAGCCTTTCAAGAGCTCTTAATTGACACTCATTCCACTAACAAAGTGCTCCTGTTATTTGCCAAAATGTCAATGATTCACTGACCGTTATAAAGCCACATTTATAAGCCTACCAGATTTCATGCATAGTGGCCCTCGCTCTGTGTTTTTCTGCTGATGAACGGAAGGAAATTCTTGTTTTTCATGCAATTTGAAAGCCAGACATCTGTGAATGCTTTTAACACCTTCATCCACATTGTAAACTGGGTTTTTATTTGATACCTACATATTAAAATTGTGTAATAAAACGCAGCGGAAACAGATGCAGAAGGCGGATTAGTCGAAAGGTCCACATACCACAGCTCACGACTGTATGGTAAAGATTATGCAATGAGTAATGATCGTTCTTAAATGCCATGGTTTCATTGCATTTGACAGTGTGATACAATATGTGAATAATATAGAAGATGGGGATGTGCTTTTGGGAAGGAATAAGCTGTTTGATCCATCCACATTGTAATGGGTTTTAATGTCTTTTCAGTTCCTTCTGCTTTTGGTTTCACAGCTATCTCAGCAATGTCCATAATGTATTTACTCGGTTGGACTGGTGAGACGCTGCTGCCAAGAATGAAAGTCATTTGAGCCGAAAGGCATTGTGTGTTTTTTCAATCTGAGAGCAGCAGACTTCATGTGAGTTCTAACTCCGGGATAAAGTTTGTGTAAATGCACAGCTCTTTTACTGAGGAAACAATATGCGCAAAGGAAATGTACAATGTACATTGATAGACACAACTACAAGTGCTGGTTGTTTTGTCTTTTTGTTAAACAACATTATTTACAAAGCATTGTCACAACAGGAATGATTGTTGAAGAGCAGTGCTTCTCAAACTGTGGTACCACTGGTGGTACTTGGACTTCTTTAGGTGATACTCAGGGTCATCTGCAATCTTAGACTTTATTCATTCTAATCAGAATGATTTTGTGTATGCTTTATAATGCATTTAAGTTAAGCCATTTTCTGGTTTAAACATGGTTTACACAGTTACGTTTTCAAAAATCCCCAATTTCAGTCTATTTAACTTTTTAAGACCCAGTTTAGTCCTAATTTGGTCTTGTGAAACATGGAAGGTCAAATATTTCATGTGGTGCACTATTGTAGTGAAAAGTATGAGAACGACTGTCATCAAGATGTGTAATTAAAACAACAACTAAACTCCCAAATATTGATGCAAAATCACAGTACTATCTAGAAGGATGTGGTTACTCTCCATTTATACAAGCTTGGGACTGGCATAAAGGGAACACTATTTTGTGACCAATACTCTTTATTCACTATTAATGCATTGATTATTATTGTTTGCACACAAGCTTTATATGGACAGGACAGTATCGTGAAAGGGGAGGCAAACTCAAGAACTCAAGACGCTATGCTAATAATAATTTTATCTAGAGAATACTACATCATAAAACAGCTTCATTTTCATATATCAACATGAATGTTCTTGATTTGCTTAGTAAAACACTGGACCATCTGGGTTAACACTGTCAGGTCCAGTTCTTTAACAAACCATCATCCACTTGTGCACTGTCTCAATATAAACAACCCCTCTAAGCCCTGACTGCTTGATAAGGTGTACCAGCGCTGTTATCCATCGAGTTAAATGTGGAAACCTGCACCTCTGCCTCTGCTTCTGATGCCTGTCTCCGTAGAGCATCCCAAATAAGGAGATCAGCCGTGGTTACGGGCCTGGCTGCTGCTGTGTTTAGACAGCCCTTGTATGAGCGCTGCGATAGCCCGATGAAGTGGATGCTGAGTGGTGACTGGATACATGCACAGGGAGAGAGAGGGAGGTGATCAGAAGGCAGAGGCAGGTTTTGGTGCTACCCATATAGGGCTCCTACTCTCCATCCCTGTTCACTTTAGCCTGGCTTTCTCTCCCTCCTGCATTTCTTTCTGTGCAACTTTGTCTAAGCCTTTACAGCTGCTTTTCCCCTTAACCTAAGCAAGGGGTAGCTACGGATTTCTTCTTAAAACTTCACTGGAATCAACTTAAAGGGGTATCGCAACCATGGAGGCCATCAAGAAGAAGATGCAGATGCTGAAGTTGGACAAGGAGAATGCCATCGACCGGGCGGAGCAGGCGGAGACCGACAAAAGGCAGCAGAGGATAAATGCAAGCAGGTGGGATGTTTTACTGAATGGCTAAAAGTAGTGAAGTCTAAGAAAAAATGTACAGAATAAATATGTGTATGTGTTGTACGACCTGTAGATTCCGGTTTGTGGCTTGATCATTATCCGGTTATAATACCAAACATACCATCAACAGAAAAGTCCAACTGCTTCTTTATAATGGGCTGGTGACTACCCACTGAAAAAGTGATTGGCAGTACTTAACTAGCTTGGTAATAGGAAGGACATGTTATTCTGTTCTGTAATAACATGGTAATTATGGAAATTACATGGAAACAAGACACCGTCTATGCCATGGTATTATGATTAAAGACTGTAAATGACCAGGAAACATGGCCAGTGTTTCTTGGTAATAATATGGAAACAGGGCTGTAAAATGTACTGTATTCATTCTGGCTATAGTTCCTCTTCCATTTGATCACCATGTTATATCTGTGCTGTAAAGTTAAGTAATGTTAGCAATGCCTATGTCCCATGCAAGTCTGGAGACACTTCAAAAGTCAGTCCAGACAGACATTTCCTTTCATTTGGTAATGTTTTGGATGAGAGATGGATGGGTGTACTATGGCATCGTTTCCAACAAAAACAACGAAATGCAGCAAGAAAGGGAGAAAAACACTGCTACTACAGTACTTCAGTTTCCCAACCCACATAGTTCAGGGGTAAATACTTTGTCAGTAGAACCGCTTAATCTTAATACCTCACAATGACGATTCCCAAACTACTCACATTAGGAAAAAGTTGTGTCCATTTGCAAGATGAAGGTAGGAAGGTAGTGGTTAAAAGCGTTATCTTTCTTAAAATAACACAGGAAAGTGCACATTTATCGTTGGGCCGTTTGGCTCAGACCACCCACTGTTAGAGCAAGGTGAATGAGGTGACATCCCATTAGTCTGAAGCAATAAAGATTATGTCTAGAATGTCCATCTGGAAGTGTCTAAGTCACAGCCTCTACTGTGTCCACTCACATACATATACATACATGCAAATACAGTTGGCCATGCTCCTCCAATAGTCTCTGTCTGTTATCACTCATAGTCGCTGTTATTTTTGACCAGCATGGACCATGACAATGAGGAATTCATGAGGATTATCAGGTGCACTTCTTGAGGGGGTTACTGATTAGGCCAAACACTTAACTCACTGTAGGCACTGGCACACACACATGAGCTGAGTGGTATTTGTAAAGAAGATTAGGGTCTGCATACCACTGTTCATGTCACGAGAGACTGAGAGGAAGCCACTAACGCATAAATGTCTTCAAACATGGGACACTGCCAAAACACCTTTATCATCATCCTCCATTTGACACCTAAATGTCCTCCTGGCACAATCACTAGTAAATATATACAAAATAAGTTGAAAGCGTTTTATACAAGTAAGAATTTCTTATATTTAGTGTCCGAATATCGTTTTATAGTGGTTCAGATCCTCTATTTATTTATTTTTGCTTGGGGCTTGCACCCATGGATTTTGGGTAGCTTTAAATGCACGTTGATTGTAACTAAGCAAGTCATATTCCAAGTGCCTATTGTATTAACAATAAGTCTTATGATAAAACTTGAAAGTGTGAAAGATAGCAGTACAAATAGTGAATCTAAATCCTCAATAAGAAATAAAAATACATGCTGATCGGGCCTCACAAGGTTTGCAATTATGAATAGATTTGGAATTTATGTTTAAGTTCACTGTGCACATTATAAAAACATGTGCCCAGCAAGAAGATCAGCATTCAAGAGAGGACTGAAGTACTGGACAAACTGCTGAACTAATAGAATGATGTTTAGGATATTGTACAACTTAATTGCAATTTGCTAATAGCATACATTCAAACTGAAAATGTTATTCAGTTGCGATTAGAACAGCCCTCCCCCAAAACAATGATAAATGACAGACTGACTGTAAGATGTTCTAAACGTTTTTGTAGCTTGAGGAGGAGCTGGTGGACCTCCAGAAGAAGATGAAGCAGACTGAAGATGAACTGGACAAATTCTCTGAGGGGCTCAAAGACGCTCAAGAAAAACTGGAACTGTCAGAGACCAAATCTGCAGACGTGAGTAATAACTGACCAGTGTTGATATTTATCTGTTTGTCGATACAAAATGGAAGGAATTTGAACACATTTCCCAAACATCGACTCTGGCTATATGGCTTTTGAAATCGTTGGTATAACATGTGTTTTGCTAATTAATAAAAAATGAACACTTCATACTACAACTAACACTTATACTACAATTTCATCCCTATATTGTCACATCTACAACTGCAGTTGAAAATCTACGACTGATATGATCAACCCAACCCCTCTTTTCACTTCAACCACAATCACTATGTATCTATATTATGAACCATTGTTATTGATGCTCTCTTTTCGCTTAATTCTTTTGTGCTTTTGTTGTGTCGCCTCTAACCCTAGTAACCTAGACGCACAACACTTCAGTTGCCATAGCACTATGGGAAACCAGCTCTCATTATAACCCATGCAGCTGGATTTTGTCTAATCCAGTACCAGCTGTGAGACCAATCTGATACAGTTTGAAGCTACAGAGCCCTTCAGAACCCTTACATTCCTGTGTAGAAAGATGAGAGCGCTGAAAAAACACCGCAGGCCCCCAGTGCACAACAGACGAGCCCAGGTTAGGAGACAAGACAGTCGTTGAGTTCGGAGAAGTTACCAGTGGACCCAAGTGGATTTGTGTACACAGAAATATCTTTGGTAAATGTAGCGTAACATTGGAAAAGCCAGAGTTGCCGTGGCTAATTATGGGCAATCTGGGAAAGGGATCATATTTGTGGTAGTTGGCAGCAGCACAAACCTCAGTGTTTCATGCATGTGGACTACTCAGCACCATAATATGAAGACTCATACCAGTCAGCCAATGACAAGCATCTACATCTACTTTTCAGCAGAGAAAAGCATAGATATAACACCAGACATGTGTTATAAAAGTGAGTTCTAATACTATAAAAAGTACAATGTATGAATGGAATCGACTTCCAAAGCAAATTTCTCAAACTAGTAACAAAACGACATTAAAAATAAACTTAAGGAATTATCTTTTGTAGTAATGGAGGAAGCACTAATTAACTATAAAGTAAATATACAAGTACATGATTGATAATCAGTGCACATGCTATGGGTGATAAATTTGAATCTGTAATTTAGTTGTTATTGTTGATGGTTGATTGTGAACTGGTCAAACTTTTGCTCTGAAAGATCTGTTGTCATCATTATATTGTTTGTATGACATAGTATGATTTTTGTGAAGTTTATTAACTAGGTTCCCAGGAAGAATAGCAGCAGCTTGATGCAGCTAATGAAATTCCTAATAACAAATAAACAAACAAATAACATGACAGACATAGTAACTCAAGAAAAGGTATTACTGCTAAAAAATATTACTTGACTTGTGCAAAATGAAAAAGTATTGTAGTGGAATATACTTACTCATACATGAGATTTATTTCACGCTGGCAAAAAAGCATTTAATCAGTGTAGAAGGTGAGTTAACTGCTACTAGAACTTGTTATAGGAGACTAAATTAGCTTCTTCTTTACCGTTTTTTGGATCCTGCACGCTTTTCAAATGTTTGTGATGTGTGTCTGCTTAACCTTTACACTGATTTACTTTCTGGTCATGTCATTTCATATTTTGCATTACATATTACTTAAGAGTCTTGGGTTTAAAGTATAGTTACATTCCACAAATGCCACAAAAAGGTGTTACTTGGCAGAATAATAAACATCTCACTCTCCTGGCCCCAAAACGTGGCATTGTGTAAAACTTGAGGAGGATATCCCCTGGAAACACAGGGCTGCACAAAGAAGGAGGTGTCTGAGGTATAGACACATAGTAACAACTTGAAGCACACAGCCTCCTCTTATAGATTCAATAAATTCAGAATAGCACTGTATGCAAAGTGGGTCAAGTGGACTGTCTGACAAAAGAACATGGATTCACACTGCTGGGAAAGTGGCCCAGATCTTTTACATTGCCCTCCACTTAACCCGAAAATAGCTGTTTTGAAGAGTCAACCCCCTGTATATTCATAAACAGGTAGCCTATGTCCTTTAATAACAACACAATGAATAAAACAGTGCATTATAGGGTACCATATGTGCAACTATTTGAAAGCCACTACTCGTCCATGAATTGCCTTCCAATTGCAATATATCAAGAGCAGCATCTGTATTCACGCATGGACCAAATCCATTTTGGAAAACCTGGAAGGGCATAGGACAGAACAACAGTGACCGATAGGTGAACATAATGACGTACACGCAGCCAATCAGTCAATGTCTGACAGAGGCAACATTCAAAGATGAAATTAGTTTGTGTTGAACTTGATTGCATAAATTGTTACAGACTAAGACAAGATTATTACATGGGATTTTAGTATTTAAGCGTGTCAACAATGGCAGGGGTGCAGGGGGAGCAGGGGGTTGTTCTGGTATTTGAAGAATGCAGCTAATGCAAACAGAAAACCCCACACTCCTGTCCCAGATGAAATCAATGCTCCTAACTGCTTCGGGCACAGACCAACTCATAGACTTGAACGGCAGATGAATTGGGGCGATTGCTGAGCTACAAAGACCACATAGGGCTGAGGCTGAGCTGTGAGCTGAGTTACTGGCCTACTTGCCCATTCAGCCGACATGTGTGCTCATAGACCTATCATGTGAATAGGAAACCATAAACAGGGCAGGGCAGGCTACCAGGACCACTTCATTCAAACCCACTGTCACAATGAGCAAAATAAATAAAAAAGGGTAATTGTGTAAAAACTATTGTAACTATTAGGCTTAACATAGGTTTATTGTTACTTTCATGAGAACGGCTATACAGGCATTTAAGTTGAGTGTCTTTGCAACGGGGGAAAAGTGTTAATCTTAACAGCAGACCAACTAAAACAAACTGAGAAGGTAACCTGAAGAAAACATTATTTTCTTTATATGTACCACTCCACAACAACGAACTGTTGCCAGTGATTACATTAAAACATGGTATATAATGGTTGCAGGCGTCTGCGTAAAGATGCGTGAAAAGGAGTATCCTTTGGTCTTTGGCTCCATGATCACATCAGTCACAGGCTCAATGATCAGCCTTTCCACGCACAGACGCACCGCCCACTGTGACGCCATCGCCCCAATCATCCCTCTCGTTCTTGGGCACAGACTGGCGCTCTGGGCTCCGCACATCGAGCAGCAGCCGCTTTAATCCTGCTTTCAACTCCAAGTGTCCGGACCAATACTGCAACATTCCCGAAGACAACTTTTTACCAAGCACCGCATCTTCACATTCCCACAGACCAGAAGATTAAACTGGACAACACGAAGCGTTCCTAATATCCCGGTTATGTAACTTTGGTTGCACTTGAACGATCAATTTTAATTCAAAGACTTGGTTGGACATATTTTCGCAGCTTTTTGTTGTTTTAAGCTCGTCCTTGAAGTCATCACAGAGATCCAAGCGGAACACTACTACTTTGCATCTAATTACAACTGTACAACCCAAGATTACTTTCCTCGGGTAGTCTCGTCAAAACTAGTGTGTAACGATGGCAGGTGTCAACTCTTTGGATTCCGTGAAGAGAAAGATCCAGAGTTTGCAGCAGCAAGCGGACGACGCAGAGGATCGGGCTCAAACCCTACAGAGAGAGCTCGACAGAGAACGGGACCAACGGGAACAAGTGAGAAATTTAACCCTCTTTACGCACCGCAATATAGGTTAGCGGTATATTCAGCACCACACTATATTAACTACATCGCTCTTGTTTTACGCTGCATCTGCATTTGTATTATGAAATAGTAACTGTGGCACATCACTGATTCATTCGCGGGCGTGATTGTGCCACAATACAAGGCGTTGGTCTCGCGAAAAAAGTTTGGATTCCTGCAGGTCTACACGCATGCCCAGTGCGCGCTGACTGTACCAGGCCGCTACGCACAACTACTGTGACCAAACGGGAACCACGTAGACAACTGTGGTCAGTCTGTGGAAAAAGCAGCTCTGAATCCATGCAAAACGAATCATTGCTATGGAAATTTTAGGACGTGTTTCCTTTTGCTACTTTAGACGAGTATTAGAGTAAAGTGGGAGTTTGGCAACAGTCTGCTATGACACCAGCATGTAGGCCTAACCACAACCCTACACCTGATAGGAAATTACTAGTTACTACGTTGTTATTAGGGGTTCCCTTGAACTCTGGGGAATAGCAGGCTACTGTCTGGTGCAAGAAAAAGTTCTGGGAATCAGCCTTTTTTTATCTGAAATGCTTAGCAACGCAGTTAAGTGACCATCTCAGCCAGTTTCACATGCTTCTTTATGACAATTTGGTTAATGATAATAGGACAAGTGTAGTGACTGAAGAAGGGAGAGAAGGGAAGCTACTGTAGAGAATGGACGCTTTGATGTTAAATAAGTTACTATTAAGTGGGTAGTGGCCACCATTGAACAACTGATTGTTTTCTCATTCTCAGTGGCTTTCTGGTCACACTACCATCCTTCAAAGGATTTGTGTTTTTAAATAAATGTTCTGATTATAATGTTGTGGCTAAGTATAGATGATTTTCAGAAATGCAAGGCTATACATTTCAGCTTTCCTTCAAGAACATGTGAAAGCATCTTCCAGGGCCAGTATCATAGGCTACGTACTCAACCTACATACTCAGTGTGTGTGTTTTGGTCCCATATGTGAGTAATTAGGCCGTCCTGAGGAGATTCCTTGGCACAGAAAGCCTTTCTTCGGCAACAAAATCAAAACAGGAACCACACTGAGCCTGTTAAAGTAACGAATCACTGTTTGAAAAGTGGATACCGCAAGATAAAAACTATTAGCCACATTTCACAGTAAAATGAAAAGTGATTACAGCATGTTATTTCTGGTGTGGTTTTAAAGCCTCTGAAGACTTGTGACTCAAACAGTAAACTACGCTGTGCAAGCCTCAAATGACCTTTGTTTTTAATTAAACTGTCAAATAGCAGTTCAAAGAATCTGACTTCTCATCAGAGTTCACTCCTATAAGATACATTTTGTAAATTGTATTCATCCCAATCTAAAACCACATGAAAGTTACCATCATTGATCTATCAGTGGACCTATCATTGGTAAATACTGCAGTGGCTGCCACTCCCAGGATGTTGTCTGGTGATTCTGGTCCACACTTCCTGTGCTCTACTCCCAACACTTCCTGTCCCTGAGCCCCTGACCAGATGAACAGGAAGATTAAAAGTACTGGAGGTTTCACCACTATTTCTGCAGTATAAAGTCCACCTTCATTATAATATTGCCTGAGGTTATAGATGTCCAGTGATTCTCAACTGATGTAGCTTCAGGACTCATCTTTCTAGTATCTTGACTGAGTAATCCAAAATCAAAACTATTGATTTGGGTCCCGACCCAACAGTTGAGAATCACTAAGTAATGCGTACTATCCTAATATACTGTATTGGAAGTGATGCACTATTACTTGCTCATTATAGGTGAACATGATCATTCAAGTGTTGCACTGGGTCTCCACATTGCTCCAGTAGAATAGGAAAAAATGCTTCCGTTTTCCTTGGACATTTTCCATGAGAATAGCTAAACTTTCCAAATATAGCTGCCACATGTCAGCTTGTGTCCGGCTTGGCCATTCTGGGGAACACTTCACAGTTACTGTTCTCTGTCTGAGCTGAGTTTACAGTTTTACATGGTTTGTTGGATTTATACTTGGATTTATAAGTATAAATGGATTTATACTTTGTACAACTTTATAATGGAGCAAGTAATGTTTAAGCCTATTAACATTACCTACCTGATGATGAAGCTGATTGTCTTTTTCTGTTTAAGAAGCACATCTGGGCACATTGCATTCATCATCCTGAAAGAGGCACAACAGTTTTATTATGAGGATGTTTACACTAAGCTGTGAGGAGATGACCTCCGTTTGTCAAGGGGCCACAACACTAACTTCTGACAGCATTCCAAGTGAATCAGGGGAGGAGACTAAGCTGAAACATGTCAAAATGATTATGTAATGGTTTATGATCAGGTAGTTACATCAGAGTATGACTAAACATCGAACTCGCCACACATAGGCTTATTAAATATATTGCCTCTCTTATTGTCCATCTTTTACATATGGCACTTTCACAGACCTATATTTTGCATATCCATATCATGAGATTACAGTCACTTAGGGAAAGTAACTTTAGCTCACTGTTGGCTGCGGTGTCAGGAATAACTCAGGCCTAAAAGCACTGTGTAGCTCATTAGCCCACTGCCCTGAATCTGCCCATAATTAGATTTGCCTTTCATTTCTCCTTCCTCTTCACTTCTATTACACACCTACATGTTTCTATACAGCTTGAAATAATATTTAGTGCTGATAAATTCACAATGATAAAAGAAGAGTATTGAATAGTCCATAAGTGTGTTTCCATAGATGTGTGACTTCACTCTGGGAGTTTACTGGCCCAATTGGATGCTGCAAACTTTCTCCATAGATAATTTGTTTTACCAAATATGGCACGGTGCATCCCCGGCAGCCTAAGAATGTAAAGTGGGTGCTAAGGAAGCTGCGCGGTCACAGAGAAAACAGTCTGACACAGTAAACGATCAGAGGGGAAATGAAAGAATGGCTGGCAGACGACTTCCTGCCAGCTCTTTCAGGGTTCTCCTGTGATTACCTTGCAATTTTTTATGTTATAAAGGTGACTGGCTTGTTGAATGGTATGACCTTTTTAACTATACCTTTTTGGTTTGGGTGTAAGGATTCACAATCAGTCGCACTGTGATTTGACCTTTTTTAAGGTTTAAAAATGTTGCAGTTGGGGTTTAATATTTTATTCAGTGACACATCAACAACATGTGCTTAGTATGGCTGAAAGGTTTTGGACCCTTGTCACCAGGAGCTCTAAGGAGAATTTGCCGATAAAGGCCCCAGGACCGAAATGTTGATAATGTTCAAATAAACATTAAACACAGCCTCACAGAAACATACAACCATTGAAGTTGCTATTAATTGTTTAGCTCTAGTGCTCAGGCTGGGCTCAAACTGTCAACCCTCTGAATCTCAAACAAAAAAACTTTGGGGGTCATTTAAGACAGGTGATAAATAGCGGGTGCAAACTGAAAAATAATATATGCTATGTATTTTGTTGGCATGTTACACTTCATTTACCGTTTGATGTTGCCTGTAATACAGTTGTACGACAGGCAAATTTGATATGTAAATAAGACAATGCTGCGTGAGTAAAATATGCACGACTCCACTGCTGATCCACTTCTGCACATACTCACTTGACACATTAGCCAATGCTTGATAAATGACCCCCTTTGTATAGCTATATTCTACTATATGTAAGGCAAGGCAAGGCAAGGCAACTTTATTTATACCGCGCATTTCGTACACAAGGCAACTCAAAGCTTATTTTGTACGATGATGTGGTTCTCTTCATTAGAGAACCTCATTAGAGCTCACTGAATTAGAGGCATAAGCGCATGGCCATTATGAGCTATGTGTTCTGTAAATGCCACAAGGCTGCCTCTGTGTGAAAGGGAATTCCCCCAAGTGTATTTTAGTGAAACTGATCAAAGATTAGATGTTGATCAGAAATGTTGTGCTATACCAACATGGTGGCATTGGCGGGGCAAGTGGGTTAACAAATTGTATTGAGAGCTCTGTTGTGTGTGTTAAGAGTGTGTGCTGTACAGTGTAATGTGCTATTTTTGTTGAACTACAGTGGATGAATAGCAGGTTTGTTTGTGTTCAGACAGCAGCATTCCTTGAAGCACATTGATTCACTTGGGAGTTAGGAAGTAATAGTATCTGTTATTCCAGGCCCTGGTGTAATTGAGCTCAGTGCTTCATTGTGCAGATGTGGCGTCAACAGATGAACGCTTATGTAGAATGCATTTCTAAATAGATCTCAAGATGGTGGTGGACTTATTTACAAGTTTACATTCATAATATGTTTAGATTAGGTTACTGCAGCGTCACTTTCTGGCCAATGCAAGACCATTTCAAACTGACAGACGTTTCCTGTCTCATATCTGTGACGTCCCTAGACAGTGTGAGACCCGAAAGGTCAAGCCTTAAGACAATAAAGGACACACAATAGTGATAGTCAGCAGTTTCCAAAAATGTTTTAAAAAGCACAATACAGGCTGCATCTTTAACATGCTTTCCATCCTTTGCTTTGGTCCCTGGTGCTTATTATATTATCTTAATATCTTCAGGTACATGACTCACATTTGCCTATACTTTAAATGTTGGACCTTTGGACTCTAGGACTAATAGCTATTTAGCCACTGACCCACAAAATTGTGACCTTCTCCTGAAAACAGGAAGACATTTGTCAAAGAAACCTATTGCTCCACTTTTGAATTATTTAAAATGAAGCCTAGGCGTTAATTCAAACTGGTAGACAAACCACAGCGTCATCAACCTCCAGCCAATGATCGATCCTGAGAGGGCCACACCTCCACCTCAGCCATCAGCGTAAGAGCCGCACCTTCGTAGCAGCCAATCATCGCTCTCGGTCCCGCTTTTAAGCCCCAGCAATCAAGGTCCGTTCGCTTCCCAGCTGCGCTGCGACCCACCTCCACCCCATCTCCGCCTCTTCGTCAACGGCTTCTACCTACTGCATCATCCGGGTCTTCATACCACCACCAGTGTCCAGGCTCCGGGGGAAGACATCCCTAACTCCAAGCGTTCATCTACACTGACTTAAACATCGATGTCTACCGCCGGGGTCTGATCGCCAAAACTAATACACATGTCAATAAATCTCCCTAATCGCTGCTTTTGTCTGTGTGAGTCTATCCAGGTTGAAATATCATTTACGGTTTATTTTTTAATAGTATGTGAGTGTTTTGAGGTATTTCTTAGAACCTGGTCTTCTTGGCAGGAAATAAACGTATCTGTGTAGTTTCCAAACTCTGCTTTTGATTAATAGATTTACATTGTGTAAATTTGTATTTGACTGACGTGTATATTGCAGGTTTTGTGCTGTGTCCGTTTTACTTAAAAGACATTGATTTATGAAAAGCCTAGCCTTTTTAAAGGACATTTATTGATCACTCTAATTTTGGTGCGACACTTGGTATGGCCTTTCCTGAGACAATTCAACTATCAATTTACTATTTTTGTCCGTATTTAACCCTTCATTCAAAACACTATATAGACAATCGAATGTGGAATTAATTGTGTTTTCTCCTCACAGGCAGAGGGTGAGGTAGCTGCTCTGAATCGGAGGATCCAGCTTGTGGAAGAAGAGTTGGACCGAGCCCAAGAAAGACTAGCCACAGCACTGCAGAAACTGGAGGAGGCAGAGAAGGCTGCAGATGAGAGCGAGAGGTCTGTCCCACAAACAAATTATGTGTTGCGTGTGTGTTTTTTTAACATATGGGTAATAACTATATCTGATGGAAAAACAGTACTGTATTTTATTTCATTATGTCCCAACAGGGGAATGAAGGTGATTGAGAACCGAGCAATGAAGGATGAGGAGAAGATGGAGATTCAGGAGATGCAGCTGAAGGAGGCCAAGCACATTGCAGAAGAGGCGGACCGTAAATATGAAGAGGTGGGCGGTGGAGGATAGCCTTCAAGCATGTGATCTGACCATGTCATTTTCTTGTTTATGGTGAAATAATGTCTTGTGTCTCTGTGTCCAGGTAGCTCGTAAGCTGGTGATCCTGGAGGGAGAGCTGGAGAGGGCAGAGGAAAGGGCAGAGCTCTCAGAATGGCAAGAGTTGATCTGATAAAGTAACAAACTTGCTCATAAAAAGTTGTACTCACCTTGTTTCTTCAACAGTAAAGCCAGCGATCTGGAGGAGGAGCTGAAAAATGTGACCAACAATCTAAAGTCTTTAGAAGCTCAGGCTGAGAAGGTGAGTGTCACATGACCAATGGCCGTTGGCTGCTCTGCTTTGCGACGACGACACTGGAGGCCGCCATTGCTCCGCCATTGCTCCGCCATTGCTGTAGTGCCGCCATATAGCCGCTAGCCCCCCATTGGAATGCATTGCACTTTAGACACATTAAAAACAACTTTAATGCCTGGTGCCTAATTTTTGGAACTGTCTACAGCTAGATATTCCTCCTGTGATTACGCTGGGTTAGACACAATCAGAGGCACCGGGCTGGTTATCGTAGGATAAATTTGTACTTAATGAGGGTCGGACTGTTAGCATTGGAGCTACGCGAGCTACACGTCACGCAAAGGCCAAGTCTACAGTGAAGATCCCGCACTTATGCCCTTATTAGGAACATGGGGAGAGCAGGGGAGGAGGAGTCTGTAAATCCGCCGTGAATTCCCCTCGAACGTGGTCATTATGGTAAATGGGGAGGAGTGAGGAGGAGTTGTCTATTATTTGTACAGTCTATGCACATGACGCATGCTTTAATTATGTTAATATCTTCAGGTACATGACTCACATTTGCCTATACTTTAAATGTTGAGTTACCTTTGGACTCTAGGACTAATAGCTATTTAGCCACTGACCCACAAAATTCAGAGCTGGGGAGGAGGAGTCTGTAAATCCGCCATGATTTCCCCCTCGAACGTGGTCATTATGGTAAACGGAGAGGAGTGAGGAGGAGTTGTCTATTATTTGTACAGTCTATGCACATGACGCATGCTTTAATTATGTTAATATCTTCACATGACGCATGTTCACGAGCCACATGCAATAAAGAATGTCTTTGACTCTGGGAATTATCTCTTTATTAAATGTAGACTTTTTGGATACTTTAGCTATTAAAAAATGTTTTGCATAAATATGTATCATTGTGAGAGATGTTATTTTAATGAATCCTCTTTTTGAAAAGCAAGAACAGTGTTATGTTATATTGCAATGATTTATGTACTTCTTTTAACAGTACTCAGAAAAAGAAGACAAATATGAAGAAGAGATAAAAGTCCTGACTGACAAATTGAAGGAGGTAAGAGTTTATATATCACACCCCAAAGCCTTTGAGTCCATATTGAGTGCTTAGTGCAGTATTGCAGGCAGACTATTCGTATTATTCTGAATCATGTGTTTGACTTGTGGTCAGGCTGAGACCCGTGCAGAGTTTGCAGAAAGATCAGTGGCCAAACTGGAAAAATCCATTGATGACTTGGAAGGTATGAGACACTCACACACACCATTAAACAGAGGCTTTACATAGCCTGGTTTTCATCGGAATCTATTTCACCAAAATCCATACCTTCAGATTTATTCCTAGTTGAACATTTATTTAGCATTTTCTTTGGATATTTTTCTATCAATGCATCCATCAAGAAATTAGTTGGCCATGTGGTTTTAGTAGATACTATGTACAGTATATGGTTACTAAGTATATGGTAAGTAACCATATACTGTGTAGTATTCAATTGGCAAGGCAAGTTTATTTGTGGAACAGAGATTATACACAGAGTAATTCAAAAAGGTGTGCACATAAATCACACTTTGAAATAAAATAAAATAAAGAAATCATCCTATAAAAATAAATAATAAGTGAAGAATGTGGATAAATACAATGCTTTCTGTTTTCATATTCAAAGCTAAATAGACTGATTAGCTTTTGGGTCATGAAAAGTTGAAATTCTACCATGCTATGTTTATTCATTGTGTCATTCATCCAGCATATCCTAATAGACTGACCTACATTTTGTCTTCTTCCTCTGATCTCTTTCATCTCAACCTGTCCCTAATTCTTGCCTTTCTTGCTGCTGTCCTTGCCACCTGCTGTACTCGCTGTTGACATCCGCCCTCCAGACGAGTTGTATGCTCAGAAGCTGAAGTACAAGGCCATTAGTGAGGAGCTGGATCATGCCCTCAATGACATGACTTCTATGTAGACGCTTTGCTTTTCTCTGTGGTCATTTCACTCTTGTGGCTTCTCTCATATGTGCCTTCTCTGCCTTCACTTCGCAAAAATATTAAAAAACAAGTCTTCTTTCTCCAAATTTACAGTTTCAATCTATGGTTTGAAGGAAAAAAGTAGTCTGTAATGCAGTTGCACAGTTAATAGGTACAGTAAATGCACAGTTCTTCCATCCTATGCTTGGGTTTCAAGTGATGTAAAGTAAGGAGCGTTGCCATAGCAATAAATTAAAAACATTACTGTTCTTATTTTGAGTGGCCCAAAGTCCTTAAAATCATGTCGATAATAGGAAAAAAGTCATGTGACTGAAACCCATGAAATGTATAGTTCGGGATATAGTATAATGGATATTCGGCATGTTAAGGGGTACTAGGAAACATTGTCTATGAAGTAACATGTTAAAAGTAAAGAAATGAGCTGTGGAACATTAGCTTTTGGGTCAATGGTAAATACATTGATTACACTGTAGTGTCTAAATGTGTATGTGAATGATTGCTCTTTTACGTTTAAAATCGCCATTGCTTTATTATTAATGAAATCCCAGAAATGTTAGTTTCATGAGCTCTATTATAATCAAGTTGTAATTTTCAAGGTGAGACATTTTTTTATTATTTGGGTGACTTCACATACGTCCTAAACACTAATTTGCACAGAAGGATATAGTGACTATATGTGTTTTAACGTTTTGAGCACAGTGTGGATGGGTTTTTGCATGTGGCACAACTTCTCAGAGCAGTTATGCAAAACACCTGTTCACTAAAAACACCTGTTTCATAAGAAGTGTTGCTTGATGCAACTACAATGGACCTACCATGGCAGCAGCTGTTGTGCTCATAAATAATTTCAATTTTTATTTTTTAGAAAAATTATCGCATGCCAAAGAGGAAAACCTGGGAATGCACCAAGTCCTGGACCAGACCTTGCAGGAACTCAACAACCTATAAACAAAGGACGGTGAAGATGAAGAAATAGCCAAGGACCATTCCATCAGCGCTCGACTCCATTCCACACTTTGAGCTGTAAAGTCTTTACTCCCCATGTAAAAGGGGATAACTTAATTCTTGTTCTTTTGTGTTTTTTTTTCTTTTTTTCTAAAGGCACAATTTTATTTTTTATATAATGAAGTCATTTTGAACCCCATGCTTCTGGGTGTTATGCCAACAGATGTTTTCTTGAAAGGACTTTTGACCACTTTAAGAAAAAGTGGCTCCAAAACACCACTAAAGAAGTCTTACTCTAGTGACGTTGTTAGTCCTGGGTGTTTAATGGTGGGGATTATGTAGCATATCAAACAGACTCCAGTGCCACCCAGTGGTGATTTGGAATTATTTTCACCAGTTGTGCTTTATATGCCAGTCTCTGGTCTTTATCAAAGGAAAGCAGTGAGGTGTTCAAACTGAATACAGAGATAATGCATCCACACTGGATATGCAGTGTTGTTTGTGAACGTCATGTTCTTGAGCAGAACACAACTCTGTGTTGCTTATCTTAGCCAACATTTACAAACTCAGCATTAAAAGCCGCTACACACACACACCCCACCTCATCACTGGGCCGGACTATTTAATGACTATATCAACAAACTATTTTATGGTAGAAGGAAGGTTAGCAAGTAATGTATTACATTAACTTAAAAATGTATATCACCTAAGTTACATCTGCGTATAGATTTCAAGACCAAAGAGTACATTTGACCATTTCATCTTTATTTTTGTTTATGATGGACTGTTTTATTTCTCATATCAGGGCCACAAACATTGTCTGTTGACAAGAGGCCATCTATAAACTTCACCCCTCACACCCTTCTTGTCAATAAATGTTTTTCAAAAATCATACCGTAACATGTTCATTATTCAGAATTTAGGCTAAGTGTATTCTTCTCACAGGTACTTTAAGTGTTTCTAGAGCTATACCTATTGTCAGCCAAATTTTACAGTAGTGTGCATGACATTCATTAGGATTAAACTCATAAGAAGTATAGTGTTTCATCCCACAACAATCAGATACGGAAGATGGTAAAATCATCCAAAATGTATAAAACCAGTCCTTCACTGAAGGTCCATACTGCTCCAAAGCCTTGGCAGACTCAAAAGTTAAGAATATTTTCTTCTAAAGGCACAACCTGTGAAAAAGAGGGAAAGAAACATGACTCTGTGGCACTAAGCAAAGACAATATTCTTATACTGATTATAGATGATCCATAGTGACCTTCGGTGAGTCTGCATTTACCCCCTGATGGCTGGCAAAGTACGGTAGAGCATCCTGGACATGGAACCACTGTCTGAGAATGGCTGAAGATGGTGGTGATTCGGTAGCAACCTGAATGCACAGCAAGAGATCATAAGCATGCACTACTAACTTGCTTAGTTGGAAATTAAAAGGAAATGGGCCAGAGTCCCGACTAACCTGTGCATTTAACATCCATGAAGTATGAGTTGGGGCACTGCACTAGTCTCTTCTTCTTATGTCGTCTCCTTTCCTCCGAGCAAATGGGATGCAACAGATCTCTGGCAAGCTGCAAGTTAGATCAAGAGTCAATTACTTAAAAGCGTTTTTGCTTGTTTGTTTTACGAGTCAAGAGAAATTCACAGAAAATTTAGTTATTTTTCCACAGCCATAAGTGACACCCCCTACAGGCAATTCCATGTAATGCACTTGAAACTTCGCTGACATGCCCGGACAAGTCTCATGATGCTGTACTGCTGTGCAGTGTGCAGGTAGTACTAACATCTACGTTTATAATAAATGTGTAACTATGTAGCAACAACAATTCTAAACTGTCAGAGGCTCTAGTCCAGGCTGCTCTTTTTCTTATTTTACTTTTGTAAAGTCTAGACAAGACAGGCCAGGCTGGAATTGCATCGACTCGCGTAGAAAGTAGGCTATATACAAGAAAACAATGATGAAGTTTAATCATAATTTACTTACGGACATGGCTGCTTCTGTAAATTATAGGTCCAAAATATGAACACGGTCAGAGAAACAACAGTTGCGGAGCACTCACTGTTGCAGATTGTTGTTGTGGCTTTGGAGTGTGTGGAGCATAGGGTGTGGAGGTGTGTCGATGGGGGGTGGTGAAAGGCGGGGTTTGGGTTTAGTCCATAGGATGTTTTATTAAGACCTATAATGTAAAATAGCCTACGGACAAGCCAACTAGTGACACGTAAAAGTGCCATGCAAAATTGAAACTTATCTACAATATAATAAACATATACCGGTAGATAGTTGTACTGTATACTAAAACACAAACATTTAAAAACTAGGCCAAAATCAGATCTTACTGTATTAATACATTTAACTGGCCGTGAAGGAGATTTTAGGCCAACATAAAAAAACCCAACAGCTGGCTGCTAGTGACCCTAGGGTCAGTAATAATGTAATTATTTTATTTTTATTTTTTTATTCAACATTTACAAACTGTAAGGCACTTAACAGTTCACAGCCTTTCAAGGCACATTCAGCTGAGTAGAAGAAAATTGCATAACACAGTGCAATATTAAGCAAAGTGTAAAATAATTATAAATAAATAATATTAATTGGCAACATCAACTCAAAGAAATAATAATAAAATAAATAAATGTATATATATACACATCTTCAGGTCAGTTAATTTATAATGCTGTATTTGACTTAGAAGCTCTATTGCTTTTTTAAATTTCATAACTTTTAACTGATTTCAACAACTAAAATGTTGTCGTGGGCCTTTTTATGAATTAAGCTACAATTTCATTAGGATCTTTTTGTCTAAGTTTACTCAGTATAACGTTATGCATCAAGTTGACACAGGTTTTATTATTCATGAATGTACCTGTAGGAGTAGATGACTTCCGTAGACAGCTCCCAGTGGCTGCAGCAGCCGAGTGACAGCTCACTGTACCAAAGACACCGGCTCTGACGCCTCCTCCACGGGCGGGATATCCGCTGTAGTTACCAAGCTAATAACATGGCGAAGACTTACGATTACTTGTTTAAACTACTTTTAATTGGAGATTCAGGTGTCGGGAAGACTTGTGTCTTATTTAGGTTTTCAGAGGATGCATTTAACTCGACCTTCATCTCCACTATAGGTTGGTAACTCATTTTCCTTATTTTGTTGGGTCAGAAGTTACAAGAGCAGCCCAGCCCTTCATGCTAAGCTGTTGCTAACTCCAGCTAACATTCATATTGTTGATGCTAGTCAGGAAGCAGCTTGACCCGGCTTGTCTAATGGGCTTTTCTTTGCTTGTTATCAATTTTATCATTGACCATGAACTAGTAATACCGCTATAGTGTTCTTGGGGTTATGTATGTGTATTAGAAATTGCTGACACGACACCATTGTGGTAAAACTCGTTTTAGATACATGGCTAGCAGGCTAGTAGTAGAAGATGACAGCTTCCATTTAATAAAATGTTGCTTGAATTCACCCACATACAGTCGAGATCCAGACTTGACACTTGGTGTTTTACAGTAGCAATATTGTATAACAGCATTTGCTCATATACGATCCAGGGGTTTGTTGATTTTCATGTATATTTAATGTATTTCTTCAGGTATTGACTTCAAGATTAGAACAATAGAACTAGACGGCAAGAAGATTAAACTTCAGATATGGTAAGACGACAGTAAATGACCTTTGGATATTCAGTCCTTGACTAAATAGAGACATTGTTAGTCAATCTGATAAGTCGTGTGTTACTCCTGTTATTTTCAATCGTAATATAGTCACTAGAAACAGGCAATGGCAAAAGGCAATGGTAGGGAAGAGTAGGGTGGGTTAAGTCACAAGACATTTGTTAGCTTTACTGCCGAGGTTTTCAACAGTTTGCCGAGATACTAAGTATGTACACTCTCTAGAATCATGACTTTAATATTCAATAGAAACAGAATAATTATAACTAATTTGATGGTTTTACCTAGGGGTGTGTATCGCCTAGTCTCAGGCGATACGATACGTATCCCGATACAAGGGTCACGATACGATACGATATATCCCGATATTGAAGAATTAGGCGATTATTGCGATTATTTTTTTACTACTTTGGAAACAACTATTCAGTAAACTAGTCCACCTTCATTAGATTTGTATCAAATACATTTGATCTATCAATCTTATGATATAAATGCTTTTCACTAATGTGCTTGTGACTGTGGTGTTTATGGTGATTATGTACCTTTGAACGGAAAACAGATTTCTTGGAAACCTAGTAATGAAACCAATTACTGGGGATGCACGTTTTCTAGTATTTCTATAGTTGGGAGTCCTTGGCGATCAGTAACTTATGGGTTTCATCCATTAAAATATACAATAACTCAGACGGGGGCATTTAAAATCGTGTCTACTCCACAACGGGTGTCACTCGTAGATCAGGGACATAATGACACGGGCATCACGCGCCGCAGTAACACACAACTGAAGCAGAGGGGAAACTACATACAGCAGGCTCTTTTTAAACTTGTGTCGTAGTACTGCAGGTTTAACATGAGCCTGCTGTATTTAGTTTCCCCTCGGCTTCGTTTAATTCCGTAATAAAATGCTATGAAGAAATCCATGCTACAAAGATAAATCCTCTCCAAACGCAGCGGCGACGCACTCAGCAATATGCACAAAGCTGGTGGCTCTCGTAATAATCCAGGTCTCTGTCTTTGCTGTAAAAGCCAAAGCCAAATGTAGAGTTTTAAAAGAGCCCCGTAGCGTCTCATAGCTCATTCGTTTCTATGCTAAACCTAAACTCTTCCTGTGTTTCTCTAACTCTCACTAAATTCTAGTGTTACTCAAGCGGGCTGCGTGGTGCGCTGCCATCTAGTGGGCGGGAGTAAAAGTGCAGGACCAAAGAGAGATGCTGCAATGAATATTTCCCCAAAAATAGATGTTTAAATATCGATACGGGCGCTTTTTGTATCGATACGAGAATCGCGCGACGTAATATCGCGATATATCGGCGAATCGATATTTTTCAACACCCCTAGTTTTACCCAACATTCCTCATGACCGGGCAGGGTTGAGTCAGTCCAAGGGGAGATTTGGGTCACTATTCTGAAGGGTAGACACTAAACATTTATCTATGACAGGATGATTTATATTTATATTGTTTAATTGATAAAAGTTAGAACATTGAAAGATTAAATTTGTCTTTCACATGAAAAAAATACAAAACAGTAAACCATAGGGTTTGTCATTAATGATCTTGAATTACTGAACTTGATAACCACTAAGATCTACAGGAAGCATAGTAGATGGAGCAGACCTGTCAGTACCTACTAAAGGGGTACCTTGGCAAGCAGTGGCTCCTTGTCTGGGTTTGCAAACAAAACAAGAGATTCACCCCCATGATTAAGATACTTACTTAGTCTTGAAATGATGACTATTCATTATGTAAATTAAGATAAATTAAAGTCAAGTTCTTCAGTGTGAAAGCTGAGTCATACTTGGTTTGATAACCAAAGATTTACAAAAGTGGATATGTTATAGGTTTTTTTGCTCTGGTTTACTCACCTTACAGGAAGCTGCCATCTAGCATCCATAAACGGTACTAGGGCTGCACGATTTCAAGTTTTTCATTAACCGTTAACCGAGGCCCTTAGCGGTTAATACTCGGTTAACCATTAGTGTGCGCACTAACCAACCCCCTCCCCCGCGGGCGCCGTTCCCCTCCGTTACGTTATACTGACAGACGCGAAAGGGGTATTTCGTCGTTAACGCCTTTTATTAAATGGCTGGAACACATTTGAAACAAAATTAATTTATAGAAATAAAACGCAGTGGTAATGACAGAGCAGTAAAAGTAGGTCACTGACTTTTGTGTTCACAAGGCCCTAGAATGTTTTAATTTCTTTTACTTGCAGTTCTGCAGTTTGCTTTTTTGAAACATTGTGCAAAGAAACAGTCACTCATGCGTACAACAACAACAACATTTATCTCCACCACTTTTTTACAATAACGAGAAAGGTGAGGTTTGTGCCTAAAGCTTACCTAGCTACCTCCTAAAGGCCTGGGTGTTGGCTGTTGAGATGTACAACAACGAAGTTTTACTTGAAGTATATCTAAGCACTGCAATGCACAATAAATAAAAAATTAAAATACTTGCATCACGATCCGCCATTCTCGGTTGCAAAGTGCTCCCACGCTGTGCTTTTTTTGGCCCACTTCATATTGAAAACTAGCTAGCCATGCACGATGACTACTTTTCGTGGGCAAATGTCTGGGAGCACTCTGGCGGTCTCTGCTGGTGCAAAATGTATTACAAGTATTTTCAATGGCACGACAAATTAAAGACGCCAGTTAACCGAGCAAAATGCTTTCACTCGGTAATGCAATTTTTAACGGTTAACCATGGACACCCCTAAACGGTACGTGACATCACTCTCTGTGACTCAGTTTAGGTCTCTCTTTTTAGCTATAAAACAAGACGTGACCCAACCCTCCTCCAGGCCCAACCCACCCCACTCTCCCCACATACATTTTAAAACCACGAGTGATGTAGAAATGTTCCCATTGAACAACAAATGTAATATTGTATTTTGTTTTTCATTATTTCAATAAAACTGAGAAGTGTGTTTGTGTATATTAAGTGTTTTTATGTTCAGGGACACAGCGGGGCAGGAAAGATTCAGGACCATCACAACAGCATACTACAGAGGGGCCATGGTGAGTCACTTTGGAAGAGGATTCCGTTTGTACAGTCCAATTTGGCTTTTTGCAAATGAATGGAGTTTAAAAGGAATTAATGTTGGCTTTATTTATCTTCTGAACAACAGGGCATCATGTTGGTATATGACATAACTAATGAGAAGTCTTTTGACAACATCAAAAACTGGATACGGAATATAGAAGAGGTACTTTTGTGACTTTTGTATTTTTTAGATATAAATTGTGTAAATTGTAAATGGGAATTCAAATTGTGTTACACAATGATTACTCGAAGGGGTACAAATATGGTAATAAATATTAAGTGTTGTTATTTTGCACAGTGGGATACTGAGCTGTGTCACCTTTTCTTTGTACAGCATGCTTCAGCTGATGTGGAAAGGATGGTCCTTGGGAACAAATGCGACGTCAATGACAAGCGACAAGTGTCCAAAGAAAAGGGAGAACGGGTACGACAGTATAACATAATCTCTTAACCCCCGCCTGAACCAATCACATTTTCTCCAGTTTGGCTTTACCCAAATCTAAAAGCTTCATGACAAAAAGAGTCAAAATAGCAACAGAAATGAGATGAAAACCAGGATGAAAAGACAACAATAAAGTGACAAAAAAGCGATGAAAATGTGGCAACAACGTGAGGAAATGTATCCGTTTAGATGAGTTTTTTAGATTTGGGTAAAGCTGAACTGGAGAAAATGCATTTGGTTAAGGCGGAGGTTAAGAGGTTAATATTCTTCTAATTTTGCTCTTTTTGATATTTGAAATCAAATGTACCGTTTTGTTTTGTAGTTGGCTCTGGAGTATGGGATCAAATTCATGGAGACAAGTGCGAAGGCAAACATCAATGTAGAGAATGTAAGTCCATACAGTTACATGTTCTGTCTGAGACTGACGGTGGGCATAAACTCCATTTTATGTTCTGTAGGCGTTTTTAACACTTGCCAGAGATATCAAAGCAAAAATGGACAAGAAGCTGGTAAGCACCTCAAAGTTTTATTTTTACAGAGTAATTCACAGTACGTTACCGTTACAGTATCTTGCGGATCATACTGTTAAAACATGCTGCGGCTTTTCTGTTGATAGGAGGGTAATAATCCACAGGGCAGCAATCAAGGAGTCAAAATTACAGAACAGCCCAAAAAGAGCAGTTTCTTCCGCTGCACGCTGCTGTAGGTGACTGAGATTCTGGCATCACCATCGCCTTAACCATGTTCCACTGGACCTAACTGGACTCTGCACACGTGTCTTTGTCTTCCAGCTTCTCCACCTTCGTCCCTTGACTGATCTACTTTAGTTTACTGTACTACTCCCCCGACATGAAATTGGCTTAGTTTTACTGTATTCCTAAAGCGACGCCTTTTCATGTTAATATCTGACAGGTCAGTTTATGCTCGATTGCATTTCATCATAATTCTTCTATCACCAGCTTCATAATATTTATCACATTGTGAACTGAACCAAATGGGCCTCCAAAATTTGAATAGAGCTGGTTTTGGCATAAATGCGATTCCATGATAATATTTGAATGTATTGTTTTTTTTCAGTCAGTCTTTCTGATCAGACCAACACACATTAGTTTCAGGACATTGTGTTTTTATGATCAAAATCTACTTCCATTGATGTTGATGCTGCATTCCACTTACATTATGAACAATTTCAATGTGCAATGTATACGCAAAGTCCACCTTTTATTGCAGTAGTGGTGGACAGTTCGTGAAGTATGCTTTTTCTTGGGGCGCCAAGATCCTTCATTTTTTGCTTTAATTTTTTTTGCGATAGTTTCTTGTTGAAGCAAAAAATTAACGCACTTGATCTGTTGACTCTGCAGTACCCTCAGACAGCACAAGTGCTGGCAAATGGAGCAGGCAGTCTTTTTTTATGTATTGCTTTTTCTTGATAATTCCATGAGGTGAACATATTGACCATTGGGCCTTGGACAGGAGCTGTGTTGTAGCAGTATTTATGGAGACAGAAGATAAATAGCACCAAAATGACAAAGTGCCCTTTTATGTTGTTCTCAATTATGCACTTTTCTTATGGTCTTTCTGTACAAAGTTATTGTTTTCTTTCTGAGGAATTCTTAAACGATGTTGACCATGTTTATTGCTTGTCTTAACTGAAAATAATTTGAGCTGTACCTCATCTGGTGTTTCCAAAAATATCAAGCAGGTTAAATGAAGAGAAGCTGTGATTATGTTGATTTGCTGTTGCAGCCTTATATATTTTTAATCATATTTGTCACATTTTCAGGTTTTATAAATGTGCTATTGAGATCTTTGGAAATACCAGATTTTATTACCCTCTTTCCACTTTTCCTCTGTCTTGTCTTATTGTGGCCCAGCGTTATGGCCTTCTGAACTATGCAGTCTGTGCGTGTGAAAAGCCTGACTTGACAAGTTTTATTTGAGATTATTAGGCAAAAGCCCCTTTGCTGTTTTATTGATACTTTTTTGCCATCACTCCAAAATTAAAGAACGCTGCTGTGCTTTTGAGGAAATAGGAAAGCAAATCATCCAACAACACCTTGTTGGCACTGAATGCCCAATTCAAAGTTAAGGCCTTTGAGTTCAGTCTGTGCAGACTTTAACCTCTTAACCCCCGTCTAAACCGAGCAGATTTTCTCCAGTTTGGCATTTCCCAAATAAAAGCGTCTTGAAAAAAGTGTCAAAATAGCGACAAAAATGAGAGCATGACAAAAAACAACAAAAGCAATGAAAAAGTGACAAACGTGATAGTGCAACAAAAAAGCCACAAAAACGAGGGTGAAATGCAAGAACAAAGTGATGAAAACGAGGAAAACGCACCAATAAAGCCACAAAAGAGCAACAAATAAGTGACGAAAACAAGACACAAACATCAGTTTATCAAGTCTTAGCTTTCAAATGAGGCCCTGGCCAATAGTATGTAAGAAGCTTTTAGATTCAGGTAAAGCTGACCTGGCGAAAATGTGCTCGGTTCAGGCAGGGGTTAAATGATTAACCTATGAATTTAGGCCTTAAATCTTCAGTGGCAACTTATGTTGGCATAACACAATCACTTGGGCACAAAGAGACAAAGATATAATATGTGTGCCTTTTCATTTGCTGCCGTTTACCATGATAAACTGTTCTGTTGACATATCTTCTAGGCTTTTTCCAAATTACTCTTTTTATCTTTCCCTCCCCCCCACAGGGGTTGAAACAATTCAACAATTGTAAATAAGATCTACAATGATTGTACTGTAGTTTCATAAATATATTCTACACTTTTGTAGACGTGTGTACTTTTCATGAGGAAATAAAGATGAGATTCTTAAAGTATTCTGTGTTTTATCAATACATGGTTTATAGTGGTTTCAGCAAACAGCTGAAAGGTTCATCGAGAGAGATGTTGCTCACAACATCAAAAATCTATTTGCTGTCAATTGTATATAGGTCTACATTTTCACATTTTGTTTTCAATTTTATATATATTTATATATGGACAGATGATATACAGTGGGAAGTACAGGAGTGAGGTGGAATAACTAAGTACACCGCCTGATTCTCACTGAACTACAGCAGTTTTGTAAAGATGAATGGTCCAAGATTTCATCCTGATCACGTCTAATCTGCAACTAGAGAGTTATTGCTGCAATAACTGCTACACACACACACACACATATACACAAATATACATATATATACACATATATATTAGGGCCGGGACTTTTTTCGATTAATTGCGATTAATTAATTACATGAGGTTTAGTGCGATTAAAAATATGAATCGAAATTAATCACACTTTGCTTTCCACACTTCAGTTTCCTTTTTTCCTGCAGACGCACAATTAATGGCAATATTGCACTGGTCTGTTGGACTTGGTTGAACAAAAATAAACAATATTTTGTTGCTTAAGCTTATGTATTCAGTCATTATTCAATGGTATACTAAAAATCCTTATGAAAAAACTTACTTCTCACTGTTCTCAGGTCAAATATTTATATGCGATTAATTTCGATTAATTAATTACAAAGCCTCTAATTAATTAGATTATTTTTTTTAATCGAGTTTTTTTAATGGGCGATATGGCCTATAATCTCTATCACGATATAAAAAAAGAAATATCACGATAACGATATATTTGACGATATAACAGACAATGGACAAATTACTTCAAAATTCCAGCCTTATTTGGAAGATTAATGCAAAGATATTTCATTCTTTTTTTTAGTGCCATACTAATTTCCTCACAAATATGATCTACTCAAGCAGTTTACATCCTTCATTTCATTTCACTTTTTAAGCACCTGCCCCTGTGTCCTACACAGTCAGTGTTTATGCTGCTCTGATGGAGCTGAGTGTAACATAAATTATATCGTGTCCACAACGATATCAAAAAATGACAACGATATCAAAAATTATATCGCGATAACGATATGCGATACGATATGGCCCAACCTTAATATATATATATATATATATACATACATACACACATACACATCCACACACATACAATACAGTGGGGGGAAAAAGTATTTAGTCAACCACCAATTGTGCAAGTTCTCCCACTTAAAAAGATGAGAGAGGCCTGTAATTTTCATCATAGGTAAACCTCAACTATGAGAGACAAAATGAGAAAAAAAAATCACATTGTCTGATTTTTAATTAATTAATTTGCAAATTATGGTGGAAAATAAGTATTTGGTCACCTACAAACAAGCAAGATTTGTGGCTCTCACAGACCTGTAACTTCTTCTTTAAGGCATTGAATTGCCTTGTGTATGAAATGCGCGGTATAAATAAAATTGCCTTGCCTTGCCTTTAAGAGGCTCCTCTGTCCTCCACTCGTTACCTGTATTAATGGCCCCTGTTTGAACTTGTTATCAGTATAAAAGACACCTGTCCACAACCTCAAACAGTCACACTCCAAACTCCACTATGGTCAAGACCAAAGAGCTGTCGAAAGACACCAGAAACAAAATTGTAGACCTGCACCAGGCTGGGAGGACTGAATCTGCAGTTGGTAAGCAGCTTGGTGTGAAGAAATCAACTGTGGAAGCAATTATTAGGGGCGACGGTGGTGCAGAAAGTAGAGCGGGTCGTCTTGTGACCAAAGGGTCGGCGGTTCGAATCCCACAGGTGCCCACTGTCGTTGTGTCCTTGGGCAAGACACTTCACCCACCTTGCCTCCAGTGTCTGCGTACACTGGTGTATGAATGAGAGTGTGAATGGGTGACTGGTTCCTTGATGTAAAGCGCTTTGAGTGCCTAAAGCAGGTAGAAAGGCGCTATATAAAATGTGACCATTTACCATTAGAAAATGGAAGACATATAAGACCACTGATAATCTCCATCGATCTGGGGCTCCACCCCGTGGGGTCAAAATGATCACAAGAACGGTGAGCAAACATCCCAGAACCACACAGGGGGACCTAGTGAATGACCTGCAGAGAGCTGGGACCAAAGTAACAAAGGCTACCATCAGTAACACACTACGCCGCCAGGGACTCAATTCCTGCAGTGCCAGACGTGTCCCCCTGCTTAAGCCAGTACATGTCCGGGCCCGTCTGAAGTTTGCTAGAGAGCATCTGGATGATCCAGAAGAGGACTGGGAGAATGTCATATGGTCAGGTCAAACCAAAATGGAACTTTTTGGTAAAAACTCAACTCGTCGTGTTTGGAGGGGAAAGAATGCTGAGTTGCATCCAAAGAACACCATACCTACTGTGACGCATTGGGGGTGGAAACATCAGGCTTTGGGGCTGTTTTTCTGCAAAGGGACCAGGACAACTGATCCGTGTAAAGGAAAGAATGAATGGGGCCATGTATCGTGAGATTTTGAGTGAAAACCTCCTTCCATCAGCAAGGGCATTGAAAATTAAACGTGGCTGGGTCTTTCAGCATGACAATGATCCCAAACACACCGCCCGGGCAACGAAGGAGTGGCTTGGTAAGAAGCATTTCAAGGTCCTGGAGGTGCCTAGCCAGTCTCCAGATCTCAACCCCATAGAAAATCTTTGGAGGGAGTTGAAAGTCTGTGTTGCCCAGCGCCTGCCCCAAAACATCCCTGCTCTAGAGGAGATCTGCATGGAGGAATGGGCCAAAATACCAGCAACAGTGTGTGAAAACCTTGTGAAAACTTACAGAAAACGTTTGACCTCTGTCATTGCCAACAAAGGGTATATAACAAAGTACTGAGATTAACTTTTGTTATTGACCAAATACTTATTTTCCACCCTAATTTGCAAATAAATTCATAAAAAATCAGACAATGTGATTTTCTGGATTTATTTTTCTCATTTTGTCTCTCATAGTTGAGGTATACCTATGATGAAAATTACAGGCCTCTCTCATCTTTTTAAGTGGGAGAACTTGCACAATTGGTGGCTGACTAAATACTTTTTTCCCCCACTGTATATCATTAGGACTAAATGAATAGATGTCAGTTAAAAGCTAAACTAAAAAGGTGGGTCTTGAGCCTGCTCTTAAAGACATGAACGTTCTCTGCTGTCCTGAGCTCCTCCGGCAGGCCGTTCCAGAGGCGAGGGCCATAATATTGGAAAGACGCCTCGCCGTGAGTCTTTCTGTTGACTTTAGGAATAACTAGGAGACACCTGCCAGAGGAGCGAAGGGGCCGTGAAGGTTCATAAGGTAAAAGTAATTCTGAAAGATAAGAAGGACCAAGACCATTAAGACATTTAAAAACCGTTAGAAGAACTTTTAAATCGATCCTGAAACACACGGGGAGCCAATGCAGCGACTCTAAAACCGGTGTAATGTGGTCCCGCCTCCTGGTCTTTGTCAGGACACGAGCTGCTGAATTTTGTAAAAGTTGTAAACCTGAGATACTCTTTTTGGGAAGACCAGAAAGCAGGGCATTACAATAGTCGATACGACTGGTGATAAAAGCATGCATCAGCGTCTCCGTGTTGGCTCGAGAGAAAGAATGGGGCGGACTCTGGCTATGTTCTTTAGAAGGTAAAAACCTATCTTTGTGATGATAGCACGTTGTCCACACCCTGAGGCAACAAAACAGCCCCACCCCATGATTCTCCTTGCACCTTACTTCACATTGAGTATAGGGTTTTGATGTTGGTGTGCTGTTCCAGTTTTCCTCCATGACATTGTGTGTTCCTCCCAAACAATTCAACGTTGGGTTAATCAGTCCACAGTATATTTTTCCAGTCGTGCTGTGGAGCATCCAAGAGTTCTTTCGCAAACCAAAGCAGAATAGCAATAACTGCTTTTCTGTAGTTGTAGATTAGGCGCTCACAACGATTAGGATGAATCTTGGACCATTCCTCTTTACAAAATTGCTGCAGTTCAGTGAGATTTGGGGTGTACTTACTTAATTCCACACTCTTCTGTGAATGTTTACATGTTATGGCCAATACAAATGTGATCAAATGTAAATATTTGGGTGGTATTAGTTTAAGCAGACACTTTACTCATTCTCACTGAGTATGGAGTGAATGAATAATGACGACAGTGTAGTGCTTTGAGAAACGTGGTAATACAGGCTTGTAAAGCGCATTACAAGTGTAAGGCATTATTCTTATTTTCATGACTTCATTTAGTGACCAATTTAGGCAGAAATGTGAGCAATTCAAAAACGGTGTACTTACTTTTTCTTCCCACAGAGTGTGACAATATATCGATTTTCCAATATATCGCGATATTTTGCGGGGCGATACGATACCGATACTTTTTATTCCGATATCGATACTTTTGATGACGTCACGCATATTAATGAGCAACATCATGCATATTAATGAGGCAGCTGTGCTCCACTATTTTCACAGTCAATAGAGGCCAACAGTGATCAAGAATTCAGTCAGGACAGCAGGGGGCAGCACTACAGTTTTAAGCACTTTGACCAAACACAAATAAATTACTTTTAATGATAGTTTATATAATTATAAAGAAGATTAATTTGGGGTTGATTTATTCCTTTTTAAATAGGACTGTGGTTTCTTGTTTATTTAAATGTAAATGAAGTCACTGACTGATCTATAGACCCATTTTCAGTGAGTAAGTCAGGGATCATTTATAAAAGTGGTACAAGCACATGAAAAGAAATGTACATGATGAATAATATAAAGTATGTTAAAATAAAGGTTAAAAGTAGCATGTTTTTTTTTTTTAATCGTGATGTATCATAGTTCATTTTTGTGCAATATATCGATTATCGCAGTATCGGCATATCGTGAGATAATCGTTATCGTAAGCCATGTATCGCATATCGAATCGTGAGGTACCCAGAGGTTCCAACCCCTAATATATATATAGTGGTGTATATGTTAGTGAGGCGTCTCTCACCCAGCAGGTTGTGGGTTTGGGGGCGTGTCTAGCCCTGACTGGTGTTCGTCCTGTTCTCCGGACATTTTAGTTTTTGTTGGCAAGAAAGCAATAAAGCAATGAAGAGGGAGCTGAGTCGGGGGACAAAGCTCTCGATTTACCGGTCGATCTACATTCCCACCCTCACCTATGGTCATGAGATCTGGGTAATGACCGAAAGGACAAGATCGTGGATACAAGCGGCCGAAATGAGTTTCCTTCGCAGGGTGGCACCCTTCGAGATCGGGTAAGGAGCTCAGTTACCCGAGAGGAGCTCGGAGTAGAGTCGCTGCTCCTTCACGTCGAAAGGAGCCAGCTGAGGTGGCTAGGGCATCTGTTTCTGATGCCTCCTGGTCGCCTCCCTCGTGGAAGTCCCAGGACACGCTGGTGGGACTATGTCTCCGAGCTGGCCTGGTGTCGCCTCGGGGTCCTCCCAGAACAGCTGGAGGAGGTGTGCGTGGATCGGGAAGTCTGGGCATCTCTGCTGAGACTGCTGCCTCCACGGCCCTCCGGGGTGTGGATGCGGATGACTCCAGATACTATTCTGTCCTGGATCAGCAGTCTACCCGCAGGGCTATGCCGTTTTTTGTAGCTCTCCTCCGCTGGGGAAATACTCTTACAGCCACTTTACGATGCTTTCACGGAAGGCCACTGACACCGTCGTCTGGACACCGGAGCGGATTGCTGCTTTTGATGGAGCTAAGTCTGCATTAGCTAGTGCAGCTCTCCTCGCTCACCCTGACCCAGATGCTCCCATCGCCCTGACACCCAACACTTCCGACTTAGCTGTTGGGGCTGTTGTGGAGCAGCGGGTCGCAGACGCGTGGCAGCCTCTTGCGATTTTTAGCCGCAAATTGCGGGACTGCGAGCGTAAGTACAGCGTTTTTGACCGGGAGTTGTTGGCACTCTGCATTTTCGTTTTTTGCTGGAAGGCCGTTCGTTTACAGATTATGTGGACCATAAACCGCTGACGTTTGCCATGGCTAAAGTAACTGAACCCTGGTCGGCGCATCAGCAGCACCACTTAGCAGCCATTTCTGAGTTTACTACTGACATACGTCATGTCGCAGGTAAGTCCAACTCGGTCGCGGATTGCCTCTTCTGCGTGCTGGTTTGCCCTGTGCTTCTCGGGACGGATTTTTCTAAGATGACGGCCGAGCAGCCTGGCGACGCGGATATCCTGGCCCTTCACTCTGTCGGTACAGGCCTTAAATTTGAGGAGCATGTGCTGCAGGAAGGGGGCCCGGCCCTCCTGTGTGATGTTTCCACCGGACGGCCTCGCCCTGTAGTTCCAGCAGGTTGGTGTCACTGTGCACTCTCTTTCACACCCGGATGTGCGTGCGTCGGTGAAGCTGGTTAGTTCCCGTTTTGTTTGGCCTGGTTTACGCAAAGACGTTAAGGGGTGGGGGGCATCTTGCGTTGCATGTCAGCGTGCTAAAGTGCACCGCCATACCAAAGCCCCTCTTGAACCTTTTCCGATTCCAGCCAGGCGTTTCGACCATGTGCACGTAGATCTGGTTGGTCCTCTGCCGCCGTCAAAAGGGTTCACGCATCTGTTTACTATGGTGGATCGGACCACCAGGTGGCCAGAGGTGGTGCCTTTGTCGTCCACCACGTCCACTGATGTGATCAATGTGTTTCTCTCTGCTTGGGTTGCTCGGTTTGGCGTGCCGTCTGATATTACTTCCGACAGAGGCCCCCAGTTTATTTCGGAGCTTTGGTCTGGTATGGCGCGTTCCCTAGGAGTGCAGGTGCACCGCACCACGGCATACCACCTTCAGGCAAATGGGTTGTGTGAGCGTTTCCATCGTTCGCTTAAGGCAGCTTTGCGCGCCACGCTTACGGATGACAGTTGGGTGGATCGTTTGCCGTGGGTTTTGCTCGGGTTGCGTTCGGCTCCTAAGGAGGACCTCGGCGCTTCTTCTGCTGAGTTGGTTTTTGCTCAGCCGCTCTGTGTCCCGGGTGAGTTTTTGCTAGAGACAGCCGCGCAGAGTCTCCGTGCAGCCGTTGGTCCATTTTCGTCCGGTGACGTTTTTGCTCCGACCCCTATGCACCATTGTTTTCCGCGGCCGTTCGTGCCTACCACGCTCCAGTCTGCCCGTTTTGTTTTACTGTTGAACACCTGACTGGTGTTTGTCCTGTTCTCTGGACATTTTAGTTTTTGTTGGCAAGTAAGCAATAAAGTCGACTCACTTGCAGCTTGCTCGTGTCCTCGTCTTTCTCACCACAATATATATATTAGGGGTGCACGATTAACCGATTATCCGTTAAAAATTGCGTAACGGATTAAAAGCATTTTGCTCGGTTAACTGCCATGTATAATTTGCAGTGCCATTGAAAATACATGTAATACATTTTTGCACCAACAGAGACCGCCAGAGCGCTCCAAAACATTTGTTCACGAGAAGCCATCGCGCATGGCTAGCTAGTTTAACTTTTCAATATGAAGCGGGCCATAAACAGCACAGCATGGGAGCGCTTTACAACCGAGAATGACGGATCAAAATGCAAGTATTGCATTGCAGTGCTTAGATATACTTCAACTTCATTGTTGTACCATCTCAACAGCTGACACCCGGGCATCACTTAGGAGGTAGCTAGGTAAGCTAAAGGCACAAAACTCGCCTTTCTCGTTATTTTTAAAACGTGGTGGAGAGATAAGTGTTGTTGTACGCATGAATGACTGTTTCTTTGCACAATGTTTCAAAAAAAAGCGGGCTAAATGACTGCAGGTAAAATAAATAAAAAATACTGTAGGGCCACGTGAACGCAAGTCAGTGACCTACTTTGATTGCTCTGTCATTACCACTGCGTTTTATTTCTATAAATTATTTAAGTTTTAAATGTTTTTTTTGCCATTTAATAAAGGTGTTAACAATGAAAAAACCCTTTAGTATCTGTTAGTATAACGTAACGGAGGGGGCGGCGCGCGCGGGGGGTGGGGGTTGGTTAGTGCGCACACTAATGGTTAACCGAGTATTAACCGCTAAGGGCCTCGGTTAACGGTTAATGAAAAACTTGAAAACGTGCAGCCCTAATATATATATAGATATTAGTTATTTTTATACACTTTTCACTATTAGTTACTTAGCCCTTGCTCCTATTTACAGGAGTTTTAGAACAGTGGCTCTTTGTTTAAGCAAATGGTACAAAGCTCAATGTACCTGTTGTCCCCTCATTTGCCATATGTAAATAGACTTTTGTACAGCTCTGTTCATTTCCTTCTGACTCCACCTCACAGGTGCACACAGGTGAGCCACAGAGCAGTATCGTGTAATGTGAGGTATTACCAAGGTATTACTCAACGAAGCTGTCACACAAGGTAAGAATAATATTACATTTTTATCCACAGGGTTCTTAGTGGGTTTTACTATAGCACCGACAGAGAAACTGTAAATAGTTCCTAACATTAAAAAAAAAGATCACTGACGATGTCCCTCTGCTTATATTTTTCAGTCTCAACAAATCAAATGTGAAGATGAATGCGAGCGTGACCCAAACAGATGCTTTTACATGGTTTCAGAGGTATCAACTGGAGGCAGTAATAAGGAATGGCGTTGTCCCACAGTGGTTTCATGGTATTATATCCAGGAAGTAAGTACAAAACTTCACTGCATCTGCTATCTAGAATGTTGAGGCTCCTGAAATAACGTTTACCTCATTTCAAATATTTTATTGAACCAATAGTTGCAAACATTGTAAATAAGAATTTGTTCTTAATATTTTGCCTGATAAAATAAAAATAATTAATACACAGTAAGTGGTAGATATTTGTTTAATTCAACTAAGTAAGAATCTAAATGTTCAGTCAACTAATGGCATTATTTAAACTGAGAAAAACATGCCCAAGCTAAATCTGGTACATGTAAATTTGTCCCTGTTGGGAAACTTCCCCCGCATTAGACCCATCCTTCAAGCAGTGCCTCGGGCAAACTGTCAGGAGCAGTGGATTACTGCAGTGCAGCACCCTGTAACAGGCCAAAGTATATCCCCTGTCTGGACTATACCCGAGGTTAAAGAGGCCTAGGCTAGCTTATACCCTGGCCCCGGCCATTTCGTAACCTCTCAACCCATAGGCCTCCATGATATCAGTAATGTTAGATTATGCAAGTATCACTTAAAAAAATGTTTTAAAAGTAAAACAACAAAACACTGTTCTAAAACCCCTTCCTAACACAACCATTCCATATCTGTGCTTAATCTTAACCAGACACAGGAACCTGTTGGTGTAGCTATGATTTTTAACCAGTTTATCACAAAAGGCCAAAATATGCTACTGTCACCGTTAAATGAAGTCAGAGACTCTGCTGATACACATTGCTAGAGCAGTGAAATTGAGAGATTGGGCTGCCAACCTCGGTAGATGTTATATTCTGGCCTCGGGTATTTTATACCCCTCGGTATAGTTTGGCCAAAGACAGTTTTTCCATGGGTTAACCAGTCCAAAGGCTGAACAGACATGCACATCCAAGAAAAAATAAGGGGAGTGCTAAAAGTTGCATTTAAGATAATTGCATTTAAGATTAAGATAATTGACTCTGCACAGCAAAGAATTTTTATGTTGGCACCATGGCCTGACATTTGGGCGTCAGGTGGTCTGATGAAAGACCAACACACCCGAAATGTCACGTCGAGGTGCCAAGAAATACATTATTTGAGACCAAACTATAGTCAAAGTAAAACTTCAAAGTGCTCAGGAGGGTTTGGTCAAATAGAGAGCTTTGATGCCAAAAAAGTGTTTTGTTTTTCTTTTCTCTCACTTGGCCAAAGTATACCTGAGTTTACTCTTGGTAGGTGTTAAATTGACCTGCTTAGGACCCATCTCAAGAAAATGAGCCAGAACCTCACAACCTACAAGGAAGTATTTTAGCTTACTGTGAGTCAGTAGTAAAAGCAGTGAATTGTTCCACAATTTGGTACATTAGCACTTCAAATGCTCTTTTGTGGAGTAGCTTTAAATCTACACAACTAGACTAATATTTTTTTTAATATATAACAGTAATTGTTTTTATGGAGAACATAACTCAACAATTGTTTTTTGTTCAGAGCATCAGAGGAACTGCTTATGTGTAAACCACCTGGGTACTTCCTCATTAGAGTCAGTGAGACCCGCATTGGTTACACACTTTCTTATCGGTGAGTACATGCAAAAGTGGCAGTGTATTATTTGGCCATGCCTTTTAACGGAAACTTCTCTTTGTCCTTAACACTAGAGCTGAAGATCGCTGCAGACATTTCATGATAGATGCTGAGAAAGATGGATATATCATCATAGGGGACGATAGATACCACCGCCTTCTGGAGGATTTGGTGGATTTTCATCGCAAGTTTCCAATAAAGCCATATAGTGAGTTACTGACTTTGCCATGTGGACAGGTAAAGAGCTTGTACTGCTTATCTTATGTCATTTAAAGCACGCAAGCAAATTATGATATATCCAATTAGATCTCAGATGCATCTATTGATTATGAAGAACTACTGTTCCCGAAAACACACCAGGATCCCTCATCAAATTCACCACAACTGCAAAGTGAGAAGAGCATCGAGGTTCCAGATGTACCCCAGTGCTTCCTTGCAGACCAGGTATAATGATGGACTCTGCAACACAGCCTTCTAATGTTCATCCTTCTGGACTCTACCCATCTCTGGACCTCTTTCACAGTGCATTGCCATGTCTTGACTTACCACCGGTAAATATTTAAACTTTGATGATATATACTTATTATAATTATTATTTATTATTATAATTATTATTCAGTATCATCTCCAGACTGTTCCTGCCTCCAGAGCACCACACACAGCAAACACCCCTACACTCACTCACAGTCAGCCTCCTGAGCTGCCATCCAGAAATGTGGTCCCCATGCCCAAAAAGAACCAGCCTGGCATCTGGACCAACAGTGCACGCCCCAGCCTCCCCAAGGACCACCGAGACCCTGTGGACTCACTCACATCCGT
Source organism: Neogobius melanostomus (assembly GCA_007210695.1). NCBI lineage: Eukaryota > Metazoa > Chordata > Actinopteri > Gobiiformes > Gobiidae > Neogobius > Neogobius melanostomus. The sequence goes on along the minus strand of VHKM01000113.1, from coordinate 952,727 downwards.
TGTTACTAACCTGAAGAAATTTAAGAAGAAACTTAACAGAAAAAGCAGTTCATCTCAGCAGGCTGTCTATGAAGAAGTGACTGTTAAGGAAGAGGTCAAACCTGAAACAAATGAATACCATGAGATTGTAAACCATCATATTGTCCCAGCTGAGCATGCACACTATAGCTGTGTAGAGCTGCCTCACGAATACCTGCCGCCTCCGCCCTTTGCTCCTGGGTACCCATAAACAACTGCTCTGTGCTATGTAAAATTATTATTAGTTATTGTGAAGCAAATGTTTTTAAAAAACATTTATTGTTTATTATTGTTATTATTAGTAGTAGGAGTAAGAGTAGGAGTACACGCCACTTGAATTGAATGTGATTGAGTATAAACCACTGAATTATATTAATTTGTTTTTATTTAAATCAATCGTATACCATAAACACCGCCCTTCTGGGCTGTCCTGAGCAAAAATCAAACCCTCTGTGGGAGAACGGGATGACGTCAGCGGGGAGGTAGTTGTTCGGGATCGGGCAAGCCTTTGCCTACTACTGCCTAACAAGGAAGTGAGCCCAAGAAAAAGCCTTTGCTTAAACTTTTCATTTTGAACAGCTGTTGTTCTTGATTTTAGTATTTTCTTTTTGCTTCGGAAGAACCATAATGTCTTATATTCCTGGACAGCCGGTGACCGCTGTTGTGGTAAGTTGGAAGTGGGGCTGGGTCCATTGTCCTAAAGACATAATCAGCGATGTCTATGTTAATAATGACACTATAAACTTCAGAAAATAGCAAATCTACTGCCAGACGATGCTACGTGAAATTATTTTCGATTTCTGAAAACTTGATCAGTCTTTTTTTTTTAGTTATTTTGTCAATGTTACAAGCAGCTATTAACTACAATGTTATAACGAAGCAGCTAAACAGCCTCACATTATGTTCACTCACGTTTTAGCGCAAAACAACCAGATGAACGTCACTCCTGCTTCACTTAAACGTACTCTTTGAAATCACAATAACTTTTTGTTGAATTTCAGAAACAGCCCTAAAAACGGTGTATTATGTGTTGGCTATTAATTAAGTGAACGTCCCAATAAAAACTATGCACCATTTAGTAGCAGTTTTAAGAAATAATTGTAAAATGGCCTCATCTAGTCACTAGTAGAAGTCAACACTTCAGACTTCATTGTGCCAATCACTGTCTGTCTGGAAACTCATTGTGACACAAAAGCTGTCTTTGTGCAGCAGCACTGTTTATGAAGAGAGCCTGCAGCTGTTTGGTAGCATCAGTACTGCAACTGCAATAATGAAGGGAATGGGAACAGATTGGAGGGATTTTCCCTGTGTTACTTCACAAATATGGATAACCAGTGATAATTATTCTATCATCATAAGTTAACATAATACAGTTAGACTTGTTGTGCTAACAACATATACTGTATTGTATTCAATCATCTCTTAAACAGCAAAAAATAGAGATCCAGAAGTTGCGACAGGGAGATCGACTCATCCTGGGCTTCAGCATCGGCGGAGGCATTGATCAGGACCCAAGCCAAAACCCTTTCTCTGAGGATAAGTCAGACAAGGTAAGATACAGTGGTTTTAGTGTGTTCAGTGAACTTCAGGACTAACAGATTTGGTCAAACCTAATTTGAAAAAACAGTAAAATCACCTTTAATGCAGATATTCTACTGTGCCTACCAATAATATTGTAAATGATGCCTAAAGCTTTGCTTGTTGTTGGCTTGTGTCAGCATTTACATTATTATTATTTTTTATTTTATGATAACAAACTTCTTTACGTATATTGGTCTGAATCACAGACACCAGTGAGAAAAGAGAGGCAGGTCTGAACAATTTTCTGTTGCGTCAGGTAAAACAAGCACAGATCTCGGCTTACGTCAGAAATGAAGACGGATAGCTCATATTTAAGTGTGCTGTAAAATATTAGGCAACAGTATGGCAGATGCAGAAGTGCAAATAGTGCAGAACAGTACTTAGTTTCTGTGAAAGAGAAATGTGTTCTGTGATCTCTGAAGTTATGTACTAAATTGGATAATATAATAAGTAAGTAAGTAAGTGCTTTATTGTCATTGTACAACTGTACAACGAAATAGTGTTCAGGTGTTAGTCCTGAGCTGCTGCGGCTGAGCTGCGCTGCCACTGTGTCAACCTGACCCACATGACCTTGGAGGTCGGGGAACTGTAGCACTCGGAAGAAACCTGGCTGGCTGCCCTCTGTCTCCTCTGAGATGGTGCAGCGCCTCCTGGGTTTGTCCCTGTTTCAGAGCGTGGTGTCCTGCACTGGTCAGCTCCACTTCCTCCATCCTCTTCCTCCCTCCGCTTCACAACAGTCTTTCACCATCTCTCGTTTAATTAACTCAAAATTTACCAAGATGGTTACTTATAGCAACACTGTGCTATTAAGTTAATTTTATTCTTTCAAAGGGCATCTATGTGACCAGGATCTCTTCAGGAGGACCTGCTGAAGTTGCTGGTTTGATGGTGGGGGACAAAATTATGCAGGTGAGTGAGCTTCTACTGTTAAAGCCTTTGCCACAAGAGGGCAGTAGTGGCACACAACAAGCAGCAAATGAAACCCAGCTCTTCAGTGGTTATTTTTGTGTGTAAATAATAAAAGCTATTTCTTCCATTTATAGGTTAATGGCTGGGACATGACCATGATTAAACATTACCAGGCACTTAAAAAATTAACCAAACCAAATGAAGACGTCGTCCGGCTATTGGTAACCAGGAAGTCACTGGAGACTGCAGTAAAGGGAGCTATGGGCATACACTGAAAGAGCTGAACTGAAAATAACCTTCGTAACTGCCCAGAATTAGTATATGGACAATGGCTTTCTGAAAAATATAACATTTCACCTATTTTTAATAACCTGTGCAATGCAAGATTATTGTTCTGTAGGGTGATTACTGGTGATGGATGGTGAACATGTCAAACCAAATTCACCACAACAGTTATCCGGTTTAAGCCTTTAGGTTCCATTTAGATACATTTTCTCTTTTTGCAACTCAAAAATAAAACATAAAACATTAAAGATCTTAGTACAATGCAAACTTTGACCTCATTTCTGCCCCATAAATCAAAGGGTAAATCCGTCAAAACTATGTTGAAAGTTTTAACAACGTATATTGGAACATTTACAAAGTCAAACATTACGGACACTGACATTAAATACAACTTGTCTTTAATATGAATTTTCCATTCCTTTCAAATGCCAAAGCCCGACCCTGCGTGCTTGAATCATGTTGTGCTGACTTCCGGTTTTGAGTACAGTATTGACAATAGATTATGTGTTAATTAAGACACATTTTGTCCAGAAACACCTTTTTTTTGTCCTCACATGTTTGTTTTCATGATGTTTTGTAATATACTAAGTTGTGATCATAATCTAGAATCAGAGTTTGTAATTTGCCAAACTGCAGATAAGTACAATCCACTGTAAGGACCCTTTCTCTTAATAGAACTAGATTTAAAAAGTGTTAAACTGACTAATATTTCTCTGACTTTGCTGTTTATCTTCTGAGATTTCAATGCAGGCAGTGGATACTATGCAATATACCCCATGAAACTATGTCATGAATGTTACGAGAACAAATTATTTTGTATTAAAACTTTGTAATGAAATATGTTTTTTTTTATAAAGCTCAAAAGTGAAAATAAAAATTAAATGCATCTATATGGAATAAGTCTCTAAACGTCTTACACATTTATGTGATAAACATTTGAGTATTTGCCCCAGCGCTACTAGAAAATAATAATTAAACCTTTTGTTATCATTCACTACATACGTACATATAGTAGTAACTAGATCAACCTCTCGTATGTATTTTGTGCACATAACCTTCAAGTAACTTCATGCCCCATTTATAAAGTAGTGGTGGTTCAAAGCACACAATCTATTGGCTGACCTTTCTGTGTTTGAAAAGCATCATATCACAGAGAACACCACTTTCATCTCATAAATGCGGCCATCCAACGTCCATGCAACACCATGGGGTCAATGAACACTGTTCAGTAAGAAGTAAGAGGACTTCTGAACAGGGATGTGGAACAAAATTCGAGTTAGGTCAATGCTGATCTTTCCTTTGAGAAATTATTGATGATGAACCTCACGTGAGTCAGTATGCTGCTACAGTGCACATGTCATTTTGGTCCTGGATAAGGAAGCATGCTCCATTCCACTTGCTTTAGCATCAGATTATGAAACCATGGTGCAAACAAAATGAATCATTGCATGTTTTTGACCAAAGGAGAGTATAGTATGGTATTGGTCATGAATAGTAATAATGCCAAATCTTGCATACAGCCGTTTGAATGTTAGCTCTACTTAAAGCTGCTTCAGGAGGCATTCACTTTGGCAGTTCTAGTTTTTGTCCTTTAGAGACAGTTATATTTATGGTTCTGAACTTCTCTTTTTGTACTTGTTCAGAACTGCTTTCATCATGACGTAGTCCAGTTTTAGACCAGGTATGAGCCCATTCTACAAGTGATTTAGCACAGACTTAAACCTGGTAAAGTTTTGTATTGACCAGATTTGATGGTACGCAAAGAGCTAAACGTTTTGGTACTTGTCACAATCTTTGATGTAAGGCAGGGGCAGAGGGTATGCAGAGTATATCACAGCAGGGCAACAGATGTAACAGCAGCGCAGATGGTAGAGCCGTCTCATGAAGGGGTTTGAGTCCCGCCTCCTGCAGAGGCACACTGTCATTGGGCAAGACACTTCACCCACCTTGCCTCCAGTGTCTACATTGGTGTGAATGGATGAGTGGGTCCTTGCTGTAAAGCCTAATATACAGTGGGAACCACCCCTGTATTTCACAGTTGGGATGGTGTTCTCAGGCTTGCAAGATTCCCCCTTTTTCCTCCAAACGTGATGATGACCAAACAATTCAATTTTTTTCCCGTCAGACCACATGATATGTCTTCAAAAATTAAAGTCTTTATCCTTGTGTGCATTTGTATACTACAAACTGGCTTTTTGATGTTTCTTTTGGAGTACGGGCTTCTTCATGGCAGAGTACCATCTCAGCCCATGTCGGTACAGTACTTGTTTCACTCTGGATGATGACAAACTCGATATTCGAAATTGATATTCACGTTTCAGACCATCTCACTCTCTGGGACACAGAACCCGCCTTCTTTCTACATTACCATCATTGTTTTAACCAATGAACCTGGCACCTTCAAGTGTCTTGAAATTGCACCCAAGGATGAACCAGTCTTGTGCTTCCAAGGTCATGACATCATCATCTGGGCTTTCTCAAATTGTTTAAAGGTAAAGTAATTTTAGTGTATGTAAACTTCTGACTTTGTAGAAACTAACAAACAAAAATCATCTAAAAGAATCTATCTCTCATTCTTCTGGCATTTAGCAAATAGAAATAATTTAGAACATTCAAATTTACCCAAAAAAGGAAAAGTTAATTCTGGTTTCATGTCAGACAGTGAGAAAAAAAATGCATATGTCTTTTTATATAGTCTATGTAAACATCTGGTTCCCACTGTAGGTGCCTAATATAGGAAAAGCGCTATATAAGCCAGGGGGTGACCATTCAGCCCACTACCATAACAGGAGTCAAATGAGTGTCAATGTTGAGTGAAGCCATTTACTTGCTTTATCTTGGTCCAGAGTGTCCAGGGTTCTGTTTAGGTTGTAAATGATGTGAGTGCATACCCTTGATAACTAGGGATGATTCACTGTTTCTGAGGAATTTCCCAATCCTCAAATGTTGAACAACAATAACAATTTTTGAAAACTGCCATATTAATATTGTGTCGTAATGCATTTGCAAGCAACCTTAAACTGACAGCAATCAACCATTAAAAAAAAAAAAAGTAATACTAGTGAAAAACATGGAACTTTATGCGACGGTGGCGCAGATGGTAGAGCGGGTCGTCTCATGATCGGAAGGTCGGGGGTTCAAATCCCGCCTCCTTAAGGTGCACGTTGTTGTTGTTGTGTCCTTGGGCAAGACACTTCACCCTGCTTCCCTCCAGTGTCTGCGTACACTGGTGTATGAATGAGTGTGAGTGGATCCTTGCTGTAAAGTGCTTTGAGTGCCTAATGAAGGTGGAAAAGCGCTATATAAGTTGAGACCTTTTACCATATGTGAAGGCCTCATAATGATAGAAATAGTATTATAAACCACGTGAAATAATCAGCATTTTGGTATGTAAAATATATATCTTATCATAAAATTCTGGCCTGTCCTTATTAAACTATTGACATATTATGAACACTACTGACCAACACAGTCAACAAAATAAGTAACAAAAAATAAAATACAAATGCATTTAAAGCGTCTGTGTTTGCGGGGTGTATAATTACTCCAAACATGGTTCATACATGATCTGTGCCTCCCACATTGTTACAGGATGATTGCGTTGCCATGGCAATGCAATCTGCTGCTGAAGCTGTGTACTCCAACATGCAAAGAGTGTGAGAGGAAGGGTGGTGATGTTATAGTACTAATATAATCTACTGTACGATTGGGGGTTTTCAGAGGGCTGAGTGAGTGGGTGCGTGCAAACCGTAGTGAATTGCATCAGTTTTACGTTTGAACAAGTCACTCTGATTGACCAATGACCAAGGCAACATTTCTACCTCACTCACCCTCTTTTGCGTCCAGTTTAAGGCTGAGAGTAACTTTGGGCCCCATGACAGGGATCAGCTAGATGCAGGCAAAGCTAACATGCTAACATGCACTCTCACATTAATTCACTATACATGATTTTCACAATGATGTAGGCAACAATAAAGCTCGTCGCCATTGCATAAAAACATAATATTCCATCATTATTTTCTTTTTCTTTTGTTTAAGTCATAAAAGGTAATGTGACTGAAATTTAGGGGCAATTTAGACTTACCAAGTGAAGTGATTCAATTGGTAGAAAGTTATAATATAGCTATTGTGCTTTATTTACACACATTTGTTAGGCTACCGATGTACTTTTGAAACGCACCATTGCTTAGATGAAGAGATGAATATCAATGGCACTTTTGTAGTGGGCGTGAGAGTGTAAAGCCAAGGGTGGAAGCTCAGATCAGACCTCGAGCTGTGAGCAGATTCATGTTGTCATAGCAATAACTAGCCTACTACTACTACTACTACTACTACTACAACTAAAGCTACTACTACAACCGTATCCCAGCTCCTCCTGCGCCTTTTACGCACACGTATTAACCAATAAACGTCAGCAGGCAGAACACCTCAAAGTTGTGCATTATTAGCTGAGGTCTAGTTAGCGATGTTAACGTGAAGCACGTGCAGCACGCGCCCGTATAGCGGACAGCAGGAGCGGCAGCAGCAGGTGGTTCAGCTTTGGTATCTCCTCTGAAGAAGCATCCTGATAACCTCTCCTCCGCCCACGCAGACCCCCCGGCTACTGCGAGCCGCGACTTTCGTGGAAAACACGTTATAGTGGAGAAAGAAAAGGAAAAGAGAGAGAGAGAGCGCGAGAGTAAGAGAGAGAGAGGGAAAAAAAGATATGAAGATAGTGAGGAGAGGAGCTGTGTGGGCAACACTTGATGATTATTTCTGGTCTGAAAAGACAGCGTAAGCAGCGTCTTGAGCAGGTCGGCAACATTTCTTTCTTATTTTCGATTAACTAATCCTTTGCTATGTACGTCTGCGTTTTATTATCAATCGTATTATTGTTGTTATCAACAATATAATATTGATATTGTTAATTAGTTTTTTTGGTTAAAGTTTCAGTGTCATCTTGCAGCATCATTTTCCCCCGGAGGAAGCCTATTGATGACGGACTAGCACCTGCATCAGGGTAAGTAATCATGACTAAAGTAAGAAGACTTGTAATAATCTGTCTGAGATCCCCTTAGTGTCGGGGGTAACGTATTAGCCTACAAAAGTAATGAGTTACAAAAATATATTACTTTTTTCAGTAACTGAGGTATATAACATATTACTGAAAAAAAAATATGAGAATGTATTAGGCATTACAATTTAAGTAACTCAAGTTACAAGTGTATTTAAATGTATGAACCAAAGCAAGTGTGACACTGGTGCATAAGATCTGCAGTTGCGCATAGTTAATACCATCAAAACAAAACACGATCTAATGGGGATAGAGAAGAAAAAGGAAATTATTGACAGCACTTTTGCTCGGTGACATTATTACTATTTTTAGTTTATGTTTCACGATAAGTAACTAAAAAGTAACTTAAAGTAGTGTAACTCAGCTCCATTTATGAAACAGTAATATGTAATAAACATGTTGCTTTAACTACTAATATAGAATATATTACAATTTCAAAGTAACTTGCCCAACACTGCTCAAGATGTTTTTGATAGAGATTTTTATTTAGAAATTGCAACATGCTGTTACCTAATAAATACTTAAATTTTAAAGTTTTAAAATTTGCCCATTTAAGACATCCTGATTTAAAAGATATGATTGTATCCTTCCAATATATTTCCATTCTAGTGTTGTTGTCTCATCTTCATTTGAGCAACTGGTGCTGAACACTGGATTAAGTAATATAGATATTGTTAGAGAATAGCTTACTGTACCATCATATTATCTCTGTTGACATTCTCTTTGGCTTTTTAACATTTTCAGTCTCCATGACAAATCTGCTTCTGTGACAGGCACTGGTTCTTGTCAATTTTGCATTTTGTTCCTTTTTCACTTATTTCACTTGTTTATTTATGTGTCTGTGCGTTTTGTTCAGTTTGAGTTTGAGTTTTTATTTCGAGCTAAAGCACAAAATCCAAGAAAAAAACAGAAAAATATATATACACAATAAAAGAAAAAAACAAAAAGAAAAAATAATAATATACATTCTAACTCGAAAAGGAGTGGGAAGAAGACAAGCTTATTGACTCCCACCCCTGTTCAGTTAGTTGAAACTTTTTTTGTGACAAGAAACAAGTGACAAGTTTCTTGTCACTTGTTGAGTATACTCATACTGTATGAGTATGTTTACTAATACAGTGTGAGTATTAGTAAACATACTCACACTGTTTACTAATAGTGTGAGTATAAATTTGGCCTAAACTATTTGATAGAAAGAGTCAATAGGTCATCCATGTTGGCGACTGTAGGACTGTGTGCACATCAATGCCCCTGAACACGTGGTTGTACATAGTTTGTGCGTGTGAGAAGGTCAGACGGTTTGAGAGGCCTTTTCATGTCCCTGCTTTAAGAGAGTGGAGCTTCAGACTCAGCAAACACTCACTCACGCCATCACCAGCGCACCACATAGGACTGCAAATATCTGGACTTACACTTTCAACCATGAGTGGTGAGTAAGACATTTTTAGAGAACAGGCAAGATTTTCTGCTTTCCAAGTGATTTATTTCATATAAACCATTGCAGAAATATAAATGATGTTGTATTTTTAGAACGTTTGACTAAATGTCATTGTTTCATCAGTTTCCTTATAATCATAGGCTATAATGATATCTTACAAATACAATGAATACAGTCTATGCACTCGTGTAGTGTTCTAACACGGACCTCCAAAGTGCATTTTGAACCAAGGTGTGGAATGGGCCTTTCTCATACAGTTTGCTTTCTTCTTCTTAAAGCCACACCACATAAAGTTTTACCCAATAAATACATTTTAAATACAAGCATTTATTTTATGACAGATATTTTCATAATTGAAAAATACCTGATTAGATTAGATTAGATTCTTTATTGTCCCTTATGGGAAATTTGTTTCCACCACCTGTCGATGGGGTGCACAAAAGACAACAAAGATAACATTAAACAAGGCATGACAAATAAATGAGTGAGGTAGCTTGTTGAGAATGGTTAATGGATGGTGAGACAAAACTCCTGTTAAAACAGGCCCTATATTGTATTTAAGATATCTGAGTCCAGAGGAGCTGGAAGACGTTATGGAGAGGGTGCTCAGTGTCCGAAACTATTATAAACGATTGCTTATAAATGTACAAACACCTTTGCTGTGAGCTGTCAGCTCGTCGCCATGGAGATGATGACTAAAGTCAGCAGAATTTGAGATTTAAAAAGATTTGGTCCTCATCCACATCCATTCTTTGATTACCCACAGCAAAAATTGCACTTTCTGTGTCGAGCTGGTCATTAGGAGCATGTTTTGTATTGATAGCAACAGTATAGTCCAAATTGTGTTATCAATTATACAATTAATGCTGGGTTGTTTATCTGCCTCCCTTTTTGTCGTGTGTTGGCTTTGTTACAAGGTTGGAGGCTTTTAATTGAAATCAAGCATCTCACTCCATACACATTCTTTAGAAACCAACATCTTTCTTGGATCTACGGTAATAAATGTCTAAACCTGTCCTGCTTGATTTCTTTAGTCAGTGCTTCAACTTAAATGGAGACATCGATGTTTGGGATGCACAGATAATATAATCCTACAATGCACATATTTTTTCATTAGCGAGATTCATCGAAAATATTCATAACGTTTTGGAAAGCTGATTACCCTGACAACTATGGAAAAAATGCATTATATTCTGATTAAAAGCTTTTATTGACTCCAGCACGTGTGGATAAATGTGTGGCTAAAAACAATAGAGCATCAGTACGCAAAGAAATAGATGAGGGTCAGACAAAAGAATAAAGATGTCAGAATTCAGGGTGAGTTGTAGCTGTTTTCTGTGGTCTATCCTTAAGGATTCCATTCCACTTTTGTTACTTTCCCCCCCCCCCCCCCCAATTCATGAAAGGTCGCCTTTTAATTTCACGGGGTAAATTGATCCATTAAGTTGTGTTGTGTGCAGTTTCCCGTGAGACCTGCCTACTGGACCAGGTGCTGGAGCTGATTATGCACGAGAAGCCGCCGAATAGCGCCAGTCTTTTTCTGAACGAGGACCAAGACAAGCCCCCAGTGCCGGAGAGAGGAGCGCTCAGGAGACGCATACGCAGGGCCATGGAGCGCAGGGCGAGTGGAGTCAGGAACCGCATCAGCGCCTGCAGCCGGGACGCACTCAAAATGTTCCTCAAACGAAACCTCTTTGTGCTCTTTACTGTTGCCGCTGTGGCTTTAGGTCAGTGCCATGAACACAGGGGACTTTTTCTGAATGTGTCTGAACATATCACTCATATGCAGAACACTTTTCTCTCACCTGTAATGAGAATAGTTTAATAGTTTGCTTATTAATTTGACAGATTATTTCGTGCTAAATTGTTTTCACTCACTGTAAGCCACAAAGTTGGACGGACTGTGCATTTCTCCGATTAGTTTATCCACTTGTCATTAAAACCCATCCTACTCGTCTTTGTAAAGCTGGGAAAGCGTGCGTTCTGGCTGGCCATGCTTACTAAAAGTGAGTCCGATTTTGCTTTAAAGGTGTGATGCTGGGATTTGCACTTCGCCCTCACAACCTGTCGCTGAGGGAGATCAAGTATTTTGCCTTTCCCGGGGAGCTGCTAATGAGGATGCTGCAGATGTTGGTGCTGCCTCTGATCGTGTCCAGTTTAGTCACAGGTCAGTCTTTCAATCTCAAAGAAACAAATGGTTATACAGCTGGGGTCAACAGAGGTCAGAAGGAACAGCACCTTATTGCTTTAAAATGATAACATACTGTATGTCAAAAATTCTGCAAAATCTTGAATAATCTGCTAATCCTTATTGATCCGCCCCCTTTTATGTTCAGGTATCTCCTCCCTTGACAGCAAAGCATCTGGTAAAATGGGAGTTCGAGCTGTGGTCTATTACATGGTGACCACGCTCATCGCTGTTTTTACCGGGATTGTCATTGTGATCATCATCCGCCCAGGGAAAGGAAGCCGGGACAGTCCCATGGACAAAACCGGAAACATTGAACCAGTGCAGGCAGCTGACGCTTTTCTGGATCTCATCAGGTACAAACAACCTTTGATACCTTCAAAACTTGATTTGTAGGAGTGGTGCTTGGAGAGAAGTCTTATAGTCCTTTTGTTGCTCTTCAGTGGACCAATCATTTTTAACAGATGAAAAAGCACTCTTTATAACCTGATACCTCTTACCTTGCAAAAATTACCGGTAAACTAATTTCAAGTACAGTGAGTTTTAAGTATAAATTAATTATCTACATCAACTATTAAAGCTCCTGGAACCGCCACCTTAACATGGTGGAGGGTTTGAGCACCAGAATGATTCTGGGAGCTCTGTTTTCGGGGGCTTCGTGCCCCTGGTAGGGTCTCCCATGGCAAACAGGTCCTTGGTGATGGGTCAGACAAAGAGCGGTTCAGAAGCTCCTTATGAGAGACCAACAGACCCGGTTAGAACCATGAGGCCGTCCTCCTGTGGACCCACCACCTGCAGGAGGAGCCATAGGGGCTGGTGCAATGTGATTTGGGCAGCTCCAATAGCTGCCCCCACGACCCGGCAACGGACAAGTGGAAGAAGATGGATGGATGGATGGATGGATGGATGGATGGATGGATGGATGGATGGATGGATGGAACTATTAAAGCATACTCTCCTTCACAGTGCATGATCTAAACAGCAAATTTCATTAGAATATAATAAATTATCAAAATGTTATTTTTTTCAAGTAACAGGCCACCGTTTTTACATACTGTGATATGTTCTTAGTGTTAGAGCTTAGACGAGTTGATACGTACCTGTCTGGTCTTTGTACGTGTGCTCAGTCACACAAAAAGACCCAAGATGTTGTTAGCATTTGGCCTTTAGCTATTCTTTTAGCTCCAAACAGGGGTGAAGTGGTAGCTTACCACGCTCTTCCACGGGCACACACAAAGACCAGACAGGTACGTATCAACTTGTTTAAACTCAGGTAAGAACATATCTCAGTATGTAAAAACTTTAAATTGTCATCTGCTCAGGTTTGTTTTCGAATTTAAGTTTTAGATTTTGTCTTCAGTCATGCCACTCTAAACTCTAAACTTTAGTTTAATCTTAAACTAAACTTAATAACCTTCATTTAAAAAACGTATAGATTACTTTGTCAAAACCCTTTCCTATGATGGAAAACTCCTGTATGTCTGAGAGTAGTTTACACAAATGCGTTTCAGAAACTGATTAATGTATACAGTTTGTATAAAGTAGTCATCTCTATTTAAAACTACTTCACACACAAAGGAATAAATCAACTTTCTTATTAGGAATATGTTTCCTCCCAACCTGGTGGAGGCGTGTTTTAAACAGGTAGGTTTTTTCTTTAAACATCTACAATCTACATCCACTACAATGCAGTCTTATGATAATAATCATAGTTTTCACTCTGCCTTCCCTTTATTGTTCAGTATAAAACCATGTACAAGAAGACTGTCCACATCCGCAACGTGACAGAGGCTCTGAACCTCACCGAGTCCTTCAACATCACAGAGTCCAGTCCCAGCTTGAACCTGACCCGAGTGCTTCATACCATTCAGGTACTATTCCGTGTTATTTACATATTTTGTCATAGTTTGAGTGATGTGATATTTGTGCTAATATTAAACAAAAAATAAATAGTAATTGATAAAGACAAGACACAAAGTTAAAATATTTTTGTTTACTGATGGGGAATATAAAAATAAAGTACAGATTCGGTCAAACCGTGTAAATTCCCTCCACATCCCCATTCATTTATTAAAAGGTTTCAGATGTTTTTTGTAACACTTTTGGATTGACCAAATGTATTTTCGATTGATTTGGCTAAATTTGCTTGACATTTACACCCATCCATCAATCTTCCTCTGCCTAATCTATGACTGGGAGGTGACAGTCTGTGTTCACTTCATCCAGTTCTTACAAGTGAACAGGGCGTTCCCAGACCAGCTGAGAGATGTGGTCTCTCTGGCGTGTCCTGGGTCTTTCCTGGGGACATGCCCTAAATACCTCTTCAGTGGATGAACAGCAGCTCCACCTCAAGTTCCTCCCACTGGGACATTTAGCTACTAAAACAAAAATATTTATTCTGACCAAAACAAAGAAACACAAAAAGTAATTTTGTTTGTATGTGTTGTACGTGTGCTCATGTATCATAGAGGGATTGTGTTTGTGTTGACAGGAGACAGTGGAGGAGAGAGTTCCTGTGTCTGGGTCCTCTGGGGGAGTCAATGCTCTTGGGCTGGTGGTGTTCTCCATGTGTTTTGGTCTGGTTATTGGGAACATGAAGCAGCAGGGACAAGCGCTGCGAGATTTCTTTGACTGTCTGAATGAAGCAATCATGAGGCTGGTGGCGATCATCATCTGGTTAGTGTCAGATACTTTGTCATTATAAAAAATTACAAATACATGTATGTCTTTATAAGGATATTATATAAAACTTAATTTAATTTACAAAAATGGCATTGCATTTCCCACATGCAGCCGATTTTCTAGTGGTTAAGGCTGCTGCACATACAGTATGGTGGAACTCTGTTCTGTCCTCAACATGGGGTTTGAGTGACGTCTCCGACAATTTGAATGAATGTTTCTCCCCGTTCATCATTACCTTTCTGAGCTGTTCTGTCAAAAAACAATTGTAAAATGCAGTTTTACAATAGAAAATGCAAATAATCAAGAATATGTAATAAAATTCAGAATTCAAACATACGTAGGCCAACCACAGCGGTCACTACTCAAGCCAGTCTTTTGACAGCTCCAATTCTGATTCACATCGGCAGATTTGCTGTAGTGCCAGCACTACAAAAAGAGTATTTAAATGTACTCTATACGACTCTCACACTGCAGGTATGCTCCCGTGGGCATCATGTTCCTTATTGCTGGAAAGATTGTGGAGATGAAGGACCTAGCTGCGGTGGGCGGGCAGCTGGGCATGTACACTGTGTCTGTCATCGTTGGTCTCCTCATCCACGGCCTGTTTGTCCTGCCGCTACTCTACTTCGTGGTGACCCGCAGAAACCCCTACAGCTTCATCGGGGGGCTGCTGCAGGCACTCATAACAGCACTCGGGACATCCTCCAGGTAAGTTACAAACGGTGAGGTTCATAGTACTTATTAGGTGACTTAATTCTGTCCCTGCTGCAGCTCTGCCACTCTGCCCATCACGTTCCGGTGTCTGGAGGAGAACAACCACGTGGACAAACGAGTGACGCGATTTGTGCTTCCTGTTGGGGCAACTATCAACATGGATGGCACTGCCCTGTATGAAGCTGTGGCAGCCATTTTCATAGCACAAGTCAATAACATGGACTTAAACTTTGGACAGATTCTCACCATCAGGTACATAGACATCCTAACTGCTAGCTCTTTGACCCATCACAGACCTTTTGGACTATAGATCTATATCTTCGTTCGTTGTTAAACTATTAAAAAAAATAAACAGCCTTTTGATGATTAAAAAAATAAAATAAAATGAATACAATGCATACAGTGTATGAATATTGAAGTTAATGCAGCTAATTGTGCGTGTTTATCTTTATTGAATGCCTCCACTTCATCTCTGCCTCCACCCACTCAGTATCACAGCGACTGCTGCCAGCATCGGAGCAGCAGGCATCCCTCAGGCTGGCCTGGTTACCATGGTGATTGTATTGACATCGGTGGGACTGCCCACGGAGGACATAACACTGATCATCGCTGTGGATTGGTTCTTGTGAGTTCCCTCTAAATGTCAGCTGAGAGGAGATTGGTTAACGCTAAATGTCATTGTAAAGCTTCAGAGAGCACACAGGTCCCACCTCTACAAAGGTTACTAATGCATTATGCATGGCCACATCAGCAGAAAGCCTCTGTTAAAGGAATAGGCCACCGTTTTTACATACTGAGATATGTTCTTACCTTAGCTTAGACGAGTTCATTTGTACCTGTCTGATCTCCACGTGTGCCTTCCATAACGTAAACACAGCACAGACGGCGTTAGCATTTAGCCTCTCCCCTCTCCTCTATAGCTCCAAACGAGGTGAAGATAGAAGCTACAAACTCTTCCACGTTTCCCCTATTTAAATATGGTTACGTGAAGTGTTACACTATACTATATATATTATACTTATACTAAGTATAATTACACAAAATTAAACAATGTGGATTTTCTAAGTGGATAAAAAGGGGAACTATATTGTAAGGCGTAATAATACCAGGAGTAATTCGGCATCCGCACAGTGATATCTTCACTTTACTGTGCGGATGCCGAATTACTCCTGGTATTATTACGCCTTACAATATAGTTCCCCTTTTTATCCACTTAGAAAATCCACATTGTTTAATTTTGTGTAATTATACTTTGTAGTGTAACACTTCACGTAACCATATTTAAATAGGGAAAACGTGGAAGAGTTTGTAGCTTCTATCTTCACCTCGTTTGGAGCTATAGAGGAGAGGGGAGAGGCTAAATGCTAACGCCGTCTGTGCTGTGTTTACGTTACAGAAGGCACACGTGAAGACCAGACAGGTACAAATGAACTTGTCTAAGCTAAGGTAAGAACATATCTCAGTATGTAAAAACGGTGGCCTATTCCTTTAAGACTTGTTTTTATAAGCCAAATCATTATCATTAGGCTGGAGGTTGGGTTCTCACTCCTCTCTCGTGTTATTGACAGGGATCGGCTGCGGACCACCACTAATGTGCTGGGCGACTCTCTTGGGGCCGGCATTGTGGAGCACCTGTCCCGGGACGAGCTGCAAAACCAGGATCCTGATGTGCGCAACTCTGTCATCGAAGTTAATGAGAAACCGTACCAGCTCATCTGCCAGGACAACGACACAGTCAACCACCATAACAGTGAGACTACTATGTGAGGACTGGACACAAGACTAACACAAGCAGCATTGCTGCCATTAGAAAAATACACAACTTACCTGTCCAATAAACGCATGTAAATAGCATTTAGTGTAGTAGGTTTAGTTGTCCAAATAATTAGTTGTTTAGTAAATCAATGGTATTATTCATATCAGAATTATTTGTAAGTGGTTTTGTAATAGTTTTACAGGTTTTTCATAATGTTGTCTTTAGCTAGAGCATTTAGCGTTTTTTTTTTAATAAATATGAAAAGATACAGATTTAAGTCCAAATGGAGAGAAGCTGTTTCTTTATAACTTTATACTTCATGAGAATAGAAGCTTTTGTTTTGGTGAATTAAGGATATTTTACACAGTAAACAAGTGTTTTGTTCAAGTCAAATTTTTAATGATGTTTACCGCTAATGCCATAGCAGTATTCTATTGAATGTACAAAAACAATATTTAAAAACGAAACAGATGACTTTGTATGACATTTGCGATTTATATCTGTAGGACCTGATTGAGTTCAGCCTGTGTTGACTACCTCTGTAGAACTGTAGACCAGCTCCAGTATTAAAAATTGCTTGCACATTGTGACATGTGTTTTAAGAAATTAGTTTTATTAAGCTAAATTTTGTTTTTTCATCCAGAGCTTCATTATTAATGTTAAGTCCCTTGGTGGCTTTTTCTAATGAGGGCATTATTGTAAAAGGATCGTATGTAGATCGCATTCCATCATAGCAACAGCATAGCAACAGGGCCAATTGAGTGGCAAGTATACAAAGTACAGAATATTGAGACTTCTATTTAGAAGAAAATAATGCATGTGCATACTCCCTGTTTTCTTTTCTTTTAAAACTGCTGGAATAGCCCCTCTTGCTGTGAAGTTCTTTTCCTAATGTGAAAAAAGGTTTGTGAATGGAGAAAACATGTACAATTATTGTAAGCCTTTTGTAGGCAAAATATACATTCTGAGTTATTTGTTATTTGATTTAATGCTTATATTAGCTATATTATTGTTTGTTGATGTATTTTGTTATTTTACTACTTTTTTATCTTTTTCAATGGAGTTAAAATTGGACAAATAAATGGCTCAGGAATTTAAATGATGTTCGAGTGTTTGTGGCAAAACAGTGTAGTATGTGAAACAATACCTCAATGTGGACACAATTACATGAAGCAGTGCTTGTTCGGAATTGTTTATAAAAGAGTTCACCTTAGATACATTTGCAACATACAGTGCAGTCTTTCCCAGTACATCAACAGTTTAGCCCTCTTGGTCTGAAAACCCTGGTCATATCATGAATCTGATTAGTGATACTTTGGCATAGTTTGTTCTCTGACTATCGTGATGTTAAAATCTGCGCCTGTGTCTTTACAATCAGGGCTTGACGTTAACTCTTTTACTCACTTGTCTCTGTGGCGAGTCGTTTTCAAAAGTTACTGGCCAGTTTGTTCTTTTACCAGCCACAAGTAAGTTAGGTTTAATATCTGGACAGTGGTGATTGAAATATAAGACAATTTGAGTTGACATTGTTTGTGTCAATTGCCTCATGTTTCAAACCATTTAGATTTTCCATACACTCAGGCAGAACAGCACAAAATGAGGCCTTCCTCAAAAGACAAGGCCAATAATACAATAAAATCCAACATGATAAAGTGGCTAGTGTTAGTGTTAATTGCGTTTCTGGCCAGGACGGCCAGTGTTAATGTCAAGGCCTGTTTATGACGCAGTGCAGATTCATATTTACTAACAGTCCATTAAAGAGAAATACAGAAAAGCAGGTGAAGACTATTGTCCACTGTATCACCCACTGAACAGTCATATATCAGCCTTAAATGAAAGAAAGATCGTACAAAAATAGGTGCAAATCATTACAGAGACAGAAGGTCTCCGAAAACGCTGTGTATTCGGGCTGTGCAATAAATCAAAAGTTTATGAAAATTGCAATCTCAGCTTTGGTCAATCTCAATAATCGTCAGGCCTCAGCTTCAAAGGAGCTTTAGGAGAAAATGGAAGAATTTTGTGTTAATGATCCTGGAGTGGAAAATGTTTATTTCCTTGTTTGAAGTTTATCTAAAATGTCTATGCTCATAAATTATTAAAGTTAAAGCTATATGTATCTGTTTTTAAAATGAAAAAATTAAATCAAATTATAAGAAAATTGAGATTGATCAATGTAAGGAAAAAATAATGTTTTTTTGTTGCCATATTGCCCAGCCGTACTATGTATGGTCTCCTTATACACATTACTGACATGAACATACAGTACTGTCAATCACAATTAAGAGTATTACTGATTAGATAATAACAGTCACTTAATCCAGACAGACTCTGGCAAATAACAGTATACGCCATTATGTCAAATCAACTTATCTTACACCGCTCTGAAGTGGAGTCAGCTGCAGCCGCATGTTTTGGAAATAAAGCGCAGTCCATGTATAAATATGTATAGCGATTTAGATATGCTATTGCTGCCCAGGTCTGGTCCCATGGAGATGGAGAGTAGATCGACACAAGACAACTGTAGGGTCAGCCAAAGCCCGCCGGGTAAGAGAGACGAGCTGCTGACAGTTTACTTGGCCTGGGAAAAAAGGACTGAGTAAGAAATATAACAAGATGTGTGTAACATGTGTGAGTGTTTTGAAAGTCTGAAATTTGGACTCACTTATGACTATAGGTCCACATGATTACTTTGTTCCTTCACTCCACATTGAGACCGGCCCAGTTATGTTTCTTGTCCTATAGCAAAGAAGTCATGCTAGTTTTGCAGTCGTTCCAACGTTTTACAATGGTAATGGACAAAGACAGTGTATGTGTCATTAAAAGCATACAAAAAAGAGAGCTCAAAACTTGTTGGTGCTATCTGCCAAAACTAGTCGTATGCAAAAGCCATCTGAAGCCATCTTTGATCTTATTAAACAAACAGCTTCCTTAGTTAACAGCATTCACCTAAACACGAAACACTTTTGCAGATAGCTTAAGGAAATAAAACGTTGTCATTTGATACCTCTGACATGACGGGTAGGTTGTCATGAGGGAAGAGCCACATGGTTCGTTGGGCCTTGGTCCTCTGTCTCAGCATCAGTTTTCTAAGCAACCTCTTCACTTTCCGGTCTCTTGGATCGGCACATTTCACCGCCTTCTTTGTGTAGAGACTACAAACAAAGCAAAAATGATCGTGAGAATTAAACTAAAAGAAGAGGAACTTTTTGTTGTTGTTGTTGTTTTGTAAATCACAATGCTTCCTTAAAGAAAATCAAGCCCCAGATGAAATGAAAAGAATCCTATCCACATTTGATGTTGTTGTTAACTTGGCCACATGAAAAGCCTGCATTCCCCAGCTACATCAGCTTTCTCTGGGCTGTTGAAAACAATAGGTATGCGAGTGCACAATGGTTTGCTTAACTAAACCCTGCTGTTCGGCCTGACGGGCTGTACATGGCGGGGCTCAGCTGGCTCATGAGCTACTTTCAGATGACTTGTTATTCCCACATATTTGCTTTCTTACTTCCCTGGCAAATTACAGCTTGGAGCCCTGCCGTAAC
This sequence comes from Neogobius melanostomus, assembly GCA_007210695.1. Lineage (NCBI taxonomy): Eukaryota > Metazoa > Chordata > Actinopteri > Gobiiformes > Gobiidae > Neogobius > Neogobius melanostomus. The sequence goes on along the minus strand of VHKM01000113.1, from coordinate 932,561 downwards.
AACATGACCTGGAAAGATGACAATGCCTGTCGGCCGTGGCTCTGCCCTCCGCCTCATGTAACGAGAGAGGCATAGTTTCCATGCATGCAGATGGCTGTATAGCTCTGTAGCTTCAGGAGTGGATGGTTGGAATACTTGCATGATGGCTTGTATGCTGCAGTCTGGCCCCTCCGTCTGCACCTCGAACCGCAGCACGTCTTTGGTCCGCACCTTGCCCTGGGAGTAGAGCATGCAGCACTGCACATCCCTCTGCATCTGCACACCGTTACCTGACAAATGCACAGCACAGAAAATACAGAGAGTGTTATTTGTGTTGTTTCCACATTTGGTATCGATTGTATGCCGAAAGCCTAACCTTACACAGCGTTGACATTTTGTCCAGGCTTGGGACTGGCAGCCAGAGCTAGTCATCTGCCCCCTGTTGTGCAGAGATTTGCATAGTGGTTTCACACAAGACAGTCCGTCGTAGGCTTACACAAGTGCTGAGGCTTATGAGTCTTTGTAGCTGTGCATGGTATGAAACTTTTTAAATGGACCGGTCTCTTGATTACAGTTAGAGGTTTGTAAGGGCATTTAGTGATTTGCATGAAACTAAACAGCCCTTAACATTGTGATGTGAGTAACAACAGAAGACATAAAAAGCACAAAGTCATTACACTGGGATTAATTGACCATCAAACTAGAGCAATCACATGGTTCGAACATAAACACTGAAGAAAAATAGCTTTTGAAAATTCACACAAAACTCTTTAGCCTATAGAAGAACTGTTCTTGCAGATTTTTAATGCTAAATCCTGCTTGCATAAAATGGATGACCTTTAAGTTTGTGAACAGGAATGCAATCTCCTCTCCAAAATTGCATTCCCTCAAATGGACACACAATACACAAATGCACATGCACACTCAGGAATTTCAAAGGAACTACAGTGGCATCCCAGCGTGTCCCAAAGCCCAATGCTGTGCCAGGCAAAGTGAGAGAAAGAGGAAGAGAGAAGGAAGGAGTGTGGTGGGTGTGCCGTGTTGGCATGTTATAGCATAGCGTATGTGTAAACACTTTAAAGTGTGGTGCAAGCAGACAGAACAATGCATGCACTAAAAAGACAGAGCAGCTTTGTGCTGTCTGTTTTATATGCAGATCATCTTTAAAGTGTTGTCTTATCAAACACAGAGCAAATGTGAGGCACCATCCTTGTGTTTACATCCCTGCCTGTCTCCCTGCTGCTAGCTCTGTCTGTCTTTGCACGGCTGCACAGCTCACCTGCAGAGTGTGCACATAAAGAGGAGCAGAGAGCCTTACCTTGCACAGAAGAGAGGAGGCAGAGCGTCAGGGCGGTGAGAGTGAGCATCTGCAGAGTGAGCATGGTTCAGTCTGGCACAGAAGACAGAGCTGTGTGTCACCTCTCCCTCTATGGCTGCCTCTTTATACCTCCCTGCCCATCTCACTCACTGTGCTCCATCTCACCGTCGCACCCTCCCCTCCCTTTGTTGATCCATTTCTCTCGTTCTCAACTTAACTCCCTCCTTCATTATCTAGTTTGATGTTTCTCACACATCTCACTTCTCACATATTTTCAGCTTTTTGCCATTTTCACTTGAAATACCAAGCTTTGTGTGTTTCACATTCCTGTTTCTCATCCTCTGTAACACATTGTACGATTGGAAAGTAAACCCAGACTGAAGCAACATTAGATTCTTTACAAATCTGATGTCCCTGAATAATCATGTTAGTTATATTACTTGTGGACACAGAACAAAGAAATGGCCAAAATGCTGCTTGGAGATCCACATTGTTTGATGTTGATGTAGTAATGCCCTAATTGCAAATGTAGTTTTATTTTTTTAGATTTTGACATTATATCATATCATCTCAATAGTTTCGAAAGTTTAGGATAGCTTGTAGTAATAGATGGTGCCTCGGTATGCTCATTATGTCTGAGCATACTGCCATTTTCATCATTATTTCAGAAAAATCAACTTACTCAACACCTTTAACCACAGTTACTGTAACAGCATATGTTGTTATGTTATATAACATGTTATGTTATATCTACACATCTGAAGTGAAACCAAAATTCAATGCCTAATTTATACTGTCACAAAAAATAATCACCATGACTTGAATCATATCAGGAGTCCCAACACTATAAAGCTAGGGAGATGCATGGAAACACAACATATGTGTGCGTTGGGGGTGGAGTTACTGTTGAAGAATTTGACCCAAGAATCAGGTTGGAATCTCAGCTGCGAAAACATACCTTCCCATGACTACCGTCTGCTGCAGCCAAATGCATTTTCTGAATATCTCTGTGTGATTAAGTCCTTAGTGCCAAGGTGTACAGTCCATTAACACATCTTTGATCAAAAATACCAGCTACAGCATAGTTTTAATCAATGTGAAATCTTGAGGTCGAGGGTGAGTGGGGCCTCGGGACATGCGCCTCAGTGCCCACCGGATATCTGATGTCTTTTGAAGCTAAAGAAGAGGATTAAAAAGATGGGAGAAATGGCTTGTCCAATATAATGTAACATAACAAACTGTGTTCTAAAGGGGAATGCCATTATCAAAACGAATAACATAAACAATGCCTCCTCAAATATGACATAATAAAAGTGTGTTTTTTAGAAGACAGAGAATGTCTTAGCAGTCAATTCAGAATGAAAATAAGACCGCAATCAACCGCTCCCAGATTTACAGCTTATGTTCTGGCCTATAGTGGTCCTGGGAGAACCTTGGTCTCTCTTTGTATGGGATTTCCTAATGTCTTCATTGACTGTGGAAATAAAACATGCCCTCTCTTCTGGCATGTTATTAGACTTTATTAGTTTTGAGCACTGCTTGTTCCTCGTGCCAATGGGGCATTCCTCTGCAGGGAGTTCACTGGCGCTGTCCTGGACCCAAACATCTGTGCTTCTCACCGTTCTGTTCCATTACCCACTGAAACACTACACCCAGAAAATCAGCCCAAACTCAGTCAAATATTTATTTATAAATCCACACTGCAAGAGCTCAAGGGTCCTGGATGTGCCTGAAACCCAACACTGAAGCTGACACTGAAACTGATGGAGTCTTTGCCAGAACACACTTAACACATATTGTAGATGTAAAATCCGCAGGTATTTTTTTTAAATGTAAACCAGTCCTGTTTGAGCATCAGGTGTAAACCTATTTTACACTGCCTGACCAAAATTGCCACAAAAAGTCACACGTTCTAAATAATATTTTGTTGGACCACCTTTAGCTTTGATTACAACACACATTTGCTGTGGCATTGCTTCAATAAGCTTCTTAAATGTCGTACCACTCTTTCACAATGTGAGCCCGAGGAATCCTGGCATTGTCATGTTGGAATATTATGCTCATAAGATAAGATAAGTCTTAATTGATCTCACAATGGAGAAATTCACTTGTTACATTCAGCTCTCAGAAACACTCAGGATAGACAGGAAATGTGCAAACATTTAGATAGAGGTATTCTGATCTACAATGACTATTTTCTATCAAACTTCAAGGAGGCAAAAAGTATACAAAGTATACAGTACAATAAATAAAATAAAATGACCTAAAAAGAAAAAAAAAAGGGGGAAGAAGAAATCCATTGATGGAATAACCTCATCAAAGTTAAATCCAGGTGGCGACATTTGTTTTGTTTGGCAGTGTATTTACATAGCTATTTGTTTTTAAATTGTATCTTACAATCTAGTATTGATCGTAGACAGATTAGTCAAGGGTTGAAATTAACTTTTTAGGACTCCAATGCCCACGTAGGCAACGACAGGAGACCTGGAGAGGGGTAATTGGAACGGCCTCCCCAATCTGAACCCGAGTGGTGTTCTGTTATTGAACTTTTGTGCTAGTTACAGTTTGTCCATAATGAACGCCATGTTCGAGCACAAGGGTGTCCATAAGTCCACGTGGCACCAGGACACCCTAGGCCGGAAGTCGATGATCAACTTTGTAGTTGTGTCATCGGATCTCCAGCCGCGTGTCTCGGACACTCGGGTAAAGAGAGGGGCTGAGCTGTATAAATAAATGTATATATAAATAAAGATCTTCTTCTTCTTCTTCTGTCAACTGATCACCACCTGGTGATTCAGCTGGATCCACTGGCAAGGGGAGGAAGCCGATCAGACATGGCAGACCCAAACGTGTTGTGAGGGTCTGTTGGGAACCTCTGGTGGATCCCTCTGTCAGTAGGGTTATCAACTCACACCTCCGGAAGAGCTTCACCCAGATTACGAGTGAAATTAGAGACATGGAGTCCGAGTGGACCATGTTCTCCTCCTCCATTGTCGATGCAGCTGCTCGTAGTTGTGGTCGTAAGGTCACTGGTGCCTGTCGCGACTGCAATCCCCGAACCCAGTGGTGGTGCCCGGAAGTAGGGGATGCCGTCAAGCTGAAGAAGGAGTCCTACCTGGCCTTATTGGCTGGTTGGACTCCGGAGGCAGCTGAGAGGTACCGGCAGGCCAAGCGCGCTGCAGCTCGTGCAGTCGCAGAGGCAAAAACTCGGGTCTGAGAGGAGTTCAGAGAAGTCATGGAGGAGGACTATCGGTCGGCCTCGAAGATATTCTGGCAAACCGTCCGGTGCCTCAAGAGGGGAAAGTAGTGCTTCACCAACACTGTTTACAGTGGGGGTGGGGAGCGGCTGACTTCGACTGGGGATGTTGTCGGGCGGTGGAAGGAGTACTTCGAGGATCTCCTCAATCCCACTGTCACGTCTTCCGATGAGGAAGCAGAGGCTGGGGACTCAGCAGCGGACTCGTCCATCACCCAGGCTGTAGTCACCGAGATGGTCAAAAAGCTCCTCGTGGCAAGGCTCTGGGGGTGAATGAGATTCGTCCTCAGTACCTTAAGTCTCTGGATGTTGTAGGGCTGTCTTGGCTGACACGTCTCTGCAACATCGCGTGGTTTGGCAGACCGGGGTGGTGGTCCCTCTCTTTAAGAAGGGAGATTGGAGGGGGTGCTCCAATTACAGAGGGATCACACTCCTCAGCCTCAGCCAGTAAGGTGGAGAGGAGGATCCGGCCGATAGTCAAACCTTGGATCCAGGAGGAACAATGCGGTTTTCGTCCTGGTCGCGGCACACTGGACCAGCTCTATACCCTTCATCGGGTGCTAGAGGGTTTGTGGGAGTTCACCCAACCAGTCCACATGAGTTTTGTGGATCTGGAGAAAGCGTTCGACCGTGTCCCTTGTGGTGTCCTGTGGGGGGTGCTCTGGGAGTATGTGGTCCGGGGCCCTCTGCTAAGGGCTGTCCGTTCCCTGTATGACCGTAGCAGGAGGTTGGTTCGCATTGCCGGCAGTAAGTCAGACCTGTTCCCGGTGCGTGTTGGTCTCCGCCAGGGCTGCCCTTTGTCACCGGTTCTGTTCATTACCTTTATGGACAGAATTTCTAGGCGCAGCCAGGGGCCGGAGGGTGTCCGGTTTGGGAACCTCAGGATCTCATCTCTGCTGTTTGCAGAGAGGTCATGGTTCTCCACCGGAAAAATGTGGCTTCCCCTCTTCAGGTTGGTGCAGAGTCCTTGCCCAAGTGGAGGATACAAGCAGCCGAAATGAGTTTCCTTCACAGGGTGGCTGGGCGCACCCTTCGAGATCGGATGAGGAGCTCTGTTACCCGGGAGGAGCTCGGAGTAGAGTCACTGCTCCTTCACGTCGAAAGGAGCCTGCTGAGGTGGCTAGGGCATCTGTTTCGGATGCCTCCTTGCTGGCTCCCTTGGAAGATGTTCTGGGTATGTCCTATTGGGAGCAGGCCTCGTGGAAGGCCCAGGAAACGCTGGAAGGACTATGTCTCTGAGCTGGCCTGGGTACCACCAGAACAGCTGGAGGTGGTGTGTGTGGATTGGGAAGTCTGGGCCTCTCTGCTGAGACTGCTGCCTCCACGACCCGGCCCCGGATAAAGCGGAAGAAAATGGATGGATGGATGAAATCAACAGGGTTAGGGTTAACACTTTTTAACGAGTAACTCCTGTATTCTCACTCGTCACCTTTGACAGTCAAGTTATGGCTACATTTCATTTGGTAGGGAATAGGAAATGGCTACAGGCTTTTTATACCAGAAGGGTGTGTGCTTTTGTGTTCCCACTTGTCCTCAGAATTTGACCCATTCTATGATGCCCGTAAAAAAATTAATTACAGCAGGAATGGGGTTGTGTGGTGCTTTTAAAATCAGGAAGCAGAAAAGTATGTAGTGCCTAGTGCAACAGTGTGTTGATTGCTTTACACACTGACAGTCACATAATGTGAAAATGTAAAATCATCAACACCACAGAAACCTATATCAGAGGAGTGTGGTAACAGAGAGTAACTTTAAATTGCTACATTTGATTTGGTGTTAATTAGGGTTGTCTGTCTATAACGAAGGAATTACTCCAGAATAGGGCTTGGTACAGTTTATTTTTGAAACCGCTTCGTTAACAATACTTGGTTTATGATACAGATACCTGAACAATGCTTTATTCTATACCTATACATATAGAACCATAAAAGACCATTTCTTTTAAATTTGAATCATTTGAGCTGAACTTTAATGCTGTCCCTGGCTCAGGCATCCAAACTTGGGTTCCTAAAGATATATATTTTTCGGTACCTGCTTTTGATACTTTTATTTTCTCCAATACCAGTAGTACCTACACTTTTTTCTCCATACTGGTTTTGTTTAAAGGTGCCCAGCCTTTACTCCAGACAGCTCCTGCCCCTGGAGGCACAACATCAGGACCTTGGACAGCGATGTTTACTAATAGTCTTAAAGTTTATGTATCATAATTTCATTCTCTCAGTTTTGACCAAGAAACAACAATAGGATAAAAAACCTCTTACATTTATTCCATTGCTAAACAAATATTTACAAACATGTACACTTTACCATAATTTTCAGAGACATTTGACATCTCATGCTCACTTTGTACAAAACTGTTACAGACTGATTAAAAAAAAAGAAAAGAATTAAAAACCTTGAGATGTACAACATTTTCCGTTTTATAATGTGAAAAAGGTCTGGAATATGAAGGGCGGCCGGAGTTGTCCTCATTATTTGAAGGTGTGTTTAGTCTAAAGTGCCTGCAAAATATGACAAGAATTTGTTTTATTTTTATGTCACACAAAAAAAATCCCCAAGTTTGCTGACTTGCTCATAACTGTGGATTTGTAAAATAATAACATTTAAATTCACTCTAGCAGCGTATGAACTAGACAATATACTAAATCTACGTTTAGTGATAAAAGACTATTCTTACCTTCAAGAAATGCAAACTCATCGATGGCTTCAATTGCATTGTCTAAAAGACAAAATGAGAAAATTTCACAAAATACAGAATAAAAAAAAAATCATGTTGGTAAAATGCTCACCTAGGTCTTTTCGCTGTAAAGTTTTGCGTTTTCCTTGTTGGGCATAGACTAAAGCGTCTTTGGCAATCATCTCGACAAACAACTCCTGAAGAAACAAAGCATCACATTTTAGACAAAAGCATGATGGTATTTATTTTGAAATACAGACTTTTCAAAATCGTCATTTATAATGAAGCTAACTGATAATAAATTATTACAAAGAGACGAAGATATTGAGTGGGGACATGTTCTTTTGTAGAATACATGTTTGTGTACATTAAAGCCCAGACTTTTACCCCCAAATACAGCAGTATCTACATTGAGCGTAGTTTAGAGCAGCAAGTGGAGACTACGAAACTTTGAAGCTGGATTAGCGGGTTAGCGGTGTAAGTTCAGCGTTAACCCTGGTTTTATCATACTACAAAACTGGATAACTTTCTAGCAGGGTAGATCTCCATGGAAACATGCCCTTAGCTCATAACCTGTTCTGGACCAGGTTTAGTTTCTAGCTAAGAAGACGGTTCTTTGACCAATCAGAGGAGAGGATCGTCTGCAGTGTGCGGAGGGGGGTGAAGAGGGAGCACCTTGAGCAGTGGCGAGAGAAGTCCTTTATTTGAAAGGATGCATGGATTTTATAAAGTACTGAAGCAGATTTTAGATGACTACGTGAAAAAGGCTTATTTCTTGTCCACATAATAGTACGAGTGCTGCATTTCAATTGTAAATTAAAATATTGTGAGCAAACGTGAACATACTCCTTATGTGCTGCTTATCTCAGACTCGTGTCATTCATGGCACTGTAGAATATATTCGTCATGAGTTTAGATAGATTTTGATATTCAGATGAACTGTCTCCTGTGATTGGCCTCTTAGCACTGACTCCTCCTGTTTCACATGAACGTGCACACAAATCCTCAGAGAAACCCAGGGTTAACTTAACCGACTGATAACATGCTTTGTAGTACCACTTAGGAACAGATCCAGGGCATGTTCAACCTGCTTCATCATAATACAGAACTCCAGTGGAAGAATGGCTAGGAGACATCAGAAAACTGGCCAGAGGTGGGTAGTACCTAGTTTACTCAAGAACATCTACTTAGATATAGTTTTTAATGTAAAGAATAAAAATAAAAATAATCTAAAATATGTTTTAGTTCATTCTTAGTAAATATCAGTACTTCCACATCATTTTATTTTGAAAGTCAGATTACATCAACACCAAAACATAAATCAGACGGTTAAGCTCAAAGAGTTACTCAAATCAAGTTAAACTGATTTATAAAGCACATTTAAAAACAACAACTGAACAAAGTGCTGTACAGCCTATGTATAACATACATAAAAATAACAAAAACATATCTAAAATACAGTACACTGAAAGATCCACAACGTCTTAACAACACTGAATTAAATGCCTGGACTTGGGAAGTAAAGGAGCTGGTCTGCAGACCTCAAGTACTCGAGTAGTATTTTCGGTACATGGATGGGAGACCGTTTGGTAACACCAGGAAGCCTAGCGAATGCAGTGTGTGAGTGAGTGGTTGGTGGTGGTCCGAGGGGCCCATGGCGCAGACTGGTTGCCTCGCTTCCGTCAGTCTACCCCAGGGCAGCTGTGGCTACAATAGTAGCTTACCACCACCAAGTATGGAGTCAATGTAAAGCGTCTTTAAGTCTCCAGAAAAGCGCTATATAAAACCAATGCATTATTATTATTATTACTACTTTTTAGTTCTCTACTTTTAAAGTAACTTTGTTATTGCCAACTCTTCCCAATACCTCTGAAACTGGCTTCTTCTCCTTCACGATATTTCATTTAGACATTTCACTGAAGGCTCATTCCCAGGTCTGACAGGCGACACAGATGGACATTACATCATTTTTACCGTGGCTTTAGCGATGATGAACACGGACTCCTGACTGGCCAGAGACACGTCGGGGTCGGTCTTCATCAGCGCCTTGATTCGGGCCAGAGGAAGTTTGGACAAGCGGCCGTGTCCGGAGGTAGACACGGGCCCTGTTTGCGGTGGGCTGCCCTCTTCCTCTGCCTCGGCCCCACGACTCTCCTCCTCAGCCGGACACCTCAGGCTCTCAGCTTCGTGCTCCGCGGGTGCCACAGGCGACGCCAAAGTAGCAGCCATTGTGCGTTTATGAGCAAAAAATACTACTTTAGAAAAAGAGAAAATGTATATTTAGCTACATGTCAGAATTAGCACCATCCAACAGCTGCACTTTGCGCCCGCATGCGCTTCCTGGTTTTGTGATATGGACACGCTGATTGGATGTTCACTGTAATTTACCGCCCCTTTCTCTCCCGCCAAGTAATCTCTGAAAGTTGATTGGACCAAGATGGAGTCAGTCGTCTCCGCTGTGCATCATTAATCATCATCATTGATCTGCGTTATTAATCTCAATCCCTCATAGTTTTGAGTTTCAAAGTTATAGTATATTTACACTCATCATTAGGAGTTTGCAACTCACAGTTTTGAGACAAACTCATAGTAGTTTGGAGTTTTAAACTCCTAAAGTCTTATATTCATACGACTTAAACTCATAGTTATGAGTTTGAAACTCAGAAGTAAAACTCATATTTAAGACTTTCTGTCTGACTCTTTTTAATGGCTGAAAGGTGCTTCCATAACATAACAGATGAGAGTTGTAGAACCTGCTAACCACGTGTGCCTACCTGTGCTGCAGTAACACGAGAACACTGTTTGTGTAGTTTGTTTTGATGCTGTCTGATCCGGCCTGTCTATGTTGTAGACATATTGTAGTCTGATGATCCACGCAGGCATGTCTATTTCGCGGGAGTTATTGACTTTGTGTAAATGTATTAATGTTTTATATTGAAGACATCGTCTTAGCATTAGATGAATGAACGTGACCTGCAAATACTTATTTTTAAAACTGTGTGTGCAGCATTTCCATCATTATACTGTTGATCTACTGAGACGTCTCCTATAAGTCCGGGCTAATAGGATTGTCAGCCCCGTCAGCCCTGAGACTCCATTCACATGTTCAGTCTCAGGCCCGGACACTGACGAACAAACATGAAGGACCCGCATCTACCTGGTAAATGTTTTTGATTATTTATCAGCTACTTTTCATCACGAGAGAAAAGGGAATGGTAAATTATTATAGACATCAAATAATTAAGAAATCATTTAAATAGGTTTTTTGTTGTTGTTGTTGTTGTTATTATTAGAACAGGGTCCTATGTGGTTGTTTGGACCGACCCCTGGGGGTCGCGGGACACTGAGGTTGGGCTTCGAGATGATTCCATGACAATATTTTATTAAAATCTATAACAGAATTTTATGTATGATTTATTGAGCACAGTATATTTTACAGACATTCAGCCAAATATCAACATATTGTGTCCAAACTATACCCTTGATTCATTGTACCTGCCAAATTTAGTACCATGTAATGTGCTTTGTAATGTGTGATAACTTGTACCTATGGGTTACATAGAAAACAATAGAATAATATGTATTTGTATTTTGAAAGTACATAATGTAATAAGACATAAGACCCTAGTCTTTCGTCTTATTATGTACCTCCAAAGTATTAATACACATTATTCCATTGTGTAGGTACCCAATAGGTACAAGTTATTACAGATTGTTACAAAGCACATCTACTAAATTTGTGTGGTACAATGAATCAAGGTTGTGTAAAAAGTGTAACCAATGTTGGTTACATTTTGCAGTGGGGGGTCCCGAGTTGTTGGTCTGGTGATTTTGGAGGTCACGGCCCGAACGGTTGGCAATCCCTGAATTTATTTAAAACAAATTGGCTTCTGAAAGTAAATGTATGTCACCACTTATTGTATTATAAAGGTCTTAAAGTTTATGATCTAGCTGATTATGAAATCCCCGTTTAGCTCAATAGATTCTCAGCAAATTGTTTCATTGAGTGAAATGTGATTTGTAACTTTGAGGCTTTAATTTGTTTAACATTTAGGAGTGAAAGCCAAACTCTTTCTTGTGTGTGTTAGACTGTCTGCTGAAGTAAAAATAGCCTTGAACAATCAAAAGTGACCCACTAATACTGTCTCTAAAAAAGTTAATCCTTGCCACTTTGAGAACTGCGCTCGAGCAAAGATTATTTGGACACACGGCAGGTGAGGTCATATAGTGTTATAGAAACTGCACAGAACTAGCGCAATTTTACATATTGCTAGTTTATCAAATATTATGTCACCACGATGTGAACCCCTAATAAAAAGCAAACCTGTTAGTATCTTGATTGGTCTAACAAATAGTTTGGGGGAGTTATTGAGGGACATATTTCCTTTTGTATTAAAACTAAAGACAGGAAAGGTCAGTGTTTTCGGCTGTTATCCAACAAAACAGCCAGCACATGTGAAATAATAATGATTTAATAGACCCAATGTTAATAATCCAGCAAAGTGACCATAGCCTACTTTACTATCTTCACAGGTATCTGAGAACATTGAATATGAGTGAGTAGTCACCTAATGTGCACAGTGGAGTCATGTGTTATACAGTATTTAATCCCATTATTTCTTACTAATAGTCAGGGGTTGGGGTTATGTGTAGGCTATAGAAGTTATTATCCAGTTTACCCTAAACAAGAGCGATCCTGAGTGACTTATAGAGGCCATGCTTAGTGTGAGGAGTCAGGTCAATCCTCTTACCCATCAGACCTTTATGTTATGTTAATGCCCACTTCAACCCCTCACATAACACAGTCTAAGCACAACCAAAGCAAGTAACCTGCTTCTTTCTTTCCAGCCATCCAGCACCGACTATGGTCCAAGCAGAAAGCCACCAAGAAACCCAAAGAGGAGTCTGTGAAGGTGGATAAGAGTGCCAAGCGTCCCCCTCGCTGGATCCGAGTGCGGCGCCGCAGCTGACTCCGGCAGAGAGTATGAGGCAGTCCCCGTTTGAGAGGGTCGTCTACGACATGGCTCATAATGACAAGATCGCCAACGAAATTATACTGGGACGCCGTATTGGATTCTACGAGCTGAGAGGAGAGATCGGACAGGGCAACTTTTCTCATATTCGACTGGGGATCCATGCACTCACAAAAGGTCGGGATATAATAATAACTGACAAAAATCATATTTGACCAATCTCAACACAATAATTTAATTCTTTTTTAATAATTTGACTCATAGTGCAGCATGGTTTTCTTTCAAAATATGAATTGAACAACTAAATATTATGTCACTTTATTATTTTTCCATGTCAACCTTTTAATTTCTAAATAATTGTTTATATATATTTAACTCTGTGTTGTTGTTTTTTTCCAAACACCTCGCAAACCTCCAGAGAGAGTTGCTGTCAAAATCATGGACAAGATGCGTCTGGAAAAGAAGATTAAGCCTTATGTATCTTCGGAGATCAGCTGCATGGAGAAGGTGTGCCACCTGAACATAGTGCGTCTGTACGAGGTGATCGAGACCAGCAGGAGGTTGTATTTGGTGATGGAGTACGGCAGCGGCGGAGACCTGTTCTCCAGAGTCACCAGCAGAGGGCGGCTCAATGACCTGGAATCCAAAATGATCTTTGCACAAGTGGTGTCTGCTGTCAAACACATGGTGAGCAGTGGTGTGGTCCTAATCCCTGTAGGCGAGTGCACAATTTAGCCTGGTTACATAACTTTGTGGCAAGTTCATCTATCATTGCAATTGTATAAAGCTTTTGAACATATTTTAAGATTTACAACTTCAGGAGCAACTCAGTTTCATAGCATCCTTACACGTTTGCATGCTCCACTGCATTTAAAGTATATTATGTATAGAATATACCTATAGAATTTCTATTTTATCTGCTAGTTTGGTGTCAGTAAAATAAGGGCCATTCAGTTATTTCCTGGTGTTTCCCATTAATAGAGGAGACTAAGACTATGCCAAGTGCCAAGTCTAATTTTGTCCCTCATAGCTTTAACGCAAAATTATGAATTTTACTTACTACAGTTTAATGAAGAGAGGCAATAAGAGGCATTTTCACTCCAAAAATTGCATTGACAAAAAGTAGTGTAGTATCACTGACGCATAGTCTCAGATTGTTTCATTTAATTAAGAATCCTCTTTAGTCTTTACCCGAGTAAATTGAGTTGCCTTGTGTTCAAAATGCGCGGTATAAATAAACATGCCTTACCAGAGTGGAGACCCATAATCCTGGGGGTCCATTCTCAAATAAAAGTAGTACAATTATGCAAATGTTTTTAATTATTTCCTATGACAGTGATTTCACAAATTCTTCACAAAAATGGTCAATTAATGTCTTATAACTCAAGAATTGTCCTATGTGCATGATTGCATTAATGTAATCATCTTAAGTGAAAATATGAACTGTTTTTCAGCATGAGCGCAACATTGTCCACAGAGACCTCAAACCCGAGAACATTTTCTACACAACCAGCCACTGCGTCAAAGTGGGCGACTTCGGCTTCAGCACGGAAAGCGCGCCCAACGAGCTCCTCAACCATTTCTGCGGCTCTCCACCGTACGCCGCCCCCGAACTGTTCAAAGACAAAGGCTACATCGGACGCTACTCGGACATCTGGGCTCTGGGCATCCTCCTGTACTTCATGGTGACCGCAGCCGTGCCCTTCTTTGGCGACACTCTGAACAGGCTGAAGCGCTGCATCCTTCAGGGCAGCTTCTCCATCCCTGAGTATGTGCCAGAAGAGTGTCAGATTATCATTAAAGGCATGCTTAGACCTGTGCCCAATGACAGAACTTCAATTGCAGAGTTGCAAAGCAGCCGGTGGCTCTGTGAGATCGAATGCCCGCCCCAGTTCGCCACATTACCCCTCAACCCGGTCCACTTTGGCCAGGCTAACTCCGCTCTGTGTGCAGAGGAGCAGGAAGTCAAACGTTTGCTAGAGGATCTGGGTATTGTGACTGTTCATTTTCAGAATAACCCCTGTTCGGACTGTAAGAGCTCCTTGACCGGGACTTACAGAATTTTGCTTCATCGGGTGCAAAAGAGGAGGACTGTAGAGGCAGTGGGGTACGCAGCACTTCACCCAGACGAGTACAGGAGGCCGAGGAAGTGGTCTGGGACATCTTTAGACAAGCACAATCCATCTGCTGTGTGTGTTATACTGTGAGGAATCCGCTACTGCTGCACTTTAACTTAAACACTGTGGGAAATGCAGTGTGTAACATGTGACCTCTGCTGTTTCAATGTGGTACTGCAGTCTACATTGTCATTTTTCCTCAACCCAGTCAAGTGGGTTGCCAGGTAAAATGAGCACCCAGCCAAATTACTACTACAGCATCTTTTGTTAAGCATGTCATGCAATAAGTCCTATGCTTTATCTAGTAAATAAAATGGCTGCAACTTATTATTATCATCACAACTATGATTTGATCACAGCATCCAAACATGCAATATTACCCCATCTACCCACTTAACGTTGACTGAAATAAATGTGTACTTGTTAACAGTAAAAGCTACGTAGATTGAGTGTTATGCAACACTCTGTGTTTGGGCCTGTCCTGCAGCCTGAAACATTCTATTAGGTTTTGCATCAGCAGCTACAGCCTTAGTACAAAGGAATCACTGACGCACATCATTCATCAGTCGAAGTACCTTTATCCTGCTTATGAAGGATAAATCTCCCATACAATCCCACGCTGCAGCTAATCCTCATGAGAAAACACTCTTAAGACACACTCCATCACAAAAACATAAACATCTTTCAGTCAAAGTACACAGTAAAAGTTAGTTTATGCTTCTATGGACTTTCTGATGCTTTTGGTGCTTTAAAACAATGTATGAAATGCCTTCAGACATAAGACAATTTAGAATTATGTCATTTATTATTTTTAAAGTTTGCAGCACTGTTTTGCACATAGACTGTTTTTGCATTTGGCCTGTACATCTTGTTATTTGTGAATATGCAGTATTTATAGCTATAATATAAATAAAGCCCTGGACAGTATTTGTTTGATTCTGTTACTCTTTTGCACAAGATGTTTATCCAACAGAAGTTGACAGTAACCTTTGGCTCACGGAAACTTAGTTCAAGCTTTTTAAGGTTTACACTTGCCAGGATGTGTGAGACACGCAGGAGAACTGGAAAAAATGTAGAGATCAGTTTGAAAGGTTTGCTATAGCTGTACTGACATAAACACAGGGAACCGAGACTTAAATCGGTCCAGTCGACAATTTAAGCTTTACTACGATGTATGCTTCCTGGACGAATGAGAGCTTTCGCAAACAAAACGGGGAAAAATATAGCACGTTTTCATATAATAATAATAAGGCATTTTATGCATAAAATTGATTTGTATGTAGATGCTGCTTTGTGATGAGACACCTTATTGAGAAAAGGCAAGTTATGTGTTTCCAGGCAGCACCGGCTCCAGAACAAACTGCATTAGAGTTTCATCAGGGTGCGGCTAGAGATTCTCGCCTTTAAAATACATTGTGATGCCACTAAAACTGAGGAAGCAAACATTCAAAATGAGGTTGCACAATGTAACCTTTTTCACCCTGTAGAGCCGGGTCTGTTTCCAGGTGAAAGTTTATCATTGGAGATTAAACTGGCCCAAAACCTGAAAACTGAAGCTTCTCCTGCAGTGTCTCCGCTTTAAATTGTGAATTTATGGATTATTTTACTGCAGATGTTCTTTCATTATACTTAATTATTGGAATAAACCAGAAAATCAAAGTTACAAAATAAAGGAGTGCAATACAAGAAATGGAAACATATCTGACTCTACCTTATTCAAAGCCAAAGGGTCAACGGGCCAAAGTATAGTGATAATAACAGCATTACTTGACGGAAACCAAACGCCTTGGCTGTATGAACCTATCACTCAGTCTTTTTGCATGCAACATTTATTTACAAAAGATGAAAGATTGGGGCCTTGTCAACGTAATAAACAGTGTTTATGATCTTGGAGTGTGTTCAAGGCTTTTGCTGAATCTACTAATGATAAAATATGATCATTGAATGCATTTGTGAAAGAACGCTTTTGTGTGAGCTTTTACAGAATGTTGCTGCCGTCATTATTTACCTCCGTCGACATGAACCTGTAATGATCGAATTATTTTGTGGCCTGACATTTAGCAGAGGTTAATGTGCTGTTGACTCTCCCAAAACATGAATGTACTCTGTGTATGGCACAAACAGGTGATCAATGTCCGGATCAGCGCCAAGAAGTCGTCTGGGCCTCCAGTGTATTTACTCTTTATGTTGCACAATGTCTAAAGTGCAACACTGTACAGCACGGTGGCGCAGTGGTTAGTGCTTGTGCTTCACAGCTAGAAGCTCCATGGTCTTCTTCTCACATTCTTACATTTCTGCCTAAATTGGTCATAAAATGTGGTCTGATCTTTATCAAAATCACAAGAATTAGTAAACAGTGTCTGCTTTAATTAATACCATCCAAACAATTACACGTTATCATATTTTTATTGGTCATAACATGTAAACATTCACAAGACAGCGTGGAATAAGAGAGTACACCCTTGGATTCAATAGCTGGTTGACCCTCTTTTGGCAGCAATAACTTCATCCAGAGGTTTTCTGTAGTTGCAGATCAGATGTCCACAACAATCAGGATGAATCTTGACCATTGCTCTTTACAAAACTGTTGTAGTTCAGTGAGATTTCTGGTGTGAATGACTTGGCATTCCGCAGCATCTCAATCGGGGTTTAGGTCAGGACTTTGACTGGGCCATACCAGAACGTGTATTTTATTCTTCTGAAACCATTCTAAAGTGGATTTACAGTGGGTTGAAAAAGTTTCCACCCCCTTCGACATTTTGCCCTGCTATGGACCACAAACATGAATATATTGAGTTGAAATTTTACATGAAAGACACACTAAGTGACACACAATCGTGAAGTGAAATGAAATGTATACATGATTTTGAACTTTTTTTTATAAATAAAAACTGAAAAGTGGGATTTCCCCCTTTCCTTTTAGTGCAACCAATTGCCTTGAGAAGTTGCCTGATGATTTCTGAATGATCACATGTGGTCCCAATGACTAAATAGAGTCTATCTGTGTGTAATCTAATCTCAGTTCAAATACAGCTGCTCTGTGACGGTTTCAGAGATCTGTTTTAGAGACTATTGGGGAGCAGATAGCATCATGAAGACCAAAAACACATCAGACAAATCTGGAATAAAGTTGTGGAGAAGTATAAAGCTGGATTAGGTTATAAAAAGGTTTCTGAACATCTCTCTAAGTACAGGTAAATACACCATCCAGGAATGGAACGTGTATGGCATCACTGCAAAGCTACCAAGAGCCGGCCGTCTTCCTGACCTTGCTGACCAAACAAGGACAGCACTGACCACAGCTGTTACCAAGAAGCCTATGATGACCCTGGATGAACTGCAGAGAGCTACAGCTCAGGTGGGGGAAACTGTACACAACAATTAGTGCACAAATCTGGCCTTTAAGGAAAAGTGGCTAGAAGAAGCCATTTTGGTCTCATCTGACCAAAGCACCTTCTTCCACATGTTTGCTGTATCCCCCATGTGGCTTATAGCAAACAGCAAATGGGACTCCTTACTCCTCCTTTTCTTTTAAAAATGGCTTCTTTTACATAATTGTAGATGTGTCAACAGAGATGTTGGCATGTGCCTGTGATTTCTGTAAGTCTTTAGCTGACACTCTAGTTTTTTTTTTTTTCTAATTAACTCTTGGAGGATCCTTAGCCGGGGGTTCATTTACTTATTCCATGCTGTCCTGTGAATGTTTACATGTTATGGCTAATCAAAATATGATAAAATGTAATTGTTTGGGTGGTATTAGTTGAAGCAAATACTGTTTACTCATTGTTATGATATTGATAAAGATCAGACCACATTTTATGACCAATTTAGGCAGAAATGGGAGAAATTCCAAAAGGTTCACATACGTTTTCCTCCCACTGTAGTTAAGTAAAAAGTGTCAAATGTTTAACAAATACAATAATGAAGTGATACACAGAGTTACTAATTTGTTTAGAATATTGACTTATTGAAATAAGATGTGGATGTAATACAGGACTGATAATCTCTTTGGGAAGGTAAATGACAAACTGTAGTAAGTTTGCCTTGATGTGCTCAAACAATAGCTCACAATTAAAGTGAACGGCTGTTAAATGCAGATGGTTAAATTGTACAAGACAAGCGTTTATTCTGATTTTGTGCTTTACATTCTCTTATTTAGTATAGGTCTCATCACCATTTCTGTAAATTTACTCTCAGTATAATTGGGAAAAGCATTATCTTAGTCTACAATTCACTTAAGTGTCTCATTGGTGAAGCGGTTTCCTTGTAACGGGTTGCATTGAAATTCCTCCTTGTTCGCACAGCACACACATCCGCTCATGTTTTTCAAACGTTATATAAACTCCTCATTCCTTATCCTAACCTTGGCCTACCCCTGAGACCACAGGCTGGGCCAGAATTGTGTGAAGCACAAGTCTGTATTTGTTTATAATTGCTCCTGGCAAAGTGAGCACAGCGTGGAGATTAGGGCTTAACTGTTCAATGGCCATCATTGATGCAATAGAAGAGATTACTAATAGCTTAGAGGGAAAGAAACATGCAGCTGGAATATTCATTGACTTGAAAAAAGCATTTGATACACTTAATCACTCTATATTATTAAAAAATTAGACAGATATGGCATAAGGGGAGTGGCTTTGAACTGGATTCAAAGCTATTTAACTGGGAGACAACAGTATGTGAAGATGGGGGAGTTTACATCAGGTTATTTGGACATTGGTTGTGGGGTCCCACAGGGATCTGTCTTAGGCCCAAAGCTGTTCAATTTACATATTAATGACATTTTTAACGTGTCTAAACTATTAAAATTAGTGATTTTCGCAGATGACACAAACGTCTTCTATTCCAATGACAATTATAGTACTTTAGTAACTAACGTAAACTGTGAATTAAGGAAATTAAAGACATGGATGGACATTAACAAATTGTCTCTCAACCTAAATAAAACAAAAGTAATGTTTTTCGGTAATTATAATGGAAAACCAGACCCAGTAATTATAGACGGTGTAGTTTTAGATACAGTCTCAGAAATTAAATTCTTAGGAGTCACCATTGACAGTAAATTAAGCTGGAAACCACACATAAGACACATACAAGGTAAAGTCTCCAAAGTATCTCAATCATTAATAAAGCAAAGTTTTTCTTAAATTACAATGCATTATTTTTGTTATATAGTTCATTAGTTTTGCCATATCTAAATTACTGTGTAGAAGTTTGGGGCAATAACTATAAAAGCTCATTACACCCCCTTGTTATACTCCAAAAACGTGCGGTAAGAATTATTCACAAAGTAGGATATTATGATCACACTAATATATTATTTCTGCAGTCTAAACTGTTAAAAATGCATGATTTAGTTGATTTATCTACTGCCCAACTGCTGTTTAAAGCCAACAAAAATGCGCTACCTGCAAGGATACAAATGCTTTTTGCACGCACAGAAGGGGGATATAACCTGAGGGGGTGTGATAACTTTAAGGTTCAAGCAGTGTCTTCCACTAGGAAAAGTATGTGTGTGTCTGTATGTGGAGTTAAACTCTGGAACAAATTGGGGGCAGAATTTAAACAATGTCCTAATATTCATCATTTCAAATCAAGATATAAAAAAATGGTATGGTCGTTGTACCAGAAGGAGGAAATGGGTACTTGATTTACTAATGGGTGTCACAAAGTGCTGTATACTTTAAAGGTCAGATCTAACTAATAATGAAGTATATTGTGGTTGTTACTAATATACTATTGCAGTTGTTATTTCCATTGTTATTGTTGTTGCTGTTGTGTTGTTATCATCACTATTTTAACTTTAAACTTTAAATGTAACAGTCTAGGATTATTACCTAATAATCTGTAGATTATTCTTAGAATCAAACTTAATCGATTCAGACAGCAGTACGGCTATTGATGCTGATGGTAATATAAAGGAATTAAATTCTTAGAAGTAAATCATGCACATATCTATGTACTCCGCATTCAACATAACCCGTAGTACAGGGCAGACAGGTGGGGGTCGGCAGCTCGAGGAAACCCTCTTCTGGCAGCAGACTCCTAAACATTTGTCTCTTTTAATGCATAGTATAGGACACTCAACAAAGGATGGTCCGGTTACTCGGGGGCTGCTCCCCTCTGGCAGCTGGTCCAGTCACAGAGAAAAACAAACAAACAAAAAAAAACGAATCCCTTGTAACACACATCATTAAGATCATTCTTGTTATTATGAGCATCAATCGGTCTGCGATTAATGTACCTTTCATGAATAAATGTGGAGTATGTTATGTATCAAACATTTTGATACAGAGTAATGTTATATGGGTTGTAATGGTGATGATGAATAACGATAATGCCAACACGGTAATGAATTCGGTATGGGAAACAGAAATAATACAATGGTTGTAGCGTGTGAGATACTGTGAGTGTTGACCTGGTATAATGCAGTATGGCATCTGTTGAAATGTAACCAACTCGGTTGATAGTTGTCTTGTAAGATGGTAAGAAATATGCAGTGTTGTTAGTTATTGTTATTTAAGTTTATGAACAGGGGTGGGAGTCAATAAGCTTGTCTTCTTCCCACTCCTTTTCGAGTTAGAATGTATATTATTATTTTTTCTTTTTTCTTTTTTTCTTTATTGTGTATATATATTTTTCTGTTTTTTTTCTTGGATTTTGTGCCTTAGCTCGAAATAAAAACTCAAACAAACTGTTCACATCATAAAACATGTAGATATGTGTTGCAAAATATCACACACTTTGCTTAAATATAATTTCCTGTCCAAGAATCTTTGAAAAGAATCCAAACTTAGGTCTGTTCCAATGTTGTTTGTGACTTACTACTGTACTAATCCTATATTTACATTTCCCGTGCATGAGCAGACTCTTTATGCTATACATCGGATACATTATTGTTGCTCCTTTATGTGTAACGGTCCAGATGAAGAAGCAATGAACTGTGCACAGAACAAGACAGTTTATTGCAGTGTTTCCCAACCAGGTGTACGGGGACCCCGAGGGATACTTGAGCACTTAGCAGAGGGTGAATATGAATTTTAAAGGAATGTTAGTCTTAATGATGTTTTCCAGTAAACTGTTTGATTTTGAGAGTAATTTTAGTTTCATTTTGAACACAACACACGATTAACTACTGAATAATCTGAGTTTAGTTGGCCACTTTGAAGTAATATTAAAGAATATTTGAAGAATTGGCCAGGAGCTGTCATTAATGATGTGTAAATGTAACAGTTGAAGAAAGGTTTTTAACCACTTAAGGCTCATTCATACTTCACAAGACGCAAGAACTTCTTCTTCTTGCACCTTGAGCTGCAGAACAAAATGGAGTCACTTTTGCCTTGTAGTCATGGAAACGTTTTGTAACTGACGACTGTTCCATGGCGACAAGGCAAAAGTGACTTCATTTTGTTCTGCAGCTCAGGGTGCAAGAAGAAGAAGTTCTCACCAGGACCGAGCACAGTTTCTCCAGTTTCTCCAATCTAAAAAACGCCACACAAAAAACACAATAAAAAAGCGACAAAAACATGACTAAAACGGACAAAAAGCAAAGGGAAAAAAAGCAATGAGGAAAGCTACAAAAAAAAAATACAAAAACACAACAAAAAGTCCCTATAAAAAAGACAAAAAGAGACAAAAACATGAGAAAATGCACCGACATTTTTTGTAGGTCTTAGCGTTCAAATGAGGCCAGAGGCTGTAAGTTGAACTGGAGAATATGTGCTTGGTTAAGGCGTGTATTGAGAGGTTAAAGCTGTAAACCAGAAATGACTATACAGTATGTTACTAGAAGTGCCTGCAGTATAACAGCTGCAGAGACACACGCTGTAAATCAATCAAGTATTAATCGGTAATCTAATGATGATGAATGAAAGCATCATACTTTAAAGTGATGGTTATAGGGTTGAATCAAAATTGCAAAGGCTGCTCTTTTAATACGCTGTTCTCTGAAAACAGCAAAATAACCTCTCCGTTTGTTGTAAAAGGTGCTACCCCTGTAGTTCTTCTTGCCGGCACTGCAATGTTAATCCTCCATATGGATAGTACTTCATGAAGTAGATATTTTACAGAAGACAAAAATGAGAGCTTGTTTGTGCACCTTTGTTGGTCTCAGCTTGCACAATCATCTTATACTTTCTTCACTTCATGGAGAATCAGTTCTCACGACTGTTTTCACTCAAAGTCAGTTTGTAAAATGTCAGATCTGAAGCTGATCCAGTTTGGATCTAAATGACCACAACTTTAAACTATGTGTGGGCCTAGAGCCGCTCATAAACTGGCAACTCACCTCAGTTATGTTCCCTCACAAATGTAATAAAGACGTTCCAAAAACATCCTCCTATACAAGAAACGCTGTACTCTGATTTGCAAAATTTTGCATCGAACAAATGTTTGACATGTTATGCGTTTTCCACTGCACAGGTAATCTGAAACTTTTGTGTCCTAGCTACATATGGTTCTAGTTTATTTTCTCCTTCCATCTCTGCAAAACAACTGATTTCTACTCAAAAAAAGCATTGATTTCAGCATAAGTGTTTTTATTATTGAAAATAACTCCATTAACATGAGAGTTTACTATTAAAACTGAGTACACATGGCAAAAAAATAACCTGGAATGTTCTGCAGTGTGGCTTTAAATATTGATTTATCCACAGAAACTTGACCACTAGTGCTTCTCAAAACAGACTGAATCTGTGACTTTACTAATCTGATGATTCTTTATAAGTGCAGCTTTTAGATTCACCTAATTTAGGTCTGCAATAAAAGGTGTGGCAGAAGTGATCAATTTAAGATAAAAAATAGGAAATAACAAAATATATTTTACATCAATCCTGTTACAGTGGAGAAGCAAGTACAGATATAGTACTCCAAAGGCACTAATGCTCTCCTAAGATGGCTTCCAAAGTTGTAAAACAAAAAGAAGAAAGATGCCGTATCGAAAGAATACAAATAAAACACTTTTACTTCACTTTCCATCACTGCAGTATATTGAATACAGATGTTTTCTGCGTATGCTGTTTCTTTATTTGCTGAATGGCGAGAATGATACAAAAATATAAAATATGTTCAAGCAAAATAGAAATCTCACAGAAGCATAAAGTCACATTTCGAAGCTGCCGGGGCTCAATCGCTGCAATACTTACTCAGCATTATTGATATGGCTCAAATAGATGCATGTACTAAAAATAACATAGGCTACGTTACTGACGTGGATTACATTGTGCGTCAGGGAGAGGAAATTCCTAATCTGGACGACTATAATCTAGTCCATGTGTGCGAGTGTGATATATGAACTCGGTGCCTTCCTCACTCCCATGCTCCTCCAGTGGCCTACAAAGACACACACACTGACTCCCAAGTCTAACGCAAGGCCATTTCAGTGCATGCTATTGTGCAACCTTTTACCTAATTTATGATCCCATTCTTTCTGTCCACATTTTTCATGACACCTTGGACCCAGTTATCTTTAGGATTGGCACAGATAGTTCTCGGTTTGGCCTGTCCTGCCCTTTTCTTCATCAAAAGCCTGCAAACAAAAGAAGAAACACAATCACAAAAACCTGCGCCAAAACGCATAAAAAGAACATTGGATGTGCTAAACTCACACGACGGCTCTGATGTTGCAATCGCCATCTGTTTCCTGCATCCTGTAATGCTCGATGTGCCTCTTCATGCTGGACCTCATCTTGCGCACATATCCCAGGCAGCAGTTCCCGAAAGAGCCTGTGAGGGATTGAGACAGTTTGGACAAGCACTTAGCAAAATATAAACATCCTCATCTGACCCTTGTGATGATGAATTAAGAAAGAGAAAGTGTTTAAACGGACGCTGTTAGGAGTTCAAGCCAAAGTATTTCATTCCCTATTAAGTTAGAAAGGCATTTTTACAATCCTGTCTGCTGGCCCGCTGACAGCTTGCACAATGCCTGGTTTGTTGTATGGATTTGCTAATTGGATTGTTATTTATTGTGTTGTCTTTATGAGGGAGTTTATGGCTTTAAGAGCAGAGCAGGAGTGGATAGTCATTAAGTGAGAATATTCATTTTAAAACAGCATAACAAAATAAAGTACCAAAATGACCCTTTTGAAAAGTTTACACACCCCAGTTCCTAACACTGTGTATTGCCCCCTTTATCATCAATGACAGCTTGAAGTCTTTTGTGGTCATTGTGGAGAAGGTGCTGTATGTAATCTGATGGCCCATTCTGGAGGCAAAAAGCCTCCAGTTCCTGTATGTTCCTGGGCTGTTTTGCATGTGTCTTGCATGTACTGCATGTTTGAACTCTCCCCACAGTGGCTCAATGATATTGAGGTCAGGACACTGTGATAGCCACGAACTTCACTTTATTCTGCTGGAGCCAGTGGCATCAGCAAACCACCTCCATATTTCACAGTATGTGCACATTTAATCATAGCCCTTGAGGAATTTACAGGAACTGGAGGCTTTTTGCCAAGAAGAATGGGCCGCTTTACCATTATATTACATACAGAACCTTCTCCGTAACTACCACAAAGGACTCCAAGCTGTCATTGATGCTAAAGGGGGAAATACACAGTATTAGGAACTAGGGTGTGTCAACTTTTCAACAGGGTCATTTTGGTATTCTATTTTGTTATGGTGATTTGGCTTCACAACATCACTGACCATAAGTGACTAAAGTTGTTTTCATTCATATTCTTTGAGAAAAGACCCAAAAAATAAAATAAAAAATCCACCAGGTTGTGTCAACTTATTGGCACAACTGTAGATCTACATAGGAATATACTATGTCTAAACTGGTTGTTGTAAACCATCCAACATAAAAGCTAATAAAAATCACCTCTTGTTAAAATTGCAGATGACCCTGAGTATCACCTGAAGCCCCGGGACCACCAGTAATAAACATACCACAGTGTGAGAATCACTGGTCTGTTATGACCAGACAAGCGCTTTGCCCGATTTACAATCCTATCAAATAAAATCAATGGGACAAAATAAGTTAGCAGAAACACGCAGTAACAAAGAGCCAACCATGGCTTTTTAACACTAATGTTCAGACAAGCAGTGATTTAACTTAGGAGGGCCTTATTGACTTTCCACTTATCACTGGTTGTACAATGTCTGGTTTGTTAGTGGATTTACTGATTGGATTGTTACGTCGTCTTCGACCTGTGTGGGTGAATTTGAGGTTTAAGGAGCTTAAATGGCTTAAGTAAATGACAATTTGGATCTTTATAAGACTTACCCTGTTCTTTGTGACCCTGATGTGAACTCTGTTACTTAAAAGCCATGGCAGATTACATTGGCTTATAGTTCAGTTGACTGTAATATACTGTACTTGCAAAGGGACTGAAAATTCACGATAAATTTCAAACTCCCAAGGGGAACTTTAGCTCGGAAATTTTGGGAGTTTTCAAAAATTACAAACGCTTAAATAAACATGATATTTTTGCATATTTCGTTGAACAAATAAATATATAAATATAAATATATATATACATATATATATAAATGCATATTTTTGAAGCACAGAACATGCATCTGACTTGCCCACCGACCCATACAAGAAGTGAGGCCCCATCATAACACACTTTCCTAAACCTACTTTCTGCTTAATAACCTTTCTAATAAGAGGTGGGACAAACGGAAACGTTTTATTGGATGATTTTGTTTTATCACACTCTGATTAAATTCACCCGTCTCTAACTAAGATGATGACAAACAGTGACCAGTACTGCTGTACGAGTGGATAGGACCTGTGTCTGACACTGTACTGCATTAAACAGAACAGATCTAAAATATATAACAATCTCTGCAGACTGACACATAGGCAAAGTCTCTTAAAACAATATGTTTGTTGGGTAGGGACAGTGCAAGTTAATGAACAAGCCACACCGGATTGTAGCCTTGGGCTAATTTCCATCCGTCGTCCCCCATGTGCACTCTTAAACACACTCATTCATCCTGACCTATTGTACATGTTTTTAGTGGTAGGGGAAACCGGAGTACCCGGAGGAAACCTACGCAGACACGGGGAGAACATGCAAACTCCACACAGAAAGGCCCTGGCCATGGTGGGAATCGAACCCGGACCTTCTAGCTGTGAAGCACGAACGCTAACCGCTGTACTACCGTGCCGCCCATACACACTACTGTGTGTATTGCAATATATAATATTGCAATACACACGGCACACACTTGGTGAGTATATGCAAGATGTGTAGAATGAGTCTGATCCATTTCCAAAAGCCTTTCTTTGTATCGGCCACAACCTAAAACACTGTCCTCTAGAAACCCTGGTGCTCTTTTATTCTCTGCTGTGATAGATATTTCAATGTATAACTATTAAATCAAATGTCTTGCATCAGTTTAAATCTGTCCGTAAAGAAGCAACCTTCAGTTGTGTTAATTCCATGGAAAATTTCCAACACTGAAAATTCCCACACTGTCAATTTATTGTCTTTATGAAAGAGACCATAACCATATTTTTGCATCTATCAAATTAGTATACGCTTAAAATGTATGGAGTAAGTTATAATAAGACGACCTATTCAGGAGTGCTTGCACGTGTACCAGCACAAAAATATTTATGTTATAGATTTTCAAACTCCCTATGATTGAAAACACAAGTATTAATTGTTATCAATAGTTCTCTCTGGATTTCAATATGAAAATGTTTGAGAGAAAAAAATGTAAGGGAAAAAAACCAAAACATGAACAAAATAAATTGAAAATGACATCATTTTAATCACCCATATTGAATGCATTATATTGAATTGATCGCAGCTGCTTACCCTGGGCTGTGCTGAGACACAGGCAGGTCAGGAGCAGAAGCAAAATCACCACTTGGACCTTCATGTTGATCGCTGCTTCACTGCAACAAAATGGTTCAATCACGCACAAGGGCACATCAGTAATAGTTGCAGTATCTTCCACCCCCTGTTTGCTGCATGTCCCATTTCTGAATTTCCCGTCTGTCTTGGCTCCTGAATCTAAAGGTTACCAATCTGACCCTTGATAAAGTTGTTTACTGTGTGCTGTGCTTCCAGGCCACATCCTTGCCAAAATGCCTGCACTTAAAACTTATGCTGGGTTTTAGATATGCAATGAAAAGAAAGAAAATTAAAAAACAAAACAGTTAATGGACAAAATTATAAAAATAATGTGAAAAATCTGCAAATATTTTAGTGAGTAAAATTATTTGTCACAATAAAATGCTCACACAACAGTCATGCTCCTACAAGAATAATAAAAACTCCAGGAAAAATAAAGTACAATCATGCAGAAAATACCTGTCAGTGCTCAAAGTCTCATTAAATATCCTCTGCAAAAGACTTGTCGTTCCAGTGCCTCTGTTTTCTTCTGTGCTCCTGATATGTGCCCACCCCGTGTTAAGCTCCCCCTCCGTCTTGTCAACACTTTTACCAGTACAGGCCCCAAGTGAAACTTGAACTTCTGCACATATGACTTTTGTTCAGGCTCGTCTTGGTTAACACTGTTGAGGGAGTCTCTCGTCGCACCCCCATCGTGTTCCTATCCCCTTCTGTTTTTCAATAGCCTTCAATCTCTTTGGATAAATGCTTGTGGCGTCAGAGTCATGTTAAATAAGCAATAGCACTTCCCTCAATTACCGTATTTGTACTGAAAGAAATTGTCTTTTAGTCTTACTAATACACCTTGAACTTTTGCACATTTTGTCATGTTTACAACCATAAATATAAAGATTTTATTTTGATTTTTGTTTTACTGAAAGTTCACACACAAGTAACAGACAACTGTGAAGTGAAGGCAAAATGATACATGATTCTGTTATTTTTCAAAAAATATAAAACCGAAAAGTGGGGCGTGCATAAGTATTCATACAGCATGAATTAATACTTTGTGGAACCCCCTTTTCCTGCAATAACAGCAGTAAGTCTTCTGGGGTATGACTCTACAAGGTTTGCACATCTAGAGACTGACATTTTAGCTCATTCCTCTTTACAAAACAACTCAAGCTCTGTCAAATTAGAAGGAGAGCGTTTGTGAACAGCAGTTTTCAGGTCTTTCCACAGATTTTCAATAGGATTTAGGTCAGGACTTTGACTGGGCCATTCTAACACATTAATATGTTTGTTTTTAAACCATTCCATTGTAGATTTAGCTTTGTGTTTAGGGTCATTGTCCTGCTGGAAGGTGAATCTCTGCCCCAGCCTCAATTCTCTTGTTGACTCCAGCAGGTTTTCCTCCAAAATGTCTCTGTATTTGGCTCCATCCATCTTCCCAATTATTCTCACAATCTTCCCAGTCCCCGCTGAGGAAAAGTAGACCCATAGCATGATGCTCCCCCCATCATATTTGACACTGGGGATGGTTCACTCAGGACGATGAGCAGTGTTAGGTTTGCTCCATACATAACGTTTTGCATTTGGGCCACATGGAAGAAACCTATATAAACATATATGTTTTGATATAGGTTTTGATATAGGTTTTGAATATATGTGACATATATAAAATTGGCCGTTTTCCTATATGTCATGTACATATATGTACATATATGTGTGCATATATGTACATATATGTGTGCATATATGTGTACATATATGTACACATATATGCACACATATATGTGTACATATATGTACACATATATGTACACATATATGCACACATATATGTACATGACATATAGGAAAACGGCCAATTTTATATATGTCACATAAATATGTGTACATATATGCACCTATATGTACATATATGTACATGACATATAGGAAAACGGCCAATTTTATATATGTCACATAAATATGTGTACATATATGCACCTATATAATTTTTTTTGTAAAATGATTAAAATCCATAATTACTAGGCAACATAAATAAAAGCCCAACATGTACAAATTTACATTATTTATTTACAATCAAATAGTACAAGAACAAAAATAAGAAAAAACTGAATAGAAAAAACAATATCTAAAATGGTAGTGTTTTAACCAAGATTAGTTAAAAACACTACCATTTTTAAGATTGGTTGTTTTAACCAATAGATCGGTTGGACACCAACCAGATTGGTTAAATTTAACCAAACAAATGGAACCATTAATATTGGTTAATACTTCTGTGAATTTAATTCTAGTACCCAAATCAAATAATGTACCAACCAAGGTTATACCTCCAGTGCTGTTTGTCTTAAGTTTAGGTTTAGGTTTAGTTTATTTTCAAATAAGTCTTCCGACTGCAATTCAACAATAGTACACATATGTAAAACAATTTATAAGTGTAGTTAGGGTTGTTTGTTGGTTATAACACAAAAGGCAGTATCACAAACAGTTGTTTCAATAGACTCGTCATAGTTTGGCTTTAAGCAGTCAAAACAACCTCTGAACAATTTAAAGCAAACATCTTACATGTATGCAGTGACAATAAAATGTATTATTACTTGATTTGTCAATCTGGATGCTCATTGGTTGAAACGCTATCACGTAAAACATTGTATAAAGATTACATTAACCCGGAGGTGAATGTCACTTCTGCACCACTGGAAGTGCATATTGATCGAGCTTTTATGCACTTCTGAAAAAATATTTTATTGTTTTAGTGTCTGAATACGAGAGAGTCCAGAATCTGGTCAAAACCTAAACTTGTGGAAAAGTTAATGCAAACATGTTGCCTGTATCCGACTTTTGGACTGTTTTTGGTACTTATTGCCACAGCATAAACTCCAATGCCACAATGTGATTTAAACAATCTCAACAACTTCCACAGTTCATTTACATATCAGGCAATCCCCTTTTTTGTTTGTTTTTTTCAAAATTGCTTTGATAAGTCCCAGGAGTTCTTTCACCCTTGCAGTCAACACATCATATGGTGTGGTGATGCCATACACACCCTTCTGTAGGAATGTCCGAAGCAGGGAGTCCAGCAGGTAGATTACCTCCTCATAGAGGTGGCATTAGTCCTTGGCTGCCATCACTGTCTCCAATACTTGGGGCTGGCAGGTGACCCCTCTCCACCGGTTTCCTTTGATTGGCAAAGGTCTGTCCCATGCTGGAATGAGAATAGAAGCAAACAATGTTTATTGCATTTCTGGGGAACAAACAATTATTTAAGCATGCTAGCTCTAATCTCCATGAAAGTATAAATCAGGACTTTTAAGTAAGGACACTAATGTTGTGTTTCTATTAAGCCCAGTGCCAGGTCAACCCTGATACAGACATGCCAACACAAACATGGTGAAAAAGGTTCCATTCAGGTTCTGTACAACAGAAAATATACTGTCTTCTATAATAATGGATTTAAATGAAAACTAAGGTGGTTAAAGTATTATTATACTTTTGATTTTTAAATATAGATTTTAAATTCCATATCTATGGAAACGCTATGTACTGTAGTGCACTTCTATTCAGTGAACAAAGTACTCTGCTTCTCATTTGCTACATCGTACATGCAAGGGTTTTTACTTAATAAAGGACTGCAGTTGTTGTGGGCGGCATTCCCACAGATGTGGACGCTGGAATACACATTAGTGAAGGAACAACAGAACGACAGGTTTTTTCAGAGGTGCCAAGACAAATAATACAACAAAGAAGCAAATAAAAGACAACTATGAAGGACTCTCACCTCCATTCCCACCGTGCACATGGTCCTTCAGAGCCGTCCTTAAGGTCCTGCAACATACACAACACATCAACATCAGTAAAAATTATCAACCACAGAGTTTAAAACAATGCCATATTAACATATAACATTATTATTAAATGGATAGAGTAATACTCACATAGTATTATTTGTCATTATACAACTGTACAACAAAATTAAACGTACCAGATGTAGAATTAGTCCTAAGCCGCTGCGTGGAAACCTGGCGGGCTGCCTTCAGTCTCCTTTGATCCTCTGAAACGGTAGCGCCTCCTGGGTTTGTCCCTATTACAGAGCGTTGTGTCCCGCAGTGGTCAGCTCCTCCACCTCCTCCATCCTCTTCCTCCTGCGCAGCTCCTTCCACGCCACATCTCGCTCCTTCTCCTCTGACACCATTATTCACCTGAGGGTCACAATATTTCTGTTTAATGTAAGAGTAAAATGTAAGAGGAATGGCACAACACAGCCACGCCATGAAAACATATATTAACTTGCATCAAAGGTTATTCAATTTCCTGATTGTGTAAACGCACCCATGACTCCTAGCTTTTCATTTTCTTATTTATTTCATTCAAAAGTGACATCATACAATCACAACAAATCCACCAAGCCAATACAGTATGAATGAAACGGAGCAGAGAAGAACATGTCTTATAATATCTGCCCCTTTAGTTACTTCACACTTTACATTTCATACTGTTGTCTTTTCTTTCACTACTGCCGCTCTTTTTTTTGTACATTCACAATGCAGATACAATGGATGCTCATGACCAAATATACAAAAAGAAAAAGTGG
Organism: Neogobius melanostomus; assembly: GCA_007210695.1. Taxonomy (NCBI): domain Eukaryota; kingdom Metazoa; phylum Chordata; class Actinopteri; order Gobiiformes; family Gobiidae; genus Neogobius; species Neogobius melanostomus. The sequence continues at coordinate 900,850 of VHKM01000113.1, read as the reverse complement.
ATCAAAATAAGAATTGCATATAATCTTACTAACAGGAGTAAAGTTACAAATAGTACAATTGGTTCAGGAGGCACACCCTTGATTTAATTCACTGTCATCTGATATGAAAAATTATAATTTTAACTATAACACTATAACAAAAATCAACACTCAGGCTTATAGAGAACCTGCATCTTTCTACATCTGTTATATATTAACATTACATTTTTTAGCGGGCCTATAAGACTTCTATAATGATTCAAATGTGTCTAAAAACGTTCAGAACAGAAGCTGCTGTAATCGGCACTGTTAAAAACAAAACAAAAATGTAAGTAACTAACCCACAGACATTTAACCAAACCAACAGCAACTTTATTGGCGCATAATCACTGATGCTGTACACGCGCTTTCATGCATACTATTAACTAGCATAACAAGACAAAGATAGACAGTGTTGTGTTCAAAGCTCTAAGTTGTACCTGCATCTCTCTGCTCTGACCGCGGTCACACGGGTTCTCCTCTCGCCGCAGTTCCCTCCATTGTTTAGCCACATAACGTTAGCTCCTGTCGCCTTTTCCTCTACCACAAGCAGCGCTGATATCGCCGCTATGCTATTCTGGCTGAAATCGCGGGTGGCTCGTGACTACAAAGACTTGGCGTGAGAATAGTACTACACTTAATAGACTCACCGTTCAAAGTTGTGTCCAGGACCAGATACGCCGATGCCTTTCTCCTGTCGCCGCCTTCCGCCTGTTTGAATTCTTCTTCGTTTCTGACAATGGGACTAAACAGCGCCAATTTTAGGTGGTGGCCAAAAATATACACTCTATGGGCCAAACTCATTTCTGACATGTTTTAGCCATTAAAATTGACTCAAAACACAGTGTTAATGTTTTTCAGGGACACATAACAAATTCATTCTAGATTTATTTTATTATTATTATATGCATTTGTTTATTCAATAAATCAATTTATATTGAGTTTTTAATATCTTCTATTTTCCATTTTGATTTTTATTCTATTTTCAAAAACTATTTTCTTTATTTTTAAGTAGTCCCGACAGAACTCCATGTTCATGTTCCTTGGGACCAAGCTGGGTTTCTATCCTGGTCCAGCATTCTTGCAGAGCCATAGGCATGCTCTATCACCAAAGTCTTATTCTGACTGTGATCGAAATATTCTTTTTTTTTTTTTTTCAAACTAATTGAAATCAAACAATTCGTTGAACTTATAAATGTGTTAACGTTTTGGTGAAACACGTACTAACATAGTTCTATTTTAGTCTTGTTTTGGTCCTGATGTAGTCTTTTTTTTAAGTCTTCTTTTGACGCAATTTGCTGAAAAACAATTTGTGTTTAATTAGAATGGAACATATCGTGTTGAAATGGTTTAGTGAAATATTGCAATAATATAATTATCACAATATTGTACAATATTACATAATTTGTTTAAGTTAGTTTTAGTTATTGCTTTGATAATAGAAAATATGAGCTAGGCATCATGTATGACAGTTGTTAAAGTGAGATAGGAGCTACAAAATGACTAGATCCTGCCATGAGCAACATAGGAGACATATGTTGTATGTACATATAGGGCTTATATGTGGATATAAAGAAGCAATACAGGAGACCTATGTAGCCTGTATATGCACATATAAGCACCTCAATTTTGCCTATATGTGGCATACATACGCATATATATATTATCATATATGTGCATATATGCTGTATATATGCACATATATGCACCTCAATTTTGCCTATATGTGGCATATATACGCATATATATTATCATATATGTGCATATATGCTGTATATATGCAGCATATGTGTGCATATATGCTGCATATAGGATTCATGTATGCGCATATATCCTCATATAGGTTCTTTCCAGGTTCAATTTTTGTCTCATCTGACCAAAGCACCTTCTTCCACATAGTAGCTGTGTCCTCCATATGACTTCTAGCAAACTTCAAACAGGATTTCTTATGGCCTCCTTTCAATAATGGCTTTCTTCTTGCCACTCGTCCATGAAGGCCAGATTTGTGTAGAGTACGACTTATAGTTGTCCCATGTACAGATTCCCCCAGCTCAGCGGCAGTACGTCGCAGCTCCTCCAGAGTTATCTTGGGGCACTTGGTTGCATTTCTTACCAGTGCTCTCCTTGTTCGGTCTGTTAGTTTAGGTGGACGCCCGTGTCTTGGTAAGTTCGCAGTGGTGCTATACTCTTAACATTTCAGAATGATGGATTGAACAGTGCTCCGCCTTCATGATGTTGCTGGATTTTAATCTAACCTAATTTTAGCTTGCCTGTTTTAATATAGGCCTTCTTAAATGTTAATACTTCTTAACACCGACTATTGGTTACACCACATACAGCTCCCACCTCAACTTTGTTATTTTGTCATAAACTGTTCTTTCCTCGGTCATTGTCATATTCAAACTCCATAAAACTCAAACCCCTATTACACATTTAGTAAAAAGGGTCCTCCCTGCTCATCGCACATATTCAATGTGCACAGCAATTCCAATCCAGATGCAGAGTCACCTGTGCCCTTCAATTTTTGTATCCCCTGTATATCCCCCTATCAAGCCAAAGCAGAACTACTTTGCTCAATTTGTTCAGAACTAAAAAAAAATCAATTAAATTAACTACGCCTCTCGATTGAAATGTTCTCTTTATAAAAGCACTTCTCAAGTTCACTAACACACTTTGTCCCCAGCTGATAAAGTAAGCAGAGTGGTTATATCTGTTGTGAAAGTGGATCTACACAGTGATACTTCGTTCTGTTGCCATAATAAACACAACCAAGACTGTGTGTGAGGCGCAGATTGCAGTATAAAAATGTAATTAAACAGTGTTGTCGAACACAGGCATTTACGCAAGTCTTCGTGGCAGTTTAGATAAGCCGCCCCAAGAGCTATTAGTGGTTACTCTGTACAATACCATTTACACAACTTCAGTCCAACCGCCAGATTACATAAAGTCTGCCCCCACAGGACTCGGTGAAACAAATCACACATGAAATCAAGTTAACCCTCTATTCATTTTACATTTTGAGAGGTTTGGAGATGGGCAAATCCCTAAAGGTCTCTGCCCTCGTGTATTGTGTGCAGTTGGATGGTGAGGATAACATAAATACCGCATAAGACAACTTACAACTTTGGATAACACATTGGTGACAGTGTATTGTCAATTACACCACATGAATACAGAGAACTGAAATTACTTTATGCTGGAGGCTCCTTTGGCATAATGCAGGATGCCGTACAGACGCTTAGGGCCATACCCCACAGTGATGCAGCAGGTCAGGATGCGCTCTACGCTCCCTGAAGGTGCACAGGACTAGGACTCTTGTGCTTCTCAGTTTGAGTAGGAAACAGTGACACTGATGTCCCTTCTTTGGATGTAGAGTGTGGACCAGCCCAGGTCAGGATAAACTTTATGTGCGCTCTCAGTAACTTAATGCTAGGTGTGCTCTGTGTGTTTTTTTTCTGCTTCTTCTGTAACACAGAATTGCATCAAAAGATATTATATTATATTTGCAATTGAGCATTTTTACATCTAACATAAAGTCCAGTCACCCAGGGTTGTTGACAGACTTGCTGGGGCAGAAGTTTTCAATGACCCCCTTCAATTTAGACTTGCTGGCTTGTTCATGGGCCTCGTATACGATCAATAGTTGTAATAATTATGACTTATGTTTATGACTGAGTGTCATAGGAGATTTTTCAGTAAAGTGTCGCACTGCCCTCTAGCGGTGAGCTGGCGCCCTGTATGCTTTTGTGTAGTCCATTCCTGAATCCACTATCGGCTGCTTTTGGCTTTTGGCCGATGATCCAGTCCGTGTTTCGCAGCGGCCCGCTCTGTGTCTCTCTGCAGCAGCAGGTCAGTCAGCACAAGTGCAAGTCATCCTGATACAGCCTTTTCAACTATTTAAATATTGTATTGCCCGACACAATAGTCAGCGCATTGAAAGAAACAGATAAAGGTGTGTCACAATAGTGCCGAGTCATTACTCGATAGTAAAGCTTGCCTCTAAGAAGCACATGGACGGACAAAACAGCAACATGAGCGCCAATGCCAAGATGTTTGACCAAGCCAAGACCCTCCGGCTCCACACCGGGAATCTAGTCAATCGGAGTCGGATGAAAAGGAAGTGCCCTGGCTCTCCCAGTGAGGAGGTGAGATAAAAATAACCTAATGTCCATTGTGCTGCAGTTGTCAACTGTGTGTTGGCACATTAGCTTCAGGCTAGCTTTACTCATGAGCTAGGTTTAGGAGAATAACTCAGTAACTACCTCATTATAAGCTCTATAACTCACAGCAAGAAAGTATTATAAGTAATATTCACCACATCATGTTTTATGTTTTTGTGTGTGTGTGTCTTATTTCAGTGAATAAAGTAACTGTGTTTGATCTTTGTTACTTCAGGTTCTGGATTTTGCTCAATTGTATAATTAAAGCCATGTGTTAATCTGTTATTTTGTTGATGACTCTTTCTAAAGATGTCATTTATTCATATCAGGTGTAAACTATCCTTTCAGCTGTTTTTAAAATGTAAGAGACACCTGTCTTGTTGCAGCTTCAAGACTGCATACAGGCTACACTGAGTGACTGGATTTCCCAGACCAAGCTGACTGCTAAGGTGAGCTTAAAGGAACCTTTATTAATTGATAAAATGAGCTCAATAATAATAATAATAATAATAATATCTGCATTGCAGTGTGTACGTGTTGATTGAATGAAAATTGTGTGGTTTGTTACGATTAGATCTCTTACAAGCAACTGATGTGCCAAGTCATTCACCAACCAGCTTTGATTTTCAAAGCTGGTTGGTGAATGAGTAAAAAGTGGTGGTGAACATTAAGGATGGCGCTGGTCAAACTGAAAGGGAGCTGTCAGAATAAATGTTCATGCTGTGTTGGCTGCTAAAGCCCATCAGATACATCAGGCCTGTGTTAGCGGGACTGGGGGTGGGTCCACAGATTAGGTCCATAAAGGTCTACTATACTGGTAAATACATCACTAACATTGTTAAATCATTCAAATAACCAAGGGTGGGGTAACCACAAAATAAATCATAGAAAATCCTGACACACCTACTACGTTTGTGAGTGACAGCTTGAATGTAAAGAAAAGGTTTCAACTTGCTTAAGTTCTGTTTGGTAAAGTGCAAAAAAAGTACAGTGTTTGGATAAGAGTTGGTTTCAACTTTAAGCAGTGTATTTTATGACAACAAACAAAAAACAATCCCTTCCCCATACAGGACTTTGAAGATACTCTGAACTGCTTCATTTCTGAAGCAGCAGATGCTGTAACACCTGAGGAGAGAGAGGAGCTTAAGGTTTCGGGTTAGTCATCCACAGCAGTGTAGAAAGTTTTTTTCATGTTTTTTTTCAATATAATACAATACAATTTTTTGTTTATTTACAGCCAAACTCTTTCTATGTGAGTCTGATAAATCTTCAATCAAAGATGCAGTTAAAATGGGTATGTTTAGTTGTAAATATATTATAAAAATGTAAATATTAAAGATACAACTGCATTTTAGTGATTTTTAAATGTGGATTGTGAATTGGATAAATCTCTCAACTCTTCTGGCAGTTCTTTTTCTTTTAAATAATTTTCTGTAATTCCTATATAATATGCCAACATATTTCTCAAAGTCACTTTGAACAAACCAGTTTCACTCTCTCCCACAGCCTGCCAGACACTGGCGGTGTCCCAGCTCGACTCTGTAATAATAGCGCCACCTGGGCCCCCAGAGGGAGAGAAACAGACTCTGTCCCACCTACAGCCGGCCTGGGAGGAGCTGGAGGGTCTGGTCCGGAGCCAGCAGATCGCAGCTATCGGCACTTCTGACTTGGACAAAGATCTGCTTGAACAGCTTTACAATTGGGCTCAGGTAAAAGTCGAGATAAAAGTGCTTTGCTCTGGACACATTTATGAATAATCCTTAAACATACACTTTCTGTGAGAAGGTGAAACCAAACAGTAACCAGGTGAACCTGGCGTCCTGCTGTGTGATGCCTCCTGATCTGACAGCCTTTGCAAAAGAATTTGACATTCAGCTGCTCACGCACAACGACCCTAAAGGTTTGTGTACATGTGTTTCAATCGTAACTTTTTTCTGCTCTGCCACTTAGAGGACTTTCAAAAAATAGGATATTTAGTTTGAGAGCATACAAAGAGAGCTGTTAGATAAATTTTTTTACCTGTGTGTTTACTGCTCAAGTGCATCCCACTCAAGTAGAACGGGTGCCTGTGTGTAAATGGACATTTAGTTTGTCCAAACAATTGTAAGTTACTATAGTGGTGAAGGAAATAAAACGCGACGTGATGTAAATTAAACCTCTTTTTGTCCTTGTCCAGAGCTCATGTCGGCAGCTGCATTCCAGCAGGCTCTGCAGGAGGGCACACAGGAGCTCAGTGTTGCCGACTGGAGACTGGAGTGGGTACTACGGTACTCCATTATTGTCAAGAGCAGAGGCATTATCAAGTCCAAAGGTTACCTTGTCAATGCAAAGAAGGCAAGCCCATAGGACAACCGACTAACGAAGATGCAGGGATGAAGCCATGTTGTTCATCATTTGTTTCACTTCAAACTACAGCAACTCTCGATCACGGATGTTGCCAATCACAATGATATTGCAATATTTTTTATACCACTGGCTAAGCAGTGGTATAAAAAATAGACTCCTGAAGAGACCATAAAGTGGAAGGACAATTTCCCTGAGCTCATTGGGACCATTTTATCCTTCATGTTGCCAGTGAAGCTCCCAGGCTCAGAAAGACAATCTTTTGACCTAGCTGTGAAGTGCCTCTGACTTCATCTTCCCAAATTTGTTGATATTTTCTGTTCTCTGAAATGGAGACAAACATGTAAATTATTTGTGTGAAGCCAGATTTTTATTATTTCAGTGTACATTTTATTGTGAAACACATCTGCATTCCGTCTTGGACAAAGGTTCTAATCAAGCTAAATAATGAATGAAGAAGAGATTCTGTGCTGCTGCTTTTAAGTTTAATATGTATTTTTCATATAAAAAGAGTTTAATTCATTGTTCACAATAAGACTACGAGATTAACACGAGCACAGAAAACATCATGCATTTTCTTATATTGCACTGGAAAATCTTTGAAAATACATAAAAGTAGTTTCAAATGAATATTAAATCAAGGCTGCTTTTCTACACAGGGTTTTGTTATCAGACAAAGCAGCTCTTCTACTGTACTGTAAATGCACTGTCATTATAATCTCTAGTTATCTGGATCCGTAATTGTTTTGTAAGACTTACGATGACATGAACAGGTCTGCCTGGTTTGAACAGTGTTTAGTAATATTGCCACAATTATAATGCATAGACAAGCCTAGGCTGATCTTACTGTCTGACCTGGATGAATCAATCGTTTGTATTGGACAGGTTACTCAATAGCAAATCTGTAAGTGAAAAACTTTTCATGAAACATACAATTAATTTAAACTTGCTGTCAATTATATACAAAAAAAGAAACAAATTGGATTAATCACACTTTAAAATTTGATTTATCACGATTGTTTGCAGTTGTAAATGTTACTATTTTATCATTATTAATACTAGGCTGGCATAAAACGCTCTAATTCAAAGCATTCACTCAGATTTCACTAACACATAATAACTTTTTAATAAATCTGTAAAAACCCAAGTGCAACAGTTTGTAAAGAAGTGTTCAGTCTGTCCAGTAACGCGTGCTCGAGATACAGGAGTGTGTTAGGACAAAACATATGATGCCATACATTTGCAATTAGTTAATTATGTTTTAATCAATTATTAAAGCTTTACATTTGACAGCTTTAATTTTAACATGCATTTTCTTTTGTCTCATCTTTTAATTATTATTATTAATTGAATTATGTCTTATTGTATAAATTGAGGCCCCATTCTTTGGAAATAGTTTTTCTTTCATTATTTTAAGTTTTTTGTTTTGTCAGATTACAACAACACTAAAACATAAAGCACATAAAGTAATGTAGGTGCTTGTATAATATATCTATGGTGCATTCATACAACATGTATTAACTGCGATTCTGTCACATGACCATATGGCGACCTCCGGCGGCGGCTGCTTACTACGTGTCTGCAAAGAATACTGTACTCAATTCGTTTTTTTTGTTTCGTTTTCTTTACTAACTGAACTTTATTTTTATTTTTACGTGTACTTTAAAAACGACTTCAAAGTCATATTATTAGACCTACTAATTTTGGCCACTTACGGTAACTCTAGCCAGATCTGCCCATCGAAACACTGGTTGTTTTCGACTCGTAAGGTCTGGCTCGAAAGCGGAAGTGGAGCTCCGTGAGCATCGTCCAAGATGGTGGCCACCAGGAGAGGAGTGCGTGTGAGCCCCACGAGTAAACAGACTCTGTTCCAGTCTCTGCTGCTCAGGTTTGTACGACAGAAATACACGCGATCAACCTGTTTGTGTCCTCATAGTCGTCTGAACATGTATAGTCGAGAATTAGCCAAAGACACACATAAGAGGCAGATGGAGCGCACCAGACTCACGTGGCAACGGCAGCAACGTCACAAGTTTGTAAACTTTAGTCAGTTGATAATACTACCATTGTTTCTATTACAGTAAAATTTATCATGATAATGTTAATGATGACATTGTCTGTTTTTCAGCTGTTCGTTTAAGCTGATTTCTGTTGCTACTTCCATTTTGGCACATCACACTTTATAAACCTAAGGAGATGTAATAAAAAACTGTAAAATACTCATGATAAAAGTCTTTCTGCCTTACAGTGGCTCAGATGTGATTGCCTGTAGTGATATGGTTGATGCTCCCCAGTTTTTAATCATACCAATTGTTGGTCATTGTTCGGCTACTGTAAATCGCTGTATGTTGCTCCCTGCAAGAAACATGGTGGATTTTAACCTCTTAACTGAGCACATTTACTCCAGTACTGCTTTACCCAAATCTAAAAGCTTCAACAACAACAAAAAGCATCAAAATAGTTACAAAAACAACGATGAAAATGCAATACAATGTGACATAAAGATGACGAAAACGCGACAAAGGGGTTAATCTTCGATCCTGAACTGTACTGTTATGGTTCCTTTTTCTTAGGCCACCCCATTGACCAGCCAAACCCCATCCTCTGCCCGAAGGACCAGAAGCGCTGCTAAACCCCCCGAGAGCCCCACTCAGAGCACTGTGGTGGAAGCCAGCGCCCAGCTCCAGAAGTTATCAGAAGCCGACGCTCTCCCAGCCTCTGCCAGAAAAAGATGCACCAGGGCATCAAGATTGCACAGCCCGGACAAGCCCTGCACCCCTGTGAGCTCCGTACACGAAGGGGACATATCCGATTTGGAGTCTTGCTGCTCTGCTGTGTCCGATATCGAACCGCCTGTAACGCGTAGAAGCACGAGGAGACCGCCGCGGACAGTGAACAAAGAGGAGGATGTCTCCGAGGTGGAGTCGTGTTCCTCTGTTGTTTCTGCATCGAAAGTTCGGAGGAGCACGAGGAAGAAGGCGATCCCAGGTGCTTCGGATTCTGCCAGTGAGGCGAAAGAAGACAAAACGGAGCCGGAGGCCACGCCTCAGAGAAACAAACGTGCAACGAGAGCAGCGAGTAGACAGCTGATTGAGGACTCAGAGGTGTCCGATGCCGACGGCGTTTCCAGAGATGCGCCAAAACCATCCCTGCGCAGGTCTACACGGGCGAGAAGAATACCTGATGTGGATGAGCCTTTGGAAAGCTCACAGTCCCCTGCCCCGACGACTCGCAGGACAAGAGCCTCAAGGTCAAAAGCCGAAACTGCCTCTGATGTCCCAATGTCATGTGACTCTGACGGTTTTGAATCGGGACCATACTACAGCAGGGCGACTCGAGGCCGAAGGGTGAAAGTGACTGATTCGGACTCTGACCTCACAGATGTGGGCAAAGGGACTCCTTGCAGCAGCAGGACAGGTTCCGGTAGTAGTAGAATTATAGAAAATGTGTCCGAAATGTCACCTAGAGGAGTTTGCATAGTCTTGGACAAAGTATTCGTTTCACCTGAACAAGAGGAGTCGATGGATGATTCAAGACTAGAACGCACAGTCATAGAGAAAGATGCTGACTGCACATTTACAGAGGAGAAAGATGAACATAACGCAACTGAAACGAAGCAGGAAGATGAAACCCCTTTAGAGAAATCTACAGCTGAAGAAAGTAGCATTATTTCTCCGGATGAGTCAGTGTCGGCGTTAGAGAAGGCTCCTGCTGACGAGCCTGCAGTAATCACAGTGGACCACCAGGAGGAGCTGCCTGCTGAGAGTTTGTTGAAGGAAGCTTCGGAGATGGAAACGATGCAGGAAACGGTCCAGGCACCTGAACCGTCAAAGCCGCTCCAGTCCGCCCTCGTAAACACAACGACAAGTGACTCCCAAATCACAGACAACAGGGATGAGGATATGGAAGTGGCTATTGTGGACACAGACACTGTAGACGAACAAAATCAGGAAGATGGTGATGTGGAGATGACGAGAGGGGAGGAAACAGAGGCGACTTCAGTGAGTGGAGAGGCCCAGCAAGTGGTCAAATCCATCCAAGAGTCTGAAATAGAAGAAGAGCCCCTTCAAGCCACATCCAGTCAGCAGTTCTCAGAGCAGCCACCTCAGGGCACTGTGACACAGAGTAAAACTGCCGTCAGCTTTTTAGACAGCAGCGAGGATGAGGATGATGACTTTGCGGATGAAAGTGGAGTGAGTTCTGGGGATGAGGGACTTGAGGATGTGGAAGGTAATGAGGAAACAGTCCAGTCCAGCAAGACAGAAGTTACTAAATCAGTTGAGGGACTTTTCATGATTGACACGAGGCCCGGGCAAGAGGCCGACGAGCAGTACTACCAGGACGGGCAGAGGGAGGACAGGGCTGTGCAGGAGGAGGCTGCGGAGGAAGAGGAGGACGAAGAGTTTGTGGATGAAGAGGGAGAGAGCGAAGATGATGATGCCGCAGATGTCCTCTTCTCGAGTAGGAACCCACAAGCGTAAGTATCAGCAGGTTCATACGTTCAAGAGAGGTTGTCGCCAGTCATCTTTGAGTTACTTTTAACAAAGAATGAATACTTGAGTACACCCTGGATTGCCAGTAGCCAAGACGGAACTATTTCTATTCTAAAAAAAGAGTGAAAGTGGTTTTCCTTGTTTGTTTTCTCATAGAATAAATTGATAACCCTCATGTATTGTCAGCCTGGACTTGGATAAAGTAAATATTGCATAGGGAGTTGTAAATAGAAAAAAATTAAGATGCTACTGGATAGCATCTTAATAATCAATGATGGCCAGTTTGATTTGTAATTTCTAACTTGTTTGTGTGTGTGCAAAATAGTGGCCTTACATTAATTCTTACCATGTTTATCTGTTTCAGCAAAGGCTTGTCCAGCCGTATCGACCCGGGAATCAGGATGAAGGAGCTCGGGGGTTTATACATCAGTTTTGATGGCAGTAAATCAAAACCTGTCTCCGGCTCACAACAAAAAACAAAGGGAAATAAGATCCAAGATGAGGTAAATAAGTAATTGATTTTCTCCTATTGAAGGTGATCCGGGCGGCAGCCTGAATAATAATAGTCATAGTTATGCAAGGGCGGCTAAACCCAATAACACCAGCTACACTTCTTTGGCCTTTTATCTGTAGGTACTGATGCGTCGTTGTTGTTGTTCACAGGTGATGAAGAAGAGCGTGATTGGTCCCGACTTTGCAAAGAAAGAAGCTGTGCCTCCTTACAAAGAATCCAAACATGCCCTCAAGCTCAAACATAGAGTAAGTTTCCACAAGTCACGCATTTTACACTTTTATCCAGAGCCACAGGGGGTTACAAATAGGTTGTGTTCGTGACATTTTAGAAGGTGATGTTATAGTTTCAGATCGAGGGAAGGGGCTTTTATAGCTGGATGAAGGGATTTTTGAAAGAAAAAAATGAACAAAAGCTCCTGCACACTCTTCTAAGGAATAGGCCTCCGTTTTTCCATACTGTGATATGTTCTTAGACGAGTTGATGCGTACCTGTCTGGTCTTTACGCGTGCGCTCAGTCACGGAAAAAGACCAATGATGTTGTCAGCATTTAGCCTCTCCTCCTCTCCTCTATGGGGCCAAACGGGGGTGAAGTTAGAAGCGACCCAGCTCTTCCATGTTTCCCCTATGGTTACGTGAGTAGTTACATGATGCAAGTATAGCTACACAAACTTAAACATGTTGATTTTGTAAGCGGATAAAAAGGGGAACTATATTGCAATGCGTAATAACACCGTAGGAGCATTTCGACGTCCGTGCCGTAATGTCGCGGACGTCGACACATTAACCACATTTTGACAGCTTCAAACAAACCTTTATTTATAAAGCATTTATACATTCATAAATGCAACGCTCTGCAGTTATAAAATGAATGCCATTTGTGATGCTAATGTTGCTAAATGACAACAAGAGCAACCTGCGCTCTCACTGACTAGTAATACAATCACACTGTTTGGGTGAATAATAAGGTATTTAGGTTCATTTACTTTTACTAACTTATGACCTATGGCAGCGCTCATCTTCCACCTTAAAAATATATTTGAATGTTTGTTTTTAGACTGAGAGGGCAAAGACGACGGGAGATTCCTGGTTTAACATGAAGGCCCCTGAGATCACACCGGAGCTTAAGGGAGACCTGCAGCTGCTGAGGATGAGGGGCTCAATGGACTCGAAACGTTTCTACAAAAAGAACGACAGAGATGGTTTCCCCAAATACTTCCAGGTTTGTAATTCAACATGTTTTAAATACCGTGGATGTGTGTCCTGTCGTACTGATCCTAAGCCGTCTGTGTCACAGATGGGGACTGTGGTGGACAGCCCAGTGGACTTCTATCATTCCCGCGTTTCTAAGAAGGACAGGAAGAGGACCATGGTGGAGGAGCTTCTGACAGATGCTGAATTCAGACAGTAAGTAAATAATACCCTAGGCATTCATTTAACTTATTTATGCAGTTTTTAATAGCAATGTGTTGTCTGCTCTAACCTTATGATAGAACTGTGCTTTTTCAATCGCTGTAATAATGCTCGTTTTCCTCTCATTTTCCTCCCAAGGACAAACAAAAAGAAGTTTCACGCGATCGTGTGGCAGAGAAGGCAGCGCAGGCAGCTGGCAGGAGGCACAAAAAGAAAAACAAATTCCACAATAAAAAGTAAACCTGAGGACTTAGTGCTTCAAGGCGTCGCTTGGAACAAGGCTTTTGGTGGATGCTGATAATACCTGCTTCATTTGTACAATAACTGCTCTGCTGTGCAGCGTCAATCATTTTGGACATTATATGTAAGAAAAGGACTGAATGAACAAGCTCATGCTGATATTTTTACCTTAATTATTATGGAAAAAGTGCATTCATTTAGTATTGCAAAATATCTTGTAAAACATGTTTTCAAATAAAAATGTAAAACATTTAATAATTTGCTAGACAACATAATTTAAATGCTCAATTAGTTTCACATAGTCCATACTGTATAAATAACAGATTGCCATGAAACATTAAATGACTGAGCCCTAATTCAAGATACATTTCTGTGTCTTCTGCTCTTTCATTTTGGATTACTTGGCTCTCATCTCTTAAATCTCCTCCTTTGTAGCACTGGCTCCCAGTCGTGGCTCTGAGCTACCTCCTTGTCTTCCTTTGTGTTGAGAGAGATGAGCCTTTACCAGCTGCAGCTTACATCCTCCATGTCGTTCTCCCACACACAACGCGGCGGCTTTGTTCTCCATCCAATTTCACACACGGCTTTGGAGATATTACGAAAACGTCTCTGTTTGGTTTCACCGTTGGGGCGGGTAAGAACCGGCCCAGTTGACGGTGGGAGGGAGGCGCTGCTGGTGGTGCCTTTGAACGAACCCTTCCAAAGTAGCACATTTCTATACGTAGATGCCAGAGAAGTCTTGGCTCGTATCAGTGAAGTCAGAGGTCACCTGATGCTTCATAAACCGCTCTGTGAGTGTGAAGGATCCTCTGCACTCGTCTGTGAATCTGCTCACTGTAGGACTGATTCGGCTCAACGGCCCCAAATCTGATAAAGCATAAACAAAGTTGATGTAAATGTAATGAATAAAATGCTGATGAACAGAGACATATTTCCTGTATAATATTTCTGGTACCCTTTACAAGGGTGCAGGTATTCACTTTGTCCACTAGTCTGTGCTCTAACATAAGCAGGCTCTAATCAGGGGGTCTAAACTCTTCATGGAGGGCCCTATGAAAGTGTAGAGACATACTGGTATGTATTTTGACTCATTTCTGAGATCAGTGAACACTTAAGAGATCATACGCCACCTTTGTTCAGGTGTAATGTTAAATCCGTCTCAAAATTCAACGAAAAGCCAACATTCAGAAATTTAGCCCCTGGGCCTAGTTTGGACGCCCCTGCTGTGAACCGTAAACATTTGCACATTTACGTACATCAATAACCATGAGACAACATGATTATTGATACTTATTTCATCTTTAAGTGCGTGTGTGTGTGTGTGCACCACTAAAGCCTGAAGTTGCCAGTCCTATATATAAGAACGTGAGGAGGCTGACTGCAGACCTTTAGGAAATAACCCTCTGACGGACAGACAGAAGTGAAGAGTAATAAATTTCAGTCTTGCGTCTGGACCACATTTATTTGTGCAGTGCGGGTCTATAAGAGAGCGCAGCCTGTGCCCTGCTCTCTGGGTTTTAATCTGTAATCATATAAACCTACCTGCTTCAAAAAGTCATCAAGGACAAATCATCCAGAGACATGAATAGACTGGGACACAGGGGCTTAGGGCCAAACACTGCCACCGGCATCTATCATTTAGACACCAGAGCACTGAGGGGAGACGTGCCCCACGCCCAGTTCCAGGGAATCTACACGGGGCGCTGTAATCTCCTGCCCTGCAACTGGTGTCGCGTTTTCAATTGTGAGAAAAGTATCATTCATTTCCTACAATTTACTTTGCGGTTTGAGATTGTCTATTGATTTTAATGTTTACTTATGGACTGAGCGCAGGAAAGGAGCAGCAACAAACAAACAGGACGGAACATCACTCCCCTTGGCGCTCAGCCGCAGCTGCCGTGATCGATGACAAGGTCCCTCTGAATGTATTAAAGCGTGCATCGGGTCAAATGCATCAGACTGCAGCTCAAACACAAATCAATACCATTTTCCTCTTTGTTTTCCCTTCGCTCGGCCTCCATTCTCAGTAATGAACAAACATGACAAGACATCAGCTTGTGTAATTTAAAAGGTGGAGGGGAATTCATCCTGGCTGTCGGGTGTGATCAAAATTAAAGATGGATGTGCATTTGAGAGCGCCTATACAGCACATGGTCCTGACGCACGAGTCCTTTAACTTTAGCTTTAGGGAGCTGGACAAACGATGGCGATAAACCATGAATAAAAAAGATCTATTCTAATGCACATGACACTATACAAAGGCCCATAAATGTGCACCTCTCTTTTAGAGAAGAGTGTCTCGCCGCTGAGGTGCTCTGGGACTTTGACACATTCAGGCTGGACTCGGCTGAGCTTTTGTGGAGAGCATCGTGTCTCGAGGAGGTCCCACGAGATGACCGGGTCCTCGCATCGCCAGACTTCATCTGAAAAACAAGAACAAGTGGAACAAAGAAAGCTCAGAGAGTGAAGGCTTGTTGCTTGATTCGGATTCAAGTGAGCGCTGCCCTTAACTACAGTTGTAATCTGTTATGAAAACACCCAGGTCATTTTTACTGACGCAGGCACCCGTTACTCATCAAGAGAACTGTTATTGGATTTGATATTGGATTATATTATGACAACATCTGTGCCACCCGTTGCAGTCTGCTTTTAATTATGTCTAAATGCTTTGTTTCTGAAGCGACAAGGACACTAGGCTGTGGAGGGTTTGAGCACTTCACCGTTACACTGTTATTCAGATAAGCCTCGAAAACAGCTCTGTGCAAATGACTTACTCTGTCTGTTCGCGGCCTGTAACTCCCCAGGAGAGAGGCATCTACAAGGACAAACACAAGTCTTATGCAAAAATAAGTCTGATGTAACAGCATTTAAATTGTTTTGTTCGCCTGTCTTAAATTTCTGAAGACATGGAAAAGAACAGACTTTCAGGGGTAAAGCGGAAGATCATTTAAACCTGTTCTACCTGTGTGATCTGCTTTAAAGATAATGCGCTGGGGCTCGCTACCATGTGGACGGTCATGTGGAGAGGAGAAAGGAGACTCCACCTGTGAGGTGTCAGTCGGCCAAGGAACCTGCCAGAAATACAATAATCAACACATCAGCTACAGTAAAACGTTAAAACGGTGATTGTGCCTCTTATAGAAACAGTTCTTAAACATGATAGAGTGTAGTTGTCTGAATGGACCTTCCTCTGTACCTCTTATACCAAGCATTTATATATTTTTTTTAATTTTTTGCAACCACTGTGAATCATTCATAGTGTCTCTCAATTATTCTTTATAGATCCTGGGTAGAGGCTTTGAATCTTACATTGATAGTGCATTCACTGTGAGGCCGTGCTACTTCATTAAACATCTATTTGTTAATTGCGGCTCAACTCTCAATTACCGGGGTTAATTGTCGACATTACTGTCCCACAGGAAAGGTGGGAAAACAGGCAGTTCTGTAATAATACGTCCGCTGTGGTCTGGAGAGCATCTTTTGGTGTTTCCAAAAGCAAACGACACAATTCCTCATCAGTTTCCATAATGTATGGCTGATGACTGAAACGGGTTTGATACGAATGAAAGACAAAAAAAAAAAAACAGGGGGAGGAGGTGGAAAACTAGGCTGTGCTTGTCCGCGTGTTCCCCCAGGCTTTCGGATCAGAAAATCAAGAGCCTTTTATATGCAAATCTACTGTTGGAGTGATGCAACTATAATTAAAGTGTTAATAAATAACAGTGCAGCGATCTAACTACAGGGCCGAGCTATTAAGGCAGTCCAGACCCCCTTGGTGAGAATAACAGGCCGTAATACAGGCATGTGTTTAATTACTTCTGTGGAGCCAGAATCCATCAGGTAAAAATAAGTTTTACATTTTCTTATGCCCTGCACTAAATCTGGTTTGTAGATTTTGTTTTTGGAAAATTGAAATCAATAATTTGCATTGGTTGTTCTGTGCAAAGTGACTAGTTTAAACGGTATTCAGCTGTTGTACATTAGTAACATTTGTTTTGGTCTGCTCTCTGGGTGGATTTAGTGGGACGTACGGAGGATGGGGGTTGGTTGCTGGAGGTCTTCTTGAAGAGGTGGGGCCCGAGCTGGAGGTGGCTGAGTCTCTGCCTGGTTTCGTCCGAGAGCTGGCACATCCTGCGGTGGGTGTACGGGGACAGCGCCCGTGCCCTGGAGGAAACGGTGGGCTGCAGGTATCCAGTGTCTCCACTCACTTCCACGGGAGCGAGTCTCTTCTGCTTTTGTTTAGACGCGGACCGGGGAGGAGGGCGCGTAGCTGTGGCAGTTTGAGAGTCGTTTGAGATCTTAGCCTTTATGCGCCGGAGTTCCTGTTCCCTTTTCCAAGTGCCAGAGGTCTCGTTGTCAACAGTCCTGGGACCTGGAGAGCTGGAGTGACAGAGTGGTTTGGAAGATGAAGACGTTTTTCCCGAAGCGTCAGGGGACATGGACGCTCTCAGCGGAGAAGGTTTGCTCTGGGAAAGAGAGAATGAAAAGAGTAAAATGTTAATATATTGTTCAAAGTCACTGAATAAAGGCAACACGCGAGCTTCGCCTCAGCAGTTTAGATCTCTCCATAGACCACACTCTTGTTCATTTATAGAAGAGTCAGCCATTTTAGCTATTAAAGGCAGCTGCTCTCGCTCTCAATTCAGACATGTTCTCCCTGGACACAAGCATTAAACCATTAGCTAAATCATTCAGCTTAAGTGTTACGACAACAGCAGCTCTGCCATGGAGACAACCTCCGCAGAATCACTCCAATAACTCTAATGGCCACTAACATCATTCTCCAAACGCAATATCCCACTTCCTGCGGGTAATGCCAACTGGGGATAAATAAGTTTAGATAAAATGTTAATTGCATTTGATGGCCATCTCTCGTCTAATACGATAAAGAGGCATTACCTGGCTGTAAAACAAAGATAATCAAAATGCTAATTAGAGGAATCACGACATTAAAAGTATTTTTAAGAGAAACTAAATGATGAATAAATCTTCATTAGAGCTGCCATTTGACTAATATTTAATTTAATAGAATTTATGAAGAGATTCTTTGCCCCAAACGCCGCCATCTTTGACTTCTTTGTCCTGAGAGCTGTCACCTCCTCAGTTGCAACAGAGATAAAAGCTTCTCTAATGTGAGGGACTAAGACACATCAAATGCTGTATTATAAAAAAGAATCTCAGAATAGGAAGACACTGCTGGTGCGGAGGTCTATGTCTCGATTAGAGCTTGATGGTTTGTCAAATGGGTGGGCAGGCAGTCAAGGAAATTCCAACGCTGAGGATCCATTAGGAGAGAAAATGGAGAAATTCTACTTTGTGACAGCCACCGCGGTGCTCTGATCCAGACAGCCCCTGGGGGCCAGGCGAGCAGTCTGACAATCTGCTTCGTTGTCAATGACATCCTATTTAAACAAATAGCTTAGCTTGGGTTGCAGCACCTGGGAAATTGTTGGGTGTTTGGCACAACATCCCCACCACTGTGTGATGGATGGCTCTTTGATGCCTTTAAGTGACACACTGCGGCAAACAAACACAGAAATACATCATAAATAGGATTATTACAAATAATGTTATGAAACCACACTGTGGTTTAGTCCTGCTGTGCGCCACAAGGTGACCCTCAGTTTAAGAAGCTTTGGTAAAACTGGTTTTGTGCCGAACCCACAGCTAGTGGGAAAAGTGAAAGAGGTTGAGCTATCAGCCTCACAGATCTGCCTCCGTGTAATTACATTCACAAGGAGTGAGCAGATACCCTTGAATCTGTACCCTTACGGACAGACAGTAGCCATAGCAACAATAGAGGGGGCCATGTATAGAGGAAGTGATGGGGACTGATAGCACTCATTAGACGTCTTAAAGAGGTTTTCACTGTGGTATTTTATACACTGAGCTGGCTCGTAGTGCTGAGAGTGTCGCTCAAACGCATTGGAACAGACACAGCCTCGAAAAACAAACTATTTATTTGACTTATGAGAGCTTCTTTGATGGATTCTAAACGTTTCGATTTTGACTAAGCTGTTTAGAGAGGCCATGGACAAACATCTAGAATCATTTATAAAGACGAGACGCTTTTGTGAAGTGCCGCACAGATGAGCAACAGACTACTTAGATAAACCTAGAGCAAACAAAAGCCTTCACAAATACGCTGCTATTGGTGTGGTGTGGAGAGGCCTATTAGATGTAATAAAAGAACGCACTTACAGGCGATGTGGGCTGGATGTCTACTGCACCGCTCTCCTGAATGACTGATGTGGTGGAAAACTCTACCTTGGGGGAGATCCCCTGGAGGTAACAGGCAATAAGAACATCACAGCATCTTTAACTTGGAGATAAAGACAAAAGTACAGATAACAGCACTGCTTGGACACCCAATTTACAACCACAAATCTTCAATCTACGCCTGACTTGAGAAAAACACATTTCAGAAGAGAAAAGGCTCCAGTGATGTTTAAATAATATGGCATTTGGAATGAGACATCTAAATTACTATGTAGGCCTCAAACACAAACACATAAAAGCAACGGTGAGTGGAGCAGTGTTTAAAGGCATTTAAATATACCAGTGAGTGCCCGGGAGGACAGGGGGTGGACAGGAAACATCTCAAATGCCAGTACACGCAAAACAATGGAGGAGAATGCAACGTAAATATTCATTTATAATGAAGGGGTAATTTACTTAATGTGTAGGGATCGAAAAGTTATGAATGTAAATGTATGGATGAAAAATAGGCAATTAAAAATAAAAGGCTAGAATATGATGCGTCACTTATATCAATAGCATACCTGTCTGTCAGAGCAGATATGCAACGGCAGAAAAGATATGGAGAACTTTAAGGTAATACCAACAAAAATGACTAGAGTTGACATTTTGATTAGGAAATGTAAAAACACAAACTGAGCCTACAGGAAAGGAGTGTGTCCTCTTCATCACTTTTTCTCGTTCTGCTGCATTTTCTCTGGATTTAAATTCTGGACCAGGGTACAAAAACTCTCTAGTTCTTTCTTCCAAGGTCGCCAATATCTCTCCCTCTAAAAAAACAAGATAAACAAACCCACAAAGTATGATTGACTTCAACTTGATGAACCGAGCCCATGATTAGAACGCATACCTGGAGGGACCATCTGAATCAGCTCAAAATGTGTCGTGTCAGCTAAGGAGAGCACAAACAAAACTGAGCTAATGATGGGAAACCCGGCTAATAGCCTATAAGCTTGCATAGCAAAGAGCCAGGCCTAAAGAGGGAGGAGCAAGTCCCAGCGGAGCATTTACCTTCAAGGAGGTCAGCCACATCAGCAGGGTCAATGACACCAGGGAAAATCTGAAATAGAGGGGGTACAGACAAAACAAATCAATACCTATAACAAGATAAGACAAATGGGCACTATCTAATGTTGTCATTCTCTCAGGGGAAAAAGGCATTTTACACCAGGTGATGCATTCTGCAAGGTTGAAGGCAGAAATAACTCAACGTAACAAAAGAGCAGCTGCTGTTAAGGCAAAAATACATTTGAAATATTTACTCAGCCTAATTGTGTATTGAATATTCTCACCTTCTCAAAGACCATCTTCTGATGGAAGTGCAAAGGGAACTCCGGGGGCACACAAGCAGTCTTCCTGTACTGGCCCAACATGCAGACACTGAAGTAGATGTTACTCAGTTTCTTCAGTAACAGCCCTGGGCATGTGACCTGCATTTGCATTTGGTTATAGTCAAAAGAGGAGCAATATCAACACTGTCTGTCTACAATATATCTATTAACTACTACAGGGTAAGGTCACCCAATAAATAGTCTAATAAATAATAATAAATAATACAGCTAATTACTTTCAGATTTATTTATTCAAATTTGACGTATCTAAGTTCATGGTTGACATTTCTGCCATCACACACTAGACTTTGTTTTAAGTCAAGTCTATCACCAAACTTGGAAGCCTGAGGCTAATAAAAGTAGTCTGAAGTGGGCAGCATTTTTGAACAGTTTGAACACCCCACAAGATATGCACTAAATGCGTTAGAGATTTATGACACGATTAGCTAAAGATAGAAAGAACGAAAATAGACACATCCAAGAGGTACTTAACTTGATCAGACTTAGGCTAGTTACAGCTATGCTAGCGTTAAATGGACCAGGATGTGATCTGATTATTACATTCTTTTTAACGGTCTATGGATCTGATGCTACTAGTTAGCGTTTATGTGACACTGAACAAGGTACCTACTGTATTAATCTCCAAAATGACGGTGCATTTGAGAGACCTCTTGTACATTTTGGTGGGCGACATGTTTTCTGGAGACATGCGTCCAACTTTTGAACAAACGACGTTGTCATAGCGGCGCAATAACAACACTGTGCAGCCGGATGCGAGTCATGTGACCTGAGCGTGGCCAATCATGAGGCTCGCCCAATACAAAATAAATAAATATCAAAACAACAACTTTAACAACAACAACAACAACAATATATATAAATATTATTGTTGTTTTTAATAATTATTAATAACAACTCCCATTGTTATTAATAATAATTATCAATAATAATTATTATTATTAATGCTAATACTACTACTACTACTAATAATAATAATAATAATAATAACTAAACACAACTTTTTCTTTTGAGGGACCAATATTTTTATTGTACAAGAACTGATTTAGTAATAATACTGCTATACAAAGACAGCATTTCAAGCATTTCAACCTAAACCCAAACCCTAACCCTAACATGCTGGTCCCACATGGTGGCACACTCAGGCTCAGGACTAACCCAACACCTGAACGTAATTTTGTTCTACAACTGTGCAATGACAAATAAAGCACTTAACTTTTCTTCCAGTCACACCATCTTTGCAAAGGAACAAGTGCATTTTCTCCAGTTCAGCTTTACCCAATACTTTAGCTTTACCCTATAGGCCAGTGTAACGCCTCATTTGATGTTTTTCTTTGCGTTTTTGGATATCATGGATATAATCTGCTCTGTTGTGCGTGTGTCCACACTTCGATCCGCTGCTATCACTTTATCACTTTATACACCTAGACATCTGTAAATATAATCCCGCTGTTCTATGTCAAATTGTTGTCGTCTTACCATATTTTACTTTTTATTTTTTATCTTATTTATTTTAATATATATATACAGTATATGCTTTATGTTGCACGTCTGCACAGAGAAAAAATCCTAGTTTGTGAACCTGCTCTCAAACAATGGCAATAAAAACTATTCTGATTCGGACTTTTTTGACATTTCGTTTCATTGCTTTTTTGTCACTTTGTTGACACTTTTCTGTTACTCTTTTGTGGCGTTTTTGTCCGTTTTTGTCATATTTTCGTCGCATTTCTGTCACTTTTTCGTCACATTTTGTCACATTTCCGTAATTTTTTTTGTCACTTTTGTATCAATTTTTTTGTCACCTTACTGTTATTATTTGGTTGCTTTTTTCTCTCGCATGTTTTTTGCATTTTTGTCACCTTTTTCAACTTTTTTGTTGCGTTCTCATCCTCGTTTTCGTCTCATTTTTGTCACTAGTTTTTTCAAGAAGCTTTTAGATTTGGGTAAAGCCAAACGGGAGAAAAGGGTTCAGGTGGGGTTAAGAGGTTAACACACGCACACAGATTAAAAGAAAAAAAAATATGCTGTACCTCCTTTTGCCCCAAATATACGACTGGAAGCTGCCCAATGAAGCTAGAATGCCTGATGACAATGACTGACCACTGAGTCCATCCCTGGCTTTCAATAATACATATTTATTGGTCACTTAAGAACTCGGGAGGATACTTCTTCTGGTTATAATCCTGTGGTACCAGCCATTGCACTGTTACAAATCTGTGAAAATAAGTCCTTATAGCTGGGGAGATGTGGAGATTCGGGAGGCAATGAAGTGTGAAGGATCCTCCTGCCACGGTGCTCTGAATTTTGATACAAGCTCAGTCTGTGTCTGTCTGTCTAGTGTTTGAAAGTCTTCTCCCTCTCTCTGTCAGTGGACCCTTCTCCCTTTCCATTAGTGTTGCCCATTGGGGACATTGGCTCAGAACTGGAAGTAAAAACATTAATACAAGATGTGAGAAAACAGCATGCGTGGTACGGCATAGAGCTAATGCAATGCTATACCTGTACTTTTGAATGGGAGTTGGTATGTTATCTTTCGTCAGGTTGTTGAGTTTGTAGTAATCTAAAAAGGTTCGAGCCACGTTCGTACCCAGTCTCATGTCTGAAGAAAACTGTGTTAGGAAAAGTGTCCATAATAGAAAAAAAACATATGCAAACACAAACATATAACAACAAATTGACTTGACTCAAAGTTGTAGCAAAGGATAAGAAAGTAAAGTGACCGCATGGTTTTAAAAAGTACTTTAAAAAAAAATCCTGTTTTTTAATTTGCAAAGTGAGGTGCAAACGCTTGTCAGAATTTTGCCAGATCACAAATTATACAAAAATGATGTCCTCGGCTACTTGTTTGCCACGACTGCTCTTGGGTCTGCGAACCAAAAAAGAACGACACACAAAATTACTTCTCAACTTGACGTATACTTAACAAAGTGAAACAAGTGTGCAGAAAAATGAGCAGCGTAAATCTGAAGCAACCGACTGCCGTATATGTGGTTCTAAATCAATGGCGTTTTACTCGCGTCAGCTAAACACATGAAGCTCAAATGAATCACACTAAAGCAATTACTTACACTGAACCCTTATTTAAATGCAGAGGTAATGGCACACAACACTGCGCTGCCCAATCGTCTCTCACTACATTAGGGGCAATATCAATAACCCCTCTACTTTTATAAAGGTGTCCGGGAGAGTGCAGTTGCTAAGCCTGAGATCATTAGGAGGCCAAGGCAAGTAATGATAACAATCAGACACATATAATGAAGCACTGGCGGACAATGGCGACAGCAGCAATGTTTCCAATCACAAGACCGAGAATACAGCAAATACAGATAAATAAGAACCATGCCAGTAACACAAGTAGATTGCATCGTGTCACTAAGGCAAGAAAGCTATCAATAACTTGCTGTCAATCAAGACTCACATCCATCTGTGTACAAAATATTGCACACAGTGATCAGCCGTAACAGTATGACCACTATAGTAAAAGCACGGATGGAGGTGGCTGTGATACGTCACAAAGCAAGTCAGCAAGAAGGTTATGGGTTCAATTCCCAGTCCAGGTGGAGCATCGCCCCGACCAAACCAAGAGCTCACACAAACGTTATAAATGTGAGGCATATGCTACAATGACCACTATTATGAGGTGGTCATTATGCTTTGCTAGAGCTATGCCCTCTCTACTTTAGAGATTATGTATTATGTAAAATTGACTTTTTCAAGCTTTATATCATGTTATTACGTCATTCCCTCATTAAACACATGCCTGGAGTGTTGCCTTGGCTCATTCACATATTTTTGAGTAATCAGTAAAAACTTAGACGGCAGCCATTTTAGGTGTAGCTATGCCTCAGTCCTCCTAGGAACGCCCCCACCTCCTGGAGACGCCTCTGGACCTTTTGTCACCAGCCAAGCCACCAACCACTGCTCCTCAGCTCAGCAGAGCCCCCTCCCCGCACAGTGTTGTTGTTTAGATGCCACAGCAGTGTGCTGAAGGGGGCGTGTCGGAAAGCTTCTTAAAGAGACAGAGGCCTATTTCAAGACGTTCAGTACAGCCATTTTGAGAGAGCAATTTTATTCAAGGCAGTTATTTTAATTTACTGCATATACAGACCAACAGAAGGTTACGTCATCATTGTAGTATGCTATAGACTGGTGCTATGTGATTGAAAAAAGCATAATACCCCCTCTTTAACACAATCATTAGTTTTTCTCAATTCTTCACTAGGCGTGACACAACCATGATCTGTCACTTTCCTTTGCCATTACCTTGTTGAGACTCAGATATGGACTATCCATCTGTCAAAGTCGTATGATTGAAACAAATAGCACGTAAGAAAAAGTTAGTATTTATTTTTCATCCATTTCCTTGTAATGACCAAAAATAACCTCTGCTACATAAATCCTTGTAGCTATAAAGGTGAAAAGCTCTCATCCTAAAAGCTGTTAACTTCTAACCCATCTATCCTTGCCTTAATGGGCTGTCTGCGCCTACACTTCAGGCTTAATAGTTTGTCAAGTTTCAACAATACACTTAACACACACACAAGAGTATACAAGTGTCAAATTGTACAAAGAAGTTGCTCTTTAGTGCGTCATCACCTTGGCCTTTGAAAGCGTGTTTTTGCATATGTTCAGAAGTCTGGGCAGAACTTCACTGTTCTCACTGCAGGCTGATAGCAAGCAACACTCTCCGCAGGGCGCCAGAGTCTGTGTTTGTGGCCCATCTGTTCGTCCAGCATCAGGCCAGTGCTGTGTGGAGGTTCTCACAAAACGAGAACCTCACTCTCCGCTAAGTTAATAACGGAGAGCACAAACAAACTCCTTGTTATAACGTTTCGCCACAAAGCATGCAGCTTCACACAAAGGCCTGGACTGTTTGGATTATGTATTTCAGGTTAGGCATGTCATTAAACTAGTTTGTAGATACTTACGTCAATCTAAAAAAAAAAAAAACTTTAGAAATGTGCCTGTTAATTTAACTAAAGGTTTAAAAATGACAGAATATAAGTGCTGTATATAGGCTACTGTATCATTAGGTCTTTGCTTGCAAACATTTATTCAGAAGTAGTTGATTATTTATTCGTTAATTCATAATTGTGTTTGTATGCTTTGCAGGGCTGCCTTTTTATACAGTGTTACCGTGGCTTCATCTTTGATTGTTGATGAGTTGAAGTGATGATACAAAATCCAGATTAGTGTAGTGTAAGCAAAGGTACCTGATCCCTGCCCTTACAATCCAAAGAAACCTGAAGAAGTAAGTAATAGATACAGGGCAGCCTACTCATTAATAGTTCTATGCTCAAGGATGCAAACAAGGCTTCAAAAACTTCATTTGAGGCTTCTTTACACTTAAGTTTATTAACAATGGAGCATTAATCCCTGATCTAAATTTCTGGTTTGAGCACAGGAATGTGTATGAGTGTGTGCTATTGTGAGGTCTGTGCAATTCTTTTACTTTTGAAATAAAATGCCCTGTGCCTAAGTCCACTCCTGTCGTTCACCCTCTAGACAGTATCGTGACCTCGGGAAAGTTTTTGGTGTTCTCCTCTATTTCCTGTCATCACCAGCTCCCGGTGCCAGTCCAGAGCTCTTTGGCCAAGCACGCACAGCGACAAAAATATCTCCCAGATCCCAATGAGCACAGATGGCCTCTCAGCTTGGCTTGTCACGACTCAACATCTATTACAGCAGGTTTGGTGATGGACGGTCAGCTCCTAAAGGTAGCCGGATGTGGAGGGAGACACAGAGGATGCCCTGGCGGCTGCATATTCCGCTGCTGTGGGGGAACCGCGCCTTCTGGAACATGGATGCCTCGACAGCAGGAAGCGCGAGGAGTGAGAGCCAGGTAACAGTGGGCGGCCTAGAGGGGAGCTTGTATAGGTGTGTGCAACTGGAAAACCACAATCCTGGCAAAAAAAAATCACACTAAAGAAACTACTTTGAACATTCACTGTTGAGGAAAATGCGTCATCAGCATCTCCAGCGGTGATCATTACGCGTCATTACTGTTAGGCAGGGAAAAGGTCAAAGACATACAGCTGTCACGGAGGCGTGTCAGGTCCGAACATCTCTGCACAAATAATGGAGGGGTGTGATCAATAACAGGTCATTGTCACGGCTCAAGGGCATGCCAGCTTAGGCTCTGATGAGATACGAGCGGCGCAAGACAAAAGGGGACGGTCATTACGTGTTTACTGCAGCTGTTTACTGTCAACGCGGCATTTAGCGGATTTCAGCATCGCGTCCCCAGTGCCTGGTCCTGCAGACAGACAGACAAGGTGACGATCAGACAACAAGGCCTCTGGTGGTAAAAGCAACAAGACATGGGCAAAATGCTGTCCAGATTGGAGAGTTAACAGGAGACAAGAGAGAGGACATTCAGGCCATCAATACAGGCCACTGACAGCTCCTGTCACAGCCCTGACACTCGGGCAACTAATTATCAATGCTAATTAAGAGGTGAAACAACAGCAGCGATACAGAAAGAGGCATTTTTGTACCCAGTAGGCATTCTGGGAATCAAAGACCATCAGGGAGAACAACAGACTGATTTAAATATTTTATGTGAGGGACAGTCGCTGCCAATAACATGATTTATAACAAACAAAATATTAAAGTTTCCTGAAGTAAACAAAAGTGATGCATTGCCCACTATTGTATATTGCCCCCAAACCAAAACATGCTACATTTTTAGAAAAGTATTTAAAAAACACAGATGTATTTATTCTAAATATGGCAGACTCATGTTGTATTCCCTCAATGCGCTTACGTTTAAAACTTTGTCAGAACATGTCACAATCCTCAACACCTGACTCCATTATTCCAGGTACAGGCCAAACAACTGGGGGAGCGTGCTGATATGTGCAGCTCTGTGAAGGAGCCTGTTCACCTGAGCACACTAACAATATTTGTGCAATTGCCTGTGTGTAAAACCATGTTCCCTGCTGCAGAGTGAGCTCCTATCCATTTGGCCATATCAGTGGGATGTGATGTGTATGATGTGCGCTAGTGAAGCATATCTGCCTCCAAGCCATTTCATTTGCATACTTGTCACAGCCGATCCAGCAGCCGCACTGATGCTTTAGCGGCATCTCAGGAGTTTGCCGGGTACCTCCGCATTGCTTGCCGTGACTGTGCACTTCATTGGTATGTATGCTTCTGTGAGCTGGCCACATCCTTTTATTCTGTTGGAGAAGCACACAGCTTCTGATGAATAATGGGGATTATCAAACATGGACGCTTGGAAAGGGAATTCAGTGGTCTGTGGAAGTTTCTCAGCTGGCCATAAAAACCTTGTATCGCCAAAAAGACTGCGAAAATGCTTCAATATATGGTTGAGATGGCACACCATTGACAGACACAGATGGTGACCAAGCTTTGTATGCTGATTTTTTCAAAGTCAAGTTCCCACACGCACATGAATGAATAAAACTAATAGGATTCAGAGGTGTGGGGACAGAGTATTTGCCTACAGCTGAAACCACTGCGCTTTAAGCTCTGCATGAAGAAGCCATGCAGGAGCGGCGGATCGCCCACATTAAGCTCAAAGACACAGACAGGTGTGGGATGATTAAAGGACAAAGAGGAGAGGGACAGACAGAGGTTGTCCCCGCTGTTTGAGAGAAGAGCTTTCTCAGCTTGACTAGATGATATAATGAGCTGTTATCTTCTACGAGACGAGATGAGAGGAAAGGACAGACCAGAGGAGGACAGAAGGACATAAAGACACGGGTAGAGCAGGGGACACACAAATAATCACACACATGCACTATTTCATAAACGCCCTCAAACTGGGACTAAAGATGCAACTCTCAGAAAGGTTACCATTTCAATTTGAGTGGCGACAAGGCACAGCAGTGGATGGTGGCAAGGCTATGAGGGCATGTTATATTGCGGATGTGCTTATTATTTATTTGTCATGTATTAGTTTAGAGGGCAGTGAGCGAGGGCTGGGGCGTAGATCAGGTGAGCGAGGTGGGGGTGTGAATCAAGATGCTAAAGGTCTCTGTTGATGATTTGCATGCACCGTTGCGCCGACTGCCGGGGCGGAAAAAGCGACATGGTTGGTTCCTTCAACCTGCCTGACCCCAATCTCCACTATACACTGCGTCCCTGCGCACTGCGCCCACCCTGTAGAGCCCCTCCCCTCACGCCCACGCATCAAAACAAAACATGCACTCCCGGACCCACAGAAAGATCAAGTGCACCTCCCACCTGAGCACGGGCACATCCCAAACTGACCTTCAGGTGGAAATGTCTACAACAACAGGCAGCCACCGCTCTTATCAGTGCCCTGGACACACCGACAGGTCAACACAGAATCTGTTGGCAGTGGCACATCGCGCATCACGGCCTTGATGCAAGCAGTTAGATATTTTTAAGGTCAGGACAGATTATTTTTTTGTCATTGTTGAACAACCAAAGCTATGGCTTCTGTTTTTATGAACAACTTGCTGCAGAGGTAGACTTCACAAGACACATACAGACATGTTCAACTAATGAATCTATAAACAACAGTGTATCCATGTTGAAATTGAGATATTTAACAAATCGTTGGTAAAACGGTTGGGCTGATAAATATAATTGCAAGAACACCCCAAATGTTTGAATTGGAAAACACGAGGCTGGGAACAGATATTTCGCCAACACAGCTGGCAGTAAGATGTCTGGGCATAACAGCTCTCTAGACTAATCACAACTATTAGTACTGGAACTGCAAGTATTTGATGCTGATAATCTTTAATAATCACTAAGTGGGTCCAGTAACACAAATGCTGTAGTTATTTCCACATATCCTGGCTCTTCTTTCAGGAACAAGTCCTTGTTGTGCTGTTCATCCAAACAGAATGTTGGATCTGAATTACACTGTGCTTGCATTTAGCACTAGAGGGCACTGGGACTGCATCACTTCTCCCCTTTCCTCTCCCCCTATACAAAAAGTACAAAGCCTTCCAACGGCACTTTCTATATGTTTTTATCACTCTAAATCTCTCTTCCTCCCTCTTCTCGCTCACTTTATCTCTCAGATCAGGTTGCCGTTGGTTGGCTGTAAGGAGCTCTTTAGCCTCCAGAAGGTCAGCTGAAGGAAAACTTGGTGCTATCTGGCTCAATTAAGGCACAGGACCTTTGCTCCCTGTTGCGAGTGCGGTAATGAGAACCTGCGTGTGTTTGCGCGATTGAAGTTGACAAGAATCATGTTTGCCTCATTGTTCCATTGTTTATTGCAATCAAAGCGGCACGCTGCTCTCCATACGCCAACACAGGCTCCCATTCTCTCCTCTCCTTTTGTAAATGAAATCAATAGACACGGCTATCACATCCTCCATTCTGCCGGTGCACATCTGTCGCAACAACCGGCAACAAAAGAGCAACAGCTTTCCAATGACCTTACGAGGAAGCACAAAGTAGAAACAAAGCAACACAAGCTTGCATTTAAATCATATGAAAATGTGTTCCACACGAGAGGAGTGTTAATCTAGTTAACCGATGTATTTTGATGTATGTATGTGTGTACTATGTACTGTACTTAAGGAACTCTTTTGAACTAACTGTACTTATAGTTTATAGAATAGTTTTGCCACACAGTACTTTCCACTTAACAATACGCTTCACTTCAGTAAAACTTTTGGTTACTCTTTCACAATGTGTAAATCTGTAAGAATTACACACTGAGTACCATAAACATATCAAGACTGTAAATACCACAATTGTCACATTTTTTCTTGTTTTGTCTGTCCTATATCAACACTTACAAACAAATTAAACCAAGAAATAGTCCTACAACAAACACATTTACAGCTGAAATGAGCATTTTGTGGACTAAAAGTAAAAAATAGACTTATCTTATGAGACCAAATGATGGAAACAACAAAGGTTTTTCATCCAACACCTCAGAGTAAATCTAAATTAGAATGCATTGTAAAAGTTAACCCTGGTGAGAGGATACAGGTGTCCTCGGTGTAGGGCACTGGGGCGCTGCTGCCGCTGGGCATGTAGCTGTAGAAGGACACCTCCAGGGTGTAGCAGTACGACGTGTCATCAAGGAGTCCGCCCAGGAACCTGCGCCCTGTCCCGGCCTTCACCACGTCCCGGTTAAAGGATGTGTTGGACTGCAAGGACAGACAGTAAAACAGCAATATGAGGAGAAACAGGACACTAACAAAGTTATACAAGCAATACTGCAGGGGATTTGTGACAGTTAAAGTAGATGGCGGAGGGAGATGGTGGACAAATAGCACACACCTTAAGTGCATTTTCTGAGTATAAAAACGTTTTCTGCAGAATGCCATTGACAGTAAAAAAACAAAAAACTCTTTATACTCCCAATATTTACTTACATACTGCAAGGTTATGATAATGATATCCAAGCAGAAGAGTAACAACAAGCCAGTTTTATACTTGAACAGACAAGGTCATTCAAGGGGGGAAAACAGCTTTGAAATACTAATTATCGAAACTAATAATTTGTTTCGGCCACTCATAATACGAGCCAAAAGTAAAGTCATGTCGATGTAAATGTACGATTTGTTGTGCATTACTTTGTGCAGTACAGTATTAACAGTGGAGTGCCGCCATTTAAAAGCTTGTGGCGCAGCGTTTGCAAGTCCCTTCACACAAAGTCATTTCAGAGATTGGTTAAATGGCTTCTGTTGAAAAAAAAAAGAGGCTATTTCGGGCTTTGAGTGTGTCAGCTAAACTGCACGAAAAGTGTTCTGTCTTGGGAGGAGTGTGTAAAAAGTTTCCATTCACTGTCAGTGGGGGCTGAGAGTGGCCGTGCTGAACTGCAGACTTGGGGGCCACCGGTGGGAGTTGGCGGTGATTGTGTTGTGCTGCTGCTGGGATTTGGTACTGCTGAATGGGCACGGGACAAAACCACAGTGAGGGAGGTGACCCCTGAGCCATCTGTCACACAGGCAGCGGTGAAAGACAGGGCTTTTTACTCATCCTCCACTCTCTCCTCGCTGACATTTCCATACATGTATGGCTGAACATCCCGGCGCCTATTGCCTCGGAGTGCAGCCTGACACCGGTGTCAATGGGCTATAAAGGCTATTCTTTATGGTGTGTGTAAAGTGGCTCTGCTGTGAAATGTCACCATCACTGAGGAATCAAAGGTCAGCGAAAGTGACACAGAGCTGAGAAGAAACAGTTTAGAGGAAATGTACCAATAAGGAGCTGCCGCCGGTACGTCACAAGGAGCCAAAGGATTTTCTACACTTTCAGATCGGCACAAACTGTACCAATAAAAGCACCCCATGCATACTTTGACTTACTTTGCATTATAGATGTTCTACTATTCGATTATATGCATTCATTCACAAAACAGTAACTAGTAACACAATAAATGGTTTGTGTGCAGCATTTTCTGCTTAAAGGGGGGGTATTATGTAAAATCGACTTTTTCAAGCTTTATATCATGTTATTATGTCATTCCCTCATTAAACACATGCCTGGAGTGTTGCCTTGGCTCATTCACATATTTTTGAGTAATCAGTAAAAACTTAGACGGCAGCCATTTTAGGTGTAGCTATGCCTCAGTCCTCCTAGGAACGCCCCCACCTCCTGGAGACGCCTCTGGACCTTTCGTCACCAGCCAAGCCACCAACCACTGCTCCTCAGCTCAGCAGAGGCCCCTCCCCGCACAGTAGTGTTGTTTAGATGCCACAGCAGTGTGCTGAAGGGGGCGTGTCGGAAAGCTTCTTAAAGAGACAGAGGCCTATTTCAAGACGTTCAGTACAGCCATTTTGAGAGAGCAATTTTATTCAAGGCAGTTATTTTAATTTACTGCATATACAGACCAACAGAAGGTTACGTCATCATTGTAGTATGCTATAGACTGGTGCTATGTGATTGAAAAAAGCATAATACCCCCTCTTTAACTAGCACAGTGGTTCTCAAACTTCATAATATCATAAATCTCATAAAATATGTGGCTTTTCAAGTACCACCAGGATTAGGCCTTGACCAAATCTGAGCCTAAACAAGTCTTATAGGAGCTAAAGAGACTTAATGTTGGTCTTCTAAATCAGTGGTTCCCAACCGTTCTTGTCTCGTGCACCCCATGAGTCTTTAATCTCTACTCAAAGTACCCCTTAGATTTATTGGTATTTTCTTGTGTATTGTGTTAAAAAATATAGCAAAAACACTTGATAGTACCCCCTGCTAAGTGCTCGCGTACCCCCTGCGATCCCCGCACCCCTGGTTGGGAAACACACCCTGGATCTATATAACTTTGATGCATTCCTAAAGCACAAATAAAACTGCACCTACTTTAAAAACAAATGTCTACAATTGCGGATGCCCGAGTACCGCCCGAGGCACATGTACACTTGTAGCTTTAAAGCCAGTGAACTAGCCTGATATTCTGCAGTGATTGTTTACTCGTTCTTTTCAAACTTGGCATTTCATAGTTACTCGTGTGCCTTTTCTCAACATAATTTATAAGTTTCACAGTTCGGTGCCTGGAGTTTGTGAAGTCAAGGTGAGAGTCTTGGTGCGCAGCTGGTCTGGCTTCTGTTTCCACACCTCTCCCCTCACACGACTTCACGCCTTCAGTGGGAGCGTGCAAGTGTTAGCATTTGTTTCTTATAAAGTGTATCCAACTTAATAATACATGCCCTGAGCTTCCTCGCACCTTTGTACATTCAGGGACGGACCGCGAAATAACCGTCTGTTGTTTTAATTGACACCTTCCCTTATATACGTTACGCAAAAGAGATCAAGGATATAAACAAGAAAAGCTGTATTGGTGGACATTGGTGGACACTTAAGTTCTCAAAGAGTGTATCAAAATACTATCACACAATGGGATAATATTGTGCCCTGGCTGATGAGATTACTTTCAACATTTTATATTCTACCTCTGTAGTTTTAAATTCCTGGTTGCCTTGTGCTAATATAAGAAGCAGAACTTGTAATGACTTTGACATGTGCTGCTGACCTCTTGATCAGATCACCCTTGAAAATTAGATTTAGATCTCAACGGGGCTGCTTATGTAAAGGTTACAAAGTAAATTAATTCAGTTCAAAGGAAGATATTTCTTTCTACTGAGCCAACAAAACAAAACACCAATCAGCAGGAAGTATCAATTGTTTTCTGAAAGTGAAGTGTTGGTCTATTACCGACAATTCAAATTTCAGGGCTAATATTTAGAGCTATATTTATTAAAACCTGTAACCCCCCCTCGCACACACACACACACCCTTCTCACCCAGTTATTGCTCTATTGTACTACAAGTCTAGAGAGTTGTGTTGCGCATGGAAAGAGAATGCAACAGTTGGCAATAATGCGCCTCACAGCTTGTGCACGTCACGATAAAGAGAGCACTTCAAGTCCTGAACCAGCCCTGTGTGGCCCGTGTGCGCGGAGCCTTACAAAGGAGAAGTCTGGCGCGTTTTGGCACAGCAGCCGGGGGAACACAGCCTGTCTCTGGACGCGCTCCTCGTCTTCGAAAACATTTCCGTACATGAAGCCGTTCAGCATGGTGGAGTGGGCATGGACATCAATGTAGAACTCCAGAGTCACCCTCTGAAGGAGAAGAGACAGAAAAATGGACAGAAGAGGTTAGTGCGGGACGGGGGCCGTTTGTCTGACACTTTGAGCAACAGTCCACAGCCGGGGCGTCTCCTGGGGGTGGTTGGCAATGCTTTCTTTGGCCACAGGGGTGCTGCAGTGGAGAGAAGGCTGTCACCCAAGGGACCACGACAAACCCCCAGACTGTACAAAAGGAGAATAGGCCCGATGGTTGAAAGGAGCCCACTACCCACATCACTTCAATCACAATGTCCTTCTGAAGGGCACGGGCGCACTTTAGTCTGGGGACAGCAGAATCAGGGGAAACGCTTGTATGGTGTCAAAGAGAGAGAGGCGCAGAAAAGGCATTTCTTACACACAAAACAAATGTACGTCTACTCAAATACTCAAGGACAACAACAACAACAACAAAGGCAGGTAGAGCAGAAGGTCTTACGATGATGCCCACCTTTGAATCTATTGGTAAACAGTGGTGCGTTGTAATCCTGTAAATGACTTCTAGACTATTTGTATTTGTGCTTTACATGTAGTATTCACAATGAAGCTAATTACCTCACTACTGTTTTTGTGTCTATTTTAGAGCTTGACTGAGAGTGTTTCAGCATATAAAATTATGCTACAAAACTGACTCACTTAGATGATGTTTTATGGAGTTTTTGGTGGTTCATTTTGGGTTCTGCTCAAACCTGAAAATGAACACATTCGTCGTAGCAAAAGTCATTAGATGAGAATAATTCCTGTGATAAAATAACTTTGGAGAATCATTGAAAATTATTTCCACTTCAACAATTTTTTTCCTTCAAAACTTCGGCACAATAGTTACGCAGAGTGCAATTATGACTCACCACCTCTAATGAGCAGTGTAATGAATGAACCTTATGAGATATTATAACTGGATGATGAGGACATTATGTATGCTAAGACACAAGCTGAAAAGGGATTATGTTTTGCTGTCTATGCTAAGTAATGATCTCCTGCTAAGTTCACAGCAGTTAACCGCCCCGTCTCTCCTCATTTGCGCAGCGCTAAAAAACAGTCGTGACACAGACTTTGTGACCCTGTATCTGCTGACTCCTCTACTCTTCCTCATCGTTCACCGTGCAACCCGAGGTAGTCAGTCATTAGTCACTCGCACTGGTTTGTAACACAACACGACTTGAGTAATGTTACAATAGAGTTTGGGGTCGAATGTAATAAATTGATGGTCAGGGCAAGATCGTCCAGGATGTCCGCAGAAAAAAGTAAAACAAAGAATTGCAGAATCACTCACCCAACTCCTGGGTCACTACACATTAATGACCGCACAGGCAGGTCTCTGCAGGTCTGGGTTTTGTTTAATTTATAAATAAGAGCTAATTAGAACT
Organism: Neogobius melanostomus; assembly: GCA_007210695.1. Taxonomy (NCBI): domain Eukaryota; kingdom Metazoa; phylum Chordata; class Actinopteri; order Gobiiformes; family Gobiidae; genus Neogobius; species Neogobius melanostomus. The sequence goes on along the minus strand of VHKM01000113.1, from coordinate 865,169 downwards.
ACAGAAGTAAAGTACTTTTTTCAGACCTTCAGATCTTATGGTACTTGTGCTGTAGCGGTAACTTGGTACTCAGTGTGAAAACTTTGAGAATACAGTACATCTAACACACAATTTTCTGTGTGTGTAAGTAAGTAAATACGTAAGTGCTTTATTTGTCATTGTACAACTGTACAACGAAGTTGTGTTCAGGTGTTAGTCCTGAGCTGCTGTGACTGAACGCGCTGCCACTGTGGGCCAACCTGACCAGCATGTTTTTGGAGGTCGGAGAAACTGCATTCAGTGTCCTCTGAAACGGTGCACCATCTCCTGGGTTTGTCCCCGTTTCAGAGCGTGGTGTCCTGCACTGCGCAGCTCCCTCCGCACCACAACAGTCTTTCACCATCTTATGGGAAGAGAGTAGCAGTTCATCTGTTTTATTCTCCAGTGAACGTCTATTAGCCGGAACAATAGTAGGGATAGAAGGCATGTGTGGCTTTGCTGTGAGTCTTGCCCGGATACATCCTCATTAGTCCCTTTTTTGTTTCCTGTAGCTCTTCTTGTGACGCCTCCACTGAGCTGCAGGTGTGGGGGCTCTTGGTGCCTCTTCAGTGTGCAGAAGAAGACATTTGTAGGTCTCAAATTTTAGCTCATAAGCTAGCTGTTTTTTTTTCCTTTTAAAAATCTGCTTTCTTCAGGACCATTATGGACTCTTTGCAGTAGATAAAATCCACCAAATTCCACCAAAACACGGCAAAGACGTAAAACAGCCTCCAGTGAAACAATGTGAAACACAGAAAAAATGTTCCATTGGTTTGACTTCACACTAAACCATGACAACACAATGCCAATCCCTGTATTCTTACTTTACTGCATTTTGCCACATATCTCTCCACAACATGCAGTAAGATAGTGTGAATATCTACAAATTCCTCTGCAGTTTTTGTCCCTACTTTATTCATTTCGGTAGATGACCTTTTCAATGTACGGACACATTATTGACCATTAAAAAATACAATTTTGAGTCGCTGAATTGGGTAGAATGATTAGACCAAATTCAACCTGAAAATTGTACATACTGGATACGTTTAAGTGATTTCTTAAGGCTGGGGTACCTGACTTTTTGTAGTTGTGTAAATGCAAGTAAATACAGCAACAACAAAAAAACAGACTGTTGCTTCACTTTGCCAACGCTCAAGGCTGTAAATGGGCATGAAATGTGCAAATAATTAACTTGCTTGAACAATTCGGATGTGCAGGAGGGATTGTGGCTAGCTAGAAACGAGTTTGGGCCAAAGCGGGAAGAAAAATCGCAGCTTGAACAGAAAAAGCCAGGTACCCCAGCTTTAAATCAATACATTTCAAACTACATGCAACAATTTCACTCTGCCTCAATAATACTTTTATATGGATTTAGCCAAATCCCCAGTTCCCTAGAGTCCTATACAGTAGTCTGGAATATAAGAGGAGAATATAACATGAGCATGGAGATAGCGGCACGTGAAGAAGCAGAATAGTCCATAAAGTAAGATATAGAAATGAAGCGATTGACAGTGGAGAGAGAGAATGAGATATCAGGACGCAGTGAGAGAGTCAGGTATAGACATGCTCGCTCGGCCCCGGCTCGTGTGTGTGCGTCTCCGTCTGCGTTTGAAATTCTGCTCACAGCCAAAGCAATTTCCTGGCGGTGGCGGCGCTGTCAGTTGCTTGGCTGGCTGCTGCTGAAATATGGTGGGTGCGAGTGGGCCGCGAGCAGCCCCGACAACCTGATGGATGGAGCCCCAGAGGAGAGAGGAGCAGCAGCGAGGGGCGGCGGAGGAGGTGGCGGGAGGTGGAAGAACAACAGGAAAGCAAAACACACATACACACATGTACAGGAGAAACGGCGACAGATGAAAAAGCAAAGTGCGGCCAATAGTGTGATGGCAGTGATGGGAGCGACACAGACAGAAATATGTATAAGATATGAAGGCGGTGGCTATAAGCAAATGTAGTCGAATAGGATTGTGGAGACTATAGATAAATGGAGGCAAGCGTACTGCATATATTCATATTTTAACACAGATAAATCATAGATGGTAGACACGCAACTGTGGTGGCAGTGGCTTATGTGATTTTAATGACAAAAACCGCACTCTCCTTAATGTGTAAATATGTGCATGGTATGTACTTTAATAACATTGTTACGACCCAGCTCTGCTAGGGTAAGGGAAGTAACAAAAACCAAGATGTAAAAATGGATGAATAAAGTTGTAATATAATAAAATGGATGTAAAGGGTAAATTTAAGAAAGGGGTAACATAATAACCAAACAAAGGCTATTTACAATATTTACAAAGGTTAACCAATACAAAGTTACTCAAACTAAACAAAATCGAAGTAAACACTAACAAAATTAGGCCCAACAAATACCAAACAGAGTCATGAGTCAACAAGTGACTCGCGATCCCATGTCACGTTACAGTGAACATTCCAAAAAGAGACAAACAACATGGCGTAATCAATCCCCAGTATGCGTACTCTGTACTTGTGAACTCCTGGGTACTGACTTGCGGGTGCAGACTCGGAGAACAGACTTGAGGAGTTCACAAGTGTGGACTCGGCTATTTCTGCGTTTGGAACGAGTGAACTCGATGACATTACAGGAAGTAGCTCATGAACATGGGGCTGTGAGCTTTTATAAAATTAAATCAACTCATATAAATTAAAGGATGAGACACTGCAGGCGAAGTGGAAAGATGTTTTTAAAGACATCAATTACAAACGTTTGCTGTAAACAAAAATAAAATTTTACATTTTAGTCAATTTCACATTATTTATACAATTATAGCCTAAATAAAAATATCTGATGTGCAAACTGAAACAATAATTAAAAATAGGTCAAATATTATTTATTAATTTGTTTGTGATGGGGAATTATAGAGTTAATTCGGCCCTCACACGTTGCCCTTATCATATCGTACTGCCAAAACAGTACATTTTGGCCTTCTACATGACTTGTGGCCTAAAATACACGTGGCACACTGTCAGTGGTAGATGCTTAGTGCCTACGTGTCACCAGGATTACTTAACTCTCTTGATGTGGAAGTATAGACAGGCTTCAATGTTAGGACTGGCAATGTCTTGAGTTCATGTCTCTGGGTCCCAAGATGGCAAATAAACTTCTCCTGCATAAGACATCCTGTTCGTGACGCCAGTTTGTAAGAGAATTGGGACCCCGAGACATGAACTCAAGACATTGTGCCAGTCCTAACATTCAAGTCTGTCTATACTTCCACATCAAGAGAGTTAAGTAATCCTGGTGACACGTAGGCACTAAGCATCTACCACTGGCAGTGTGCCACGTGAATTCTATGCACTGACAGTGTGCCACGTGTATTTTAGGCCACAAGTCATGTAGAAGGCCAAAATGTACTGTTTTGGCAGTACGATATGATAAGGGCAACGTGTGAGGGCCGAATTAACTCTATAATTCCCCATCAGTTTGGGGGTTGCAAATGATTGAATTTAAACTTTAAAATATGAAACTGTTTTGGAAGTTCCCATATAAAGATTTGTCTGCAGTTCCCCTGAATAAAACAATGTAAAAATAAAATGCATTTGTCCTCAATAACCTGTCCATGACGATACGACTTAATATTGCTGATCATTATGAGAAAATGAAAGCACGACCAAGTTATTTCAACACTTCTGCTCAGAAAACCATCTTGAGCAGGGAGACACTTCTAAAGACTCTTAAACCGGTCACATCTCCACATTTATTTACATGCGCACGATCAGCTGTTGATCAGCTGGAGCGGCTCGGTGCGTGAGGAGGAGGGGCCGCCGCAGGCGTAGGCTCGCGGTGATCCACCTGCTCAAAGCGAAACGGATTGTGGGAAATATAGCTGGCGGAGAACGCACAAGTCTCCTCTGATTCATCCTCGGTAAAACGGGCGGAGCAAGTTCTCATCCGAGGATTTACAGCAGACTTGCTGACAAGTGAACTTTGAATTGGAACAGGACTTGGGCCTGCCTAGGCGTGGCAGCAGCAGGTGGTTGATTGGGGCCAGGGGTTCCAATACCGAACCAATCAGGACCAGGGACGAGCAGCCAACCAGAACCGAGCATGAAACGAGTCCTCCAATCCCAGGCCAGGGCTCACAAAGCCAGGTTTCCATGGAGGACAATAGCCTGGCTAACACCAGACTGGTGTGTGCTCTCGAATCTTTTCGAACTTCACAACAGCCTGGGGACCATGGCCGAAATGTTCGCATGGATTTGGGGACCAATCACAGAACGAGGAGAGACAGCAAGACGATGACGCACTATTTGACATACGGAAGCTTGTAGTTTGTTTAGGGATAAAAAATAAATGAAAAATATTTACGGATCCAACATGACAGCAGCAGACGCGATGCCATCTTAGGATCAAGCTTTAGAACGTGTTCTAAGTAGTTTAGCTCGAAAGTTTGCAGCTGGTACGTCATACGTCATGATACGATGATACGATTGGCTATGGCTACGTGCAGACGCATGACAGACATTCGTAGCGCCCAATAAAAGGCTATGGACAATCGTAAACCACACCTCTCCTATGAGAAACTGAATTGGTGGTCCCCAGACTAAATATCACTTGTGATTTTAGTCTGGCGTTAGCCAGGCTGGCAGGACAAAGGGAAATTAGCCACACAACCAAAACTAATACAAACTGGAGGGAGACTGGAGGCCTGGGGCCGTAACAACATTAAAAAAAACATGCATTTGCTTTAAACAGAATACACTGCCATTGTGTTATATGTATTTATGTGTTAAAAAAGTATGTAAGAGAGAAGAGAGGTGTCGGTTCCATTAGGCAGCAGCACAAGTAGTGAGCAGAGAGCGGGGGAAAGAGCGGAAGGTGGGAGAAAGGGCCAAGGATAAAAGCAGCAGGTGCAGAGAGTGGAGGAAGGCGGACAAGCAGCCGATCAAAGTGAATGGCACAGTGTAAAAATATAGGTTAACTGGCTCTTACATGCTACACCAGGGCTCAGGAGGGAGGCTGCGGTAGATGCACAAGGCTTTGAATGAAAATGTGTAATGTTGCATCAGTGGTATAAAATCGACTTGACATGAACACTGAGAGGCTCTTTCTATGGAATTAGATCTGGTTTTTAATCCGGTTACATACAGGACAGCTGGAATCTCAAGTATCATTGCTATCCAAGTATCATTGCTATCCAAGATCACACTGAAATGCTCTGTAAGCACAAACTTTTAAGCTCGGAAAATCTCATTATGTATTCTAACCTCTGCCTCATACATAAAATAATCCACAACCAATCATCTCCTCCACTCAGTTTGTCAGCATCAGAAACCCCACATCTTTACAGCGGGTGACCAGAGGAGCAGCTCGAGGAGACTGCATAGTCCCATTTAGGTAAAGTGCCTTTAGTCAGTGCGCCTTTTCTGTACCTGCAGACAAAGACTGGAACTCCATCCCAGCTAACATCAGAGATCTGTCCACATACTGTTTAAAAACATCTGAAGAACTGGTTCATTACACAGTCTTGCAGTCATTAACCCCTGTCTGTATATGTATCATATGACTCTTTTGTGCACTGTTTTGTATTTGTATTTAACCTGTATAGTGTAGTGACTGTGTCCTACTTTGTATTTTATTGCACTGACCTTGAATGTTTTATTATCTTAGGGAGACTATTTACATCTGTCCAGGGACTACGGATGAAAAATAGCCTTTTGGCTAATTCCGGTGCATTTACAGAAATGTTGATTAATGTACAATAAATAAATAAATAATAAAATAAATAAATAACATGTTCTGCAATATTTAGTAGTTTAACAGTTAGTTTCTAGGTTAGAATGTTATTTATATGATTCAATGTCTTTTTTATTTGAAAGAAAGAACTAAACAGAAAAACATTTTTTTTATTCTGATTCTAATTGGTAAGAGCTAAGCCCACAAATTTGCCAAATTAATCTAATGTCCCAAAGTACTTTATGCTTTTTTGGTACTTTCTACAATGGTGAAACTGAATTATGCCACCATGAGGTAACGTATCAACTAAGTTACCTCCTTTGTTAAGTGCTGGCATTATTCAATTGCATATATATTTTTGTCTAAACAACCACACATGTTGCTGCATCACAGTAAGTAAGTGCTTTCACAAAATACAAACAAAACAACAAAATAGTGTTCAGGTGTTCGTCCTGAGCCGCTGCGACTGAGCCGCGCTGCCACTGTGGGTCAACCTGACCAGCATGTTTTTGGAGGTAGGGAAAACCATAGCACCCGGAGGAAACCTGGCTGGCTGCCTTCAGTCCTACTCTGATCCTCTAAAAAGATGCAGCGCCTCCTGGGCTTGTCCCTGTTTCAGAGCGTGGTGTCCTGCACTGGTCTGCTCCACCTCCTCCTTCCTCCTGCGCAGCTCCCTCCACTCCACAATAGTCTTTCATCATCTCCTCGTTTGTCCCGTACTTATTTCCTGTAGCTCCTCTTGTGACGCCTTCACTGTGCTGCAGGTGTGGGGGCTCTTGGTGCCTCTTCAGTGTCTCAGAAGAAGAAATGTGTAGGTCTCAAATGGGTTTAGCTGATAAGCTAGCTGTTTACTTGTAAAAAGCTGCTTTCTTCAGGACCATTATAGACTATCAGCAGTAAAGAAAATACATTGAACCCACAAAAACACGGCAAAGACGTACAAAAGTATCCAGTAAAACAATGTGGAACACAGAAACCACAAATGCAGGCAAAAAATGCAGCCGTACCGAGAGAGAGAGGGAGGTACCTGGCTGCTGCCTGTTTACACGTCGCCATGATGCAATAAACCTTCACAAAAATGCTGATAAATACAGTACAAGCTAAATGTGCTCCTGATGATCCGCTACACATTGATACTTTTTTTTTGTCTTTTTACATTGGCTGTCAAAATAAAGGCTTTGGAAGAGTGAATGTATTTAAGCCTGATGTTTGCCTCAAAGCAAAGTAGTAAAATCCTGATCAGGTGATGTCCCGCTCAGCAAAGTTACGAGTCAGGCCTGAGGAGAGCATACAGGTAATATCTGTAGTAAAATCAACACTTATATTTTATTGTATTAATTGGGTGAAATGCTACGTAGTGTGGATTTAAACTATGGTTTCTTAAAATGTGATGTGAACGCAACCTATTTCCAGCAATGCACAAGCTTTTGTGAGAAATTTGCGTTAGAATCCAGTCAAATTCCCCTTCAAGGCTCACGGGTCAGCGTCAGCAGCAGAAACAGCCGTACCGCTTCCTCACAAAGTCACGTCCAAACCCACCACAATGCCACGTTAATGCCCTGCCAATCAAACGGCGATGCTTGTGAAGGCCTCTCCGCTGTGATTGATGCGTCAATTAACAACCGGCTCTGACCTCCAGAATTGTTCATTTGAAATTGTAATTAAGCAATTAGGGGCAATTAAGAAACACAGAGCAGCTACCAAATGAAAGTCAGGAGACAATTGAGAAAGTGAGGAAGGGGGGTGGGAAGAGCTGTCTAAATGAATGCTTGTAGAAAAACAAGTCCCCACAGCGCTGTAAAAAATAACTCTGGGGAACTTGTGATGAACTTATGTCAGTTTAGTGTAGGTCAAACGAATGTATTTATTCAGACAAGTGCTTATCTTCTGCATGTTAAGTAGCCGGTGGTGCATTCAAGGTGTGCGGCAGAGTCGGTAAATGCAAGCTTATCTTTACACAGGAAAGGGAAAAAGGAGCTGATTGAAGCGGGATTACAAGCTCCCGAATAAAGCTCTTGAGGAGATGGGAAAGTGCTGTCGTTTCAAAGTAAGATGGCTGGACTTAGTACCTGTATAATGCATATTAATCCACATTATCATACTTGCTCTATAGCGCCGGCAGGGAGACTGACATGGGTTCCTCTATGTGTAAAAATCAAACAGGGATTTGAAGAGGGCAGTGCCAGCCTGAAGGGGCAGGAGGCAAATCTGTGACTGGAGTGATGCAAGTGCGAAAGAAAGTGACAAAGGCCCTTGAGCAAGGCATGTATCTCTTGAGCGCACTGGAAGTCATGTGGAAATGTCAAATATTCATGCTCCTGTTCCAGTGCCTGGTCTGCCCCAGCCTTCAAGAAATATATATATATATATTTTTTTTTTTAACGTTTTGGGGAATACTTCGGGATGCCACTTGAGATCTTTTTGTCTTTTTTTGGGGTCACATTTTATTTTTGATCTACTTTATTCCCTTTTAAGTTTTAAAATGTTTATAGTTTATTATTTACGTCTTATGTTTCATGTTGCACGATTGCTCTGAAGAAAATTCCTACTTTGTGAACCTGTTCAATGTCAATAAAACCAATTATGATTCTGATATACACATGGTGAGGGAAATGTTTTACTTCAGTGCCAAGTACGAAGTACAGTTTCTTTAAGACCGAGTGCGTTATCAGAAAAGATCCAACAAATTACATATAATGACTTTATTCAACTTCTAGGCATATGTTATTTAGCCTTTCCTTCATACACAATCTTCGTAATCCCTCCTCCCCCATACAATGCAGAGAGAAAACATGTTCATGTAGGCCAAAGCATTGTGTAGTATAAAAGTAAAGATGACTGACTTTCTGCTTTTCTATAAAACAATTCATATATAGTGTGTAATTTTCAGGAAAGAATCTCCCCTAATCTCCCCTAATTATATTTGACCAAAATGTTCGTGGAAGCACAGATACTCACCCTCGATATATTTTTGATGATCTGTTAATGCACCACAGTTTTTATGCTTATAAAACAACCTTTATTCATGCATATTTTACATTGGGTTTACTGGGAGACAGCGCCGGAAGTGCTGCGCATGTGCACTACGAGATTACGACTTCGCTTATTAATGATGGAGTCTTCTTTCTGTCCTTTTATCATTATTTATTATATATCCATTTCTACATGACATTTACCTGTTTTTTTTGTATCATGTGCATCTCTGCCACAGTTTCTCCACATTTCTTATTTTGTTTCCTACGTGTGTAACAAGACTCCCCGTCAAATATTGCCCACTAAACTGCTTCCAACATTTCATTACTTAGAGAGGCCGTGTGGGGGCAAAGTGCATGTTTGGTCACTGACCCTCTAATGATGCTGCATTGACAGAACATGGCAGACAGCATGACCTAGCTGCTTCAGGGAGACACACAGATGACACCAAACCTTGACTCTGTCTGTCCTCTCTGCCTCTCGACCAACGCAGTACTTAAATCGATGGAAATATGTGTGTTCATGAACACAGGGGTGACTTGTAATCAGGCTGAACGGGCCCAGGCAGCCAAAGCTTTAGTCCTGTTATAGCACCACCAAAAAAGCCGCCCCATCCGGTGCCAAGGACCTGCCACATAGATAAAATAATAAAATGTATCAAATAGGTGTTTATCGAAAGAACAGACGGACGTCGACAAAGCCCATACTGCGAGGATGCATAGGCACGATCGAGGGAAAGCAGTCAATTGGGCTTCCCGCAGAGGCAGCATAAAGAGCACGATGATGGTGGGATTGAAGTGATGCGGGCGTGATGGGCGCAAAATAGTCCGCAAATCTCTAAAATGGTTCAGAAATGGCCGTGTGACACCAGAGGACATTTGAACACACGCTGAGAGCGCAGGGGTAGGAAGGGGAGGCTAAGAAAAGAGACACACGAAGGTAAAACAAAAATAACACAAGTGTCGAAGAAGCACCATTCAAACAATACAGAGTAAACAACTAGAAGAAGCGGAAAAGATGGATAGAGGAAATAAATAGGGCAATAGTGAGGACTAAGGTGCAAATATTAACTCTGGGTGGCGTGACAGGGCCTACAACGTTTGTTCCACATAGAAAATGAATTCACCGATATTAAAAAAGGTCAAACAGAAGCTAGGGCAACAGTGACCCCTTTGTCATCCTTAACAAATTATCCAAAATGGCAGTGTCAGATTGGTGGGGGAACGTCGACTCGGTGATGAATGTTTCGAGTAATAAGCCAATCAAAAATAATTCCTCCCGTGCGTTTGATAAATGAGCTGGAAAAGGCACGCTTTAGGAAGGAGATGGGTCCATTTGTTTCCGTGATCCCTTTTTGCCTCTCCATTTCTCTCGTTTCAAAACAAACAACAGGGTGGTGGCTTGGGAACAGATTATAGCTCCCTGCATCACTGACTCTTTCAGCCATTCTCCCTGCTGACCAATGTTCAGCCGCAGATGGCAAATGATGGAATTTTATGAAACAGCTTGAGCAAAAGTGCGCCTTTACATCCAGTGTAACGGGGGAAGTTTACAGCCGGCTTTGGGAGAAAATAACACCGGTCGTTATGCACACAATAGTTGCCCATATTGGATTTATTACAGGGGACAATAGTGGAAGATAAGGCTTTTAGCGCTGCATTAGGCAATTATGCATCGCTTCAGTTTAATGATGAACAAGAAGGGAAACAGGTGGGCACCAAGTCCACAACAACACCTGAATAGTGAACAGTGTTGTGAACATTATTGTCCCAGTGGGGGAAATCTGTCCTCTGGTTTGACTCATGCTTCAATGGTACTGAGGGAACCCAGAGCTGTGTAGACGACAGCCATGTTGTACCTGGGGCCCCTTCTTCTGATCTTTATAATCTCAGTCAAGGTCCTATTCTTCAGTTTTCTGTGCAGTAGAGAACTTTTTTTTTTCTTTTCTTGAGGTCGACAAATATGGGTTTTTCTAAGGCCGATGCTGTTATGCCCCAATGATATGTTTGGGCGATATTTTTTGGGCGATTTGTAAAATACACAGAATTAATCCCGTGCATGATGCTTTAAACTGTAAAATGTGTCAGTGTTGACCTGTGACAGCGGTACATTCATGTTTAGTAGATACTTCAGAGGGAGCTTGTTTGAAATTCAGCGGATTCCAAAACAAAACAGAAAAAACGGTTAGTCTCTATCTCTTATGGTTCAGAAATGATAAGCAAAAGTCTGCAACATAAAATATATAAAATATGGTCCGAGCCTCAAACTTGTGACCGATTTTCACTGTGATTTTTCTCAGCTTCCCCAAGGCCTAGGAAGTTGTGGGAGGGGTCATATTAAGGCTCTGACTGAGCTCTTTCTAAAACAACATATTGGAGATATCAGCCTTTTATCAGACAAATAGCGTCCAATAGCCGACACTGGTCAAAATCCGTGCTAATCTATGAGACGACAAGCCCAAATCTGTCTGAGTCTTCCAAACACTGAACTCCAGCTCCAGCCTGGCCAGACCAAGTTGTCCTGAGTAATTAATTTCAGCTATTGTCTCGGGTAATCAGTGTACTGGCTCATAAAGTATACAGAAATAATTGCCATGAGAGAGAAATACATAAGCCTATCAGAATGAATGTGGCATACGCAGGATTTACTCCCTTTTTAGATTGCAGCCAAATATTGAAGACACTGCCTGCACAGGAGAACTACTGAGCTGACTGAAGTGACAAGGACATCTGAGCACTGTGCTTAAACTGAATGAACTCCTTTTTTAAAGAAGTGTAACTATGAATTATGAGACCTGCTCCCATCCAGGGTTGTAAAGAAGTCACGGTGATTGACAAAACCAGAGTTATAGGCTCCGAGGCACAAGGCAACTGTGCACTGCGCTGTTCATTCAATTAGATTTAACCGTCTGCGCTGGATTTACTAAAGCTGAGGACAGACCTGCGGATTAGCACTGACTTCAGCCCCTGTTTTAACTTTTCAAAATTGGTATTAGAAAGAGGAAGGACAAATTAATACGGTATTGAATCACAATGCAAAGTAACTGGGCGTGATCTTAACGATAAAGGGCAAGAGCATAGCGGCTAATATGGGCATGACACTTTGACAGTAATAATAGTCCACATCCAAAGGGAGTCCACCAACACACAAGCATTTGTTTTCCTGTTCGCTACCCTCTGGTTGGAATAAAAAAAATAGTTGACAATTAGATGAACCATTTACTAAATTCTACTGCGTCATCCCACACAAAATGTAAGATTGTATCTCTCTATAATTTAGTTCAAGAGCGCATGTAACCGCAATGTGATAAAAAGCATAGTTCCTGGAAGCAAAAGTGCTTGTATGTTGAAAACCGTGTTGGTTTTTCTGTTATGTTGTAAACAGGAAAAATATGAGCTGTACAAAATTGACTGTGCTTATCAGGAACAAGCCATTATAATTTATTGTAGCCTGCAGACATCATTAACATTCACTGTATCGGCCCTGTTAGTTACAGGACTTGAGCCTCTAATGCACTTGTACAAAGTTAACAGCAGGAAACAACAACATAAATGTCAAATCAGCGCCGCTATTAAAAACATATTAATTAGCTTTATGAACATGCCACTGCTTGAAACCTTATGAAGACTGTTTTCCAAGCAAATTGCTTCCAACTCACCGAGCAAACTTTAAGTTTTAGAGAAAGAAAAAAACACACTCATATGACCTTGTGTGCCAGCTTCCCAACCTATGATGGCTTTTAAACAAATAAGCGCGGATTTAACTGCTCGTAAATGGCCACATGCAGCAGCTTAGCCTGGCTGTTGGGCGGTTGCTCAGCTGATCTCTGGCTAATGGAGTCCTTCAGCAGCGCCCTCCAACCCTGTATGCTCATTACACTGTGCGCCCGCTGTGTGAGAGGGGCTGCGGGGAGGGCAGCAGCATTGGGACCTCCCGCTCCAGAGCTGGCATTGAAAGTGGCGTCTGGGAGCCCTGGACATGAGTGGTGTGTCTGATGGGATTAGCGGCCTGTGTAGAGAGGAAACACAGAGAACGAGAGGTTGGCCGGACCTCCAAATTAACTCTGCAATACTCGAGGCTATCGGCGGGGAAAGGTGGGCACCATGGTGAGACAGCAGTCAACACGGGATCCAGTGAACCAGACACACATTTGACACAACACACTGGGATAGGCCTGTCAGAGGGACTCCAGTGGTTTACAACAGCCTTTTCTGTATAATGCACTCTATGGAAACGATATAAGAGGAGAGTACCATTGCTTGTAATGACCAATACAAATTCCCAAAGTGCCAAAGCTTGAGCCACAGGAACCTTGTGCCAATTTTTGAACAACTGCTAAACTAAAAGCTATAAGTAGTAAATATTAGACCAGATGCTTCAAAGTAATAACCACCAAAATACAGCTTGAAAGAGTCTAATCTCCAACGTTCGGCATTTGCTGTGAATGGGCGGGTTTTACATCACCCACAAAAAACAAGCTCTTTTATCAATACTAATGAACAACATGGTGACGACCGAAAAACACATGGTGCTGCTACAGACCTACAAACATGGGTAACATTTATAAAAACTAAATATGAATTGCTTTAGTGATTTTGTTGTTTAGCTGCGGTTTGAGAGTGTGATTGGCTGAAGAGATCCATTCAGCAGCAAATATCTTACCGCCGAAATCTTCACAAACGATTTTGCCTTCCCAGATTGATGCTGCTGTATCATCAATCTAGTTTTTGCCAGGTTATCAACGTAATAACACCTGAAAATGAAATAAAATGTACTGTATCCTATATTTGAGATGATAAAACCAATAAAAAACAATACTGAGGTGCGACTGGATGAAAATAGCTACTAATACAATAGCTTTTTTTTTGTTTTTATTATAGGCTTGATGAGTTAACTACATACATTATTAAGGTCAGAGATCGTGTGCCATCCGTTTGTATTGGTATTCATTACTGAGCTTCAGCAGAAGGTTAAGAAATATTCCTTGTTGGATAAATAGCTCCTTTAACTTATCGTGGGGGCACTGCTGTTGTGTAATCAAATGCTACTGTGTTGTTTATGTGTGTTTACACACAACTTGATGAGAGGGTCTGAGCGTGAGTGACTGACAGACATGAGTGGATCGCGCTGCCATGACCGAGCCTATCGATCAGTGTGTCAGTGCCGGGGAAAAGGTTAATCTGCCCGATGCCAGCTCCGCGCCCCAGCCCATCTCAGCCTGCCCCTGTCCCACCTCAGCCCGCTCCCTCTCTTATCGGGATTAGAGCAGCGTACAAAAGGGCAAAGTATTCCCAGGACACTCTCTGACCTTCAGTAATCCCACCAACCTGCCGCTCTGCTTATAATTAACATCAGGAACAAAGAGAAAAAAAATCCACGGCCCAATTGTGTAGACTTTGTCCGGCTGAAAATCTGAAAAAATTGTTACTGTCAGGTTTGAAACAGACGGCAGACAGACTTGCTTCAGTAATATGTTTTTGAATGGCCAGGAGAGCTGCGCTTGACATTCTGGAGATGCTGACGAGCATATCCAGCGCTCCCCGGTGCTCTCAACCAAAATGCAGACCACGCTGAAAGAAGCAGCAGGAGGAAGAGGAACATTTGGGAAGCTTACTGCGTGTGGTAAAAGTATAGAGATGCAATATGTGTATGGTCAGGGCTCACCGGGTCTTGGTTCATCTGGACTATGAGCTGTTTGACAGCGTGCAGCGTCGGGTGAGCCCATGGAGAGGGGTCCTGCCAGTGGCGATTTAGGTCAAAGCCCATCAGTGAACACCTGTGAACAAACAGTGCCAAGAAACAGGCAATGAATCTTGAAGCAAGCTTCTTCATACACCTGCATAATTCAAAATCCTGGAGCACAACAATGTATTATACCAGTACAGTGAATCCAAGTTTCACTTGTACTCTGTAACTCTGTCTGTTGAAGAAGCAGAGGAAACGGAGAAATGGGAAATATCTGGGTGGGTTTGACTGGGAAATTGCGACCAACTTAGTGACAGTATCTTCAAAACTAATGTCTTGCTGACTGTTCCCTGTTCATAGAGTCTATAAAGTTACAGTGCCTTGCGAAAGTACTAATACACCTTGAACTTTTGCACAATTTGTCATGTTTACAACTCTAAACATAAAGATTTTATTTTGATTTTTTTACTGAAAGTTCACACACAAGTAACAGACAACTGTGAAGTGAAAGCAAAATGATACATGATTCTGTTATAAAAAGTGAAAAGTCGGGCGTGAACAAGTATTCATACAGCATGAATTAATACTTTGTGAAACCCCCTTTTGCTGCAATAACAGCAGCAAGTCTTCTGGGGTATGACTCTACAAGATTTGCACATCTAGAGACTGACATTTTAGCCCATTCCTCTTTACAAAACAACTCAAGCTCTGTCAAATTAGAAGGAGAGCGTTTGTGAACAGCAGTTTTCAGGTCTTTCCACAGATTTTCAATAGGATTTAGGTCAGGACTTTGACTGGGCCATTCTAACACATTAATATGTTTGTTTTTAAACCATTCCATTGTAGATTTAGCTTTGTGTTTAGGGTCATTGTCCTGCTGGAAGGTGAATCTCCGCCCCAGCCTCAATTCTCTTGCTGACTCCAGCAGGTTTTCCTCCAAAATGTTCCTATATTTGGCTCCATCCATCTTCCCAACTATTCTTACAATCTTCCCAGTCCCCGCTGAGGAAAAGCAGCCCCATAGAATGATGCTCCCCCCACCACATTTGACACTGGGGATGGTGCACTCAGGACGATGAGAAGTGTTAGGTTTGCTCCATACATAACGTTTTGCATTTGGGCCAAAAAGTTCAATTTTTGTCTCATCTGACCAAAGCACCTTCTTCCACATGGTAGCTGTGTCCTCCATATGACTTCTAGCAAATTTCAAACAGGATTTCTTATGGCCTCCTTTCAATAATGGCTTTCTTCTTGCCACTCGTCCATGAAGGCCAGATTTGTGTTGAGTACGACTTATAGTTGTCCCATGTACAGATTCCCCCAGCTCAGCGGCAGTACGTCGCAGCTCCTCCAGAGTTATCTTGGGGCACTTGGTTACATTTCTTACCAGTGCTCTCCTTGTTCAGTCTGTTAGTTTAGGTGGACGCCCGTGTCTTGGTAAGTTTGCAGTGGTGCTATACTCTTAACATTTCCGAATGATGGATTGAACAGTGCTCCGTGAGATGTTCAAATCTTGGGAAATCTTTGTATAACTTAACGCTGCTTTAAACTTCTCCACAACTTCATCCCTGACCTCTCTGGTGTGATCCTTGGCCTTCATGATGTTGTTTAGTGACCAATACACTCTGACCATAGCTCTGAGGCCCTCACAGAACAGCTGGAATTATACTGAGAGTAGATTACACACAGGTGGCCTCTATTTAATAGTTAGGGCAAGGTGTGAACATTCTGCAGTCATTAGGAATGTTATAAAGGCAATTTAATGCACTCCGAAAATGCTGTATGAATACTTATGCACGCCCCACTTTTCATTTTTCTATTTTTTGAAAAATAACAGAATCATGTATCGTTTTGCTTTCACTTCACAGTTGTCTGTTACTTGTGTGTGAACTTTCAGTAAAAAATAGAAAATAAAATCTTTATGTTTAGGATTGTAAACATGACAAAATGTGCAAAGGTTCAAGGTGTATTAGTACTTTAGCAAGGCAGTGATACTGCTGTTGCCTCAGAGAGCAGAATGGGCCTGTAACAAACTCAAGATAAGTGACTTTGATTCTGAGCTTTATATGTAAACATGAGTTACACAACAGTCTGCCCAGCAACACCGCAGATGAGTGCGACACTGTAACAGGGGAGAAATGCTCCAGCAAAAGCTATGCAGATCAATTTATTCTTATCAGATCACAAGAGCAACTAATCTATGAAATTCACACACTTTCATAGGATGTTGTGGAGACTGACAAGAAATGATGACCTGTTGTATAAATGTTGGGCACTGAGCCACCAGTAGATGGCAGTGGTAAACACACTTGGAGCTGAGCGCTGATCTTATCATAGTGTGCATTAGTATTCCAAAGGCTGAGCCTATTAAGTAAAAGGCAATTATGAAGAAGGGACAGAGAAAAGAGGAAAATGGAGAAGAGGAGGAAGCCCACAGAGCTGCAGCGACTGTGTTAAAGACAGAGAGGAGAGACTGGCAGAGAGAAACGCCCTATGGCCAAACACTATCTTCTAACATATGCACTGCTGTGAGCTATATGAATTCATTAGACTTCCTAAAGGTGGTGGCAGGAGGCTATAATCCCACGTAACCATAAATAAAGACAAACAGGGAATTCCATTTAATTTAGCAAGTATTCAAATAAACAATTGGCTGGTGTGAATGTGTTACCTATAGTTGCCAAGGTAGACTCCGTCAGGATTTAGCATAGGGACGATTTTGAAGATCACATGATCCCGAAGGATTTGTGCCACCGGATGCTGGCTCACCAGGAAGTCAATCACACCTATTGAAGACACACAAAAACAGAGAAAAGAAGAGTTGAAAAGAAAGGCCAGGATGGGTTGGCAGTTAATTGAGTTTTGTGAAACAAAAGGAGAGGGAAGGACAGCGAGGGGCATCGTCAGAATCAGGAGGAACAGGAGACGTAGAGCCCAAATCGATACAAATGGAATAGAGCTGAAAAACAGACAGTACACAGCGGGCGGCCAGCCAGCTCATCTGATCCATAATGATGTAGCATACACTGGAGCGGGTAGGGCATAGTATATACTGTACTGCGATACAGCAGAGGAACATGAGGCTGTATTACAGGCTCAGAGCCATGTATTTACTGACCTCCATCTAAGAAAAAAGGACACAGAAAAGTGACATGCGACAGATGAAAATTTCCCAATTCAGTGAAAAGTCCTAGTAAAGAGAGACTTTCAATCCTTAATGTTGTACATACTATAAGCAGTAAAACTAAATTTAATTCAGGATTTTTAGGTGATATGCACTCAGCAACGTTTAGTACTAATATACAAGCCCTGCCGCTGGCAGATTAATGCTTCAGTGATAACTGACTGACCAGACCTTCTAGTATCACAGTCTTCAGCCCTGTCCTCAGAGGAACCCTATCAAACGAGGGCTGGACAACAAGAACTAAAGCTCCAACAAGGACTGGACATTCTTCCACGGTCTTCGGCCCTGTCTGCTGAGGGACTCCCATCAGCCCAGTGTCTTTCCTTGGCAGGTAGGAGAGTCTAAGGACAGGGGATGCCCTGGGCATGTTTCCATCTGCTGCTTATTTAGACATACCACTGTTTGGACATTATATTTGCCTGGACATTACATTTGCTTGGACATTACATTTGTTATTGTTTCACTGTTTTAATGTTTGATCTCTGTGAGGCAACTCCTGCTGTGATATTGGGCTATACAAAACAACTTGATTGAGGCGCATTGAGTTGCCTTGTGTACGAAATGTGCGGTATAAATAAAGTTGCCTTGCCTTGATTTAAGTCTATACGTCGTCTTCATTATAATGCATGCTGGCTCCACCAAGCACACTATAATTCAGGGTAAACGGCCTTGACCCCACATTAAACTTTACCTTGACAGACGAATGAGGCGGGAGACTCTCCGGGGTGCACCCTGGACGTCAGGAAAACCAGCTTTTTCTCGCTCTCCTGGTTCATGTGGTCTGTTGACAGAGGAGACCAGGATGAGCCATTAAAGACAGAGAGAGAAGGTCATACATTTTCACTGAGAGCTGTCAGTCTCACACACATTAATCAAACATCAAACCACTAAACACTTGAGAATATTCAACATGGTGCTCAATTATACATTTGCAGGGTCAGCATGTGCAGCTCCAGGTGTGACCCCAGCAAGACGTGAGGTGTGCAACAAGTCTCCAACATTCAATTCACCAATTCCCCTGAATATACAGTGCTTTATATTCATTTGCCCTAAGCCATAATGCGCAACATTTCTCCCAATAAAATAAATACAACACAAGCATTCATTTCTGAAATGGTTGTTTTTATAATATGAAAAATCCTCAAACTTCCAGGCGTGCCTCTGCTCACACCTGACTCGTAACTTTGCTGGAAACGGGTCATCCCCCTGTTCGTCTCCATAGAGATGTGGCTGCTTTGCTTTGGCAATACAATACAATACAATTCTGTATTTTGACCACCCACTGCAATAATATGCATTGTTGGTGTCAAGCTCAGCATTAGGAGAACATTTGTTATCGCTGCGTGTTTGATTTAATATTTCAACGGTTGAGCTGCTTTTGTGTCGTAGCAAGATATGACTCGTTCACCAGTGTGACTTTCATAATATGTTCCTGTAGAATTCTCCTTAGATTCCCCACCATATTTTATAAGAGGAAGGGTTTATAGCATCACCTTTTTATCTGGCATTTAAAGCTGTATAAGTCTTCTGCGGTCAGGTGTAAATGTTGTAAACATTTGAGAGTATACTATTTGTAAGCACTAAAAACATCTGAAGTGATGTACAAAGAATGCTTTGATCAAAGAGGTCTTTATGTTGAAGAATGAATGTTTAAGATAAAAAAAGATGACAAGAGTATATCGTACAATCTTCTAGTGTAAAGAGGTCAGACTTTTGCAGTTTTGTGAGTTGGAGTTTGTTCTAATCTGCACCTGCAAATAGATTAAAGTGATTGTGTGCCTCATTGTTATACACAAACTTAATATCTTATTGATTCTTCTGGCTGCTTGTGCTGAGCAGAGAAAATGCTAATTAGCAACAGGCAATGCACCTTTTAATTCCAATTTAGTTTAGTCTGTGTTTATGTGTGAATGTGTAGAGGGCTCATAAACAAAAAAGTTCAATTTAAGCGCTGTGCCAGTGATTTTATTTCCTTTTCTCTCTCTGCCCTTCACATAGACAAATGGCTTTGCCATTCAGGAGTCTCCGTGGAGTGGGGCGGGCCGCTTGTTGTAAATGTGAGTGCTTGCGGTTTGGCCAGCCGCTGGGCGCTTGGTGGCTGTGAAATTCCATCACTAAGAAATTCTCCTTTGGCCTGGACCCCAGGCCACACAGACTTCTGATGCAAGAGCATAGTGCTGTACAGGGCAACTCTCCAATCAACCCCACAATTCTCTCACAGAAAACCCAAGAACCCAGAAAGTGGTGCGCCAAAGCACAGGCAGCTGCCAAGGTCCTGACTGTCGGGGAATTCAAGCATCATGGCCATGCTACATTTAGTCTGAGCTGGTGCAGGCTCGCGGAGCTTACAATAGATCCACTGTTCATCCCACATGGCTGTGAGAGTGTGACAGTCTATGTCTCCTCAGGGCTGGCACAAACGCTCCCCAAGTAGCTGTTGTGTTTATGTGTCGTCTGTATCTCTGCATTCCTCTGCATCTGCTGTGCCCAGTCAGGCATTGTAGCACTAAATTAAGTAGTACAGCCCGAAGGCACCCCTGAGCGCAAGAACAGGAGCCAACACTGCAGGCTGTGTGTAGGGAAATGTACAGTTCAAAATGTATGGTTCATATGCAACATTAAAGTTAAGGTCACAACAAACGTGATCGAAACATAGTGCTGCAGTGGCACCTAATGGCCTGTAGGTGTCCCTGTAGCTCAGCAGCAAGCACCGGCTGAGAGCTCCAGCAGCAAACCAGAGACATAGGACCTGATGTGAAACACAGTTTATCCTGAAAGGCAGCGTTCTGAAGTAACACAAAATGATCAAACTCTCTTTCAAAGAAAAGACATTTCCTCTGTATTTGCTGACAGTTTGGAGAAATTGCAGCAGAAATGAAAACAATGCTGCAGCAGTAATTGCCTTCACTACGGCGGCAGAAGTACACAGCCTCAAACCGATAGCTTTTACAGAAACGGACACATCATGACTGTCCATTGAAAGCATGGCCAATCCATGTTTGCTGTGGTTTGCTGTCGGAACTTGAAGGTAATCTTATGAATGCTAATGTGTAGGCTATCAATATAATTTTACCTTTTATCTGTGCATGTAATTACAGAAGCAAAACAAATGATATAAACAAATGCTATGCTCTATCTGATCTGCAAAATAGGGATTAATGTGAAGGAGCTGCTTTTTCAGTCAGCCTATGCAAAATACTTCTTTTAAGTTGCTGTTTTGAAAGAGCAGAACCTCACTGGCACACGCAATTCGGATTTTGCTGTCGCTGAAAGTGTGCACACAGCTGCAGGCTGCAGCCATGTGATTTCACTGTGGCTCTCTGCAGGGGCCATGTCTCTCAATTATGAATGTCTTTAACTTTCCATCAGTGGGCCTGTCATGGAGGCTCGGAGGACAACACGCTAGCTCAAATGCAACCAGAATTAACCAGACCGGGCGACGAAGTACGGGACATGTTCACTCAGAGCCGGAGTGAGAGCGATCGCAACCGAGGCAGATTTTATGCCCACCCTCCCGAATCAAAACGCCCCCTCAGCACTTTCCTCACCTGCCAGACACGTGCACATTACACCTCCATTCTATGCTGAGCGCTGAGGGGAAATAAAAAAATATATATACTGTATACTGTACAAAATAAAATAGGTGGTGTCAAACTGCGATCAGCTCTGATAAATATGTAAATGAGTGAGGAGACAAGGAGGTTGGGGGGGTGAAAAACAACATAAATCTCCTGGTTTTGTGAAGGTCAGTCGGCGTGTTGGTCAGCGGTTTCTGTGACAGCGCTCAGGGAAGTTTGGGGCCGGCTTTCACAAGTTTTGACGTGATGTAATTAATTGCGATCATCTTCATCATTCTTCGGCGCGGGTACAAAGCGAGGACCTGTCACAACCCCGTCAGCCCTGTATGTGAATCAATGAACTCGATCTGAAAGGAAATGCAACTCGGGAATATGCCGCTTATGCTTAAGTTTTTTAATTTTGTATCTAATTTCAGCTTGATCTGATATGTTTAAGCGAGTTAATGTGAAAAGTTTCAGCCGGTTATCTGATCCCATTAAAAAGGACACTATACAGGTTTGGAGAAAATGTGAGGTGTAGCATGACAGATGATGACAGATTTAGATTTTGTGACCTCAGAATTGCTAGATGTTTCATTGGGCATCAGAAGTCAAAAAGTTCTAAGGCAGATTTAGCGATAACTACACAAAAGGTTTCCATTTTACTTACTGTAAAATCTACTGTCTTCTTGTTAAATGGCCAAACTGTTCAGCCTGGGGTGGCTATAGTTACCCCCTTGTTTTACTCTTGTTTCTCTTTCTGCATGTTAACCTCTTACCCACCGCCTTAAAGGAACAAGCCACAGTTTTTCCACACTGAGATATGTTCTTACCTGAGCTTAGACGAGTTGATGCGTACATGTCTGGTCTTTGTGCGTGCGCTCAGTCACGCACAAAGACCAAAGATGTTGTTAGCATTTAGCCTCTCCTCATCTCCTCTATGGGGCCAAACGGGGGTGAAGTTAGAAGCGAGTTACACAATCCAAGTATAGTTACACAAAATTAAACATGTCGATTTTCTAAGCGGATAAAAAGGGGAACTATATTGTAAGGCGTAATAACACCTTAGGAGCACTTTGACTTTACTGCGCAGACGTCGAAGCTTCTAATAACTTCACCCCCGTTTGGCCCCATAGAGGAGAGGAGGAGAGGCTAAATGCTAACAGCATCTTTGGTCTTTTTGTGTGACTGAGCGCACGCACAAAGACCAGGCAGGTACGCATCAACTCGTCTAAGCTCAGGTAAGAAGATATCTCAGTGTGGGAAAAAACGGTGGCCTGTTCCTTTAGGGCATTTTCTCCAGTTCAGATTTACCCAAATCTAAAAGCTTCTTGACTGGAGAGAAACAAGGCCAAGGCAGAAATGTACCAATGACTAAACAGACATTGAAAAACTGCAAAGCGGAAGAAACAAAAGCATAAAACCATTTTGAAAAGTGAATATAGCTCCTAAACCCACTTCAAACATTATCCTTCAAAAGGACCAAGAACAATTTCAGATAAATCAAAGTAATAGAACCTAAACTCTGGAAAAGTTGGGGAGCTTTCTTTGCAAGCCCGATGCTGTGCAATTCGACCACACAATAAAACAACAGTGTCAAAGTGGCCACAGCTTTATACCACATTATACCGGCATTCTCCCAGCCAAGGCCCCCCAGTATATCTCTGTGTCTGCCCCCTTCTCTCTGCTTTGTGGCTTTTTTACACTGTAATAAATTAGCCTCACTTTGGCGCGATGGCAACAGGACACGCTCGGCTCCCTGCTCACTGCATCATGTCGAGGATGGGCGCGGGCTGTAAATTGTCAATGGCGCTGAATTTATACAGAGCCTTGAGACGAGCTGCGGAGGCGTGTATTGCCCAGCCGAGTGATTCCCAACAAGCACCCCCACATACCCCACCCCCCTTCCCATCCCTGCAGGCAACACCCACTAGCAACTACCTCAAGGACACTCTGAGAGAAAGAAAGGCAGACGGCTAAGAGCGCCAGGACGCAGTGATCAAAAGTGATACAAGGTTTACGACACTGTTGAAGTGACAAGATCCCTCGCTTCAAATTCTCTGTGTTGTTTTTTTTGCGTTTTCCTCGTGTTACACTATGTTGGGTTTATCTCATTTTGCCGCATGTTGTTGCGTAGAGCTGGGCAAACACTGTGCGACTTTCAGGGGGGGTGATTGTGTGCGCGCAATACTGTGTATGGTGCAATAACAACATGACCCGACAGTGAGCCGGGGGGATAACGTCAAATGCAAACCTGGGAAATTGACGTGTAAACAGGACACACACCTAGTTTCTTGACTTTGCTAATCTCGATGTCGTTCAGGAAGACTTTATAATTCAACAAGGTTAACGAACCTCTGGATGGGGAGTGAAACTTCGGCTTCTGTTACTTTAAACGCAACGGTTTTGATGAGTATTTTATTGATCTTCGTCCCTTATGTGTTTCATTGCACCGAGCACCTGCAGTTGCATTTTAGCAGCACCGACAGCTTTCATGCTGCTTTCATGTCAACCTGACAATTCACGACAAATATCAGATATGTCAGAAATGCCTGCGGCTGTGTTTACAGTGTATGCTGGTTCTCCATTTTGGTAGTTCTGAGATGAACAACAAGAAGCATTGGCAATTCTGAAGTTTCTCTGGTCTGGAAACTGGAATAGCCATCAATAGACCATCAAACACACAGAAAGTGTGGCAGTTCTAAGTCCTCTGTCAGGATGGTTAGACTGTGTAGCCCAGTTTTCAGACCAGGGCGACTTTAGAATTGACAAAGCTTTATCTTCACAACATCGTCACCTCAAAACAACCAGAAGACAACTTTTAGAAAACATTTGCTCCTGTTGTGCCGCGCTGCAGGCTGAGCCGATAAACTATTCCCTGTCACTACACTTGCTGCACTTTTGCCAGCAACACTCAGACGACTCCCGAGATGACAACATTGTTAATTGTTTCACTTTGAGGTTTGAAACAAAGCAGCAGAACACATACATTTGTACAGACAGCTGCATGCACAGATGCACAGACACTGATTGGTAAAGTGGTACACAGCCAGAAAAACAAACAGCACGACAGAGAACAAAACAAAAAGGCGTTTTCATTTTCAGGAAAATTGAAATGCCTGGGTTTGTTAAACTTTGCAAATATAATATTATAAGTTATCATATATCACTCAAACTTTATTGGCACTTTAGAAATTGTGTGTACTTTATATAGAGTTAGGGATGGAATATTATACACTGAATGTTATGCTATGTTAGGGGGTACTAGAAAGCATTGTCCAACATTTGCTAAAAACAATATAAAAAAAGAAAAGTTAAAGAGTGACTTTCGGCTGGGTTACTCCTGGAAAATAGTCTAACACACTGCAGTGTCCAAATGCGTGCAGGTGATCGCTTATTCCTGTATTTTACATTTTTAAACCTCCACTGGCTCATTATTGTAGAATGTGCCAGAAATCCCAGAAATCTTTGCCGTTTTGACGACACAATCTATTGAAACTGTCTATGAAAAAAAGGTAAAATTGGATCTGATTCTGCTCTGATTTCAGTGCACACACTGTTGCCAACAGAAGGAGCAGCGACAGACGTGAAGCAAATAAAGTTAAAACAAGAGCTGCCACTGTTGGCTTGGGCTGAGTTTCAATCACACGCCTTTTTTTTGTTATAGGCCCCAAGAAATGGAATATTTTGTCTTAAATTGTGAATTGTTCCTCATATGTTATCACTGTGAAACCAATATAGTGAAGACTATATGAGCAGTGAAACAAGGGGTGTCCTATGGGCTTACAGTGGGGGAAAAAAGGATTTGGTCAGTTCTCCATAGACTTTCTATTGGATTTCGGCCCCCCCCCCCCACCCCACTGTATATGGAGGAGAACATTCTGGAGAAGTTAAGTGTTTTCATTTGCCTTTAAAGTGTATTTTTTCGCACTATAACACAGTAATAACAAAGATTACTCAAACATGCATGAATGAAACAAAACACAACCCCCGGTGTTCTTATGGGAACTTCATAACATGTCGATTTTGCATGGCTTTTGTGCTTTATTATACAGTATACGTAGTGTGGCACAGCGCTGTCTACTTTTGTATCATGGTATCAACTGCACTACCACTTCTGTTTGATAAAACACCCGTCTATTGAATCTCACCCGACTATCGTTCACTTTCCCAGCCGTTCATTTCCTCTGTTTTCTCACCGGCCACTGTACTCACTCTGCTGTGGTGTGTCAGCGCAGGACCGCAATCAAAATGGGCCGAAGTAACCCCTCCAAGCTGTGTGTTTGTGAGCGGTCCAGCTCACCAGTGTCCAAAGTCTGATTGGTTCTAAACACACAGATATTGGATGGCATGAGGACCAAGGAGGAGAGTGAGCAAGGCCTGTCACAGTGTGTGTATTTACTTATTGTACATGCTATAAAACATTAACAATTGTTTTGTTGGGGCTTAATATTTTACCAGCACTAATGGGACATGTGGCTCTTTAAATCCTCTAGTACAGCTCTTTTAATCTTTAATCTATTTATATGAGTTATAAGTGAATGAAGGCAGTGACTATTTGTTAAAATTTTACATGGAAGGACCCAGAATTCCTTTTAATACAATCATACAGATTCAAAGATTTTACATCAAAATTACTTTTAATATATTTAGTTATCAGCATCAATAAAAAGTATGATTTCTTGTGTACATATAAAATACTATTGCGACTGTTTGATTTGAAAGTGGCACTTCTGATGTTGAAGTTTGCAGATGGTTATTGTTTACAGCAATATATCTAAACATTCTTTATTGAGATAGGCCTAAGTAAGCCAAAAGGGAAAGGAGGAAACCCCTGCGAAGACAGCATGTAAATACACCAACCATGGCCCCTCTTAGCTGGAGATGAAGAGGCGGCAGGATAAAAAGCTCTGAGCACCGCGTGATTACCGATCAATTTGCCGCAATCAAGCCCCCTTCATATGGAAACGGAGAGATTTGTGCTCCTCAAGGGCAGTCGCCGTGACAGTGGAGGTCACAGACAACAGGAGTAACAGGGACAGCAGACGCAGTGATGGAGGAGGAGAGCGTGTAATCTGTGCCTGTCAACAACACTGTAGTCTGGGCTGTAGGCTCAAGAGCGCACTCATTATGGTAATAGGGAGGATCACCGGTGGGATTCAACCCGCTGGACATCATTGACCATGGAGATAAAGGCTTGCCACAAAGAGGCTCTTGAACAATGACGATCTAAATGGATATTCAGGGATTACGCTTGTAAATAAGAGGGCAGGGGGATACAGTTTTACTGGAGAAAAAATAACAAAGAAGTTCAATATTGATTGTGTTGGAAAATTAAGACAACTGCATAATGTATAAATATACTTCAATATGAAATAGTATATTTAGTTATTTAAGTATCGCTTGCTATCAGCTCCTATAATAAACTGACAAATGCTGTTCAAAAGTCTCAGTTCAATATTCATCATCATGAGAAAATAATATCCGATTGTATAAAACAGTTGACACATGCAAACACAGCTGTGCTTTTCCCAATGCTGAGAAGAGGGGGGGATCTTATTTGTATTGCACTTTTCCCATGGCAAGAGACGCCCAAAGCGCTTCACAAGGAACACTTTTTTTTATTCACTCCACACTTGGTGGTGGTGGGCGCTAAATACTTCTGCCCTTGTAGTCGACTGAAGGGAACGTGGCAGCACATATTATGCAGCAAGAGAGTCCCTGATCACCGCTGAATGGGCACCTACCCGAAACACAATACAAACCATTTGGTGATCAATGAAAACTTTTTACATTGAAAGGCTTATGTTTTGAGTTTGGTTTTACTCCTATAGTTACTCTAAAATCCACTGAATAATAACTTTATTCGATAATAACTCAACGATTAAACCATCCCTTCATATTAATTGACAATGGACATGCTACAAGCAAAATGTTGGTAATCACTTACTGTTCTTGACCGGGGATTGCAATTTATATCTACAGTAAACCTATATGTTAAACTTTATAATATCCATGAACCCATTAATTTCTACAGTGCATAATATATGTATATAACAATACTGTGATGATCCAACCCATCCTCGGGGGGCGGTCAACATCCCCTCCTTCCTGAAGTGGCCCTATCTCTTACAGTCACACGGCGCCTCGTACGGCCCTAAGCGCTGACAATGAGCGTGATGGACATGGACAGAGAATTACAGGCGGTGAGACAAAGAGGCCGCTCTGTCAACTATCAAAAGCAATCGTCCCTTTTAGCGATACGATACGGACGTCTACAGGCGGCTGCGGTTAGAGCCAATGGTCCCCGGCTTCGCCTCTCTCTCTCTCTGGCAAAATGATGACAGAAGGAGAGGCACATAAAACGGACGGATGGCGGGTCTGCGCGCGGCGTGAAACAGAATCAGAGGCAGGCCAGTAATAGCCTTTTTTGAAGAATGCGCCACTGAACTTTAAGGGCCGTCTTGCTTGAAAGGACAAGTTACAAATAGAAAGAAAGGGAAGAGGGAAGAATGATTTCCCTGGGATATGCCCCCCGCCGGGCTGCCCTATCGCTGCGCCGCACAGTCCGAGAGTGTTCATGTGCGCGTTTATAGATGCCGCGTGAGACAGGAAAGGGCCGGCAGGAACCATGTGGATAAGCGGATACTGCATATGATTCTCTTTATTGTTTAAAGAGAGAATATATGATGGGGACGGAGTGAAGAGGTGGATTTTAATCATGTCCTCTTAATGCAGAACCGTCTGAAGAGGCATCGTCCATTTGCATCACTCAAAGAGGCGCCATACAAAGATTGCACTTTACTTTGCGGCACTGTCATAACATGGTAATAGGACGGAAATGACAAGATAACCGGGGATAAACGGTGGATGATGCATTTTGCAGCCTCTTTCCATTTTATTATCCCGAAAATACGGTAATGTACAGTATTTATAATTAATCGTATTACCGTGCTATGTAATTTTTCAGGTATTTCCATTTTATTGTGTAACATTTTTAGCACCACCTAAGAAAGAAAGATTGTTTACATGTTGCCAACCCTATCAGTTATTGTTTTGAATGAGGCCATATGAATAAAACAAGATACAGAAATGTCTTTGTGGCTGATGCGGTTTTGAGGCAGACATGCTATACCTAAGACAGACATATAGCCCTAACCGGTTGCCGTGTAGTTCTTTATTACTCTGTCTCTTCCGGCTTATCAATAATTTCTGAGGCACAACAATACAGGCTGGCAGAGGAAAACAACCATAGTGCATCCCAGCTTTAATAAAAGCCGTCACACCTCCCAGCTATGTCCTTCACTCAATACTCCTCTCATTCTCCTTGGTTCGATATACCGGCGCACCATTTTTATACCTCACATTTCTTTGGTGAGGTGAAAGTTCAGAGCAAAGACCACCGTTATATTTGACGCATCACAAGGAAAAGCAATCCAAAAATCTGCCAATGTAAAAGAATGCACTTGATTCAACAGCTATACATACAGTATCAGGTTTCAAGTTTGGTGAAGACCAGAAAGCAGCTGCTCAATGTGGATGAACATTTCAGATGATAATATGGAGCATTTTTTAACTCTGAAAAGGTTGGCATTCATGATATTGTCATACTTTGGAAACAGCCATTATTCTGCATTACAAATTACTGCAAGAACGCTTCCAGAAGTCATAGCCTGAGAACAATAGGTTGCAAAATGTTTTTCTGTTGGTTTTCACTTTTTTAGCTAATCATGATAACTGGTGTCTATATTTGGTTGTTATCTACTAGATCATATTGTTGAACCAATAGTGACTTGACTTAATGCAGCCAGGGTAAAAACTCCTTTGTGACATTTTGCACCGAACTGCCTTAGCGTCGGCTCGTATTAGGTTGTCGTCTACTGTAGAACTGTACGTGTGCGCTCATGTGTACAACAGCTCCACCCGCAGCAGCAGCCGCCGCAATGTCATTCAGCAGTTTAGTAACACACCATTACCTTGTTAATACCAGCCTAATGGGCAGTCTGCTATTTTAAAACTGCTGCTGTGTTTGTGCCATTAGCATCCACTTAGCGCGTGTCTCAAATCAACAGGCCACTGGGAGCCTCCAAAACAACAACAGTGAAGAAAGCTAAAACAATACGCCCTGCTTTGGTCTCCTAATGAATATGTTGTTTTTACAGTCTGACAGTATTGTGCCCTCTGTGGTTACCGTGTCTCTAACAGGGGTAAGCAGCTCTTAATACAGTACATGCACAACAGGTCTATCGTCCTGCAGCGTAGTCCTGACCATGGCCTGAGCTGAAGGTTTGACAGGTTAACCCAGCACCACGGCAATGAAGGAGGACAAATTATGAAAGTATACCTTAAAGGAATAGGCCACCGTTTTTCCATACTGAGATATGTTATTACCTTATCTTAGTTGAGTTGATGCGTACCTGTCTGGTCTTTGTGCGTGCGCTCAGTCAAAAAGACCAAAGATGTTGTCAGCATTTAGCCTTTCCCAGAATATTCCTATGGACCCAGAGATAAAAGGGGTAGCCTACTATATTGTAAGGCGTAATAACACCTTAGAAGCACTTCGACATCCGCGCAGTAATATCTTCACTCCTATAGAATTCTCTGAGAGGACGTCCTAAGGTGTTATTACGCCTTACAATATAGTACCCCTTTTATCCACGTAGAAAATCGACATTTACTACGTTTGATTTTGTGTAACTATACTTGGATTGTGTAACTACTTATGTAACCGTATTTAAATGTCACCTGTCACATGTGATGCACTTTAGTCTGTTGTAGGTTATCAACCTACTCCTCAACCTACTCTGTTGTCAAAATGAAACACAACCAAAAGAGAAGAAAATTAAAGAAAATGTTGCAAATGGAGTTGAGCTGTCCCAGCGTCCTTTTGTCTGAAGTCGGGCCTTTTTCAAGTTTGGGCAGGAACTGAAGGAACTTTTAAAAAACTTGACACTGACCTCTCTAAGAGAAAGCCCTGAATCAGACTCCAAACATCTAGCCTTGGATACAACATGTGACAGAGGTCAGAGCTGAGCTGTTACTGTAGTTCCTCAGTTTCATAGATGTGAGTCACACATGTGTTTAGCGTGTTGAAGAATTGACTGTTGCTAACCGGTAGCATGCTAACGTCTTGAGCAGCTTCAACACTGACTCAGACTGAGACTCTATTGACATGACAAACTGTAAAAATCCCAGAGGAAGGTTTTCTGTTTCCTCTTTGATGGGTTAATTTAGTCTGAGGAGTGAAGCAGATCTTTAGTAAATCCTGCTGTAGTTCGACAGACAGCGCTGCTACATCTATGCCACATTTGCTGGTTATATCATATAAACGTGTGCTCTCTGGTTCCGTGTTTTAACTATTATCTTTTAAAGCAATGATTACAAGGACATAAAAATGCCACTGTCAATCAGTCTCTGAGTAGAGACATTGTTACACGTTGTAGTACTGTATAATGCTACTTTGATATTCAACATGGCCACCGGAACTATGAGTGATGTCATTGGAAACGCATAGATAGGCCTTTTTTCCAAATTTTTCATCGTTTATTTTGTTGCGTTTTCAGCCTGGGTACCTCCTCTTTTTTGTCGCAATTTTGACGCTTTTTTTGTTGTTTTGTTTTTCAAAAAGCTTTTAGATTTGGGTAATACCAAACTGGAGAAAATGTGCTCGGTTCAGGTGGCGGTTAAAAAGTTTTACCTGATTTTGTCTTTTCGACTTCTTTTCGTCCTGAGTATGACCTATAGTTTAGTCCAGTGTCTGTGCTGTTTTAAACTCTGGATAGTTTTTAGTTTTTGATCCGTTTAAATCCATTTGCTTTGTTTAGTCCTAGTCGATATGATGTTCAATTCAATTTTTTTTTATTTTTTTTTAAGGTGTTTACCAACGTCAAAGGCTATTGGAAATCACGCATCATAAAGCAGGGAAATGATTCTCTCCAAAAGATCACAAAAACAATTAAAAACACACTAAAGTATTAATAATACATTAAAAAAAAACAGGAATAAAGATGGGATTTTGCTTCTGCGTCTTGGTTTAGTCGGTCAGGTTTGAATTTTTAACCACTGAACTTCCTCATACTCTCCGACAGTTATGAAATCAGCCGATTCCATCTTGAACTAATGATAATACACAGGTACAAACATGACAAAGTGATGCCTGTGGGCCTCTCTCATTCATTCTCCCATCTCAAAGTAAATCAGCTCTATCAGACGCAGCAGCCGCGTGTGTCTGAAGTCACAGCTGAGGCGGCGAGAGAGGCGTCCTGCGGTCCGCGACGACGC
This sequence comes from Neogobius melanostomus, assembly GCA_007210695.1. Taxonomy (NCBI): domain Eukaryota; kingdom Metazoa; phylum Chordata; class Actinopteri; order Gobiiformes; family Gobiidae; genus Neogobius; species Neogobius melanostomus. The sequence goes on along the minus strand of VHKM01000113.1, from coordinate 833,776 downwards.
TTCGCTTTGAACTGAGCTGTGGGCGCGTTCAGCTCTTCTTTAGTGATTTCAAAAGCTTTCAGTTGTATATCAGCACCACTAATGGCCATTTCTTCGCTCTCCTCTTCTCTTTTTTCCCCACACTGTGGTTCAGACACGCGATGCTTTTAAACTCTAAGCAGCAGTGCATCAGGGGATGAGCAGAGAATTTTTCTCTGTTTTGTGGTTGTTTGACTCCAACGAGGAGATTCCCATGAGTTTCATTATCAGCTTAAGTTGATCGATGGGTCTGCATTAGTATCACTGAAGGAAATATGACTTTGGTTTGATCATTTGTCAGACTTTCTATGTCGATTAATCTGATATTATCGTGGCTTTTGATGTAATATCTGCCTATTGGAAACAGAAACCCTTTATTTAAGTCCTCCCTCAGGCTGTAAATGAACCGCTTTTGTAGTGCGTTATTGTTTTGGTGATTACAAAGGTAAAAGTTATTCCTAATCTCTCCGTGAGTTCACTTGAAAGGATTTCGATGCAGCGCAACACCTGCTGTTAATTCATGCCCTGCTGACGCTGGCTTCAAACGACTCTGATAACATCGCTGCGCTTTATCTGGGGAAATAAAATGACGTTTGGAACATATAAAAATGAGTCATGCTCCTCGTACAAATACAGTTTAACAAAAGGCGAAAATCTTAATTAAAATTATAGAGATGGTTTTCACAGTTGCCCGACAAATTGGGTACTTCAGAGTGTCTTTTGCGTGATTGAATATTGAATTAAATGGGCACTGAAATGGTAATCGAGCTGATGGCGGCTGATTGGTTGTCCTGATGTAACCGCCGCACGTCGATTGGTTTTGGAATAACGGGGTCGCTATGACAACAGGCTAGGAGTGTATTGAACTGGTATGTCAGTATGCGTGTTTACATTAGAGGCCTTTTCAGTGGCTCTGATCAGGAGAATGTCGGGAAACAAACTAATAATGCCTTACACGTGTATTGCGCTTTACAAGCCTGTATTACCAAGTTTCTCAAAGCGCTACACTGTCGTCATTATTCATTCGCGCCATACCCGGTGATGGTTCGCTACTGTTGTAGCCACAGCTGCCCTGGGGTAGCAAGGCAACCAGTCTGCGCCATCGGCCCCTCCGGCCACCACCAACCACTCACTCACTCACTACATTCGCTCGGCTTCCTGGTGTTACCAAACGGTCTCCCATCCAAGTACCGACCAGGCCCTTCCCTGCTTAGCTTCCAAGGTCTGACGGGATTGGGCAGAGCAAAGGCGGTATGGCCTTCTGAGGACTTCTGAGAGATTAGTGATATCACCGGGAACACAGACTCATTTATGAAAATATTTGGGATGGACACAGGAGCTTATGAGTCTGTATGTATCCCAAAGGTTAATATCATATCATGTATACCACTGATAATAACTTTTCATAATTGTGGGGTTTATGTATTAGTTTACCTCTATATTTATCCTGTTGTTTCTGTGACCATGTTTACACGAGGACATAACCGTAAACAGATGAGTTTGTCCCACCTCGGGTGGCCCAGTACAGATCCGTCAGGCTTAAGCAGAGGCCAGGTGAGTGCTGCAGCCGCCCCTTTGTGATCTGTGACCTCCAGACTCCTCGATCACATGATGCTGTGCTGTGGCATCTGTGTCCCAGCACAAGAGTTCACATGGGGCCACTGCTGAGTGCTGACCCCAAACCAGGTCACACTAACACTGGAGCGGTCCTCAAAGACACACGGCAGAGGCATTACTGAGTGCTAAGGTAAGAAGGGACATCACGTACTCAACACATAGAAGCTGTTGACAACAAAGCTCAAAGTCTAATTAACAGACCAGTAAAAAAGGCAGATAATCCTGTTTCCTCTAATAACTAAACCGAATAGAATCACAACCCACAGTGCGACTTTGATTGATAACATTTTCTCAAATGAAATAGATAGTGATACAGTCAGTGGATTAATGATAAATGATATTAGTGATCACCTGCCAGTTTTTGTATTGTACAAAAATGGATATTTAAATATTGATGATGAAAACATTTATTGGTTTAGAAGGGTAAAAACAGAAAAAACTATTGATGCATTTAAAAAGGAACTATTAGCTCAAGACTGGAGTATTGTATACAGAGAGAATGACACTAATAAGGCATATGATGAGTTTACGCGAATATTTCATAAAGTATATGACAAAATTGCCCAATGAAAAAATATTGTAAAAACAGAAAGTGTAAAGAAAACCCATGGATGTCTAAGGGATTACTAAATGCATGCAAGAAAAAAAATTCACTCTACAAAAAATGTATAAATGATAGAACAAAAGAAGCTGAGGATAAATATAAGAAATATAAAATAAACTGACAGGTATCATTAGAAAATGTAAACAGAATTATTATTATAAGTTGTTAGATAGCAATAAGAATAATATTAAAGGTTTATGGAATATCTTAAATAGTATAATTAGAAATAAACCAAGATCGATTAATTATCCAAAATATTTCAAAGATGAGGATAACACTTTAAATAATATGAATGAAGTAGTCGAAACATTTAATAAATTCTTTGTAGATGTTGGACCGAATCTTGCTGCAAAATTGCAAATGTTGAGAACTATAATTGTGAACTGATAGACACAAATCCTCTGTCCATGTTCCTCAAACCTGTGGAGGAAAAGGAAATACTGGACATTGTTAAAGGGTGTAAAAATAAAACCTCGACAGATTATTATGACATGGATATGAAAACTTTAAAAACTGTTATTGAAAGTATCTCTAAGCCGTTAACATACATCTGTAACCTGTCGTTGCAAACTGGACAATTTCCTGAAAGTATGAAAGTAGCAAAAGTGATTCCTCTGTTCAAGGCAGGAGATAAACATCTCTTCACAAACTACAGGCCTGTTTCCCTTTTACCGCAATTCTCAAAATCTTAGAAAAGGTTTATAACTCTAGACTAGACAGCTTTATTGAAAGGTGTAATTTACTCTCGGACAATCAGTTTGGTTTTAGGAATAATCACTCAACCTCACACGCGCTCTTTGATATAATTGAAGAAATAAATAATGCTGTAGATAACAAGAAATATGCCATAGGGTTATTTATTGACCTGAGTAAAGCGTTTGATACAATAAACTATGATATACTAATTAATAAACTAGAACATTATGGGATTAGGGGGGTAGCTCTACAGCTCTACCAGTTATTTAAAAAATAGAAAACAATGTGTGAAAATAGGTGATAGCTCATATTAAATATATATCTACAAAAATTTCTAGAAGCATTTCAGTAATAGCAAAAGCAAAGCACATTTTAAACATCAAAGCTCTACATATCTTATACTGTACTCTGATTTTGCCATATTTATATTATTGTACTGTGGTTTGGGGTAGTACTTATAAAAACACATTAAAACCAATAGTATTGTTGCAAAAAAGAGCTATCCGAGTAATTCATAAAGTTGGGTTTTTGAACCACACAAACTCATTATTTTTAAAATCGAAGATCATGAAGTTTTGTGACATTGTTGAGTTCCAAACTGTACATATGTTATACAAAGCAAGGTACAAACTGTTACCAGGCCAAATACAAAGAAGGTTCCAAGAACGTACTGGTTGTTACGAATTACGTGACGAATTAAACTTTAGGACTCAGAAACATAGCACAACTTTGAAAAGTTTTAGCCCAACAGTTAATTGTGTACAATTATGGAATAAACTGGAAATGGAGTTGAAACGAAGTCCAAATATCAACCTGTTCAAATATAAATACAAACAAAAGACTTTTGAAATATACAGAGAACAAGAAATGTGTTGCCACTAGGGGAGCAGTAGGATCAATTATGTGTATTTCCTCTATAATCAAGGAAGAGTGTTGCTGCTTGGAACGGTTGTCATTCTATTGCTCAAATTTACAATTTGAGAATTAGGGTAGGCAAGTTATGAATCTGTTGAGAGGGACCCTCCCAACGGGCTCAAAACCTTGTCTTTTAATGCACCACTCAGCATAGGAACATCATCTACAAAATCAGCTCTTAGGGCAGCTGGGTGGTCGGTTTGTTGAGGGGGAGTTCCTGCCCTCTTCAACTGGCCCGTTCTACACCCTGGCTATTTAATGCACCACACTATGCAGGGCTTACATCATACTTCACATCATACTTCACATATAACTCAATTAAACAAATATAATAATAATGATAATTAAACCCAAATTAAATTATATTGAGGATGGTAATGACAACTGGGAAGTAGCAAGATCTCAGAGTATAATATGTATGAATGCACCTTTATAACATAAAAGTAGCACATTCTTTTGTTCTTTATTTTGCTGTTGTTTTTGTCTTATTCTTCATCATTTATTGTTACTTTGCCCTATGTTCCTTTGTTTATGATTTGCTACCTTGTAAATATTAAATGTAATGTTACTATTTTTATTTTGGGGTGGGCGCTTATAAGCCTTTGGCTTCAGCCCACTCCCTTTGAGCAGGTTAACTGCTCTAACAAATAAATAAACTAAACTAAACTAAATCCTCAATTTAGTTTCTGAAATAATCTTTCAATCAACTCTTATTAATCATAAGATATTTTACACTTTGCTTCAAATTGGACAATTCCTTTTCCTCTATATCTGGGCTTAGTACAGGTATACAGGCTAGTAAGTCTTTATGGCATATCTTCAAAGGTTTAAAACGTTCACCTCTCATTAGAGCAATATTAGTGACTTAATATTAATACAATAATAACAAACATTTGCAGAGTTCAAATACAATTTTTCTTAAACAACAATAACAGATTGAAAATTGTGTATAAAATGTATGCCCTGATACGAGTGCACTCAATGTGAGCAACTGGGGCGCCACTTTTGACAACTTTGTGATAACCAGAATGGCTTTATGAAATGTAGACAGCAACTTGTTGTTACCAAATGCTAACAGCCAGGTCTGACACACCGCCAGTCCATAAAATGAATTCAGTTGCAATACATCCACTCAAAGGCCCTTCACGGAGAGTTAAACTGGAGTGGAGGAAAACAGAAAATTATGCGGGAGCCCTGCAGAAAACATCTCAAATAAAATAAATCAAGATCCCAAACTGTGACAAATCACCACAGCACAAAAACACAGAGGGGACGAGGACGACGTCCTGTGTAATCTGTTTTCCTGCTATCTGCTGGTCCCTCTCCTGATACTGAGGGAGGCAGAGAGAGTCAGGTGGCCCGATCACACCCTGCACCGGGAGCAGATTAGAACATAGTGATGCAATATTAATTGGTGACGGGACGTGCCGGGAGTGCAGGGTTGTCCAGGGTTTTTATCCCTGAGGAAAGGCTGTCAGGAGCGGGGAGAGACAGGCGGCATGAGTCACTGACCTTGTCTGTCAGCTGGAGGAGGAGGACAACAGTGAGGGGAAGGAGAGCCCTATAGTCCCAGTGACATCCTGATCAACACTCTGCCAGTCTACAGCAAGTCTGCTGGGACAAATCCCAACTCGCTGCCGAGATGGTGAAGGAGATGGGCATTAGACAGAACATTCAGAACAACTGAATACTTCTGGGGCCTTATTGAGGAGAAGTTCATGCTGACAGTGACTCATTGAATTAAACCTTAAATTAAAGCCACACACAAAAAAGCCTTAATTTCACTGGGGTTGGTAATATTGATGCCCATTGGCATAACAAGGGTGTCTTGGAGCTCCAAGGAAAAATTTCACAGGGGGCCATAATATATACTATTGTATAATGTAGGCTACTGTATAATCAGTACTAATTCCATCATAAATCAGCCAATTCATTCAAAATGAAAAAACAACAAATAAATCACTGAATTACAGTAAGAAACACAGGACTAGAGCTGCACGTCATTACTGCTGAATTCAATCGAACATTTCATAGATACTTTAATATTGTAGCTTAAAACTTTTGGAAAAATTATAAAGACACAAATACACTCCACAAAAGAAAAGAAAAAAGTATCACCCTGTAGATTTGGTTCATGTCATGGCAAAGCTTACTATGGAGTTATGAGGTGTAGAGTTTGATTATGTTTTGAGTTTCACAAACAGTGAAGTGTTCATGTGACAATGGCACACACTCCAATGTGACTGTAAGCCACTCAAACTGATATCTGTCAAAGTGAGAACTCTAGAAATAACTCAAATACATCTTTTGAACCTTTTTTGTGTATTAAGTTGATACTTTGATGTTTTTGTGCCAATATGGCGCATCATACGACACAAACGTTACATTATATTAAGGAGTTTTGTTATAATTTTTTGAAGTTATCAATCTTACACTGGGCAGTCGCCTGAACAGCAGCAGACGTTGGTGAAGCCAATATTGTGGCAGAGCAAACAGAACCCTCTTCCACTGTAGCGCTGATAGAGAGTGCGCAAACAAGATGCATGACGATGTGTGCCCAGACATAACACCAACATGACACCAAACACGATCTGCAAAAGCCCGGACGCAAAACAGCAGATTAAGTGCTGACAGCCAGCGTCCCGCCAGCAAATATCTCCCCCTCACTTTCCTGGTGTGAAAAGTGGATTTGAGATAGCACTGGGGCTAAACAAGGCGACGGCGGCATATGGGTGTGTTATCTGGGGACACACAAGCACCGGACACATGTCATCTTCAATTAACCCTCTCCCATCTGTCTGACGCACACAAGTAGGTCAATGCAGTGCTGCAAAACCAGTGCCATGAAACATCCCTACCTGCAAGAACTGTTTCAACTAATACTGTATGTGGGATCAGCTTTCAGACTTCTTCTTGTGATTTCTATTATAGCAGCCTGGTACTAAAATCATACATTTAATTTTATATTAGTAATAAATATATACTGCTTACTCAACAATGATACAATAAAAATACGTACCTTCACTGCTCTCAATCATGCTGTTAAAACGGTTGCTCATAAACGGTTCATTGCCCTCACACGGAAAGGAACAACTTCAAAGGTTTAAGATTTTGTGTATTTTTTATTTTATTTCTAAGAATTGAGGGGATAAAAATAGCTTTATCAACTTTAGACTTCAACATAATCATGTAAGATTAAAAAAAAGGGTATGAAAACTTCCTGAACCCACTATATACCAAATGCAAACTTCAGCCACCCGCTGTCAAATCACATCGACTGTATTAAATTTTCAATGCAATGTATTTCAATTATTCAGCGAAGGAGAAGTGTGCGGTGCGCTGCTGAGTGTCATGGAGTTTGGCTGACATGTCACAGAATGACTCCCCAGAGAGCTGCTATAAGTTTCAGCGGCGTGCTCAACAGCGCTGTCAAATGATCAACAGACTTAATGAATGTAAAGAGGGGGGGGGCGACTTAAGATGACGCAACACGCCATACATCCAGCACAAAGCCTGCGCCGGGATACCATCAGTCCTAGTGCGTACTTGGAACTGGCTAGAAATATCGCAAATGGAGAAGGCCCCATTCTGCCCGGGATCGAACCTATGATAACGCACTGAACTTTGCACACTTTGCCGGCGCTGTCTGATTAACCCACAGATAAACAGTCCTGTGTACTATTCTGAGAGGAAGGAGGCGGGGTACAGGTGTGTATGTGTGCCAGACGAGAATAAAATGTCATGCCATTACGCCACATCCTTGAGTCTGACAAATGAGGCCCTGGTCTGCGCCCGAGTGTTGGCAGTTACCTGTGAAAGAATGCATCAATCCAATTGGCTCTCCTGGCTGCCCTGCCTGTCACCACTCACGCCCCCTTATACATACACAAACAAACACACACACACACAACCATGAGAAACAAAAGACAAACAAAACAGGAATTGGGTGTCAGAGCTAAGCCGCCTCTGCGTTCCTCTGCTTATTTCTATGTCTCCTTCTTCTTTGCCCTCGCTTCCTCTTTCCTTCACTTCCATCACATATCAGCACCTCGCCCCGGGTGCAGGTGCGAGGCTGCTGGCGAACTGTCAAGCTCTGCAGTCTCCTTTGCTTACACACACACACACACGCACACAAAGCTATAGTCGTGCCACAGCTTGGCTTCTTGCACACAGGAGTTTTTTTCTTCCCCCCCTCGCCTCCACACCCGGCGAATGGTCTCTGCGCACACAGCGAGCTTGATCACTCCGGCGCTGTCAACAAGTAAAGCAAGACTAACAGAGGGTGCAAAGGTTGGGAAACACTCGCAAGGGACACTGAGCTCAAAATAAAAGGAAAAAAAGGATCAGAGACAAACAGTTTTTGAGCTGAATTTCTTATCAACTACAATTTGCAGGTTGGTACGTCATGTCTTGTCAGCAGTTTCTCTGAGCAAATCCGCTCACAACGCAATGAGCAAATGTGATTGGCTCATTAGCTAATTACATTGTAGTTCAACAGGTACCTACAAAGCGGACAGTGTTTATTTGATTACTTTTCTGTTTGTTTGGCACAGTGAATGTCTAAGAACGGCCATGAGACTAATGCATGTGTTACTTCCATCTGTTGTCTCGTACTCAAAAACACACTCTCATGCATCCCGGATCAAAATATACTGTTATCTAGAGGGAAAAAACGCTTTGATAATTGTAATTGATTTTGTATCAACACTGTAGCATGTATATATTTCACTGAGAGATGATGCAATGTGTTTACGAGTAATTGTAATTGTCAGAAATAAAAACACAATGATTTCCCCATTGGTCGGATGCCACAGCTGACTGTGGACCGTGGTGGACCCTCTGTTGTGAACGCGCAGTTGTGTGGATGTGTGTCCCGCCCCCGGGTCATTTCACAGCTCCAAACAAGACTCTCATTAACACCAGGTCATTAGTGCAAAGCCTGTGTTTCTTAACCATACACAGGAGGTGACAGCTAAGGGGGACAGACATGCCTCAGTTTGCTCTGGGAGAGGGTTAAAGATGAACAAAATGTACAATCTTAAATCAGTTACACAACACAAACCAAGCCAGTGTTTAAATCAAGAAGCCTAATGAGTGTCAACTTTGTGTCATGAAATGTGTTATAACCTGTTCTGACTCAGTCAGGAACATTGAGGTTTCTATTTAGAATGAAAATGTGAATGCATGCCCTCTCTTGTTGCTGCTACTAGACAAAGTGTGGAGGCCAATATGATCAGAAACATGCTATTCCCCCAAAGCACAAACCACATCACTTGATCCACAAAGGCTAACATCTAAAATAATAGACAAAGACCAATATTATGATCCAGAAAAATACCAAATAGGAACATCAGGTAAAGTAAACTATTTTAACAGGGTCTGGCTGAAATGATCCTTTTCAAATACGTGCAATAGCCAAGACCAAGTGTGTCTAATTTATCTCACCCAATTACTCAGGGTGGAACTGAGGCGCCTTCTCCTTGTCTCTCAGTCGTCCCGTCTCAGCCTGTAAGCCAGTCCGCAGCAGGGCAGACACTGATAAAGTCCATAGGCTCGAACAGCCCGCCGCGGTTTGAAGCCCCCCTCTATTCTCCCACTGATTCTCCTCGCCTGCTCAGCCCGCCTCACATTACCATTTAAATAAAGAGCGACGGCTAAATGACCGCTGCTACCATATAAAACGAGAAATTAAATTGTTTTTCTGTCTCTGGGCACATTTTTTTCTTTTCCCTTTTCAAACCCGAGGTCCTCATCAGTTTTAATTTGTTTAGTCTGGGCAGTCGGAGATAAACGTGCGCACAAACTCAAACAAACCTGCGCCATTCATCTTTGATTACAAGGAGGTAAATCTAATCTGCTTAATAGGGGAGATTGACTCACAAAGCTATAAGCTGACATCAAACACTATCAGGTATGTTCATTTCATAAAATAAAAACAATTTAAAAAACGACAAACAAGTCAATAGCGTGAGGCACCTCTTACAGACACTTTGAAAAAGACTAAACAGGTGAGGCTTTGTAGAAAAGGAATAGTAGCCTAAAGTAGTCATAATGGATGGATGCTTTCTCAATTTGATGCTCTGGGACACACAAACTAATTTCCAAATGATACAGCTCAACTCTACATACAGTATTTCACTCTATTTGATACTTATGTCTACAAGTGGGCTCCAAAACCGGGTAGTTGCACGCCGTGTAAAACTGTGTTGAGTTAGGTGGTGACAGTGGAAGCATCCTACACAGGTGAGGATTACACCAAACGTCTTCTGATGTTTTATCATCTACATAAGTAATGATCATGAATGGTAAATGGACCTGACTGAACGACTTTTCATTATCTACACATGAGTGATCTGACATCAAATTTACGAGATGTTGTTGATTCAAACCTGCTCAATATGCTGCAGCTGTTGTCATCTAAAGGAGAGTTGCCGAAATGAAATAGAATCTGTCATTATTCTGTGTTTGTATTCTTAAGGGTACTGTCTGGACATATTTAGGATTATGGGCCCAGCGAAATAACACAAGTAGGCTATGTTTAGGATGATGGACTAATCCATTGCTGCTCCTCTCTGGACTGAATATCTGCAGTAGAAAGTCCATCAGCAGAGGTTGACTCCGTTGGACATTCAGACTGATTGTCCTTGAAATCCAAAACAAAATATCCAGGCATGTAACAAGCTTTATTTACTACATTAAATTATAATTAAATTGCGATTAGTTGGATTAGTCCATTTGAATGTTAAGAGCACATCAGAGACAAGGGGAGACGGTGTGAGGAGACAGGTTAAGGACTGAGACAAAGGAGATGGGAGAGGTGAGTCAGGAGCAGAGCTGCACATGAATATTAAGCAGCAGAAAATGATGAGGCGGGTGGTGCCACTGTGACAGTGACATTGGGCGCCATTGGCAGCCCCTACCACGCTGATTCTCTGGAACCTGCTTCATTTGAACCATAATTAGCTTAAATGTTCAGAGAATATAAAATTCATCATCACTCTGAGTTGTGTTAATTGGGGGAGCAGTCTGCATTAATACAGGCCATTTAGGACACACACATGTGCACCATTTGTGCTGTACAGTGCATGAGTGTGTACATGTGGCATCCAACAAAACCGTGGCAAGGAGCCTGAAGGGTAACTACTGTGAGCAGAGTACGTCGTTTTCCCACTCACCAGTTTCCAAGCACATGTAAGTCGTGGTTCAAGTTCACTTCTAGAGAACAGAAACAAAGACTACAATGAATCCTGCAATAAAGTTAATGAAGGAAGATATACATAACTTCCAGCACTAAACGAGATCACTGTAAATGGGAAACAAAAACAAACTTTAGGAAAATTAGATAATAAGTGCTCAGCTTATGAAACACTGAAAGCACAAAGCAGATGAAATTATAAACTTTTGCTATTTATAATTATGAGAATGATTTTGGCGCCAAGGGGAGAAATACAGCAAGATAAGCAAAGCATCTGGGTGGGTCAAATAGGGATTTAAACAAACTCAGCAATAGAAAACTCAAGAAGAGACAAAGTAATTAACTTTTTGTTCAAGCTGAGGATATTACACAAGTAGAAACAGACGAGCCTAGAGGATCTGCAGTTAAAATCTCTAAAAAAGACTGTCCTTCCACTTTGGTGTGACTCAAGTAGCTGTTTTGTTAGAGCCACTTGGACATATGTCTAAGACAAATGAACAAATCACAGTTGAAGCAATTTCGGCTTTTTACTGAACATCAAGGCTGTAGTCAGTGTGCTTTTATTCATTAGGGGAGAACGGGGTGGGTTGGGTCACATTGCACATACGTAGCTTAGCTTTATTGCCAAGGCTTTCAACATTTTGCCAAGATACTGAATATGCACATTCTCCAGAACAATCAGTAGATAACTCTTAATCAAGAGGCTTTGATATTCAATAGAAACAGAATAATACACATTTTAATTATTGCAATGGTTTCACCCTTTTTATCGTTTATTTGGTAAAAGTTAGAATCCTGAAACATAAAACAGGTCCTTCAATATATATACAAAAAACAAACAGTAAACAATAGTGTTCATTATTAAGAACTTTAATTACTGAACCAGGTCTTTTGCATTTGTTCTTGGGTTGATATTCACATTTCAGACCACAGCACGTTCATCTCTGGGACGCAGAACCCGCCTTCTTTCTGATCTATATGATGGCTGGACATTTCCATCTTTTTTATACTTGCGTGTAATTGTTTGAACCAATGAACGTAGCACCGTCAGGCGTCTTGAAATTGCCCCCGGAGATGAACCAGACTTGTGCTTCCAAGGCACAAAGACATCGTCATCTGGGCTTTCCCAAATTGTTTAAAGGTAAAGTAATCTTAGTGTATGTAAACTTCTGACTTTGTAAAAAGTAAAAAAAAAAAAAAAAAAAGTAAAAAAAATTCGAATTAACCTAAAAAAGTACAAGTTAATTCTGGTTTCATGTCAGACAGTGAGAAAAAAATGCATATGTGTCTTTTATATAGTGTATGTAAACATCAGGTTCCCACTGTATTTGCACAGTGTATATCCAGGGCTGAGTCCATTGGGGCACTTAGATCTGCACCAGGCCCAGCCAGTCTTTGTTTCCAGCCCTGTCAGCCCATCCGAGAGGCCTGTGCTACCCTTTTAACTGTTTGACTATTTGTCAGAGAATATGAATGATCACACATGTCACTTATAGTTTGTCAGTTATGGTCAAACAACTGAGTTTGCTCTTTCTTTTTAAATCATAATGAAAAAGAAACTACCAAAATGACCCCGATCAAAAGTATACATACCCTGGTGATCTTGGGTATGTATATGCACACAAGTTGACACAAAGGGGGTTGAATGGCTGCTAAAGGTCAGCATCCTCACCTGTGACCTGTGTTTATAATTATTGTGTGTGTATAAAAGGTCAGGGAGTTTTTGGGCTCCCTTGCATCTTTCATCCAGTGCTGTACTTACGTTTCTGAGTGATGAGGAAATCGAAATAATTGTCAGAGGATCTGCAAGAAAGGTAGTTGAACTGTATAAAATCAGAAAGGGTTAAAAAAAGTGTAAAATGCAGGATTTTGTTGAAACCAAACCACAGTTAGGTCCAACAAAAATTTCAGTAACAACTGGAATATTGTGGATGTAAAGAAAAAACAACAGATAACTTCAGCTGAAATACAACACTCGTGAAAGGACTTGGCTGTTTCAAGATGCACAATAAGGAGTCACGTAATGAAAAATGGGCTGCATGGCCAAGTCGCCAGAAGAAAGCCATTACGTTGCAAATGCCACAAAGTATCCATTTACAATATGCCAGACAGCACAGAGACAAGCCTCAACATTTCTGAACCAATGAAATTTGGAATGATGAAACCAAAATTAGCCTTTTTGGTCACAACCATAATCGTTACATTTGGAGGACTAAACGAGGCCTGTGATGAACGGTACATAATTCCTCCAGTGAAACACGGAGGTGGATCACTGATGTTTTGGGGATGTGTGAGCTTCAGGGAACTTGGTCAAAACTGATTTCAGGATGAATGCAGCATGTTATTAAAGAATACTGGAGGAAAAGTGTCACTCATCAGGCTGGAAGCTGTGTAAGGGACACACTTGGACGTTCCAACATGACAACGATCCAAAGCACAAGGCCATGTTGACCTTTCATTGGCTCCAGCAGAATAAAGTGAAGGTTCTGGAGTGGCCACATCAGTCTCCTGACCTCAATATCATTGAGCCACTCTGGGGAGATCTCAAACGTGCAGTTCATGCAAGACAGCCCAGGAATTTATGGGAACTGGAGGCTTTTTGCCTGAAAGACCATCCGAAGAAATAAAGAGGCCGACCCACAAGTACCACAAAAGAATCCAAGCTGTCATTGATGTTAAAGGGGGCAGTACACAGTATTAAGAACCATAGGCGCAGATCCTGTGGGTGCTGCGGGGCTGGAGCACCCACTCAAATCTGTGCCCCGATTACAAAATGATTAAATAAATAACGCCTAACCTGTAAAGCCGCTACTCATTTTCCCCCAAATACACGAGCGCGGCGCGGTTCATAAAACTGATATACGTGCGTTTGCGGCTGTTCGTTCAGCTCCATAGGTAGAGCGCAGGGCTCATATGGCCGGGTCCCAACCACGAGACCGCTGGTTCGATCTCGACTTTTTTTTTTTTTGACTGGGCAGTGGGCACCTACTGGGAAGAACTATGTTAAAAACGGGGTATGTAAAATTTTGTTCAGGGTCATTTTAGCAGTTTCAATTATCATTGATTTAAAAAGAGTAAACTCAGTAATAACTTTGCACAACCACTAACTATTAGTGAATGATATATTCCATAATGTCTGGAAAATGGCAAAAAATAAAAAAAATAAAGAAAAAAGAATAAATAATTCTGCCATGTACGTATGTAAACATTTGAGCACAACTGTAGATGTATCCATAACTTAAAGTAATGACCACTAACTTTGTTCAACACATTACGTTAGCCTTTGAGAAAGATCCATCATCCAGTGCCTTCTCCAGTAACATTGCAGGTAGCTTGCAACAGTCAGGGCATCTGGCTTATTATTTAAATCAGCATACAGCTGTGTCCGTGTGGGGTGTTCTGATGAACATTCTGGACCTTCAGTGTCTAAGCCCAACTTTAAAAGTATGTGGTACTGCATTCATATCGTCTTCTCTTTCCGGCAGCCCACAAAAGATAGTAGATCTTTTACATTCAAAACACAAACAGAGCCATAAAGAGAATCCATTACCGCCATATATCACACTGCTGCTGCACACACCGTGTCTGGCTGAGAGCCGCCAGAGAATGACTTTAAATGAACTTATTCATTAGACTGTATGTGACTTAAATACGCATGTCTGTAGGTACTGCGGCGGACGAGGAGGACAGTGTTTATGCGTCAAACTGTGGACTTGGTGAGCACGGCCCGATCCCAGGCGCGACTAATCCATCATCACCAGCACTGAATCATCGCGGTGCCAATAAAGACAGGCGGCAATACATTACAGGCATGTGGCAGGCTTTAGCGATAATGACATTGAGAAGTCCCCTTGGGCTGCAGGAAAAGCCAAGGCGCATGACACACTTGCTTACAGGGGCAATAATGTATGGAAATGCATCAGGGCCCTAGACTGGGGAGAGGCGTGGAACAAGGAAGTTGAAGAGCAGTTTAAATGGGAGGAAAATGGCGGGAATAGATGAGATGCCACAAGAGATAAAGTAGCCATCACCAGAAAGGAGCAAGAGGCTTTATATCAGCGTTTAACAAAAAGGCTTTGTTCAAGTAAAATGAAGTCACAGAACAATATGCTGATATACTCTAAGGTTATATTGTTGACCATGTGGTTCTCAAACTACCACTTCATAACATATTTGACTGTCTAAGTAGCACCTAAATTAACATTTCATCAAAACAATATCGGCAACTACTGGTTTTCAAATTCTGCCCCCGTCACCCCCATCTTGACATTGGAATGGGTTACACAACTCAAACTTGGCAAACAATCCGAACCTGCATAATGGCATAATTTAGCTTGTAGAACCAAACTCATGGACAGGGGGCAAAATCCGACAACTACCGGTTGCCATATTCTCCATGCACAAACACACTGTTGGGTCTCCGCAATGGAATGGGTTACACATGAGAAACTTGGCGCACAGTCTGAACCATAGACCGTTAAAAAGAATATACAACTCCTCCTCACTCCTCCCCGTTTACCACAATGACCACGTTCGAGGGGGAAATCATGGCGGATTTACAGACTCCTCCTCCCCAGCTCTGACGAAGCATGTTCCTAAAAAGGGCATAAGGGCGGGATCTTCACTGTAGACTCGGCCCTTGCGTGACGTGTAGCTCACGCAGCTCCAATGCTAACAGTCCGACCCTCGTTAAGTACGAGATTTCTAAAATGTTTCTTACGAAAACCAGTCTGGTTTATTTAATTGTGACTAACCCAGCGTTATCTCAGGAGGAATATGTAGCCGTAAGTGTTTAAAATTAGAAACCAGGCGTTAAAGTTGTTTTTAACGCGTCTAAAGTCCAATGCGTTTCAATGGGAGACTAGTGGCTTTATGGAGGTACTACAGCAATGGCGGCCTCTAGTGTCGTGGTCATAAAGCAGAGCAGCCAGCGGCCATTGGTCTCAACACAGTCACAATCGCCTTTACTCTGGACAATTTGGAAATTATAACTGGCTTTTTCAAAATTTTCCTTTTTATTAATAATGTTAAAGCCTGAAGATGGAGCTTTGAAGCTACACCGTTCTAAAGTTTAGGGTCACCCAGGCTAGTTCTTCTCAGTACAGCAGTTTTCAGTAGTGCGTAATTGCACGAGGGGTTTTCTAATCGTCAATTAAAACAATTAGCTAACACATTGGAGCGATGGTTGCCAGAAATGCGCCTTTAAAAATCACCTGTTTCCAGCTAGAATAGGCATTCACAACATTAACAATGTTTAGACTGTATTTCGGATTTACTGTTATCCTCATTGAAAAAAGCAGTGCTTTTCTTTCAATAATAACGACATTGTGAGTGACCCCAAACATTTGAGCGGTAGAGTCCAAACAAACTGTTGATTAAGATCTCACATTTTAAAACCTCCACGTTTGGGTCAGTATAGACTCCAGTGCCTCTGTAAAATATTATGTCAAAAACAGTGCCTGCCATGGCAAAAGCCAAAGTTTCCATTTTCATTTTCACATTTAGATTAGGTTTTCGGAGTTACCATGTGCTGCGAAATTTGCATTAGCCAGGGGTCATGAAGGTTTTGTAAAATCCATTAGACTTCCATTGCCATCATTGTGAAAAGAAAACTTCTTTGGGCACGGCAAACCAGCAATTCTGTAAAAAAATTAACAGTTTTGAGAGCTGAAAGAGGTGTGTGCTCCCAGATATTGCTCCGACGTAACCTCCATTTAGTTTTCTTAAATACACAGATTGGGGTGGAATACTATGCTGAAAGAACACGGTGTTAGGTGAAAGAAATACTGAGTCATTGAAGTAAAAATACTGAAACTCACACAAAACAAACAGAACAATAAAACCACTACCAGTATTCTAGCTATAAAAAAGGAGCTTGTTAGAAAGTGAGATTAATGACATAGACCATATTTCTTCCAAAGTTTAAGGTAGTTAGATGGCCCGAGGAAGAAAGGCGGTATTGGAAACCAAATCAAGGACAGTCAAAATCCTGACTAAATGTACTTTTCTGGAAAAGAATTGGCTTGTGTATGCGGCTCTATATAAAGCAGTTGGTTATAAGGTTATGGAAACATTTGTTGAAAAGTATTTTAGGATTGAACTGTCATAAAAGTGTTGGGAACCCTGTCTTAAAAGGCATTAAGAATTCAGAAAGTACAGGTGAAACTCGGATAATTAGAATATCGTGAAAGTCCTCATGGCATGCAAAGTGACATATGTCAAGCCTTTATTTGTTTTAATTTAAAAATCAACATTTCAGAAAATTTGATTATTACATTAAAAAAAAAAAAAAAAATGTAAACAGAGAAATGTCGCCCCCTGAAAACTATTATCAGGCATAAGTACTTAGTCTGGAGAGGATTGTCAGGAAAAGGCCATTCAAAAGTGTGGGGAACCTTCACAAGGAGTGGACTGAGGCTGGAGTCAGTGCATCAAGAGCCGCCACACAGACGGATCCTGGACATGGGCTTCAAATGTCATATCCCTCTGGTTGAAGCATCCTGGTCTTCCATAACACCTCAGCAGTGCCACAGGCTGAGAGCATCCATGCCACGCAACCGCATTAAGGCAGCAATTCAAATAAAAGGCCCAAACTAAGTACTAAAGCATGATGATAGTTTTCAGAAGGCTAACATTTCTCTGTTCAAAATCATTTTTTAAAATTGATTTCATGTAATATTCTAATTTTCTGAAATTTTGATTTTGGGGTTTTTACAAGCTGTAAGCCATAATTTTCCAAATTTAAACAAAGGCTTGACATGTCACTTTGCATGCCATGAGTCTATATAATATAATTAGTTTCACATTTTACGTTGAATTACAGAAATAAATTTACTGTTTCACGATATCCTAATTTTCCAAGTTTCACCTGTACATGTGCAGTGGAGAAACATGGACGACACTGAATACATAAAAAAAATAGACCAAGTAGGTTGATTGAATAAAAGTTTGATTTATTTGTTTTATCTATACATTAAACAGGTGCTCCTGAATGCAGCAAGAGAAACATAGAACAGGATGCTAAGCGCCAAGGAGCTGCTCGCGTTAGCAGAGGTGTGGCCGGTTCAGCAAAGACATGTACACTCTTATATGGCAAAGACTAATCACATTTCTGTTCATGTTTGGTTGCCTTTGGGAGCTTAAAGTGGGGGAGGGAGCGTTACCTGCAATCGTCTTGAGAATCTTTTCACGATTATAACATACAGAAAGAACCCTGTTATAGCTACACATAACAAAAGCGCGTCGCTTAACATACGCTGTTTAAAGTTCTGCTTGGATTTGTCATGTCGCCATTGTCTCATTCACAATCTCAAGGCTGTGCAGACACATTCAAAAAGGTTCTCCCTGACTCCCCTCCACCCGACAGTGATGTGGTTTCAGGTGATCACAATGCTACACCTGCATAGAAAGTCACACACAAATCTCTCCCTGGACCAAAGCAAGAGTCCAACAAATGGCTTAAGTGCTTTTTTTCATTTCCTATCCTTTTTTTTTTTTTTTTTTTACACTGCTCACAGTAGAGATTTTTTCTCCATAACATTTCCTTTTAAGGTTAAAAAGAAAGAAGCAGACAACACATTGAGAAGACAGAGAAAGATTCCATTGGCACCACTTCCATGTGTGATTTAAGCTCACAGTTAGCCAATTCTGAGCGCATTTTTTCCCCGTTTGATAAAAAAGTACTTAAATGTAAATAATTTTTTGAGAATATCTGCAAGCTGCCAAAGGAATCTTCTCATAACAACAAGATGTATTGAAATCCTTAGACAACAAGTTGCCAGTGAACAGTGGTACCCATAAGATTAGTCAGAAAGTGAGCTTATCTGGTGAACTACAGAGTGTAACCTGATCTAGTAAGATGCATATTTCTAAAATATACTGCAACATTATGGTATTGTAGACGAAAGGTG
The DNA here is from genome assembly GCA_007210695.1 of Neogobius melanostomus. Taxonomy (NCBI): domain Eukaryota; kingdom Metazoa; phylum Chordata; class Actinopteri; order Gobiiformes; family Gobiidae; genus Neogobius; species Neogobius melanostomus. Next base: position 814,821 of record VHKM01000113.1, on the reverse strand, counting down.
TTAGAAGCAGATGCATCCATTGAAGGTCATTGAGGTACTCGTCAAACTCACAGCTGAGGATACAGAAGTAACTATCTACAATATTTGGATGGATAGCGTATAGTCGATACAGTAAAAGCAGGGTTATCGTTGAGCGAAACATTTTGGCTTTGAACATTTGTCATTATAGTTTGAGTAAGCTGAGGGGATAATGGCGGTTGACACACCTGAATATTAACACAGAGAGGTGTATGAGGATAAAAACATAGAAAAACAGCACCATTTGAGGTCCGAGATACAGATCATGTTAGAACTGTTTGCTGGTAGCACCGTCGACCAGTAAAAATCTCAGAATGCAATACAGAGACAGAACACAACCACCGAGTTCAACTGCACAATAGAGCAAAGAGCGAAGATATACTCAGAGACGACCCTCACACGGACCCCCCCTTACAGCAGCATTTTGAAGCAAGTAATAAAACGGATTAATCCTAAGAATGATATTGTGTACTGAGGTGTTTTACAAGTTATAAGCTGTACATGTTGAGAGTAATCAGGTATACCTTTTCTATATATTTTTATACTATACACACATAGTTTACAGTCACTGACAAACACCAGAGTAACAATGAGGTAGGACGGTGAAGTTAGATGAAGTAGAACCGGTTTGTGGATTGTATACAAAGTTACTGATAGCTTAAGACTATAATACATAGTCCTAACAGTGTGTTCCTCAGTTTTTCTCAGTTGATTCTGAGGCTCAAAGTATTGTGTTAGCTCAGGCTGATGCACCGTCAGATGGACTCTTCCTTACACCACTAAAACTGAGCTCTTCCCCCAAACAGCCTGTCACAAAGCGCTCATAGCTCCTCTGACAGGAGTGCACGCCAAAAGCCAACACCAGAGCTGAGGACAGGGTTTCCTCTTGTACTGAAACGTGCATTTTAAAATCCAGTCCAGAGAAAAGTCAGGAATAAGTGTGGCAGTGACGAGGGCCACAGACCACTGAGGTTACATTTCCTGCCTATCGCTACTCGAGTTTGACAGTGAGCACATAGGAGCTCTGCCATTGAGTCCAAAGGTCAAACTCATCCACAATGCACTGGTTTCACATGCACTGCTGCATGTACTGATGCGGCGCTTCTCCAAGTGATTTGAATATTTAGAGACTGGCTGTGCCATTGCAGCTTACGCGAAATCTAGGTTAAAACATACGGGTTTCCATAGAGGCTCATCCTCTAAAGATGGTTTTAGTTAAAGGATTAGGCTTAATTGCGCTCCAGGAATCCAGATTTGAAAAACAAGTTGACATTTCACACAATGTAATAGCTCTGTTAATGCTGTTAAAGCATGACTTTAACCACACCTCCTTTTGGCATTGAACAACAAAGAAAAACAATACAAGACGAATTAAAAAGCGAACTTGCTTTGCACAGCACAGCAGAAATCTTCTTTTTGAGCAGCATGTATTTTAAACACATACCAATGCATGTAAACCCTTTATACAGGGAAACGGAGGCTGGGACACTGTGAGAAGGACACTAGACTAAACCACTAAAAATATGTCAGAATATGCCATTGTTAATATTAATTGGCATTGGTTATTTTTGTGCAAACCTTGCTCACCCCTCAGTCAGCATCACCTTGATCTCAGCAATCAATACTTTGGCTTACAGTTACTATTATCATAGTAAAAATATGCACTCAACTCTACAGAATCATCTACACATCCCAGCATCTTGACACATCAAGTTAAAGCACATATTCCAGACACTGTGCACATTTCATACAAGGTACAAAATCTTTTGGACTCGTGACTAAATATGGCAGCACTTTGTCAATTTGCCAAGTTTAGTATTTTACAGCAATTGTTCAAAAACACTATATTGAAAATTTGTAATAACATTATTAAGCACTGGTATTTGATGGATCTACTGATTTGACCATCTGAGCCCATACCTTATTTAGCCATAAAAGAACAATAACCTAACGTGCTTAGTGATAATACACTGATGTTAGGCCTTAATCTACATGAAATTAAAGAATACCTTTCTTCAAATTCATCAAATTCCCCACAAGAGTAAAGTGCATTTTAGGGTCAATGATTTGTTTTGATCCAACTACTGCATCTCAGTTTCACAAGCACAATGGTTTGTCAAGACATTATTCATCAGTTGCAGATTTTTGGATTTGGTAGTTTTTAAAGTCTGTTTGGATTTTTGGGTGCGACTTTTTGTTTTAACGTTAATGTCTTCATTTGGACATAACAGCAAGTTTGAATAATGCTGGTAAAATAAACATAAGAAAGTAAACTGGGACGAGAGCTAAAATGAACTGAACATGAATGTAACCAGAACAAGTATGAAAATAACATGGTCTGGCATGAACAAAAACATCTAAATACAAAGGAAACTTGAAAAGAAAAGGCTGGTCTGAAAATTGAAAATAAGGAAACCAGACAGAGAAAAACAAGAGAAGTAAAACAAAGAGTTTTAGGATGAGAGTGGGGAGGAAAGGCTCGACGGGCAGCTCTGCTCAGATTCACAGTTAGCCACAGCTAGGTCACAGTTGAGATTTCAATCTGCAGCATTTAGTTCCAGCCTGCAGACAGCCAAGCAAACCCTTCTGGATCAAAACAATAAAGCAACTTGAAAAAAGCATCTATAAAAGAAGTATAAGAGGATGTTTCCAAAGTTCTGGTGGCATGGCTCGAACAGAAATGGCCACTGAAGCAACCTTTCTTTGTACCCAGTGGTGTGCTTAAAAAACACAGAGTTGTTATATGGCTGGTATGGCCCAGACAATTTTAGCAGCCAAATGAAGTTTCAGACAGCTTTACCCACAGCCACCATTACTCTGACAAAAGATAACCTGTGCAGAGCTGTGCCCTGCTTTCACATACTGTCCTCTTTGTCCTGAGCAGCAGTGTCTTCTGACAGCAGCAGAGGACTGCAATCTGGCTCAGCGCAGTCTGATCTGTGCATCACACAATAGTACCTCACATTCTCACTGCAAAGTGCTTCAGCTTACTATACATCTACAATCACAGTTTACTTAAACTCCAGACGACACTGGGCCTGGCATCATCAAATCCTTTAAGGCCTGTCTCTGCTTACCCATGCATGTACCAACAGTGTATTTAACAGTAAACTTCCAGTTAGAACACAAGTCCGTCACATCATGATTGTGCTCTCAAAGTCACTCATTCAGAGTTCAGGGGATACAGTCACTAATAATCTCTCAAAGCAACATAGAATAATATATGGCTATAGTTCATTAAAATCTGGACATTTAAGAGCCAGATGCTCATTTGTGGAAGGTGCCTACAGAGCCTACCCAGACCATCTAAGGATGTCGCTGACTCTTCACCTCAAAGGCCTTTATCAAGGTAGCATCATTGTCTGGATAGATTTATCTAACTTTTTCTTTAGAGACACACTTTTTAAAAGTTTCAAAACTACTGAATGTTCTGACACAGAACAATAATCAATTTAACAAGCACATCTTATCACTCAGGACAAAATACATATGGACCAGTACAACACATCTCGATTCCACCCTAAATTTAAATCTTAAAAAACACACATCCCTCCTCATATTGTACAAGTTCACATGTTTACTGACCAGTGGGTAAAGCAGTCTGCAGGCCAATTTGTGTGCCACAGAATTTGATGGACTTTTGTAACTTCGAGAGCCATAACATATCTGCCTATGAACCCATGTTGTAAAGAAAATAAAGATGAAAAAACTCCCCAAACCCACAATGCCAAGTCCTCTCATTATCCTGGGCGGTTTGGGTAGAAGGCGATGGCGGACCACAGCTGGTCACTACATGCCATCATAGTTGTAGTTTTCCATTTTGACAGTCTGTCTGATGAGCAGCTTGGATTCCCGACGCTCCTCATTCTTGATGGACTTGTTGATGTCCATGATCTTTTCACAAATGTATTTGTTCACTTTGGACAATCTCTGTGTGATCTCGGCACTGTCAGCTGTCTCTTGAGACACTCTGTCATACAGACATTCTAGAGGTAAGGAGCAAGACAAGAAAACCTTATCAAGTTTTAGTGTTAAACGTTTTTGTTTTGCACATTTACATTTTCCTTTTGGATCTTACCTCTGACTATTTTGAGCTTGCTGGGAGATAGCGGAGGTTTGGGCAGGGCATCTTTCTTCTTTTTGGTGGCCACTCCTGTCACACTGCGGTTCTTAAGCGTTTCAGTGCCCCATATCATCACTGCCAGGTTCTTTGTGAATTTGGAGTCTCCTTGGGTGCGCTGCAGCTGGTGCCACTTCTCCTCTTCCACCCAGATCCCCCCTCCAAGGTGGACCTAAAGGGAAGGTGTGTGTTACTATGTGGACATATAGGGCCCGATCTTCCCCCCGCTATGAACAGCACTGACTACAACGAGCACTTCCCATTTGCTCTCTTCTTCTCTACATTAACATTGTGTGCAGCCTCGAGCATCTTATTAAGCGTTCGCAGGACAAACAACAAACTATTTTTTCCACTGTGAGTTAAACACAGCCCGGGGCTAACTCAACGCCGCAGAACTGTGATCAAGACACCAGCACGTGTGCCCCCCACAATAATGGAAAATATTCCAATCTAGTACGATCTGTAGGAGGTAAAGCTTGGGGAGGGACCACTGTGGTGCAAAACATCACCATGGGAGTAGAAGCCTTTATCCAGCCAGGCATGTAGCTGAAGATGGCACAGAACACCCCTTGTCTGCGAAAAAAGTGTAGTCTACAGTAGGGGTGTAACGTTTCAGCTGTCTCATGGTTCAGTTCGGGATGCAGGACCCACGGTTCTATGTATCACGGTGCAAGTACAATAATAAAAAAAGTTGGTTTTGAAATAAAATAGCCAAATATTCATCCTTTGGCATTATTTAGAGTCTCAGAATAAAATAGGCAATGCTTTCTAATTTTTCAAAGCTGCTTTATAATAAAAGCTCACAATACAAAACAAATAAATAAAGTGCAGGCCATGCACTCGTTAAGTGATAAGTAGGCCTGCCACGATAATTACTATATCGAGTTATCGCTCGATAAGTAAAATGAAGGACGATAACATTTTTAGTCTCGATAAATGCACGTGCTGCGTGTGCTTAAAATAAATACAGAAACATGAACGCTATCACAACGCTGAGTGAGCGGAGCGTCCAGCCAACCCGTCTCTGTGCATAAAGACAGCATTGAACACATTAGCCGTATCCCCGCATGTATCCAGATCATTTATAGATCAGCGCTGCTTTTGGAAAGAGGCGGGGTGTAAACAAAGTGCCGTGCTTACTACGGAGCTTTACTGATTCCAACACATTGTGAACTTTATTGCGGAGCAAGAGGGACTCGTGTGAAAACACTTGGAGTTCCAGGCAAAAGAAGCATCACGGAGAGAATAACAACATTAATGCGACTGTAGGTTTGTCCAACTGAGAACGAAACGAAACCCCCGCCCAGTCAGTGAATCAAAGCTAATCAGCGCTACTGTTAGCGAGAGGAACCCGAGCGCTTTAGCCACTATCCAAATACAAGCGTGATAGTCCTGAGAACATTACTCTATGTTACTGTTCAAAAGCCAGAGAAATGCTGTAGCGGTGTGACAAAGAATCAACAAGTTTCCCAAAAAAGCTGCTTGACTCCAACACCCGTGTGTACAGGAGGTTATATTTTAAAAGAAAAGGAAAAAGAACACAACATATGGCTACTCTACTTTTGCAGTAATACAGTATTATGTGAATCCATACATTTAATATACATTTTATTCTAACCAGATTTGATTTAACACAGAAGTGAGTTTTTGTCAGGAAATATTTAACCAGAATAATATCAATTTAACCAGAAATATCAATATTATTGTTATTGGGATTTTTTTTTAACGATGACACTGTATATTGACTATTTGAAAAAAAAAAAAATGTTGTGACAGGCCTAGTTGGTTCAAACACAGAACCTGGTGAGAGTGTAAGTTATGTTAAAAGGTTGAGAAGCACAGATGGATACAGTGTCCTAGAATATGTTGACCCTTCTAGTTTGCACTTTGTTTGGTAAGGTGTTAATATTGAATGTCAGAAGTTCAATACATTTCAATTAAAATAGTTGCTTACAGTTTTCTTTTTATTGCCTACAGTATTTGCATTATACTCAATATTATCGTTTATCGCGATATTTTCTGAGACGATATATCGTCCTGAAAAAAAATTTATCGTGGCAGGCCTAGTGATAAGTTTCACTTTCCATACACGGCAGTGTTTAGGTGTGCGCATACACACGTGACTGGCACCACCTAGTTTAAATATTAAGAAATATAGACTAAAACTTGCACCGTCACTTTCATACCGTCTATATCGTCAGATTTTTGTACCGCGGTGCACCGTGTTACACCCCTAAGTCTACAGTCTGCGTTTAGAAACACAACATTGGGCCCTCAGTGTCAAAATAAAAAGGAAATTGCTTGAGAGGGGCGCTCCAGCGACACTGAGGATGGGTCAAATGCAGAGAACAAATTTCTCTACAGAGATTTCTCTGCAAGGATTAATAAAGGATAACTTAACACATACATACATATATATATATATATATATATATATATATATATATATATATATATATATATATATATATATATATATATATATATATATATATAATATATATATATATATATATATATATATATATATATATATATATATATATATATATATATATATATATATATATATATATATATATATATGGAACGGAACAATATATATATTTAAAAAAAGCTGATGACCAGATGAGCTAATGTAGGGGGCATAAGTGACTCTCAGCTCTAGCTTTATTCTCTTATCAATGGTAAGTCTTTAGGCCAGCATCCAAAGGCTTTTCCCGGTGTAGCTAATGTTCCTTAGGCTGGATGCCAGCAGACAAGCTTTTTACTGCCTTCAGTAAGACTTGGTGATTGTTTTCATCCTACCTCCCAGTTGCTGCTGTTTATCTCTTCTTTCATCTTCCTCCCTCTTTTCCACCTTTCCCCCCTTGCGCTCTCACTTGGGCTAACCTGTCAGTCACTATAAATTCCTCTTGTGCAAATAATTAATATGGGGTCCCTAATGTAGGAGAGTTCTAATTTGCAAGTGTTCTTCACGCTTGAAGTGGCTACAGGCCCCAAAGCTTGTAGTATCAATTCCCCCTTGTCAGAAAAGACAGCATGCGGGTTAAGTAACAGCAGAGGGGAGTGAAAACCCTAACAGGCCAATAAACATAGATGATTCTAGAATGGCTAGCAGGGCCAATAATAATAATAATCTTCTCAAACTTTATCAGCAGAGTTAGGACGGTCTGTGTGTTAAAGACACACACCTGTGAAAAGTTAGTGGCACAGTGGATAGCACTCTTTCCTCACAACAAGGTCACATTCAATAACTGGACCATGTGGGCCAATCTGTGTTGAGTTTGCATGAACTCCCTTCAGTTTAGGTGACTTTCATTTAACCAGGAAACTCCAACAGAGATTAAGAATCTCTTTTACAGGGGAGTCCTTCCCCAGAGGGAAACCTATTGTACATTGTACGAAAAGAAAATTAGCTGGCCACGCTGCCCGCACGCTTCCCCTGGACAGCACACAGATGCGCAGTGAGACGGAACAAAAAGCTCTCGTCTAGTGTCAATAAACTACTGACTTAACTCTGACTTATGTGTGAGTCAGAGACGAGGATGGGATGAGCCATGTGCTGTTGGCAAATCGTAAACGGGCCTCTTTGTACCGCTAACACCTTGATGGAGAAGCTAATAGTGAATCTCTGGTTCTCATAAAAACAAAAAACAAAAAAAAACTAAAACAAAACCCTTAACAGTCCTGTAAAGCTTTAACATTGGTGATCATAAAACTTCTAGTCTAACACTGCAGTGGGCTCCAACAAACCTTCCCATCATTGCAGGTGTAGACGGTCCTGGGAGAAGGGGAGTAACTGGAGCTGGTGTTGGCCTCTTCTCGACACGTGTCCTGGACCTCAACAATGGGTTCCACCACTTCGGCCTTGATTGTCTGAGTGCCATTGTCATGCATAGGCTCTGAAGATTCACAAATGACAAAGATCTTGATTACATGACCTAGCTGCACATCCACTTACATTAATACGACACACCTAATTTGCAAGTAAACTTGACACCTCAAATTAAGGCTTGAAGGGTCTCTAGGCTATGCTTCAGTGTATTTCCAGACCGGATGTTTTTTTTAGCCCAGTAACTAAGCTGGCTTGGTGACCAGCCATACTAAGCTCCACTGTGGCTGATGAGTTTTTATATCAGCCAGTGCTCTGCCTGCCAGAACCCTGGACGGGAGCTCAAATATTTACCCCGTCCATTACATAGTATGCCCAGTAGGCAATCACCTTTGACATAACTGAAATTCTGACTATTCAAATCAATGCATGGGCTGTCACACAGTCTACATACAACTATCAACTTCATCTTGGTCACCTTTTGCATCATATTCTGTAAGCATTTAGATTGTAAGTGTTTTCAGTTTTACTTGTTTACAGTGCAGTGTATTCCTCACCACTGCCAAGTCTTATGAGGAGGACGTCCTGTAGCCTACGGTTGAAGTCTCTCAGTTCCTTGACTTCAGTCAGAAGGCTGCCATACTCCTTTAGCTTCTTGGCCTGTTGCACCAGCTGTCGGCGGGTTCTCTCAAGCTCCTGCTGCAGTCGCCTCATCTCCTCCTCCTGCTGCCTGTAGCTGTGGACCAGCTCCTCATACAGGACTCTGGGCACCACAGGCGCCACCTCGGACACACATTGCGAGTCTGTGTCCAGATGCTGCTGCTGGTGATAGGGTCTGTGCTGCTCAGCCTCCATCTCTTCATCCTCGTCATCTGCGTCATCTCCTTCAGCAAGGCGCTCATCGTCCAGGTCCTCCTCCCCTTCCACACAGGAGCTCGCAGCGTTCCTCTCCAGACGAGCCACCACTGCGGCCAGGCTTTTAGATGAATTAGAGAGTGGACGCCCGTGATCCTGTGAGAGGGCCTAAAGCAAACAAATGGTCAAATCTGAATAACGGGCTATTTAAATAAACAAGATTATTATCAAGGAGAATGTGCAAACCATTAAAAAATTACTACTTTTTTCATAATAAACTACTTCCTGATTTCATACAACTATTGAGTGAGTTCACAGGAGACGTGGAAAAAGCCAACAGTTTGTTTTGACTGGAGATCAACAGGAACTGGGAGGAGCGGAGTCAGTGAGTTCTTTGATGAGCCGCTCAGGGGATTTGTCTGTGAAAGGGCAGCTGTCCAGAGTGCTGAATTGGTGTTAATCCAGCATATGGTAAAAATAGCAGATGAGATTTTGGCAGTGGGCCAAGTTTCTGGAATTGAGAGCCTATAGCCTAGGGATGGTATGTGTTCATTGGAGCTAGGAATACAAACTTAAGAAAATACTTGGGCATCGTGGCATTAATGACCACACTTGTATCATCTACTTATTTTACTCATGAAACTGACAGGTATACAAAAAATTAGAAAGCTGAGTCATTACGTCCATTTCATGTCCATGTCTTAACCGATCTCACATGCAGTGAGTGTTTGAATATACCATCCCATTTTACAGGTCAGTCCACAACTATACTTTTAATACTTGCAATGTTTTAACTGTTTAATTTTATGAACTTTTGTCAATGCCCTTTTATAATGATAATTAAATACATAAAAATCAGCTGTAGCAACTTAGTAAATCATCACAACATCATACCAGTCATAATCTTTAGGAATTTCCTACCTTTTTATGTCTGAGTGGCATTCTGTCTTCTCCAAAATTGTTCTCAATGGAAATTCCTGAATTCTTAATAGACATCTTGGGTATTTTCATCTTCTTTTGCATTATATGGTCTTCAAAATCTTCTAGTCTGTCTGTAAAAGAGGTACATTAGAGGAAGGATGCTCAATATAACAGATGTGACTTATTTGAGAGAAATCTTAGCTAGGACTGCATGTACAGACAGTACAAATGACTGTATGATGTCTTTTTCCTCTCCCTTTACATTTCTTAGAATGCGTCCATAAAGTCATAAACAACGTGCATACTTATCAAAATGACATCATAGCAATTGTACGAAACAGTTACATTAGCATACGGTATAGACATTTTACTGAAAATGCAGTTTGCTGTCTGCGTCGATCAATGACACAGATGACTGCAGCACTGCATGCTCTTTGCTCAATGGCACAAACCAGCTGATAGGGAAGCTAACAAGCTAACCGTAAACCACAGGACATCGTGAAAACGTATCATTGGAGAACTTTTACAACCTCTCAGAAATTATAACGCGGCTTTAACAGCATGTTATGCGTTTATCTAACGAAGTGACACGTTTGCGTTAGTCCGTTTGTACCAAGTATTGTCTTGGTGCTAACATGCTAGCGTCTATGGCACAGCACGTATGTTAGCATTAGCTTCATGTTGTAAACAACCGCTTTCAGCGGGTACTGCTTCACGCCACGTATTTAGCGACTGAATTAAGATAGCTGTATTGAAACACCCCAAGAACATTCTCAAAAGAGCAATATAGAGCAGGGCGCCTTCGGGAATAGGTGACACAGAGTAGCTACAGAGCAAACTTATTTTAGCATATCTTACTAGCACATCAGGCTAGTCACGGACGAGGACGATGTTATGGCCATCATTGTCAGATTCCAGCTGATCACGTCTTGACAGAACCGACAGAAATTCTTGTTTTAACACGTTTTAAGTACTGCGCACAATGTCGAAGCAAGCTCAGACTAAAGACGAAACTCGAGAAAAAAAACACTACGATCGTGTTACGAGGACAACTTACCTGCAAGGGCAAGAATGAGTGCTTCGCACGGCTGGCCTGCGCTGCCATTCTCCTCTGTTCTGTGAACCAGATACACCTTCTGATTATCAAAATCTGTCTTGTGCAGAGGTCTGAAGTCTGCCACGTTTGAAACGGGTAATCCGTAGCACATATTGTCTTCAAAAAATCTAACAAAAGCATACATTATTTACTTCTCTTTGGTCCTGCACTTTGGATATGGTTGACAGTTTTTCCTCACAAAGTATACATAAAAAAAAAATACACACACATAGGGGGTTGTGAGTGTCTGCGCTCGGCTACTCCTGCCTGGTCCACATCATCAGGGAAGATCATCAAGGCATGAATAGACGTGACAGCAACATACTCATGTGTATTATTATAATTTTTTTAAATACATAATTGTACTTTTATATAAACTGTTTGGTCAAATGTTATAAAAACACATTGTGATAGAAAATGCACTAAACACATCATGTCATCACTTATCACCTTAGTAGTTATATAATAATACATCCATATGGAAAGCACATGAATGTGACGTCCAATACTCTAGGGAAAAAAACAAAATTACCCTTTTATGAATCTTCACTCTATGTTCATACAGCGTACATCGATCTTTATTCATTTTCTTTCATCACAGAATCAAAGACAGCTCTCACAAATGAGTGCTTAGCTGTGTAAAAGATACTTCTCTGTATGTAAATCAGAGCATTCTTGTTTATCTTGGCTCATTCACTGATCATTCGTTCCTACAATGCTCTTGCGTTTTAGTCTGTTTCCTTTCCATAACAAATACACAAGTGAACCTTGACTTCATTTTAGATAATCACATGATTATCGTGTGTTTGGTTGAGAAATGCATTGGTTCAAAGAGTACTTTCACAATGGGTACCAGTGGGTTCAAACATAATAAAAACAAATACATTTTTGCTCACTGACTCTGTAAGTTTGATACAGTTTATTTTTATTAACCGTTTTATGGACTGCCCCGACCATGTACTAAAATGAATAAATATTTGGTATTTATTTACAAATTAATAATTTTTAGCAGATGTAATTTCCTCTTGTTGCCTCGATAGGTGGAGATGATAGGGTGAGAGATATGTGCCAGGACATAAGCCAGACATCATGTCCTGCCTATTAGCTGCACACTGCCAGGCTCATCTATCTTTATTGGTCATCCATTAGGCCGCATTAAAGGGAGACACGGGATAATAGTAGTAATGATTCTGATGATGGAATCAGACTACAGCGCCACACGTCATCATAGCTGCACTGAAGCTGCAATTACATAGAGGTCTCAGAGACAACCGGACAGATGGATACACAGTTAACTCCCATCACCTTATGCTAATAATATACTTGTATAAATGAATAAATGCTATTTGCTGAGAAATGTTATAAAATTGTGTGTTATTTCTGAATCTCCAAAATGCTGTGTGCTAGTGAACAGGACGCACAGATGCAAGTACAGGTGTGCACTCTAATGGTTGGCAAGAGTCTCAGCAAAGCAGATGAGCATCAAAGTGATGAGGGCAAATATTTTCCAACATAAAACTCTCCTACATGTAGAAGAGTTTTGAGATCAGTCAGAAATTATGACTGTTGGCAGGTGATAAAAAAGCTCCTCTTTATTGTACAACTTCTTACTGGGGCTAATTGAGCAACAACACTTTGTCCTCAAAGTAAATTGCTCAGAGTGGATTTCAGCAAGGGATATGTCAACAGCAAAGTTGCAGAAGTAGCAAAGGTACTGTTACTTTAATAATATTACTCAAGTAATGAAGTGAAAAGTAGCCAGCCAAATACGTTCTGAAGTAAGAGTAAATGTTTGGACTGTACATATTTATGTTCTGATATGACTGTCATCAGACAAAACCAAAATTAATGTGAAAATGTGGGTGCTAGAAGGTACATAAAACATTGACAACAATGATGGGATATGATGCTGACCTGTGTGACTGAACAGACAAGCCTTGACTTAAATTCCTGAACCAGTCAGTACTAAATGTGATTTAGGAGTCAGAATACACTGGTGGCTACATGCTATTTGAGGAAACAGTTGGGCAATTGGTTAAACATCAATAATAACAAATAAAAACATTCATATATTTCCTATGCTACTTGAATAACACACACATAACACTATCAGTGATTTCTGTTTACTAAGACTTATTGTTTTTCTATTTAGTTTGAGTTATTTCTCCAGACTTTTTCTTATTATGCCCCATAATTAGATCTGCACAAATCGCTAATCAACCATAAAGAAGGCATTCACCAATTTAAAATGAGATAGCCCATGAAATGAAGCGCCAACCTCATACAGGCACATCAGTCACTCCTGCAGCAAATTCAGACAGACCTTTGAGTAAGAGTGAAAGACAGAAGAAAGAGAAACAGATATGGAGCTTATTGTGACTTAATTAAACATTTAGAGCTGTTTCATGGCAGGCCGTGCCTTCATGCTGGGTGTGCTCACTGATCCACCGAGGAGACATTGATCTTCCTCATAAGAAACATAATGACCACCAGGGAAATACTAATCATATTTCTGCACCAGTCAATTCACTTCATTAGAGCTGCTGTGCCTCCTGCCGTGCTCCTGTATTGATCCAGTGAGTGTCACTGAGCTGATACTCTCCACTAACTAGATAGGACACACACAAAAAGTGCCATTTGTAGTAGTAACAACAATTCAAACAACACACGTCTGGGAACAATTAGGGACAGAAATATCAAAGTCTAAAGTTTGCTACTTCAAACTGAGGATCCACATACTTTCTACTAGTTAAGTAATATTACTTTGACTACTTTGACTTACTTTTAATCCTACTGCTTTAGTGCTATAGTCAAGCCTGTACTATTTGAGACCTTGACCCATCTGAAACCAAGACAAGGTGTTAAAGAACAGACATCGGGTTGAGAACTCAGTTTAGAATCAGAACCACAATTTGCTTTTCTGGTCCCCATTTTTGCTACAGACCAAAACTTCATCAAGAAAGAAGAAAAAGTTTGTTTAGGATGGAAAATAGCTTTGCAGCTTAAAAAATACAATACATTTAAGCAAAAAGAAACATGATACTCCAGGACTGATTAACTTAAACCAAACCTCATAGTAATAAACTAAAAGTACACATGAACTAAACTATACAATTAACAAAATATAATAAATAAACATCACTTTGAGATATAATAAGTACAGTATTAACAATTAGGTATGATGTGCTGCATTTAAAAGCATAAAGCTCAAACAAAAATAATTTGCCTCGCCTATCAGCCACAACTGCAATCTTTAATTGATTTTGTGTGGAAAAAATATTCTCTTCCAACTACGGTTTCTAATAAATCACAGTGAATTACAGTCGTAAGTTTGCAAATACTCCAAACAATGAACTTTATAAAACCAATGAGCAGTACTGTACAAGAGACTTGTATGAGGAAGGAGTACTGTGGGCTGTGAGCTTTCTACCACGGCATCAAATTCCACAAATGACACAAGAAATCCGGAAAAGTATCAAGGCTGTCCCCAGGAGTCAGAGATTTTTTCTGATGCCCCTAATACCTTTCCTCACGTCTAATCTGCACTTATCTGGTAGCCAGGTGAGCTGCAGCACATGGCTGGTGGGCAGGCTTTGGTCAGAGGGAACACAGCTCATCTTAATGCCAACTCCCCCCTTTTCACTCTTCCCTGTGTTTTTTCCCCCTCCTCCTCTGAGCCGCTGTCACACAGAGATGGAGGCAGCCACAGAACTCCTCATGCTGCTGGAGCTGACAGTGGGGCGCCTCGGGACTAGACCAAGTGACCACAGCCTCCTGTCAGGCAGAGGGGCAAACTGCCTCAAACAGGTGCATGGCTTCTGGCAGATAATAGCAGATCAAACCTTAGCCAACCAGCCCTCGCTCAACACCAGGGGATGGGGAGGTGTGCTCAAGGGCTGGGGGTCACGTACAAGGGCACAGGCAATGAGCTTTGACAACTTGAGGCTTTTACTTAACCACTGACCAGCCAGACAAGAAAAACAGCAACCCACACGGCGCACATTGTAGTCAAGGACGAGCAAGGTCATCGCTCTCAAATTGCTCCACACAATCGTTTAGTGCTCACTTGGAAGAGGCTGAGATTGATTTGAAGCCTAATACAGCATGCTGGCACAGCTGCCCCTGTCTGCAGAGGCACACAGCCACCAAGTGCAATATGACATTACATTACTTTTCTACAAGACAAGTACTTATTTATACATAAAACTGTGAGATTCTATGACATGTATGGTATTGTAGGACATTAAAATGTGTACCTCGTTTGATTTTTATTATTCATGCATAAAAATAATTTATACTACAACATTGCATTAGCTTAGATGTGTCTGAAACTGGTTAAGAAAATTGACGTTTTTTATTCAGTATCCTCCTGAAATTCACTATATACATTTTGCCATCTTCTCTGCACAGTAATACAGACATGCAAACGGCGGAACGCGCGGTTTGCTGTAATTTTTTAACAGAACACGTAGACTCTATGATTAATAAATTAAAACAATCCACTTTTTTGTAGTGCATATGAATGACAACTATATAGATTGAACACTGAATTTATTAAGTTTTCATTTTGTTTTAGAACTGTAGTTTTACTAATGGCTTCAGTTTCATTACAAAGTGGGCAGAGAGAGCAATGTTTCCAACAGATTTCAAGGAGACTGAGGTGGGAGAGAGAGCACCCCAATGGGGGGTCCAGAAGCCCTCCCCCGGGAGATTTTTATTTTTATTTTTTAGATGCATTTTCCTGTATTCTGGTGCATTTTAATGGATTCATCCAGGTTTGGTCCTGCTCGCTGCTCTTTTGTTTTAAATCGATCGAGAAACAGGGTGCGCTATTTGCGAGCCTAACAATCGCTCGTGCATATTTAATTTCTCGGTTTTAAATCTTTAGCGAGTCATATTTCAATAATTCTGCAGCCGATTCTAAAAGTATAAAACGTGTTAAGGAGCTCAGAGGCTGCAGTTTCTCGTTCTGTTCAGCTGGGTTAGTGCATAGAGTGAGGGGGAGAGAGATAGTGCAGACACAGCTGCAGGACAGAGGGGAGTCACGGTCGGGTCCAAAGTTTGGATCCAAGTTTCGGGTTCGGACGGGTTGGCGCGTGGGTCCGGAACCAGACTGAGGCCCACCATTTCGTGACCTATAAGCGAAAACAAAACTACGCGAAGATGCCTTCATTTTTTGTGATAATAATACTTAAACAGTGAGACATTGTTCATCGAGATCGAGACTGTGGCGGATAAAAATAGAGTGTGGCGGGGCGCCACAAACTAATGTATTAGTGGGAAATCCTGGAGTGTAAAGGATTTGTACATAATGTGAAATTCCAAATCAGGTTATGTACATCAGAAGATACTGTCTTCTATTTGAATTATATTAAAAAAAGGATACAAATATTATTACATTTTCAATTTTTAAATATAGATTTTAAACTTTTACTGACTGTTTAGGCCCGAACGCCATCAGGGCTGGCGAATGGGCTCTTGTAATTGTATAGAGTGCGCGGAGCCCACAAAACGAGCGTGAAGCGCTTGCCTCCTCTCAAACATGCACTAACACACTCCTCTCGGCGTGAAGGTTCATAAGGTAAAAGCAATTCTGAGAGATAAGAAGGACCAAGACCATTAAGACATTTAAAAACCATTAAGAGAACTTTAAAATCGATCCTGAAACACACGGGGAGCCAATGCAGCGACTCTAAAACCGGTGTAATGTGGTCCCGCCTCCTGGTCTTTGTCAGGACACGAGCTGCTGAATTTTGTAAAAGTTGTAAACCTGAGATACTCTTTTTGGGAAGACCAGAAAGCAGGGCATTACAGTAGTCGATACGACTGGTGATAAGAGCATGCATTAGCGTCTCCGTGTTGGCCCGAGAGAGAATGGGGCGGACTCTGGCTAAGTTCTTTAGAAGGTAAAAACCTATCTTTGTGATATTCTTAATGTGTGGAATAAAAGTCAGCTCAGAGCGCTTTGGGTGTGACACAAGTCACACCCAAAGCGCTTCACACATGAAAGGGAGGGGGTTCATTCACTCCATGCTGATGGTGGTAAGCTACATTTTATAGTCACAGTTTCCTCTGGGGTAGACTGACAGAAGCGAGGCTGCACACATCTGCGCCAACGGTCCCTCCGACCACCACCAACCACTCACACATAGGCATTGGGTGAAGTGTCTTGCCCAAGGACACAACGACAGTCTGCATCTGCAGGAGCCGGGAATCGAACCCCTGACCTTCCGATCATGAGACGACCCGCTCTACCATCTGCGCCACTGTCGAAGTTTGTGGTAGAATCATAAAAATCGGTACAGACGTGCATCATGACATGTTGAAATATTATTACGGTAACGCCGTCCGCCATATTGGGTGTCGGCCATTTTGGATAACAGGAAGCTTTTATTTTTCACTTCGTACAAAATCTATCTCCTCCTAGAGCATTTATCGGAACAAGCTAATTTTGGGTGGAAAATAATCTTGAGAAGAAGAACTTTATCCAAATTACTTTTCTAAGTTTTACGGTTTTTATGCGGCAAAGCCGCAAACTGTACGAAGTATTTTGAGATTTTTCGCAAACAAAATGGCTCCCATTCGCACATATGAAGCCCAATTTCGCTCATTTTGTTATCAGTTGTTAAAGTCACAGTCCTAAACACTTTCATTTGGCAAAATTCAAATTGGGCACGATAGCGCCCCCTATAGGAATTATATGGAGAGTACACATTTTAGTTTTACGAAAATTCAAATAATTTGGCACAAAATTCTATTTGGTCGTTCCGATCAGAAAAGTCAATTACACCCATGCCATATTTTTTACGGTGTTGCCGTAGCGATGACCAGAACGTCCCACTTTATTCTGATGGAAAAATGTTAAACTCCATAATTCAGCAAGAACTGAGGAACCAAAGGTTATCCAAATAACTTGGATGAGGCATTAGCGTGCTGCCGCTATCTACTAAGTAAAAGCTGTAAAAGTTTGCATGTCGTAAAATACAGCGGTATAACTTTCATCTCAGCGTCTCATACTGTTCATCGCCCTCAGTGATGCGTCTGTTGGAGCGGGGTTAGCGAGTAGACAGACAGCCGGTGGATGCGGGCGGCTGTTGCGCTGCCCAGGTGAAGTGAGCGAGCGAGCACGGGGCAGCAGGGCTCACTCAGCCTGGAGTGGCATATTTGGCGTAACAGCACCAGTGCACTTTTACAAGCCTCAGCCAGTGCATAGTTTATTTACACGTTACACGCGCTTTCCGAGGTCAAAACGGCGAATTTCGCCAAAAGGCGACAGATTTGTAATAGATCTATTTTGAAGTTACACCATATGTATAGTGGAGTTACCCAGTCCTATCGTCTACAATTGGTACAAAATGCTGCAGCCCATTTTTTAATGAACACCCAGACATCAGCACATTATCCCAGTCTTATTTTATTTGCATTGGCTTCCAGTCTATTTTAGATTTGATTTTAAAATCTTACTGTTTGTAACTCAAACAGAGCCTTGAGGTCGTCAAATCAGCTTCTGCTGGAAGTGCCCAGAACCAATTCTAAGCACTCGGGCCTTTTTAGTCGCTGGGCCTAGACTCTGGAATAAGCTGCCCCCTGAAATGAGCACCATCTCTGATTTTGGCCTTTTCAAATCCAGGTTTAAAACGTATTTATTCAGGCTGGCATTTAATAGTCAGTAGCATGGTGACATTTTACTTCACACAATTTTGGATTTCGTATATTTTTTCACTATGTGAACAATTTAAATGTTTTTATGTCAATTTTATATTGTCTTGATCTTACTGTAAAGCACTTTGGTCACCCTGTGTGTTGTAAAGAGCTCTATGAATAAATGTCGATTGATTTATTTGCACATCCTTATAAACATGGACGTGGCATGTCACTTGTCATACATTTTGGTGTCTTTTCGGCATCAGAATGTGAAGTGATGGTGGGTAACACAGTACACCTCTGACTGTGAGACACAGTCAAGTCTTTGGAGAAGAACAGTCAAGATGAATCAGGACAGTGCAGCCTGGACAGGACACAGCCTGACAAAAGTCACCTCTGTTTGCACTGTGCAGCAGATGAACACAGACAGGGGAGAGGTGCTAAAACATGTGTTGTCAAGCAAACTACACAGGCCAGACTCAAGCCTTGATTGATGATGTGATAAAAAAAAACTTCCACGAGTCCAAAGAATAAATACTAAGAACATGTGTGAGAGAAATCCATCCATATTGATGCCTTAAAATGTATTGACTATAAGTAATTTCTAGTACTAACTAGCAGTACCCCTCCTGGAACCGCCACCTTAACGTTGTGGAGGGGTTTGAGCACCCGAATGATCCTAGGGGCTATGTTGTCGGGGGCTTCGTGCCCCTGGTAGGGTCTCCCATGGCAAACAGGTCCTAGGTGGCGGGTCAGACAAAGAGCGGTTCAGAAGCCCCTTATGAGAGACCAACAGGCCCGGTTAGAACCATGAGGCCGTCCTTCTGTGGACCCACCACCTGCAGGAGGAGCCATAGGGGCTGGTGCAATGTGATTTGGGCAGCTCCAACAGCTGCCCCCACGACCCGGCAACGGACAAGTGGTGGAAAATTAATGGATGGATGGATGGATAACTAGCAGTATTAATGCTATTCCAATGGTAATAAGTATAAGTATAAGTATACGTATAAGTATGTTACTGTTATCAGTCTGAAATAGCCTGAAGTGCTTTATCATTTAGAAAAATATTGGCCTTCTTGTGCAGATTACTGTATATGTTACATCTGACACAAACCCTTGCTTATTTGGTTTGAAACTGTAAATATACTAGCCTTGATGCAACTATTTTAAAAAAGTGTAGTGTTTGTTAATTGTAAGCCAGTAAAGTAGAGTACTGATACTTTTAGAAGCTGGGCTGCTTTGGACACTTTTGTTTGTATCTGTGTCTTTGTTCTTATGCTTTGTTTAAAACCTGTCCAACAGAGGTCACTACAAAGTCACACACTCACCAGCACAGCACAAATATGAAGCTTGTTTGCTCCAGTTTGCTGGGTTGCTTTTGCACTTAAACCTGAAGGCTAAACCTGCAGTTCAGCAAAGCCAATTAAAAGTGTCTGTTCCCAATGGATTGCAAATGTATACATTTTAAACTATACATGCATCGCTTCTGGGCACATGAGCTCAGCGTGTCCTTCTGACAAAGGGCCTTACATACAGTAGGGCAGCTCTAACCTTCACTGTTGGAATGGGTATCTCCTGGCACTCTCTGACATTGACTACAAACTGTATATAAACTATTTAACATCCTGTCCATCCTGTCATTGCATTAATTATTAACAAAATGATGGAAAAAATCTCTTATTGATGTCATACATGGTGAGGCTAGGAGGCAGCAGTTTGTAAATACTATCTTCCAAACTCCCAAGCAGCGCTTTCCAAAAGTCTGATATTCTACTATAAGCCACTGGGACAAAGTAAATCCAGTAGCTGAGGTTTATATAGGGGCAATCCTATGGTGCAGTTAGGAGGTGGAGGTGTGTGCGGACAGGGCGTGCAGTCCCTAGGCTCTCACACACCATAGACCGTCTAAAAACTCAATCCAGCCGCCATAACACACAGACAGAGTGGCATCAGCCTCTATTATCTAGTCCCTATGCTGCTAACACAAAAGGCTCCCTGGAACAAAAATCCAATCAGTCTTCTCTATGAGGATTTGCTCCACAGCAGTGCTCGGCAACACTGGTGGCTGTGGCTCTGACAAAGAAATAATCTCAGAGCCCGCAGCCTGTTCAGCCCTGTTTACTGCCGCCGTCGCTTTTAGAGGGAAGAAGAAGAGAGACTGTCGCGTGTCTGTTGTCATTTACTGTCCTCTGAGTTTAGCACACTCATACACACATACACACACTCACTGCTCTTTATGCATGAAAACATGAAACACATGGTTGACTGTGTGTGCACTCCGTGAAATTACTGCAGTTGCAACACAGGAAATATTTACTCTGAGCATTAGTATTGTAGCCCCGACAGGGAGGAACCTACAGGCCCACCAACAGACACAGATTGTGAATTATTGGACTTTCTGAATATTGTTTATCCTTACTCCTCTGCACAGAATTAAAACACAAAACACTCTGTCTGCTTTTTGGTTAAAATAAGATAATATAAATAATAAATAATAATCAAGTTACATTTTTTGCAATTAGCAAAATTACATAAATTGCAATTATTTTAGGCAGTATAATATCCTTCACAAACAACTAAATGTCTTGTCTCTATGGAGTATGACCAGAGCTGACCTTTGCTCACTCCTGCCCAAATGTTTGACGGTGGCATGATAAAGTTTAGACATAACATTTAGACAAGCCTCATGCATTTTGGGTACAAAAACAGATGTTAAAAAAATAGAACTTTTGGTCAGGCTGGCAGTGGCAATAATGCAGTGATAGTGAAATGACCAAACACAGCCATTAGCAACTGAATGCTAACAAAGTCTTGTAGTGAATATGCGCTGATATGATCAGAAGAATTTTGGTAAGTCCTTTAGAAACATGCAGGAGCACTGATCTCAAGAGTCTGTGTCGAGTGTAGAGTGTAATAAACATTCAAGGAAGGAAATGCTCAGAAAACAGAATTACTAAAATGTTAGCATATAGCAAAATATGGCCCCATGTTTTCGATGTATAAGATTAAAAAGTAGATTTATAGGTGCCTTCATTTGTATGCTGCAGATAAATATAAAAATATGTTAGTGAAAGCTTGCAGTCGTCCAGGAGTTTTCCATCTTAGTGAATGTATTTTCACCTTGAGAAGTTTCTTCAAGTTAGAGGATGAACCGAAGAGATTAAGCAGCTTCTTGGATGAGAATTGAAATGCCTACATAACTCACATAAGTCAGTCCAGACGACTACTTTAAAAACCTTTACCATGACAAAACCAAATACTACACAAACCCTCCCCGACTCTTTATGTCAACATAAAAGCGTCGTCTTGTAGTAATTGAGATAAAATGTGCAAATTGACAAAGGATATTGCAATAATAGGGAGCTTTGTTTATACAGCTGTCCATGTACACAAAAGCCTGCGCTTGTCTCTATCTGACTTAATACGTCTTTCAGTTTGCAAAATGGAGAAAAATCCATGCCCACAGATTCAGTCCTGAAGCAGGTGAAGCACAGGTTTAGAGCCACAAGAGATTTAATCAGTGCAGGTATAGGGGCCAGGATCGGGCTACACTCTTGTTCTCGTTCCAGGGTCAACTACATGTCTGGATACAACCGTGTCTGTAGGGACCTCCTCCATGTGGAAACAAACCGAGAAACTAGATCACGAAAATGGCTGTAACAAAACAAGTTGAAATCAGTTTCTCTAGAGACCACCATGGATTTTTAAACTAGGAGGAGGGTAATCACAGGCAAACTAAAACAGTTGAAATGAAATAGCTGTTCACTTTGACACATTAAGTCATTTTCAGAAGTAATGTCATCACTTTTCCAAGTTTCAGTTACAGTACAATATATTGGTGTTAGTAGCACTGCCTCTTGTTGATTGTTTCCCTGCTTTTGATGTTCAGCGGTTCAAGTTCATTGGTGCACTGAAATCTCCAGTCACAGTATACGGCTGCGAGCAAAGAAAGACTAAGAAAAAGCTAAAAGTAAAGTCAGTATCCTGTTTGCAATTGAGAGTGCAGTTTTTGTGTTTGGTGCATTGAGGGAATTTGAGATGAACCCATATCAGCTTTTTGTCTTAAGGCAAAGGAGATTATGAAACACACGGGATTTGTTGAGGCTGTAATGGAGAACATGCCGTTGTTATTATACAGAGACAGAAGGTGAATGAAGAGGCAAACACAACACAAAAGAAGAGAAACCTTAGTTATCCAACAACTCAAGACATACATGCATGTGAATTCTTACATCAATACCAATCTGTATGTGATTGACCTTTTCTTACAATAATTCTGGGGACATATGAAGGCAATAGAGAAACTAAACAGCGGCGGCCTTAATTAATTTACAACATATCATTGGGAGCCGGCTGCAGATATGGCACAATGCAATAGACCAGTGGGCCTGTTTTCTGATTTCTCATGGTGCAAAGACAAAGCCCCCAGTGCAGTTGTCCAGTGTATTGCAGTGTAGGCCAGGTGTTTTTCTGGCACCATGTGTGTACCTGCTGAAGAACAGTAGCCAGCACTAATCATTATTTAGTTGCTGTGGGTTTGCAAAGGTCAGCAGCCTGAAATGTCAGGCTGCGTGTTCTACAGCAACCAGATGCAGCATGCGCCGCTCAAGTGTCCAATTAAAGAGGGCTGAGAGGGACTCGAGAGGGGCAGCTGTGTGGGGCCGAACAGAGAGGTACAGCAAGGAGAAAAGTGCAGAGACAAACCAAGTCATGATGAGGAATATCCTGTTATGTGACCAGGACAACTACAATGAGGGCAAGTGGATAAAGTGAGTGGTACACTCGGAGAGTCTGGCATTCAGTAACAAATCCAATTGTGGTCCAGGCAGTGGTTATACCTAGTGTCTGTGTAAAGGTAAATAAAACATTCTCATGCGGAATATTTAACTTTATGTCTCTAAAATCGATACTTAATCTAAATAAAATCTTAAATGAATTTGTCTCAAGTAACAGTTGGAAACCTTGTACATATGCGGCGGAGATGTGTGTGATTACAATCCACTTGGAATTATGTCATTGCAATAACTTAAATAACTGAACCCCAAATGTGATTACTTGGATATGTTGCGCCATTGAAACATTTTGTCTTGCCAGTGGCAACAGCAGCTAAGAGGTGTATCTGTAAGAACCGGAAGACTATTGAGTCAGTCACCCCCAGCCAGAAACAAAGGACAAACTAACTGTTATTTTACTGTACATCTTTGTGTAAGCACTCAGTCGTACAGAAATTTGTCACTGTAAACAAAGGTTCTTGAGCCGCTATCTGTACTCTGTAGTGTCGTCTGTTGATAGTGAAACTAACAAAACAATAGTAGTTTGTTTTTGTACAGGCTGAGAGTAGTTTTTTGAACAAAGAGTCAAATCCCTCCCACTGGTATTTATTGGTCCGCCTGCTGCCAGAGATCATTAGTGTCGCCAAGGAAGCTGTGTGAAAAATATTTTAATTATGAAGTAGTTCACAAAATCATATTTTAAAAAATGTCACAAGTAAAACTTGCTTATTGCTATTTTAAGTTAAATAGAAGCCAATTTGTGCATGCATTGAGTGATAATGTAAAAAGATTTTGCCCTGGGTTTAGCAATTAAAGTCAACACCTCTTCTTCATCCAATCACCCAAACAAAGAAGTTCTGGTTTTGCAAGATTTTCCTCGATGTAGCTGAACTAAGTGAAAAGATGGGGCCGAGTGTGCGGGAACACAAGAGTTGATCATTATTTATAGTGGCTAATGAATGCCATTAGAAACAGAGGCCAGTGGAGCAGCACGGGCAGAGTCCTCATCAAATCTCATTCCCACTCGCACACAGCCACTCACTCCAGCCTATTAGTGCGTTCACAGCCTGCGATTGGCCATGCCCGCGCCAGCCAAGGCACAGTGAAGGATGGAGAAAGAGTGGAACGTGGAGGACAATGCGAGGAGGCGATAAGAGAGAGGGTTTTTATACATAAATAAACAGAAGTATAAAAAGGCTTTCAGAGTCACAGAGCAAAGGGGCAGTAAGTCCTTTAGTGTGCGCTCACAAAGGAGAGGATGTCCTGTGTGTTTCCCTATCAGCCTCATTCATCTGAGACGCACATACAGCCATCATAATAACCTTCAGAGCGCGCACATGTCCACTCACACACTTTGAATAGTAATAAGCTCCGGGGCCGGATGAAATATGTCTGCCAACTTAAGATTATAATAGACTTCTCTTCAAGGCCATAGGTAACAACAGGCAGAATAACGACCCGCCATCATTTACGCAGCACGCCGAGTTCTGCAACGGTCACACCAGCCAACCTTTCGTGAAGTATAATAGAAAGGCATCTCTAGGGCCCTTTACATGAGAGAAAAGTCCTCCACTAAAATATTCTCATGTAAAGTTTCTAACAGATTTGGATCTACTCAGTGTGATATTGGAGGAGCTGTTGAGGTGGTGTCATTCGCGGAACATCTCATTACCACATTGGGGAAATTGTGTGACACAATTTAAGGCTTTTTTCAGTAGTTATCAGCTCTGTCATTTTATTTTATGAGGAGGCATGATTTTCTCTTTCACTAAAGTGGTACATTTTGATGGTTGTATAACACAGGGGCTACCTGCAAATACAGACAAACACTGATGCACAGTGTATTAAGCAGCATGACCTATTGAGCAAGTAGAGCTAACGCTGACCATTGAAGGCCAGGAGGATCCCCATGGGCTGAGGTTTGAACTGTCCGATCATTAACATACCCGGAATGCTAAGCATTCGTCATGATTCTAACGCATTCAAGATCTTGTGTCTTTGGGCAAGACACTCCATCCATATTGCCTGTGTGATTGTAGTGTGGGAGTCAGTGGTTTGTGGTGGTCAGTCTATCCCTGGGCATCTATGGCTACAATATTAGCTTACCCCCACTGAGTGAATGAATGATTAAAATGTTCCACTTTTAGAAACTTGTCAGCTAAAGCTTCTTAAGTGCAGTACCGGGTTTTGAATGAATCACTCAGTTTCAAAGTTCTAGTCCTTTACTGACACACAACACACTCTTTAAGAGGAAAGTAACAGATTGTCTAATGTCATTATACACAAATAGTTGTTTTTTTACTGATGGCTTCCACAGTGGCAGAGTGAAGGTCCCGTTAAACTGGGAACTGTCCGAGGTGCTTAAGGCTAGTGTGGCCACATGTGGCCAAGTGTGTGCTTTACAGTAATGTAGCAAAGCATGTGTGAGCTTTGGATCAATAATGTTTTGCCTAGTCTACGTGCTACTCACAGGAGTCTCCAATTTCTTTTATCCCATAGCTACTTTTACAGCTTATTCTTTGAGGATACTTGAGCAACTACAAGACTCAGGCCAAGGGGAGCACTATAGAAGAGTTAGTAGCAAAGTTATTTCAACACAAAGAAAAGAACAAAAAATAATTTCCTCTCACTACAGGTTGGGCACCCCAGTATAAGGGAGACTGTGGACTTTGATATATGAAACTTGTCAACGCACTGTTGTGTAAAATCCTCTACAGATGGTTTCCCTTCTTTCTTCCTTGGTCCAAGATTCTGCCATAGCCTCTCTCACCCCCTCTCTCCTGCCCACACCTGCCTGTCCCGTGTGCCCTCTGTCAGGTTCTGAAGTCCGGGGGCAAGTCTACGAGCTGCCCAGGGCCTGAACAACAGCTGCGGACTAAACCTGCTGAATTAACCCAGTCTGCACCAGCCGCACATATGCATTATTCTAATCAAAGCATATTAAATCATCCAGATACTTTACACATATGGGACTTAGTATCCTCCTTGCCGTCCCCATCTGTTTTTCCTTAGCATTTTTCTGCCTTTCCTCTTGGCGCTATGTCTCTTGTGGATCTTTGCCTCACACAGCTGCAGATTTAGCTCCCGTTGTGAAACTACTTTGTGATTTGTTTCCACGTCTAGTCAAAGTTACGAGTCAAGCACCATCTGTGTTGGTATAGTGCAAATGTAATATTCATGGTGCCGATTGGACACAATTCAGGAAAGCGCACATGCATGTCAAGCACAGTGGAAAGTTTCAAACACAACACCATGCAAACGGTAGACGGCACTGTTAATTAAATATATTTAAAAGAGCCAGAAATAAGTGTGTCCTCGTGTTTCCCACAGATATCTGCTGAGACTACTCCTTTAATTACGTGTGCCTTATCTTATGTGTGTTACGGTCAGTCAGACTGAAAATCAGAAACATGATGCTATCTAAAATAGCATTTTTGAGCTTTAGTGGTTGGTGGGTGGGTGGGTGAACTTGTTAGAAGATTAGGGGACCTACCAGGGTTGGTGATGGTCAGCAGGTCTAGGCGCCGCTGTTGCTGCAAGAGAGGAAAAAGAAAAATGTTATACAGTATCTTACTTGAGCTTTTAAATGTTCTGAAATAAAAGGCGGGCTGATGAAGGCTTAATCTACGTCTCCCAAGCTTGTACGCAACATTGCTTGTGTACCCTAGTGTATTCACTGAGCGTTAGCGTGGTTGTCATCATGCTCTACAACATTATTGAATAAACCTGTAGTGCATAATCCTAGGTAGGAACAAGTTCGCCAACATGCTCTTTTATTCTTCGACACATAGTTAAAGAGGGGGTATTATGCTTTTTTCAATCACATAGCACCAGTCTATAGCATACTACAATGATGACGTAACCTTCTGTTGGTCTGTATATGCAGTAAATTAAAATAACTTCCTTGAATAAAATTGCTCTCTCAAAATGGCTGTACTGAACGCCTTGAAATAGGCCTCTGTCTCTTTAAGAAGCTTTCCGACACGCCCCCTTCAGCACACTGCTGTGGCATCTAAACAACACTACTGTGCGGGGAGGGGCTCTGCTGAGCTGAGGAGCAGTGGTTGGTGGCTTGGCTGGTGACGAAAGGTCCAGAGGCGTCTCCAGGAGGTGGGGGCGTTCCTAGGAGGACTGAGGCATAGCTACACCTAAAATGGCTGCCGTCTAAGTTTTTTACTGATTACTCAAAAATATGTGAATGAGCCAAGGCAACACTCCAGGCATGTGTTTAATGAGGGAATGACATAATAACATGATATAAAGCTTGAAAAAGTCGATTTTACATAATACCCCCCTTTAAATCACTCTTGAGAAAGGACTGGAAAGCACCGGATGTGTGAATATTTTGTGTAGTTATCATAACTTTCAGACACTTTGCACATAGGGAGCCATCACACTTACTGTATGCGAGATGTCTGTATTCCTGGCAATAAAGTGTGACATACATGTTCTTCTCTTTATCAAGCTGCTAACAGTGTTACTGTATCTATTTGCGGAGTGATAGAACGTGAACACCACTCTGGGAAATGTTCTCAGAAGGGCTGATAAATGCATCGGTTTTATATAGTGCTTTTTTGGACACTCAAAGACGCTTTACATTGCACTATTCATTCACTCCATACTTGGTTGTAGTAAGCTACTACTGGCGGAAGCGAGGCAACCAGTCTGCGCCATCGGCCCCTCCGACCACCACCAACCACTCACTCACTCTCTACATTCGCTAGTCTTCCTGGTGTTCCCAAACGGTCTCCCATCCAAGTACCGACCAGGCCCTTCCCAGCTTAGCTTCCAAGGTCTGACGGGATTGAGCATTTGAAAGAGAATTAATTTATGAGCTGCTACACTAATACAAGAAACACATACATTTCAGAACATGTTTGCGGAGGCCTACACTACAAGGCTAGCAGGTTTGAATGGAGACAGATTACTTTGTCATTATGTTGTATATAATAATTGCAGCCTTTGACCATTCAAATCTACATCCTGGGATACATAGACGCAATGAGATAAAAACATATCACTCATCTTCACAGGGGGTTCATTGTATCCATCTAAAAGCTTGCACTTATGTTTTTGAAGAAATTCCATGACATTTGTGAGTGCAGGTGTAACCGTATGAGCCTTCATGGAGTGCATTGCATTGAAAGGACTGTGCAATTTTACACTTGATATCTCCTACAGCAGAGGAGAGGTGGAGGAGAGGTGCAGGCTCGCCCCCCACTTTAACCTGCTTCTCTCTCACCGCCTCCTCCCGCATCTCCTACTCTTTCCAAGCCGCGCCGCAATCAACACCTCAGCACTCCTCATCTCTCAGTCCCAAAGGAAACATCTTCACATCCGGGAGAGGTGAGAGTGAAGGGTCTCCTGCTCTGAATGTGTGTGTCAGTGTGCGTGAGGGAGAGAGATCGAGGTCATCGTCAAAGCTTTTAGGAGCAGACTTCATTAATATTCAAGCGTGGAACTAACTGGGGCCAGAGAAGGATCGGTAAAGAGGCTCTCAGCAGTATTTTGGAGTCCTCGTGTCCTTATATACAGTGAAACTGGAATGGGTTCTCTGATTGGTGGAGATAAGTTGCTTTCAGTAGTTAAGATGCTGTTAATTTATACAACATTAGCAGGAAAGAATAGTGGAATAGAGATGGTTGGCCGATAAAATGGAAAGTGCTACAGTAAGCTGCAACTTTGCAATTGGCAGTGAAAAAATAAAATCAAAAATCAAAAACTGTTTAAAAAAAAAACCTGGATTCTTGTTTCATGGTTAGAATTAGTGGTCGACCGACATAGGTTTTTCTAAGGCCGATTATTTGGGATTTTTAATGGCCGATGTCGATATGCACGGCAGATATTTTTGACTGATATTTTTGTCAGATTTTTCCAAATGTCTGGTCTATAATCCTGTCTGTAAAAACATAAATACTTGGCCACTCCAGCAGTGGCAGATTTTATTTTATTACTTTAGGTGATTCAATCATAGTTTCTGTCCCAGCCTTGATTAGTTAGCATGCTAATGCCGTTAGCATTAGCATGCTGCCGTTAGGATTAGCATACTGTTGCTAGCCGCAGCATTTTGTGTGGCAATCAAAAATACGATTGCAATATACAATAATATATACAATACAATAATACAATCATTGTTTGGCCATTATGACCATCGTCATGTTTGGAGGAAAAAGGGGGAATCTTGCAAACCTAAGAACACCATCCCAACTGTGAAATACGGGGGTGGCAGCATCATGCTGTGGGGTTGTATTGCTGCGGGAGGGACTGGTGCACTTCACAACATAGATTAAAGAACACTATGTGGAAATATTGGAGCAACATCTCAAGGCATCAGCCAGGAAGGTAAAGCTTGGGTGCAAATGGGTCTTCCAAATAATATTTTTTTGTGATAGACCACAATTATTTTTAGTGTAAAATTTCTAAGGGCTTGTTTAGTTGCTGAAGATGTTACTCACAATGCATTCAAATGTACATTTATTTTTTACATAATAACTATCATTGGATGAGACACTGAACCTGAGCCAAGACAAACTTGCTCTGGACGAAGAATATATTTACAAAGCATTGCTGTTGTACAAAATGACAGAGCTGAGGCGAAGTGCAGAAAGTGCTGATGCAGCCGAGTACGACCGGGATGAGGAGAGAGAGACAAATTTCATTCAAGTCCTGAGACGATAAATGATGCTTGTGTTCAGAGTGAAGAGGGAAGGTCATTCTCACACAGCGCCAACAGAAAAGCGGCCGACAACTATTAAAGCCTTCATGTAAAATGCACTGCAGTGGTGAGTGGGTGGTTATCATGTCAGCAGCAGAGGTCACTGTGACAGCACCACACGCAGTCAGCCACTTTAACACTAGACACTGTATCGGCCCACAGAGTATAACTATACAAGGGAGATTTACAGGCACACGCCCTGCTATAGACTGCAGCGCTCAGGCGCACAGACTGCTGACTCTCACTCACACATGTACGAGGGGCAACAGCGGTGATCAATAACTGTGGGAGACATTTACACCCCCAGAGCAACTGCCACGGCTGCTGCTGCTACTGCTGCTGCTGTAGAAGGGAACATAGACCACCTGCACACTGCATTCAAATGAAAGAAACTGACAAAATCATGTGCTGTAAAAACAGTACTGCGGAACTTTGATTTATTATGAAATATTTAAGTATCTTCTGCCAGATTGTTTTGTTTCTCAATCGGGATATGGGGAATCAGAGGTAGAATGAGGCACTTCAAAGTTATTTCAGTTTAAAAAAGATTAAGCTAAATTAGTAACTTTTTTTCTTATAACTGTTAAGGCTTTTTAAATGTTTCCTATTGCATGTAGCCTATATTTGCATTCTTAGCAATTCATAATAATCAGTATTTTACTGAATAAATAAAAGTTAAATAGAAATAAATAATTACTTTGGGAACCATTGTTTTAGATAAATGAATCTACAAATGTCGGATAACCTCACTCTGTACAAGTATTGATTTATGAAATTAAATGCACAATATCTTGGTGTTTTTTTAATGAGGCCTTCATAAGATCTGCTTGATTAGAGTGACTTCTAGGATTGCACAGCACCCTCTACTGGATTTATTGTTAACTGCGACTAATGCAAGGCTTACTAATAAGTAAAAATACTACATAGGTTAATGTTAGGAGGACTGTTGAAAATGACAAGTTTTCAGAATGTGTTGCTGTGATTACTTAAGGTACATTCAGCCAAACTTAAAAAGTAAAAAGCGTGTATTTCCCTGTTCCCCCGCCACACTTCACAATATGACTCTGTGTAGGGGAATTACGAGACACTAGCAGTGCTCTCTCTATTTACTGCCCGTCCTGAACATGGCTAAGGTGCTTATGGATCCTTAGGACGCGCACAGCCAGAGGAGCAGGGGAATCCGCCACACTGAGAATTACATTAGCAAAAGCATTTCAGAGCAGAAAATAGGATTGAATTAATCTTTATCAAACAGAGCCAAGAGCGAGGGATCACACCCCCAGTGGAGCTGGCCTGGCCCCAGCACTGCCCGCGCACTGTTGGGATGACAAATACATAGGAATAAGGCCATGATTGATGCATTTCACTTACAAGGTTATACGTGGGGAGAAACGGAACTAAGATTACTAAAGTAGGAAACGACAAAGTTAAAGTTAAGGTGAAACATAGAAATACAAATACATCTGTCCATTTGTCTATGCTAGTGTTATCTTAGAAATAAAGTTGGACTGGATGGACTGGATAATCTTGTTTAAGAATTGGAATTGAATCTGAAAATTATCTAAGGAGATGAAGAATCAGTTTACAGTGCGGATATCGAGGAGCATTCATTTGAGAGAAGATTAAAATAGTTTTAAACTAAAAGACAAATTAACAGATTTCAGAAAGTGTTTGTTGAGGTCAAAATGGTATATTTTGTTGTTTGCTCAGGATAGTGCACTGCCAAAATATTAGAATGGCTAATAGCAGACATTCACATTCCGATTTCAATTGGCTTGTGATGAATGTGTAGCCTTAGCCAGCACATTCAGAACATGCACAGTAAAGGATGACTGTATATACTACCAACTCAAAGGGATGTAATTCAGTTGTGACTAATGAGAACACAAGTTGGACAATACTGTTTGAAAAAGACAAGCCACAGCGGCCAGTGAGCGAAGCAGTTAATGCCCAGCCCTGTATGGATGTCGTTTGTATTGGCGATAATTAATTAGTGTGACCTCGTGCCCTGCCGCACAGACACACCGAGGGTTAAATTATTATTTGTAAAAAGCAGAGAGGCCCCCGATTCCACAGATGTGTCCCGTGGGTGAGCGTGGAGCCGACCTGCCAGTTTACGTGTTATTAGGTCAATAAACAAGGAAGCAGCAGGGAACCAGAGGTGACGGCCGCTGCAGCTGTCACGGTCTTCTCAGCCAGAACCCTCTCCCTGAGCACCGCAGTAAACAGGAGAAAAACACCACTGGACAGACTAAAACACAAATATACTGGCAACAACTTTATAATAACTGCACACTGTTAAGCAATAAAGCACTTAGATCATTGTACAACATTTGCCAGTTACTTGTTGATAGCTGAATAGAAGGTTTATTTGTTGCCATAGTAAGATCATCCCTGAGTCTGGCTGAGGGTAGGTTCAAATCGGAATGGTTGTTTGAAAAAAGGTACAGACTAAATATACTCTTGATCAATATCGTTAATCTATCTTTAATGATAAGGAATGATTTGTTAATGAT
Source organism: Neogobius melanostomus (assembly GCA_007210695.1). Lineage (NCBI taxonomy): Eukaryota > Metazoa > Chordata > Actinopteri > Gobiiformes > Gobiidae > Neogobius > Neogobius melanostomus. The sequence goes on along the minus strand of VHKM01000113.1, from coordinate 782,329 downwards.
TTGTTAATGATGAATTGAGTATTTGCCAGTGTTTTCAAAGCCACACCGTGTAATATTTCACCCAATAGAAATAGTATTTTCTGTATCTAGCTGGTCATTAGGAACATGTTTTGTATTGGCAACAGTATAATCCAAAATGTTATGGCAGTGTACCTTTAAAAAAGACTTGGTATGTAGTAAGTGTGTAACCAATATATTTATCATTGTTTTATGTTTTTTTTTTTTTTTTATACTTCAAAAGGTTGAATATGGGGGTCAGATTAACATTTGATGACCAAAGTAAATTGTGCCGTCACTCCTAAAGAAAGTAGGTGAACACTGTGGAAGTATTGTGATTAGACTTGCGATCTATGTTTTCAGGGCAAGAATCAGTTTACCGTACACATTAATCAAGCATTAACATTTGAGAAGCCTGAATTATGATCTGCTAAACTGACAAAAGAATCTTGAGTAGTTCAGAACACGTGCTACTTTTGTTCTTATAGCCAGACCTTAGTGTTAGTTTTCGTACCTAATGGTTTCGGTTACAACTGTGGACTATAGTTCAAAACACGTTTGAGTAGGGGTGGGCAATACTGCCAAAAAAACTTAAACTTGTTTAAAAAAAAAAAATCTCAATATCGATATTCAGACGATATTTTTGCCATTGTTCAAAGACATGTGTGCAATCTTGCGAAGAAGGCCTTTAAAAAAACAATAAACACTCTGCTCAGCTGTAAAAGTGGCTGTAAAGCCCTATCTATCTATCTATCTATCTATCTATCTATCTATCTATCTGATATTATTTGGATATTATTGTGTAAACGATATATCGCCCACGCCTACGTTTGAGACGTCTAAACTACAGCCTGAGCCAATTCTATACAGTTGTGGTCAACATAATAGCAGTGTGTTTAAAATCGTTAGTTAAGCCCAAAATCTTCATAATAGATTTATTGCATTGGAAGCATTGCCCATGGTTTTCTAAATCAAAACATGAAGCGAAATATAATATATAATATAAGTATAATTTCTTCAAGTAGAATGTTTTTAAAAAATGAACATTGGGCTGTTCAAAAAAATAGCAGTGTCTGCATTTGTCTTTACAAGCTCAATATGTACTACATAAGAAAGAAATTCCCCATAGGATTTAGCTTTCCTGTGAATGAATAAACTAATATTTAGTTGTATGACCACAGTTTATTAGAACTGCTTCATATCAGTGTTGCATAGAGTCAGCCAACTTCTGGCACCTGTCAACAGGTATTCCAGCCCAAGATGCTTTGACAACATTCCACAATTCCTTGGTTTTGTATCAGAAACTGCATGATGTCACCCCACAAGTTTTCTATGGGATTCAGGTCCGGGAATTGGGCAGGCCACTCCATGACATTAATTTTCTTAGTCTGGAAGATTAAGCTTGCTTACTGGTCTGTTTGGGGTCATTGTCTTGTTGAAACACCCATTTCAAGGGCATTTCCTCTTCAGCATATGGCAACATGACCTCTTCAAGTATTTTAATATATCCAAACTAACCCATGATCCCTGGTATTTGATAAATAGGCCCCACACCATAGTTAGAGAAACATGTCCATATCATGATTATTGCCCCACTATGCTTCACTGTCTTCAGAGTGGACTATGGCTTTTATTCAGAGTTTGGGGGTCGTCTGACAAACTGTCTGCAGCCCTTGGACCCAAAAAGAGCAATCTTACTTTCATCAGTCCACAAAATGTTTCTCCATTTCTCTTTCGGCCAGATGATGTGTTCTTTTGAAAATTGTATCCTCTTCAGCACATGTCTTTTTTGTAACAGTGGGACTTTGCGGGGGCTTCTTGCAAGTAGATTAGCTTCACACAGGCGTCTTCTAACTGTCACAGTACTCACAGGTAACTTCAGATTGTCTTTGATCATCCTGGAGCTGATCATTGGCTGAGCCTTTAGAGTTCTAGCTACTGTCCGATCCATTCGAATGGTAGTCTTCCATTTTTCTTCTGCGTCGTCTGTTTTTGCTTTCCATTTTAACGCGTTGGAGATCATTAGCAGTTTTAACCCCTCCATTCAACCTTTTAACAAAAGAACACAGTACTTCTGAACAATCTCTTGAACAACTAATTTTTCTTCAGGATTTCAAAAAGCATGTATAAAATGTGCTGACTTCCTAAAATAAGGGCCACCTGATTCAAACCTATTTTTCCACAGAATGATTGAGCTCACCAGTTGAACTCCCCACTGCTATTATTTTGAACACACCACTTTCAATTGAATATTCAACTACACAGAAGTAAGAGCATGCATACCAGGAATGCTGGGTCTGTCTGTGTTTCTAAGAATCTACTGCACCTTCTGGTAAACTGTTGTCCATGTTCTATGATTTATACCAAAAACAGTGAATAATCTGGTTAGTCATGTTGGACTGCTGTTATTTTGAACACTACTGTAAAACACAGATGCAAAAGGTTTTGTTCTCATGCAAAGGACATTACATGGCCTAAAAAAGTCGGGTCTTTGCGATTTGCTGAATGCAATCATTCAAATTGCAGTTAATCTTGCAGCACTAAATCAAAAGGCAATGTCAACAAGATTTTAGAAATATTGTGTTGTTGCAAGATTATATCAAGTAAACAAAGGCATGGCCAGACTGTACTCCACTTATATATTCACCCTAAAAATCCACGGTCTGAGTTCAGAGTAAACAACTTTTCTTTTGTTCCGTTATGTGACACAGTATGAATGCAGCATCAGTCACTATAAGTTTTGATATTTGTCAGCCTAACTGCATCTTCTAACCTATTAGCCGTATTAGGTTGAAAGATGTGCTTTTGCTTCACACTAATATGAAATTGACGTTCTGACTAAAAGATAAACGGCTGCATCTTTCTGCAAAATTCTCTTTCAGATTGAGCTTCTTTTGAGTCCATCTCGCTTCATACAAAAAAAAATGGGTCTTGCACTACCGCCCTGACAGGTCCATCCCGCGCTGTAAGAAATCCATACGCTTCTAATCAGTATAAATATGGTCATTACCAGAGCCAATCAGGAGTCCGGCCCAAGTCTTAATCAGAAGAGACAGAGTAGGAGGGGTCAAGGCAATGACAGCAAACCAAAACCATTCATGTCCTAAATCCCTGTTATATTACCAAATTAAATATTCATGCACAGTCTAGCCAAACCCCATTTGCCAGCATTTCTTCCAGAATTTACTTTTCATATTTGCTGATTGCTATCATCGTAGGAGAAGAGAGAGGGAGCGAGGGACGCGCAGAGGGGAGGAGGCTCAAATCCCACGCACACATTATTTTGTAGCTCATTCCAAATTAATTTAAAGTCAATATGGCAAAATGACATGGCCTTGCTCACTTTCCAACAAGTTTTCCCTCTTGTGTGTTGGAAGACTATTAATGTGGAATTGCGCTGTATTAAAAATTATGGCAGTGCAATTATTATATGGTGTGAGCAAATAGAAGTGAAGACAGAAACAAGATGTAAACAGCAGCTTTACAAGAAACTACTGTCTGTTTAGTTGACGTCGCACAGCTATTCATTTACACAGCTGCAAGATAAAGCGAAAAGTGTATTGTATGTTTACTGTCAGTTTATTCCACGAACCTGACTGTAACTTTGTTTGGTGGATTAATATAGAAACGTACTGCAGCTGAGGTCTTGTGTAAAATATATTCATGTTTGGTAAGAAAGGAATTAATCTTGCCAGTAGCTTCACATATCTATGAACTTAAATGGGAAAGCAATTAAGTTAAGTAAATGAGAAAATGAATGGTAAAGTTTATATCATACTGTAGTATGCAGTACAGTGAACATATGCTTAATTGAATAATAAAATATGCTTTTGTCACAAATGATATTTAATGTTTTAGAATGTGAAATAATGTTATTATGGAAAAGACAGTAAGAAATGGGAGACTTTGATGGTCACCATTATGATTGGCATGGAGCACCCTCTGTAGGCAGCAGTGGGAATAACATGATCAAACACAAACTTTCAGTTCACAATGCACTAGCAAATCAATGGCACCCTAAAGAAAACACCGTGAGAACTGCTCAGAACGGGTCCATTGATGGATTATGTGTTTTATCTATGATGCAATACAATATTTTTTTAAATTATTATTTATTTGATTGGGACAACGCACAGTAATGAACAATCATATACAAGTTGTATACAAATTGTAAATGTGCCAGATTATAGCAAAACTGCTCATTTACATCTGTAGTCCCGAGGCAGGTCACACAAGCAATAGAATGTATACAGGAATACAATATAAAAACTATACAAATGACAATTTAGTTAAAATGATTTTAGGACTGATTCACTTTAAGATAATGTTTAAGTTTAAGAGCTATAAGTCGGGCATTCTCAGTCTTATATCTGTTGGAAGGCTGTTCCAAAACTGACCACTGATGCACGGCACAGGTTGTCCAAATGTTGTTCTTCTGTGTGGAATCTCCACATCTCCTCTGGAGAAGGCTCTGGTGCGGAGACCCTTCACCGGTTTAGGTTTAAAGTAGTTAGAGAGTTAGAAATACAGGAAATATGCGTCGAAAAGCGCTTCAGTAAAAGCGCTTCAGTAGCAGAGGAAATTATCAAAGAGAACAGGATTTCTAAAAAAGGCTCATAAAAAGTTGATTTTAGTCTGATATTTCTCATTTAAGCTCACAATATATAGTCATTTATTTATATATATAAATAACACACGCAATAATGGCCAAGATCATGACAACAGTATTTTTTTCCCCTGTGAAGGTTTCGAAAGATATTGATATGCATGAAATAGAATGTAAATCTGGAACAATATACATTTCCTCTGTCATGATTGCATTATGTTGCCAGGCCCATCTATGAGTCATCTGTATTACGGATGGTGGAGCAGCTCCACTGGAGCTAGTAGTAAAAAATGATGCCACTGGTTTAAGTGATAAACATTCAATAAAACGCCAAGTCTCTCCTTTGTCTACTGATCTTTACAGCTCCATGGATGCATCAATTATTACTGTGCGCTGGTTTAGCCCTGCTGCTCTGATGAGGTCATTCTGTAGACAGGAAGGGAGCATCTGCATCTAATCTCACAAACGTCCCCTGTGACCACTAAAACACATATAAAGAGGCCTATCAAATTTCCAAGATTAAAAATATATTCTTTTGGGCCACCGAGGCACCTTCAGTCCAGAGAGCGTGCACACATAATGCATGAAGTGACTTTGTAGCTAAAGCAGAGACCTGCTGTATTTCCTAGTCTGTGGATCTTAGTCATGATCTCCCGGTGAGGTAAGGATGAGCTAATGGAATAAGCTTTTTAGGTTATGTTTGGGCGTGGCTGTCTGGCCCAGTAAAATCACAGACATAATACTGTCAAACTGATAAATACAGGGATTATAAGACTGTGTTATATGTTAATTAAGGCATCTCAATACAGTGCATGAAGTAACAGTATTATTTATTTATTTTTTCACAACAAAAAATCCATTCATGTCACATAAAATAGTTTGAGAGAACTATTACCATATTATAGTATTGTCATAAACCAATCAATGCTGTGTAAGTCTTGCTAGATCTGAGCACTGCTTTTGACACAGTGGACCATGTGATCATAGTTGTTATCCATTAAGGCAGTCTCTGGTACTGCTCTAAAGGGTTCAAGTCCTATCTCGAGGACAGAATGTACTGTACTTGATTGAAATTAGTAAATGTGTCTTAGACTAAATTGCCTGGAGTTATGGGGTTCCCCAGGGGTCGATCCTGGGGTTCCTTTTGTTCTATCTATGCTCCCATTAGATCAATTAATATGGGTCAATAATTTGTCCTGCCACAACTACAGTATGCAGATGACGCACAGATCTAAGAGTCACTGACGGCAGGTGAACAGGCTTTTAGATTCCCTCTGTCACTGCAACGGATCAGTGTGTGGATGCAAAACAACTTTCTCTTAACAAACTCAGACAAGAGATAAATTGTCTTTGGGCCACAGAAACAAAGAGAGAGTGGTAGGAGTCACCTTGAGTCTCTCTCTGTATGAAACTTTAAAATCAGGTTAGAAATCTAGGGGCAATAATAGACTTGTATCTGAACTTAAACAGCCATATATTACATCAGCAGCCTTTTACTATTGTGAAAAAAAAGAGTTTAGTGTGTAAACTTAGAGAGACTGATCTACGCATTTGTCTCCAGCAGGTTTGACTACAAAATGAGCTGTAAGACAGATTTTATTTTTTTGCAATTGAAATTTTGAACAGTCTTCTAGAAGATATGAAGCGCCTCTACTAGACAATGTTCAAATCCAGGTTGAAAACAGTGCTGTTTAGCTGTGCATATGACTGAACTGAAAGCATTTGAGCTGTACTCCTCGTTTTAATTTAACTTTCACTTATTATTTATTATTTATGATTAATAGATTTATTTCTCTTTATATGTAATTTTGTTCTGCAAAGCGCTTTGAATTGCTTTGTGTACAAATTATGTTCTACAAATAAACTTACTTAATTTATTGTTTTTATTTGATCTATTTGTTTATTTGGGTGACACGGTGCACGACTCTCAGGAGTCATACATGTTAACATGCTACGCGGGATTACAGCAAAGGGCTAATTTTTTGTATTTGTTGTCCCACGGTCACACACAAACACACTCTCATTCATCCTGGCCTATTGTGTCTATAATGCTATTGGGAAACTACCATGCAAACTCCAGAGAAATAATCTGCTCGTGGCTTGTTTATGTAAAGTCAATAAACAACAAAGTGTTTTCGTAATTACTTTTTTCCCTCTCAATTTTCTGTGGCTCAGTGAAAATATTTTTGACAAAATAGATTTGTTTTGAAATCGGTCATTATGTATATACACAAACAATTGTGTGCTTTTACTGGATAATCCAAAAAATATATAATACAATATCCACAGTGGTTTTGTGGTCAGCCAGTCACACTTGACAAACACAAAAATACTTCCACTGTTCCATCTTAAATGGAGATAAAGTAGTTTTCTGAGGTTCGAGAGCAGGACCACAACTCACCCACGCCCCTTCCGGCTGCCGGCCTATTTAAGCCCCCCGTTTACTGACCTCGTTCTCTCGTTCGGGGTTTCCGGCCCTACCCTCCCTCCCTTTATTAATTCTCTTCTGCTTCTCCTACAGTACTGTATGGGACGCGAGCCCGGGAGCTTACCTCATCGAATCCCCAGAACGGCGTATCTACTTTTGTAACAATCGTTAATAAACGTATAATTCCTGTCCACTATCTGAGGTTGTGGTCCTGTTGGTAAGGGGTTGTGAAGGTAGTGACCACCCAACGTAACATAATCAAATATTGAATAATCATTCAGTACATGCCATGCTTTGGGTCCAGAATGGATTGTTGATACTGTGCGGTAACATGTTGTGATGCTGAAATGAGAACAGCACAGAGGAACAGAGCAGCCTTTGTTGCGTGACCAAGAGTCCTTGGTTAAAAATACAACGAAACAAGAATTAAAGATTCATTGGTTGTGAGAGCTAGGCAGAGGACAGATCAGGCCACCTGCACCGAGTACCCTACTGAGGCCTCTAACACTCACACCATCACAGACTGCACTAATGCAATCAGGAACATGCTGTCTGCATGGTCCTATATGAATGAGCACATGGACATGTCTGCACACCACTGTGCTTCCAGATAACCAATCAAATATGATTCAATTAAAGCTGGGTATGATTAAATATTCATGTCAGCCAATTATATGAACAGTTAAGAGTCTGTGAGAAATCTCTCTTATCTCTGTCTATCGACAGTCCATCAGACAACACAACCTCTAGCTTCTGAATGACCACAGCTAACCACTGATGCTTAAAGGGTTCACAACTGTGACCTTTATAAGGACACTTTCATACCTGGCACTGTTCGGTCTGGATTTTCTGTTTGGTTCAGTCTAAAGTCCCATAACTGAATTCTCCAAAAGGCCCATCCATCCATTTTCTTCCATTTGTCCGTCGCCGGGTTGTGGGGGCAGCTGTTGAAGCTGCCCAAATCACATTGCACCAGCCCCTGTGGCTCCTCCTGCAGGTGGTGGGTCCACAGAAGGACGGCCTCATGGTTCTAACCGGACCTGTTGGTCTCTCATAAGGGGCTTCTGAAGGCCAAGGTTCCTTAAATACCTTACAGGTGGCTGAATGGCTTGCACTCGCACCTCACAGAGAAGGTCCAGGGTTTGATTCTCTATTATAAGGCACAATGGTTTCAGCCATCAGCTAAAAACATATAGCTACAGAAGGCTAATCCTTCAGAAGTAAAGGATGGGTCAAATGCAGAAGAAACATTTCTACACTAAATTCAAAGTACAATTTAATACCGAAATAAGTTGTATTGAGTAAGCAACTACTGTAACACCTATACTATGAGTATTTCCAGCGGCAAGGAATCAGTGAAAGCTTTTTGACAATGGAGCCGGTCAGTGACTGAGCGATTGATAGCACGCTGGCAATCTGAACACTAAATTGCAAAGGACAGTTTGCTCACAAACCGGAACTTTGTCCCATCATTATTGTTCCATTGGGATGTGATTGACCCATGACTGATAGAGTGCAGGTGAAGGGACCTGGTATTTACCACAGACACTGAGTCAATAGACCCCGATAGCCAGCAGTTACTGGACTCCCCACAAGTGTGACATCAGGATGTGGCATTGGACTATTAAACAATTTAGAACAATGTTTAACGGAAAATGAAGATGGTTCTTTCTTTTTGAGAACGTTTGTGACTGAAAGTAAAGCTTGTTTCTGGAACAGTGGAGCAGGTGAATTATTGACCGAACCATCTTTGTCTTCAGTTCTACCACAGCAGACCGGAGTATCAATAGACACGACGCAAGGTTGAAAAGTTCAGCATCTGTTCTTCGGTTTAATTGGAGCTGAAGGTCAGGAGACGTGTATGTTACTATTGGTTTATTGTCTTTATAGATCCAAGTGAAGGCTTGCACTGCTTTGGAATCTGTGGCCTTTTCTACACTAAAACACCAAATATCCACTATATAAAACAAATTTCAATCCTGCTAAATTTAAGTGAGACAGTGACAACTATATTTGTAACACAACCAAAGGAAATGCAGTAGCTTGGTTTAATCAGACTTGGGAAGAGCGCTGTGCAGGCTGGGCCACTATACTGGTAATTAAACGGGACAATAATTAGCTGTTAGCAAAGAACAGACAGGGAGGAGAAAGTGAGTTTGACAAAGATGCAACAGAAGCAAGCGAAAACTCAAAGATACAAGCACACCCACATGCAATTAAACTGCTCAGAACGAAAGATCCTCTGCCTGCATGAGTCACAATAGCCAACGCCTTCTCCAGATGTGGATGTGCTCACCAGATGGATGCACTGTTGGATAACTTCTAATCACAGATAAGAGTCAGAGCAGGAGGGGCGAGAACAAAGAAGTACAAGTGGAGCACATGTGATCAGATGCTCAAAGAAAGTAAACGTCAGTCACAAAATGGATAACAACATTAGATGTACTGAGTTTATTGTGTTAGTTGTTTGCCTTAGTGTAACGTAGAACGTAAAATAATATTCACACAATAACACATTCGTACAGGGAGTTGACCTCAGAGGAATGTTGATAGTGGAGACGTAACCACCAGCGTTTGGGTTAGTATGTGAGCATAACACTGAGCCAGTGTTGCAATAAGTACTAACTTTGACCATTGGGAGAATTAACTATTTTGGAACTAAACCAAATCAAGATTTAGAAATTACGACTGCATGAGGCTCAATATCATATGCATGTTAACATGGATATCACTGATTTCTGGTGAAATTCTTACAGTTTGTTGAGCTTTCTGGTTTGGTTCATCTGTGAATTGATGTTGACCACATTTATCTCATAAATCATAAATGTATAAATGTATAAAAGAAACAGAAGAGGACTCCTGGGGCTAAGCCTCCACTCTGTATTCCTGCAATCCTCTTGTACAAATGCATTGCTCCAGAAGTACAGTGAGATTTTACACCAGTGTCCCAGTCAAGGTCTCGGAGCTCTCCAGAGGCCCATTTCTCTCCCGAGACAAAACAAACAAGAAAACTGTTGTTTGATGCATCTGTAATCACCTTAGCTATATCCACTGGAACTGAGCGCCTTTAATTTGCTGTGCTTTTAATTTGTTTTCACAGCAGTTTCAAGCAAATTGAATTTGTTAATTAAAGCGGCAAAATGAAATGCTGAGCGTTATTGACGAGATGCTAATTGGGTTAGTGAGTAAATTGGAGGTGGGGTGAGAAGAGGCGGCCAGGGGCTAACGAGAGCTTTGAGGGGCAGACCGGGGCAGTTTGGGGTATCAGTCAAGACCAATCACATTACACAGCAGCAGAAGAAAGGCTACATGCCAAAAGCCCTCCAGTGGCTGCACAAGCATCTGTGTGTGAGTTTGAACAAATCAAACATCTCTTCAGGCTTCCTCCTGAAGGTGAAGAAAAAAAAAAATCCCCCCAAAAAACAGCAAGACAGCTGCACTTTCCACTGTTCAACATAAATAACAGGCTACAAAAAGAAAAGTACAGGCATATAGGCCCTCAGTGAAACAAGACCTCAATACAAATAAGACATTACACAACAAATTGTTCTTGAATGTTAGCAAATATGTGTTTCATATTGTAACACCTTTCTAGATATTCTAGATATAATACAAAAGTTTGGTATTCCCCAACGACAATGGCAGCAATAACCTTCTTAACGCATTAAAAAGGTCTTTAATTATGTTTGTTGTGCTTGCAGTGCAGTGTGTAGGCTTGACAGAAAAATGTTTTTACGACTGGAATAATGTGCTTTTATAAGCACAAATCTTTCTCAGGAGGTTTTCATAGTCCAGTCTTTAATAACAGAAGCAACCGTGTAGGATATATTCACATCACTTCATTGCCTTGTTGAGGACTAAAATCGCCTTTATACTTTCTTTCGACTCTGCTGACTCAGGAAAGTTCTCCATTTGCCCTATTAGGAGTTCTCAACTTTGGTCGCTATTAACTGTACAATCATTATCATTAGCGCCGCGACCGCTTGCCCATACATATGTAATGGGGCAGGTCCCGGTCACCTTATATGGTCAAAGAAAGCGATACACCCTGCTCCTCTCTGAATAACAGTGTGCTATTAAACATTCGTCTTTAGGCAGCTCATTGACCCCTCGGAGCTGTGCTGAGCTGTGCACTAGCGGCACTCCCCCAGGTCCTAACACACGCTAATGAAACAAATTCACTCATTTGGCCCAAGATCCACATGGGTGAAGGACAGAGGAGGCCCGGGATAGGCAGAGACAGCAGTAGGGTGCAGGAAAGGCAATAGGAACAAGTGAAGGAGTGGTTAGAGGAAAGAGCGGCTGGTTGAATTAGGGAGGTTATTATAGCACTAATTACAAAACGCGTCGCTCCATTGATAAGGTCTCAGCCGGCACCAGACCAGACCTACCACTGTAGTGCTTTCGTTGGCAGCAATAAAAGTGTTTAAGAGTAGTATAGAGAAGAAGCTTGAAGGTGTAGCTACAAAGTTTTATGTTAGAGAAATCAGTAGTGCGGCAATGCGTCGTACTAGGAGGCGTGGCCTAGCGAGGAGGAAGGAAGTAGTGATGTGAAGTTCGATTAATTTTACTAACTCGAGTTAAAGGATCTGTATCATGCTATTTTAGCCATTCCAAAGTAAAGTATAGGCATTTATATGATATATTGTACCTCTATCACTATGGAGTAGTCATTGTTGAGAGAAATATAAGTATTTTCTGGGGGTCTTTTCCAAACCTGGAAGACAAGACGCTTCGATTCAGTTAACTCCGCCCCTCTCTCCACTCATTCCACATTTACAGTATTATAAATATAAATATCGCTGCAAAAAGTGAAGTTACTTCACATAATGCAGTTACTGTATAAGGAGTTGACATGTGCAACACAGTTTCATAAATGGCTAACACACACGCTAACACGCGTTTAGATTGACTTACCGCTCAGCCTGGCCTGGCCATCATCGGGTGTTTACGTTATGGCACTTGTTTTGGTTATAAAAGTTAATCCACTTTGATTCTGGCCAAGGTTCACCAAGCATCCATCAGGTTGGTTGATATAGTAGCTTAATCCCAGAAAGAAAATCCAACTTCTGGCGGGTGCACTCTTCTTTAGGAAGGTTGAATAGTCCTCTCGTAGCCAAATGCGCATCCGTTATTATCATTGGGTAAGAAAAATGAATAGGCGGTGTCCAGAGTAGGTTAGAAAGAGCTCCGTCTTCACCACAAACATGACTTCTGATCGGATCCTCCGGGGGTGCGTTGTTTACCCTCCTGAGACAGCACAGACGCGTCGGAGAGTTCCTTTTTTCTTTTGTTTTTTCTCTCTTACAACAAGAATAATGAAAACGCTGTTTTATAAATTAAAATCAGGCCGTAAGGCATTACATTACAGAGGTCTGGCCCTTCCTGTTTGAGTGTTTTCCAGGTGAGGGCGGAGCAGCTGCTCAGAGAGCTGGATTCAGGAGGATTGCTTAGAACTGCGTGAATGAAGCCAAAACATACTCTGGGGATGTTTTTGATAAGGAAATAGCATAACAACATGTTTAAAAGCTCCAAAAAGTCGATTTTGCATGATATAGGACCTTTAAAATGAATCACCCACCAAAGTTAATCGGGTGTTTTGAGTTGTTTGATTCAGTGAGTCAGTCTAATGTAAACCATTAAACCAATGATAAACGTTACAGTGGATGGCAAAATCTCAATGAAAAGAGTAGCCTCCACATCTGCTATTTTAGAATGAAACTGAATAAAGTAGCATTTTATGTAATCCACGATTTTGGGATTCAATTATCTATTTTTCCCTCCTCTGCCTGATTTGCACCCTAATTTATTTAGAGGCAAGGCTAGCTTAGCCCGGAGTTGGAAGTTTGTTCATTTGATTCATACGTATCAGTGATTGATGTGAACTACAGAGTGATTGGTTCTCCCAGTTCATAGGTTCATAGGTCACTCACTCACACTGAGCCACATACAACTTTGGAGTGTTCTAACTCTCGTAGAGAGACATATTCAAACTCTTTTACCATAAAGTTTGGTGTAGTATTTATTTCATTTCATTTGTTTATTTGGTCGGGACAGTGCATGTTTATGAACATACACGGGTCTCATGCATGTAAACAAGCCACACCGGATTGTAGCCTTGGGCTAATTTGCGTCCGTTGTCCCCCATGCGCACTCTCAGACACACTCTTATTCATGTAGGGGAAATCAGAGTACCCGGAGGAAACCTACGCAGACACGGGGAGAACATGTAAACTCCACACAGAAAGGCCCCATCCAGGTGGGAAACAAATGCGGACCTTCTTGCTGTGAAGCACAAGCGTTAACCACTGCGCCACCGTGCCGCCCGATAGTAGGCTATCACTCTTAATGTTAGAGTAACTAACATGACAAAGGAAGAATAAAATACTGGCCGAGTCACTGTTTAACATACAAAAACAGCACCAAATGAGTGAACGAGTTAATGGAGGAGGTGAATCATGACTCTTGATTCAGTGAATTGTGACTCACGAGTTTTGAATGATTCGTTCACGAATAGCACATTACTAGAAGAAAGTCTGTTATGGAAATAATTATATTCACTCTTTTTAGACGTTTTCTGGTGGACTATAGGAATATTTAGCACACACAAATAAAGTCAAGTAAAAATCGGGTCATTATGAATGTTTTCCCAGAGCAGATTGTCCACTAGAAGTAAAAAAAAGGGAAAAAAAGGTGTTAGCATTATGTTAGCATGCTTCGTTATTTTTGTATTTATGCGCTGTTGAACCACTTTGCTCTTCTCCATGACTCTGTATCTTTATTTGGTAGAATTTGGTAGAAAATACAATTCAGTATTGGTTAAAAAAATTGTAGCGTCACATTCGGGAACAGGAAACCATTTTGGCTGCTCGCAATGGGACGTATAGGATGCAATCTGGACGCAATGGACACAACCATGCCGCGCTGTATCAAACGTGTGGGTTGATAGGTTAAGATCGTAGTCACATGACCAGCGTGACGACTTTCATTAATCATGTGGTTTCATTTAACCGATTTGTTACAGTATTGGTGGGGTAATAGAGGAAAGAGTTCTTTATCCTCTTATTCACCTCGACTGTGGCCATTTGTGGGCGTTCCCTAAGATGCTGTCTGAATCTATGGTTAGGTGGTAAAGTTGTAGCACATATTCCAGACAATTTTATGAACGTCTTTACTGTGTCTCCCCAGATTACTGCACATTATACTGTGTCCAATAAAGTCAAAGTCGGCATTGGTCAAATAAATGTATCTCGCTCTGTATAAATTTATCAGAAGGGCAAAATCCCAGAATATCTAGCAGAGTAAAGCAAAACTATAAATGTAAGACTTTTAAGTGTGTTAAACTCCTATCATATCGGCAATGCCATAAAAATTCCGATTCTCACAAACATTCATTCAAATATTTATGCCATTTTGCTACACTTGCTGTCAAATAGAAGTGTAGACCAATCCGGCAACTAGATCTTTCATTTCACAAGGTCATTCCTTTAACAAAAAGTTTTATGCAGAACTGAAGCAGTTTGCGCATGTATAGCGCTTAAGTCTCTTTCCTTAATACTATTTCAAACTATCTCTTTGATAAAAAGCTGAACATTTTGCAGTATGATGAAGGAAAGAAAATCATATGCATTTCTATAAGCTCCCTGCTTTCCTGTTTAAATCATGCTCACAATAAATGCCATTCACTGAAGACCCCATTTCCATTTGCATCCTGCGGCCAGCGCACACACTTTGGTTATGAGGTGTAAATGAAATGAGCATAATCCTTAACAAAAAACGCAAACCCGACCATTTTTGGCTCCACGTGATCTGGCTGCGCACTTTAATGCAGAGCAGCTAATTCACAAAGTACAGTGCGTTTTGCTACGAGATTTTTTCGAGTTTGTTCTGATCATCCGTGGCCTCTCTCCCCTGAGGTTACACGGGTGTCCTTGACCGCTGTGACAAACAATTTAAACAGAAAGTACATCATTTCTACAACGTTTTCCATTTCTCAAAATTCAATCACGCAATATTATACCTATTTAGAGCGGGGCGAATCTGAATGCTGCACGTGCGTCTACCCAATGTCCTCATCTGGGAGAGTGCACTCAGAAATACGAATCAACCTGGAAACGGGATTGAATTGTTGGGCGCCTCTGCATTTTATCCTGCCAGTAAATATATCTATCTTGTTCATAACAATTTGCAGCTCTGTTTTCTAATCATAAAAAGGATAAGTTTGGGGTGAGATAGGAGACGGAGCCGTTCTTTGGAGAGCGCTGATTACGGCCGGCACCATCTGCGTGGAGCACACACAGCTGCCTGCCTCATCAGAATCCCTAATATTCCTATGGTGGGGGCCCTAAGTACCTGGCAGGCCCAAGTAGGTAGATAACAAAGAGCCTATTAAACAAGGGACAAAGTGGCCCGTGAAGGTAGGGTGGAGGAGCCGCAGCGACATGTGTGCTGGGAATAGGTCTTTTAGCTCCATACACACAGCCAGATGAGATAGCCCCGAGTTCTAATTAAAATTCTCATTCCCATCTAAGGTGGTAATTCTGATCTGAGGAAGAGAGGGAAGTTTGATGTCACACAGACAGCCACGGCTCTCCCTGGCTCGTTCTAATAGGCCCATACACGCGCCGTTTTCTCAGCCCTGATCCAAATCAATGCTATCTGCCCCACCTGCTCGCTCTGTCCTGCCCTTGCTCAGCCTCAAAGTCATGTTCGAATTACTTCATTTACAAGAAATCTATCCAGTAGACACTAACGAAGATGTGCGAATGTGAGATTGAGGCAGAACACTCCAGCCACTGTACAGCAACAGCAGTCGGTGATCGCTTTAATGTTTTGAATGTAATTTTACAGGCAGAGCCACACAAAAAAAAAACTATGTCTGAGGTTTTGGACTACCAGCCTCCTTTTGTCCTCTACGCATCATCTTAAACTGCCTTGTTGCACTTGCTTTACTCTTGCGCTAATTTCCAGAACATTACACAGTGTAAAAATGGTTAACCCCACAACATTATTTAAGCAGGATTGGGCTGATGTGGTCTAACAACTCTGCAGTACGACTTGACAAATAAAATGCCCCTGTTTAATTGTGTGCCTCAATGCGCGATGATTGCAGATGTGGTGCATTCTGGAAAGACGGACAGCCCCGAAGTAGGCCATAATTATGTGTGTTTTCAAATTGCTGTTTGCTTTATTAGTCATGTTTACAAATTTTTCCGGCTCTTTGGTTTTTCTCAAGTTTTTGCTTCGCCATCTCGTTGCACCAAAACAATTCTATTTCGGTGGCGATGCATTACAGTGTGTATGCCAAAGTTACCGCACAAGCTTTTTCTACTTTTTTCCTATAGTTGCAAATGGACAGGGTTTTGTCAGACGAGTAGCTTCCCCCAAGGTGGACTAAGTAGCAATAACGGGGCGACCATCATTCAGAGAGAGCTCCTTGGTTGGGGCAGTAAAATTAGACAGGCAATTTCACCTGATAATTGGATAGCAAGATATTTGCGGTCAAACTCCTCAAGTGAGACGGCAGCACAATGCAGCCAGTGGCGAAACACAAGTTTAACCAGGCAATCACGACTACTTGCACTATACTCGGCCTGTATGAGATCAAATGCACATCACAATTACCAAAGATACAGCAATTTGATGTTTACAGTGCTCCTTTTGTGCTATACTGACCACAGCAGATCATCATTTACAGAGTATTTGTGAAGTCACGTGTGCTGTCCCTATGTGCTTGTCAAAACGTACAGTGCAAAGGTTTTCATGTTCTCACTTTGAATTGTTTTGAATTAATTTCATGAAGGGGAGGGGGATCTTAGTTGTATAGCACTTTACACAAGACACATCACCAACAGCGCTTCACACAAGGTACTTTTTTTTTTTTTTTACATTCACTCCATACTCTGTGTTGGTAAGGTACATGTACTGTACTGTACACGCAGCTGCCCCTGGGGTAGACTGACAGAAGCGCGGCTGCACACATCTGCGCCAACAGAACCTACGGTCACTATCACTCACACACCAACACAAACAACTGTGAAAGGCCTATTTTCTTCACAAGTGGTGGAGTGTTTTGACAGCGTAAATCTGTCACATGTTCGTAACAGCCTGTGGCATTTATATCAATATACATTTGCTGGAATTGCCACAATTTCGCAAGATATTCTGAAGCGCTGTTCTACCTCATTAGGCTTGTAAAAACAGTAGGCGCTTCTATCCATATAGCGCTGGTATTCAGACTCTTAACTCATCCTAGGGTCAGGCATTAAGTATTCAGTCTTATACTATGACTGGTGCACAGGAGAAGCGGTAATTGCCATAAAAACAGTCTAATTAAAAGGCTAGAGATCCTGTGATGTTTTCGCACTCTACCCACACACACACACACACACACACATTGCAGTGGGTTTACATTACGGCCATATACTTGTTAATTACCAGCGTTTTGGAGCAGGAGTGAGGGGGCTATAGCAGCAGATGGCGGTTCCTCCGGGAATCACTCTCTCATTGTGCTATGTTTGCAGACACGCAGCAGAAACATCACACTGAGGTGATCACGTACAGCCGTGTGTAGGAAAAGTGCTATGATCAGACTGTCAAATGAGCCATGATGATGGGCCTGCTGATACATGGCACTGTCGACAGCCCTGTCCACCGAGGGCTCGCTTCATCAATCCGCACCCCCTCCCCTCCCCCCAATCTCCACAGTCACACTACTGAACCACTGGAAACGCGCTCAAATAGATTGCAGCCAACTTTTTTATAATGTAGATGATTATATATTACCTTTACCCCACATTTTGCTATTTACATTAAATTCACTTATCACGGTATTGATCTATGGTACACCACTTTCAAAACCAGCGCGGTGGATTTCGTTGTCTGGAAGTGCGTCATATTTTGATGCGTTCTAATGATATATTCTTTCATTTCCATCCGGGAGGGTCCACTGGAAGCAAAATCAAATCCACAGTTTCAAAAGAAAAATGTTTTTCATTTGTCTGCGTCTTTCCTTTGAACATGGCACATGAACATGGCTCTTGATTCCACGTTTCTGTCCTCAAATCTTTTGGGAAGAAGACAGCTTTGGAAAGACTGACATTAATGAACAATTCTGTGTGTGTTTTAATGAGTTAGCGACACTTATATACTTTGAGCATGTTATGTCAGCAGCGCAGCACACTGACATGCAGAAGAATACACGCGAAACCTAAAGCTCCGTCAAAAATAATGGATAAAGTCAAAGCTAACACCTTTCTGCTTCAGATGCAAAGTAGTAAATGTAATGTCTCCCTCTACAATCTCATCTCACCACAGCGCCAACAGCCTCCTATAGTTAGTGTGCATCGATTTGCATTT
The DNA here is from genome assembly GCA_007210695.1 of Neogobius melanostomus. Lineage (NCBI taxonomy): Eukaryota > Metazoa > Chordata > Actinopteri > Gobiiformes > Gobiidae > Neogobius > Neogobius melanostomus. The sequence goes on along the minus strand of VHKM01000113.1, from coordinate 763,940 downwards.
ATTGTCACTTTTATCATCACTGCCCACCGCAATTGTAAATATGCATAAAGTCGGTTTCTCTGTTTCTTTACACTGTTAATTTTGATAGCTCATATTATTTAACTGTCATTTGATTAACATACAAAGAGTAGCTGTAACAAGTAAAGTGAATTTCTCCATGGTGAAATGAGTAAAACCTTATCTAAAGAAAAAGGTTTTATACTATGTCATTTCAATTAGACCCAAATCTGTCTATTCTGACCTATTCTGTCTGATCATTTGAAGCTGACCTTGCCGTCGATCATAAATGTATGCGCTGGCCCCTGTGTTTTAGACGCCTCATTGGCAGCATTCAAACAAATTACTGGTGCCAGTGTCACAGCCGACTGACTGAATGCTAAGTCCACGTCAGAAACACTTGACTGCAGTGACTGATGGCATCCTACAACAGCGGCAGTGTGCGTGAGTGATGGTGACGAGACTTGTTACCACCTCGCTTCTTTCCCTCTTGCACCTCTTTTTCCCCCCGGTTGCCAAGGTAACTGTCATCCATTGTTACTCTGGAGTTCTTTAACTTTAGTGGCCGCGTTTCAACAGGGGAAGCTTTGAAGCCGAGGGCGGGTCCGCGATTGCATCTGTAGATATGTTCACAGGAAAGAGATTGTTTTCTACCGCGGCGTTAGAAGTGCTGTCTATTCGCTTTCCAAATGGCAAAGGCAAAAACAGACACGAGTCTGAGTGCACAACAGAGATACCACTTGAAAAGGGACTAGCCTTTTCCGGCCCGAGTGTCGAACCACCTTGCTGCCAATTCATGATGCGCCAAAAGACACAACAATGCCTTGTCTAGTGTCCATCTTCTTTCATTTATGGATCAATAGTTGTCTTGATTTTGCATTCTGGTCTCTCGCTCTCTCCCTGTTGTTTTCTGACAGGGCAGCCCTAAATGTCCGCTTTAAATAGCTGCTCAGAGCCCTCCTCAAAACACATTTACATACACATCAATCATGCTGTCGAAGGTAAAGGCATGACGCCGTGTAAAAAACAGAATTGGATTACGGCCCTGTCTCATTGCTGACACTGACTGCTGAGCACGTTGGCTGACTAGACTGTTGATGTACAAGTTAAAGAGTCTCGTTTTTTAATGGGTTTGATCTTCCCAACAGATTTTGACGCTTCGGTCAGGTGCGATTCATTTTGGATTTGCAATGGACACTATTGATTATTTGACTAATCAACGACTGAAACTAATACAAAGCACAATGTGTTTGGCATAGTCTTTCATTAAACTCTTTCGAACATTTTTCTGACTATAAAGAGCCAATATACACTCTACTGTACAGGGTTTCTCTCGAGCTCGGGCCAAGAATCTAAACTCCATGCTGTGGTAATAATCCATAAACCTTACTGGATTAAAATGCCACAGGAATAAAATAACAAATTGTTTGTATTATATTGCTGTATTGGTTTGTAAGACAGTTGTAACCAACGACATTTTCTCCAGTGTGGCTTTACTCAAATCTAAAAGCTTCCCTACTGGAGCTTAAAGCCTTTAGGCCTCTATGCCTAATTTTTTGAAAGCTGAGACCTACAAAACTGACTTTTTTGTTGCATTGTCGCAGTGTTTTTTGTCGAATTTTAAAGAGGAGGTATTATGCTTTTTTCAATCACATAGCACCAGTCTATAGCATACTACAATGATGACGTAACCTTCTGTTGGTCTGTATATGCAGTAAATTGAAATAACTGCCTTGAATAAAATTGCTCTCTCAAAATGGCTGTACTGAACGTCTTGAAATAGGCCTCTGTCTCTTTAAGAAGCTTTCCGACACGCCCCCTTCAGCACACTGCTGTGGCATCTAAACAACACTACTGTGCGGGGAGGGGGCTCTGCTGAGCTGAGGAGCAGTGGTTGGTGGCTTGGCTGGTGACGAAAGGTCCAGAGGCGTCTCCAGGAGGTGGGGGCGTTCCTAGGAGGACTGAGGCATAGCTACACCTAAAATGGCTGCCGTCTAAGTTTTTACTGATTACTCAAAAATATGTGAATGAGCCAAGGCAACACTCCAGGCATGTGTTTAATGAGGGAATGACATAATAACATGATATAAAGCTTGAAAAAGTCGATTTTACATAATACCCCCCCTTTAAAGCGTTTCTCATGGTTTTGTCTCTTTTTAGTTTTTGTAGGTTTTTTGTGGTGTTTTTGTAATTATTTTGTTGCTTTCGTCATCGCTTTTTGTTGTGTTTTCGTCACTTTTTAGTTGTGTTGTTGTTGAATTTCCTGCATTTTTTGTGTGACTTTTTTATGGCTCTTTTTCACTTTTTCATCACTTTTTAATAATTCATTTGGAGGGGGTTAAGAGGTTGAGAAAATAATTTAGATCAGATTTATCCTTTGGGATCAATAGTCTAAATCTATTTCTATTCTATTAGGAAGAGTGGGATTTGATCGATAACATGGCCACACATGTCAAAATTATTTACAATCTAAAAGTGAAACTGAAAGCAATACAAAATAATTTCTTTTAAACCTCAGAAACTACGCGGCCAGCTTTTACCAGTAAAGCAACCAGATTTACTTCGTCAATGGTAAAAGATGGCAAAACAGCAAAGATCGATGAACCCCAAACTAAAAATGAGAGTTGTCCAGCTGATTATGATGTTGATAAATAGATCTATTACCCTCTCTGACCATGGAAGACGAAGAAAAAATGTCTTCCCATACCCCGGCGGACTATGCACTACCGTCTGCTATGACTCTGATGGAGAGTGGGCCACAATCCCTTTCAATTTGGCCGGCGTGCCCCAGTCCTGTTAAAGCCAATCGACTGGCTCAACACAGGCACTATATCACAATATGCAGGTGCGCGGCGAGCAGGCGGAGGAGAGGCGGGAGACATGGCGCCTTAGGAGAAAGGACCAGACCGTGGCATCCATCTCTCTCACACTTAGGCCAGCGTTCAAGCACGGGACACACACACACACATACACAAGTGGCTACGTCCAGGCAGAGCAACAAGACGAGGGGTTAAGGAGGGCAAGCAAAAAAATGGAACCCATCATTTCTGTCAAATTTCCTTCAGGTTAAAAAGGACAAAAAGGGAGAATAGGTGGAATACATTTTGGGGACTAGAGGAGCAAAGAAGACCAAGTTGTGAAATAAAAGCTTGTGTAGGCGTGGGGGGGCTGGTTGCTTGGCAGGGAGTGTTTGTTATCAAGGGACAGCAGACCCCCGGGGGGCGGCTGAAACTGCTGGCCTGCATCAGAGGGCCTGCGCCTGGGGGGACGGACCCGTTAGAGCCCCCGCCTGAGGATGGGTAAGAAGCCACTAGACTGGAGAGAGTGGCCTCGACTGAAGAGGGCTACAAGTACCACAGAAAAGATCAAGTTCATCCCAGCTAAAAGTTTATTGATATTACTCTACTATTTTCCATTTGGGTGTAATTAATCTCCCAATTTCCACATGCTTCAGTCAAGTCAAGATAGCACACTGTAGCGTACAAACCTGGGCTCTTCAGAGGAGCATGGAGAACATTGGAAAGTGGAGGACTCAAGATCCTCTCTGTGTGTAAGAGCAGAAAGCATTCATAACCTCTCATCCACTTGAGAGCGTCTGCAATGGGAGCACTGAAGAGAGCGTGTGCTACAGGTTTGGGTCAAGGACTCCATGTCATGCAAAGTCTGCAGCGGTTCATTACATATTCTCGTCATGCTCAACTTTTGAGTGCAGAGGTATATGACTGTAGGCAGAAGGATAACACTGCAGCGCAGTCTGGAATCACAGTGTTTAAGCAGGATCTGTCAGTCACGCCTGGCTCCGGGCTCCGGCTTATCACTAAACAGATTGGCTCGGATCAATTCGCTGTATCTGGAATTCAAAGTAATTTAACCCGGTAGAAATTTACACACAAATTTACAGGCTGTGAATTAGCTCCCAGCCAAGTAATATATAGTGTGCAATGCAGAGAGGAGGGAAAGCAGTGGCAAGGTATTGCTTTACATATAATGAGCTATTCTTTCTGCAGACAAACACATTCAAAAGCTGTTTATTGTATTGATCTTGAACATGTTCATGTCACTGGGAACCTCCAGACGGCTTTGTTAAAGGGGCTCGACAGCTGGAACCTGTCCTCCATGTTTGTTGAGGGCCTGGCGCACATGCTATCTCTCATCGTATATACTGTACAGTAATATCCCTCCGTGCTGCACTTAATGAAGGAGGGCATTGTTTGGAACTGATTTTATTGAGACTATGAGGTGTAAACAAAACATAACAAAACAACTTTCACAAGTTAAAGATGGACGTCACTGAGGGTTTTTAGCTCTAATAGAAACCATGTCTTACCCACACCTCTCACCAAACACTTACCTGAACAAGGCAAACTTTATTCCCTACAAGTAACTTTTGACAAGTTGCTGTACACATCCCGGAGTTGTACAGCGATGTGCTATGAGGGAGAGCTGGAGAGCAGTCATGTAGAAAGAGAATGCTGTTACTGGAGTTATTAACAGGCTCCTGTGTTCCCCACCTCTCAGCTGAGCTATTCAGAGCATGGCGTCCTCGTCTGCCATAAGCACACACACCCGCAGACAGACAGACAGACAGACAGACGAACACACAGTGCAACCCACAACGTGTGTGCCGTAATATGTTTTTTTGCCCATTTACAACAAATTAAGTTTCCTTCAAAGTGAATTTCAAGCTTGGCTGCCTTTGGAGGACGAGCAACTCTCTTTTCATTAATTTTCATTCTTTCCCCCCTGAACAAATGATCTACTGTACAAGCCTGCTCTCCATGTCTGTTGTTTTTCTCCCTCCTGTACGCAGCTCCACCCGCTCGCCGGTAAATTTAGGCTTTTGCAAAGAGGAAAGCAATTACACTGTCACAAAGCTGTATTCTGATTTATTAAAAGCCCTGAACGGCGTCGGTTTTGTCGCTCCTTTGTGTCCGTCTGGGAAACAGAGTGCTGACACCCAAATGAGATGGACTGAGTGCTTCCTGTGCGCTGCTCCATCCTCACAGCCGTCCCCAAAGACGACCGAGTAAATATCCTGTGGCAGAGGAGGACAGATAGACCCGCTGTAACGCCGGCGCTGAGAGATTTGCCTCGGAAAACTGAAAGGTGCGTTTGCGAAAGGAACTAAAAGAACTCAGAAAGTGGCACGAGTTCAATGATGCACACCAGGAGCAAACATGCATAAATTAAACTTGAGACAAAACGCAGCTGGAAATGCAGACCTCTGCCAAGGAACTGGTCAACATTTCTTTAGGCTTTCTTCAAGTCAAAGACAAAGCAAGTTTAGATATTGAGGACTTTACTTTACAACACTAGCGGGCATTTTCCGGCCTTCTTCCCATATTATTACCAAAAAAAAAACTAGCTGTTTCCTAGTAAATAAATAAATAAATAATGACAAAAATCTAATTATGAATGATGATCAAATTACCATGAAATAAATACGGTGTGTCATTCTGTTTCAATGGAATTACCAAAATGACCTGGTTTTATTTTAGTACCATGCCATCCCTCCACTTGCAGAATTCAGTAACAACTTTCAGAATCTGTGTCATGTGTTGTTGTTATATATACACAGGTGCTCGTTATATAATTAGAATATCATGAATAATTTCATGATATTTCTGTAATTCAACTTAAAATGTGAAACTAATATATGATATGGACTCATTACATGCACAGTGACATATGTAAAGCCTTTATTTGTTATAATTTTGATGATTATGGCTAACAGTCCATTTTGAAAATATTCTAATTTTATGAGATTTTTAATTCAATCAATCAAAATTATAAATATGATGAGTCTACCATATATTAGTTTCACAGTTTAAGTTGAATAACAGAAGTGAATGCACTTTTTCATGATATTCTAATTATATGACGAGTCAAACAGTCAAACAGTCAAGCAAAACAAAGAAAGTAAACAAACAAATGGACACAAAAACACAATATCCTCGGCAGATGTTAAGTTGACTAAAGGGAGATTTCACAAGCGAATGCTCAGTTAAACCCTAATTTTGCTTCCTTTTTCATTTCTAAGCTCTTTAACTACCCGGCAGCTGGCGAAATGAACAGTACAGAACTTTCCATTATCTATTCATGCAAAGCCACAGATGAGGAGGAGTCTGAAGGAGAATAGAGACAGTGCGACGAAGCCATTAAGTGTGAATAAGTTCCAATTTTCTAAATAAATATTATCTCTGTCTGAGTAACCCAAAATGTGTGCTGGTATTGTGCCAACCTTATAATAGGGGTCGACGCCGTGTGAACAATCCATTTTGGAAAGCTTCACCTGTGACTCTTTAATCTATTTATCTGCATATTCCGGCACAGACGGTTGACCCGTACTGTGTTGAAAAGAGTTAAGTTAAACACACCGCGGGCACAGACAACCCTTCTATTTCACATTAACAAACCATGCCTAATGCATTCCCTCCCAATCCTGCCCATCACGCCCTCATTACCACATTGTTGATAGGCAGAGAGATGGGAGAGATGCATAGGTGCGGGACTCGTAATAAAGCATCCCGTTTCCTAGGGGGACTATTGGTTGGAGATAAGAGGTTTTCCCCCACTGTAACATGAAGGCATAGATCATAAACCTGCTTATCAGCCGCTCCCACCAGACCAAGCCTTCTCTGACTACAGGGCCAAAGTTTCCAGCGCTAAAGATGGTACAAAAAGAAGGTAGCGCTAATGAAGTGAACAAGAAAAAAGCGTAAAAAACCCCCCAGCAAATGTTGCCAAGAAACCTGCAAAGATACAATGATGACCTTTCCTGCTTTGAGAACATCTCCGGGAGTTATGTTGCCGTAGTGCTGAAGGCAGTGATTAACATATTATTAGGCGATAAATGGCTTGGCTCTTTTAATCTAGATACCTGTTAGCGGCTGCCAAGGGAAGAAAAGAGCAACTTCCCAAGGCCAACCGACAACTATTTATGACAAAAACAGAAACTAAATGGCACTGAGACAATGCAACTGAAGTTAACAAGGAGGAAACAAGTACAAACTTCATTTAAGTTAAGTTATGGAGTAAATAATTAGTGAACTATTGGTTACCCATTCATTATGTTTTAGAACAATAAAACACACACCCCAGACCCATGAAGGAAGTGCGAGTCCCCATATAGTCTTGAAAAACAACACGCAATTACTCAACTTTCCTAAACCTATCTCAGATCTGGATCTTTAATTCTCTGTACGGCTGGGGAAAAAAACGTTTTATATCACGATTCTGTTGTATCCAATGGCCGCTGGCTGCTCTGCTTTTATCACCACAACACTGGAGGCCGCCATTTCTCCGCCATTGCTGTAGTACCTCCATATAGCCGCTAGTCTCCCATTAGGAATCATTACACTTTAGACACATTAAAAACAACTTTAGAGCCCGGTGCCTAATTTTTTTGAACTTTTTACAGCTAGATATTCCTCCTGTGACTACGCTGGGTTAGTTACAATTAAAGGCACCGGGCTGGTTTTCGTAAGAAACATTTAAGAAATGAGCAATGATTATGAGGACATGAAAATGCCACTGTCAATCAGTTGTCTTTCATTTTCATCCTGAGTTGAGATATTGTTACATGTTGTAGTACTGCATAATTCTTCTTTTTTGCTCAAAATGGCCGCCGGAACTATGCGTGATGTCATTGGAAATGCATGTATACAGATTATAAACAAGTCTTTCTGACAGTTCACACCTTGCCCTAACCAATAAATAGAGGCCACCTATGCGTAATCTACTTCTTTCTTTTTTTTTTTTTGTCATGGCGACGTGAAAACAGGAAGCGACCTTTCTCTCTCCTTGTGCAGCTGAGTTTTTTGCCTTTTTCTGCGAACTGCAATTGTGGTTGATGTGTTCTACATTTTTTTCCTGGATACTTTTGTACGTCTTGTCGTGTTTTTGTGGAGGTTTGGTGGATTTGTTTACTTTGAGAGTCTAAAATGGTCCTGAAGAAAGCGGCTTTTTAAAGGTAAACAAAATGCTAGCTTATCAGCTAAACCCATTTGAGACCTACACATTTCTTCTTCTGAAACACTGAAGAGGCACCAAGAGCCCCCACAGCTGCAGCACAGTCGAGGTGTCACAAGAGGTGCTACAGGAAACAAAAAAGGACAAACGAGAGATGGTGAAAGACTGTTGTGAAGGGAGGAAGGGAGGGAGCGGAGGGAGGAAGAGGAAGGAGGAGCTGACCAGTGCAGGACACCACGCTTTGAAACAGGGACAAACCCAGGAGGTGCTGCACCATTTCAGAGGAGTCAGAGGGCAGCCAGCCAGGTTTCTTCCAAGTGCTACAGTTTCCCCGACCTCAAAGGTCATGCGGGTCAGGTTGACACAGTGGCAGCGCAGCAGCTCAGGACTACCACCTGAATACTACTTTGTTGTACAGTTGTACAATGACAATAAAGCACTTACTTACTTACTTACTCTCAGTATAATTACAGCTGTTCTGTGAGGGCCTCAGAGCTATGGTCGGAGTGTATTGGTCACTAAACAACATCATGAAGGCCAAGGAGCACACCAGAGAGGTCAGGGATAAAGATGTGGAGACGTTTAAAGCAACGTTAAGTTATACAAAGATTTCCCAAGATTTGAACATCTCACGGAGCACTGTTCAATCCATCATTCGGAAATGGAAAGCGTATAGTACCACTGCTAACTTGCCAAGACACGGGCGTCCACCTAAACTAACAGACCGAACAAGGAGAGCACTGGTAAGAAATGTAACCAAGTGCCCCAAGATAACTCTGGAGGAGCTGCGACGTACTGCCGCTGAGCTGGGGGAATCTGTACATGGGACAACTATAAGTCTTACTCTACACAAATCTGGCCTTCATGGACGAGTGGCAAGAAGAAAGCCATTATTGAAAGAAATCCCGTTTGAAGTTTGCTAGAAGTCATATGGAGGACACAGCTACCATGTGGAAGAAGGTGCTTTGGTCAGATGAGACAAAAATTGAACTTTTTGGCCCAAATGCAAAACGTTATGTATGGCACAAACCTAACACTGCTCATCGTCCTGAGTGCACCATCCTCAGTGTCAAATATGGTGGGGGAGCATCATGCTATGGGGCTGCTTTTCCTCAGCGGGGACTGGGAAGATTGTAAGAATAGTTGGGAAGATGGATGGGGCCAAATATAGGAACATTTTGGAGGAAAACCTGCTGGAATCAGAAAGAGAATTGAGGCTGGGGCGGAGATTCACCTTCCAGCAGGACAATGACCCTAAACACAAAGCTAAATCTACAATGGAATGGTTTAAAAACAAACATATTAATGTGTTAGAATGGCCCAGTCAAAGTCCTGACCTAAATCCTGTTGAAAATCTGTGGAAAGACCTGAAAACTGCTGTTCACAAACACTCTCCTTCTAATTTGACAGAGCTTGAGTTGTTTTGTAAAGAGGAATGGGCTAAAATGTCAGTCTCTAGATGTGCAAACCTTGTAGTCATACCCCAGAAGACTTGCTGCTGTTATTGCAGCAAAAGGGGTTCCACAAAGTATTAAGTCATGCTGTATGAATACTTATGCACGCCCCACTTTTCACTTTCCTATTTTTAAAAAAAATAACAGAATCATGTATCATTTTGCTTTCACTTCACAGTTGTCTGTTACTTGTGTGTGAACTTTCAGTAAAAAAATTCAAAATAAAATCTTTACATTTAGGGTTGGAAACATGACAAAATGTGCAAAAGTTCAAGGTGTATTAGTACTTTCGCAAGGCACTGTATGTCTGCCAAAAACAATTACAGCCCATAGGTACAAATAACAACGACTGGCCAAGGCCAAGCAGCAATGATTTAAAAGCAGAGAAGACTGAAGTTAAAGCTGAAAACAAAAAAACAAAAAAACAGTCCAAACTTTATTAGAAATGAGTTACTAAGGAAGAAGGAGTGAAAATTGAATTTCCAGTCACTGATGTAGCTGTTTGCGTTTTCTTTTACATTTCCTTATTTAAAATGTGTTTTTGACTGTTTGATGTTTAGGCCACAGCTAATGCATTCATGAACAGTCTGCCACTATAAAGAAAAAGGCAGCCTTATCGGGAGCTGTTTACCTCTGCTGAGGGAAAAGCAGTTTCCTCACTCAAGTGTTGCCAGCTCTCTCCTGTCTGCCGTCACTATAAGCAAGCAACAAGCAATACAACTGCGCATGCAAAGGAATACAGAGCTAACATTTATCATCTAAAAAGAGATTAGGGCCATGCAAGATTAGAAAGTCCTTATGTGGTAACTGAGACAAATTTTGAGACATGAACAAAATCAAAACTAAGAAGAAATTATTAAATACTTATTTAGTTTTTTTTATTTATATATTTATGTATTGCTATCCGTTTGCAATATACAGGCCGGGCTGCTCTAATGAAGGGCTGTCTATTTAATTATGCCCCGTGTAGTGTGTAGTTCATAGCATTACCTCGTTATGGATTGCAAATAGTGGCCTTTGGAGGCAAGTCTCCAGCCTTCTAATTCTTGTACAAATACATGACTGGATGGCATCGTGAAGGACTAGCAGGAAGTCAAATCAAGTTTGCAGTTTACTGATGGTATTGTGGGTGACCTGCGAGCTGAGGAAAAGTGCACCATCTCCAAACTGGAAAAGTTCGACGCCGAGATAACCAACGCACGCAACGAGCTGACGGCACTGTCTGATAAACGGGATCATATGGACAGTCACATCAGAAGAAGCAACATCGTTGTGGATGGGATAGAATACGCGAGGGATGAGACAGCTGAGGCGTCGGAGACTAATGTCCGACAACTAATAACATCAAAGTTAGGAATGGACGGCGCTGGAATGGCTATCGATGGAGCGTTTCCGGTTGGATAGTATACTGTCCGGTATACCGGGACCAGGGGAAGCCCAGACAGATCACTGTGCGACTGCAGCATTTTAAAGACAGACAGAGCATCCTCGCAGCTACCCGCAAGCTGAAGGGCTTCAATGTTTACATCAATGAGGATTTCTCGGATGCTGTCAGAAAGAAGAGGAGAGAGCTTCTGCCTAAGCTCAAAGTGGTGAGGGACAGAGGCGATTTAGCATATTTAAGACTGAACAAACTCATCGTTAAACCGAGACCACAGCCTGTGTAGGTCATCTGCCTCACAGACTGTACGGTATGTTTAATTTGAACCTTTTATGTGTTTTATACTAAAATATATGATATTTCCATATCAATATTTGTAGTCTGAGAAATAAAATTCAGGAGATTGAATCTCTGCACAGTGCATATAGTTTTAGTGTCCTTACTTTGTCTGAGACACACTTGCCCAGTACGTTTCGTGCACATGAACTAAACATTGATGGCTACACTCTACACAGTAAAGATATAAATGCATTTGGAGGAGGTGTTGCCTTATACATTAAGGACATTATTATCAGTAAAGTGTAGGGATGCAACGATTCACTTTTGTCACGATTCGATACGTATTGCGATATGATGGTCACGATTTCGATTCGATACATTACTTTTTCAGCGCATTAAATGTAATGTCCTATTTTTTTTAAATAAGATTATGCTGACAAGCAAAAATTCCTCAAAACCGAATTACACTATGTGCTGTATTGTATCAAAATAGGTTCTAGTGCAAAGTATTAAAATGCTAAGCTCTTTAGAGCTTTAAAAAAACTGTAAAAGTTTACTTTTTTGTTTAGTATGTTTGAGCTGCTTAGATTCATATTTTCTTTAAAAATGTAGATCATTACACAGTAATGACACCTCAAAAGGACTAGGCTAAAGTAGGGCTGGGAAAAAAATCGATTCGATTTAAAAATCGAGTTGGTAGGTCAAATCGATTCTTCTTTTTTAAATCGATTTTTTTAGAATTTTTTTTTTTAGATTTTTTTTTTTGCTCTCTGCCCCCTCTCTGAAGAAGGTCCTGTTGTATAAATGTGCCAAAAAGAACAGAGCCCACCTCAGGATTTTTTGTTTTATTAGCTCAATCAAAATCCAGCAATAGGCAGCCATGCTGGTCGGTACTTGGATGGGAGACCGTTTGGTAACACCAGGATACCTGGCGAAGGTGGTGAGTGAGTGAGTGGTTGGTGGTGGTCGGAGGGGCCGATGGCACTGACTGGTTGCCTCGCTTCCGTCAATCTACCCCAGGGCAGCTGTGGCTACAACAGTAGTGTACCACTACCGAGTATGGAGTGAATGAATAATGACGACAGTGTAGCGTTTTGAGAAACTTGGTAATACAGGCTTGTAAAGCGCAATACAAGTGCAAGGCATCATTATTATTATTAATACAGTATAAATAATTTGGATGTTTAACAATCTTTGTTGCACACTGCACAGTGACTTCAGTTAGAGAATGGGTTGCCTTTGCAATTTTGTTTATGTTGATGCACTTTCACTAAATACAATAAATATATATGTTTAAAATATATTTACAGTTTGTTTAAAATGGGGGAGAAACAAAATCAAGTTTTTTTATTAAAAAAAATCACAGATTGCATGTAGACCGGCCATAGGAGCCCGTACGACGTAGGTTGTGACCTAGGCTTTACAGAGGAAATAAAAATCAAATATTAAGAACTAATTTGTCGTAAATTCCAGACTATTGAGCGCACCGACAAAATCTATAAAGATTTTTTTTTTTTTTACATACACAGGCCGTACTAGTCTATAAGCCGCAGCTGTTTAAAGCACATTTGCCATCAGCACTGGAAATTCTGTACTTTTCTCTTGCGCCGTCAAAGGTACATTTACTTTTATTAAAGTGTGTTAACAGCGTTGATTATATACACGCGCCTATGATCAGCCAAGCCAAAGCGCTGCCCGCACAGCGACTCCTCCCCGGTAGTGTGGCAGTGTTTAGAGTTGCCCTCTTCGGCATGTTTGCGCACAGAGCTCAGGAGTTTCCCGGTGTTCGAAGCTGCTCTGAGCTGGGTCTGTTGGGGCTTTTGAAACCCGCGCATCGCTGGACTCAGTGGTGAGAGAATTAAACGCATTTATTTTGCACTCAAAGCCACGTTGCCCACCGCGTTATAGCGCGGTGGGCATCCTGCTGCCCTCGCTCTGGTGTCCAGTAAACACCACAGACAGATGTGGAGGAACAAAGACAGCGATAGGGCAACACATGACACAATATTCAGTATGACTATACAAATCTATGAATTAAGCATATCGACATTACGGTAGGTACATTTGGTATTTTGGAATGTAGAACTATTGAACACTTTAGATTTTTTTCCAAATTCTAAATTTAAATGTGCTACCGTAATTTGTAAACCTTAACTGTACAGAGGGTTACGGTATAAAAAGTGCAACACTGAAAAACAAATGTTATCACAAAAATCCAATGTTTAAAGGTCTCTTATTAACATGACCGCAGCGAGCAACCAGGCGTGTTCCCTGCCACGTTCCTGACTCCATTATGTTGCCTATAGCTGGGCCAGTCCAGTCTGGCTCCTGACCTTCTCCTCTCTCCATGGCTCGAGTGGCTATTGATTGGATCTTGGCACACAGTGTACAAACACAGAGATAAGGAGGGTGCGAGAGAGAGAGTACAGCTGCAGTGCCCACTACACTTCCTCCTTTTGCTACGGACAAACAAGAAAAGAAAAGTTTGGAGACTCCATTCCCACTAAGCGTCTACACAGTAAGTGATGATGCGCCACTGTAGATTACAGTAAATACGCCGTAAGTTACTTTCGAGTCCAGGTAAATTCACATCTCTCTACAAGGAGCAAATGGAAAGTGCAGCTCAATCCACTGAGATAACTTAGAAGAACACTAAACAGTATCGTAGGCCAGTATCTAGATTACATTCAAAATAATATAACAGGGATAAAGTATTTCACACACTTAATAAGCTATTGTATTATATCATTCAATATAAATGTATTATTGTTTAAACACAACTTGATCATCTTAATGTTTTTTAATCTAAATTCCACCATACGTAGATCTCCTGTAGTTGACTTCAGGTGAGGTTTTATGTATAACTTCAGAAATGGCCGGTGCAATGCTGCGTCCTCAGCAGTCTCCAGTTCTTCCATCTGCTCCACAGACGGGGGCCGCGCCGTGTCAGAAGTGACTAATAGTGTCACAGCCCTGCCCTTTACACATTGCAGGAAAACCTCAAAGTGCTGTCTCTGCAACACTAGCACAGGTCTACACAAGAAAGAAAGGAATGAAATAAAAATAAAACACTTTTCCAAGAATTTGAGGTGGTCAAATACAGAGCCTTCAAACCCCCGAGCCAGACGACACCGGACAACTGCACCGAAACAAGCCTGAAAGCGGAGAGTCATCTTTTCAAAGAGTGCTGTTAGTTTTGGAGTGTGTTGAAGACGCGTTGTCTCTTTGTGTGGGTCTCTGAGGACACTGGGATGCCTCAGGGGGAAGGCGAGGGAGATTCTGTCAGAGCAGCCCACAAAAGGAAGTGTTCAGACAGACAAGAGACCAGAGGAAGAGGAGCACCGACATGAACCCGACACGCAGGGAGCAGGGGAACTAAAGTCTCCCCTATGACGGCTGAGGAAACGGTGAATAAACTTACTGTCTTCTTTGTATAGTATAACAGCTGAGAAAATAGTTTGCATCAATGAATGGGACTAGAATGTTTTTGTTGTTGTTTTTATACAGGCTAAGTCCCACAGTTTCCTAATTCCAGTAGTGAAATTCCTTTTCTCATGGGCTTTAAAAAAAAAACAATAATTAAATTTTAAAGGCTAATCAGCTACGTGGTAACTTCTGACCATAGAGTGCTTAATTATAATAAAAGGAAATACTTGAGAGTACGGTGAAATGCTTTTAAACGTTTTTGATCTGTAAAGTTTCTAATTAAAACTGTGTGTTTTATGGTTATGAGCACTCACTTAGCTAATTAGCTGCGTCATTCTTTTAAACCTTTAATATGAATATATATTTTCATTTTGTTAAGTCTATATGAAAAATAAAGTACGTTTCAGAACCTAAGCAGGTTTCGAGGTGGGCAGGCACTGTCGTATTGTATATTGAAGACGTGATGGTATTTGCAAATGGTAATGGTAAATGGTCTCAACTTATATAGCGCTTTTCCACCTATGTTAGGCACTCACCCATTCACACGCTCATTCATACACCAATGTACGCAGACACTGGAGGCAAGCTGGGTTAAGTATCTTGCTCAAGGACACAACGACAGTGTGCACCTTCAGGAGGCGGGATTCGAACCCCCGACCTTCCGATCATGAGACGACCTGCTCTACCATCTGCACCACCGTCGCCCCATTGCTAACATAAGATTTAACTCTAAATCAATGGCACTTACTGTAGACTGGTATAGACCAGAGGTGACCTCATCAAGGGGCCGGATCTATATTTACATACTCATAGTACAGTGAAATACATGTTGCCTCATCCAGTATATTGTTTGCAGACATTTATGTTTAATAAATGTCTCTGCATGGTATCTGAACAAGACCACTGATGCAAAAACTATTAGCCTGGTGGAAGTTAATATTGCAAACAAAACTGTGAAAAGCGCTAATAACATCATCCCGTGAAGATGTTAGGAATGTGTTGAAATTTTAAAACCTAATATAATAAAAAATAAGTATCTCTTTTTTGGGGGGGACTTGAAAACAGGAACAATTTGGGATAGTCACAAGGTTTTCAAAGCTAAAATCACAACTTGTCCGAGCCCGCTATAGCCACTAACACCAGCTACAACTACGACATGTCTTGTTTCCAGTTGCTAGCATGACACTTTTGGACTTGAGAGTGGCTCAGAACAGGTACATTTTTCAGGACACTATTGGATCAAATTCACGAAAAAACTAACTTGCTTTATGACAACAAACACTCATAACCTTGAAGTTAACTCAAACAAAACCTGTCTCCTCATTTCTTGCCATGAATGATAGATGAGATGTTAGCAGACAATCACAAAAAGGCTTTGGTATTTAAAACTAACTCGTGCCTACCCGCTTGCTTAGCTTTCCGATTTGAAAGTTTCCTGAGCAGGTGAAATCCACTCTAAAGTCTCAAAAAAAAAGCCTAAAGTCTCAATCGGCGGCGGAAAAATGAGGCGAGAGTGAAGAAAATTGAGAGGCTGATGTGGAAATGATATTCAAATCCTTCTGGTTTGCCCTTTTCATTCACCGCCAAACTGTTTCATCTCTCCGCCTTTCTCTGTCCCTCCAAATCGACACTCTTCCTCCTACTCAATTAAAAAGACTTCTGTGGTGCATCTCACCCCAAGTCAGAAAATCCCCCACTAGCCTCTTAGGTAAGACAATAAAAATGTTCATCAATAATCGTCCCAGCTCTCATTATGACAAAGAGAAAAGACATTGACCTTTTTTACAGTATCTGAACCTGCCAGAGCGGGCTGTTTAGAGGAGATTTGGAATACATTACAGAAAACAAATTAGTCAGCATGATAGAAGAATGCCAGCGCAAATGGCTCGAGCTCTTATTTCCATTCCTGTGAGATTACTATAGTCATCCGAAGGTTAAAGCTATTGTCCTCTGCAAAGACATCAAAACAGCAGCTATAGTATGAGTTTAAACTTTGATGTGGTCAGAAGCTTTCCTGATCCCTTCCTATACGTTCTTATATACGACCCAAGTATGTGCATGGGTGATGGGGAGAGAGTACCAGCCCGAGAAGCCGTCACGGAGGGAGATATAAGCGGGTGGGGCTGAGCTGTCTGCCACGGAGGCCCAGAGAACATAAAGAGAAAATATGGCCATAAAACCTATCTATGACTATGAATACTAATCCTGAGACTGTGAGCCAAGACGTGCCCGTCCTCTTTCTAGTGCGCCCTGTGTCAAATAGGGAATTGCATGGCATTTGAATTAGGATAAAATAGTCTGCTTGAGGGGGAGTTACATAAAGACTGCTAAGTCTGTTGTGTCGAGCCGTTCGTAAACAGAATGGAAAAGATCTGATCATAATGCAGCCTCATTAGTAGCTTTTATTATGCAAATCAGGTGCATGCTGTTATGGTACTAAAACAGGATACCAATGTAAAATAGGCTTCTCATGATGGGAACAGAAACCTTATCGTCCTATTATGCTATATTTGGGCATTAAAAATACTTTGGATATTGTATTAGCGTTGGTATTTTTGCAGTATAACTTCAAATAATACGTCAAACCTGCTTCCGTTGCTTCTGTGGTATATAGCCAAGTGGGACTAGTCGGATGGGGGCTCCCCCCCCCCCCTCAACTGGTGCACACCCTGGCTTTGTCAATGCACTACACAGAATAGGGCACATACACCAACCATGAAATAATGCTTACCCAAATATAGTTATGAAGATGGTAAATGTCAACAAGAAAGCAACAAGGAATAATAAAAAATAAAAAACGTTCATAATAACTAAATCAACTAGCCTAATGGTTCATCAGTAATGATTGGTATTATACAGCATAAGGAAATACTCCATGTTACAAATCGCCACACAGATACTCGCACCATATTGATGCACACTGATAACCTGAATGGTACAATGCTTTCCTTTATGTAATATACAATGTACGGTAAAATGTCAACGATGCCAGTCAATATGATCTTGTTGTATTGCTGAATTCATAGGCAAGTGCACGCATGGTGCACACATGTTACTGTACGCATGTACACTGTGTGTAAACAGCTCAATCAATAGCCACTGGAGAAGATTCAAAGGTTACTCAAAGATGCGCTGGCGAATCGAACTCCAGGTACTTTTTGATGAGATAACGGCATGGTAAAAAGTTCTAAAAAACATTGTCTTTTGCATAATGTAGTAGTATGTAATGTAGTTTTGATGAGGCATGATTTTACTGTATGTATGAATATAGTAAAGGTCATCCCCTCTGCTCCGCTCAGGGCCTCAGGAGGAGCTGTAGCTGTAGCTGTAGTGCATAAGACTAAATATGTGTCTGGCTATACTGATTGAAAGTTGAAACCAGAGGAGCGAGTAGTAGTTCATGAAAATTGAGTTTGAACATGTACTTGATGGAATACGGCTAGTTACTATAACCTGACCATACCTGCATTCAGTGAAGCAATATTTTATACATACTTAAGGAGAAACCGAGGATCTGTTTTATTAAGGTTACCCTAAAGACAAGCATTAAAAGTTATGACTCCAACAGTTCAGTTTTATATCTTCATTTCCATTTATGGGATATTTCTAAATACTCTTTCATCTGTGTCATTACCCCTGACTGTGTCACGCTTTCTAAATTTCAGACTTCTGTATTTTATCATCAGTTGCCTCACATAAATACCAGTACTTTCATGGTGCGGTGCGTCGTGCTGCATGCTTTCCCTGACGAATGTTGGAGGACAGAAGAAAAGTCGTAATCTCTCAAGCATTTCTAATGAGTTTTTCTCCTACAATTATTTGATAAGAGCAGACAGGACTGGAGGCAGCGTGTATGATACACTAGCTCCTACTGCTGAGGTGAGAGCTGTGCTGATTACACACTCTGCATTAACACTCACACAGCCGGGAGCTTACAGTCCGTCATCTCAGGGTGCAACACTTCTAATAATAAGACGAGAGGCTCAAGTCATCACCCGCGGGCACACCTAACATGCTCGTCTGAGACTACTGACTTTAACACGCACCTCGGCACTGGATTTCCTTCAGTCGGGAGGAAAATACAGTACTTTCTCCCTTAAAGTAAGCTCTAACCTACATGTACTAAATTACAAAAATAGCAATATAAAAATAACTATAATGGCTTCAGTGTCAACATTTCGGTCTTACAGCAATTTAGAAACATCAAAATATATGTTTTTGTACTCACATAGCGACCAAAAGCTCCAATAACTTTGAAATCCATATAATCATCAATGTCAATGGATAGGTCTTTTGATATAAACAAAGGCCATTTCCCAGGCTACAGTCGAGACATTGGGCCTACTTTGCCCTGTACACTGGTACATGATGTGCGCTGCTTGACTATGTGCACAAGTCTCCACTCACCACACTTAGGCCGAGTAGCTCCCTCTTCATGTAGGGTAGGTTCCTGCGTTCCAGGCTGCTCAAGTAGTGCTGCAGTCTGGAGTAGGTGTAAGGGTAGCAGTACGCAAACTGGTACATGTCATCATCACGGTCAAAACAAAAGGCGAAGGACATCACATAGTTCCGCCGGTGGTCGGGACAGCGATAGTAATAGACGTTTTTGGGCGGGAGCCTCTGCCTGTGACAACAGATAAAAAATAAAGAGAAGTATTTCTTTAATTAACAAGGCAAGGCAAGGCAAGTTTATTTGTAGAGCACAATTCATACACAAGGCAATTCAAAGTGCTTCATAGTTGCAGAAAAAAATTAAAATCAATCAATAAAACATCAACATAAAGTTAATCAATGACAGTAAAAGAGTGCAGATAAAATACTTTCAGTTTTCATATGCACGGGTAAAAAGAGCTGTTTTCAGCCTGGATTTGAACATTGTCAGAGTTGAGGCCTGTCTCACATCCTCATGAAGACTGTTCCAGATTTTAGCTGCATGAAACTGAAACGCAGCCCACCGTGTTTATTATTGACTCTGGGAACCACCATGAATGGTAGATGTGGGTGATTTAAACTAAAGCTGGCTGATTAATAGCGATTTGTTATTCAAATTGATAGATCTTTAATTTTAAGTTGAATTAATTTGACCTTATTTAAAACAAATAAATAAGGCTTAATAAAATGCCCATCCATCCATCCATTTTCTTCCACTTGTCTGTTGCCAGGTCGTGGGGGCAGCCGTTGGAGCTGCCCAAAACACATTGCACCAGCCCCTATGGCTCCTCCTGCAGGTGGTGGGTCCACAGAAGGATGGCCTCATGGTTCTAATCGGGCCTGTTGGTCTCTCATAAGGGGCTTCTGAACCTCTCTTTATTTGACCCGTCACGAAGGACCAGTTTGCCATGGGAGACCCTACCAGGGGCACAAAGCCCCCGACAACTTAGCTCCTAGGATCATTCGAGTGCTCAAACCCCTCCACCACGTTAAGGTGGCGGTTCCAGGAGGGGCTTAACCAATGGCCGCTAGCTGCTCTGCTTTATGACCGCAACACTGGAGACCGCCATTGCTCTAGAACCTCCATATCATCGCTAGGCCCCATTGAAAAGCATTGGACTTTAGACACGTTAAAAACAACTTTAATGCCTGGTTTCAATTTTAACACTTTTCATCTAACACTTTCTATGGCTACATATTCCTCCTGACATAACACTGGGTTACTCACAAAAAAGAAACCAGGCTGTTTTCGAAATACTTTTTTTTTTTTAAATCTCCTACTTAACGGAGGTCGGACTGTTAGCATTGGAGCTGCGCGAGCTACACGTCACGCAAGGGCCAAGTCTAAAGTGAGATCCCGCCCTTATGCCCTTATTAGGAACATGCTTCGTCAGAGCTGGGGAGGAGGAGTCTGTAAATCCGCCATGATTTCCCCCTCGAACGTGGTCATTGTGGTAAACGGGGAGGAGTGAGGAGGAGCTGTCTATTCTTTTTAACAGTCTATGGGCTTAACTTAATAAAATGAATATTCACTAAAATCAGCTAAAACAACAAATGAAAACGTTTCACTCCAGTACCATTTTAACCACAAATAGTTTCTATTTACTTCCTCCAAAGTCTGAACTCCACACCACAAGATCATTGTAGACCTGTTGGATAAAATGCCACTAGCCAAAGTTAGGAGCCATCTATACAAATCCAATGATCTTAACTCTACACCATATTATGTGTCAAACACAAGGCCAGATCCGGCCCCCAACGTGTTTTAATCCGGCCCCAGACTTCTAGAGCAAAATGTTTCTTTAAAAAGTATGGAGTTATGATTTTTTAAGGAAATAACCAGAATGCTTCCACACGTGTCCAGCAGAGGTCTCTGACATAAGAGATTAAGGTATAAACAACACATTATAGCCACGTGGTAACAATAGTGGGTTACCACCACCAAGTGTAGAGTGACTGAATAATGACAATAGTATATATGAATAATGAGAAACTTGTGATACAGGCTGGTGAAGCGTAATACAAGTGTATGCCATAATTAATAGTTATTAGGCTACAGTTGTGTCGGGCTCTTATTCTAACAGTACAGCTCATTATCATTATTATTCATTTATTGAAAAATGTTTTCTCAATAATATTTACCTGTTTTCCTGAAATTTGCCGGAGCTGAATTTCGACTCACGACCCAAAATGAGTTTGACACCCCTGATCTATACTAATCCAGATGCAACAGGACAAAAGCAGTGGTCTTAAAGTCAGATTCACCGGTGGCACAGTAAGCACACTAGTGAAGATGGAGGAGAAAACAAAGATGCAGACTTTCTACGGCCTTTAAATGTTGTTTAACAGTGTAATCCTTCACTACTTTTTTCCAAACCTCGCTTACCCCAAAGTCTCCCTTGTCTGGTTGTGTCAGTCACCGCGTTGGCCGTGACAGTTTACGCCAAGGAGACCAAAACTCGGAGTACAAGAGCGCTGCCATGGCATCTTTGGCGCGTGCACTGAGTGAGGGATGAAAGGACGCAGCAGATGATGACTGACTGGTGTGTTTGGGGCGCTGGGAGTCGGGAGAAAGGTGGAATAAGAAGATAAGACGGAGATGAGAAAGCACAGCAATGGCAGATCTGGGCCCTGATAGGGGTATATGGGGAGATGTGTGGCGGACTCTGTAGGCAAGGCCGGCTGGTGAGCTCGCAACCCTGGCGCAAGATCAGATGGAGATTTTATCGACGCTCTGATAGGAACGGGACTAGATAATCAACAAACAGCGGAGACTGCTCTGACAGAGTGAACCTCTCCTTGTGAGTCACCCTCGAAACACATAGGACTTTTATGTGTTTGCACAGCCGCCTAATGCATCCGCTCCCGCTATGGCCCTGCATCAGAATTCACAGTACGCACACGCTAAACTCCGAGAACATGCTCCGGCAGATAGCGAGAGGAAGAAAATGCTAAAACAAAAACAAGAAAGTCAGAAGTGATTATTCCATGAGAGAAGAAGGCAAGCGTATCTGCATGTGGCGATATCAGCGGAATACTAATGCGCGTTAGTGGCTAGCAACACCACGCCCTGTCTGTCCAGCGAAGCTCAGGCCAACTCGGTCTCCTCCAGACTGCTTGGAGATTTAAAAAAAAAAAACGTTTACATCAAAGGGGTTATTTCTGTCAGAGAATATTAATATTAGCAAGACAAGGAGAAGTGCTCAGAACGTTTCAAAATGACCAGCAAAGGACACAGTTGATCTCCAATGACAATGGGACATACACATAAAGCCACCCACACTCGAGTGCATTGCCGGTGCCAGGCCTCTGAGGTGCGGGTTAATTAAAATAAGATGACACCTCACCTTTTTACATCTCTTCCCTCTTGGCTCTGCCCACCCATGCATTCCCTGTGCCTCCCTTTTCTCCCTCAGCGTTCTGGAGCTGTGTGACCTTGCCGCAGACTGGAAAAGTCCTGGCTATTGATTTTAATTACTGCCCGCTTGTCCCATCACAGCATTATGGTTATAAGCCAGAGAAAATGGCTTTATGTAAAAGGAGAGCAGAGATTTCAAGTCGAGACGCGCCGAGACATTTGGTTATCAGTCACACTACAATTTACTCGAGATACTTTTTGAAGAGATGATTCCTCTGGGAGTAGTTTTATCACACAGTACTTTTTACTTTGTACTCATGCCACTGTGAGTACATGCTAGTAAGTGCCAACAAATGTTGATGTATGAAAAAAATCCAATTAACTATTTATTGTACATCAACTACACTACTGTAATCAAACATGTTCCAAATTACCAACTCGACCCCAACAATCAAGGATTGGAAGGAGGAGTTACAATAATTAATTTAATGTAACCTTACTCTTACTTGAGCAAACATTTTGGCCACACAACGCTCCACAGCTCTACCTGGGATTAAGAAGCAGACAGTCAGGCGCACAAGAATTAAAATTCACAGTAACCCCGGCACATGCAAAATAATGCACATATTCTCCCATTGGTTTTTATCTGTGCGCTGTGGCTGCTCCGGCTCGGCAGCTGGCAATTTGTTTTATCTAAATGGTACCTCCCAATGCCTCTCTCCTCGGCCCATCTCTTGACGTGGTACAGTGCTGTCGTTCCCAAACAGAATTATCACCGCGTGGGACCGAAGGAGAAAAAAAAAAAAAAAATGGAGAAGCTTCCCTCACATGATAACGCGCTCACATATGGTTTTACAATTCAGTGATTACAGAAACACAGACAGGGCAATATGCAAAGAGAGACTGAAAGAGAAGAGCAAACAGAGCGCCAGCCGCATCAAGGTCATTGCTTTTGACGCTGAACGCTGGGACAAGTAAACTTCTAAAAGGCCTCTCGCTGCCGGCTTAAAGAAGAAAGAAAAATCAAGGGGAAGTCTAGACCGAGCTGACAAACAGACAAAGACACAGGTAAAAAAGGACAAAAGGGAGGTGGCTCGGTTGCGCTAGCAGCCTTTAGCGAGGTGTCACTTTGCTGTTTCTACTTCTGAACCATTGGTAGCTACAAACTTGTGCTCTGATTCCGATGGCGCCGGCGTCTCTCTGAAGTTTGGAGATGAAGGCTTGTAAATTGGTAGCTTTCATACAGGCGACATCTTGTCTATATTTTTAAATCAATCAGGCGTAGAGGACACGCCAATCACTGCTGCTGCGCTCTCACATAGACACTCAGGAACGCGCTCGGCCCACTGCGCATACTCACACAGGCACTCACCCACCGGCGCTGCCTTTTACTTTGTGTTGTTGTTTCTCTCGGCTTGTCAAACGTTCACGCTGCCGACTGTTACGAAGGTTAAATGTCTTTCCAATATGCTCCCGCAGCTGTCAGGCAACACACCGGCTCATTTAAGGTAATATTCCGCGCGCTAAGCAAACATTTCGCACAAAAAACAATTGCTCAACCCCTTCAATGTTGCAACACCCATAATAGACTCAATTTCTCTGAGCAATCCACAATAATCTTATGTAGGCCTATTGTTCTTGTGTGATCTGTTTTTGGCAAAGGCAAGACTTTGACTAAAGATCGCCAGGCGCGTGAGCGTTCAGACGTGAGGGGGGATCACCTAATGTATTTTGTCATATGCATTTCTCCGGCATCCATCTATCTTTTGGGATGCAAATCAAGAGGTAACAAAAGCTTTCGGGGAGCACAGTTACTAGGCAACCCGTGCTCGCTTTGTCACTTTGTTGGCCCGCGGTATACTGTGTAAGGGTAAAGTATATTTAAAATGTGGAAATTCAGTCGAGACCACGGGGAGGTACAAATTGAAACCAAAAGTAGCTGTTATTGTGTATTGGTGCAGCTCTGTGTCAAAAATTACAACCACTAGAGAGTGCTTGATAGGGAGCAAGAGTCGCAGTTTAATCGCGAACCTGAAATGCTGCAATAGAACGGAAATACGCAAAGTGATAGAACAAGAACTCATGGACGTTTACCTGCCTAACTACATAATACAGGTGGCACAAGAGATTCATAGAATTTCATCAAGGGAGGGGAGTTGCGCGTTTTCAAAAATTCAAAAATGTGAAGGGTAGCACATTGATATGTTTTATAAAAGACTATCCAAACAGAAATACTCCGATATTTTTAGAGTAGGATGTTTACGGCCTGCACTGGCGCTTGAAATATGGACTTTCTTCTGAAGAGAGTCGTGGGCTGGACTCCTGTGGCGACAACAAGCCGTTAGCAGCCCCTGACAGCGTGAGCAGCTCTGTGATGAGGCTGATACATGACACGCCGCGACACTCACACAATAGAGCACAACCAGGAGGTACCCATCCATCAGATAAAGACTTACTACTTACTGCGAAACTCTCAGTCGTCTCCATTGTGCTCATGCGAGTGTTAATCAAAAGTGATTCACTCGGAAACGGTTGGGTCCTTTCATGGCGGTGGTCTTTAGAAGTAGCAAATGTAATGCGAAAGAAGATTAAACATGGTCAGGTGTCCTCAAATGTCCACTTTACGAGTTCTCGAGGGAGCCGACATAAAAAGTGGAAGTTATTTCCATAAAGTTTAAAACGCGCCCGTAAATACCAGAGCCACATCGGAATGAAAGGTTTGATGTTTACAAGTGTTGCAGTCAGTCCCAGTGATCCAGAAGTGTGCCTTTTATCACTCAACATCTGTCCAGCCGTGTGTTTTTGCATGGCTTTGAGAAAAAAAAGCATAACAATTTGCAAACACTCATTTCTGTATTGCAACAAATTCACTGCTTAAATTCTGTGGTGGTCTTTCCTTTATCTTTTGTATAATTCTATTCATTGGGACCTTCAAGCACAGGATGGAGCGGTGCTTTTCTTAAATGCAAATGTTATCTTCTAAATGTTGCTGATGTAAATATGGCGCTGCGCACTGGTCGGTGGCTCTATCTGGAAGTCCTAATCTGTTCCTTTGTGGATCTGATAAAAAAGTGTGAGATGTACAAGTCTCATACATTCACATGAAGGTCATTTATCAGGCACAAAGCACCAGAAATAGAAATGGGGATGTTCAGTCCATTTGGATGCAGGTTTTGGGGGTTTGTACAACTGCAAATATTTGAAATACCCTTGACTTCATTTTGGTTTAAAGCAACACAATTATTTAACACACAAAACAAAAATCCTATAGCACAGGCACAACTAGATGGACTCAAAGAAAGGAAATCTTGCAGCACAAAGGCAATAGGATGAAAATAGTATGGTAACTGGGGATAAGAAGAGATAATACATTTTGCAGCCCTATTTTCATATTATTGCCAAGAAACAGACAAATGTTTCCTGGCAATTGACAGTTTTACCCTGTTGTACATATAGGTACCGTGCTATTTTCAATCAATTACCATGCTATTACTGTGTAGTACAGTAAAGTGCTACCGCAGCCTTTGGCCTGTAATGGAGGGTCATTATCAATTTGCCCAGTATTGACCTCTATAGTCTCTAACTAAGTGTACGTTCACACTTTGTCCACTTTGAAGTGAACTCTGGTGCACTTCCAGGGAAAATTAACTTCTTTTGTGTATAAACCTGGTTTGCACAAGCACTTATGGACGCAAACTGACTAAAATCAGTGTTTGAAATGGCATGAAAGACTTTAAAACATGCACACACACATCTAACAGAAGCATAGGAGTGAAAATGTGCATTTTCGTACAGCTTTTTGACATTTTGCTGCTGCTACAAACTAAAAATGAGTTTTAAAGTGTTGGGGTGGACCAGGGTCAGGCGAGCCACACCAAAAGAAGTACAGTACAGTAATGCCAAGTTATTGTATACTCATAATAGAAAAAGCTATGTCACAATGATAAATATTTCTTATTAATTCTTATGTCCAGGATCTACATGAGGTTCGGATCCAAACAAGATTTTATAAAAAAATATTTCTACCTTTCTGTATTATTGTCCTCCTATTTAAGTGAGTAGGAATATGCTGGCAAAAACTATAATGAGTTAACACTAAATCTGCGGAGGTAGTTTTCCCAGTGAACGGTTAATGAGATGATAAAATGATGTAGATTTTCAGTGATCCAGGAGGTTAATTCAATCTTCTAACATGGAGTGGTTTCTTGCAGAATATTCTAAAAAAGTTGTCCTAATTCCTAGTGGAGCTAAACTTTGCATCAGATCATTTATCAGCTTCATCTTTTGGGAGATCGGACCAATTAACAGAAAGAAGCTGATCGTTGAAGTCTTGGCTTGATGGCGCCACTTGTCCCCAATGGACCGACAGGGCAGGTGCAGGTGGGATAATCAGCAGGAATAGGGTAATACACAGGAGCTCCTAAAACGGACAAGCACATAGACAATGAGTGTGTCCATGAAACTATGATGTCAGCCCTAGTCCTCTAGAGTGAGAGCTGAGATAATATGTGTCAATAGCATGATGCAGCATTTCCCAGAGTGCAACATTATATTCCCATCATGGTGCAAGACTGTGTCTAAAGAGTGTCTTAGAAGTGTTTAATTCGCAGACTGGCGCCAGCCGTGCTTGAAATACTCTCCACAAAGACAACAAGGACATAAAGACTCATGCGGTCCTGTCCTGCCTTATAAAAGAAACCTAATGCACTTGTGTGGCTGCAGAAATCATGTAATCATACGCTGGTCTTAACTCTATTTATAAGAGGGAGATGTCCATTAGTGGGCCACTGTCTGTCTCTGTTGAGATGTAATTGACTTCTAGGTTTACAGTCATAGTGAAATCATCTCCCCACCCCGCTACACCGATATGAAGCGTCTTTATGATACAGCTTGTGTGACCACCACAACACTGTTCTCATACTGATTTCACCTTTTAAGTGCACGAAATGCTTGGGAAAGCAAGGTCATACTGTAGCTACATACGTATCTAACAAAACTAAGATATGAGTCAACAATGTGATCTCACTGTGTTTGACCGCAGCTTTTTACAGAGGAGATGTGAGATTTACCGATGAGTGTGAGAGAGGAGTAAGGTCAACAGCACCAGATGAGATCATTGTCTGTAAATGTACTCAGGGGAAGGCAACATGGCGCATATGACACATTCTGAAATCACTGTTTTATTCAATTCCACCCAGAGATGACCTCATCTTTATTCCCCACAGCATGGCACTAAAACATTTTCTTTGAATGATTTGAATTGCATGTAACTGTATTGTACATTCCACTGAATGTGTGAGACACTAAGGGCGCACTCATACTTGACATCCGTGCCGTGCTCTAGCTCGATGGGGGAAAGGTCTGGAACAGCCCGCACTCACACTTACACAAATGAACCAAGCCAAAGCCCGATCTCATCAGAAATGGTTTGTTTACATGTGTGGCTGAGACGCAGTAGGTTTAATGAGGAGGAGAAGAAAAAAAACAAAGCCCCACAACATAAAACAGTGAAAGTCTACTTTGATAATAACCAAAATAGGCATTGTTTTTAAATAAATGTACTGTCTATAAAACAGAGGTGCGCGTCCCTTTTCCTACGCTCAGCTGTGACAGTGGGCAAAGCAGACAGGCACCTGTTGGTTTCATGGATAGAAAGCACCACAAACAAACGCGCACCAAATCACGAGAGAAAAAGAAGCGATCGAAAATGCACACGCAGCATTTACTGTATCTGTCAAAAAAAAGCTTATCCCCAAATTAGGGTCCAGTTTAGCAGAGAAATGAAAGTCGGAAATAGATGAAAATGGAAGGAGCACAGGCCGCTCGCTGTACAGTCAGACTTGAGATGAGCATGAGGCACCGAGGACAGAGAGGCAATAGCCCTCGCTGAGACCCCACTTCAGCCTGAACCAGTGGAGGCGATGGACACCACTTTCTGTGTGCAAATTTCACTAATAAAAAGGATTTACTATATTGGAAAATGTCACTTTGGTTGCAAAGAAGTTGCTGTGTATTGGAACAGTTGCGCGACAGTTGCAGGATTCTTGGAGGGACTCAGGTTAGCTTATATGAGGAGCAGTAGCAATGTCAAAGGAAACAAGTGGCTTCTTAGGTAAACGCTGCACGGTGCCACTGATACACATTGTAAATACAGTCTTTTTTCATTTTTTTTATGTGACAAATACAGCCGCTCATATGACAGCTCCTTATCCGTGCGGATGCGCATACATGAGCCCACCTCCTCCAAGCGGGCCCAAGTCCGGATCCAAGGTGGACCTAAGCACAGTTTGACTGCGCTCACACTACACAAACGGAAAGGGCCTTTCTGCACTTGGGCACGGTTCGGATGGAGTTCAAGACTAACTTAGACTAAGTTCAAGTAAGGTGTAATTGCTAACACTATTACACTAGCAGAGGTTTAAACCTTTCTACCCACATTACATTTTAGATATCAGAGTTTTGCACATGAGTGAGAGGTCACCTTAAGGTCTCCAGCCCCAGTGCAGCGGTGGGGTTTGCGTGCTGAGCGGAATTGTACTCACTCAATACTGTGCTCCCTTGTGTGTCTCCATGCCCCTCTCAACCTCCTTATTCCCTGCGGGCCCTGGTGGCTTTGGTGCAGAGATGCCAGCCTGTCTGCTTGCATTTCCCATGGCACAGAGGTGGCAGCTGGGGCCTGGCTGCCCTGTGTGCTTCATACTCCTCGCTTTAACACGCACACATGCACGGTGTCTCCATTCACAGCTTGCAGCCAGACTGGTGTCAGCGCGCCTGTGCCAGGAGTAGCATGCTCTGTGGGAGGGAGAGGTGCGGTGCTGGGAGGGGAGGGAAGTGGGCTCTCAGACAGCCAGATGCTGCCAATTAACTTCTCCGGCCGCCACAGGGCTGTAGGGACCAAGTCTGGCACCTGTGCCTCCAGCCACTCCCAAAACTCACACATGTTCAGCACACTCAGGCTCTTATGGAGGATGACAGGAGCTCCGGTCTGAGAGTGGGATAAGCCCCTGAAGCGGCGACCTCCATAACTGCTGCCGACCTTTCTTAAATAAAGGGCAGTTTCAGAGTAAACAGCAACAGGTTGACAGCATAAAGATGAGTGTGCGTGAATGTGTTTTTCAGGCCAGCCGGTGTTGGTGATTATAATAGATATAAGAAATTACAGGCTATTACAGAGTCGGTGGCAACTGCGGCCAAGGCCACATCATCCTTAGAAGCTTGGAACATTACTCTCTAAACATCAGATGATCAAAATGTTATTATGTCACATAGATTAGTAGATCGCAGTGCTGGTAGATCACGGAAATCCCACTGAGTGACCCATAGTTACTGTTTTGCTTTTGACTGAATCAAAGAAGGACCTGCAAGACACGTATGGGAGTAGGGATGTCATGGTTACCGGTGTAGCGGTAAACCCCGATATATAAATGTTGACTATAACAATTACCATTTCCATTAAAAAAATTAAATTAGCTCGGTGTATTACCGCGCCCGCGGTGTAGGCAAAGTGGGCCTTACCAGCCGCCGTCTCATCTGCTTAAGTTGCCACGCAGGCGCACTTCGTAGCTTACAACCAAAACAAAACTTTCTCGAAGATGGAATCATGTCTCAAGGAGGAGACGACAGCGCTCAGGACATATATCAGTCCTTCAAAGAGGACCAAGTATGAAGTCTGGGCATATTTTGGATATTTTAAGAATTAAGGCTGGGCGATATATCGATATTTAAGATATATCGATATATATATTTTTAAATGAGATATGGGATTAGACCATCACATTATTTGGTAGGGACAGTGCATGTTAATGAACACATCATGCTGTATTGCAGACTTGGGCTAATTTCCATACGGGGCTCCCATGGGGGCAGATTGCAATAGATTCACTCTCGCCGCATTATTATGAATTTAACAATGATTACGGTCTGATGACATTTCCCCAAATCTGCAAACTGAGGACAATATTTCCAGAGGGGTAGAGGGGGCTTATTTAGTTGTCCAAAAATATTATAACACGTTTCTGGCGCTATAATTAGTACATGTAATACCCTCGAAACGATCAACAACACCAGTTTGTGTAGGACTATTAATACTTTATGAACATATTCAATTACTTAAAAAAAAAAAATACAGCGATAATACCGAAAACCGTGATGTTAAATTTTCCTAACGTGACAGCCCTACAGTACATGGGAGTCCACGGCAACAAGAACCACGGTGAGCTACAACAAGCAATTTTTACTGCCTTGGCCACTGGAGCATTCTGCCTAAAATAAGCCACGCATATCAACCCAGACCCACTCTGTGCTTGGCAACTGTCAGCAGCTTGGTCTTCTCACACTCATGGAGGTTCCATTCACGCGCTGAGCGGTGGGCTACACACAGGTATGTGTACAGAAAGAAGGTAGCATCATGATAGCAGAAGGAGACAAGTGAGGAGTGAGTCATTTTCCAACAATTGACTCTGTTGTTGTGTTTAGTTCACAAAGTTCTTTGTTGTTGTCAGCCCTGAATTGAGAGGGGGGAAAAAGCTGACTCTGTGTTTGACATAGTGTTTATAATTTATAATCAATAATAATAACCCTGATAAACGCAAATCACTGGATCCTGCTGACTTAAAAAGTAGACTGTGAGCTCAAAAAAAGCGATCCGTGATTCACCCCTAAAGAATTCTGGAGATGTTACTGCGCCGTCGAAGTGTTCCTAAGGTGTTATTACGCCTTACAATATATTGTAAGGCGTAATATAGAGGTACTATAATATAATATATTATAGTACCTCTTTTTGTGTGACTATACTGGGATCGTGTAACTACTCAGTTAACCATATTTAAGTAGGGGTAACGTGGAAGAGCTTGGTCGCTTCTAACTTCACCTCCGTTTGGCCCCATAGGGGAGAGGAGGAGAGGCTAAATACTAAAAACATCTTTGGTCTTTTTGCATGACTGAGTGCACGCACAAAGACCAGACAGCTACGCATCAACTCATCTAAGCTCAGGTAAGAACATATCTCAGTGTGGGAAAACGGTGGCCTGTTCCTTTAAAATATCCTAATGTTGATTAATGAAATAGGTTCACAGATTATGGAAAGAATCATAAATCTTATTCTTCTGGTTTATATGGTCAAGGTTAAATTAGCTAAAAATGTACAAAAGGAATAAGGTAACTATGTTTTAAAATGAATTAGCTTGACTTCTGTTTGGTCACTCGCTCAATATTTTAACCCAAAGCATTTAAAAGGGCAAGCCATTTTAGCTTGCGAGTGCGGCCTGAAACAGACCAGGACAAAATATTTGTTCGTCCCCACAGTTCATTTTAAAAGAATCAATATTTGATACAGTCTCTCACAAACAAATAGCCTCGTCTAGTGACACAAGTAAAAAGGCGACTAAAACTCCTTTGGCTCTGGGGAAGAGGATGGATGTGTAGCCTCGTGTGAGATATTTGTCAAAATGAAGCTCGCAGTCTGACACGAGACAAATATTCCTCCAGTGAACATTTCTGCAAAGTCAGGAAACGAGTCAATCTCTCACCAACTGTAACTTTGCATTACTCTGCAAATCAGTCCTTGGGTTGAGTACAGCCTACATTGGTGCCATATACTTAGTCCAAAAATGAAAGGCATTGCACAGACTTGTATGGGATCCGATCCGTCAGATAGACCAGCTGCTCCGAGTGACAGGTGACTTTAACAGGGACAAATGTAGCAGGAGATGAAGAGAGAGAGAGAGCGAAAGAAAATGAAAGAGAGAGGTATTGCTCCACTACGCCGGTAAGCTAAATCACTGGATCCACAAGAAATCACAAAGCGCTGTTTACATTTGCACACATGCTTTACAGTAGTTGAGCCTTGCACACACAAAGATGATCCAAAATCCAGTACAAAGCTTCAAGGTTGGATCAATGCTGGGCCTCTGCTGATCGGTCTTAATTGAAGAACGGGAGCTATGGGAACATGAAAGATTATGACCTTTTGGCAGTCTGGATACACTGTGAGCTAATAAGACACATTCAGAATCGAAATCGTCTAAATGCGTAAAAAGCTGCTTCTCATAGGAACCGTATGCAAATGGATCACAGAGGGAGAAAAACAAACCCAACACATAATTGACTAGCCTTGCCATGTTTTTGTCCGTGAATGGCAATTTTCACTCTCCTGTCGAGTGCATGCTGATTATTCCATCAGACAAACAGAGGAGTGCGCACGATGAAACGATTGGCAGCGTCTCACATGCCGGCGCTGGGGAAAATGGCCTGTCCATCTGTCTTTTTGTCTTCCACATTCTCGTTTCTTCCTTCATCTCAGGCTGCGTGTTGGAGTCAAATACCACTTGTCAAGAGAGTGTTTGGACTGACATGAGATAAGAACAGAGCACCGAGACAGTTACGAGCTCGTCCTCAATGCAGCTGCTGCGATGGGGTGCGCTGTACATTAGACTGCGGTGGACAATAATGCAAGGCTAGGTTTTATAAAGGAACACTATGTCTGATTGTTGTGAAGCAATAGATTCAAGGTGGGGATAGGCAATATTCTGTATAAGGCTTTTAAGAATCAACTTGCCTTTTTTCAGGGCCAGATCCAGCTGCATTATTGTTATTGTGAGATAGAACTATTACCATAGCGACTGCACTCTCCACAACAGATGTCATAATAATAATTAGGCCTATTGCAGCTACATCTAGTCAGTGGAACTCATTATATTACAACTTAAACATCAAAGCATATATCTTTTTAAACTGGAGTTTATTATTTAAATGAAACACAGGATAATAATGTAAACTCCTCAGGTTGTCATACAGTAGATAAAAACATGCAAAAAACAAACAAAACGTTGCACACAGAGACCTTTTGATGATGGTAAGAAGTGATTCAGTGCTGGATTCATGCTTATTATTTATCCAAGCACTGAAATAACACCCAACATTAGCTGAGGAGTAGACACCGGTAGAAGAAGAGAGCCTTGAACTGACGCTCGCTGTGAGGCGCTGCTTTTGAAGACGCAGCACAAAGGCAGAGGCTGAATTGAAACTCTTTGAGGATTAAATTTCCAAGAAATTGATTTGTGTTATAATCAGTCGTCTGCCACCTGAAGCTGAAAGGGTTAATGTGAATCTACTGCTGCTCAACAATCCCTGTTGCACTTATTACATTTCCTCACTCGCAGTTTTGCTCAGTCGCTTACACACTCACGAGCACGCACAAAGCGATTATCACCAAATGTACGTCCGCTTGCTCGTAGCTGCTCCCACAGGGAAACTAGCTGTACCGCTCCTCCACTCTCATTTTCATTGTCTGCTTATGATGCCCCATGTGTGCTCACTGACTTTCATTTAACCCATTGGAACACACTCGCATGCATGGATGATGCACCCCCTCCTTCTTATTGAGTTCTTTCTCACACACACACACACACACACAAAATCTGCCCCTGTTTAGAGCACTATATTGCATTACAGTGGCTAAAAGCAAGGCGTGTTCCAAAGGATACTGTGACTTTTACTGTCTCTGCTGGAGGAATGCCAAATCTAAAATAAAGCATTCTCACATCTATAGTGGTCCATTTGCAAATCAAGCAATAAACAGTTACGACGTAAGCATAGTATCTATAAACTAAATACTTCTGCTCGCTCTAAGATACACAGTAACCCAGAGCTCCCATGAGATCACTGTAGATGCAGTCCAAGGACAAGTGCAGCAACAGCAACAACCAAGCTACTACTGCCCTCTACAACTGGCCCGCTCTACACCTGGCTTTTTAACGCACTACACTGTGTAGGGCTTACATAATAAATGTATAATATGTATATTAATCTGTCTTTTTAACATAAAACTAGAGACTTTTGGTAATTCTAACAATGTTAGGCATGGTAACCATCTGAAAGAAATGTAATGATCGCCTTTGTTACTTGCTTTGTACTAGACTTCGTACATGAAACTAGACCGTTCTTTCTGTTGATGTACGAACACTTCGAACAGTGTTTTGTAAGTTATAGTTCTTTGTAAATAGTTTGTAAGTATGTAGCATTATCATAGTTGTTTTGTAATTAGTTGTTACGTAATCAGTATTGCTCCGTTTTGGGGTATGGCTGGGTGTGTAGGGTCTATTTTGTTTTGCTGTTGTTTTCTTGTTGCTATTTTGTTGTTCTGCTATGTTCTTGTGAAATTATGATTTTACTGTATTTGGGGGTGGGCGCTTATAAGCTCTTGCTTCGGCCCACTCCTTTTGAGTGTTTGCTGCTCAAATAAACAAATAAACTAAACAAAGCTCTAAATTAAAATTTGATAGGTACAGTAGCTGTTCATATTTCATTTCTTTCTTTACTGAGATGGTAGTGGTCCTTGACATGTTTAAAATGTGCTCTATGAGCTGTGAAGAAGTAATACGATTGCAAGTATATATTTCCAAAATTGTTCAGCCCTTTTTGGATGGATTGTGATAAACACATTAAAGTCCAACTCTATTAGCTCATTAAAGAGGCAACAGGCTTTTTAAAGCAACTGTGGACTCATTAGCCTTGATATTTTTGTATTATAATATAATAAAATACCCCTAGGATTTAGTAGTGTTGAAATATAGTTATACACATCACCAGCAGAGGGCACTGATCTGCACCTGTTGTTGCAATGACAAGGGAAAACGTTGAACATAATAAAACAATAGTAGGTAATGAAAGACATGCTAAACTCATCCTGCAGTTCTTAGCTAGTTTTTAAGTGGCTTTAGTCAAGACAAAGTAAACATTAAAGATTGGATCATGCTTGCACTTCTGTGCTTAATAAAGAGCAAATGAATGAATGAAATAAACACAATGATCTACACCTACACTACAAATGCAGCTCACAACCTCAGAGTGTAGCGTGTGCCACGTATGGAGCTTGTGTATGTGGGGATGCACACGCTGATTGATGTGTTCCAGCGCTGCAGTGTGATTGAAACACCTCCTCACCATAAAGCTGTCGCGTATGTGATGGAGTCAGCGGGTCATTTTATGCATCACACCTGTCCCCCACTCTCCTCGCACTGACACCCAATCAAACAGCAAAATGGACAGATTTGTTTTCCAGACCTTGAAAGGGGCACGCGCTCAGGGTTGAATTTTTTTGGATGTAGGGTGCATATGTGAGGAGACTGGGGAGGATTTAAAAGATGACAGCTAAGAAAAATACATATCTTTGTTTTTGAGATTTTTAAGAGGAGAACCACATCATATTGAAGAGGATTCAAGTGGATTGTAGGAAACTTTTCACTTGCAATGTCCCACTATAAATTCTTTAAAATACAGTATTATGATCCAGGCAATACTTTTATTATTTCCAATCCATTAACTTTATTTCCTAATACTATTTATTTGTTTGTTTTATTGGTCGTGACAGTGCATGTTAATGAACACACATGTATGTAAACACGCCGGATTGTAGCCTGGTTCTAACTTACTATATCCGTTGTCCCCGGCTCGCACTCTCAAACACACTCTCTTTCATCTTCACCAGTTGTACATGTTTTTAGTGGTGGGGGAATGGAAGGGGAGGAAACCTATGCAGACACAGGGAGAACATGCAAACTCCACATGGGCATTGAACCCGGGACCCTCTAGCTGTGAAGCACGAAATCCCAATACTGAACAGGATTCACACCTTTATTATTGTCATTGCAATTTAGACGATGGATAGAGGAAACAATATGGCCAAATATTGTGGGAAACAGTAACTAAACACAGCGGAGTTACATGGAAGCGTGGAGCTGTATTTATAAACCCCACAGAAGAGGTGGGCTAGCAGCTCACCAAAATTAGTTCCTCGCTCACCTCTGTGTCCCACTGTAGTGAGCAACGGCGACCCCATTTTTTATCCATTTAACCTTGCACTTACACCGTCCTCAATGGAGCAGGTCATTCCACTCACCAAAATAAATAATATATTAAAGAAAAAGGAGGCGAGACCCCGGCTGATTGCACAGTAATCTTGGACTGGCAAGACAAATGACATCCATTCCTGTGCGGCGCCTTTAATCAGCTTGTGATAATTAACGCCACACTCCATTGGCCAAACAAATATCTTTGTCAAGGTGCTCGTTGCCGTACAAGTTCTTCTGCTGTTCTTGAAGCAAGCTAACAAGGAAGTCTTTAATTGCCTTAATATTGTGCAGTAGCAGCTTTACACCCAATTTATACGTTAGTGTTTGCATTGCCATGTAAAATAAAATACTGTCAACTACACTGGTGACAGAATTGAGACCGAATTTCAACCTAAAAAAAAAAAGTATTTTTGAAGCAGTGGTTCTGAACAAGTGGACCACCTGAACCCTGGGAGAGGTGAGGTAGTCTGGTCTTTCTTTTTTGTGCGCATTTTGTTCTCGATGCCACTTTCTTTGTCCATATCCCCTGTTCTCAATAGCCTACCTAATACATAGTACTGTATATTACCTCTTTCCTTCTTCCCAACAAGTACATAAAATATTCCATCAGCCGGTCCGGTGATGGCGGTGGCATCAGACTTTAATAAAGTGAACGACCTTGCGGGATTGCAGTGTGGGATAGATTAAGTTTGCTTTCCCTTCCCCAGCCACCTCGATGGGCCTTCTTATCACACACTGGCTTTACTTAATTACCTGCTTTAATTCTAACAGTCGTCTAAAATGACCCCCGCGCCGAGACGAGACAAGTTGTTTTAATTAAACAAATGAATATGTCGCTTATCGGCTCAGGGATCGGCGCCCGCGTTTGTCACAGTAACCGTCACGCTATCTGGGACTGGGCCGGAGTTTGCGCCACACACCGAGCAAAGGGAAAGAGGAAGGCGGTGTCTGATGCTATCTGCCCATGTGGAGATATGGAAGATCACAAACAGGCCCATTAGATACAGCAGACATGTCCACTTAGTCACATAGTAATCTGATGAGCTCCATAATGTGACCACGGCTGCTCTGGTAAATCGTAAAAAAGGTTTTCTGACAAAGCCGAAAGACATAGGCCCGGTAGTGTGTGTGTGAAGGACAACAAAATGGAGACCTAAATTCACCATGGAAGACTTTTCTTACTCCACTCAGTTTCCCTGTCCTTGTTCAGCTGTCTCAATAAATATCGTCTAAACGGACTTTTTAATGTGGAAAAATGTGCTACTCTGCTACTCACACAAGTGGCTCCATTATGTTTTTATTCCAGTGCACAGATTGCCTCCACTACAAAGCAAATCCTGCTTGAGATGATAAGACAGTGTGTGAACATTACACTCAACCACACTCAAAGGGTCTATAGCATCGGGTTTCTAAACGCCGACTTTGCCGCTGACGGGGGACGCTTGAAATCTTCAGCTTCAGACTTGACGCAGTAAGTGGGCTGGACAGACACCATGGTGTATGGCGATGTTATGTACAACAAAGGTCGCTCCCCAAGCTTTTTCCTTCTAGAGACTGTACAAATATGAATATATATTTCACACGTACCAGTGGGGTGGGGACCGGCGACACGTGCTGTTGTTTTGATCACATTTCTGCGGCGTGCACAAAGTTTAACACACAGTGGGATAAATAAGGTTTGTTGTTTGTCTTTGAGCTTAAAAGCCTAAATGCTGAATAAAGTAGGTGCAGCACACCGCTCTACAGTCGGCCCTTTTCTGAGCGATACAGGTATGTGCGTGCAAGATCCAGTGCAGGAGGAAGATTGGGCCCATCATGTTACTAGAAAATACTCTCACTGTATTTTCCTAAAAGAGGCTCTTAGATGAGAGCAGCAGGTCTTACCGTGTGGAGGATAAATATTACACGATTAAAGCTTCAAGCACCTTAAACACTGATTATTAGTTTAGTTTATTAGTTTATTTGAGCAGTAAACATTCTGCTCAAAAGGAGTGGGCTGAAGCAAGAGCTTATAAGCGCCCAGCCCCAAAATCAATACAACATTTACAATATAGCATCTACATAGACATTACAAGACATTACATGACAGAACTATAATAATAACTTTATCCTATTGCAATTACATTATCAATCATACAATTAGCAGCATCATATTTTGATTTTCATCAATGTCAAAGGAGAACCAGATACACTTCAAAGCGGCTTTTTTAACACAGACCAAATTACAAAGCATTGTTTGAAATGTTCATATAGAAAACAGAAACGAAGCACAACGACAATCACGATCTCGTTTCATGTACGATGTTTAGTACAAAGCAAGTGACAAAAGGCAACCCTTAATATAATATATTTCAGTTACCAATGCCAAACCTTGGTAACATTATGCCTTGATTTAATCTTTAGAGTGGCAAAATCATTCTGTAGCTAGATTGACAGCGCTGTTGCTATACTTATGGCTTTGCTTTGTGAACAAAGCCATGTTCCGTCTGGGGCCATCTTTTGGGTAATCAACTTTGTGAGAAATTACATTCAGTGGCGGCTGGTGGTCTTTCAAACAGAAAGAAGCTCATGATATTTTCTATCCATTATCATGCAAATAACTGCACCAACATTGTACCTTATATGTTTACACACAGCCTTTTGTGCATACAGGATTTATTCAGACTGTTGACTCATAGTTTAAATCAAAATGTTAAAATTCAACAACTGAATTAGCTAACCTGGTTGAAACAGGAACACTACATAACTTGGACTAAACAAAGAAAACCTGGTACTAAACAAGGACTAAACAAAGAAACAAGGTCCACATTAGGGCTAATTCTGAGCTGTTGCGTTTGTGTCATGATGTAGCTGTATGTGTTTGTTTTATTCTACATTTGAAATCAGTGTCAAACGATTTGATCTGAATACTTTCAGTTGTGTTTACTCATCGCTCCCAAAGTCTGTGACAGTGGCCAGGTCGTTTATGGGAAATATAGGACAATATTTTAGAGTGTGCCGAGGGTTCCAGTGCAGTGCTGCCTGACCAAATTTAATGGGAGAAGTGTCAGAGAAGCCATTATACCAGCAGGGGCACGCACAGTCCTATTACATATGGCTGCTGGCTGCTAATGTGTATTAGCAGGAGACAGAGGAAGCAAGGTGAAGATAAGTGATTTTGCAGTCGCTGGTTAAGTAGGACACAGGAGGAAGGGCGGGAGTGTGCTCGTGAAGGGGAACAGAGGGTGGACAATGCCTCTGCCAGGCCAATTTCACTCCTGGTATAGAACACAACATGATGACAGGTTGCAGATGTACAACCCCAATTTGGAAAAGTATGAAAGCTGTTGTGTTCCGTGAACATATTTGTAATGTCTGATGGGTTAGTTTCAGATTTTAAGTTCTGCTGTGGCCTATGTTTCTTTGTTGTATCAGTAAATATACACAAAAAATGTATGTAATGTTTTGGGTTCGTATAAAATGGTTCCTGTTTTATGGTTTTTTTTCTTTGCCATTTGAGGGCCCAACAATGACCTGCATCCAATACATCCAATAGTAACAATAACAGTCTCAATAAAAGCCCCTGCGGAACTGCTCATGGATTGCAAGGTAACTTGAGTTTGCTGCTCTCTTTGAAAGCATCTTCAGGGGTTCGCTCTTGACACGTGTGGAGGGGGGAGTGACGGGCGTGAGTGAGGAGGGAACACCAGGGAAGAAGAAGGGGCAAAGCAGGTTTCACCACTAGCAAGTCATATAGAATTGCTTACTGGGACTTTAAAGTGATGCAGAACCAAGGGTAATCACTAGTTCAGCTGGACCTTTATGAAAGACGAACATTCCAACTTGCCATGAGAAAAACAAACATTCACATAACTCCCAATGTTTAATAAATCACTGCCTCCCCTATACATATTCAGATGCCATCACAGCGGACTGTTGACATTATGGGTTTTGCAACGGCGGAGCTGGCTGAGTGGCTGATTGCCCCGACATGTCAGCCCATAGTGCAGGAAGCAGCAGGCCCATGAGTAGATTGGACAGCATTGTTCACTAAATGATGAGATGTGTCTCCTCTCCACCTCTTTAATTATCTTCCTCAGTTATAATTACACGTGTGCAGGTTCAGAGGACAATCACTGTTTTCTTGTCCTGTCTCTTGGCTGAAGTTAGATGAGATAGGCAGGAGGGGGTGAGCACACCAGCGCTAATAATGAAGGTTACAGTCCCCACGTTACAAATCACAGCCAAAGACCAAGACTGCCTTTATTCAGGCAGTGCTATATGCCTTGGAAAGTACATATAATATCTCTATGGAGTCCGAGCTTCTTATAGTCTGTTAACCCTGTTGTTAAGACACCCACTGTCTGATTCTGCCATTAATGTAGCAGTTAACTGTATTTTAACAAAAATACTGCAGCCCAATATCACGTCCTAAACTAGAGGACTTTGAACTATTTGAGTCTGCATTAAACATTGCTTACGGTGCAAAGTTGTGCTTAAGCTTAGAGTAATTGTTCTTTAAAATCCACAATATTAGAAGTCATAAACAGCTGACACTGGAGGCTTTCATTATGAAGTGTGCAGGACCTGGGGGTCTTTATGCAGCCTTGTAATTCTGTCTTAATGAAGCTGATGAATAAATGATTTGAGCACGAGGAGTCTGATCCACCACCAGTGTCTCAATAGGGCTCGGATCAGCTCTGGGAGTCCTCCTATGTAGTCCACTCTGTCTGCCCTTCCTTTACCTTGGATCTCAGCTCTCAGCCTGCCATCTCCTAGAATTTCTGCTAAAGCAGAATCTCCAGGACGGTGGCAGTTGGCAGATCGGAAAGATAACTGCTGCACTGAGTCATTCCATCGCGAACCACCGAA
This sequence comes from Neogobius melanostomus, assembly GCA_007210695.1. Taxonomy (NCBI): domain Eukaryota; kingdom Metazoa; phylum Chordata; class Actinopteri; order Gobiiformes; family Gobiidae; genus Neogobius; species Neogobius melanostomus. Next base: position 722,942 of record VHKM01000113.1, on the reverse strand, counting down.
GGGAGCATGACCATATTCTGACAGGTCAAATTATGACGAAGATATTTCCAATCATGTTGTTTTCCTGAGCGGTGACTTCAAATAGAGGCTAAAAGCAGCTCTCAGAGATCATGCATTCCTACACCCTGGGCTTGAAAACAAAGATGACAGTAATAAAAAGGAGACACAATTGCCTTTTCATTTCATTTCCATTGGGAAATTAGACTGTGGGACAAATACAGGAGCTATAATAATAAAATATAAGACAAGGTCCTATACGACTGCTTTTTGCAGTGTCCACGGTGGACAGAGCTACTCCTTAAGGCCATACAATATTGGACAAGAAGGTTAAGGGGGAGAAAACACACTGAAATGCTGCGCTGAAGGCATGAAACACAGAGTCCCCTTCAACTCATGTGTGTTATTGTGAACAGAAGCCGAGGTGACACTGTAGATCAGATGTGACAGAGGAGAAAAGCACCTGCCGCGATGCACTTGTCCGTGGATAGACTCTCGTTAATCTGGCAAAGTCTTCAAAAGAGAGCGGCTGGTTAACATAATTCTACTTAACCAGGATCTTTTTATATTCCAGTACATCAGTGGATGAACCATCGTTATAGTGCTCATTACTGTGCTACATAGAGCAGCTAACTCCACATGAACATCTGAGTTAATGGGCCACAATAAAGACACCACTGTCTTCATTTTATGGCAGACTTTTCTAATGGCCTACTTGGCTCCCATGCCTCTCTCTCAAAGGAGCAATCCTGGTCTCTTTAAGACCGGGGATATTCTTCAGCACACTGCTTCCTCCTGGCCTCTGCCTCCCTCTATCCATCCACACACTGGCCCCCACCTCCATCAGCTTTGACTGTGGTGGAGCCAGTGCTCACCCAGGGCCGTTCCACTGCCTTTAGTTTCATTAGTGGGCCCCAGATGCTTAGCTGCTTACAGAATTATGAAGGGCCGAAGCCAAGCGCCTCCAGATGGGGCCTATCTATATTCAGATGAGCCGTTTCCTCACATTCGGAGCAATCGGGCCCTGATGTCCTACGGTGTCGTCAACAAACAACTGCAAACACATGAACACAAACAGATGCGTTCAGGCGCTGGTGTGAGCTTGGTGCGCACACACAACAAGGGCTATTCGGACACAGCACATTGTCCTCTTTATGGGAAAACAAATATGGCGGCACTGCTGCCTGTGTCTGCTGAAACTTTCCATGCAGTCTGTTGCAAAATGGGACAAATAGGTTAATGCTCGTGCCTCAAAGCAAGAAGGTCCCGGGTTCGATTCCCAGCCGTACTGGGCCTTTCTGTGTGGAGTGTACATGTTCTCCCCGTGTCTGCATAAGTTTCTTCCGGGTACTCTGGTTTCTCAGTCCCAAAGCCAGTTGGACTTAAATACATGTCAAATAAACAAATAAATAATGTGAAATATAGGCCATTTAAATATAGGCCAGATAATTAAATTAATTAAAATATAACCACATATCCCAAAACCATAGAAAGATGGGTGTTTTCATTGTAATAAGGTTCAGCAGTGGGAGGCAGCAGTTAGTGTCTGTTAGAGCTATGTTTTGCAGGCACCCTAATGATACAATGCAATGTTGCGATGTTGACAATAAAGCGTAAGGTCAAACTAAATGACTGAATGGTGTTTTTTCTAATATTTTTGATGACTGATACAGTATTTGGCTTGATATTGTAAGACACGACATCAATGCAACTATTATGTGCTTGTCATCTTGTAGAGTGACGTTAACAAACTGGTTAGCCCGGACACACCTGCTGAGTATCCTAATACTTACCATAAATGCTGGACAACATGGGTTTGTGGATTCTCTGAGATTCCCATAATCCTTTAGTTGGAGTCAGAGGTTAACTCACCATCGCGCTGAGCAAACCAATGAGGTTTTACCAGGAGGCAGTTTTGCCTCCTGACATCTCTACGTTTTCTGCCCAGCCATCACAAATACTATCAATATTTCAGTTTGCATAACGGCATAATGTTGGCAGCAGAGATTTTTTTTTTTTAATGCGTTTTAGAATCTCATAAGCATATGGCATTCTCGCAACAAAGCTAATACCTGACTTGCCGGCACAGCTAGGAGAAGGCGAGGGTTTATGCCTGTACACTAAAAGCATGCGTCTGACTCACAGTACAGTAATCAGGGGACTGTAGGCTGCAGGAAAAAGTGCAACGCCTCACGCAGTTCATTAGAAGATGACACAACCAATTTGTACCCCTGCCTGCTGCAATCTTCCAAATCTCCCCTGACAAAAGCATTTAGATGAGAGCGCTTTGAGGGCGGCCGGCGCTGACACACGTACCAGGCCTGTAAAGGGGGAAAATGAAGTGCCTTTCTAATTCTGCTCCAGGCAAACATAAAACTGTCCAGGTAAGTCATTTGTGGGCTGAATGAGCATCGAAGAGCCAGGAGCAACTTTCCTCTGTGTGGCAGCAGCTCTCACTCCTTCTCCTTGGGATGTACATTTTCTCTGGCTAAATCCGCTCATATACAGACCCTGTTGTAACACAAATCCACGCCGCAGTCTTATCCTCATCTAGAAGATTATTAATCTATTTGTTACATTTGGTGCCATTATTTTGCTCACATAATCCTCTTTCACTTCCTCTGGCAGCTGCCTAATGAGTTTCTGTGAACAAGGAAGCGGCATGTGCTGCTGATGGTTCAGATTGGCTCCTCTCCCTGCTCCTCGCTCGCTCTAATTCCCCCGCTCTTTCCGGGTTTGGCCAACACGAGAAAATGAGCAGTATAGAATTAAGGATGGGGAAATTCAAATTCAATCTACCAAAATAGAAGCTTTCTTGTTTCTGCTTATTACTGCAAGGCCATTTAACTTGCATTAAGAACAAGCATTCAGTGCCCATTTATAAGGTTAGATGACACAAAATAGGGCACTCAACTCCTTCATAGCACAGCGGTTTGCAACAGGACAAAAAAAAAAATCAATGTCATGCAGTAACCACTATCAGGTGCATGCAGCAGGACAAAAAAAACACAAGTGGTTAAGGGTATAGGCAGAGTGAAGTCTGGGCCAAGATGAGAGTATTTGTGCTCGTTAGGTACTCCCTATTTTACCAAATACAGTGGGGAAAAAGTATTTAGTCAACCACCAATTGTGCAAGTTCTCCCACTTAAAAAGATGAGAGGCCTGTAATTTTCATCATAGGTAAACCTCAACTATGAGAGACATATTTTCAAATGATGGTGGAAAATAAGTATTTGGTCAATAACAAAAGTTAATCTCAATACTTTGTTATATACCCTTTGTTGGCAATGACAGAGGTCAAACGTTTTCTGTAAATCTTCACAAGGTTTTCACACACTGTTGCTGGTATTTTGGCACATTCCTCCATGCAGATCTCCTCTAGAGCAGGGATGTTTTGGGGCAGGCGCTGGGCAACACGGACTTTCAACTCCCTCCAAAGATTTTCAATGGGGTTGAGATCTGGAGACTGGCTAGGCCACTCCAGGACCTTGAAATGCTTCTTACCAAGCCACTCCTTCGTTGCCCGGGCGGTGTGTTTGGGATCATTGTCATGCTGAAAGACCCAGCCACGTTTAATTTTCAATGCCCTTGCTGATGGAAGGAGGTTTTCACTCAAAATCTCACGATACATGGCCCCATTCATTCTTTCCTTTACACGGATCAGTTGTCCTGGTCCCTTTGCAGAAAAACAGCCCCAAAGCCTGATGTTTCCACCCCCATGCTTCACAGTAGGTATGGTGTTCTTTGGATGCAACTCAGTATTCTTTCTCCTCCAAACACGAGGAGTTGAGTTTTTACCAAAAAGTTCCATTTTGGTTTGATCTGACCATATGACATTCTCCCAGTCCTCTTCTGGATCATCCAGATGCTCTCTAGCAAACTTCAGACGGGCCGGGACATGTACTGGCTTAAGCAGGGGGACACGTCTGGCACTGCAGGAATTGAGTCCCTGGCGGCGTAGTGTGTTACTGATGGTAGCCTTTGTTACCTTGGTCCCAGCTCTCTGCAGGTCATTCACTAGGTCCCCCTGTGTGGTTCTGGGAGTTTTGCTCACCGTTCTTGTGATCATTTTGACCCCACGGGGTGAGATCTTGCGTGGAGCCCCAGATCGAGGGAGATTATCAGTGGTCTTATATGTCTTCCATTTTCTAATAATTGCTTCCACAGTTGATTTCTTCACACCAAGCTGCTTACCAACTGCAGATTCAGTCCTCCCAGCCTGGTGCAGGTCTACAATTTAGTTTCTGGTGTCTTTGGACAGCTCTTTGGTCTTGACCATAGTGGAGTTTGGAGTGTGACTGTTTGAGGTTGTGGACACGTGTCTTTTATACTGATAACAAGTTCAAACAGGGGCCATTAATACAGGTAACGAGTGGAGGACAGAGGAGCCTCTTAAAGAAGAAGTTACAGGTCTGTGAGAGACACAAATCTTGCTTGTTTGTTTTTGACACAAATACTTATTTGCCACCATAATTTGCAAATGAATTCAGTAAAAATGTGATTTTCTGGATTATTTTTTTTCTCATTTTGTCTCATAGTTGAGGTTTACCCATGATCAAAATGACAGGCCTCTCTCATCTTTTTAAGTGCGATCTATGAATCGCTCCAACTCTACCTATCAAGTACTTTCTCCTATATTGGCATTTATTAAAAGATGTTGTATTCCAGGCTAACAGTCTATGTTGAGAGACAGGTACACGTCGTATATAACATTTTAATCCAAAAATCCTTTATGAAAGCCATACACTACTAATCATATGATTGCAGGGTGCAAACGTAGCCTGGAAACAGCATCTTTAAATTAAACTTGCACAGAGGCAGGGGAAGATGCTGCAGGGAGAATGCAGCAGCCATAAAAGACACCTCAGATTGATGCCAGGAAAGACAGCTGTAACTAGACACTTTAAGGATGTCTTCTTAGAAGGACCCTACATGTATAAATCCTCACTATTCTGTTGTTCAAGTAATTACTTCAAGCTGAGAAAAAAGGGAGCATGCCTGATATAGCAATTTGTCCGTTGTATCAATAAAAGAAAAAGAAATACACGGGGAATAAGACCAGTTCGATACAGTTGAACACTCCTCCACTGAGACTGTACTGTGATTTATAAGGGCCATAGTGCAAAGATTGCACCGAGGGAATCGAATGGCCACAGTTTGTGAATGGGGGTTGCTTGTTTGATAATGAATTGTTAGTCGCGGTTTTATTGCTCAAATTAGCCGCCGTGCTGCTCCTTGTCCTTTTTGCCCTTAATTAACAAGCGTTCAATTCATCTATTAATTAGCACAAGCTATTAGCAATTTTACATCACTCTTCATTTGTCGACAGTTAAACAGGTCTATTATTAAAAGGCACATAGCGAATTGTGCAACTGTTTGGACCTCAGCTGTGGAGTAGAAGGTTTACTGTTGCACGTCCAGGTAACACTGTTCATTGCTCTGTTAGACTCTGTCACTGTTCACTCGTGTTTCTTTTACCTTCTCTTTAAGTTTTTACAGCAGTACTGCAGTGTGTTGTAACCGCCTTAAAGAGGCAAACATCCCCCCAGCAATAAGAAACATGTTCAAAACAATGTTTTTACGCATACATTTCAATAAAGACACAACAAATAGCAATAACATAGGCTAAACAGTTTTCTTTTAGAAATATTTCACAGTGAACAAAACAAACTGTTTTTATGTTCATATCTTGATTTGAAGTGGTTGATGTGCACATTTCTCCAAATGCAGGCAGAGGAGAGTCTGTCACACAAAGACCAGTTTTCTTCCTCTGGCCCACCTCAGCTCTCCAGCCTGTGCCAGGCCTTCACATGAGACCAGGGGTCTGCGCACCACGGCTGTGCTGACTGACAGAACAATTACAGCTAACACACAGCGTGATGGAGAGGCACACGTCTCCAAATAGAATTTCACCACTGTGTTGCATCACACGCTTACCAAAAGATTCCAGTGGAAAAACTAAATTGACCTGAACCACTGATTGACTGACCGGCACCGCTGTCTCCACACATAAAAGGCTCTCTGAGTTTTTTATGTTGCCTCCATAAAAGCACAAGGAAAGCATTTACCCTTGATCAAGGTTGGTTGGGTCTGACTTTCTACGCAATGTTTGGCAGCCATTTCCTTCAGCGTGGGGTGTTCATCTGTTAGCTCAGTTAGAGCTGTGGGTATTTTTAATCACACACCTACTGACTGGAGAAGAAAGGGGAAGTTAATTAAAAGAGGCAGCCCTCATCAGGACATTTCCAAGTATAAATCAGAGGTTTAATAGCCTGGAAATTATGGGAATACATGGATTTGAGTCCCCATAGATACTAAAGCCAAAGTCATAACATCTTTGTCTATTCAACATAGCCATTTTTTACTTTCAGGCATTGTTTCCTTTCTGTTTGTAATGCTGCAAAGCTTATACTGTAAAGATACGGGAGGAACAAAGCTACAGATACAACAACAAATATATATAGATTGTCTAACTTTCGGAAAACAATATACTAACCTGGCAATTATAGAAAATATGGGAAGAAAAAACTCTCCCAACTCCCCTTGAATGACTGATCTACGATCCAAGGCAAAGAATTTACCCTGCAAAAAATACTTTCCATTGCAATAGAGAATAAAGATGTATAGCCAGTTATAGATCTACTCCTAATACGATAGAAAAATGATAATACATAAACTATGGTACCGTGTCTCAGGATGTTTCCTCCGCAGTTCTTGATGGACTGGTTTCATGCAGCATGGCGGCCATTACCCACCACCATTCCGGCCCCCAACAGCTGCAATACACCACGCTCCCTGACTTTCTAATTAGCTTATCTGCGAATAGAAGTACACCAGGCAATTCTATGCTCTAGCAGGCTGACAACGAGCGGCCAGTGGGGCTGAGCTGGTGCCTCCAGTGCCACCAAGGGAACCATTGTCTTCTGCACATTAGAACAAGGAAATATGGGTATTTTTGTCTCAAAACTCAACTCCCTGCATTCCCGGTGGCTTACTAAGAAGTGCAATACTATTTATCAATATTAAAAGTTTCATTTAAATAATTGTACTGATTAATGCACGCAAAGTTTTCTGAGGTCTGACCTGAAAATTATAAACATTTCTATCTATTTTAGGTCCTTTCATGTACAACGTGTATTCATTGTCAAATTGCCTTACAATGACACTTTAATAAGAGCAACAAAGCTATAAATAATAAAATGTTGTATGTGAGAGCAAGAGGGCCCCTGGATATCCCCCAGGGTAGACTGAAGCGTATCCATCTATCATGTACTTTGGGTGAGCTCAGAGCAAAGCTATTTCTCCGTTTGTTTGATGTGTCTAGGAACTAAATAAATGTTGCCATTAATCTGTCTCCGATTTTACAAAGCGACATTGTCCCGTTTTAATTGGATCATCTATTATTCATTATTTATCAAACAGGGATCCCTAGTTATGTCTAAATGTCACAGGATACAGTCAGACTTTAACGGCCTTGAACAATGGCAGGGAATTTTCAGAAAATAAAATATGAAATATAATGAATTATCCTAATCATCTGTGTGTAGTTCTTGCCCCAGAGAGGAACATCCCGTACATGTTTATAGTGGTTGGGGGAAACCGACAAGCTGGTGACATCCCACTCCCAGTAAAGTTAGAACTGAGTATAGTAAAGACAAAGTTTTTTCACAAATAAAAATAAATGCTTGTATTTTATTTTCTCTAATGGGTGAACGTGTACGCTTTAAATTTGTGGTCTGTTGAGTCGCCTGACAGCACTCCTATATCCAGATCAGAACTGAACAACAGGAGTGACTTGTAGGAAGACACACAGAGGGCAAAGTTCCTCCTTCCACCTGTAGCGATGAACATAGAGGGTAGAGCTGATCCAGCCCTGTGGCGTCCAAAAGTCAGTGAAGCCATGGCCCAAAGACACACAGCACCTGCACTGAACGATAAAGGCTTCACTGCAGGGCCTGATGATAGATGCAGACATGTGGGGAAGCCAGGGTGGAACTGTCCTCCCTTTCCCAGTAATCTGCCCTTCTTTCTGTTCCCTCTGTCTCTCCTGGTAGCTCTGTTATCGTGTCCTGAGTGAGTTGGGATCAGACAGGCGAGAGCTCTCTACTTTTCTGCAGTTTTATTTATTTCATTTCTCTGACTGTCAGGAAGAAGATTGCTACTTTAGAAGCTGTCTGGGCTTTGTTGTTGCTCATGGAAAGTCAAATGGGGGGCGCTTGTGTTAAAAGCATCTTGACCACTTTTGGGGACACAAACAATGAGGCAGGCAGCCACAGCAGACAGTCGAAAATGGTGGTATAAGTGCTGAGGACATGACGCCTCATGGATGGGACAGTGCTGAGTGGAGCATTTAAAAGCGTATTAGCCCGGGGAGGTAAATGGCACTGGGCCTGGGTGATGGTACCCCCTGCTGTGCCTGTCATTTAAACACCTATTTACGAGAGCTTAGTGAAACATAAACACGGCCAAGCAGGCATGAGGGGAACATTTAGAAGAGCTTTGAGACTTAAATGACCCAGAAAGGCTACCACACAGATTAAAAACATGTGAGAAGATTAAGTCCTAGACAGCGACAAATAAAACCCATGCTGAATTACTCCTTTTGTTGTTTAATTGCGTTTGCAAAGACTGTTTTCCAAAGTAACATTCAAAATGATAACATATCATTCTTAGCCTCAGCTCAGACAGTATAACTGCCTCACCTGAGAATACCACCACTTTATATTAAGTGCTTGCCAGCTGCACTCTAAACGTTTGGCAGTGTGAGACAAGAGTGTGGTCCAAGCACTCTGTCATATCTAAAGAAAATGGGTGCAAAGTTGAAAGGCCACTTCTCATAGAGAAAAGACAGTGCAGCAGCGGGATGCAGCTCTGTGCCATTTCATAGACAGCAGTTCATCTCTCCTGTCTGTGGTGTCAGGGCTGTTGTCTACTCCCATTACCCCGCGCCCTGCCTCATACTCCCGTCGGTGTGGGCACTATCTGCAGGAGCGGGCGGCTCAGGGTGGCAGATGCCTGCCGTTACGCGGATGCCCTCCATCAGTTGATGACAGATGTCAGGGCTCGTGTTGGACGGCAACACTTCATCACGCCACTCTGTTGAGCCGCCTCGCCCCACTGCATACAGCAGGCAGGCTGGCAGACGAGCCCCACTGCACCGGGGCCGCTTCTCCTGCCACACCTAGTCATTCACAAACACGCGCAGTCTCAGCTCTGCATCCATCAGTCAGCCGTTATTACATCAGACAGGCGTCATACTGCCAACCAATGGATCACATGCTAATGCACCCAGACGCAACGGGGGGGGGGGGGGGGGGGGCAAGTTTGTCAAAGTTGTGCAAAGTCTTTAAAACGGGCATGCAATTCTAACAATGGGATGACCATCAGTCTGTGTGGTGCTGTGTCTTGTGCTGAAGGGAATGTTGATGGAATCTAGGAAATACATTCAAAGATAAAGATAAAGCAGATAATGTACCATTTGGGCCGGCTGGTAGACTTGACAACAGGAGACATGCCATCTCTGTAGAGGCTCTTGGTCTTAGAAAAGTTGACAATATTGAAGATGACTCTCTGAAAAAACAAACAAAAATTATCATTCATGATTTCTTTCTTTCTGTTTTACACATTTGACAAAAAGCGATATCAAGAATGACGAGTATCATGATGCTCAGACACAGGATGTACAGTGAAAAGATAAGGGTGCTTTAATGTGTGGCAGATGATCCCATGTTGCAGCAGCAAAGTTGGCGATAAAAGTCAGTCGCTCAGAGGAGGGCCAGCCTCTAATCTGGTAGGACATTACGGTCCTCCCTAGAGGGATGCTCCCAAGCCCAAAACATTAAGCCTCTCCTGGAGCGCAGAGAACAGACATGGTGCCTGACTTCCCACCTGCTCTATGCCAAGGACTTTGTGTCAGACTGAAAATATTGCAAAATCCTTCCTCCCACTGTAATCTGTGATCACCATCGGAAGGATGGAAAATGTGTGAACCGAAATGAATAAATATATTTCTTGAAAAAAGTCAAATGAACGGACATAGTAAAACCGTGGTGTAGTAAATGAATCCTATTGATGGAGCGTATCAAATTACCAACTAAGTCCAGGTGGTGGAAGTTAACTGGGTGCTACTGAAATCCTATTACAGACACCCTCCCCTCCTCCCCAGCCCTGTTTTCTCTCCTTTTCTCCTGACCAGCATCAGAGGAACGGGGATTGCGGATTGTGGCAGGCTGATTCAGACTTAGGTAAAATGACATCTAACTGATGTTGAGACTGGCAGCAGGCTCCTGTAGCATGGAGATAAGACCATTGCTGCTGGCATTTCAATTACACTTTACTGCCCTGCACATCTGTTGCGAGAGCTACTTTTCAGCCTTTCCCCCTCAGGCAAATACAGCCCCACTCCGACTCCACTGGCTCCTTTTGACTGCACTGCTCCTACCTTATTCTTCTCCACCCACAACCAATTTAAATTGTCTTCCTTCTAAGCAGTAGCACACTTCATGTTTGTAATCTAGTTGTTGGACCTGGTTAACTCAAAGGAAGCTGTGAAAGGGACAGTCTATAGAGAGCAGGTCAAGCACACTTACAGTAAAAGTCAGAGCAAGAATATGCCATGAGTTAAAAAGATGTTGTTTTTTTGGGTAAAAATTCAACATTTACTGTAAAATGTTCTTAATGCTCTATTGTAACAAGGCCAATGCTCAGGCATAATACCAATAATAATAATAGCAACATGGACATAGTGAAAAAATCTATTTATCGATACGAACTCGACACAAAAAGTAGTACTGAAGCGAGATATGCACTTGAACAGGTAAACAGCTGCATGTTTAAGACACACACAACATCCCCTCCTTCAGCTCCATTCCCACAGCACAGTCAGGAGCCTGCGCCCAAACCTTAGTTTAGTTTAGTTTAGTTTATTTATTTGTTTGAGCAGTTGACCAGTTAACCAAAGGCTTATAAGCGCCCACCCCAAAAATAAAAACAATAACATTACATTTAACATTTGCAGGGTAGCAAATCATAAACAAAGGAACATAGAGCAAAGTAACAACAAATAATGAAGAACAATAAAAAAAAAACAACAGCAAAGTAAAGAAACAACAACAAAAGAATGTGCTACAACTATGTTTGCAGAACATATTTTGTATACTTTCAGGAAGCGACTTTTGTGAGGCTTTGAACATGATTTGAGCCATCTTAAATTCTGTAAGGTCCTCAAATTTCATTATTTTTTATTTAAAAAATAATGGATTTGTGTGTTCACGGTATCCAGCTGAATGGATTATTCTTATTGTCTTTTTCTGAACTTTACACAATGGGTCAAGATTACTTTTATACGCATTTCCCCAGATCTCTACACAATATGTTAAATTGGGGAGGATAAGTGAACAGTATATAGTGTATGGAGCTTTGTTATCAATGATATATTTAAATGTATTCATTAGGGCTGAAATCTTTGCAAATTTAGTTTTAATTTTTATGATGTGGGGTTTCCAGCTGATTTTATGATCGAGTGTTACACCAAGAAATTTATGTTCATACACTCGGGGCGACAGTGGTGCAGATGGTAGAGCGGGTCGTCTCATGATCGGAAGGTCGTGGGTTCGAATCCCGCCTCCTGACCGTGCACATTGTCGTTGTGTCCTTGGGCAAGGCACTTCACCCACATTGCCTCCAGTGTCTGCCTACACTGGTAGCCCCCTAGGAGAGACCAACAGGCCCGGTTTGAACCGTGAGGCCGTCCTTCCGTGGACCCACCACCTGCAGAAGGAGCCATGGGGGGCTGGTGCAATGTGATTTGGGCAGCTCCGGCGGCTGCCCCCACGACCCGGCAACGGACAAGTGGAAGAAAATGGATGGATGGATGGACACTCTTTCAATAGTTTCGTTGCCAATTTTAACTGGTAATACTTTAAGGCTCAATTGTACTAAAACCCTGAATTAAGTTCTAAAACTAAATGCATCCATTGTCAAAATGTAGGCTCTCTCTACCGCTGCTGGACCACGTTGAAAGGAGAAGGCGTTTTGAAGGAAATTTTAGAATTTGCAAATGCTTCTAATGTTAGCTTAGCGACATGTTCATTCCTATGGCTTAGCTTAGTTTAGCCTCTTCTATTAATTTACATGTATCACTTACTATTGGGTATTAAGCCATTTTTCTCTTAGAAATGATACAGTATTACAGCAATTACAGCAAAGTCCACTTTTATGAGCTTTTAAGCTGGTTATGGTGGTTTTCCTGTGTAGTTAGGGCACTTGGAGTGGTTTTATGAGCGATTCACGCATTCTGTGTTCCAGAAATTTCAAACTGGCAAATCTGGTAAATCTAAAACTCTTATATTATATCTTATATATTTCTTTCTTCGAGACAGAAGCCACTCAATGACTAAATGCTCAACTACTACAAGTCCTTCATCCCCACTGCTGTCAGACTGTACAACAAGACTGTAAAGTAACATGTGCAATAACCCCTTGCAAACTACGTCCAATCATCTCTGTATCGATGTCACTTTATCTGTGTCACTTTATCAGAAACAGATCCCATGTCAAATGAAAATCCATTTTAATCCTAATTTGAGTTTTTCCAAAAGTGCTTCATTACATCATGTAACAAATTAATATCGGTTGGAGTTTTTTTTATTCCAGTCTTCTAGATAGCACTGAGACAAATTTGATAACCGCTTTCTGCTTGTTAACAAGATTAGCAGTTACTGGAGGTACTCCAGAAAGTGCAAGTACAGGGTCAGGATGTAACTGTATTCCACAAACATCAGACATCAATTTAAAAAGTCTAGTCCAGTAAGCTGTTATGTTAGGACAGTTCCAAAAACTGTGAGCTGGTGAAGCCTGTTCCTGGCCACACCGATCACAAGCTGTGTTCACCCCATGGCTGATGAGGAAAAGATGGGATCATTGATTTAACAAAACTAGGGATTTGTAGATATATATATTAAAAAAAATCTGCATTAGCAATATGATATTTCTGATGCAGCTGATCAAAAATATGCACATTTTCAATAAACAAATCGGTAGCACTTTACATTATGGCACAGTAATGATGTGGTAATACTTGGGTAATAGCATGGTAACCAAAAGGTCACAACTTGGAAATAACATGTAATTACAAATGATTTCTACCTTATTTCCATGAAATTACATTATATCATGTTGTGTGTATACAACATTTCCAGGAAATTACTATTACACAGAATTACAAGACTACAAGAAGCAAGGTAGTCATGGATAATTACCATGTAATTTCTTTTACATTACACTCTGAGGTCATATTGAACTTATGCATAATTTGTGGGTAATTTCGGTATAATTATTGTATAGGAGTAATAGGGCAAAAGACCAATGTAATTACCAGGGAGATATTTTGTGTAATTACTATTTCTTTTCCCCATACTTAACAGTGGTAGCCAAAGGGACTACTAATTTATGTTTTTACTATTTAATTTATTATTAATTAGAGTATTTCCCATAATTCTAGCTACAAAGTGGTAAACTTATAAACGGCTGTAATTTCTTTGTTATTTCCATGACATTACGCTTGTATTGTGACAGTAGGGTAACAACCACGTTACAACATAAGCTAGTATTTGAAGTTATTTCTATGGAAATACCCTTGTATAACATGTGGTATTTCTGTGTAATTTACAAGAATCAGGGCTGCAAAATTCACTTTATGATGTTTCTGCTTTATTTCTTAGTAATAACCAATATAAAAAGAGAACTGTTTACAAGATTATGGATGCATTACACAATACAAAACTTTAGCAATGCTTTAGTAAGTATTATGGCAGTATGTTTGATGAGAGACTGCAAGATTTTTGACTTTGGGAGAAGTAGTCTTAAAATTGTACACAATCTATTGCTGAAAAGTTGCCCGTTGTGTCCAATTTGGTTTTGAATATCACAATTCCCCCTCATTCTTCTGTTTGATCGAATGTTTACAAATCTTATTAAATTAAATATGCCAAGATTTTCTGCATTTGTGGCATTAAAAACATAGTATTTAGGCATGTAGTCTTTGATTGCACATTTTCCTGATTATTTGAGTGTTCTTGAGAGCTGATCAAGTGAATTTCTCCATTATGAGATCATTAAAGTTCTATCTTACCTTATCTTATTAACCTCTTAACCCCCGCCTTAACCGAACAGTTTGGTATTACCCAAATGAAAGTATCTTGAAAAATGTGTTTAAATAGCGACAAAAGCGAGACAAAGGCGAAAACACAACAACAAAGCCACAAAAGAGCAGCAACAAAGTGACAAAAACAAGATGAAAACGCAACAAAAAACAACAAAACCATGATAAAAAAAGCGATCAAAAAGTGACGAAAATGTGACGAAAACGCATCAAAAAAGCCACAAAGGAGCGGCAAACAAAGCGACTGTTTCTCAAATATAAATACAGTACATGCGCCTGAACTGTGACACTAATGTTACATGTCTCATAAACAACACGATCACTATCAAACTATCCACATAACGCCGTTTTGTTAGAAACCGAGCAGTGTGTGCTCTATTCACCATGAAAAGTTTTCCGCTTGTTTTAGGTTCATGGTGACCGGCGGTGCAGTTGTTTTTTGTTGGTTTGGTGTGTGAGACATTTTACGCCTTGACGCTGTGTTTTGGTGACGTCTTTAGTGACTTTGCTTGAGGGCAGGTCTAAATACATTTCATGGGCTTTGGACAGGAAATAAATGACTTGTTTCTATTTTAAAGTTGTTTTAGGTCAATATTGGCTGTTTTGTCAATATTGTCAATATAGTGTTAAATAAATGTATGTTCTTATTCTTATTTATTTAAAGGGACAATGCATATTAATGAACATATAAATGTAAATATGCCAGAATTAGCCAATGGCTACTTTCCATCTGTAGTCCCTGGCAGATCAAGAAAATACAAAGACCAAAATACAACATTAAAGACAAAAGATCATCACACAGATCATCCACACAATTAAACTTGAGACATAAAACATGAATATAATGGTCAGTGGTTACATGTCTGATTCCCCTTCAGCCAACCTTTAAGTTTAGTTTTAAATACGATGAATGTGGTACAGTCTCTAATGTCTGCTGGGATGCTGTTCCATACCGTGGTCCCTTTCACTGATAGTACCTGTTGACTAAACGCTGTGCGTCTATAAGGAACCACACAGTCGCCTCTGGTGGCGGCTCTGGTCACTACCACTTGTACTGGATATGAACTTAATGAATTCATTCAAGGATGGTGGAGAGAGTCCATGCAGAATCTTATGTGTGTGTTCAAGAAGTATAAATATACGCACATCACCAGGTGGCACGTGCAAGGCTACTACAGTGACATGTGATGACCTGAGGAAGATCCACTTAAAACGTTGGCTGAATAACTGCAGTTTTATTGGAGTAAAGGTGCAGGATTTTTCACTATTCACAAAATGCTATATATTTGAAAGATTTCGTTATAAAACAATAGTTATTTTTATTAACTTCATTCAGTGGTCATAATGTCATGCTCTACTGATGTAAGCCTGTTCAGGTAAGATAGAAGCAAAAGCTTCAGAATTCACCTTGCTTTGAATCAAAGTCTATGCAATTAAGTGGACAAACTACGGAAAACATCATGAACGTCGAACGATATGACGAGGAAGAAAATGATTCTTTGTGAAACTACAAATACGTAGATATATGCGTCTGTTTATGTTGTCACGGTTGACTTTGTACTCATGAAAATACTGTGAGATTCTACGAGTGCAAATCTGAAGTCATTTTTGCATGAAATTGTGCTCACATTCCCATCTGCAAACAGCAGCACTTATCACCAGAGTAAGCACACAGGAATCAGAATGTTTCCCTTTGGTTCAGTCAAACAGAATGAGCCACATACAGCATCATATTGCATTGTTTCATTTGATCGTATGGTGTAATTTCCTAGATCTAAAATGAAACAAATTGTGAGAATAGGTTTACTTTAATAAAGCTCAGTCATTATCTTATCAGTCATTGTTGAAATTAACCCAAAGTGTCAAAGCTGAGGAGCAATGAGAGATTGCCTTTATGGACTTGTAAAGAGTGAAACAAGGAAAAGAGCCTTTTCTTATCATGCTGCCCACAAATAGAACGAAGTACAAATACTCTCCTGTATAAAACCATTAAAATTAGATATGTACAAACACTGTAACTGAAACTGTCAAATCTTCTTGTAACTGTGTTATTGTAACGCTCTGCTATAAAACAGGTCAATGATGAAAAAGAAAGTCTCATTCTCTTATTGGGCCTTCCCTGTATAAATAAATATATGAATATATGAATAAATAAATGAATAAAATCATCTCTGAATAACGGAGAGAAGGTGTCATATTAAACATCACAATAATTTATCTAACGGAGAAATGGATTCATTTCATGAAAACCACTAAGCTGCTGGCTCCAAGCATGATTCGAAATGTTTCATGTGACATTCACAATGACTTATGTCTGACCCCGACCACAAGCCTTCCCCTTTAAACAAACTGTCCCACGTTCTCTGTCCACCCCGATACGGGCTAGAGGCAGCACTGAAATAGCTGTCCTGTGCCGCTTCAGGATAGGATTGCATTTCGGACCAAACACTGTCTTTTGAGCTCCATCGATCCAGGCTGTGGCCCTTCTGGCTTCTTCCAGGAAGACAAGATAAATTATTAAAGAAGCCATTTGGAAAGTGTGGGCTGGAGCCTTTACAAAGTAAACAAACTCTCTGAGGTGAGGAAACGTTGACTTTTGAAAGGTTAGTAAAACTACAAATATATACAAATGTTTACATAATGTGAAAATAAGTTTCTATAATTTATAAAATGATTAATGACTGTTATGAATGCGACACAATATTGGAGGCTCCATGTAGAGTATCCATAGGCATCAGATACAGAAAGCTGATGGCTACTGGCAAAGCTGCCTGTTCTTCTCTTGTTGTCTTTGATCAGCGTGATCATTGACGCTCAGCGGGCCAGCGTCCACAGAACAGAGTCTACCTGACACTGCCAGAGGCTGTACGGCCCACCCAGCGCACTAACGTACTACATGAGAACTGTGGCACATGATTCCTGCAGACAGGACTACCAGCGCACTTCAGGCACCAATGAGTGGCTTTGCGAAGCTAGAATAGTGCTTGAAAGCAGTAAATTGTAACTGCATTATACCCAAATCCCTTTAAGGAAAGTTCAGCAAATAAGGATCTTTTTTCATTTGGCCAGAATTTAAGCCACACCCGAGGGCGGCTTAATGTAAATGCAGCCCATTATGACTCCTGTTAGACCCTCTGACAGTGAGAGAGGTCATGGAAAGGCAGCAAGAGTGACAGGACACTGCAGAGGGACACAGCCACAGGGGGGCGAGTACCTAATAGGAACTTTGCAGACATGTAAGACAGGGGCACACATGCATGTGTGCATAGGTTAATGTGTGTGCGTGTGTGCGTGCGTGCGTGCGTGTGCGTGCCTGCGTGTGCGTCTGTGCGTGCTTGTGATGTGGAGGAGGAGCACATGACCTTGAGTGAGGAGCCAAGCTGAACCTGACAGTCTGTTACATCCTGACAGTGCACCTGACCAGCTGCAGTGTCACAACACCACAATCCCCAAACGCACACTTCCTGTTCCTGTTGTCTTAGACCTTCCTTTGTTTTCTCAGTGACACTTTCAATTCCTCATGACCACTGTCATGCTCATGGTGCTACTGGAACAAAAGCAGGAGTATTGTATTACTTTCAAAACTATACAGGTGCATCACGTAGTCGCCATTTTTGTACAGAAGTTGATCCTAGAAACCCATTTTGAATAAATAAATGAAGAACTTTATTGTCATTATACAATTGTACAACTAAATTGCATAGATGAGATGTTGGGATAGTCCTGAGCCGCTGCGACTCTGCGGCCCACCACTGTGGGCCAACCTGACCAGCATGTTTCTGTAGGTAGAGGAAACTGGACTACCCAGAGGAACTTACACAGACACAGGGAGAATACACAAACTCCAAGTTCCAAACAATCAGGTCTCACAGCTTGACATCCTTCATGATGTCAAAAATGGACTCCTGATGAAGCTACCAGCTTATAAGACTGTGGTGCTTCCAACTACCACACTTGTGCATATGGCTTAGCTGCGAGTCTTGCTCAGGTACCTCTCCATTTGCCCCTTTTTTGTTTCCTGTAGCATGATATTCTAAATTTTACATCAAGCACTTTTATCAATCAATCAAGCAATAAAATTAGCAACACCGTGACAATGGGAAAGCACTTTGTATGCTACTACTTTCTTGAAACAAAAAAATATATATTTTGAAAAAGAAAGCATTCACTAGCTTTGAGAACGTTTTGAGACACGGCTGTGATTGGCTAAAATGGTGTGCATATAGATCCAATCAGGAGCAAATACATCCCTCTAAAACTCCATCTTCCTCATGAATGATATCAACTGGTGCCTTTCCAGACTCTGATTGCAGTGCTAATTCTTTAGTTATTTCAATCCAGCTTTGCAGTGTCGGATGACACAATTGAGTAATGGTCAAAAGTTAATACTTATTATTGTCCAATCATTTACATTAGCACTACTTTAACTTGGCCATTGTCTATAGCTTTGGGTGAAAGCAATGACCATAATCTTTTAGTGGTCAAGCACACCAACACCTGACACATGTGTGCACATATACACAAGCAGGCACAATCGCCATCATTAACCTTTTGGGCTGTGAATATTTTACGGCTCAAACAATAAACCTAGCTACAGATAAACATTAGCAGAGGAAGTCTTTCACTGGCTTCATTTAATTACCAGACGGCACAGTGGAGAAGCACAGCAGTGGCCATAATAAGATCACACATCCATGTTGTGATTTGATAAAGACTGGCCTTTGTGTGTGTTTCTTGTGCTATCTGGAGTCGATATGGGAGCTGTACGCTTCATGCTCAGCCGGACACAGATTGTCAGATATGTAGGGACAGTGTCTGTTTAATTGACAGGGTCTTTGGACAGCTCCGAGGCAATAAGACCATATATATTCTCCAAGCACACAGTTCCATTTTATTACCGACCTGTCCCCCTGAACCGCTACTACTATAAATCCTGTAAAAAGCATAGAAGGTAACCCCTCAGATCCACTTGACACTAAATATTATAGTATGGCTTGTTCGCCTTTTATTCATTCTGATTTATTCTTTATTACATTTTTCCTGGTCAAAGAGGTTAGCTGTGGATATGTTGATATGATTGT
The DNA here is from genome assembly GCA_007210695.1 of Neogobius melanostomus. Classification (NCBI taxonomy): domain Eukaryota; kingdom Metazoa; phylum Chordata; class Actinopteri; order Gobiiformes; family Gobiidae; genus Neogobius; species Neogobius melanostomus. The sequence continues at coordinate 703,703 of VHKM01000113.1, read as the reverse complement.
GTTCTGCACCATATCCAAGTGTAAAATTATCTATATTGCGACAAAAGTCTCTTTCTTCAGGCTTTGAGCTCAAAACACAAAGATAATGCAGTTTTTCATATCTCTGCAGAGTCAGACACAGAAAAAATGCATCCAAACAATAAAAAAAAAACCTTGCAGGACAATATTGTAACTAAAACATTCAAAATATCAGTATCTACAACCTTTCCTTAGTGTTCTGAGCATCTGTGAGGATAAATGCAGTACTGAAATAATATTAAAATAATTGCTTTTTACTGCAGACTTGTGAAAGATGCTGTTGTGAACATGTGGTGACTGTTTATGTGTGGATTTGCCTGTCCACATAAACAGGATGATTGGGCAAATTCAAGTTTGTTACTAAATACTGTACCTGTCTGGTTCTAACTTTAAGATGCATAAAAACGTTGGTGGTCTTGATTCCACTTTTTGTACTGCATTGAGTTGCCTTGGGTACGAAATGCGCGGTATAAATAAAGTTGCCTTGCCTTGCCTTACTGACAGCAGAAGAAAAAATATGTTTTGGTTCAGCCAACGTTCTCTTTAACATGAATTGCATGTGTTAGGAGAATGGGAGATAAGTAATAGCAAAGCATGCCCACCTAAGCCCATGTACAAGGTAAACGCTTGTTGCCTTTATCAGCAACTACTACTGTATGTGCATCAGTATATTGAGCCTGCCAGTCCATTCTCGCAGTTTAATGGAGCTAAACAGTCCCACCCCTATAAAACCTGCCTGAAGAAAATTTCACACTTTCCATTTGACTTTAGTTAATTTGTTAAAAGGCTCGTCAATGTCTAATTATCTCTGAGGAAGCTAACTACAGAGTATATTATTTCAAATGAAATACCAGAAAATACAGTGAAACACATTTTGATATATAAAGTGTTAGGTTAAAGTGGGCACTGCATTAGCCCTAAATGCAGAATAGAGGGAAATACAGGTGATGTCACAGAAACCAAAAAGCTAAATCTAAATGAGAACTAGATTGTTTAAAGGGGGGGTATTATGCTTTTTCCAATCACATAGCACCAGTCTATAGCATACTACAATGATGACGTAACCTTCTGTTGGTCTGTATATGCAGTAAATTAAAATAACTGCCTTGAATAAAATTGCTCTCTCAAAATGGCTGTACTGAACGTCTTGAAATAGGCCTCTGTCTCTTTAAGAAGCTTTCCGACACGCCCCCTTCAGCACACTGCTGTGGCATCTAAACAACACTACTGTGCGGGGAGGGGGCTCTGCTGAGCTGAGGAGCAGTGGTTGGTGGCTTGGCTGGTGACGAAAGGTCCAGAGGCGTCTCCAGGAGGTGGGGGCGTTCCTAGGAGGACTGAGGCATATCTACACCTAAAATGGCTGCCGTCTAAGTTTTTACTGATTACTCAAAAATATGTGAATGAGCCAAGGCAACACTCCAGGCATGTGTTTAATGAGGGAATGACATAATAACATGATATAAAGCTTGAAAAAGTCGATTTTACATAATACCCCCCTTTAAAAAGACGCTCAGTTCGGAATGACTATAAAAAGGGCATACAATCTGTAATACGCACTTTTGTCTGTCAGGAAACAGGCACAATGTTAGGTCATAACTATGGTCTGTGTAACTTGCCTAAAACCCCAGATGCTGTGAAACCTTTGACCAAGATCGCTATCCCACGCTCCTCTCCCCTTTTGTATCTTCTATATGAGTCTGTCACCTCCATCCTTCTACGCTCCATCATTTCTTTAACCCACGGAAGAGTTAATTTGCTCATTCTGCAGGCAGCATCTCTTTCTATTTATCTTTGCTCCTGTGTGTTTTTTTCCCTCTCTCTCCATCGCTAGCTGAGGCTGGGCTGTGCTGTCAGGCCCTTCCAGAGGAGTAGGGTTGTCACGAGTGATGGATGACTATCAACCTTCTGCTGTCTTCCACTGCGCTCCTGGGAGATTTACAGGCTCGCTGACTACCAGGCATGAAAACCAATCTCTGCTTCTCATTCTCTCCTCTTTCTGCAGCGTCCACACCCGATCTGCTCCTCTCCTTCCTCTGTCCATGCGTCTCCTGTTTCAACACATCTACAGTCGCCAGAAGACGCTTTCATAATGAAGAGATGGCTATGGGGCAGATCTGAAGTGACTTGGACAGAAGCAATTGTAAAATACGGCGGAACGGGATAATGTCAGTATTATTCCTAGTCTTTGAAGAAGGAATTTTAAGACCAAAAGTTTTCCATTTTCCAAGAAAGATCTGAGACTCACTAATTGGCCCTTTTTGTACAGTATGGTCGCCATTGTGTACCGTTTACCCATCTTTTTACGCCTTTTTGAAATCGTTGTCCAAACACACTCTCATTCATCGTGACCTATTTTACATATTTTTTTGGTGGTAAGTGAAACCGACGCACCGGGAGTAAACCTACACAGGCATGGGGAGAACATGCAACTCAAACAAAGTCCCTGACCCAGGGATCGATTGATCATCTGAGAGGTACAACACTGTGTCTCCATTTAATTTAAATATAATTTTTCTAAATGTATTATCTTCAGTTGTGGAAAGGTTAATGTGCTTTATTTGATATTATACAACAACTGTACTAATGAAATTTGCTGCGCCCGGGGACCCATCTCCAGATGTGGAGCCATGTGCATGTTTTGGAAGACATCACCATATTCTACATAACAACAGGTATTTATAACACTGGAGATGGTGGTGAGCAAAAGCCGAATTAAAGTCGTAATTAGTTTATTATGGCATTTATTTTAGCAATGATTTAGTCATATTGGGTTAATGCGATTTAATGCTTTCATTATTAGTCTGGCTCACACTAATTAATGGTATGTTCTAGTCAAAACCCTGAAATAAAATGGAAATGCAACGCTGCTTTAAATAAAACAATGAGAATGTGAGAGAAAATACTAATATAATTATTTGACCAAACTCCACAAGACTGAAGATGTAGTCAGAGTCTTTCACTTATCATGGTTTGATCTCTGTGAGCCTTTACTGATCTAATGACACGCGGCTTTGGCCCAAGGTCAGTTACAATACATTTATTCACTTACATTTATGAATTGTGACCCAAAGACCTGCCTCGATAAAGGCATCATCTCCAAGAATCCCCCAATATTGGGTCTTCTATTTTCACAACATTCTCTGAAACCTGCCTTCCAGACACGTTTCAGTCTAGGTTGAGGAAACCCTTATTTGCATTAATTTGCAAATTCTACTAAGGAACCATGCTGGCTAGTGGAATAAATATGCGTTTTAATATGCACACAGTGCTGACATGGCTCTTCAAAAAGAAGGTAATAGACGTAAATGACATGTAAATGTTATTTAGATTGCTATCTAACTGTATGCAAAGCACCGCTGTGTCTAGCCTTATCAAATATTTGAATTAGGAAAAGGGAGACGGACTGTACCTGTGTGAAGGTGTTCTATAATCTCTGATTCGTCTGTCAGCACATTGCATAGGGTGTCTATTATATATTACATGCATATCAAGTATACAGCCTATCTCATTAGAATATATATCTCAGGAAAACAGTTCAAGGAGAATCATAACTAAGTGTTTTACATCAGTGACATTTTATACATGTGATTTAAATTATCCGAAACAGCACTAAACAAGCCTTGTGACTAGGTGAGTGTTTACACATAAAAAATCAATTAATAGAAGTAAAAGAAGCTGCCCATTTAGAGGCACAATTGTCAGGACACATAAGTCATGGTCAAGTCAAGTTTGTTTGAATAGACAAGATTTCTTGTAGGACTCCTGTCTGCCTATGGTCAACAGTAGCTTTGCTCTTACTAATCTTTAGCTACCTATGAATTTGTGAAGACAGGACAAAAGATCTTGAAATTACAGTTTACATAATATTATTGTTGATGAGCAAAATTTCAGCTACAGAGTGCAGTGTTAGAGTGGGTCAGAGGCTATCATTTGCCACCAGCCAGCACAGTTTCTCGCCTTCACAACTGCAACAGCAAGCTTCTGAGTAAATATGTTATTTTGTTTTCTCACACTATCTGAATTAATTACACAAATATGCCTGCACACCACACTAGTGCCAGGAGCCGGCGGGCGAAAAATGAGTCATTTTAAATGAATAATAGATTCAAGTCCTCTGGGAGTGTCTGATTCATACAAGTGTAAGTGCTTCGATGTGACAGGAAATATGTGGCCCACCTCAGTCTGCATCTGTCTATCTGAGGAGCACACATGCAGATGTTTGCAAGAGGAGAGGAGGACTATATACTAAAATCATAAATAAACAGGAGCGCTGGGGGTTTCCTGTCTGGGTAACTGCTGCCATTTGACCCCAGGCGGTCCACCGAGGCTACCAATGATAGATCTGCCCTTCTCTGTCCTACAGCTGTTCACACATCAACAGCACAGGCTCCAATTAAAATGGTGAAGTGGCGGCATCTTTATCGCTGCTGACACTCCAGAGGCCTATGTGTCACTTCGGGCCTGGATGAGCTGATGAAGGAGACTCGGTGAGGAGACAGGAGTGAGGGAGGTTAATGAGAGTCCACTACTACTGCTGCCACAAGCCGCCACATAACACACTCACTCATTTGAAGCGGGCGAAAAACGCAAAACAAAAACCTATGTCAAAAGGGGACCAGAAGAGACGTGATGTACAGACACTATACACGTGTGTGCTACGTGTGTGTGTGTGTTACATATGTGTGCTGAGGGATGGCTCATCTCTGACAGGCCGCTGCATCAGCACTAACAGTGGTCAAAGGTTACAGTGTTGAGGATGAGGAGGTGTGTGAGGGCGCGGACCGCACTGCCCTGCAGGGTGCACACCCTATGAGGAGGAGGATGGAAGACAGGAATATCAATCACATTCTTTATGACAACACTGTGGATCGCTCCTAAATTACAGTATTGTTCTGTGCGGCACAATAAGGGCTTCAGCCGGCTGCACATATGCTGGGCACTTTCTTGACCTTGTCGGCATTTAACTTCCAGCTCTGACAATTTGCTAAATGTCTCCCCTGACTCTTAATTGCGTTTCATATACTGTTCAATCTAGTATTCATAATATCTTGAAAAAGCTTAAGTAGTATAAAAGCATTCAGAGTCTAGTTATATCAATATGTGAATGGTTGCATGGAAGAAAGAGGATGGGGGTTGTTGCCAAATCAGAAAGGCTAATATCAGGAGTGGACACTGTAAAACATCAAGGGGGTATTTTTCCAAAACAAGTAGCACGCCCAAAAGTACATCAGCAGCAGAGTATGTAGTTTTTGGTACCTCAACCTCTCTAAAATAAGCTCAATAGTTTAAAAGGTTTTATCATGTTGGGCAGTAAAACGTTCCCTCAGATCAATAACAAAGTGTGTCCCAGGTACAGTAGAATTGCATTTTTAGTTACAATCTACATGTTTCATAACTTTACAACAGGAAGGCCAGGATACATGATAGTGTCTTGATGAAGGTAACGAAGGGCTACACTGCAACCAAGGAAAGAAAAAATCTATATCAAATCCCAGTTTCCTTTAAGTTAAATACTTTTTACAGCCCTAACGATGTGCTATTTTACTGAGAAGACAATGACAACTTATGTGTAGTTGATACAGTTTTTGGTACAGAGGCCCAGGTGGTAGAGCAGGTCGTCTCATGATTGGAAGGTCAGGGTTTCGAATCGCAGCTCCTGCACGTGCACACTGTCATTGCGTCCTTGAGCAAGGCACTTCACCCACCTCAGTGTCTGTGTACATTGGTGTGTGAATGAGAGCGTGAATGGGTGAAGGTTCCTTGCTGTAAAGCCCTTTGGGCCTGATGAAGGTAGAAAAGCGTTATACAAGTTGAGACCATTTACCATTTAAGTACCAGAGCTGCAAAATTTTAGAAAAATTGCCCAATTGTTTTCTGCAATCGCGATTTGATTTGTAATTTATGCTTTAAAAGCTAGATTAAGTTCACAGTGTGAGGAGCATTTGCATTTGATAAATATTATCTGCAAAACTAATGCATTTCAGAACCTCTGAAATGCATGTAGATAATGTAGATAAACTAAACTACAGGGTTTGCAGGTTTATATAATCTGTGACTATTTGGATGAAATATAGATTGTTCTACAAATATATATTTAAATAGTGCTGTCCAAAATGTTGCGTTATTAATGCGTTAACACAAATCAGTTTTAACGGCATACATTTATCGAACGATTAGTCTCAATTTGCCGAAACACATTAAAAAGACACCGCATGAGCCGCTCTGCTGCTGGCTGTCACTCAACGGGAGCACGTCACGTGAACGCGAGTTTATAGGAGAAATAGCACAGGTGATGACACCTTTGAAAATGCTTATGGACTTATCAGGAAACTATCCATCCTCATGGACAATTCTTTTTGTAAAACAAAACAAAATGAAGTTTGGAACTACAGTGGAGCAGCCTTTACCTGACGCTACGAAGCTGCTCTCCTCAGGTTAGTAAGAAGCTGTAGCCTTGTTATTTTAGCTCTGAATTTCTTCTTGCTACTGCATTACTTTCATCACATGTGCCTGTAACATATGTGCTTTTTCATTGCTGTTGTTGTGCTCGCATTTGGAGCAGAAGCGCTGTAGGCTCTTTTCAACTCTTTTCTCTAAACTCGAGAAAACAAAACATGCTAATGATATGTTGCCCATAAAAGTGGACATTCAACAAAACAATTTGCTGCTTTGAGTGGCATTTATGGATAAGAATGAACTTTATGTCGTAAGACAACAATGTAAGGAAAAAATACATAAAAATAAGTGCGTTTTCTAACCCGACCCGCCCACACCCCAAGTTTGCTGTAAAATGTATATTTGAGGATCCAGATAAGCGTATTAGAGTATTCAAATTATAATTCAAGAGACATTAAGAATAGATAAAAATGTGTGATTAATTGCGAGTTACCAACGCAATTAATATTTTTTTCGATTGACAGCACTCATTTAAAACCTTTAAAATTTGGTCCCGTCATTTTGATTGAATGGCAAGATTTCTTGACCAAGCATGTAATTTGATTTGAATACTCTGCCTATAAACTTGACGGCACAGCAAAATGTTATATACGTACGGTGCATTTGCTCTTTCCCCATGTACCCTTTTACTTCTTTGTGATTGAATGGCTGTAAAAAAGCAATCTTGTGTCTTTGGCTCTTGAACATGCGTGAGTAAACACACAACTCACACACGGCTATTAAAACACCGCGGCTTTTGATTTCACCTGCCAAACGCTACAGCTCCATTTCTGTGTCTGCATAGGACTGAGGCGACAAAATGGACAGCACTGCAGAGGCTACAGAGAAGAGGGAAATAAAACAACAGTTTGACACATGAATAATAGCTTTAGCTGCTAATGGTTAGGAGCAACCGCCCAGTGGCCATTTCTCCAACGGAATGTATCATTTTCAGGCACAGATGGGGGAAATGGAAAAGAGAGAGAGAGACAAGAAAGTGTCCAATATCCATCGAATGCATGATGGAATTAAAGCGCAGGGTAACCTTTGGAACAAAAAGTGATAGTTTTCCCCCAGTTGAGTGATTACAGTCTGATAAGCATGGAAAACACCACACCCATCATCGACTGGCAGCAAAACAGATCAATACCGCTCCGGCAGCGGGCCCACATACACAAGCAGAGGAATAATAAGGCACGTCGCATATCTGTGGAAATTAGGTGTCACCAAACGAATCACAATTAATTATCACAGCTTTGGTTAAATAACAGTGTGAGATGGTGGATTAAAGACAGTGGGTAAGATTGTAGTCAAGAGAAATCAGGGAAACATTTCAACTTCTGTAAATTCCTCCACTGACGTAGTCCTCAGTCATAGTTTCAGCCCTGCGTTGGTTGTGAACAAGCTGGTGTTGGGTGAATAAGTGAAATTCAAAACCTCAGATAGTGAGCAGACAAAAAGTATTATATTAAAAATAATAAACAACGGACATACGGCGTGGCTGGAATTTCCAATGTGTTTTAGTAGTTTACTGAACCCCCTTCCTCTCTCACAAACCACATGGTATTTGTGGTTTTATCAATCAAACAAGGGGTTGAGTGCCTGTTGTGTAAAACCAATGAAGACAGTGCTCACAACCCAACTCAACATTTGAGTTGGGTTGTGGCAAGTTTGGCCCCACAGAAGTCGTGTTTCAAGTGAGACTGTACGGGACACTCAGTCAAGCTCTAAATCCTGGAGAATTGGTGTAAGTCACCCAGTTCACCTCTAAAGCTCGGTCCGGAATGGGATCGGGAGTGGCAGGGCGCGGGTGTCACCTCTGAGCCCCAGGAAGAAAAGGTGGTCTGAAAAGAGTGGCGGCCAAATGGACCTCAGCTTGATTAAATGGTCAGTGAGTCGGAAAGCAGCTCTGATGTGATCTGTGACCTCTCACTGCCCTGGAAAAAAATCTTTTTAGAAGAAATGATTAAATGAAAGCACCTTCAAAAGGAGCCTAGAGGGACTGTGGCCAAAGCAGATGGACCGCTGGGAGGTTTCAAGGTCCCTACTTAGCACCAAACACTAAAGGAGGGAATAAGGTGTGGAGATGGAGGTTCCAAGATCATAACCATACTGAGCGACAAGGAGCATGTGGCTCTGGATAACTTTATAATGTTGTCTCAAGTTGGCAAGAAAAAAGTAAAACAAACAAATAATTAGGTACATTTCCATGCTCCTTCAAGTAAAGCTTTGGGAATATTAACTTGGAGAGCAATTAGTTGCCACTAATTTGATGAACGCACAAGCAGCAATGACATTATTGTGTCCTGTCCCTTATAAACAGTATAAAACAGCACAACGTGATGGAAGACAAGCACTTAGCAAGTGTAACATACAGTATTAGGCGTGCAATGAGCACTGCAGGGTGTTCAGAATATCCCACTGCAGTATAGACAATGGCCTATCAAAGTTTACAGTACTCCAAGGGAAGGAAATGAAGAAGATGGGAAAAGTGGACTGAAAGTGAAACAGTTTATCCTTAATTAGTTCCACATGCAGCATTTTATACTACAGTATGTAAAAGAGTACTCATTTCATATATACGCAGGAGTATCTTTTGTGCTTAATTACTGTTTTTCAATTTTTCTAAGATTACTATTTGTGCTGTGACAATGCAATTTCCCTTCTGGATCAATAAAGTGTGTCTAAGTCTAAGCAATAACAATGTGAAAGTTATTTTGCTTTGCTCTTTCTTTAGCAGCAGTCTCATTCTCTTGCCTTGATTCTACACTGTGCAACCAAACCCAGAGAAGGATATTTCCATTATGCACCGACATTCATTTACTAATCTCACTCCGGTAAAAATCTCATTCCGCAAATGTTGTTACGGAGCTTAAGACAGTTCATATTTATATTTAAGCCGTAAGAGGAATGCCGAGGCAACGCATAAAAATACAATTATAGCATACAACAGTAGAATTTGCCACCAACTCTTTGTTATGGTGCTCAGACATGACATTAGAATCAAAAGCAACGCAAAGCTGTTCTCCTACATTGCCACATCTTATTGTAGGGAGACAATTCAGCCACACTGACCACAATCGAGTGCAGAGCTAGTGTAGAATAATGAAAGGCATGCAGCTAATTTGGTTTCTTGGAAACAAATAGATAGCAAACATTTAGAAATCATTTTATACACATCATTTTGTATAGAGTTTTGTACATGATATGATGGTGTGTGTTTTGAGATTATGATAGGAAATAGCAATATCTGCTTGTAAATGAGTAGTTTCAGGAACACTTTTGGACTGATCGATTTGGGGAACTGGCCAAAACAGTTGGAGGAACACTCTCATTAAACACCATTATATCATTGTTTTTGCCGGATCCTCCAAAATGATTCCTATATTCTTTACCCTGAAAAACTGAAAGGTGGGGGAACTGCATCTGCTAACGTTCCAAGTTCATTTTGTCTTCTTCAGTAATATCTATTTACTGAATCAGCTATCTTTGCTTAAAACAAAAGGGGCTGTTAGCATTCACCTAACAGTTTAAGCGTTGAACTGCTGTCAGAAGTGTCATCCGACTGCTGTGACGAGTCATCAGCTGATGTCCCAGAACGTAGCTGGCGTTGATCATAATAATGTGATCACATCACAGCACTTGGATGACACTTCTGATGAAGGTAGCAGTGGAAAGATGAAACATGTGAAGGTGTACAGGATTGATACATGTTGCCTTAAGAAAAGAAAGCTAAAAACAGACCAGCTAACTTTGTGATTACAATAAGGTTAAATGAAGAAGCAAACACATAATATCAAGTCTGTATCTATCAATCTGAATAAAACAGTTGTGTAACTACTGTAACTAAACCTGAATCATGTCTAGATTAAAACACACGTCTAAAGAACAGCATTTTTCCTGCAAACTGCAGCTTTTTGATGGAAGAATTAAGGGAACAAGTGCACCAAAGTGTCTTAAGTGTTTTGTCTGTGAAGGATTATCCCTAGGAATTCTCAGCTCTGGCCATAATCCATCCTTATCACTTGTCACGTTCAAAGAGGTAGAAATTGGAATGGACTGTAGGACGAGGCTGGATAAATGGAGAGTTTTACGACCAAAAAGAGGTGTTGTGGAGACAAAGTGTTACACAGTGAGTTTGAAGTGTCTGCGTGAGCTGTCAGCATCAGTCAGTACTTCTCAGAATGTGTTGCAGGTCCTTTTCTCTTAGCCTTTATTTATACAGAGACACCAAACAAGTCACAAAATGCGATATTATGAAAGAAATGCATGACAAAGGCATGACGCGCTTAGGGGAACCCTTACCTTGCATGTACTAAAATACAAAATAATTATTACAATAAGGAATAGTGTATTAATTAAGAAATTACAACATAATATTACTTTAATCTTCTTAGAGCAACCAGTGAGACATCAATATTATTCATTTATCAAATAAGGATTCTGCAAATCAGATATTAACTTGTTTAGAGTAAAGATGACAGTAGCACACATATAAGGCAAAAGCCAGATGCACAGATGCAGAAGGGGGTATAATGTCGCAATGTAGAACGGCAGGTATCTGTCAGACTGATGAGTGTGGGTGAGGAATCAAGGTGACTTTGACAGAGGAGCAGGAGAGGGCTGACACAAGCAGAGACGGGCTTAAGAAGACCACATAGGCCCCTTGCTAACCTGCTCCTGTATGCGCCAGTCCTTCAGCCTTGCTCTGTGTTTGTCTGCTGGAGCTGCACTGGAGCCTGTTCTGGGCCAGCTAGCAGCCAGATATCATTATCTCCTTGACTCAGGGCACAGTAATCTGCCTGCTGCTCCTGCTTTATTGAGTTGGATAAATATAATATGTGACTCACAGCTATTATCTACTACAGAACAGCCCTATTTATCCTGCAGGCAGAGGCCTTGGCCCATTACAACAGGCTTTTCTCTTTCAGGGAACCTCACTCAGCTGACATTCATAGGCATTTAACTACAGGAATTAACAAAGCAAATTGAGTGTTAGCATTGCTGTGAATACAATTTGAAAAAGAAACACTTTTCCTTTCAAATGCATTTTATTTTACCTGATTTGGTCTATTTTTTCACCCCAAAGATGGCGGCTTGCCTTCTGTCACAACAGAGAGGAGCGCGGACTGCCGAGGAGAACAGAGAGGTGCAGGAGGCACTGGTCTAACTGTCTGTGTCTCTCTAAGGGGGTGACAGGTAAAGAAATAGATCAGTGGTCCATGACAGCTCAGCGTGGCTCTATGCTATCACACAGTATGGCGTCTCTGGAATGAGCTCCCCGGTGCTGGCCACGGACAGCCCAGCCTGCTTAACCACAAACCCACTGTTCTCCTCTGACACCTCCACATATGTGCGATCATGCTCTGTCCTTGACTGCTGTTAAAGTTAATGAGAGAGATATTACTTGGCAGCTTAACCACAGGATGAGGAGAGGCGTTTGAGTCAAAGATGTTTGTGGGGTGAGTGAAGGACTTCTATCCCAATTTATGGGGTAAGAGTCTCCAATGTCCATGAACTAGGACAAAAGGGTCAGGAGAATGGCTTTAGTGAATGAATAATTGTTCTACATGGGGATTAACATAGAGACAAGCGGCCATAGGCTTGATTTAGCTTGCGGTGGTCCATGTCAATGCCTCATGTAGATGAAACTACACATCCTATGTTCTTAATAGTTCTCTATTTTCAGGTATTCTTTCCAGGATGGTGTCCTTGTCTTGTCTCCTCCGTCCTCTAGAGTCTCCTCGTATGTGTCCCCTCAGCGGTACTCTTACTATGTCCTCTACTGTCCCTATGTATGTCTTATCTTATCCCACAGGCTGCTGCTGACACAAAGTCACCTACAGTAGCCACCACTAGAGACATGCTACTGTATGTAATATGTACAGATATAGCAATGCACTAGATACGTGTTCATGCAAGGAACACAAGGAGGGAATTTAGATGTGGATTTCTGATTGTGAGAGGGTCACCTCAAGAGTTGAACCCACAACTCCCCATGCACCAATATTAAATCACAAAGTGTAGCATAAGCAAATCTGGTGTGCGTCGACATGGGACTCCATAATGCCTCTTTTAGCCCCTCTTTATTACGAGACTGTTCTCTAAATGGGCTCTTTTCAAAATAAAGCGGCAAACATATTGGCTTATAAGTCCCACAGTGCCCTTCACCTTCAATATAACCGCCGCACCAGGACTAAAACTAATTGACTAATAAGGTTTACTAGGCTGATTTTGGCATTCTTAAGTTTGGCCTCTGCACCAGAAGTAAAAGTCAAACGAAAGAGAGAAAGAGGAGGAGATTGTGTTGGGAGAAAAGACAGTGTCTCCTTTTAAAGTGTCCCCACTGTCAGTGCAATGCATTACAGGGACACAAAGCAAGCCATTACTGCTTAGCATTTGTTGAATCTTCGAGTGCCCAAATAGTGACAGGTCTATTTCTCTAGCGTTAGTGAGAGAGGCACGCCGAGCGGAGGACACCTAATTACCCAGTATTGTGAAGCACAATAAAACTCTTGATAAGCCTGGCGACAGAGAAGCGGCATGTGGAGCTTGTGCACAAGAGCCGTACTATGGGGAAGCCAGAGGAAGATTTCGGGCCTGTATGTTTTGGGAGGGATAGACCAAGGTGAGGCCTATGGAGGACCGTGGCTGCCAAAACAACAACATTTACTGTAATAAGTGCATTTATCTATATATTTATTTATGTATTTATTTTTGTATTTATTTATTCATTTCGGTATTTATTTCTGCATTTCTCACATTGTATGCAAATCTTGGGGTGGGTCGGTATGCCGCTGCTGTAAGGTCATTGGTTAATCTTTCTCCTTGTCCAGCATAGACATTACCAAACATAGGCTCTGCTTCAGTTTATTGAGATCACTGTGTTCTAACTATAGCCATGTCAGAGCGCGAAAGAAAACACTCAAGCATTTTTCCATGTGCAACAATTGCATTGTAAGGTTCTTTTTTATAAACAGTATTATAAGCAGTAGTATACTAAAACAAACAAAAATAAGTAAATTATCCTTTAAATTAGCCTCCATTTTGGAGTGGTAAACGATTGCACTTCGGACCTCAAGCATCTAGTTGTGGGCTTTATTTTTGTATTTATATATTTATTGTTTTGGCAGCCACGGTCCTCCACAGAGGCCAAGGGGACAGTTTAATATGAATCTATGGTTAGACAAAATTCTACTACAAAGTATCTTGTTTGTGCACTCACCCATTCACTATCTCACACCTGTGTACGCAGACAATCCACTCTACATTCTACCACTATTACCTCCAAGGCCCCATATACTTACAGTGCCATTCATGATACTCAAAGGCGCTTCACTGTGAGGGTAAAGAACAAACATTCAGCAAACAAAAGAAGCTAAAACAAACTTAAGTAAACCTGACCTGAAACCAACAGTGAAGCAAAGTCTGCCAGTCTGTCTCTTGCTCCAATGATGGAGGGTCTTCTCCAGTGGCTCGGCCTGTCTCCGTGCAGTGGCAGAGTGGACCTGATGACTAATGTGCTTCACTGAGGAAAAAGTAATGATTTTCCCGGCTGAGGTTAATGGATATGTTAACACACAGAAATGATTTGTTTAACGGGGAAATGACCGCAATCTATATTTGGTCATCTCCGTAGCACCAGGCCCGAATCCAATACATGGTCTAAATGGCTCGCACACACACACTTGCACACACTCAATTTGTGTCTCGCCCATTGGCACCTTTTCATCGGTGTAAAACTCTGTATTTATTTATTTATATATTCACGTAAACATGTATTTATTTTTCAATGGATTTTGGCCTCTACTCTAGGCTGTATTCACTTGGACAGCATGGGGAGGAAGGGGCTGAAGAGCAGGAAGAGACACTATGGGAGCTTGCCCCAACACTGAGCAGCAGACTAGGCAATCAGCGGGTATGTATTTATTATTTGTTCATTTTTACCCGAAGAAGATATCTATTATTTACTGACCACCTTAACTTATGAGTGCTGTTGACCACCTGTGTCTACTGTAAAATTGTACAATAATCTTAGCCCTGTACATTTTAGATTGATATACTGAAATCATTGTATTCTTATAAATGGTCATTTATGTAAGCAAGAAAATGCTATAAATTTTAGCATCTTGAACTGAGAAGCAAAAAGCTCATTACAGTTTGAAAAAAAGACTGTATTTATAGGTCGATTAGTGACGAACACATAATAGACTACAGATGCCATAGACATTTTGAATATTATAAAAAAGCTAAAGTCAGTTCTGAAAATAGGGCACAGACTCAAACAGCAGCCGCCTTTAAGTTGCCACAGGGGGAGCTATTGATGTTCCAGTCTCATCCAACACTTGATGTCTGAGAGAGAGAGAGGCAGAGCCGTCAGGAAGCCATTATAGACTCTGTATTCAGATTTATTAGGCAAAGGGAATTTGGCAAAACAGTAATATACACTTGTGCAGCTGTCACTCACTCGCACTAATCAAGATGTGGAGTGGAGTGTGATGCACACAGCAATCTGTCACAATGCTATTAGGATGAAAGATCAAATAAAATGATTGTCTGGGATTGTCACAGTGGCTTTCACGTGAAGGGGACAGGAAGCACACATTGAATTGACAAAATAACATGGAAAAAGTCCTCTACTGAACAATAAAGTGAGACAAGGTAAATTTTACTTTATCTTCTCACATACCAATGCAAAGAATCAGATTTAAAAAATAGTTGAACTGATTGAAAAGATTGTTGAAAAGAGAGCAAAACATTTTTAAAAATGGATTAAACGTCAAAACGCTGTTTATAATTTAACTTTTTCCTGTTTCAATTGTAAATACTCAAACCCTTCCAGACCGACTGTTGGGTGTGCGCAGCTCCTGATGCTGTGGAGCCTTGTGTTCTGTACTGAACCTCACTCTTCACACCTTTCAACCCACTCTCTGCCTTCTGTGATAAAGGCCTAAGCCCATGATGCTAACTGACAGACAGCTAACACAGCACAAGCGTATGTGCATGCTTTCAGGTGGAGGGGGTACCTGAGGGCACGCACAACAACCGGCGGAGCAGGCCGGGCTGACCAGACATCTGCTGCTTGTGTCAAAGATAAGTGAGTTTGACAAAGCTTTAGATTGAACAGGAGACATTCTGCCGAGGCCAGGTAAAGACAGAGGCTCATGCCCCACCCCGTAAGACACACGGACACTCTCTACTATAACAACATGAGTGAAGGTGACCTGAGCAAGCCCTATGCTCCTGCCTCATGCCCCCACATTGCCATTGCCAAATGTTAACCTTGGGAGCCTGAAAATGGAGAGTAGATTACTGCAGCACCGTAAGAACGGCACAATACATATTTTCAGAATGGGGCCTCTCAGGAAGTCTGCTCCGTGTTTATGTTTGTGGTTGTTTGAAGGACAATAGGAGAGTGCTGACTATAGTGCTGCTGTTGCAGTGGGCAGTCAGTGAGCGGTGCCTACCACTGCTATTAGCTGCTGTGTGCCCGCAGCTACAGCGTGTTCCCACTTTTATCAGCCTCATCTAAATGAAGCAGGCTCACAGCTGGAGAAAGGTGACCTGACTGCTAATCAAGCAGCAGTGTCGCGTGTAAACTGCTGCAGGACATATCCACTATAATGCACAGAATCTATATTTCCTTACAATGTGTTTCTGAGTGGGTCTCAAAAATCCACTCTAAGGGGTGGAAAAACTCTGCCTCCTGTACTCTTTCTCTCCAGCTGAGTATTAAATTCAGAGCTGAGAAGGTGACCTGCGTGCTTTGCCATAAAGAGCAGGGAGCGGAGGAGAGGGAGGTGCGGCCCCGGGCTGCTGCATCAGCACATTGCCGCCGTTTAGAGACACACATACACAGTGTAGTGCACACTCCCTCTTCCTCCTCGATGTGGTGGTGGTGTCTGGGGAGATCAAGGGCGGGAACTGGTTGTCCGCCTCCTCCCAGCCCTTCCTCCAGCTCAGAGCCCCACACACAGAGACCAAGGCCTGCTGCCAACCATGAGCCATGCTGTTACACACCATACATTATGTATACAGCGCACACGCACACCCTGCTCACACAAAGCACTTTGATTCAAACCTATAAATGTGCAAAGGTCCTGAGTCACTCACACACTGCCTCTGCTCTGTCAAATGTGCGCCTTCACTCTAAACAGCTCCGTAGGGATTGGCAGGCAGAGGAAATAAATATGTTTCCCAACGACACACTTCACCGACAGAACTCTGGCACTGGGCTGGGCTCTGCGTTTACACATGCACACAAGCAATGGATGGGCTGGCTTCTGTGTTTGATACTTAGAAGACTCTCTGAATTAACCAGCCAATAATAGAGGACTATTTGAATACAGAAGGACTGAATTACAACTAATAGAAAAGGAAAATACTAAAGTTGTAATCAAGAGTAATGGGATAGCAGGATTCCATCTGGTCTGGTTGTAAAACAAACAAAAAATTGGCCACAAGGTTGTGTGTACTGTATACGGTGGTCATACAGGAAGGAAGCCCAAGCTGCCAATGCAGCTTAGCCATATAATCAGATCACCGAGAGAGGAAGAGGGAGAGAGAGTCCTCTGAGGAACAGATGTAATTTCAGAGCACCAAAAACAGCTTAAAATGCTCCTGATCACATTAGCTAGCCATCACAAAATAGGATTTCTGCACTGCCACAGTGAATGCCTATTACAAATTACTTAGGGAGTGCAGCGCAGTAACTCAATAGGGCTGGAAGGGCGGGTTCCAAGGAGGGCAAACACAGGGGCAGAGATGGGGGATCGATACTTATCAGTAATAATTATATCCTTCCTCCCACTTCGCCCCTTTGCTCACCATACACCCACTAAAGCACATATCTGCATTAATCATGGCAGATTTTGCTGCTCGATAAGATAATTAACATTATGGAGGGAAAAGGAAGTCCTGATGATGTGAGGCAGTGGTCCAGGGCTGAAGCTGCCAACAGAGTCTTGGGCTGAAAAATGCTGAAGGCAGCAGAGCCAGGTATCAAGTGGACTTAGCTACAGTGAGCTGTACCGTAATGGCCTAATGAATTAAAAGGCCATTGTCTGGAGGATCAGTCGCAGAACAGTGCGCACAAAATAAAAACAACAAAACCCATCTCTGTCTGTTGTAAACCATCGATCAATGGCAAATAAAAACCCCAAAGAAATTCCTCAGAGCAGCCTATTTGGACCGAAGAATCAACATTATGTAAAGCATCTGGGGGCGCAGCAGGGAGACGAATGGAAGAGAAAATAAATAAATCAGGGGTGAGGCAAACAACACAGTGTGTCCTCTATCGCAGCCTGTGTGCCCTCTACGCTGCGGCGGCTGTTGTTACTGGAGGAGTTTGTGGCAGCTCGCTTCCAATCTATGTTCACTCACTAAACTTCAGGAACTGTTATATGCACAAATAATTAGAATACTACATTTCAAACATACATCAATAGAACTGACCAAAACAAGATGCAGTTATGGAGACTAATAATAGATAGCAGCATTGTTGTTGGTTATTAATCTATCCTCTCAAATTAATTGCATCCAGACACACGCACAAAAATGCCAAAGAATTCAAATATTGATCAAATGTTACGTAGTGGTTCCATAAATTTGTGATTGTCAATATCAATAAAAATCAAATGTGTTCATACAGAATATCCTGAGAATGAATGAGAATAGGAATTTGACATGTTTGTGTTGAAGTCTTCCCCCGTGTGTTCTGGTTCATTAGCCAAGACTTTGCAAATGGGCAGCTCCATATCCCGCACTGACAAAAGATTGAAGGAATATGCACCTGAAGACAGACAGACAAACAGCTTAAGACCAGAGCATCTGTCAATGGGGCAGACAGAGATGGGCGGCTGAGGGATCGAAAGGAGGAGAAAATAAAGCAGGACCAAGGAGGCGAGGGAGACGCTAAACAGAAAACATGCATTCAAATTTGAGCTCTATTTTAGCCTGGCAGTATCATTTTTCCTCTTTACTTTGCTGCGCCCTCCACACACGCCCTGCGCTCACACACCCACCAAAAAGTGTGCGTTTCTGCCGCATTAACACAGGACTTCTCAGAGGTTAATTAGGAGAAGTGGTTTGGAACTAACTTCCTCATGTTAAGCACTCAGTGTCTGCCGAATGGCCTTGGGGGTGGGGAATTTAAATCTTACTGAAGCCAAAACTGCCTCTTAAAATTTATTTAAATGACATGTGCAGGCTTGGCTAAAGACGCGATACCACTGGAGTGTCACTGGTTCAAATGCTGCGGCTTGCTGGGAAACGCTCGCTTAGAAGGGGAAATTAATATGCTGAACTGTACCCTCCTGGAACAGCTGCTGTCAAGGTGCCCTTGAGCAAGGCTTTGTGTGAGTTGCTGGACTGTGTGAGGGGATAATCTCAGAGAAATGTGGAATAAGAAAATATACGCAAATGAGAACCAGGGCATTCGGACACTTATGAGATGAAGAAATTAAAGGCGCCCCATGTTTGGCATTAATGAGGAGGGGTCACTGGGGGTTTAAGTTCTCTGAGCTGAGCAGGTCCCAAACGGCCGAGCGCTCAGATAAGCCTCGAGTCACTCCACAGGGCAGCAGCAGGCCAGAAACACCATGGTCTGACTGACAGCACACAGACACAGGCCAGCATTGATCTTCAACTCAGGCCTCTCAAGGCTAAACGCTACTGACATGGACACCATCTATTATATATGATCTCTCTCCCTGTGGAGGATTAGCCAACACTGTTCACAAGATAAAAGAGTGCACTAGTTTAAATCACTGCTAATTGCTTTGTTTGATGTACTCAGAAGATTGACAGTTGAAAGGGGAGCCGTATTTAAAGCAACATTTAAAAGTCATGACCTGTGTTTTAGGTGGTCCAGGCATTTCCAAGTCGCACAGGGAGAAGCCCCAGTAAAGGCATGCCAGTGGGTTCATTAGTCAGTATGTTAGAGGTAACAGGCGGGGACAGGTGATGGAGCCTGGTGTGATGACGCATCAACAACATCAGCCCTGGGTGGTGCTTCCGACAGAGGCAGCAGATGGCACACAAGACAGAAGAGGGAGACGAGCCACTTGCACAAGAATACACGCAATATACAAACAAGCAAAGACACACCCGAATTACTGTCCTCAAAGGATTTCGAGACGAAATGTTGAGTCACAGTCCGGATTTTCTTTTGTTGTCGGATAACTTATTTTCTCTAAACTTTAAGCAGGAAAAATCCAACAATATCATCAACAATCTTATTCAGACATGGCAGCCTCACCACGGAGACACAGCCGAAAACATGACAGGCTCCGTGTTTATAGAAGAATAAAGGGTAATTGCTGAGATCCACAATCAATTCTCTCTCTATCCTCCTGTTGGCTGGACATTTTCTGCCTCAGAAGTAGTGATTTTATGTAATCACACGAGTGATCAGAGGAAGGTATCAGCTCCCCCAATCACAGCCGTCACGCTAGCTGAAGGAGCGCGCTGGAGATGTGCTCCCAGCCTGGTCTTGACATTTGGTTGGCAGAAATTAACATAATCGCTCTGATGGGAAGCCAGTCATTATTCCAACAATACCACTGATTCATGGTGTGGCCAATGCAGCGTTTCTAATCAACTTTTCTACTGTAACTCTTCACAAAGACAGAATCACTGATAAAAAGAAATGGATACAAAAGCCACACATAGACAATCAAGCAGGCAAAGTTATTATATTTACTACATTCAGCATGTTTTTTTTTATTGGTACACAAAGTAGAAGTGCGGTTAGAAATTGATCATTTGACAATGGGGCCGGTTGCCAGCAATCACTATGTGTGGGCACTGCTCTCTCTGGGTGCACAACATTTCACCAACTGAGACATGAAAAAGTAACTAAGGGAACAAAGGGGGAAGAGTTCACTACTATTTCATTAATACAATACTAACTGAATTATGGATGTATTTTATACCAAATAAAGATACAAAGACATGGGTAGGTGCAACAGTGGTTCAGCAGCCCACAAATAAGTGGCCATGTTAACCATGATACTAATATTAGCATCATGCTACATGCTATAGGCAAGGCAAGTTTATTTGTAGAGCACAATTCAAAGTGCTTCACAGTTGCATAAATAAAATTGCAAGAAAGCAGATAAAATCAATCCATAAAATACTTTCAGTTGTCACATGCACGGGTAAAAAGAACCGTTTCCAGCCTGGATTTGAACATCGTCAGAGTTGAGGCCTGTCTCACATCCTCATGAAGACTTTTTTTAGCTGCATGAAACGGAAACGCAGCCTCACCATGTTTATTATGGAGTGGAAAATTGTGAAGCTTTCATCCCGCTGGGCTAAGCCACACCCCATAGTGCCCGGTGCTGGAAATAAAAAACCCATTCATAATGTCATAGTGTTTTTTCTGGGGGGGGGGGGGGAATATAATGATATAATATTAATGCTTTCATAACTTTTCGGTTATGGATAAATATTCAATTCAAAATCAAGCGTTATATGTCCACGAGTTACCACATAGCTGATTAGCTGCTTTTAAACTCTTAATAATCTTTTCCCCTCTGTGGTTCTGAAAGGGATTTTTACTTCCGGCTCCAGGGACTGGACTGATGAGCTCTGTTGAAGCTAAAATGGAAAATTTTGGCTCCATTTGTTATGGCAGTAAGATCTCTATCATTTTTAAAGCAGTCAAAATGTGAATAGTGACGGAACCAGTGAAATTACCGTTGAACCGCATCTACGTCCTCCATATTCCTCTGTGTCTCATCAGAAATGTATACCGCAGCAACTGGAGCTTAACCAAGCAAAGAGGGCACCCATTGGAGCAAGAGAGTCGGGGCAGGCCACTTCATTTCTCCAGCACCTTCCATTGTGGTAAATAAAACATTATTTCAGATGTTCAATTAAGATAAGTACCCTTAATTTAAGACCTCAGTCAATGTGCTGCCATCATTATTCAGGCCACAGAACAGCAGCGGCGGCAGGACCTGGGCTGTGGCTCGGCCTGGGCACAATCACTCACAGCCACCGCAGCCAAATCACAGGCAATTTCTGCACCACTCATTTACTTAACAAGGGGCTTAGGAGAGGAGAGCTTTACTTACGACAGTCTTGTGTTGTATATCCTAGTGCAAGTAGCTATGACAAATACTCAGTTGTGCCGTGTCAATTTTACTTTAACACAAAATTTAAAACAAGTAATCTGTACGACTAATCTAAAAACTCGTAACGCAGACCTGGCTGTGGAAGAAGCAGAAGGAATGAACAAAATACAAAAATATTCTTTTGGCCCATTGGCCTTTTCTCGTTATGTCAGAAAGGGCAAAATAAGAGAGCAGAGGAAAAGCAGAAGGAAGACGCATTCAGCAAACCATCGGGACCGGGATCAAACCCACAGCACTGAGGAACAATTATTCAGGTAAATTCTGGCACGAAGCTGGCACCAAATGACACTTGATCTTGACTTTTTATTTGATTTTGAGACTTCTTCATTACTGCTTTACGATGGCATTGGCCAGAAGAGCGAAGGGAAATGTGACGATCTGAATTATTATTATAAATCTTTGCTACATAAGCTTTACCTTACGTATGGCGCTGAGTAGGACAGTTGGCTGGATAGTGAGATGAAATCCTGGATAATAATGGTATTATAGTAGCACCTGATTAGACGTAGACTTGCAGTATTTTTAATAGATAAGATGTATTTTATGATACTTCTCTCAATGATCTTTCTCCCAAACCACTTGAAATTAAAGGTATAAACAAGTCTGGGGGCAGATACATCAAGTCCTTGACGGTGTAAAAGCCGAGCAGCTCTCATCTGATTGTGAGGGGACTTTGTTTGTACTTCGTTTCAGCGTTGATACAAGATTAGATAAACAATGTGCTATCGGTGGCTCGCATCTGTTTGACTCTACAAAGTGCACTTTCCAATTCCACTGATGACCTTCAGACAGAGAGGGCCCAGTGTGGAGGGAGCGAGGAGGAAGGACGCTCCTATAGACGCTCATGTATACTGTCAGCAATCTTATCTGCTTATGTCAAGAAGACCTCTGATTCAGAAGTAGAATTCCAAACTTGAACACAAGCAGGAAGCGAATAATAGAGGGTAAAGAGCCTGTTTAATTAATACAGAACAGATCATTATCACCCAAAAGTGGCAAAACAAAACAGCGCTTCACAGAAGCAAAAGCATAAATAAAAGACCTCTCTGTTTCATCAAACAAGTGTATAATCAGAGCATGTGTGGTTCTCATTTAAATGCACCATGGAGCACTTTAATACCTCCCTAAAGGCTCCGCGCTTGTATCTCCGGAGGCTGAACAAAAGTCAGACTTTCATGTATCTCACAGGCTGAAACAGGTTGTCTCTACAGAAATTACACATTTTTAGTTGTTACTTCAAACACTACAAGCAAACGACAAGTAAATGTCGGATAAGGCCACAGATGCACTACTGCCGCTCATTTTGTATGCAGTGAATGTACAAAGTATCAGCAACTACTTTTGGGCTTTAGTCTGGACTTGCGTACATATTTTTCAATTAGTATGTTTTCAAGGCTCAAAAAATAAAACAAATTTGGCTGATGTGTGTTTCATATTACAACTATTGTGTCCTGACCAGCTGCTTGTCTTTGGTGTCCCCATTTGACAACAAATGGGTGGAGCTTAGAGAACCCTTTATGGCTGTGGTCATGTAACAATAGCTCTGACATAAGCATCATACCCTAGTATTTACTAAAAAGCGTCTGGTCTTCTCACCCCGTGTACAGGACTCACACACGCACACACAGCCTTTGCCTTTTGTTATGAATAAAACCATATTGATAAGAGAAACAGTCACAAACTTGGTGAAACCTTGCACATCTATTCTGAGCCCCGAAACTTCTCACCTTCTCCACTCCTGCAAGTGTTAATTAGCAGCCTCATTAACAAGGCGTCATGTGAGCGCACTTTCTGCATTTATCTTCCGCGGTTTCTCATTTCGCCCTCGCTGGAAGAAGACAAAGTGTGCAAAGCGAGATCAGACAAACAAGTGAAAACAATCTCCTAAATGTTTAAACACACCGAAAAGGAAAATAATTAAGTCAAGTTTGTCCTTAGGTGTCCAAGTTGTACCAATAATTCTTCAAACAAAAACCAAGCTCCCATTTACAATATTAAGTTCTGCTATTTTCAGATGTCGAGCTTTCAAACAAGCCCTCACTCTCTGCAGTTCTGTGTTACAAAATTTGCAACAAAATCTCTAATATACATATTAGAATGTTTTTATATTTTCTTTATGTATTTATAATTATTATTTCAGGTTCAATAACCTTTATTACAGTCATATGGCCTTGTTCAGTAAATATGATAAAACAATAAAATAAAAGTATAAATAACATGAACCAAAATTGCCCTGAGATCTCAAAGGGGAGAACATTTAATTACAGTTTTGTAGTAGTTTCACATTTAGATGATCATATTTTCTGTAGTTTGATCATATTTTTTAACTGTTAAATTTTTGCTAGAAGAGTCACAATTAAAATGTCTATAGTGATAAACATGGTTTATAATTTTTAAGTTTTTTAAATTGAAGTATCATAAGTTTTCCCCCAAAAGAGTGGTACACAAGACAAAGGGGCTGATAAATACTGCAATAAAATGCAATAAAAAGTAAAGGCTAGCACACACTTGGAGGGCTAGTGACAGTGATCGCTGGGCCTCGCCTCTCCCCAGGCCCTCTGAGTGGCAGGGTCTGTGCCAGCCTGTCAGCCTGTCTGTCATCACCATTGCTTAGTATTCTCCTAAAGAGCGTCTCCCTACTCATTATACACAAGCCCTTGTTCTGGACTGACATGTTTTCTT
Source organism: Neogobius melanostomus (assembly GCA_007210695.1). Taxonomy (NCBI): domain Eukaryota; kingdom Metazoa; phylum Chordata; class Actinopteri; order Gobiiformes; family Gobiidae; genus Neogobius; species Neogobius melanostomus. Next base: position 679,428 of record VHKM01000113.1, on the reverse strand, counting down.
TACATTGATATTTTCATTGCATCTCAAACGTCCCCTTTCCGCCCTGACGAATGGGAGGCCAGAGCTCTTAGCCGTGAGAATATACAATATCTCAACAGAAACTTACTTTTTTTTTTATCCGCTGCTGAGTCAGTGATTTGATACGCTAGAGGAACAAAATGGTGCAGGAGTGTTTTATCACAAAGAAGGTTGCTATGTAACATCCTCTACCTGTGTATTCTTCTAATATCTCATGATCTTTCACAACAAACTTTAATTTCCTTCAAAAGTTGACGTTATCAGATACCGAGGTTAAACGACTCGGCCAATGTAATAATGATCTTAGTGTTGTCTTACTGGCTAAAGGGCAGAGTGGCCTTCACCAAAACAAGATCAGTAAGAAATTCTATAGAATTGCAGAAATGAATCACCCCAAAAAATTCCTCAATAACATAATATGATCATAAATGGTGTGTAATGCTTACAAAGGGGTAAAACTTGACCTGTGCATATAAGAGACACGAATAGCTGTGGTAATCCACAAGAAGCTAGTGAGTCTCAAGTTTAAAATGTGAAATGAAGGGTAACAGAAAGGCAGCTAACGTGATCACAATATTCAACCCTTTTTCCACAAAAGCCGTGTAGGATAAATAGTTTTCTAATAGCATCTCTCTATCCCTCTATATTGTGAAAATCTGAGTTTATAAGCTAGTCAGAATGAGCTAACTTCATTATTTGCTTCACCAATTGTGTATACTGTGTATCTATTCAAAACATCCATAATCCATTTAAAAGACCTCCAGAACATACATACTAAAAGAAACATAATAGGCTGTGCACAGTTTTGTGTTACACCACACTGCCGCGTTACCCATATTCCCAGGGTGACTGTGCCTTTATGTATCCTCTTCCATGTTATCTGTCAACTTTTCAAAGAGAGGCAGGCTGTCAGCAGAGCCAAAGACCCCCTTGCTCACTGTGTCACTCTCATTATATGCCTAAAAAACAAGACAGATATTCAATTTAGATAAGTCCCCGGACCCTCGCTTGCCTCGCCTACATGAGACAATGCTCCATTTATCCCCACCATGCTACACTGAACATAGATGCCGCATTGTCCCCTCTCACACCGACCGACCGGGCTACGGCAGAGGAAATTTCCAATTATGGATCGAAAGGACGAACAGGAGAAAAGTGACTTAACGAGACCGCCACAAAGCACAATGAAGACTGCTGGTCTTTTTGTAACGCTTTTTATATTTATCTAAACTGTGATAGAAAACTTGATTTCTTTTGAGAATAGGACTAGCAGGAGAAATCGTGTGAAATGGGTGAGAGACATAGGCAGGTAAACTGACAGTCAGCTACTCTAAATTTACAGGTGGGAATAAAGAGGAAAAATGAATCGGAGGCAGACCTGAATGTTTTGTACTGCCTCCTGGAGAGAACTGGAATAATTAGCAACACTCCCTGCTGCTTGTGCATAGAAATGTGCACCAGGCCAGTCACAGGCACCCATGGTAATAAAGGAACAACATCACCTTTCATTAGTGCTGATGTGCTGAATGTTTATCAGTGAGGAGCGCTTCACAATGACATCTACATTTGAAGACACTTTTGAGAAGGAAGACAATGATATTTTATGGATAATTAATCTATGTCCCTTGTGTCATGTGAGTTTGGGTTTGAGTTTCACTGAAAGCAAAGACTTCACTGCACAAAGTGGGGAAAACATAGTGTAAAGCCATAGATCATTTATTTGAATTTGTTCCTTTTGATAACAGCCGCTCGCTTATACACAAACACACACAGAACAGCTCTTCTGCAAAACAAGCTGTTGGGCGGCAGTAATGAAAAGGAAGTCAACTGCCTTCAGGTGCCACAGTGCTGATGTATGTTGGCAGGCACTGCCTTCACCAGTGTGCAGAAACACAGAGAAATCTGCTCTGCTGTCCTGCCGCTCTCATGCATGGAGGACAGCGCAACTGAGTGACAGCATTTGGAGCGGCGTCAGAGAGCCACAGCCAAGACCCAAACCACTGCCGCAGCTTCACTCTCCTGAAGAGGGGCCTTTTCACACTCCAGCAAGTTCTCATGAGCCACATGATCAGTCAGCACCAGATGCACACTTTGTGTCACTGTGTATGAGTGTGCATGTGGCTGCATGACCTTTAAAAGTGCTCACTTTCCATCAATAGTTTCTTCAAGTTGCTCTTGAAGTCAGCTGTTGTGCATTGGTAAGTTAATTTGAAAGTGGGGTAAATGAACAAGTTAAAATAAACATCTATTGAAACAAATAAACAACAAAAAACATTTCTGCTATTTCTATCTGTACATAAGAAACAGGGAACAGTGAGACATTTACCTGTTTCTCACGTACAGATATACTGTATATGTATACCAAACCGGACACATAAGCCAACAAGGCTATGTTATGTTTAGTTTGACCTTTATATTTTATTCTAATTTGTTTATTCTGTTTTGTTATTGTGTTGCATATAAATATTCTATTGCCATATTACATTGTATTTATTGAAGTACTAAAACAGAATAAGCCATTACAGTACTAATTTATGCAATAGATCTAGATGAAAAACATGGAAAAAGGCAGGAGACTTCACACATCAATAAAGATGAGAGCGTAGGATAAAGGCTAAAGCCAAACAGTTGTAGGATCTTCCTCGGGCAAATACCGGTGCCAAGTGGGCTGGTTAGTGTTGGTTATTCCAGGACTCCTGGGTTCCCTCTGAGAACCAAATCAGCTATGAAACTTATAGAGGTTTGAACATTAATATTCATTCATTTGACTGTAATTTGCGTAGGGAAATACTACCATGAATTCACCAGACAGTGGCCGCACATACGTACCCTCTTAAAGCAGAAACAGTTTGCATTTAGCACCTTGGACAGTTCAAAGGACAACTTCTTTAATAATAAAAGGGCCTAATCTACAGAACAGTGAGCATGCATGAGGCAGATATTCCCAGCTGCAGTACAAAACATAATGAATCGAGTCTGGTTATGCAAGGTTTCTCGCAGCCCACTAGCACAGAGGGACTTGTGAATATAGGGCACCAAACCAATATGGAGATTTGAGGAACTCAGGAGGGGCTGTTCATCAATATTCATGAAGGATTCCCGGGCTTCCCCACTGTACAGCCCAGGCTGTGTTAATATTCATTAGCCTGGGCTTGTGATCCACTGTGGGTGTGAGTAACAGGGGGAAGTCCTCTCAACCAGCAACAACAGAGGTGAATGCTTCAGTTTCAGCACCATGGACAGCTCTATCAGGACATGAGGACTCTTGTACAAGCCGAACTCTTCTCTGGTTGTGATACGGAACGTTGAGAAATGTGCTAGAAAAATTCATATCTAGTTAACAATAATATGAATGCCAGGATGGTGATGATTATTTAAAGATTACCAACTAAGACTCTCCAAAGAAACTAAATAGCGGGTGCAAGCTGAAAAATTAAATCTGCTATTTTGAGGGCATGTTGCACTTAATTTAGCATTTGATGTTGCTTGTATTACAGTATCAGGCCTTATATGCAAGTATCTTATATGTAAGTAAGACAATGCTGCGTGAGGAATAAATGCATAAGGGGCAAGGGAAGGGAAGCTTAATTGTATAATTAAGTTTCCCCTGGGGTAGACTGACAGAAGCGACGCTGCTCACATCTGCGCCAACGGTCCCTCCGACCACCACCAACCACTCACACATAGGTATTGGGTGAAGTGTCTTGCCCAAGGACACAACGACAGTCTGCATCTGCAGGAGCCGGGATTCGAATCCCTGACCTTCCGATCATGAGACGACCCGCTCTACCATCTGCGCCATTGTCGCCCCATAAATGAGTCTGCAGTTGATCCACTTTAGCATGTGCTAGCTTTGCACAGGAGCAAACGCTTGGTAAATGACCCCCCAAGAGATGTTCACTTTAAGAATTACAGTAGCTACCAATCTTTTGATAAGACAAGGCTGTAAGCAACTAATCCTTGCATCAGGACATAGGGTCTGATTTACTAAGCCAGGCACTAAGCAAACTTAAATAAATCTTAGCACGCACGACTTTGTGGGCACTCTTGTGTTTTGCTCCTCTTTGGAGCCACTGGACAGCCACTGTCTATTTTGTACATGTGCAGACGCTTAGTATATCAGGCTCATTGTTAGTACATAGTAAGTGCAGTGGGGGAAAGTTAGACTGACTCACTCTTGCATCTTGTCAGTCGATATGTAAAAAAGAACACAAGGATGACACAAGGATTGGATCGGCTTCAAAACACACATGAATTTTTGCCAGTAGAGTTGTCAAATGTAGAATAACTATTGACAGAATATTTACAGTGCCTTGCGAAAGTACTAATACACCTTGAACTTTTGCACATTTTGTCATGTTTACAGCCCTAAACATAAAGATTTTATTTTGATTTTTTTACTGAAAGTTCACACACAAGTAACAGACAACTGTGAAGTGAAAGCAAAATGATACATGATTCTGTTATTTTTCAAAAAATAGAAAAGTGAAAAGTGGGGCGTGCATAAGTATTCATACAGCATTTTTCTGAGTGCATTAAATTGCCTTTATAACATTCCTAATGACTGCAGAATGTTCACACCTTGCCCTAACCATTAGTGTATTACAGTGGCGGAGCTAGGGGGTGGCTTTAGGGGCTTAAGCCTCGAATGTTTTTTCAAAAGCCCCGGATCTTTTTTGGACAGTTTTTTTTTTTTTTTTTTTTTTTTTTTTTTCACGCTGTAAAAACATTAATATCCGTTCAATATGAGAACAATGAAGCGAACGCGGAAACGTAACGCCGTAATTATTACCCTTCCCTGAACTTCTCCTGTTTGTCTGTCAGTCGGACCTTAGCCGCGCGCGCACGCGTGTGTGTTGATCCCAGCCGCGCGCGCCATGTCTGGAGCGGTAGCAGGGCTCGCAGAGGAGAGACGGAGGAGAGGAGATCTGCACAATGCTCATGATCATCAGATTCTGAAATCGTAGGTAGTGGTGGCCACGCGTCATTTGTGTGTAATCAATCATAAACCTGTCACGAACGATAACTGCCCCGAAAGCTACGAAGGCTAACTTTCCCCTCGTGACTAGTGTTTACATTCACTAGCATTAGCATTAGTATTCCTGATGCTGCGATCATAAGGAGCCACTACTTGTGTTTCGTTCTTGAGAAAAGTAATTAGCCTTGTTTTATGGACAGTATGTGGAAACGTATCTATTGTAATTAATTACAATCTTGCTTAATTTTATAACATAATGCATATTTTTAGTGACTTGCCCCCATGGACATCAGGTGCTTTTTCAAAAAATGACAGGAAGGCAACCCAGGTGAGAGAACAACAAAGTACAGTTTCATATATTTATAATACTACAGTATATGTCATAACTTTGGGTTTTTAATAATTGCTCTGGTGGATTTATAGCACAGAGAGGGAGAGATGGCAGGGAGAGGGACAGCACAGACATGGAACAATTGTCCTCAGGTAAGGTAAGAAAATAGTTGAGAATGATAGTGATAATAATATTACCCGTATGCATTATTGAAGAAATTAGGCATTTTTTAAAACAAGGATTACAATATACTAATAATAATAATAATAATAATGCATTAGTCTTATATAGCGCTTTTCCAGACGCTCAAAGTCGCTTTACAATTTGGTGCATTATTCATTCACTCCATACTCGGTGATGATAAGCGAGGCAACCAGTCTGCGCACATCAGCCACCACCACCAACCACTCACTCACTCACTACATTCGCTAGGCTTCCTGGTGTTACTGAACGGTCTCCCATCCAAGTACTAACCAGGCCCTACCCTGCTTAGCTTCCAAGGTCTGACGGGATTGGGCATCGCAAAGGCGGTATGGCCCTATATCCTTATACTGTATATAATATAACTGTAAGAACTTTTTTAACTGAAACATAATATTTTACAATATGTATGTGATTCTGAATGATGTTTGCTCATTAGCACAAAGAGGGAGAGAGACCAGAATGAGGACAGTACAGAAATGGAGCAAGAAACGGGTAAGAAATAGTCAAGACACGACCTGCCTGTTCAGTGTTTGGATTGCTAACATGATACAGTACACTGCAAAAAGTGCCTGCAACTTCAATAGCCCTGCAGTGTGTTCAGTAACAGTGCAAAAGTGGGTTCAATTGTGAAAAGGGAAAGTGTCTATAAATTGGAAGTAAAAGTATCTGGTGCAAGACTAGACTTGACTGGTGTAGTCTTGGTTGGTTTTAGACTTTATTTGTCTGTCTTAGTTTTGGAGTAAATATGTGCAACTTTAGCTTAGTCCATGTTCATATGAGCCATTTGTCCTGCCATTTGCTTTTTTATTGATGGTTCTGATTCTATTCTGAATTAATCCTGGTTTAGTCTTGATTTATAACTGGCTTGATCTAATACTGTCCTGAGTGAGTCCTGGTTTAGCCCTGGTTAATAACTGGCTTGATCTAATACTGTCCTGAGTGAGTCCTGGTTTAGTTCTGAGTGAGTCCTGGTTTTAAAAAAAATCCTTGTAATGAATTTCTGTTATTTTTCCTTTAGACTTTAGACTTAAGACTTTAGATTTACAGTAAATAAAGCAATAGATAAATAAATATAATAAATTAGTAAAAGTATTACCAGCTTAAAATTGGGAGTGTTTTAAAATGGTGTATTTTAAGAGTAAAGTAATAATAATGTAGCCTATGTTCTAATTGTTATCATTGTATAATAGGAGATTAAAATAGAATATGCTCATCTAAAATACACCAGATTGCACTAAATTACATTTGTGAAATTCAAAATTTCCTGGGGGAGGACCCCCAGACCCCCCAACATAAATAGAATTTCACCTTCTTACTTCTAAACCCCTGGCTGCGGCTCTGCTTGCATAGACTTTTAAAAAGAAATACAATTATTAGTCCATATTATTATTTATGAGGCTACAGTCCTTCAGGACTTATTATAAAAGTGCTCATTATTATTAATTTTATAGTATTTTCCTGTTTACAAAATATATGCACTGCACGACCCAAAATCCTTTATGGGCTAAGCCCCTGATGATTGGAGTGTCTAGCTCCGCCCCTGGTGTATTAGTCACTAAACAACATCATGAAGGCCAAGGAGCACACCAGAGAGGTCAGGGATAAAGCTGTGGAGAAGTTTAAAGCAGCGTTAAGTTATATAAAGATTTCCCAAGATTTGAACATCTCACGGAGCACTGTTCAATCCATCATTCGGAAATGTTAAGAGTATAGCACCACTGCGAACTTACCAAGACACGGGCGTCCACCTAAACTAACAGACCGAACAAGGAGAGCACTGGTAAGAAATGTAACCAAGTGCCCCAAGATAACTCTGGAGGAGCTGTGATGTACTGCCGCTGAGCTGGGGGAATCTGTACATGGGACAACTATAAGTCGTACTCTACACAAATCTGGCCTTCATGGACGAGTGGCAAGAAGAAAGCCATTATTGAAAGGAGGCCATAAGAAATCCCGTTTGAAGTTTGCTAGAAGTCATATGGAGGACACAGCTACCATGTGGAAGAAGGTGCTTTGGTCAGATGAGACAAAAATTGAACTTTTTGGCCCAAATGCAAAACGTTATGTATGGAGCAAACCTAACACTGCTCATCGTCTTGAGTGCACCATCCCCAGTGTCAAATATGGTGGGGGGAGCATCATGCTATGGGGCTGCTTTTCCTCAGCGGGGACTGGGAAGATTGTAAGAATAGTTGGGAAGATGGATGGAGCCAAATACAGAGACATTTTGGAGGAAAATCTGCTGGAGTCAGCAAGAGAATTGAGGCTGGGGCGGAGATTCACCTTCCAGCAGGACAATGACCCTAAACACAAAGCTAAATCTACAATGGAATGGTTTAAAAACAAACATATTAATGTGTTAGAATGGCCCAGTCAAAGCCCTGACCTAAATCCTATTGAAAATCTGTGGAAAGACCTGAAAACTGCTGTTCACAAACGCTCTCCTTCTAATTTGACAGAGCTTGAGTTGTTTTGTAAAGAGGAATGGGCTAAAATGTCAGTCTCTAGATGTGCAAACCTTGTAGAGTCATACCCCAAAAGACTTGCTGCAGTTATTGCAGCAAAAGGGGGTTCCACAAAGTATTATTTCATGCTGTATGAATACTTATGCACGCCCCACTTTTCACTTTTCTATTTTTTTTAAATAACAGAATCATGTATCATTTTGCTTTCACTTCACAGTTGTCTGTCACTTGTGTGTGAACTTTCAGTAAATAAAAACAAAAATAAAATCTTTACATTTAGGGTTGTAAACATGACAAAATGTGCAAAACTTCAAGGTGTATTAGTACTTTCGCAAGGCACTGTGTATATATATATATATATATATTTTTTATTCTATTTTTATTGACTGGTTGAGCTACATGGAGTTTTTTGTGCACTTTTCTTTTTTGTGCAGCACTTTGGAACTGTTTTGTTGTTTAAATGTGCTATAGAAATAAAGTGGATTGGATTGGATTGGATATATATATATATATATATATATATATATATATGTATATAATATTTTGTCAACAGCAAAGTAGAAACATTTCATGCAGCCTAAGCACACAGTGATCAAACAAAGCTGTTTTACAAGTTGTAAACAAGTACAGTAGCCGCAGTAGCAGGGGGGAGAGCAGAGGCAGATGTCCCAGCACATTGCACAACACAGATAGCTTTATCACAGCATTAACAAAAGCAGCGTGCAGCACCAAAGCCAACAAAATCAAGACAGCAAACAAGTGGCCAACTGTCGACCAATTCAGCAGAAACACGGGGCACAAAAAGCGAAAGCCACTCAACCCTGAAGTCTACAGCAACACAGCCTGACCAAAGCTCCTGTCTGCCAAGTTCCACAAACAAGTTAGTATGATTCAGACAGAAGTGTTTGCAAATGTGAAAGCTGTTTTTTTGGCCTGATTTCAGACCCCCCACCCCACCCTTCATGGAGACATCTTTATGTGAACGCCCTAGACAGGCCGCTCCCCTCCATATAAGAGCAGCAGACCACAGGCCGCTTAATAACTGCCAATGATGGGCTGCTCACTCCCAGTCCCAGACCAACCTGAAGCACGCTGCCCGGGACGTCAACTCCACTCTCGTCAATTACACCACTGACTGCTGGCCTGCCTGCACCACCAGCGATCTAAATAGCATTATCTGAACCAGGACTACAGTGAAGTATGGTAACTGTTTTTAATTTCAGTGCTGCTACACACTTTAACGTACAGTAGTGCAGCGGTAAGCAGTCTTGCTTCACAGCTAGAAGGTCCCGGGTTCAATCCCCAGGTGAGGCCTTTCTGTGTGGAGTTTGCATGTTCTTGACGTGTCTGTGTCGGTTTCCTCCGGGTACTCGGTTTTCCCCTACCACTAAAAACAACATTTTTGTGAGAGTGAGTAGTTGATAATTGGTGATTGACAGATTGGCAGCCTCTCTTCCGTCAGTCTACCCCACGGCAGTTGTGGCTACTAAGGTAGCTTATTTAGTTTTGTTACCAGTTAGAAGAGAAAAAGCAATTTGCCTGATGAAGGTCTCAGGACCGAAACGTTGACCATATCCTAATAAACTATTATTGCAAGGTTGGCAGTGTGCGGAAAGTCATTTTGTATTTTTGTTACCAGTTAAAAAGTTGATTTGACTAAAAGCAATACAAATCCAAACATTTGTAGAAAAAATATAAAACAAAAAAAGGCATACGTATTGTTGTATGAGTGACTTTCAGTTAAATTCATATGGGTTTAGGTGGAGCCAAGATCAAATCTTGGCAGCGATGTGATGAGGAGCCATGACTAATGCACCACCCACACAGAGATCTGTCAGACCACTATAAATCCCCAAAAGAAAGTCTGTTCCAACTGTTGTCAAATGCCTGAAAGCACACGCAGTTGAGTCGGTAATACAGAGAGCTACATCCAGGTAAGTCTGAGTCAAATGAGGTGATGTTTATGCTTTTGTGCCGTTGCAAACGGTGAAAATAAAATTGAGCATTGAATTAACCCGCTACTGCTGCCGGAGCTGCAGGACGACATCAACAACTGCCGGGCAATAGATTACATATTTAAGAGTTTATATCACATGCATCCAACTGGTAAAATGGATGCATATACGACAAACATTGGTTTACTTTAGAAAGCAAAATGAATGTAAAATATGCATGCTAAATGCAAGTCAAGATCACAAAGTCTCACAAATGTCTATGTATTTTTCTGTAGATTGTTGATATGTTTACATTTTGCTCAGCACTGTCTGATATGTCCCTCTTGTCAACTGCAATATTCTGCCTTATTGTTCACATCTGTATCTTCATTGCTTTTTTAATCACATGGATTGCTGTTGTTTTTCTTTTGGTTAGACTACTTCTTACATTGTACCTTTTACATATTTGGATATCTTTGGATCTTATTTTTGGATATACTGTCATTTGCTGATATGTTTAGCAATGTACAACGTCCCTATTAAATAAAACAATGAATAAATAATGCAGAGTGGTTAGCCCAACATGAAGTGAAAAGGGAAGAACTAAAGAGAAAAACTATATGCAATAGCCCCATGGTATTTCTTCAAGCTAAATATAAACACCTTTTTCACATTTCACTCACCGGTGAGTCCTTGTAGGTGAATAAGTAATGACTAGGCCAGACTGTGTGTTGTGCTGCTATGGTTCTGTGTGACGGCTGTAAAACAGAGGGGTTCAGCTGGGATTTCCACAGGTTCATGTTGATCACATGTGACGGAGCTGGGGCGTGGGCCTTTATGATAGAGAGCAGGAGGGTCTGCCATCTCCACAGACTCTAATATACAAGAGCTGCTGCTTTTGAAATTGACTGTGACCTCTGCCACACTTGCAATGGACTAGTGCTCTCCAGTGTATAGGATTTGTGATCTCCCAGTGCTGCTCGGCCCGCGCTCTTATCAGCCACCTCCTATTTTTCAGGGATATTAAAGTGTGCATAGTGACACTGCTACACTCATGAACACTAACTGCTCCAGCAGACTTACACACAAGGCAAAGGCAACACAAAGAGGAAACTGTGTGCAAAAAGAAGAGTTGAGTTCAGGTACATTTGACCATTACAAAACCGCATTTGGCACATTTGGAAAAGGTATTGGCTCCCATTAACTCAAAAAGAACCACAAGAATGCTTTGACATATTAAACTCCAATCATAAGGGACAAGACTATTGGCTAGTTTAGTTTTGGCTGACTAAAGGGACAGGTTGTATGACGTTATGATGCAAAGGAATTAAATTAATAATTAAATATTGTGAAAAGACCAAAAATTAATTAAAATTTTTTGCCATAATAAAAACATTTCCACTGCATAGTAATTACAAAAAGCACTGAGAACCTAAATTGAACCAAAATAAACTTGCACAAGGCTTTTCTTCTTCTGTCTCGCTGAAGAGATTCCACTTTTCTGCTTCCTACATATGGCCGATGAAAAGGAACATGAACAAACAAATACCAAAGTTCCAAAGAAAAAGTTACTGACAGTGCGATCAGAGGTTGATTAATTTACCCCACATATCACACGGCCACATGTGTGAGCCCAGATCAGCGCTAATGGATTCATGTACTGCACACCCATGGGTGTCATACTCAATAGCAGCAGCCTGTGTTTTTCTGCTCTGCTAAATGCCAAACACCGTGTCGTAGCGTGTTAGTCTGTGTCGATATCTCTGTTGCTAAAAGTATAGTATGCACATGTGTGAGCATGAGAGTGTGGCTGAGGGGGTAATAAATCATGATCTGAATGCGGACAGAGCTGTATGAGGACCTCAGGCTACTGCTGCCCTATACCAGCCACGTTCCCCATGCACTCTAATCAACAGGGGAAAGTGCAAAGGGATTAATATAGTTAGAAAGCTAATGCCACAGATTACCGTGCCCGCAAGCGCCAAAATGATATGTCTGTGTTTCCCAGTAGAACATGATTGGGAAAGCTGTTGATGGATAGAATGTTCTATTAAAACCAAGCAAAGTAATCAGGTTTAGGGGCTACAGCGGTTCAAGACGAGGGAGGCAGACTCACCTTATCAACACAGGCAGCATGCAAGAATGTCAGAGCGTGCTTACTTTCACAAGTGTGAGCCAAGTTCTGCTCAGCATGGAGAGGAGCTGCCCCCCATGAGTGATTTAGGTTTTTCTAAGCAGCACTCAGAGAAAGAAAAAAGGCCTCACTTGTGTACCTGCGCCGGCTCCAGGAGACTTACAGATGCTTTGTGTAAAGAGCTGAGCAGATTAGCACTTCATTACCATGCTAGATTGTTTAACGAAGACACTCAGGGAACGCAGAGGCAGCTGGATTATGACCAAGCCATGTTTTCCATTTAGACAGGATTATTACTTCAGACTGCGCGCCTCGCGAGGGGAATATGACTTAAAACTGTGGAAAACACCAATCAGCCAATAGTATAGAGGCACGCCCGCTCCTTTGTCTTATGAGCCGTAAACGCACAAAAGATTTGGCGTCTGGCAACAAGAGTGAACTCAAACAACTCTCAGTATTTCCAAGGAATCAATGAACCAGACAATAGCAGCATAAAGTCACTTTTACTTTTCGTCAAATGAATTACATAAATAGCCACAAGCCTCTCTTCCTTTGTGATAATGATTAAAAGCGCACATGAAATATCATTCTCCCATGGAAATGACATCACTAATCTCAGCAGGTCATTGCGGGTAAAATTAAGGTAGAATAAGGAGAAATATAAATAAAATAAACAACTCTCTTCAACTGAACCATAACCAGACAAAATAATCACATTTCTAATGTTTTAGCGAGGCATGTATTGAGAGTTTTACAGTGAGGAAAAAGTGGTCACTTAATGTACACAAGAACAAAAAAATGATAGAAGAAGAATAGCTTCTTACTTTTCTACTTCTGATCCTGTCATTTATCAATTTAGTCACATATGGTAAGTTTTTCTCTTATCTTTTCCTTTATACAGTTTTGTTTGTTTTCTCTCAGCTTTTTTGAAGATGAAGTACATGCTACAAGTCAGCAGACATATTATATAACAGTTCTGTAATAGATCCAAACAATCTGGAAATTCTGCGGACACAGATTTTATGGAAAGAGGGCTGGACCAGAGCCATACTTTGAAAACTCGCAAACAGCACTACATCAAGCCAGCACAACCTGAGCAGACTGATGCACCATAAAGTGGCATTATTATATTGTGTGCTGGAGGAGGAAATGAGAATAGAGATGAGGTCTAAAGCCAGTGACAGGATATGAGTTCTGTTTGTCCTCCATGGCACCGGCACTTCATCAAACCTGTGTACAGAACAGAAATTATATAAGTTCCCAGGCCCTCAGGATGCAAGAACTGAAGACAAACCTGACGTGACAGACAAAGCACACTGTTCTCTGTACAAAGGCCCCATACAATAGTTAACAACACAGATCAATGGAACAACTTTAGGGCGCGTTGGTTAACTCTAAGGTTCCTGCTCTTTTGTTCTTCTATCAAATGGTTGGCCTCGATAAGAAAAGTTGAAAATCAAAAGTGACTTTAAAAAAGTGCCACTAAGTCTCTATGGGGTCGGGGTCCAGTAGGACTTTAATTATCAGCAACTGCCAGCGCATCTGACCAAAAATCAAGTGTGTGTTTTAGATTGTGGATTCTTTTGCTGTGTGCATGAAGGTGGTTACAAAAAACAGCAAGCATATCAACAGTTCTCCATCCTCACCAGAGTCAAGAACACGAGCAAATGCTCATCTGTCCAATTCCCATAACAGTCCCGTGATACAGGTCTAGGCTCAGAGTAGCCTAGCACTGTGAATACAGTACAACATACTTATGGAACCTGGAATTTTGGTAGTATTTGCTGACCTTTACCAAAGGTAGCCTAGCCAGCCAAAATATAAGCTTTTCCTGTTACAAAGACGTGTAGTCTGGGATCAGGGGTGACATCTTCAAATTCCTGATAGGCGTGATTGACAAGTATATTAACCAATCAGAGAAAAAACGGATATGACGCAAACGGCATGCTGCATATTTTGTAAACCTGAAAGTTAGTGGTTAAATGATGCATCAGACAGTAAAGCAGTGACAAATGCAAATGATCTGCTTACTATGGACCAGGATTTTGTGTCCTTAATAAAGCTTGAATGATCTATGCTGTTTTTGCCACAAAAACTTAAGGATATCAGGAGTCATTAGCAATTCAGTTCAGATTTTAAACGTAGGAGAATCCAAAATGAATGTGTAACAGCTATTTCAATCAATGTACGTTTGAAACGGGACATAAATACTTTTGATGGATGGAAACAAGAAAATAGAAAAGAAGATGAAGCATCAACATCTAACGTTACGCAGGTACATTCTTGTTAAGTACATTTAAGAAAAAATGTAACTAGTGGTTAATTTGGTTTTCCTGTTGTGACAATGTGGTCAGTGATTGGATCGATATAAAACTTGAGGTCTGATCGGCTGTAAGCAAAGTTCCAGACGGTCCTGCTTTTGATAGAAAAAGCGGAGTGGATTTCTGGCAATGCAAAAAGCATTTGATATGTATTGTTACATGGCTCGTTTCCAGCACATAGCATAGCCTAAACTGAATGGTCATTTTTTCAGTCTCCATTTTTGGGATACAAGTCAATAGTACAGTACACTACACAGTATACTTTCACACAGTGGCAAATGAAACAAATGTTTAGGTCTTTCACTAGAAAATATTGGCACAGGAATGTCAGAGAATGCAAATGCAAATGCATAACCAATATTCTATTGTGCAATATACAGTGAATAATCCTTCCATACTAGTCTAGACCCTCTTTAGAAACTCAAGGATTGGTTAGTGTGCCCAGTGCTGCAGTAGCATCAAATGTAATGTGTTTTCCTCTATCATAAAGGGATTATGTGACTTCCAGTCAACAGTAAGCAGATTAGACTGTGCTGCACAGCACAAATAGACCATATCCTTAAATCCTACTAAATACACACCATCACTGCCACATCATGAGACTTCAGACGGGTGTATCAGAAACAGTGAATATGTAGACAATGTAGACGGGGGGGGGGGGGGGAATACTCATTTGTTTATGGATTTAGAGGCAAAATGTGTTTTTGTTAGAATAAACTTTTGATTTCTTAAGTATTCATCGTACCGTATGTGAGTCAACAAACAAAGTCACTGACAAAGTGGCTGACGTTTCCTAAAAAAAGGGTTTCTTGCCAGGTTTAGGTTAGTCCTTTGTGTGTTCTACAGAGTGGATAAGTCTAAAGACATTTTATCTGGCGGCCATTGTGTTTTTTAATCGAGCTGCTGTGCTTGGAACACAGGTAATTTCTCAGCAAATGGCCCTGATGGTTTCCATGGCTCATGTACAAGACGGCTCTGCGCTTTATAACACACTACAGCAGCAACAAAGGTGGCTGTAGGCTAAAGAATTTCCTCCACGGTAAAGACCTGGCAGCCGTGGTTCCAGCCATTTACCGTTTGCTCAACATGGCATTACTGTTGCTAATTTTGACGGTTAAATGCCGTTTCACTGAATCACATCATGTCTTTGTGATTTCTTTGATAAACTGTATTTTCCTGTTAAATCACATACTTCGAAAACAGCATAATCATGTTGTTTTATTATTACTACACCATATTACTGTTTGACTATTTTTATTAAATAATTTATACTAAGTTTAATTAAAAAACACAGACATACACAAACTTTGATCTTTTGACCTACTGTACCTTTATTTAACAAAACGGTTACCGCCCCAGTAACAAGCCCATTGTACCTTTATGAGGACACATCTGAACACAAACTTTGTACCTTTAGGGAACATACTTGTACTGATCATAAACCGCCGAATATATTCTTCCATCTATTTACTTTAGCAATTAGAGAAACATTAAAATGTGTATATTAGAAGAAAAATAGCTTCTACAACTATCAATCAGCAAATGCCTTCCATATTGGAATTAAAGTGGTCTTCTTAAACATTAACAGTACAAAACAATAACAATATTTAAATAATTCACACTTGTATCATTCACTTTTAGGTTAAGCAGCCAAAGTGTTCAAGTGCACATGTTCATGTTCATGTTTTAAACGTTATTTTGATGGGGTACTGCCTGTGGAGTATAACACCAGTTCTTTCAATTGAAGCTCATTTTAGTATTTAATCCAAGAGGTCCAGGGTAAACCTAATGGTCTTTTCCCTCATCTCAATTCTAGAGGGTGGCCAGATGGTCTCATGATGCTCCTCTTGGATCCACTGTAGATGTATAAATGAAGGTCTCACAGTTGGGTTGAGTTCACAGGGTCTCCCTGTAAAACAGAGCGGAACACATTTTTTTAGAAGGTATAATAAACCAAAAGAAAACAAAAAACGTTATTTATCAATACATCAGTAATAATTTCCCTATTCAGTGTTTTATGTGTGTATAAAATATGAAACTTTTGAAATACCTTTCAATACCTTTCATTGAAGATACAGACGAATATCTGCAAATACAACATTTGCAAATGAGCTTAAATATACAGCTCATTTGCACTGGTGTGGACATTAATATGACAGTAATATGTACCTGGTGTAGGCTCAGTGGGACCCTCTTGTCATCCATGCACTGATGAACATTAGAGACAAAAAACATTAGAGCATTAACAGATTATACAACACTGTGTGATTGGATCCTTGGTGCATTTTTTTCAGTACTTACACTTGACTTTAGGGTCTCCAGATCAGGATCGTTGGCAGATGAAGTTAGGGACACCTTTACTGACCAGAGAACAGCAAATTAAATACTGTCGTGGAATTTGAATGTGTGTGATAAATGGACTGTTCAGCTAATTATAGAAAATGCAAACCTCCAAAAAGTTGAAAGCTGTTTTCAGAGGGCTTTGAGGCGACACCACCAGCTCCAGGGCTACAATTTATCAACAAAAGGACAGAAATGTTAGTTTGCCATGTAAAACAGTGGTCAGAACAAACACATTGTCAAATGGTATTAATGCCATTAAGTTAACAGTGGCTATATGGTGATAGTATTTAGACGACAGTAAAGATGATAAAGATGTACCTGACACAGACGGAAGCTGCTTTTCTTCTCAAGTCACAGGCTTTGAAGAGAGAACAGTCTTACAGTGTGTGGGTCTCCATCTGTGTGAAAATACTTTAAATGAGAAAATACAAATTATTAATATATCGTACTAAGAGACACATTAGAAACATAGAATTAAGTACTTTATTTTTTACATATAAAATGGTTTTATGCTCTAGAGAGGATTCTCCCCCCCAAAGCCCCCCCCCCCCCCCTTCCTACTTCCCACTTCAGGGATGGTTATTGTTAAATAATAGCTATATATTTGTTTCCCATTAGCTCATGCAATTATTATATGGGATGTAAAATTCAAATTTAAACCAAAATGTTCTTCTTTGTAAACAAGAACACATAATGAATGTAATAAAAGAAAGGGCATGATGCCGTAGGCTAGTGCTTCATCCATGTACCCCCCGTGTCCATGTTTTAGTACAGCTACAGTCACATTGCATGAACAAGAGCAGAGATACGCAGCCGGGTGTCCTTCCCTGAAATGTATGAGTGTCAAAATAACAATAAATAAATAAAAGAAACGGGCTCGCAGGAGTGTCAAAGTAAACTACAAACTTTAAGCCGTTTTGGTAAACGGAATAGTGACGTTCAGATTCAAATCAATATTGACAATGCTCGAATAAAACAAGTAAAGGAATATAAATTTCTGGGTGTGATCTTCAGTCATAAGGTTAGCTGGAGACCACAAATAGATAACATTCGTGGGAAAATAGCGAAAAATGTGGCCATAATGGACAAGTGTAGATTTTTTCTGGACCACAAGGCTCTGTTCATCCTGTACTGTTCTTTAATCCTACCGTACATAAATTATTGCGCTGAGGTCTGGGGAAATACCTTCAATAGTCATTTACAGGTTTTATATAGACTCCAAAGAAGGCTATTAGAATTGTTCACAATGTTGGATATAGGGACCATACAAATATACTGTTCTTAAAATTTAACACCATGAAACTTGATGACCTTATAAAATATAATACTTTGTTACAGATATACAAAGCAGTAAACAACCAGCTCCCAAACAATATACAATAAATGTTTGGTAAAAGAGTGGGAAGATACGATCTAAGGTGCACTCATAATCTGAAAGTACAATGTATTCATTCTACCCTAAAAAGTCATTGTATCACCAGGAGAGGTGTAAATCTGTGGAATAATTTAGAGGAACCATTACAAGGCGCTGAGCGTCTACAACAATTCAAAAACAGTATAAGAGAAGTGTGTTTGAGAAATATGCTAAAGACATGTGACCTTGTACTTATTATCTACAAGTAATTTTGTAGAATTTGTTTAACCACATCATTGCTGATAGAACCAATGTCACCAACCTCTAAGTTTAAGTTGTTATGAATTAAAGGAACTTGAGAGAAATTAATAAGCAAAAGATAACAACAATGCTGTAACAGCCTGTTTCCACTGGTCACTATTAAACAAAAGGGCAGGCGAGAGATGGACCTGGTGGAAGCCCCCCCCCCCTTTCAACGGGTTCATAAATCTTGTCTTTTTAATGCACCACCCAGCATAGGTCTCAGAACTGTCTCACAACAACAACTAGCTAGGGCAGCAGGGTGAGGGCTTGCTGGTGGGGGGGGGGGCTACTGCCCTCTACCAACTGGCCATAATATACCCTGGCTTTTTAAGGCACCTCACTAAACAAGGCAAACAGTGGAAATGGGAATGACAGCAAGGGGACATATAATAATAATGTGTAGTGTTGATTATAAAACTATGACAAATGTTATACTTAAATAATAACTAAATCAATGGTCAATTAATAGAAAGGTGACTGGTGTTTATAAGTAATGATTGGATATGGTTACTATGTGAATGGGAAAGAGGAAACAGTAAAAAACTAAATAAATAAATAAAATAAAATAAAAATGAATGTTTATATTTACTGGTAAACTGTATATATTTCTAATTTCGTGCTATGTCTGCTTACTTTGGAAGTCTTGTAAATCTCATGTGATTTTACACGAATGCTTTTCTTTATCAATGCTGTTATACGTAAGATTAATGGGGACAATTGTAATTGTTGAAAGGACATAATTGTGATTCATGGATGGGCACACCCACAGGGCTGTGTGTGTGCCTATGTATCGAAATTAAACTTGTCATTCATTAATTGCTTGTACGTAAACAGGTACATGCACGCTTCTGTTGCACATATGCCTGGGTAACTCTGGAATTTGTAATGTTAAGTGTTATATTGTACGAAATCACGAGATGCTGCTTGTATCACCGTTATTATTACCGTTATTATTTACCTGCAGCTGGACACATGCGTTTCAGTTATGTATATTTTCAGTGTTATGATGGGCCTTTTCTTTTGAAAGGACTTACAGTTATGTTTTGTATTTCTTGAATTAATCTGAAATGCATGTAAGTAATTATTTTGAATGGGGGGTAGGCATTTATAAGCATTCTAGCTTCGGCCTACTCCTTTTGAGTTTTATTTTATTGCAATGATGTAATCATGCAATTTATGTTTTTATAAAGTACTGATATAAACAACAACTAAGCAGAGATTGAAAGATATCGTGCTATCAGGTTGGTCCTGTCCCCTAACAACAAAGAGTTGACAAAAAAACGTAATAACGCTTAAATTTGATTAATATATGGAGCCCAAAGCTGCAAGCGTCCTGTACAACATGTGTTATAATTGTATACAGTAGCAATACTTACCGAAAAATTCCCAGATGAAAGTGGATGACAAAATGGATGAGCTGTCGTCTTCACATGGAGCTGTAAGCTATTGCTAGCAAAAAAAAATCCCAGCATTCCAAAAATACAACATGGTAATGTTATTTCAAATTGAATTGAATTGAAATCTTGGTGTAAATTTACAGAAATTTGTTACAGTGTACATTCAAATGAGTAATTTGTAGATTTATTAAAATCATCAGTGAATGGCTGTCTGGTGCAAAAATAAATAAAATAATATATAATGCGGAATGTAAATATCACAGGCACCGCACTTTTTCCACACAGAATCTGCCTGTTTTGGGAAGATGAATTTAATGATCCAATTTTGTGGAAAGATTACTTTAGAACAATTTATAGAACTACAATAGATTCATATTCCAGGATATTAAAATATTTTATAAAATTATTGCAACAAAAAAATCTCTGTTCAAATGGCAGATAGAAAAGGATCCCTGTTGTAGGTCTGTGGGGATGAGGAGGAGGACCTGATGCATTTGTTTTATTTTGTCCACATGTGGCTAAGTTTTGGGTCAGTGTACAGTTATGGTTAAGGTCTATGGATATTGCTTTGCAAATCACACCTCAGAATATCGTGTTATGTGTTTTTGAGGGTAAATGCACATACCTTTTGAATATGATTATTCTGATGGATAAAATGTTCATTTTTAAAGCTAAAACTTTATCAAATTTATGTATAAAACACTTGGAAATAGAGTTTATCATCAGTATATGTTAGAAACAATTATAGCAACAAATAAAAACAGAATAATTGAACATGAAAAGAAATGGAAGGTCTGCTTACTTGAGTTAGAGATACAAGTATTAGGTGTACTTGCTATGCCATTTGTTATGTCATAAATGTGAATGTAGTAAGTGAGTGAGTGGTTGGTGGTGGTTGGAGGGGCCGATGGCGCAGACTGGTTGCCTCGCTTCCGTCAGTCTACCCCAGGGCAGCTAGTAGCTTACCACCACTACTGTAAGTATGGAGTGAATGAATAGTGCAGTGTAAAGCATAAAGCGTCTTTGAGTGTCCAGAAAAGCGCTATATAAAAACGATGCATTATTATTATATTATTAGTATTGGTGATTTCATTTTATTTTTAATTTTCTATGTTATTATTTCCATTTGCTTTGTGCTTCCTTTCTGTTTATAGTTTGTGTTCCTGTCAAAACACTAATGTGAATGTGTGGATGATTGTGATCGTGGTATGAATGCAAGGGGGAGTGGCTGGGGTTGGGTGGGGGGTTTGAAGCTTGTCTTGTTATTTTATTCTGTAAATAAAAAAAATCATCAGTGAATAAAGGCATTTTGCTGCTGACTTATCAGGACTGGCTACACGCATAATCTGTCTTTGTTCAAGTGTGTGTAGGTCCACTATGGAAGGTTCGGAATAAATATGTTGGTTGCTAAAAACAGAAAAGTAAATCAAGTCATGAGTAAGTCTAGCTTGCTCTCTGTGTCTGTCTCTAGCTTAAAATCAATATAAAGCCTTGCATTACCACAACCAACCCCTCACGACACACACTACATTCATGTCTTGCCCAAGGACACAACAGTCTGAACCTCACCTCTTCGTTAGTCGATGACCCGCTCTACCATCTGAGCCACTGTCGCCCAGGTACAGTTTCCAACAGTAGCCATTTTACAGAGAAAGGCAACAGTTTAGGCTGAGGGAAGCTTATCGGTATTACCTTATCGCTTGCAGACAGGTTGCGAAATTCCGAAGAGTTGACGAGTGGCCTAAGGGTCAAAAATTCCTCCATGACCCTCTCCATGAAGCCACTCCAATGATGTGTAGAAAAAGGTTACCGTGTTAAAAAAAAAAAAAAATGACACAAAAAAACCTTTTACACAACTCTGCCTTGCTGCTAGCTTTGTAATTGCCATAAATAGATGTCCGTCACTTTGCGTTTTTATGGTTACAAGGTGTCCTCGTACCCACACTTAATTATGACCCAAGAGCTGAGTCAGTAGTTTGGTGGTGACAAGTCAAAATTATGAAAATAAATGACCCTAATAGTAAAAATGACTTCTGAAATTGCTGAGTGCAGGTGTTATCTGGAGGAAACTCTTGCTTCATTAAGCGTAGAAGGTGAGGACTTGAGTTTGGGACCGGCACACTGATCTCAATGAGCCAACAGACAAAGGTCACGCTCATAAAGCAACAGAGAGAGAGAGCTCATCCAGCGCACCCAGAAGAAGAGCTTAGACAACTGCAGATATACAGCAGGTAAAACAATGAATACTGGAAAAAATAATGAGTTTTGCAGCAACTGTTTTCCGAAGTAGTCATCTGGAAAAATGAAACTTTGCTTCAACGGAAACTCTCTCACTTTTCCGAGATAGTGACACATTTTCGCGTTTAAGTAAATATGTATGATGTGTAAAATATATCTGTTTTTTAATTCATTGGCTATGGAGAGAATACTGTATTACCCATGTGCTTAGGTAGAAAACATGATTGACATGTGTTGTTATTGTAAACATTTAGCAATGGAATTTTATAGCAGAACTAAGTAACTTGTTAACCTTAAATCCTTTTGCATAGTCCCTCTGGGGGTAACACAAGTGTACCCCCTGGTGTCTCTGGCCAGAAAACCACAATAGCAACTTTGCCTGCTCCGACCCGGAGGCCCAATACACACTAACGGAATCACAAAGAAAAAGCTAAAAGGTGAATGGGCAAAGCTAACTGTTGGCTAGCGCCACTTTAGCAGTATTTACAGCCAAGTTTGAGTGACAAAAATGGTCTCCATTGTGTAATTGGGATGTGGCACAATGTACAATATCACTCTCTCCCTTTGTCTTTTCTGTCAGCGTAGAATTTATTCTCATGGACAATTAATGAGTAAAAAACGCAACATGCTATGACACCTGCAGTGGTGCTTATGGCCTCTAGGGGCATGAGGTACTTAGTTCTGCTTTAATGTCACACATGGCTAAAGTAAATCTAGCAGACACTATGACCTGAAATAATGGAGTTTACAATCCAATATGGGTTCTTGATTACTCTTGTGGGAAGATATCAGCGAGAATTTGGAAACGCATTCACAGTTTTCAGTATAAAAGTCTGGATTCGCAGCTTGAGTCGTCTTCGTTTGAAGTAATTGTGCCTTTGCGATACCCACGTGTGGTCTGTCGCAAGTGCATTCTCGCCTGTCCCGAGTAATCATTCTCATCTGTGACTTAAGACAAGGTTAGCGCCTCAGTTCAGCAGGTAACCAGTCACCTAGGAACCGCCTCATTTTCCAGTGGGCTGATTTATTTTCTGCTTATATCTGTAAAGAACCCTCCATCTGGCAGAGCACACAACCATCAACACTGTAATTAAAATGCAATTACCACCGCTCTCCTCTTCCAGTAACACCGCAATCCCTGGGAAGACGTTCCATCTGTGCCATACACTCCAACACAACGCATAGGCAATAGTCATCAAACACACATTTTCTTTAGCGCAGTTCTTGACTACATAATTTCATTGGGGCACACCTTGACAACATAAAAGTCTTCCCTTTCCTCTCATCTGGGTTTCTTTTGTCCATACAATCGCATCCATAAATGCAGTGTGCCCTGTCAATGAGCGAGTAAAATTTAAATGACAACTTCTGTTCACTGATATTTCTAAGACTGTGTTTAAAATCCTTGTTTCAGGCTTTATTCTGAGTTTTAAACAACTTTATAGCCCAATAGTGTTAAACATCTCCAGGTTAACAAGTCTTTTTGAGCATTTTTTTTAGGTTTTATTCACTTCTAAATCAAAAAGTTCAAATTCCGGAAGTAAGCCACGTACCCGGAAGTGTGGCTGTGAGCAGCAGTGTGAGAGCAGTGTGGAAGCTAACATTTTTGCGGAGTCCGGTTCAGGGAGACCAAAATGCCTAAGCCGACTAAATCAGTCCAACCGCCAGAAACGCCGGCTGATGAGGATTACGTGAGCCTCAGTCGAGTCACGGAACTCATGGAGCAGCAAAGGGACATGTTTAGGGAATTAATTCAACAACAGCAGGAAAACTTCAAAGGATTCATAAAACTCATCATGGAATCAACAAACACCCGCATGGATACACAGTTAAAGGACATTCAAGAGCTAAAAACTAGCCTGCAATACACGCAAGATGAGGTAGACACTATAAAAGAAGAGAAAAGGAAACTCACTGAGCGCACGGACACAATACATAACGATTTCTATAAAGTATGTGACAATCTGCACGTCATCACGGATAAACTGGAGTATCTGGAGGGACAGAGCCGCAGAAAAAACCTGGTCTTTGAGGGAGTGTTGGAGTCGCCTGGGGAGACCTGGGCTGACGCTGAGGAAAAAATCAAACAACTGCTGAGGGAGAAACTGCAACTACAAAACCCGGTGGAAATGGAGAGAGCCCATCGCGTAGGGAAACCTGGCGGGAGAGACTGGCCGAGACCTATCGTCGCCAAACTACTGCGTTGGAAGGATCGAGAAGCAATCCTGCAGCGCGCTAAACAACTCAAAGGAACGAAAATCTACATAAACGAGGACTACACGGACTCCATTAAAAGGAAACGAAAAGATCTAATGCCGGAGCTGAGAGCTGCCAGGGAAAGGGGGGACATAGCCTTCTTGAGATATGACAAACTCATTGTACGTCCGCGCACCAGTACTCCAAATCAAGCTTAATCACCGGGAAAACTTATGGATTTTGGTATGTAAAAAACATAATTTCACATGTCCTGTAATATATATACTCATACAATGATGTCCAATCATACCTCATATGCTACTGATGGAAGTGACCTAGGATTACAGCAAAGGATTTTGGACTGTGAGCTCTTGGAGCTGAAAGCTTCAGAGTACACTGAACATAATGCACTGGACTGGGAAGATCAGTTAGACCCAGATAACCTGTTCTTAACATCTAACGCAATTAATTGCAAATACTATACTGAGAATGAATTTAACATCTCTGTTAAAACAGAAGGGAAATTCTCAATTATCCATTTCAATAGTAGAAGCATGTACGCGAATTTCGATGCAATCAAAGAATACTTAAAACAGTTTGAGAATCCATTTAGTATCATCGCATTATCAGAAACATGGTTTAATGAGGATAAAGGCATTGCATTTGAGTTAAACAATTATACATTAAACTACGTAAACAGAACCAATAAAGGGGGAGGAGGAGTTGCTATATATGTCCTCAACAAATTTAAATTCAAAATATTAAAAAACATGACTGCATCAATAAACAACTTGCTTGAATGCTTATCAATAGAAATTATCAATGAAAAAAGAAAAACATAATAGTTAGTTGTTTATACAGGTCACCAGGCTCATGCGTGGAAATATTTACAAATTGGGCAGAAAAAACATTCTCAGAACTGAGTAACAAGGTATTATTTATCTGTGGGGATTATAACATCGATTTGATAATCCAAATAAACATAAGACAACTGATGAGTATATTAATCGCATGTACAGTATGAGTTTATACCCAACTATCACAAGACCTAGCAGAATAACAGCGAGCAGTGCTACCCTCATTGATAACATCTTCACTAATAATATGCAGTTCACAAATGTCAGCGGTCTAATGGTTTGTGATATAACGGATCATCTGCCCGTATTCACGGTGTATGATGATAATGAGTTAGATCAAAAATCACCTCAAAAATATTTTTATAAACGAGCAAGAACTGAGGATTCAATTTACTCACTTTATAGTGACTTAATAAAACAAGATTGGAACGAGGTATACAACAAGAATGATGTAGAAAATGCTTACGATACTTTCATGGAAATTTTTAGTACTGCATACAATAAGAACTGCCCTATTCAGCAATTCTGTAAAAACAGAAAAACGACAAAATGTCCGTGGCTAACCAAGGGTTTACAAAATGCTTGTAAGAAAAAAAACACTCTATATAGACAATTCATTAGATTAAGAACAGAGGATTCTGAAAGTAGATATAAAACATATAAAAATAAACTGACCAATATATTAAGGAAGGCTAAGAAACTATATTATACCAATCTATTATATACAAACAAGAACAACATGAAAGGGGTATGGGGAATACTAAACACTATAATCAAGGGTAATGCAAAAAATAATTCATATCCAAACTATTTCACTGATGGGATCAATGACAACCATAATATGAATGACATTGTGGAAAGTTTTAATAGTTTTTTTGTAAATGTTGGACCGGATCTGGCAGCAGAGATTCCGGAGTGTAGTAACAACGAAATGGAGTCATTGATAGACATTAATTCAAAAACTATGTTTTTGTCTGGAGTAACTGAAACAGAAATAATAGATGTCATTAACGGGTGTAAGAACAAATCGTCTACAGACTGTTTTGATATAGATATGACACTAGTTAAACAAATTATACATAGTATCGTGAAACCATTAACCTACATATGCAACCTATCGTTTCAAACAGGAACAGTTCCAAATAAAATGAAAATTGCAAAAGTTATACCTATACATAAAAATGGGAACAAACACATCTTCACTAACTACAGACCTGTCTCTCTGCTCCCCCAGTTCTCCAAAATCTTAGAGAAACTTTATAACAGTAGAATGGATAATTTCATAGATAAGCACAAACTAATTAATGAAGGTCAGTACGGGTTTCGAGCAGCAAGGTCAACTTCAATGGCCATCATTGATGCAATAGAAGAGATTACTAATAGCTTAGAGGGCAAGAAACATGCAGCTGGAATATTCATTGACTTGAAAAAAGCATTTGATACACTAAATCATTCTATATTATTAAAAAATTAGACAGATATGGCATAAGGGGAGTGGCTTTGAGCTGGATTCAAAGCTATTTAACTGGGAGACAACAGTATGTGAAGATGGGGGAGTTTACATCAGGTTATTTGGACATTGGCTGTGGGGTCCCACAGGGATCTGTCTTAGGCCCAAAGTTGTTTAATTTATATATTAATGACATTTTTAATGTGTCTAAATTATTAAAATTAGTGATTTTCGCAGATGACACAAACGTCTTCTATTCCAATGACAATTATAGTAATTTAGTAACTAACATAAACTGTGAACTAAGTAAATTAAAAACATGGATGGACATTAATAAATTGTCCCTCAACCTAAATAAAACAAAAGTAATGTTTTTCGGTAATTATAATGGAAAACCAGACTCAGTAAACATAGAAGGTGTAGTCTTAGATACAGTATCAGAAATTAAATTCTTAGGAGTCATCATTGACAGTAAATTAAGCTGGAAACCACACATAAGACACATACAAGGTAAAGTCTCCAAAAGTATCTCAATCATTAACAAAGCAAAGTTTTCTTAAATTACAATGCATTATTTTTGTTATATAGTTCATTAGTTTTGCCATATCTAAACTACTGTGTAGAAGTCTGGGGCAATAACTATAAAAGCTCATTACACCCCTTGTTATACTCCAAAAACGGGCTGTAAGAATTATACATAAAGTAGGATATTATGATCACACTAATATATTATTTCTGCAGTCTAAACTGTTAAAAATGCATGATTTAGTTGATTTCTCTACTGCCCAACTTCTGTTTAAAGCCAACAAAAATGTGCTACCTGCAAGGATACAAATGCTTTTTGCACGCACAGAAGGGGGATATAACCTGAGGGGGTGTGATAACTTTAAGACTCAAGCAGTGTCTTCCACTAGGAAAAGTATGTTTGTGTCTGTATGTGGAGTTAAACTCTGGAACAAATTGGGGGCAGAATATAAACAATGTCCAAATATTCATCATTTCAAATCAAGATATAAAAAAATGGTATGGTCAAAGTACCAGAAGGAGGAAATGGGTACTTGATTGCTAATGGGTGTCACAAAGTGCTGTATACTTTAAAGGTCAGATCTAACTAATAATGAAGTATATTGTGGTTGTTACTATTACACTATTGCAGTTGTTATTGCCATTGTTATTGCTATTGCTGTTGTGTTGTTATCATCACTATTTAAACTTTAAATGTAACAGTCTAGGATTAATACCTAACAATCTGTGGATTATTCTTAGAATCCAACTCAATCGATTCAGACAGCGGTACTGCTATTGATGCTGATGGTAATATAAAGGAAATAAACTCTTAGAAGTAAAACATGCACATATCTAGGTACTCCGCATTCAACATAACCCATAGTATAGGGCAGACATGTGGGGGCCGGCAGCTCGAGGAAACTCTCTTCTGGCAGCAGACTCCTAAAAATTGTCTCTTTTAATGCATAGTATAGGACACTTAACAAATGATGGTCCGGTTGCTCGGGGCTGCTCCCCTCTGGCAGCTGGTCCAGTCACAGAAAAGAAGAAAAAGAAAGAAAAGCCCCGAATCCCTTTTAACACATATCAGTAAGACCATTCTTGTTATCATGAACATCAATCAGTCTGCGATTACTGTACCTTTCATGAATAAATGTGGAGTATTTTATGTACCATTCAAACACTTTGATACAGAGTAATGCTATATGGGTTGTAATGGTGATGGTGAACAACGATAATGCCAACATGGTAATGAATTCTGTATGGGAGACAGAAATAATACACTGGTTGTAGCGTGTGAGATACTGTGAATGTTGAGCGTGTGAGATACTGTGAATGTTGACCTGGTATAATGCAGTGTCGCATTTGTTAATATGTAACCAACTCGGTTGATAGTTGTTTTGTAAAATGGTAAGAAATATGCACTGTTGTCAGTCATTGTTATAGTTATTGTTATTGAAGTTTATGAACAGGGGTGGGAGTCAATAAGCTTGTCTTCTTCCCACTCCTTTTCGAGCTGTAATGTAAATTATTTTTTCTTTTTTCTTTTATTATGTATATATATATTTCTGTTTTTTCTTTTCTTCTTTAGCTCGAAATAAAATATTCAAATCAAAATCAAATCAAAAAGTAAACTATACTGATTGAAGTTCCCCAAACAAAACAAAATAGTGCATTTTCTTTCTGGACTGTAACTAAAATGAAATAAACATGTTTTGCTGTTGCGTTTATTTTTTTGCTCTAATGGATATTTTTTTTGATGTGGGACTGAATGTTCTCACCAGTTCTAGTAATAGGTGACCAGGTTGACGCAAGGCCACTGAACCAGGTCCCTGGGTCTTTTTCTGTGGTTCGTTGTTCCCTCATGTCTCGCCTGCAATAAATCCAGGAAGGCCAAAGAAATTGCTAGAATACAGCCACTGCAGCAATTCATCATCCGCATTGGAAGTAGCTCTTGCTGGACAGGTCTTTGTTGGACTATTGTGTTGTTGGATATAAAATGTGGAACGTGTAAGCGCTGTTTCGAGTGTTAAATCAATAACACAAATCAGCTCAAACAAATCGGCAGTACATTTGGTCAAACACTTACAGTGCGACAATCATGGACGACTAAAAATCATTTTGTTTCCTCAGACCATAAAATAGTCAACTGTACACTTTGCAGCTAAATGCACAACTCCCTGAACTTTCCCCCAGAACTATGCTCAGAAGTGATTGTCTTAAATCATCTCAAGTAATAATGATTTTTACACAGTTGTTGATATTTAAACTGCAGATCTATTGAATGCTTAGAACAAAGATGTCTATGTGCCATTGGTCTAAGTGCAGGGGGATGGGAATAGAGACGTCCCCCTGTGTGTGTGTGTGTGTGTGTGTGTGTGTGTGTGTGTGTGTGTGTGTGTGTGTGGAGGGTGGGGGCTGCGGTGGGACCTGGTGGGAGTCTCAGATAAATCACCTCCACACACAGGTTCCCTTGCACCGGGACAAGCAGAATGAGGCAAAAGATTAAAGTCGGTTGGAGAGGAGACAAGAAGACAGTTAAAGCAATCAAAAAGGGTCTATCAGTATTGAGATCTATCTGTTAAAATCTACTATATAATTGAAATCTGGCGAAATGAAGTTTGTCCGACTTTTATATACACAAAAATCTCATCCATCTTGAAATCAAAGATGAACAATGCTTAAGATTTAAGTCGTAATACAAGGAAGCCCTAAACATGAAAATCCTTATATTCAGTTCACAAATACAATTAATCACATCAAAGTGACTCAGATTTGCATCAAAGCAATACATTCTTAAGATGCAGGGTTTAATTAGAACACATACAGAAATACAGCAGTGGTGGGGACTGTTGGAAACGACTATTACAGAGGTAAACTTTGAAAATGTAACATGTTAAAGGGACTATACATAAGTTTAACCACAAATAAATGTATACAAATTTAACATTTCTTTCTCATACATGCTCCAGCAATGCCCTGGTGAGTAGAATGAGCCCTGGCCTTTTCACCGCGATTGCCTCTACATGCCTGTAAAGTCACTGAAATAGTTTATGCTCGGGTCGAACAAGCAAACAGCGTCATGCGCGTTCACGCTCCGCTGTAGCTTTAGCTGTAGCATTAGCTGTAGCGTTAGCTGTAGCGTTAGCTGTATCTCCTCTATACTGACGCTGCAGCGCGAGTGGTAACTTCGGAGGGATGGATTTAGCGGAGAATAAGAGGAGACCGGCTTCAAGCACCATCGAAACTCCAGCCCAGACCCCAAATAACAAAAAGAAACGAAGAGTTTATTCGAGTGTGACAAAAAAGGCGAAAGTCGAGTCTGATCAGTGTAGGCAAAGAACCAGAGTAAACATCGGAAAATGTTGAGAATCTCTCAAAAGACCCGGAGCTTATTTTTGCTTGAAAGGTAAGAAATTATTACTAAATACGTGGGGGAAAAGTGTTCGTGCATGTTGTACAAACTTCACTGAAACAAGCCATAAAATAATCATATTTGGAAGTTACAAAATAGTTGATCTAATAGTTTTATGCCTACAGAGAAGTTGTGTAGTATTAGTAGCAGACTAGTAGTGTCAGTAATAACAGTAATTGTGCTGTACCTACAAAACATTTGAGTAGTAACAGTGGTAATGGTGCTGTATTTACAATGGCAAAAATAATGTTGCTAATGTTAGCTTTTCTTGGCCGCAAAATAAGCATGACTGTTCACGGATTTAGAAGTAGTGAAACGACTACAAAAAGTGGACATGTGCCGTTTACAATATAGTTTACGAGTTAGCTACGCTAACTTTGGGCCCAGGGAATTGAAGAGACGATGTTGGCTTTTCCTAGTAGCATTTCTACCAGTGGAATTATTTTATTATTTCAGTTAGGCCTACGTTTATGCATACAAAGTATATGAGTTTTGTTTTTTTCCTCCTTCAAACGTCAATTATTCGTTTATCTGTATTACTTGGCTTCTTCACTCGATTCACTTTGCTGCATTTGGTCAAGTATTTTATCTCGGAAAACATTCACTCAAACTGATTTGGTCTAAATATCTTACAAAACAGTAACGTTTCTTACCTCAGTTTAAGTCATGCCTGCAAATCTGTAAATTGACCAGGACGGGACTGTTATTTCTAATGCTCGTAAAGCCTGAGCGCCTCATGCACGCGCTTATCATGGAGGCTGCAGTTACGCGTTTGGCCTGAGGGGGCAATTGCGAGTACAAAACTGCTAAACTCCACACAGCCCCTTTAAGGTAACTATTTTGTCACCCTAGAGTCATAGCATTTTTCTGTTGTTGTTGGATTGTAGGAAGAGGTGCGATGAGAAAGAGTGGGCAGCCAAAGCCATTGGGGTTAAACGCAATTGCAGAAAGGGACATTATTGGATATTACTTTGCCTCCGTAAACATCTCTGTGAATCGGTTTTACCCCTTTCTCCCAGGCCTACAATCATCCCACACAGCTCTCCATCCTCTTGCTGCCACTCACATCTACTGAGCACACTTAGCTGGAAAAACAAATACCAAATGACCCCGGGGAATTAAGTGGATGTCAACATAAGACAGTGTTCAGGTGATGTGCAGACACAATGACTCGCTGCTACAATGAGTTTGCATAAAGGCCTTTAGACATCACGAGGAAGTGTGTTAAGACACCCCTCGTAATCACCCTTCACCTTATCAGCACATTCCTAATAACAAGGCCAGGAAACGTTATTTGTATCCCCGGTCCATTCTTGCTGCTGCCTCCTGGGACACGCTCCCCTCTGTTTGCTGCTGAATGAGATAGCCTTTCACTGCTCTGTATAACCTTTACGAGCTTCCCCGCACTGACAAACACAATGTGAGCAATCAAAACCGACACAGTCAAATGAAAGATACCAGCGCAACTGGAAAAATGTTTTGGTTTCACGCATTTGCTTGAGGGCCAGGCGCCAGTAAATCATAAATTGCATAAATATTTGAAATAACACTGTGGGAGTGAATGAAGTGACACTTGCTTTGATTTGAGACAACACACAAGCTGTTATCAGGATGTGGTGCGCAGGGAGGTAGAGAAAAAGACACTTTGATTTTGGGAGGGGGCAGACATATTGATTTTTCTGACATTGGACTGTCCTTGGCATCTGACGTGCGTTTTTCTGTTGGCTCTGATTACTTTAGTGTGTAGTGTAAGGCAAGAGCTTTAATGTTATCAGTCAAGCTAAAAAAAAAAGGTTATAAAACATAAGACAACATCACTGGATTTCTTATCACCATGCTATGAGACTGCAACAGACAGCACGAGCATGATAAAGTGCACTACAATTGCACAAATAAACTTAACACATATGTTCGCGTCCTAATACAAAAAAGGAGTGCATTAGGTGACCATTCTCTGACTCTTGAGCCAATACCAATATGCAGGATTAGATTATTATGTATGTTTCGGGATAATGGAATACCACAAAACCTATGACACGAGTAACGTTCAAACAGAAAGATATGACCATGTCTAAACTGTAAACTTTTTTTCATAAAACAAGAGTTGTTCAGTTGTCATGGTTAGCTGCACACCTCCTCCAGTCCCAGTTCCATGTTCTCAGGGTCCATCCATCAGAGCAGTCCACAGTTGAGCTGAAGCTCTCTCTCTCTGAGCTCCTTTCTCCATCAGGGAAGAGGCTGCGCTGATGAGCTGCACCCACAAGAATGAGACTCTATACACTGACTGTACATCCATTTGTCAAGGCAGGTGAGTCCTGCTGAAAAGGCTGTTTATCAATTGCACTGATGGAGCTTGTGTGGCTTATCATACAGCCACTGTACCAGCTTTCCTCCATGCCAACATATAGCCATATGCCAAGAGTTTGGACTTTATGTCCATGTGTATTTTATCCAATCTGATGGATAAAATCCAGCCATGGCCATTTTTCTCAGCAGCATGCTTTCCCAGCAGGGCTCCAGCACCGCTTTCTAAATCAAGACAGAGCTGTTGTCAGCCATGTGGAGGGGACAGGGAACGTGTTAGCGCCACAAGATTGAATTAAGCCCAATCCCCCAAAGATCCACAGCGAAACAGGATTCGGGTCAACGTGGAGATGGCGAAGACTGCTGTATTGATTCCTCTTAGTTCTCAATCATATTACACATCTTCTTCAGCTAATTCAATTCCCTTACAGACAGTTTACAATTCAGTTCATAATTACAATTATACCAAATGACAATGTATCTTGCCAAAGAGATTGGATTAGGGGCCTCAAACTGTGCCGTTTGATTACATCAGATACCTATCATTGGGTGGGTCGGGATGAATTTTGGAGCATTTCCCAGTAGTATAATGTGTTAAACCTTTTGTGCAAGTAATCTAACAACAACTATTCACTAAAATAAGATTGATAACATGAATAAATGACGTAGCTGTTTTAATTGTGGCCTTTTATATGGTTGTAATTTCAGAGACTAAACACATGCTGTAGCCCAATGTAGCCCAATTTTCCTCCAGAGGCACTATTGAGTGTCATGTATAGGTCCGCTTCGGCCGTGCCCTCAAAGTCACGGCAAAGGGCAGAAGGCTCTGTTCTGACAGCCCCAGCCTGCTGCATTGATTTGTTTACTAATAGCTGATGGAAACCTGAGAGCTGCTCTCCTCTTTAGCACCAGCCATGGGCAGATGAATAAATAATGACTTTGAACTCTTTTTTTAGGGATAAAAGGATTACTGAAAGTCCAGTTGGTAATGTAATATAAATACTGGGCCGGACCACATAAGCTTTGAAATGGCTCTTTGTGGACAAACTTTTGTTTGGGGTTTGATGCTAACAGCCAAGGACACTTTCTTAGATAATGTCTTGATCACTGACAGTTACTTCAGTAATTGTTGGAAGCTGTAGCTGCTTTGTTGGTTTGTTGGGGGACATTTACCAAGCATTTGCTCATGTGCAAAATGAGTAGCATGTGCAAAAGTGGATAAGCAGCATTTACACATTTTTTACCCACACAGCATTCTCTCATTCACAGGCCCTAAAACTGTAATACAATTTCAAATGGAAAAAAATTAGGTGCAACATGCCCACAAATAGCTATAAGCTATTTTTCAGCTCGCACTAACCATCACCTGATCAATGACTCCCTTAGTGTTTGGAGCGACAGTGGCTCAAGTGGAATAGATTCCTTGTGCATAGTATTATCATTGTGTCCATGAGCATCTGTAAGATACTTCACCCACCTTACCTGTACGTATAAAATGTGGTGTATTGGAGTGATTGGTAGTGGTCCGAGAGGCAGCCGAGCCTCAGTCAGTCAGCCCCAAGTCAGCTGTGGCTACTGTACAACAGGGCAGGATTTTAGTTGTATGTAACTGGGGTTTTGGCAAAGTCTTTCCAGGACCAAAGTTTAGTTTCAACCAGACAAATGCTGTGACATGAGCTTAAAGGCCAACGCACACCGAAACACTTGGACGCGTGGCAAAAAACAATCCGCCTCTATCATTTCTATGAGAGAATGCACACCGAGGTGGCGGCGAATTCAGACGCGGCGCCGCGGAGGAAAACACAGGCTTTTTACTCCTCTGCAGATGCACAGACAGGGAGACTGCTGTAGACTTGTTGGGAGGGACGAGAGGAGCAGAAGAAGAGAAACGTCTGAGCAGGTAAACCTGCAAAAAAGAGCAACATTTGCTCTCTTTTACAACAGTGACCTAAGTGTCTTATTTTATTTATGATAAATACCTAAACACACATTTAAAGCGCTGCAGTTTGAGAAAAGCCTTTGAAGTGATGCAGCACGCTCCAGGGTGTGTTGACATGGCACACGGACGCGCGTCAAATGATGATGGTGTGCGCTGGCCTTTAGTGTAAGAATGCCTTCAGTGTCACTTAACGGCCAATAGTTCAGTCCAAATGAAAACGGCTTTTAATTCATTCTACTTTTCTTTCTCAGTTCAAAAGTTTGCTTCAAACTGAGTGGAACACAACAACTGTTTCTTTAAGTTGAGCCAACTTTAATAATGCCTTTTAAACATCACTCAGCTTACGCACGCTCAAGAACAGACAACGGATGAGAGATAATTTAATCTTTAGATAAAACCAAAAAGCAGCGACAAAGATCTCCCACAGAAAACAGAACACTTTAATCTCTGCTCCCTGGGGGTTAGAGAGATGCAGCGATGCACAGCCAACAGCCCACTGATACAGACATTGATATAATTGAATGTGACTATTTTCTGCTCACGCCCAACGTCCTGGGCCTTGGTCCATCTGTATAGGCAGCCTTTGCCACAACCACCAAAACTCCCTTTCAGCACTCACTGCACCGCACACACTTAAAGGGAACATCTGGAGTGTGTATCAGTGGACCTAGCCCAGTGCCAACCTGCCTAATAGCCTATGGAGTCAATTATAAGAGGGGAAAAATGTGCTGGCTTAATCGCTAATGGTGCCATCTGGATAATGGCAGGTTGGAGAGAGTAGGAAAGTTTTGCATCTTCCTCTTACCTGGTCGACTGGGGGTGTCTCTCCTGATCACTGGTCTGTTTGTGGAGCAATGGACTGGAACCAAGCAGGCTAAACAGTTTGCAGTATTTTAATGAACTTCTCTTTTTTGATGAAAATTGGATTTCTTGCATGTCCAATCCAGGCTATTTCACCTCTGTACCTTTACTAAAACATTTCTGGAAATGCAAATTGTGAAGCTCCATTTTGTAAATGCAGTTTTTGTGTTAGCTAATTACACTTTATGACCCATCGTTTAGTTACAGCTTCTCAACAAAAAGTTGCACTACCTTTTTAATTCCTATTCTATATTAGGTTGTTTTCCTTTTGAGGAGAAGGTGAACTTTCCAACAACTGCTTCCATTGTGGCATTTCACTTCCAACACAGAAACATTCCATAGCCTGGAGCACATTGCAGCGGTATCAATTTCCTCTCTACAGCAGGTGATATTTTAACAAACGTGATCCCGCAACTGCCAGTAAAGCTGAGGGCCAGAGAGGTGCAAGGTTATTTATCGAACCCTGGGAGGAGTGATGGCAGGTAGGGGGAGGCAGAGCGATCACAAGACGTGGAGATTGTCCTAAAACACAGGGGACTGGTGAGTCCACAGGCAGAAGAGGGAGAGGGCAAGAATGGGATAGTCGCCCGGTAGATAGATTGAAAAACACATTTACTTAGTGTCTGGCATAGCACTGCGGGTAAAATCCAGCTTGGCATGAAGGACAATTTGAAACCAAAATCTAGAGGGTCCGCTAAAGAAGGACACTGAGAGGAGAATGGATTGGAGAATAAAAGCATTATCTGCATGGCAATCAGCTTCTCTTTGATAACCAAAAGTCTACTACAGTGCAAATCCAATAAACATGGGGTAAATATTAATAAACAATTGATTACACACACATACTGCAATTAGAAATGCCTTATGTGTGTGTAGAGAGGTGAGGTCAACATGTCGGCCATCGGGGGGAAAGAATTTAAGAATTGCATGCTCCTGGATATTCATCATTTAAAATTGTATCAGCAACCTCGTGTTTAAAAAATGGTGAGTAGAACGCTGAAGATTTGATCGATTAAAACATTAGACGGAGCTGTAATTGAAAGTAACCACTGTGAGATGATTTGTACATGTTAAGATGACAAAACAAATAAGCGTTGATTTGTTATTATTTGTGCTGGAAAGGGTTAAGGAAATAAGCGCGGGGGCTAACGGCGTTCTGACAAATGGAGAACGGGGTATATGAACCATGAAATGAACACTCTGGCAATTGGAAGGCAGCAGGCTTTCAGCACCATGGTCAGCAACAAAGTGCCTGCAACAGCTCACTGCTTGAGCGATGGTATTCACAAGGCTAAAGAGAGCCGGCTAGAACAACAGAGGACGGAGGGAAACGCGCGGCTTTGTTCCCGCCGTAGAAGCAGTAGAAAAGCAGATAGACGTGACGGAGATAGGCCCTGTTCAGAATAAACAGATGAGCAGTGTGCCATAACAAACTCAAGAAACAAAAGCCCGAGATTTTGTTTTTAAAGGAGGCATAAAATACAATTACTGAGGAAATAAAGGTTTTACAGACTTTATAAAAAGTGGCTGTCAGCATGTCAGCCTGCCTGTCTGTCTGTCTGGGAGTCAGGTGTGCAGCGAGTTTATCAGGCCTGAGCAGAAGGCAGAGCGGAGATAAAGTTGGAAGGAGAAAATCACCTCCACCACCTGGCCTCCCCCACCGCTTGTGAATGTGGCATTTTCTCATTAATTGTTGTTGTGGTGCGCTATACAGCCATTAAACAGTAAATAAGTCGTTAAGTATGCGGGCTGCCAGGGTGCCCCAGCCAAGACCTGTATTCGTCTCAGTGAAATGGAAGCGGCGAGCCCCGAGGCACAAGGTTAATGCAGTTGGGCGGATGACGGACAGCTACATTTCTACTGCCACACCAACTCATTTAACTATATGTAATATGATCGGGAGCCAATTATAGAAGGGACTTTTTTTCTTTTTTAATACAAGAACATTTGAGCGATCACGATATTGAGGTCATCTAAAAAAGTCCCTGCATAAGGTATCATGCCTGAGGATAAACTTTACAGTAACTCTTCAATTGTAATTTATTCAAATTGGTCCATATTTTAAAAATGTTTACATTTACTGTCTTTTTTTTTTCATGGTCCGTGTGTGATCTCTCAGAATGAAACAGCTCTCTGATCTTTACTCAGAAATGTTGCAATAATATACAAAAGGGAACATTTTGTCCATTCGAAACATGTTTTACATGTTGTTCTCTCCCTCATCAACACCTTTCAGCAAACGGAATTACAATCAGAGTAGGTTGTATTCCTAGAACAGTTTTTTTTTAAAGTTTTTTTAGTTTTTCAAGAAATCCGAGATAGCGATATCACAAATTCTACCACAGAATTCAGACCAGTCCTCCACCTCCATATGAAAACATAGACTCTGTAGAACGTTATACAACCGGTGGAAAACACGAGATGCATATCAACAATTTTACATACTTTATTTTATCTTGACCGTAGCGCTTATCATTAACACAGGCCTTGCAGTGTTGTAATTATTTGCCTCATTAACTGTAAGGGCTAATTAATGAGCACATACATGTAAAGATTTAAAAAAATAAAATAAAATAAAATTATACACGGCTTTTCAGGGATGATCCCGCCGGCGCTCCCGATGTTATGTCAGGTCACACGCGCTTTCAAACGCCTATTTAACCCCGTCAGACGAATTAAAACAGCAGCAAATATTTTGTGCGTGGGACGAATATGCTATCTAAAAAATCCACATGTTCTGGCTGAAGAAATAAGTCTCACTACTCACTTACGAACACACACACACACACAAAAAAGTGAGGCGCTGCGCCAAAATGACAACAACATCCCGTGGTATCAGTCAGTATCAGTGCGCGATGGGGGTTGGTGGTATTTTCTAATAGCGGCATAATTAACGGGTTCTATATCGCAATACAAACACGGTGAAGACAAGTACAGGGATGCTTTGTTCCTTCCCACCCACCATCCAGTCCATCAGTGACTGCTCACATGGGGAAGGGGAGGGGGGGGCTATAAAATCATTCTTAATTACACATTTGTCACATGAGAAGTGTTCTACTTTGTATGAGCACGCTATTAACGCTGCGACTACTCATTATATGCCCAACTTCTGTCTGCCACGTCTTCCCCCATTTCAGTTTTTTTTTTTTTTTTTCTCTCGGCTTTCCTTTGGTCCTGGACATTTCAGGCATTTCATTTGATGTGCACTCACTAAAGTCTTGCAGAGAGGAGAGATGTTCCTCTGGGGATTGGGAGGTTTGACAGCGCATATAGCCTGTCAGTGCTGCAGTGGCTAACTATGATAGGACAATTAAAGGGAGGGGGGGTAGAGGCAGCTATTTATGTGCCAAGAGCTACACCAGATGAGATGGGAGGAGGCCAATAGCATGCGGCATCCCCCATGTATAGAAACATACCGGACATCAGAAATGGTATAACATACGTAGGATGTGGTTAATCCTCAAGGGCAAAGCTGAAAGCTGAAAACAGAGAATTATTTGAAAAGTAGCGTGAAGTGGCAGTCGGCACACTTCTCCCCGTGCAAGTCCTGAGAGACCGTTTTGATTCATGATAGACCAATGTGTAACGGTTTACTTCCACAGGCTGTAGATGAAGCTTTGTTTGAACACTTGAGAGTCATCCTAACCCAATAAACACTTCCCAGTTTGAATTTATTCATAATGAATTGTGATTGTTGCAGAGTTGATTGACAAAGAGCATCCCATCAACTGCGTCATCATTCATCATGTTTGTTTGCTTATGTCTGTTTTGTTAATAAGAACATTAAAAAAACAATCTAAAGACTGTGTGTACTTGGCCATATTTTACACAGACACAGCTAAATCCACAGAAACACACATTGTCCATGAGAGACTGTACTGTAGTTCTGAAACAGCATTCATGTCTTTGAGATGCTTCCATCTCCTTCTCCTTTAGTGAGCTTGCAGTAGCCACAGCGGTTTGCTGCATCCCCAGAGAGGCTAAATCTCCACATAAAAAGACAAACAACATCTGTTTACTCTGAAACACTGCCTCGAAACCTGCCAGTAAACTAGAGATCTAGCAGCAGTGTTTCTATATTTTACAGTGATCCCAGATGACATTTCCTCAAAAGTTTACTTCATAAAGGTCTATTAGCGTTCTCTCGCAAAGCAAGCTGTAAAAGTGTGCCACATTTTCAATTATTGCCTTGTATTTGTAAATTGTTGTTGCTTTAATTTTTTTCTAATGAAAAGAACAAAACAAGCTAGAGAACTTAACAAAATAAGCCTACATCAAGGAAACAGAAAGAACTGTATAACATTTTAGCATAAAATGCGCCCTTCGTCTGCAGAAAATATACAACTCCTTTGAGAGATGGTGCAGCAGGGGTTGCCAAGTTCCGGAAAAGAATTCAGCAGAAACCCTGCCCATCAGTGTAACGTTGATGGACAGAGATTAAAGAGATGACAGAAGGAAAGGTTTATGCAACATGGTCATCAACGGTGATGAAACAATGTGGATTTGCTTTGAGCATCAAAGTTAATGTTGCTGTTTGTAATTCTATTATAATGGTTTAACTTAAGACTGAATCACACTTTTAAGTAAGTAAGTGCTTTATTGTCATTGTACAACTGTACAACGAAATAGTGTTCAGGTGTTAGTCCTGAGCTGCTGCAGCTGAGCCGCGCTGCCACTGTGTCAACCTGACCCACATGACCTTGGAGGTCGGGGAAACTGTAGCACTCGGAAGAAACCTGGCTGGCTGCCTCTGTCTCCTCTGAGATGGTGCAGCGCCTCCTGGGTTTGTCCCTGTTTCAGAGCGTGGTGTCCTGCTCTGGTCAGCTCCACCTCCTCCTTCCTCTTGCTCCCTCCGCTTCACAACAGTCTTTCGGCATCTCTCATTTGTCCTTTTTTGTTTCCTGTAGCACCTCTTGTGACGCCTCGACTGTTCTGCAGGTGTGGGGACTCTTGGTGCCTCTTCAATGTCTCAAATGGGTTTAGCTGATAAGCTAGCATTTTGTTTACCTTCAAAAAGCTGCTTTCTTCAGGACCATTTTAGACTGTCAAAGTAAACAAATCCACCAAACCTCTACAAAAACACGGCAAAGACGTACAAAAGTATCCAGAAAAACAATGTGGAAAAAGGCAAAAAAACTCAGCTGTACAAGGAGAGAGGGAGGTCGCCTCCTGTTTTCACGTCGCCAAAATGAAAGCAGAGCAGCAGCACACATGACCGGGCTTGTAGTCTTGCATGTGCACATACATGAGCCATGCTTTGCTAACACTAAACTTTCTGAGCTTGGTTGTGGTTCAGTGTTTTTGAGTACACCTCAAAATGTTTGAGGTACATGAAAAATTATTTGATCAATAAAAAAAAACTTAAAATCGTATGTTACTTTCCTCTTCTGGTTACATGTTGTTACAGCTTGGAGACAGTAACTAACATTACAAAACGTTTATAGCCGATAGGGACCGGAAGTCAGGTCACACTGCACTCTGCTGTTTACTCCCACTGTGCGTCTGAAAGCAGCACTGGTGAGACTGGAGTCTTGATTTTTGGCCATTCAGAGTGCTGATGCCAACTCACCCAGGTGCTGCGGAGAGATAGTGCTGGGAGCAGCCTGTAGACCACACGACTACTGTGTTGTAAACTCAAAAGACGTTCACAAAAATGTAGCACTGACTGGACATTGCAGCTATAAATGTCTCCTCTCTTTGGCAAGGCATCAAACAATCAGCGCACAGACCAGTGACAGTATGGAGGCTAAATGAGGCCTACTGCTGAGACTAAAGCGCACGTGTGGAAGCATCCCAGTTCAAACAAGCACTACAGCAACAGCCACCCCCTCAGCAATCCTCACATCTGTGCAGTCACTTCAGCCTCTGAGAACAAGCAATAAAACAATGAAAGGCTGGATAAGAGCAGCTGAAAAGGCTACATGGAGATGTTTCAAAAGAAAATCAGAGTAGCAGGTTATTACAGTTGCTATGCAGCCTTCGGCAGAACAGCACTGGCACTTCAGATTAATAATCGTCCAAACACCCGTCTTTAGAACTGCAGGCTCTTAAAAAATTAACTGTTTATTTATAACAATAGCAATCTTCTTGAGTGAATATTTGTTTATTCTCTTTGTCCCAGAATGCTGCTGTGGAGTTCTAACACAAACACACTAACCTTATCTTGTGGAGGACAAAGCCTGTGTCCTATCCCCTGCCTTCATACATGATCTGCTTATTTCATTTGGACCCAGGTAAATCTAATTTTTTGTGATGACTCATTGGGCGACGACATGTCAAATGCTACTACACTTTTGTGACAGCCAAAAATAAAAAGCAAACATTTGCTACAACCTTCTAAAGAGTCATAAAGCCTACGACACAATTTTGGAATTAAAATTCTAATCTGTAAGGGCCAATGCATAGTCAGATATTGCGACTTTGTACAGAAAATAGAAAAACCTGTACTATGTCAGTCATACAGTAGCAGAGTCAACACATTTTAGACGTTGTGATATTTATGACAGGCACTTTGCAGCTGTACCCTCTGAGGCTCACAAAACAATGGGGCCACTGGACTCAGTTTAACAGTTAAGTGCATTGTGTTAACTGTTTGTGTGGCTAAATGTTTGTGGCGTCAACATATTAAGGAGTACTAAAAGTAGATGAATTATTTCTATTTGACCTTTATATTCCCACAAATCAAAAATATCCAAGCTGATAAAATAACAACAAAGTAATATCTTAAAATGATTACCACACTGCTGCAATAAATAACACTGTTCAGTTA
Organism: Neogobius melanostomus; assembly: GCA_007210695.1. Classification (NCBI taxonomy): domain Eukaryota; kingdom Metazoa; phylum Chordata; class Actinopteri; order Gobiiformes; family Gobiidae; genus Neogobius; species Neogobius melanostomus. The sequence continues at coordinate 637,110 of VHKM01000113.1, read as the reverse complement.
TATAAAAAGACAAATAAAATCTAAAAGTGTTGATCTTATCTATAGTTACTTTCCATATTTGTTCCTGCTTCTTGCCAATGTTTGCTGAATACAAAAAATGTGTATTACAGACTCGTACATAATCGAGTCTTCAGAGATTGGTGCAACAATTCGAGAGACAACCAACAATCTAAACTATGCACACACTTCACATACATTAAGGGTAAAGTCAAAAGTACAATAATGCAGTAGAACACTGCGTTCCCCTCAGAAGGAACATTACAATAGTATCTTGTCAGCATCATCCCAGAACAATAAAGCAGCAGTCGACAGACAGCCTCAGCATCAGAGCACTGTTAAATTACAGCCCTTAGCCTCCTCTACCCCTCCTGGATCTACTCTCTCATCTGCAGCACCAGGAGAACAATCTGCAGAGTAATTAGCCTGCACCAACACACACTTATACTGCGAGAAGGAGGACGTTTGGCTTGATTAAATTATTAAACCGCACAAACATCTAAACAAAAGCGGCATCAAAGAGGCACCGCGGCTCTCCTTCAAACGCTCCTTGCTGTTCCCTAAATACACAATGCAGGAAAATGTGTTCTCCCATGCCACCAGTTGGCATAATTAGCTAAATGTGCGCGTTTGTGTGTGTTTGCTGTGATTGGACACTTCCTCCCACTGCTATCTGAAATAACCAAGTGTTTAATGACAATGATGCCAGAGAAGCCTCGCCTCTCCCCCTCACACATGCACATCGACACACGTGTGCATTAAAAAATAGTCTAATTACAACATTTAGATCTCCCCCTTGCCGTCTGCCTTCAGGCCTGAAAATCTGTGAATCTGAATTGAATTTAACCCAAGTTGAGGGCTGCGCTGGCATGAAAAGACTATTTGATTAGTGCTGCAGTTGTTTCATTTGTGCAGCAGCAGATTGCGCGGCCTCTCAATCCGCTGTGCAATCTGTATTCATTACTTTGTGCAAAAGGATGATCCATGTCTCCACGGCAGCATCATCTCCTCATATGCAGATGTGGCAGCAGCAGGCCCTCACTGCGCCATCACACCAAATCCAGAGCACAGTCAGGACTTTACGCAGTGGTAACTTCACAGCGTCGCCTCGCAGGAAGAACAGTGTTTGGATTGTGTGGGGCCTTTCTGTTTAAAGCATGCATGATCGCCCTGGGTCAGAAGGAGATTGTTTCGCCCATGAGCCCAAATCATGCACAACTAGATAGACCAACCCAGCTCAAGATCTGTGGAGCTGCAGGGTCAGTCAATTACAAAGGAAAAATGTGCATACGGGGACAATACGTTAACCCATATCAACGTTCTAGTGCTCGAGCAATAGTACTGGGTGCAGATACAGACGCCATCTTAATTGCCCATTTATGGTCATGTTCGAAGCAGTCACAGGAGGAAAACAAATTAGCTTTCTCCACCATTAGTTTAACAAATGTTGAATTATGAATATATGTTTTGACAAAATAAAGATACAGAGTCCTGGATAGGAGCAGAGTGGTTCAACAGCCAATAAATAATTTAAAAACGCACAATGCAAACTAGGAAGCAAAAGTTAGCTTCATGCTACATATGCTAATGTTAGCAACAAGTGCTGTTCACTTCTACTGAACAATTTGCTGTGAAAAAACATCCATATGGCTGCTCTGTGATGGTCTCAGAGGTCTGTTAAGAGACTGTTGGGGAGCAGACAGCAACATGAAGTTCAAGAACACACCAGACAGGTCAAGGATAAAGTTATTGAGAAGTATAAAGCTGGGTTAGGTTATAAACAGATTTCCAAAGCTTTGAACATCTCTACAATTAAATACACCATCCAGGAATGGAAAGGGTATGGCATCAATGCAAACCTACCAAGACTCGGCCGTCCTCCTAAACTTACCGACAGAAACAAGGACAGCACTGACCACAGCCGTTACCAAGAAGCCTATGATGGCCCTGGATGAACTGCAGAGAGCTACAGCTCAGGTGGGGGAAACTGTACACAGAACAACTATTAGTCGTACACTGCACACTACACTGTCTGGCCTTATGGCAGAGTGGTTAGAACAAGACATTAAAGAAAACCGTAAGACGTCAAGCTTTCTGTTTGCCAGACGCCACAATGTGCCCTCCATGTGGCTTCTGGTAAACAGAAAACGGGACTTCTTATGGTTTTTATTTTAAACTGAGATTAGATTACACACAGGTAGACTCGATTTAGTCATTAGGTCAACATGTGATCATTCAGAAATCTTCATTCAACTTCTGAAGGCAATTGGTTGCACTAAAAGGAAAGGGGGGACGGTACAGTACTTCTGCACATCCCACTTTTCAGTTTTTTATTCATAAAAAAAATTTCAAAATCATGTATACATTTCATTTCACTTGACGATTGTGTGTCACTTAGTGTGTGTCTTTCACATCTAATTTCAATTAAATATATTTATGTTTATGGTCCATAGCTTGGCAAAATGTTGAAAAGTTAAAGCGGGGCCGATACTTACAGTATGCAACCCACTGTATATAAGCTCTTAACATTTGAAATTCACACTCTTGTTTATTAGTATTTTTGCATGAAATCATCACACTTATTGTATTATAATATAATTTATACTCACCCTTCAGGACCTTTGACACTATAAATCTCTCAAAAGCTCATATTCAGTTCTATTTAAATTTTGACAATTCTTTACAGACAGCAAATAAAAAGTCTCTTCACTCTGCTTTATTTCAAAACATGCCCTTGGGTCTGAACCTCCTTCTTTAAGTGAATAAAGCATCAAGCTAAAGGCAATGAATTTTGATAAGGAACCTTGCGTCAGCTGAGATAACCCAGTGGAAACTCATTTTGCTATCAGGAGGACAATTTGAAAATTCATTTGCTGCTGTTGTCATATTCCTTTGTCCATGTCATTATAGAGTGATCTGGGGAGCATCAGCCCTGACAATGACTTCCTCTTAAAAGCAAAAAGGTCACTTCCGATACTCTACCCCCCTTCTGATGTCGTGCGGGATCTTTTAAACAGTGCTCGAGTAGTTCCAGAAGTTTCTGACAGGGTTTTGAAACTAGGAAACTTAAACTTTTTAGTGAAAAGCGTTTGAAGTGCAATAATCCGTTTGGCAGAGTTACACACATACGCCTATGTCTTTAAGTGTGGGGAAAACCAGCTTTTAAGAAAACGGCAGACCACAAGCACGGGACGCATGCCTATCTACCTTACACCATGTGCAGCAGAGGCACACAGGCATTAAAGGCAATACTTCTCTGAACTACGTACATACTGGAATGACAAGCTTTGACGCGGTAGGACCGATATTTGCACGTGTGTTGAGCATGTTGCCTCTGTGTGTTACGGCGTATGATAAAGTGAGGTGGATTAGCCAGCCTTCCAGCATCATACCACATATAGCTCTCCCACAGGCCATCCGTGGGCACCCAGCACAGAGCAGATGTCTGTCGTGAGCACTTCTGGCTAAGCTACGTCACCAATGATTAAGCCCCGACCACAGTGCACCAGAGACCTGCCTGTCCTCCTGCTGTCAACACTGAAGGAGACCATAGACACCAGAGCAACACCAAGGACAAGAGAAGGGATACAGAGTAAGAACAGAGATCAAATCTGTTCAGTTAATACCATGGTTGTATGATTCCATCAAGACTACATGTCGGTCAGACTTCAGAACATTTCTGAATTCACTCTATTTTTGGCATTGTGGCAAGACATTTCAGAATTAATCTGCCCCTCCTCCAGAGTATTTACAATTTGAGTATATGTGTGATAAACCTCTACTAGAGGTGACGTTCAAAGTTCACTCCACCACTCTGGCCCGATAGACCAACAGGCTTAGATAAGCACCAATAATAATGGAGCCTGGAATTGATGTTTAACATGACATGCAGTAGCCAACTTCCCAGAAGAGCAAGCTTGTGCTGTATTTAGAACAGAAGGAGAATATATTGCCCACATGAAGCAGTCATTTCTGGTAAGTGCAGCTCCTGGACCTTCTACTCAGCCCTGACTGTGTCTTTATACAAAGAAATCAATGTGGATCACATCCATTACAGCTTTTGGCCTGCTCTGTTTGTCTCTGTTTCAGTGTCTCATTCAGCACTTTATCCTCAACTCCAGAAAAGACATCAGAATATTAATATGTATCAGTGTGATAAGTAAATTACACATTCAGAAATGTCACCCCATTAAACGTGTCTGAAGGCCTTTTAACTCAATTAGCTCACATTATGTTATATTACTGACAAGTAATGTTTGAATCACAATATTGTATTCACAGTGTCAAATTTGTATTCAACAGAACACAAAATGTGAGAAAAGCACAAGTTTACTAATGGCTTGACATATATTTTTGAATAACTTGTTGCTATATTGAGCTGGATATAGATCTACATAAATTATTTTATATGGCTATCTTTAGGAGAATTTTAGGCAGGCAAGTAGTACAGCACTGAACCAGCCTCTAAAAAAAGTGTCCACATGTTCCTTTCTCTGACGCCAGTGCGGTCTAATTTCCTTAGTGAGAATGATACACATTAGCCAATAATTATAAATGAGACAATAGTTGTCTAATTTATTTAGAAAACCACAACAATAATATCTGAATCTTGTTTCAGGGGAAATGTGTTTGGATATTGAGTACTGCCTGGTTCCTCCTGTGGGATGAAATGGAGTGAACGCCTTGCTCCTTGCTGCTCAATGCTAGCCCTGGCCAGGCGAGGTGCACAAATCAGCCCTGCAGCAGTGGCTGGAGTTGAAGGCACTCGGCACTAGGTTTTACTGCCTGTCTTCCACCAATGGCTCCCCGAAGGCTCCTATGATAATAGCTCACAGCCATGCCCTTCACGGAGCCTGACATCAAGCACAGCCCTTCAGCAGAATGGAATGCCATATCAACTTACCCAATGGGGTGTCATATCAAGTCATCCACTGATTCTGCCCATAACAGACACAGGCGGAAAGGAAATACCCGGGATAGGAGTTACATGTCTCGGTAAAATTCACTGCAGAGATGGGCATAAACAACTTTTAGAGAGCTATTTTATTTCAGATATTAGGTTTTGGTATATCTTATTCTCCACAAAGCCACAACAACAACCTAGAAGAAGTGATACTAAAAATACTGTATAAAATACTATAATTGAAACAAAAATGTGCCTGGTATGTAGAAAGAAAACTATTTTTTTCAACAAATGAAGAATCAGTGAAGCTATGCTCAGCATTTTGAATCAAGTCATTGGCCGAGAAACACTAAATAATAAAGGACATTCAAAAAAGAGACATTCACCCAGCCATCCATCATAACCAGTGCCACAGTGAAGCCAATTTCCACAAAGCTGCTAAGCTGATTGAGGCAGACCAAATCTGTTTCACCAGCTTACATTCCTTCAAAATAGCCATCTCACTTCCAATATCACGGGCTTTTACTGTTCCCCATTCCCCTGGCTCAGACTAAGAGTTAGCAAGGCTTAGCTGGATGAAACACTCCAGCAGCCCGCTCCCCCCTGGAACCTGCTGATATCTCTATAGCACATTCTCTCCCACATAGCTATGCACACAGTCTTTATTTACTAAGACCATTACTCTCTGTAGCGGTTTAATTTCTCTCTGCACTTTTGGTCTCATATCTGAATATTACAAGCATTAGGAAGCTGCGTAAAGATTTATGTGGAACGGGATGATTGCAGACGCAAACTTAATTGAGCCACTTGCACACACCTTGACTATAACCACAACACTATCCACTGAGTAGATTACGTTCATGAGGCTGATGAAGAAGGATGCTGGGATAATACAGGGCTGAAGTGTGTGAGGAAGCCTCCAGTTGAGTGCTGTTCAGAGGAGTAATAAACAGTGTTTGTCATTAATGTGCATCTGTGCCACTATAGTCAGGATGAAGGTGCTCATTTTATTAATCTTTTGTTGCCTATCTCATTCTCTGCACAGTCACTTTTTCTCATACATTTTATGTTATTTTGCCACAAGAGCAAATATCCTGTTGGCCCGGGCTGCAGCCTGCTGCCGCTGGACTATCTGGCCCTGGGATCGATCCGGCTTCAAGCCTAGGCCTCCCATTCATCTCACAGCCATAAAATGTGATTAGTGCTGACTACAGCACTGCAGGGAGATGGCCTGATAGCCTTCGATAGACTGTGGCTGTGCAGGACACAGGAAGAGCGCAGCAACAGTATGCTCCAGATACATCTTTTCACTGTGGTTTTGGCTTTAGTCTAATCTTTGTTAGTTTCTGTTACATCCATTCATTGGAAGTGACAGCCTACGTCATTTAATATCTAAATAGCAACAACAACAATAAAATGTTTCACACAGTACTTTCAACAGGTCTGCACTAAACCAGTTACCAGGTGTCCATAAGTGAGTTTTTAAATCCAGAAGTTGCACAAAATGTGCATCATTAGATGTGTGTAAGCAGTGTATGAACTGAATGATATGAATAATGATCGTATACGCTGTTATGATCCACAAGTGTTAAGTCCAAAATACAAACTGCTAAATGACAAGATAAAAGGCAAGATTTGCCTAAATCTAAATAGTTATGAGAAATCACTCAAACTGATATGGAAAAGTTGTTGGTTATAATAAAAAAACCTAAAGTGTTGAGCTGACCTGTGTTTCTCGGACGTTCTCCACGGTAAAGTTGAACCAGACTCTGAAGCGAGGATTGCAGGTGTCAGGGCGAATGAAGAGGTCAAACTCAAAGTCACTGATGTAGTCCACATGCCCCAGATTTCCTGCACAAATTTACAACATGCTTTTTTACACAACAAAAGAAATACATTTAGGTACATCAAAGGTACAGTCAGTTGTCCACTCTTGATATGATATTTCCACCACGTACTGTTTATGGATGCTAGATGGCAGCTGCCTGAAAGGTGAGTAAACTACAGTAGAGCAAAGAAAAATAACTACAAAACATGCCAACTTTTGTAAACATTTGGTTGTCAGGCTTTCGCACTGAAGAACTTGACTTTCATTTATCATAATTTCCAGGATGAATAGTAAAAATCTTAAGACTAAGTAGGTATCTTAATCATTGAAGAAATGCCATGTGTTTAATGGCTGGAGGTGAAAAAAAATCTAAAACGGTCGCCCGGGGAGCATTGGATCAAGCTTTGTGGGCAGTGTTGGGTCACACAGAAGACATTGATGTCCCAGGCCTTTCTTCCTTGACACCTTGTAAACATGTTTTGTTGAAGTCCTCAACTCTGAAAAGTTATTGAAGAAGAGGAAGAAGATCTGTTATTGTGTATCTTCTGTTTAGTTTGCAAACCCAGACAAGGAAGACCTTATTAGAACTTATTAATCCAGAGAATGTTGTTCTCATGCTAGGTACCCCTTTATCTGTAGTTCTGCTCCATCTTTTATGTTTCCAGTATCTTAGTGGTTATAGGGATCAGTAAATCAGGCTGTCATGACAAACACTACAGTTTATGTTTTTTTTTGTTTAAAAAAAAAGTTTTCTATTGAAGGACCTGTTTCATGTTTCAACAGTCCAACTTTTACCAAATAAACAATAGCAATTCTATAAGATATCATCCCAACCCTCCGCTTGGACAGACCCATGCAATGAGGCCTGGGACGATCCACTTTTGTCACGATCCGATACGTATCACGATACTCAGGGGCTGATACATACTGTATTGCAATACAGTAAGTAATTATAATAACTAATATGTTTACCTTAAGCAGTACTAAGTAACTCATGCACCCTAGAGGCCATAAGCGCCACTGCAGGTGTCGTAGCATGTTGCGTTTTTTACTTATTAATTGTCCGTGAGAGTAAGTACTACGCTGACAGAAAAGACAAAGGGAGAGAGGGATATTGTACATCCAATTACACAATGGAAATCTTTTTTTTTTTTCACTCAAACTTGGCTGTAAATACTATTTAAGTGGCGCTATCCCGCAGTTAGCTTTGCCCGTTAGCCTGTTAGCTTCTTCTTCATGATTCTATTAGTGTGTATTGCTGCTCCGACCCGGTGGCAGTCAAGTTGCAAATGTGGTTTTCTGGCCAGAGACACCGGGGGAGATGAAAGACCCCCCAATCATCCCATTAACACTTGTATTACCCCCAGAGGGACTACGGAAAGGATTTATGAAGGTAAACAAGTTACTTAGTACTGCTTTAAAAGTCACGTGTCCAAAGTTTATAAACCAAATACCATTTCACATTTATTAAAGTGTTAAGATTGAAAAGTGCATTAACACAAAATGTACACAAAGTGCTGTGTAACTGTTTCTGGAAAATAAAGGAGTGCATGATAAAAATGTTTCCAAACACAAAAAGTATTGAAAGTATTGCGATACTTTATCAAGTATTAGGGCTCCCTGCCCAACCCACCAAATATTTTGTTAATTTGTGCAGTAACACACAGCATTTACTCTCTGTATCCATAACTGTAAATGAACTGAATTATTCTATATAACTGAGTGAATGACAAGCATCAATTCTTTGGCAGACTCACCAGTGGCAGTGTAATCGAGACTCAGTGAGAGTAGAGAAAGCCCATAGAAAGCAGAGCAAGACTGTAGCAGACCCAGCAAGAGCGACAAAAAGCAGACAGACAGCAGTACGGCACCTGTCCACACATGTGTCATGGATTTGATCCACTCTAACTCTCAAATCACAGACAGCCAGTAAAGCACACTAGAACAAGTGGCTGTTATAAGTTCAGTAAGAACAGTAAAAGTAAAAACACATACTGTATGAGCTAAAACCAGACAAAGTAGAGGGTGAAAAACATAACACTGCACACAGTGGCAAGTCTCATTCTCATAAGATCAAAGTTTTATATGATAGACAATGTAGAGCACTGCAGTGTAGCTGGTAGCAACCGCAGCCACGGGTGGCCGAGTTATTGAGCCTGATGCTAAGGCTTGACGTGAGAGATGGCTGCTGCCTCAAGGTTAGAATTACATGTGCAGTGCGCAGAGCTGCAGCGAGATGACATGCCATTGATCCATGGTTTAATTTTATGGTGACTAACTCCAGAATCTAGCATGACCCTTTTAATCAATCATACATTTCATTGTATTTAACGCAAAGAACTTCTTTATATTGTGAAATAGAGTGTCATAAGCTAAAACAGATAAATCACCATCAGTTGTAATGGAAAGCACTGCACTTATCAAAATACATAATGTCCAGTGACCAGAAGAACAGGCCAAGTTAAAAGATACACAGTCTAATCTCTTGCACGACTGCAGAGAAAATTGTTTCCAACCGCAAAGACTTGTTTCTTGCAGTTTTGTCCTGTTGCCATCTGATCAACTATTTTATTTCTATTCTTTAACATTGTGTCTCACTGAATTGGTAAAAGAGCAAAAGGTGAAGAGTGTTTGAAGTGAAGTGTAACAACTGGATGTTGGTGTGAAAACAAAAGATGTTGTAATGGGCACGAGGCTGCCTCATTACACAGGACCAGAGGCAAGTAAACAGGGCACAAAGTTAGTTGGCTTGGTGGATACTCCTTCAAAATGTATGTGTGTGTGTGTTTGTGTGTGAGAGAGAGAGAGAGAGAGAAAGAGAAAGAGAAAGCGAAAGAGAGAGAGAGAGAGAGAGAGAGAGAAAGAGAAAGAGAAAGAGAAAGAGAGAGAAAAAGAGAGAGAGAAAGAGAAAGAGAGACAGAGAGAGAGAGAGAAAGAGAGACAGAGAGAGAGAGAGAGAGAGAGAGAGAGAAAGAGAGAGAGAGAGAGAGAGAGAGAGAAAGAGAGACTGTATGAGGAGAGCAAGCGGCTGGAGGAACCTGGCTAATGTAATCCCATTACAGGGGTACAAGGGGGAGCAGTCACACAGCTCGGCCCACACAATAGGCCGCTCTGCAGCCGCTGGCTCTCCTCTGCAGATGGATCAGGTGACAGAAGGGCTGCGTTTCCACACACAGTTGTTTAGAAATTATATTGACGGTGTTCAATCTAGTTACTACGTTGTCCGTTCAAAATTAAATTATAATTTTGTACTCTTTGATATGCTGTCATAAACTGCCAACATACACCTCCCCTTTAATGCCAGTTCTTGCCCAGTACTTTTACAGCACTGCTCCTTCACTTGACGTAGACGGAGTCAGAAGCGCATTTGGCCGGCAGACACCAGATTAAAAGAGTGCTGAACTACAGGGACAGACCAGCCAGGCACCTTTTTAAACTTATTTTTGCTGTGTTCTATTTCATTATTGGAAAACACATCAGTTTTCCCCGCGGCTGCTCTGCGGTATGAGCAGGATTCCTGGACACAGAAGAGAGGGACTGATAAAGGAAGAATTGATTCCCGCCGGCAGCCAAAGTGGAGGGGTCTGAGCTGAGACCAGCAGCTAAACGTCTCCCTCTCCCCCTCCCCCTCGCTCTGTGTTTCTCACTATCTCCACCTCCCTCTCTCTCAGTTTCTCTCTCTGTTTCTCCCTCTCTCTGAATTTTCCCCTCTCTCCAGTCTGAAGGCAGGTAGTCACTGAGGCAACATCAATCTCCGCCTCATGACTTCCTAAAGCCTGTCTTCCTCCCTGATGTGGTATCACTTCATCTGAGGGCCAGATAAAAGAGGTCACCTCCAAGTTTTGCACAAACTAACGACTTAACAGGTGTATTAAAGTGCACTCACTCACGGCTAACAGCTTGGATTAGGTTAAGTCCGCTACTTAGTGCAACTTTATTTATATGATCACTATGCATCAAATTAATGGTCGCAGTTAAAAAGGAAATCTACTTAAAAAGCATGTAACACTTGTTGGTATTCAGCACACAGAGGATATGTTGATTTATTGAGGGCAGTACACGGTCTGCAATACTAAGACAATAAAGTGAATATATAACAAAACAGGATAATATGAGACAATCTGAGAGAGCAATAAAGGAGAAAATCATACAGTTACGAGTCCATCCATGCTCCAGGGAGCCCTCGTATCAATATAGATGAACAAGCTGCAGGCCTTAGGACACAAGTGAGATACATATCAGATGACGCACCACCATGCCTGCACATTCAGAACAACGCATTTCATCTAGTCTTTCATAATTGTATTTTTGCCTCCGAAACGTCCTGAAGCTACAGTGGTGAAGCATGTGCAGTCGTAATGGCTTGTAGAGATGCATTGAGACTGGCTCTAGCTTAATTTCATTATCAATCTCACCCAGACAGTGCTTTAGCCCCACAGCTCTGGACATGTGTAGCCTCCTATGGACAAGTGCTGCAAATTAGCAGTTTTGCTATAACACTAAAAACAATGTATCTGGTTTGCCAATGCAGTTGTTATGTCCATATCAAATAAACAAATAATAATAAATAATAACATGCAGACACTCCACATTAGCACTGAGGCCTAGACCATAAGAGATGTGTTCTCCAAGTAGACTCCTGAACTAACTAGTAGTTACACAATCAGGGTCCAGTCTCAAGGCAGCCAGGGTGTTTTCACACAAAGGAGTTGATGGAATGTAAAAGTTAAAGAGTATGAAAACTGGTGATTACTCTCCACTTATCCAGGATCTTACAAAAGATTCTCATAAAATGATCAAATGGCCCACATATTTAAATAAATTATTATTACTGTAAGGTCTTGTTATTCACATATTTTTGCAGTGTGACAAAGAATATATTATAGGTAATGTTTACGTTTAATTCTAGCTATTGCAACGGCTGTGCCGTAAATACTGTATGTCTTTCTACCAGAAAGACAAGCAAACTTTGATGTCCTCTATGTATTCTGTTGTTGACTTCCTGCCTCCAAAGTCTCCTCACCTCCTTCTTCCCTGTCCTTTCCTTGTGGTGTGGCAGTTCATAGGCGTGCGACTGCAGGAGGAAGTCTGCAGATAAAAGTGTTGGGAGCTGAGGAGTCCTTGGCAAAGCCTCAGGCAGGGAGAAGGTCAACAGGCCCACTAAGACGGACCGTTATCATCCTGGTAACATGCTATCGAAGAGCCTGCAGGACTGTTTATTTACAGTTATTGCTCCCTCTGGGCGCACACTTCAGCGCCTGGGGCTGATTGCTCTGTAATGAGTTTAGGAACACAGGGAGCCAATGTGAGAAAAGAGCAGAAACAAGGGAGGTAAAAAAAAAAGTCAGTGGCCGGTAACCAATGGGTCAACAACACAGGGGAGTTCAGGGAAGAACAGGGGACACTGACAAAAGGCAGGAGTTTACTACAGGCCAAGGTGCTTATCCTCCCGTGTGTGTTTGACCGAGCAGGCAAATCACCTCAAATCGGACAGCGGTTGTTTAAATGAGCTAAAGCTCTGTGCAACAAAGCAGCAAATGCCTCTTGACCTGGACTCACTGGTATCTCATTATGAAAGAGACTGCGCCCTGCAAATGGCACACATTCACCTGTAGAGACAACAGTACTACAGTATAGCATTGTGGGATTGTGTAGATTGCAAAAGAACAACTATAAAATACTTGTTCTTTTAATTCTAATGTCAGTATTAATGAACGGTCCCACACTTAAATGAGTTTGACTTTTTTACAATTATCATCATAACTCATTACTCAACTGAGTGAAGTGTCCATGTCTAATAATCCACTAAATTACAATTCAGCCTTTTTGTTTCTTTTTTTGTAACTTTATTTCAACTTTATTCCATCAACTAACTGGCTTTGTGTTTTCTTAAATGTCATTCACTATACAGTGGGAGAAAAATGTATGCGAACGCTTTGGAATTTCTCACATTTCTACCTGAATTGTTACCCTGGCTAACGCCAAACTAAAATCACAAGTTATATTTAGTCTGGGGACCACCAATTCATTTTCTTGTAGGAGAGGTGTGGTTTACGATTGTCCATATCCGTTTATTTGGCGCTACGAATGTCTATCATGCGTCTGCACGCAGCCATAGCCAATCGTATCATGGTATCAGATGACGTATGACGTACCCGCTGTAAACCTTTGAGCTAAACTATTTAGAACACGTTCTAAAGCTTGATCGAAAGATGGCATCGCGTCTGCTGCTGTCATGTTGGATCCGTAATTATTATTATTTTTTTATCCCTAAACAAACTACAAGCTTCCGTATGTCAAATAGTGCGTCATCATCTTGCCGTCCCTCCTTGTTCTGTGTTTGGTCCCCAAATCCATGCGAACATTTCGGCCATGGTCCCCAGGCTGTTGTGAAGTTCGAAAAGATTCGAGCGCACACAGCAGTCTGGCGTTAGCCAGGCTACCTGAATTGGTCCTAAAATGTGGTCTGATCTTTATTAAAATCACAACAACGAGTAAACAGTGTCTGCTTAAACTAATACCACCCAAACAATTACATGTTATCATATTTTTATTGGCCATAACATGTAAACATTCACAAGACATGGAGGAAAAGGTAAGTGAACCCAGGAATCTCGCTGAACTGCAACAGTTTTGTAAAGAGGAACGGTCCAAGATTCATCCTGATCGTTGTGAGCGTCTAATCTACAACTACAGAAAAGCAGTTATTTAAGGGTTATTCCACGCTGTTGTGAATGTCTCAGTGTCTCATGTTGGTGTGCTGTTCCATTTTTTCTCCACACGTGATTGTGATCCTCCCAAACAATTCAACTTTGTGTTCATCAGTCCATTGAATATTTTGCCAGTAGTGCTGTGGAGCATCCAAGAGCTCTTTCACAAAACTGTTGCATTTCAACAAGATTCCTGGGTTCACTTACTTTTTCCTGCCTGTCCTGTGAATATTTACATGTTAAAGCCAATAAAGATGGGTGGTATTAGTTTAAGCAGACACTGTTTACACAATCTTAAAAATTCCAAAGCATTCACATACATTATCCTCCCACTGTATATAAACTGCTGGCCATGGGTAATACTTTACCACAGCGCGTGTGCATTTATGTAATATTAAGTCTGTTAAACACCGAGGGGATTTTGAAGCAACACACAAGAAATCTCTCATTGAGGAGACACATTTGAGTCTGGATAAGAATTACAGAGCTCCTACAGCAGCACATAAAGTCGCTCAGGAAAAACCAGAGAGCAGGAAGAGGCAGCCCCAAATGCCATTCAGGGGCCTGGCACAAGATCAATGTGTTTCTCAGCAATCATTTTGTAAGGCACCCCACCAAGTAATACCCATGAAACCCAATGTAATTAATATATAGTGTAAAGTGAATCCATTCATTGAAAAGCTAATTCCCTTCACTTAGATAAATTCACTCATTTAAACAGAAGGGGTCTTCTTCTGGGATGGTGTTTTCCACCTAAACAGGAGAGTTAACATGGTGCCAAATTTGTGATGGAAAAATTATAAATGTGGAAATGTTAACTAATCTACATGATTATCCATCCATCCATCCATTTTCTTCCGCTTTATCCGGGGCCGGGTCGCGGAGGCAGCAGTCTCAGCAGAGATGCCCAGACTTCCCGATCCACGCACACCTCCTCCAGCTGTTCTGGGGGGACCCCGAGGCGACACCAGGCCAGCTCGGAGACATAGTCCCACCAGCGTGTCCTGGGCCTTCCACGGGGCCTCCTCCCAATAGGACATGCCTGGAACACCTCCCGAGGGAGGCGACCAGGAGGCATCCGGAACAGATGCCCTAGCCACCTCAGCTGGCTCCTTTCGACGTGAAGGAGCAGCGACTCTACCCCGAGCTCCTCCCGGGTAACTGAGCTCCTCACCCGATCTCGGAGGGTGCGCCCAGCCACCCTGCGAAGGAAACTCATTTCGGCCGCTTGTATCCGCGATCTTGTCCTTTCGGTCATTACCCAAATCTCATGACCATAGGTGAGGGTGGGAACGTAGATCGATCGGTAAATCGAGAGCTTTGCCCCCTGACTCAGCTCCCTCTTCACCACAACAGTCCGATACAGCGACCGCATCACTGCTGACGCTGCACCGATCCGTCTATCGATCTCACGCTCCATCCGTCCCTCACTCGTGAACAAGACCCCGAGATACTTGAACTCCTCCACTTGAGGTTCTACATGATTATGTTTAGGAAAATTATGAAATAGACGCACTGATAAGGTAAATGTAACGCTACAAATTTGACCAAATGAAGGTTCTATTAAACTCAAGAACACAGAGAACATACCATCACAGTGATACTTTGATATACACTACCAGAGCTACCAGGAGATGAATTGGAATATTTACTCTGCGTGGCAGGAGACCCACCAGAAAGCTGCCTGCAATCTCACCAAATACATTTTATCAAAATCCTCCACCAGTCAGGAACTCAGCCTTCACTGTAAAAGTATATCACGTGCATTTGTGTTATCAAACAAACCTTGGCACATCAGTGAAGCTCATCTCACCGAGAGCATTTCAAAATAAATCAGCAGAATAAACACAGACAGCGCGCAAAACACAACTAATAAAGCATTACAAATCCATCCTATTTTCCAAAAGTGTGTGATCTAGGATGACAAATGAAATGTCAACTCCAAAACTGTGGATTTTGAAGGAAAAAGCTAGGGAATGGATTCCTGGATGAATCACTGGAGGGATGTGTGGAAGTGGTATTTGTGCAGTGCTGAAAGTGGTTGTAGTATTGTTTTATTTTTAATAACACACTCATCAAAATGCTAGAGGCGGGCCCAGAGCCAGTGACAAGCCATGTTCCAAAGTACATTTAGAACAGCAAATAGCCCTGAGCAAGAAATGTAAAAATATCAACAAAGTCAAACCTGCTGCATGTGTCACATCATACCGATTAGGAAGAAGTAAACAACAGTGCCATTTCACATTGTTTCTTCAATATTTCTCCATCAACCTTTCCCATATTCCGTTCTACAGTTCACAATCAAATGCTTTCATTTCTGACCATTTCTCAGAGCAGCTAGCATTTAGTGACATTTGGAGAAGATGAGGTGACGCCGACTGGGTCTCCAACACATGGATTATATCAGCCATCAACAATTAACTTACAAAACGCAGAGATTGTTTGAGAGGGTTTTGGCTGCACAAGGAAAACAGAGCAATTTAGCCATAATTTAGACATTATGAGAACAGCATACTTAAGGTCAGAACAAAAACTGTACCAGAGAGAACAAGTAGTCCTCAGCTGTCCAGGAGTGTTAGTAACAAACGTTTTCAAAAATAGTCATCTGGATTGGGTTTTCTTAAGTTGCAGATATTTCACGTGTCAGTTCAAGATTCAAGATTCAAGATTTTTTATTTGTCAAACCATGTGAATGATTTGAAATCATATTTCTCTCATCCTTGATTGTGGAGCGGGGGTGGAGGAAGAGGGGTGGGAGGGAGGGCAGGGAGTTCAGCTTCCCGATGGCCTTGTGTATGAAACTGTACTTAAGTCGACTGGACCTGGCCCGTAGATTCCGCAGTCTCCTCCCTGAAGGCATTACCTGGAAGAGACTGTGTGATGGGTGCGTAGGGTCCCTGGTGATTCTGACGGCTTTGCGGGTGAGACGGGTGGAGTACATGTCCTTAATAGAGGGGAGAGGGGCTCCACAGATCCTCTCCGCTGCTCTCACGATGCGCTGGAGGCTCCTTCGGCAGGAGGCAGTGCTGGTGCCGTGCCACACAGTGATGGAGCTGGTCAGGATGCTCTCTATAGTCCCTCTGTAGAAGTTGCACATAACGGAGGCTGGGACTCTAGCTCTTCTTAACTTGCGGAGAAAGTAGAGACGCTGATTACTTTCTTGACCAGTGATGTAGTGTGCATGGTCCAGGAAAGGTTCTCTGTGATGTGCACACCTAGGAACTTAGTGCTGGTCACCCTCTCCACTGCAGCACCGTTGATTGTTAGAGGAGCATGCTGGACCCGCGCTCTTCGAAAGTCCACAACAATCTTTTTTGTCTTCTCCACATTTAGAGAGAGATTGTTCTGTTATAGGCTTTGTCAATTCTGAGGTTCCACTGGTAATAGAGCTAAATATAAATTCATTCCAGCTTCTTGGATGAAAAGTCAAACACGCTGAGCTAAAAGGCAAAAAAAAAAAAAAAAAGTGAAACCAAGGCTGACCTTTTAGATAGTTCTAATATTCAATACCTCTCGAAAACAATTTCTGCTATTATATACAAGTGTAAATTAAATATACTGCCTTTAATCTTACAAAAATATACCTTAAGTACAAAAATGGAAGAGCTAAATGCTATAGTCGGTTTGCACTTTTCAAGAAACAAATTTATTTTATTGGTTTATTTGGTTGGGACAATGCATCATAAGATAAGATAAGGTCAGGGGTCTCATGCATGTAAACATGCCCCACCAGATTGTAGCCATGGACTAATTTCCAGCCGTCATCCCCCGCTCACACTCTCAAACACACTCTCATTCATCCTCGCCTATTGTACATGTTTTTAGTGGTAACCACTGTGCCACCGTGCAGATACAGTAACTTCCACAGTCTACAGCCTCCAACATGATATGCGGTGAAAATGTATATAAAAGCCCACAAAATATGCAAAATGCAAGAGGTATGAGATGACAATAATAAAAACACAATAATAAAGAGTAATCTCTTATGGCTGATAAATGGCATAAATCAAAGCAATGTTCTTGCCAACAGTCCCCAGATAACTTTAATTTATCTCCATAGTGTGTAGCTGTCTCAAAAGATGGGGAGAAGAGAAGAAAAGTGCTAAAAGGGAAAACTGGAGAGGCCATTTAGTGATTTGAGCAGTGAAGCTTCTCCACTGCCAAGGACATGTAAGAGAGACAGAGAGAGCCCGAGTGCCTCTCAATACATCAGACGTCAGGAGCTCCTTCCCACTCACACCAATGCATCTTCTTTTTCAGTCGTAAGTGGCCCAGCAGTCTCAAGTTGTTGAGCAATACGAAACAACAAAGAGCCGGATACAATCGGAGGCTGCAAACAGTGCAATACAGAGTATCTTCAGAGCAAATTGATTACGTTAATGCATTTAAGGATATTTAGGAGAATTGGAGCTTGATGTAGCCACATGTCAAGTCTGCAACTTTAAAGAATACAGTGAGAGTCCGAACAAGCACAAAAGTTATATGTACTGTACAGAATAAACAGAAACATCTCAAGTAAAACCTAGTGAAAAGCGCACATTGCAATATTTCAGCATTTATCTTCATTACCAATCCTCTGTCAGCCTCATCTGCTTTGATTTATCTTCTCTCAATCTCTACAACAAGGTATAGATTTGTTAATTAATTATCATTATACCAGGGAGTAAAAGCTTAAGGCCATCTATGAGGAGCTCAAAGCAATTCTGTTGTTGCAGGTGAAAGTGTCCTTATGAAGAATTTGTCATTTTTATAGTTCAATTGTACAATTTTACTCAGTGTTGAACCAAAGAAAACTAACTTGACTTATATGGTAAACATGTCCGAGGCTGAGCTGGTTCATAAAGGTGAAGCAGAGAACGCTTTCTAAAATCAGGGCGATACTATCCAATCACAACCACCCCTGAACTCGGTCTTCTCCCACCAGAGAAGCTCTGTGAGCTCTGTTGTGACAGTTTAGGCTCTTTTCCACATGCAGGCGCGTGTCAGCCGAATGGCTCTTTCACCCGCTTTGTCGAGCTTTTCCATAACAAAGGCCAGTGCCAAACCGGTCTGACCAGGTATAGGTTTTGGGCCCGACCTCTGGCTGTGGCCAAAGCGGGCTACCCCGTGTCTGATGTGACGTGAACAGACTGCTGGCCTCTGATTGGCAACGAGAGAGTGGACAGCCCTCACTATTGACACGCAGGTCATACGGATTTAATATTTCACAAGATCATACCGCTGTGCTAAAAGGGGATTTTGCCGATAATAGCATTTAGCCACTGTTAGCGCAGCTTTAGCTGGTGTTAGCATAACATTTACCTGTAGCTTACCTTCATAGTTCGTAGTTTAGCAGTTTATTTTCTGTTTTAATACAGCTTGGCTCCTCTGAATGATTCCCTAACTCCCACCAGATGACAGCATTTGTCCACATTTGTTCTCATCGCGGCTTACAAAACTTTTAATGACAATCTGTACAGCGTGCGGCTCTATGCGGCTCCGCCCACAACAAATGCATGTGTGTGTGTGGTGGAAACAGAAAGGTCTGCGGGCTAGTGTCGATACGTGCACGTAGATCGAGGCGTGCGCGGCCGGTTCGCGCTATGTGGAACGACGCCTTTTTTAGAGCTATCTGACTAAAACTAGCCGCAAGCAAACACAGACTGATGGACCATCTGGCTGCCATGCTGGGCCTTTTGGTCTGGCTCCTGGGGAGCGCCGGCTCTCTGCTTCACACCTAAGACAATGGCCAAAGACGTGTCCTGGCTCAAAGGCCTTCCTGTGCCTTGCTCCCATCTTGGGGCTGTGGCCCCTCCCATCTTGGTGCCGGGACGGCCTCTCATGTGTACCTATACAACCAGGGGAGAGACTTCGGTTCCCCAGAGCTAACCATGGGTTTACCTGTACTCCTGTGTGTTGCCCCTCCGCACGTGTGTTAAATTAAACTTACACTTTTGATAAGACAAATACTTTCAAGTTTTCCTTTATGGTGGTGAGAAATTCCACAACAGCTCTCTGGTGGGATGTTCCACTGAGAGACTGAAAAACCCGTTGTGTCCCACATACCATCGGGCTGTACAGCCACTTCAGTGAGGAGCAGAAGATGAGAGCTGGAAATGTCTTGAACATTATCAGTGCCTTAATTTCTTACTCTTTGACCTTTTAGTGTTACATGCTTTTATTTCTACTTTTGTATGAGTGTGTGTTGTTGTTTTTTACTTGATTCTGCTTTTTACTTATGTGAATGTGAGACATATAAAAAAAAAATGAAGCTTTTATCTATCTTATTTATCTATCGCTGAGGTTATCTGGGACTCTGCCAAAGATGTGATGTGTCATGTGGACTGTCTCATGGGTTTTTTGTGTTTTTGTACACCGCTCTGGAAGACAAATTAAGAAAAAGACAATAAATGATAACATAAATATTTTGATGGAGGTTAGAGACGGACACCTGGAGTAAACTAACTAACTCTAACTAACTAACACATAAAGGCTCGCACGGTACAGAAATCAAACCCAGGATCTTGATCTCAAGATCTGAAGGCAAGAACACCTCTGCGCTGCGCAATGTCAAGACAGTAAAAATGGCCCAGAGGATGTTATGCCCAGAGTCACATCTGTCTCACCCAAAGGCACAACAGTATACAATGCATGAGCGGTTATCAAACCACCAACAAGGATTAGTGGACAGACCATTTCTACCAACATGGGTTCTGCACCAGGAGATGTATATGTAAAGTTCAACTAAGCGGGTACGTCTATAAGGTCAGCCTATCAATGCACCTCATTAAACACTTTTGAGTCTTGACTAATCAATGAAGGCTTATTAACATCTGCAGCTTAAAACCAGTGGTGCCTTAAACAATATGCTCATATGAACTGTCATTCACCATCAGTGCCACTGTGAGAAAGATGCTCACTCATACAAAGAATTTGGGACTTAGCAGAAAATGTCAACAGTTGAAGTGTCGAAACAAATGTGACAATACAAGATAAGAATGCCATTTGGATTTCACTCCAGAAACAATTAGGCTTCTCTTATCACTTTCATGGATCTCTGCCTCCGCCACAACACACAACAATAGACCATGACTTAGTGTTTACAGATAAACCAAATCTTCAGTTCACCTCAATGATTATGCACTGTGCTAAGTAGCATAAAATCATATAAATGAGCAAGACTGCATTTGCATTTTATTGTGGGTGAAAAGAAAGACACACTAGTAAGAAAAAGTGGTTAAATACTAGTTGCCACCACCTAATGATTGACACTCTTTTGCAGAAACCTTTACTAAACCTTTAAAATACAAGGTAATTCAAAAAGGATGAACCGATTTCATTATGCAATATTTTAAGGAATAGCAATAGAAACCTCCAGCCAAGTCAGAAGTACTTCTGAAACTTTTATTTCCTGTCTTACAATTGATCAATGTGGCCACCACCTGCAGCACAGGCAACACCAATGCGATAAGAGAATTCCTCCCAGGAATCAGTTGATCGCTGTGGTTATTTGGTCATCGGGGTTAGTGGGTAGCAGTGGAACAATCTTTTACATATCTCAACAAGAAGGAAAATCACACACGGTGAGGTTTGGGGATCATGCAGGTCAAGCATGCAGGCCAAGCAAGTTCTTGGGTCCCTTTCGGGCCATTCCATCGCTGGGGCTATTTTCATAAAAAAAACTCTCAAACCCTCAGGTGCCAATAGGGCAGTGCTGCATCTTGTTGAAAAATGAAGACATGCGAATCTGCTTGCAGTGAAGTGAAGAGCCATTTTTGGAGCATATTTAGATAGGTTTGTCATATAATGGTGCTTCCGTGACAGAAAAAGGGACCATAAACCTTGTACTGAGACACAGCACAGAACTTAGAAAACTCCCATTTCAAATAGTCACTGACTCAGTCCATGACAATGTTTGAGAACTGAAGCAATGCATCATGAAATTGGTTCTTTTTCTTTACCCTGTAAGACCATATACCCATTCTGTATTCACTGAACTGGCTTCCTGTTTCTGCAAGGATCAATTATAAAATCATGCTACTCACTTACAAATACATCACCGGACACGCCCTATCCTACATGCATCTCCCATGGAGGTGAAAGAAACACAGAACCAGGATTCTTTTGAAGCTAAATTGAAACTTATCAATTAAAATAGCTTAAATAGTGCTTATAATTGTTGATGTTTTGCATGTATTTTCAGGAGCATTCTGAGATTCTCTGAATGTAAAGTGTGTTACAACTTGGGTGACACGGTGATGCAGCTGTTAGCGCTCGTGCCTCACAGCAAGAAGGTCCTGGATTCAATCCCCGGCCGGACAGGTCTTTCTGTGTGGCGTTTGCATATTCTCCCCATGTCCACGTAGGTTTCCTCCGGGTGCTCTGGTTTCCCCAAAAATATGTACAATGGGTTCCCCTCTGGGACCAGGACTCCCCTGGAAATTAGATTCCTAATCTCAGTGGGTTATATAAAGTTCCTGGTTATATAAAGGTCAAATAAAAAAGAGGAAAGGCTCTAATAGGTCAATGAGAGTCAAGAGCCAATATGCCAGAGGCCTTTAGCCGAGCCTCTTACAGTAAGAAAATCTGCAGACCATAACTGGCTTGATCAGCGCAGACTCAGAGCTGACAACAAAGTGAATTAAGCCTCATCTAAATGCAAATGAGGCTTTAGGGCTTTGGCAAACACCTTACATTACCACTGTCTATTTTAATAAACCAATTATACTGTACACTGTATTGCACATGCAAATAAATGCTGTGCAACACATAACATAGAAATAGGTGTGAAGCAAGCAACGGAAACAAAGGAAATGAAGCAGGGCTCAAACACCCAATTGCAAATAAATGTCTCATTGACAAATAGATTCTACCATGCTTTAAGATGACTAACATAGATAGTAGCTGTCATATAACACCATTCCAACAGCTAAGAGAAATGCACATCCCTGTGCAACATGCAATGTATAGAATCAAAGCCCCACAATCTCCAATTTCCTTAGCTGGCACCGCTAACCCTCATTTGATATATAATATGCACAATTCTATCTGAGGTGCATCTCAATAATTAGTTGTATGCTTGCTTAGTAGTTGAATTTTTTTTTTGCTGCAAAAACTATCAGCTTTAGAATGTCCATTTATTTGGACAGAATAGTGGCACAGTTGTGAGTACGCTCTTAAGATGGTCTTGTCGTTCTGTGTGAAGTTTGCATGTTCTCCCTGTGGTGTCTGCAAGCTCAACTGGGTAGTCTGGGTATCACTGCTGAGATTGCTGCCTTTGCAGTTTCCCCAACCATTATTTTGGCAGGACACCCCGGCCCGCAGTCAGTGCCCTGTCAGGAGGTTTTTATTATGCAGCACCAATCACCGATTGTTTTACCAAACATCTTTACCAAATCTGTTCTGTTAATCAAAAACATACATCTGCCCAATCCAATTCGCCTTTTTAAAAGGTCCATGCGGACCTGTTTGTTTTGCGGCTCGCACAACTAGAAAACATTAAGAAACAGAAGCAGACATTGTATTGCTTTTAATCTTTTGTGGGGGGGCTTTCTGTACTGTTAGTCTTCTGTTTTGTCTACATTAGTTTATGTATAACAGTATATCCTCACTGTATACTGTGGTACTTTTCTGTTCTGTCTGAAAAAAGGTTTAAAATAAAAGTAGACAAGTACATTAAATTATCTGTCACTAAACTGAGTCCTAGTGGGAATGTGCTAAAGTCCAGTTAGTTTAAACCATAGACTGTAGATCACTGGACTAATTGTAGCCAACTTGTTCCGGAGGCCCTCAGGAAGTGGGGGCAGCTTACCAGACGTTGCTTTGCTCTATAATAGACTTTCCATTGAAACCTTTTTGCCACTCTTGTGTCCATGTGTTTGTTTAAACACAAGCTACACCGTCCAATTTTTTTCCATGTGCTATTTTGATATTCACTATAGTCTAGATCAGTGGTTCCCAAAGTGGGGTCCGGGGCCCCCTGGGGGCCTCAGAGGCATTACAGGGGGGCCCCCAAAGCCTGTCTACATTACAAGTACATTGGATAATATTCCGTTTGAGAGGGAAAATATATTAATTTGGACAGATGTACCACTCAAACCCAGTATTTAGCTACAGTCAATGCTAGATGTTGCTTTTTATGTAATTTTAGCTGTAAATAATAACAAATTCCATTGAATAGAGTAAATGATTATGATTTGGGGGGCCCCGAGCAATTTTTGGATCGGTAAGGGGGCCGCGATGTCCCGGACTTTGGGAATGGCTGGTCTAGATAATGGAGCTAGCTCCAAAAACCAAGCCAAATGGCTAGCAATAATGAGCTTCGTTTAGCACGTGCTGAACGCTACGTCCCATACCAGTGGGATTTCCCCAGAAACTATTTTAGGTACTACTGGTAACAAAAAACTAAAAAAGTTTCAAAAGCAGGTACTGAAAAAATATTATATCTTTAGAGATATAAGTTTTGATGCCTGTTGGTCCAGGGACAGCAAGTTACTTGGTTGCTTCAGCTCATAGATGATACAAATTTAACATAAATTATCTTTTATGGAATAAATCGTCCCCTCCTGGAACTGCCACCTTAACGTGGTGGAGGGGTTTGAGCGCCTGAATGATCCTGGGGGCTACTGTATGTTGTCGGGGGCTTCGTTCCCCTGGTAGGGTGTCCCATGGCTAACAGGTCCTAGGTGACGGGTCAGACAGAGAGCAGTTCAGAAGCTCCTTATGAGAGACCAACAGACCCAGTTAGAACCATGAGGCCGTCCTTCTGTGGACCCACCACCTGCAGGAGGAGCCATAGGGGCTGGTGCAATGTGACTTGGGCAGCTCCAACAGCTGCACCCACGACCTGGCAACGGACAAGTGGAAGAAAATGGATGGATGGATGGAATAAATCGTTACTCTTTTTATGGTTTTAGATGACAAATATTTTAGTAGAGGTATCAAAAAAGTATCTTTCTTGGTATTGTAAACAAAGTCGTTTAAGTACCGGTATCGAAATAAATTTAACGGTACTCAGCCCTATTCCTAAGCGCATAGAACCGTAGAAATGTAAAGTGACTTTGATTTGAGCTCCTTCTGTTTTTTTATGCAACATGACACATACAGCGGGAACCATATGTTTACATACACTTTATAAAAAGACACATTAGCATTTTTTGTCACTGTCTGACATGAAACCAGAATTAACTTTAATTTTTTTAGGTCAATTAGAATTTAAAAAATTATTTACAAATAATTAGAGAGCCCCGCGCGTCAGAAATAGCGAAGCGCTGTGTCTTTATTTCAATAATTATGGCTAACACATCATGTTTTCTGGCAGGCTACTTAAACTAGCGTGCATATTAGTTATATTCGTGATTTAATTTACAGTGCAATCCCTGCAAAGTTTGTAGGTTTACAAGGCCCACAGAAGATCAGAGCGTGTTTCTGACAGGAGGGGGCATCACGATGGTGGCTCTCCATCGTGATGTTGCTCATCCATCACGATGGACGATGATATCGGAGCAACCCTAGTCTTGAATCGTCTTCTGTACTCTGTAGTTGAAGTGTTGAACACTTCACCTCTCATCCAAAAGGCTTCGTCAGCGCACTAAAATTCAGTTGAGCCCGCAGTCCAGATAAAGACCATGGCTAAGTCACTCCCCTCTATTAACATCCCAAATGCAAAAGATCTGGTGAAGATGCTGGCTGAAACTGGTAAGAGTTTGTCATCATCCACAGTGAAACAAATACTGTATCAACATGGGCTGAGAGGGCACTCTGCCAGGAAGAATCTCTTACTCAAAAAGAAACACAAAAAAGTCAGTTTGCAGTTTTCAAATTAAAAAAGGATAAAGACTTTTATTTTTGGAGACATATTGTGTGGTCTGACGGAAAAAAAAAAATTGGGGCCATAATGACCATTGTCTCGTTTGGAGGAATCTTGCAAGCCTGAGAACACCATCCCAACTTTGAAATATGGGGTGGCAGCACCATGTTCGGGAGGGACTGACGCATTTCACAAAATAGATGACATCATGATGAAAGAACATTGTGCGGTAATATTGAAGCAACATCTCAAGACATCAGCTAGAAAGTTAAAGCTTGGGCGCAGATGGGTCTTCCAAATGGACAATTCCCAAAGCATATGGCCAATACTGGTTACAAAGTGGCTTAAGGATAACAAAGTCAATGTTTTAAAGTGACCATCACAAAGTCCTAATCTCAATCCAGTTGAAAATGTATGGGCAGAGCTGAAAAGGCATGTGCACGTAAGGTGGCCTACAAATTTGGCTCAATTACACCAGTTCTGTTTGGAGGAATGGATCAAAACTCCTGCCAACTATTGTGAGAAGCTTGTGGGAGGAAATCCAAAACGTTTGACCCAAGTTATACAGTTTAAAAGCAATGCTATTAAATATTAATGAAATGTATGTAAACTTTTGGTTTTGTAAAACGTAATTATTACAAAATTTCTAGAATATTCTATCTCTCATTCTTCTGGCATTTGACAAATAGAAATATATTTTGTAATTCTAATTTACCTAAAAAAATAAAAGTGAATTCTGAATTCAGTGAGAAAAAATGCAAATGTGTCTTTTTATAAAGTGTATGTAAACATATGGTTCCCGCTGTAGAACTAGTAGATGTGGTCTATTAGATCATTAACTGTGGGAAACTAGTGTAAAATATTACACCTAAATACGGAAAAATATAAGAATTGTACTCCTAAGACTTTTTAATTTGCAGTGTTGTATTGTATGACCCCAAGGAAGACTAGTGGAACACTTTGTGGAAACTAATGCGGTTCCAAATAAATAAATAAATAAAGTACATAATCAGTTATTTAAGGCAAGCCAGTAAAAATATTTTACATACATATTTATGTATAAACAACAATAAATTGATGTAAAATAACATATTATTTTTACTGGCAGCATGTCCGTGTAACATGTTGTGGCCATATCCTTCCAGCCAAATCAGTAAACCTCGGGGAAACACTTCCACTTTATCTGAGCCTTACGATCCAGTCCAGAAAAAGACAAGAAGATGGCTGGATGGTACTAGGTCTTAATCATAAAATAATAATAATAATAATTAAAAACATAATTACATTAATAAAAATCATCGTATGAGGGGTTACAGTAATGTATCATATGTGATGCCTTAAAAATTGTATAAGGATGTTCATTTATGCTAAACAGGCCCTCGTCTACTTGCTAACTTTAGTAAAGCATTTACTGGAAAGAGATTATTATCAATTTCATAAATAATTCAGAGGATACATCCGGAGTCTGAGATACTGGTATGTTAGCTGATCTCCATGAGGGCCTCAGTGCTCATTAATCAATGTCTGTGTTTCTGTGGCCCTTTTATCTAGGTAGAATGTTAATTTATAATTTACACTGATTCATTGCTAAAAATTGCAAAAAGAGGCATACTTTTGCTTGTTTGTTTGCTTGTTTGTTTGTTGTTATCTGTTACACAAAACGCCTATTGTATACCCCAATCGAAAAACAGAAACATAACTGATATTAATTGACATAGAAGAAGTTGAAAGAGTTGAAGGGGAAAAAAGTTTCAAGTTTGGCAATATTGGAATAAAAAATTGTGGGATAATGTTTGGTTTGGTTTTATACATCTGAGTATCCTAACTTGTGGTACTCACCGCTCTCAAAGCAAGCGTCAAAGACCAGATGTCCTTTCCGTGGAGGTCCTGAGAAGCCTGGTGGGCTCACTGTCAGCTTGTTGACATTTCCCACAAGTGCCTCCTCCACTCCAGTTTCACTACCTAAATGGAAAAAAAGGGGGAGGCTTTTGTTTTGTTTATTCACAATTGATTTTTTTTACACATTAAGTGTTTTCTCACCATCCAGTTAAAATAACACATTCCTTATAGGCCTATAAGCAGAGCTGGGTACTCTAACATGTTTTCAATACCGGTACTTTCACAATACTTGTTTCGATAGCCTACCTACCTATACTAAAATATTTGTCGTATAGAACCATAAAATAGAATAATAATGTAAATGCATTCAATAAAAGACCATTTATTTTAAATTTGTATCATTTATTTGAGCTGAAACAATCAAGTAATTTCCTTTAATAACAACAAAGCTAAAAGCCCTTACAAAATGTGTAGAGTGGGCAAAA
This sequence comes from Neogobius melanostomus, assembly GCA_007210695.1. Taxonomy (NCBI): domain Eukaryota; kingdom Metazoa; phylum Chordata; class Actinopteri; order Gobiiformes; family Gobiidae; genus Neogobius; species Neogobius melanostomus. The sequence goes on along the minus strand of VHKM01000113.1, from coordinate 609,560 downwards.
ATCCAAGGCACTCTGATGGTAAAATTAAAAGTCCTTTACTTAAGAGGGATGTCTACGCATCTCGATCGAGTAGCAGGATCTTTGTCGGGGCCCTGATGAAGATTTGCGCTCCCTCTTGCTATGGACAGACAGGCATCAAAACTGGGTCTCAAAAGATATACGGGTAATATTTTTTGCAATATCTGCTTTAGATCATTTTATTTTTCAACACCAATAGCACCTAAACTTTTTTTTTTTAATATACCATACTGGTATTGTACCCAGTCCAACATATAAGTCAAACCAAACACCTAATTAAAAAATATTTCTTTTTTCATCTCCAAGGTATTTGGCATTTTTTTGAGAGGTACTGATATTAAATGTGCTTTATATAGGCCTATGTGTAGGAGAGACGGGTGACCCCTTGTCATAATTTCAACCCCATATCAAAACAAGCGGAAATTAAGAGTTTAAAGGGAAAACTGAAGCAATGAATAACATTTTACTCAAAAATAAATAAAGAAATCAAAGTTTATTGATATCTATAGCACTTTACAAGTACACCTTGGCAGACCAAAGTGCTTGCCATAAAAACACAAAAATAATCTATAAATTAAATCTAGCTAAAAGGATTACCTGTGCTACATTAGTCTCCGCAGAAATATGTGGGGGGATGAAGAGTTAGGTAGGATAGCTGCTCTGTCTAATCCAGGTAATAGAGCTAGCTAACACACACCAACAACAGCGACAACACACCTGCACTTTACGCGCTCTTTTGAGAGATTGTTGTTAGATTTCTCCGTATCGTGAGAAACGCATTGCAACTTTTTCTTTTATGAAAACAAAAGTGTCAGGAGGATAAACGTCAGGTCACAAAACCGCTGAAATTAGCTAGGTTGTTTACATCTGTGAAGCAGCTAACCTAGCTAGAGTTAGCCCCAGTCGCATTGTACCGTAATTTACATATCTAAACATGCATGGATCTTATGTTAGAAAGCAGGGCAGCGTTAGCTTTATTAAGCCCCCAAATAACGTCGTCTAAACTCAGTTATTACACACCAGTCTCGCCGTCTCTTACAGGGTTTTCCTCCATCTTCCTCCTCTCTGCTACAGCAGCCGAAGCGGTGTCTTCGTTGCCAAGACAACGGAGGAAGAGCATGCAGTGGCGAAGTCCTCTCCATCAGCACAGCGCCCTCCGATACCAAGCTCACATACAGGTAAAACAGATTGATACATTTTTCATGGACGGATTTAACATTGCCAACATTGGTTAAAATAATAATAATAATAATGATAATAATAATAATAATAATAATAATAATAATAATAATAATAATAATAATAATAAATCATCAATAATACCCTGATAATAATAATAATAAACAAACAAACAAACAAGTGGAAATTCACACCCCTATCCACGTGTTCGACAAGAGTCGCTAAAACACAGCTAGCTAGCGTTTGTCTGTTAAGAAAACACAATATTACACCTGCATTCTTCTTAGTTGTTCTGTTCCGATAAGCGATGGAGGTTTCTACTTGGAAACAACTGGATGTCATCAAGGCCAATTCGAGTCTCATATTGGTAATCAAGCTTTTCCTTTTACTCTGGCTGCAACTGATTAATAATATGAGCAGTGCATCCACCCAAAGCCAAAGAACACATACTTCATCATTCTACTTTTTCAGCATATAAACTTTTATGAACAGAAAGCAATAAGAGTTGCAGAGAGGTCAATATGATTATCCTCACAGTCATCTGTATTTAATTACAGCATCAAATGGCTGCTGAACATACTGTAGGTCAATCAGAATCAGAATCAGAATAGTTTTTATTGCCATTGTTTGAGAACAGGTTCGCACACTAGGAATTTTTCTTGGTGCAGACATGCAACATAAAACATATAGCACAGAATTTAGATTAAAAAATAAGCTATAAAACTCTAAGGCTTTAGGGGCATGCATAAAGAATATTAAAATAAATAAGATACAAAATAAAAAGTACAATATGGTAAGACGACAACAATTGACATAGAACAACAGCGGGATTATATTTACAGATGTGTATGTGTATAAAGTAAAGTGATATAAAGTGATAAAGTGATAGCAGCAGATCTAAGTGTGGACACACCACACAGTGCAATAGAGCAGATTACATCCAAGGCAAGGCAGGTTTATTTGTAGAGCACAATTCAAACACAAGGCAATTCAAATTGCTTCACAGTTGCATAAAATTACAAGAAAACAGATAAAATCAATCAATAAAACATCAACATAAAATTAATCAATTACAGTAAAAGGAAAGAGTGCAGATAAAATACTTTCAGTTTTCATATGCATGGGTAAAAAGAGCTGTTTTCAGCCTGGATTTGAACATTGTCAGAGTTGAGGCCTGTCTCACATCCTCATGAAGACTGTTCCAGATTTAGCTGCATGAAACTGAAACGCAGCCTCACCGTGTTTATTATTGACTCTGGGAACCACCAGGAGACCCCTCCCTTAAGTTCTCAGGACCCGAGATGGTTCATACGCCTCTAACATGTCAGAGATGTACTTTGGTGCTAAACCATGAAAAGACTTGTACACAAGCAGAGCTGTTTTAAATTCTATTCTCTGAGTGACAGGAAGCCAGTGCAGAGACCGAAGCATTGGACTAATATGGTCGTATTTCCTGGTTCTTGTCAGGACTCGAGCAGCAGCGTTCTGGATGTACTGCAGCTGTCTAACAGCTCGTTTAGAAAGGCCAGTGAGCAGGCCGTTACAGTAGTCTAACCTGCTGGAGACAAATGCATGGATGAGTATCTCTAAGTCTGGTTTTGACACTATTCCTCTGATCTTAGCAATGTTTTTCAGATGGTAAAAAGCTGATGATGTTATTGCTTTGATGTGGCTGTTTAAGTTCAGGTCTGAGTCCATGATTACTTGTAGATTTCTAACCTGATTTTTTGGTTTTAGAGAGAGAGACGCAAGTTGACTGATAACACTTTGTCTTTATGTCTGTGGGCCAAAAAACAATTATCTCAGTTTTGTCTGAGTTTAGTTGGAGAAAGTTGTTTTGCATCCACAAACTGATCTGTTCGATGCAGTGACAGAGTGTATCTACAGGCCCATGTTCACCTGGCGTCAGTGACACGTAGATCTGAGTGTCATCTGCTTAGTTGTGGTACGACACATTGTTGCTGTTTATTAGCTGACCCAATGGAAGCATGTACAGGTTGAATAAGAGGGGTTCCAAGATTGACCCCTGGGGGACTCCACAGGTCATGGAAATTTTGTCTGAGACACAGTTGCCAATTTCGACAAAGTACATCCTATCCTCGAGATAGGACATGAACCAGTTTAGAGCAGTACCAGAGATTCCCACCCAGTGTTCTAACTTGTGAAGTAAGATCCCGTGGTCCACTGTGTCAAAAGCAGCACTTAGGTCCAGCAGAACTAAAACTGAGACCTTACCTGCGTTGGTGTTCATACGGATATCATTTGTCACCTTGATCAGAGCTGTCTCAGTGCTGTGGTAGGGCCTAAATCCTGACTGGAAAGTATCAAACACATTGTTAGATAGGAGAAAGTAAGTGAGCTGTTGATATATTACTTTCTCTAGGACATTTCCTAAGAATGGTAGGTTTGATATGGGCCGGTAGTTGTTCAGTACCTTGGGATCAAGGCTGCTCTTCTTTAGAAGAGGCTTAATGACCACGGTTTTCAAGGCCTTTTCGAAATGCTCCAGTCTCAAATGAGATGTTGACTAACTGAACAAGTTGTGGTAACAAGCTGGTCAGCACAGACTTCAGAAATCTAGTGGGTAATTCATCAAGGCAGCATGTACATGAACTCAGACTGGAGATAACCTCTTCGATTGTTTTGTCAGTAACAGGTGTGAAATGTGTCAGCTCAAGGTGTTTATCTGATGGCAGGGTTGTGGAAATTATGGCATTTTTAATGCCTTGGACTTTGTCATAAAAAAATATTGCAAACTCATTGCACTTAGATGTAGAGATTAGTTCCAAGGGCAGTAAAACTGGAGGGTTAGTTAATCTGTTTACTGTGGAAAACAGAACACGAGAATTGTTTCTGCAGTTTGCGATGATTTTAGAGAAGTACTTCTCCCTTTCTCCACGCAAAATCTGGTTGAAGTCACAAAGCACTTTTTTCTATACCTCAAAATGAACCTGGAGCTTTGACTTGCGCCATTTCCGTTCGGCTTTTTGGCACTCCCTTTTCTGTGCCCTGACCAAATCTTCACTTCTCCAAGGTGCCTTTTGCCTATTGTTAACCATTTTAACCTTGACAGGAGCAATAGTATCCAAAACATTTAAGACGCTTGATGTATAAGAGTCCAACAGATTATCAGCATTAAAACATGGAGGATTTTCAAATCTGATCATTTCCTTAAACTGTGTCCTTGTTGTATCATTTATGTGTCTTCTTTGAATAACTCCAGGCCCAACCACTGGTTTGGGTGTAACAGACAGGTCAAAGAAGACACAAAAATTATCAGATAAAGCAACATCAACAACATTCACATTTGATATATTAACACCTTTTGTAATCACTAGATCTAGAGTGTGACCTTTGCTGTGAGTCGCCTCACTCAGGTGCTGAGTTAAACCAAACATTTCAAGAACAGCACTAAGTCCTTTTGCATGCCTGTCATTGGTCACATCCACATGCACATTAAAATCACCTGATATGACTAAACAATCAAAATCAGTGCATATAAATGAAAGTAATTCAGTAACTAACATGAGTCCGTAACTAAGTTATTGGGTCTTGTTATTGTTCATGAGTCTGATAGCGGAGGGGAAAAAACTGTTCAAGTGGCAGGAGGTATGGGTCTGGATAGACCGTAGCCTCCTGCCTGAGGGGAGAGGGGTGAATAGTCCATGTCTGAGGGTCAGAGGGGTCAGCTGTGATCCGACCCACACGCCTCCGGATCCTGGAGGTGAACACATCATGGAGAGATGGGAGCTTACAGCCAGTCACCTACTCAGCAGCATGCACAATGCGCTGCAGTCGGTGCCTGTCCCGTTCTGTAGCGCCGGGGTACCACACGTTGAAGGAGGAGGTGAGGATGGACTCGATGATGGCCGTGTAGAACTGCACCAGCATCCTGGTAGGCAGCTTAAGTTTCTTCAGCTGCCGCAGAAAGAACATGAGCTGGATCCGCTGGCAGGGGAGGAAGCCGGTCAGACCTGGCAGGCCTAAACGTGTTGTGAGGGTCTGTTGGGAACGTCTGGTGGATCCCTCTGTCAGTAGGGTCTTCAACTCCCACCTCCAGAAGAGCTTCACCCAGATTCCGAGGGAGGTTGGGGACATGGAGTCCGAGTGGACCATGTTCTCCTCCTCCATTGTTGATGCGGCTGCACGTAGTTGTGGCCGTAAGGTCTCTGGTGCCTGTCGCGGCGGCAATCCCCAAACCCGGTGGTGGCGCCCGGAAGTAAGGGATGCCGTCAAGCTGAAAAAGGAGTCCTACCTGGCCTTGTTGGCCTGTGGGACTCCGGAGGCAGCTGAGAGGTACCGGCAGGCCAAGCGCGCTGCAACTCGTGCGGTCACAGAGGCAAAAACTCGGGTCTGGGAGGAGTTCGGAGAAGCCATGGAGGAGGACTATCGGTCGGCCTCGAAGAGATTCTGGCATACCATCCGGCGCCTCAGGAGGGGGATGCAGTGCTTCACCAACACTGTTTACAGTGCGGGCGGGGAGCTGCTGACCTCGACTGGGGATGTGGTCGGGCGGTGGAAGGAGTACTTCGAGGATCTCCTTAATCCCACTGTCACGTCTTCCGATGAGGAGGCAGAGGCTGGGGACTCGGAAGGGGACACGCCCATCACCCAAGCTGAAGTCACCGAGGTGGTTAGAAAGCTCCTCTCTGGATGTTGTAGGGCTGTCTTGGTTGACACGTCTCTGCAACTTCGCGTGGCGGTCGGGGACAGTGCCCCTGGATTGGCAGACCGGGGTGGTGGTCCCTCTCTTCAAGAAGGGGGATCGGAGAGTGTGCTCCAATTACAGAGGGATCACACTTCTCAGCCTCCCCGGTAAGGTCTACTCCAGGGGGCTGGAGAGGAGGATCCGGCCGATAGTCGAACCTTGGATCCAGGATCCAATGCGGTTTCCGTCCTGGTCGTGGAACACTGGACCAGCTCTATACCCTTCATCGGTTGCTTGAGGGTTTGTGGGAGTTCGCCCAACCAGCCCACATGTGCTTTGTGGATCTGGAGAAAGCTTTCGACCGTGTCCGTCGTGGTGCCCTAGGGGGGTGCTCCGGGAGTATGAGGTCCGTGGCCCTCTACTAAGGGCTGTCCGTTCCCTGTATGACCGCAGCAGGAGCTTGGTTCGCATTGCCGGCAGTAAGTCAGGCCTGTTCCCGGTGCGTGTTGGTCTCCGCCAGGGCTGCCCTTTGTCACCGGTTCTGTTCATTACCTTTATGGACAGAATTTCTAGGCGCAACCAGGGGCCGGAGGGTGTCCGGTTTGGGAACCTCAGGATCTCATCTCTGCTGTTTGCAGACGATGTTGTTCTATTGGCTTCATCAAATCAGGACCTTCAGCGCGCACTGGGGCGGTTTGCAGCCGAGTGTGAAGCGGCCGGGATGAGGATCAGCACCTCTAAATCTGAGGCCATGGTTCTCCACCGGAAAAAGGTGGCTTCCCCGCTTCAGGTCGGTGGAGAGTCCTTGCCTCAAGTGGAGGAGTTCAAGTATCTCAGGGTCTTGTTCACGAGTGAGGGACGGATGGAGCGTGAGATCGATAGACGGATCGGTGCGGTCGCAGACTGTTGTGGTGAAGAGGGAGCTGAGTCAGGGGGCAAAGCTCTCGATTTACCGATCGATCTACGTTCCCACCCTCACCTATGGTCATGAGATCTGGGTAATGAACGAAAGGACAAGATCGCGAATACAAGAGGCCGAAATGAGTTTCCTTCGCAGGGTGGCTGGGCGCACCCTCCGAGATCGGGTGAGGAGCTCAGTTACCCGGGAGGAGCTCGGGTAGAGCCGCTGCTCCTTCACGTCGAAAGGAACCAGCTGAGGTGGCTAGGGCATCTGTTCTGGATGCCTCTTGGCCGCCTCCCTCGGGAGGTGTTCCAGGCATGTCCTATTGGGAGGAGGCCTCATGGAAGGCCCACGACACGCTGGTGGGACTATGTCTCCGAGCTGGCCTGGTGTCGCCTCGGGGTCCCCAAGAACAGCTGGAGGAGGTGTGCGTGGATCGGGAAGTCTGGGCATCTCTGCTGAGACTGCTGCCTCCGCGACCCGGCCCCGGATAAAGTGGAAGAGAAGAAAAAAATAATGGATGGATGAATTCAAACAAAATCGAGAGTCACATGGAGGCACAACAAGACAGGCAGGTTGATTTCTCATACCAAGTTCTAAAACCAATTTTGGTCAACAAACTGTAACCTTCAGAGCAATGAAAGAATGGAATAAATTGCCAGTAATAGGGGTGTCACGATTTCAATTTTTTGAGTCACGATTATTGTGAGAGAAAATATTGCGATTTTACGATTATTCACGATTATTGACCGAATGAAAGGATAGAACTGATATTTTTAGGTTTTGTCTTTAAAAACCTTTTAATACTTGTAAACATTCACTGTTTCTAAAAATTAAAAATGCTTTAAGATTGTGTTGCATTAAACTAAATAGGCCTACATTGAATAATACAAAACAATGTCAGCTTTACTTCTTTATAATAACCATTATCATAATTATTTTACTATATATTATTAGGCCACAAGCTAGGCTAGGTTTTATGTTCTCAAAAGTTATGCTGTTGCTTAATTATTTGTCAGATGTTTTGATGAACAGAGAATGAAACGTGTTTACAAAATGACTAAGGAGACTCTTTTGAACAGCAGACTTCCACATGTGGCGGTTTCACTTTCCCCGCTGAAGCAGAGCGGAGCGCGTTAGCTTTTTGTTTACATCCTGAGCCAGTTGTGGCGGCTATTTCCGAACATTTGGACAACTTTTTTGGGAATTATGCAGTTCGTTACCTTGACCTGGACATTCACAGCGACGGATTATCTCCAAGATGTTGTTTATATTCGACGTAGCCGATATCAGCGCCTTTTGCTGCAACTTCCTGACGACAGGGTTTGCATAACGGATGTTCCATCGACAATAACAACGTCTTGGCTTGGTCATCTTTTGGATCCTAAAGAGGTCCCACTCTGCTGACTTCAATAGTTTTTGGGTGGATACAACACTGGAGGAGAGCGTCCTTCTGCCTTGCTCAATTACCGGTGAGTTTATGCGCTGTTTATGGCGTGCAGCGGCTCGTGCGTCAGCGTGAAAAATGTCCGCGGTAAACCGTGGCTTCTGAAATTCTTACGGATAACCTACCGCGTCCTTTTATAATCGTGGTAATCGTAAAACCGGTTAATCTTGACATCCCTAGCCAGTAATGTTAATTAACACAAAACTAGTAGTGGCATTTAAGAAACAAACAAAGATGCTTTTGGGAGGGTCATATTTGAACTATGAAATAACATAATACATGTCAAAACTATGTCAACGTTAACGCCTATGCATGTGTAGAATGTATTGATGATTGAAGACTTTGATGAATTGATGTTTGTTTTTAAAAAGGACCCCAGGAAGATTAGCTGGCCCATGGGTACAGCTAATGGGAACCCTAATAAATAAACAAATAAATAAATAAACCCAAATCTCATGATCATAGGTGAGGGTGGGAACGTAGATCGATTGGTAAATCGGGAGCTTTGCCCCCCGACTCAGCTCCCTCTTCACCACAACAGTCCGATACAGCGACCGCATCACTGATGACATGATGACATGGCATGATGCCACACCGATCCATCTATCGATCTCACGCTCCATCCGTCCCTCACTCGTGAACACGACCCCGAGATACTTGAACTTCTCCACTTGAGGTAAGGACTCCCTACCGACCCGAAGAGGGGAAGCCACCTTTTTCCGGTGGAGAACATGGCCTCAGATTTGAACGTGCTGATCCTCATCACTCGGCTGCAAACCGCCCCAGTGCGCGCTGAAGGTCCTGATTTGATGAAGCCAACAGAACAACATCATCTGCAAACAGCAGAGATGAGATCCTGAGGTTCCCAAAGTGGACACCCTCCGGCCCCTGGCTGCGCCTATAGAAATTCTGTCCATAAAGGTAATGAACAGAACCGGTGATAAAGGGCAGCACTGGCGGAGACCAACACGCACCGGGAACAGGTCTGACTTACTGCCGGCAATGCGAACCAACCTCCTGCTGCAGTCATACAGGGAACGGACAGCCCTTAGCAGAGGGCCCCGGACCCCCTACTCTCGGAGCACCCCCCAGAGGGCACCACGACGGACACGGTCCAACTTCTGGAGAGAGGCTGGACACTCCAAAAAAAAAGTCAACAGTTGAAATTCAGAGTGTCAAATTTGCAGTAGAAAAAAATTAAAATGATAAAATTCGCAGTGAAAAAATTCACACAGAACATCCTGGACATCAAGGCATGAGCAATTGATCCTGGATGACTGAGAGCAAGTCGCAGGATGTTTCCTATTGGTTTGTGTCTTTTGTAGGTAGGACTTACAGATGAGGAAACAGGAGTTGACAAGTCAAATCTGAGAATTTGAATTGGTCCCTTGCTATGGATAACCTGGCTAACGCCAGACTAAAATCACAAATGATATTTAGTCTGGGGACCACCAATTAATTTTCTCGTAGGAGAGGTGTGGTCCTTAGCCGTTTATTGGGCGCTACGAATGTATATCATGCGTCTGCACGTAGCCATAGCCAATCATATCAGATGACGTATGATGTACCAGCTGTACATTTTCGAGCTAAACTATTTAGAACATGGTCTAAAGCTTGATCAAAAGATGGCGTCACGTCTGCTGCTGTCATGTTGGATCCGTAAATAAACTTTTTTTTAAATCCGTAAACAAACTACAAGCTTCCATATGTCGAATAGTGCGTCATCGTCTTACCATCCCTCCTCGTTCTGTGATTGGTCCCCAAATCCATGCGAAGATTTCGGCCATGGTCCCCAGGCTGTTGTGAAGTTCGAAAGGATTTGAGCGCACACAGCAGTCTGGCGTTAGCCAGGCTATGGAACTGTTTGCTGATGAACCAGAATTTAAAATATTGTTCTAATAGTTTAAAGCTGGCTTCCTAATTTTTCCAGTTCAAACTGGGAAATTCCTTGTTTGGCCCAAACTCGTTTGTTGCTGTCACAACACCTCCTGCACATCAGAATTATTCAAGAAAATCAATTATTTGCACGTTTCATGCCCGTGTACAGATTTGAGCACTGGCAAAGTGAGGTAGGGGGGACCACCCCCAAAATAAATGGCACTAATTTATATTCTACTTCTATCTTCCATCACTCAAGAAACATTTAGTAGAAGACAATGCAGCAAGGTCTGTTTTTTTCAGAATCAGAATAGTTCTATTGCCATCGTTGGTGAACTGGTTCACAAACTAGGATTGTTCTTTTTTTGTGTGTGTGTGGGGGGGGGTTTAAATCGTGCAACATGAACATAACACATAACTTAGATAAATAATAAACTATAAAAACTTAAAAACTATAGACTATAGACTATAAGTGCATGCATATAGAAAATTAAAATAAAATATGATAAAGACAACAATTTGACATAGAACAACAGCGTGAGTGTATTCACAGATGTGCAGGTGCATTAAGTGTTAGAAGCAGATATGAGTGTGGACATACCACATAGTGTAATAGAGAAGTACAAATGGCTGGAACAGGTTATTACGTTCATGAGTCTGATACAGAGTTATTGGGTCTTGTTATCGTTCATGAGTCTGATGGTGGAGGGGGAAAACTGTTCATGTGGCAGGAGGTATACATCTGGATGGACCGTAGCATTCTGCCTGAGGGGAGAGGGGTGAATAGTCCGTGTCCAGGCTGAGAAGTGTCAGCTGTGATCCGTCCTACATGCCTCAGGGTCCTAGAGGTGTACAGGACCTTGAGAGGTCGGAGCCTACAGCCAATCACCTTCTCAGCAGCATGCACAATGTGCTGCAGTCGATGCTTGTCCCGGTCTGTTGCGCCGGGGTACCACACGGTGATGGAGGAGGTGAGGATGAACTCGATGATGGCCATATAGAACTGCACCAGCATCCTAGTCAGCAGCTTAAGTTTTCTCAGCTGCCACAGGAAGAACATCCTCTGCTGGGCTTTCTTGATGAGGGAGCTGATGGTTGACTCCCATTTGAGGTCCTGGGTGATGGTGGTGCCCAGAAACCGGAAGGAGTCCACAATGGCGATGGGGTGGGAGAGTCTGTCAGGGCGAGGGGGGACGGTGGGGCTGTGTCTTTCCTAAAGTCCACAATCATCTCCACTGTCTTCTGGGTGTTCAGCTGCAGGTTGTTGTGCCTGCACCAGGACGCCAGCCGGTCCACCTCTCTCCTGTAGGCAGAATCATCACCGTCCGAGATGAGCCCGATGTAGCATTCCAGGAAGGATTGTGTTGAAGGCAGAGCTGAAGTCCACAAACAGGATCCTTGTGTAGGTTCCTGAGGTGCCTATGCTCCAGGATGAAGTGGAGGGCCAGATTGACTGCATCATCCACAGACCTGTTGGCTCTGTAGGCGAACTGCAGTGGGTCCATCAGGGGTGCGTTGATATTCTTGAGGTGGGGCAGGACCAAGCGCTCAAAAGACTTCATGACTACAGACGTCAGCGCCACCGGCCTGTAGTCATTAAGTCCTGTGATCCGTGGTTTCTTGGGAACAGGGACGATGGTGGACGATTTGAAGCAGGCTGGCACATTGTATGACTCCAAGGAGGTTTTGAAAATGTCCGTAAAGATGGGAGCCAGCTGTTCCGCACAGTGTCAGGGTGAATGTGTATTCAGGCTTTGAGCGAGGGAGAAGTCGTTCAGAGCCCTAGGGACCTTAGGCTTGTAGTTAGTATTGGCCCTAAGGCCTCGCCACACTGCTGCAGAGTTGTTAGAACTGAACTGCTGCTGGAGACAGTCTGAATACACTGATGTAGCTTTCCCCACTTCCCTGCTAAAGTGGTACCTTGCCTCTCTGTTGCAGCACCTATCCCCACTCCTGCCTCCTTCTCCTCACGTAGCTGTCGGAGTCTGGGTGTAAACCAGGGCTTGTCATTATTGTAACAAACTCTGGTGTGCGTTGGTAATATGCACTCCTCATTGAAGTTCTCAGTAGCAGCATTTAACGCCTCCCAATCTGTTGCATAGGATAGCTCCTCTGTAGCCTCAGTGGTGAACTTCTTACTTGTGCTGACTACAGCTTTAGCAAGTTTCAGTCTCTGTCTGTATGAGGGGATTAGGTGAATAATCATGTGATCTGAAAGTCCGAGGGCAGCACGGGGCGCTGCTTATAAGTAAGTAAGTAAGTAAGTGCTTTATTGTCATTGTACAAGCGTACAACGAAATAGTGTTCAGGTGTTAGTCCTGAGCTGCTGCGGCCTAGCCGCGCAGCCACTGTGTGTCAACCTGACCTGCATTACCTTGGAGGTCGGGGGAACTGTAGCACTCGGAAGAAACCTGGCTGGCTGCCCTTCCTCGCTGTCTCCTCTGATCCTCTGAAACGGTGCACCGCCTCCTGGGTTTGTCCCTGTTTCAGAGCGTCGTGTCCTGTACTGGTCAGTTCCTTCTCCTCCTTGCTCTTCCCCCTGCAGCTCCCTCCGCTCCACAACAGTCTTTCATCATCTCCTCGTTTGTCCCTTTTTGTTTCCTGTAGATCCTCTTGTGACGCCTCCACTGTGCTGCAGCTGTGGGGGCTCTTGGTGCCTCTTCAGTGTCTCAGAAGAAGACATTTGTAGGTCTCAAAAAAAAAAATAATAATAATAATATTGTAGTGTAACAGTGATCCAAAGGGTTCTCCTCTCTGGTGGGGCATTTACAGTCATAAACTGTCTGTATCAGGTTCAGGTATGTGTTGAATATTCAGTGTCTGAAATTCGAGGACAAAAAATATTGAAACATGTTATTTCAGTTTTAATAATTTAAAATTCACATTATGATGACACAAAAATCTTCAACAAATAATGGAGCATGAATGGAGGAATTTGATTGATTTACATTCATACGCCTGTGCCCATGAAACTGCCCAGAACCATGAAGCTTACACGTTTATCAAAGCAGCATCTTCAGCAATTTTTTCAGCGGTTTCTGAACATATAAGCATGTTTTATATTTGTCAGACACTTTCTTGTAGTGGTTAAAAAATAAATGCAGAATGAGACGTAACTTTAAGACGTTCAAAAACTCCCAATATGGGTAGTTTTGTCTGGAGGACATATCAGTCATGCAAAACACATTAAAAGCTCAAAACCCTTTGAAGAAGGCTTATGCCGAAATGCGTTAGCGTTTACATTATGTTGTAGCCAAATAAAGAACTATTTGAGTATCTCATTGATGTGCTACCCTTTACATTTTGTGTAAAATTTATCATTTGAAGACGCGTAACTCCCTTCCTGCAAAATGATCATGTAAACCACCGTTTGTGGATAGACAACAGCATTTTGTTGTTTATGTGTTTTAAATGGTGTCACATCAATGTAAGTTTGTGTGAACTGACAAAATAAGTCTATGTATAGATGTTTCTTTTTTTCTGACCTATCAAGCTATTTCATGCATTGAGTTCATTGTCAGTGTAGGAGGAAGTGAAGCACAAATCAAAGTCTAAGTAGCAGAGAACTGGAGCTGAGGGGTGAGACAGGCTGGTGCGGGGAACATGGGGCCGTACACAGAGGATCAGTATGGTGACAGCATTCAAGGGCTCAGGGGAGAGCACGGGTCAGAGAGGGAGCCTTGAGAAGCAGCTGACTGAGGAATCAGACCTCACTCTGCATCATTCAACTGACAGCTCCCCTCCAGGCTCCAGCGCCCCCAGAGACCACTGTACTGAGGAGGGTGGAGGCAATGCAGCTGGATACAGAAACCAATCTTTCACAACAATAATTGACATTTGCATCATTTTGGGGTGACAAATTCTCAATGATTCGCTTTAGAACATATTTGATTGAGTGTTATTATGCTTTAGCTATTTTTTTGTCTTTGCCCATGCCTATAAAGGGTACAAAATATCATCTATAATACTATGATATTCTTCCATCTCCTTTCATTCTCTCTTTGTCTAAATGTGTCACTTCCTGTGTGTTTGTCCTTCTCTCCCTAGCTATTCTGCTGGACTCAGTCCACCTAAGCAGATGGTCCAGTGTCAATAGGCTGTGATTAGCTGTTTCTTTTCCCCATTTTTTCCCAGAGCAGAAAAAGCACATTCTAATCAGTATGAATAAAAATGCATATTATCACTGAACCCTTGTATACAGCTTGACTAACTTGCTAGATACATTTTGAGCAATGATAGAAGTGATACAGTGTTTAGTGGGAGTCACCTACACTTTACAGTAATAGAGTGAATCATTCTCTTGGCACATGCTGACTACTGGCTGTTTACTTGTGGTGCAGCCGGGATCTCCTGCCACGATAGTGTCTTACTGCTTCGTCATCACAGTGCCACACCCTGCCGAGGAGAGCAAGCAGAGGACCTCCACCTGACCTTCATGTCCACAGTCGCATTCTCCTGGATATTTATCACCTGAACCTGTATTATGTCTTCACATGGTATCTAATATCATCACCTCAAGCACCACCAAAATAGTTTTATAATGCTTTAATATATATATATATATATATATATATATATATATATATATATATATATATATATATATATAGTACACATTTGGAAATATGAAAAAAATCATCCAAGTGAGGGATAATTAATTCCATTTCTGTTTAACATGTTTTCATTATGAGAAAATCTAAAAGACACACAAGTAAGGTCTGAATCTGTGTAGTGGCGATGCTCTCGCCGTTGCTAGAACAGTCTTCCCACCTTGTGGTAGCTCAGCGAACTGTAGCTGCATAAGAGCGTGAGCACTTGGAGGAAGGCGAGTGGAGTGACAGAGAGAGAGAGAGAGAGAGGGATGTGGGGAGCGATGAAGTGAGAGAGGGAGGAAAGAGCCAGGAGGAGTGATGCAGAAGAGAGAGAGAGAAAGAGCTAAAGGGAGGGCAGTTTAAACTAACTGCTATGTTTTGGGACAGGCTAATCTGCTAGCGAGCAGTGTGAGGATCGGAACGTATTGTGCGAGTCAGTGTGCGGAGGACAGATAAGGGAGCCATCCAGCCCGAGCCACCGCCTGCCTGAGTGCCTGTTTTAATGTGCTGACTCTGAGGAGATTAAAAAGCAACATATTGACTCCTACAGACGTGAGCGGAGACCCCGGGCAGACGCCACCTCAGCCACAGCCCATAGCGGTGAACCAAACTGAAGGGGCAGAGAAAATAGGACTGAACAAAATACAATTCAGAAAACCTGAAAGACAGAGGATTTTTCTCCCCCTCTTTTTTCGATTGATTTAATTTTTTCTTTCTTTCTTTTTCCATCGTTGGGACTGACTCCGCAACTGCAGAGACAGAGACCAGAAGGAGGCAAAGAACTACAGAGAAACTGAACATTTCAAAAACAGGACTGAACCACCTGAATCACTGAATATGTTTGAAATAAGCCGAACACTCAACGCCGCCTTGTTGAGCAATGAGGTAAAGACACTTGCTTTTGCTTTTCTCCTCTACCACATGTCAGCTATGTCTGTCTGCTGCCAACCATTCTGTCATGTGTGGTGGTTTTGTGTGATGTCTGTATGTCCATACTGCTCTATTCGCTCGTAGCCACCAAATGCCAGGGATATGTTAAAAAAGCACCCGTCTATGAACTTTACACATTAGAAAGAAAAGCAATCCAACTACTATGCAGCTCACGTGCATCCTCATGAATATGAAATTAGACTTTGTTGCCTTTCGTAACTACCTGTGTGTGCCCGCGAACGCGCCTTCTCAAGTCTGAGTACAAGTTTTCACTAAACTACTACTACTACTACTATGTTTTGTTTTGTGTTTAACAAATAACCACTTATGTTTACTACAAATTTTGCTACTACTACAAATTAAAATCTATTACCCTTACCAGTTCTTTTACTATGCCCTGAATCTTTTCTACTTGCTCCACTCTCCTCCCCGATGCTCCTGGTTTTGTGTCCAAGTGTGTGTTCTGTGAGCAGCATCTTAAAAAGCTGGCATTGTATGGTCAGCGCCATGTCGTTTCTGAGACACACTCGTTTTTCTTTTCCAGGCTTTTTCTTTTAACATATCGAAGAATGTGCTTCAGTTCACCTCTGTTAAAAACAATGACAGACTTATAATCACACAAGTTAACCTTGATCAAATGTGAAAACGCGTTGGAAGACAGAAGGCAGAAATAGTGCGTGTGGCAAAAGAGCAGATAAAGACTAACTCAGTGTTGATGAGAAGTATCCTCTTTTCCCGATGGATAGTATTAGTAAATATTTACATTGTTATGTTTGTTCAATTATGAACGCCCACTCTATCTTTAGTCTCTGCCAGTCAGACTGTTATCAGGGGGATGTGAGCTGCTTGAGTGCACATTCCAGATTTATTTTATACTTGTGTATGTGAGTGTGCGTGCGTGCGTGTGCGTGTGTGTGTGTGTGTGTGTGTGTGTGTGTGTGTGTGTGTGTGTGTGTGTGTGTGTGTGTGTGTGTTTGTAGTATGTATATGTAATGTGTGTACATTTTCTGTGTAAATTTAGCTTTAATTGCATTATTATTAATTCAATTCCAATATCATAATGACTCATTTTATCCTCTAGGCGAAGATGTTCAACACTGAACTGAATTCTGAATATATATGTTAGGAACAACATAAAGATTATCAGAATCAGAATTACTTTATTGACCTCTAAGGGGAAATTATTTTTGTTTCAGCAAAATCTCAAGAGATATAAAACTTTGAGTTAGAATGAAAAACAATATATATATATCTACACTAAAAATACGAGAACCAATTAGAATAAAGTACAGATTAATTACACATTAATTATTTTAGAAAAAAACACCTTGGCCATCTTAAAAGTAAATACACTGGAGTCACCATTATTCGCTACATAGGAAAGAAGACCTGAACGGGTAAGGGAAAAGAAAAGAAGAGAAGACAAGAAAAACCCAGAGCATTTAGGCTAAAGCTTTGTCAGAAAATCCCTGCCTCGCTGCATTAAGGCAACACAGAGCAGTGGGTGTCTAATCTGCTGTAGGGTTCTGCATTGGTTCAGCTGTCTTCAAACTGGCTCAGATCCACACCCTGAAGCCCCCCGGAAGCCTCCACATCCCCCTGTCATGTGCTCACTGTACCCAGGGGTGCCCCAACAACTGTATGCAAATGTGAGGATAAGGAGTGAAATATGTCCACCAGGAGTCGGC
This sequence comes from Neogobius melanostomus, assembly GCA_007210695.1. Lineage (NCBI taxonomy): Eukaryota > Metazoa > Chordata > Actinopteri > Gobiiformes > Gobiidae > Neogobius > Neogobius melanostomus. The sequence goes on along the minus strand of VHKM01000113.1, from coordinate 592,279 downwards.
TTCAAAAAGTGTGTTTTTTAATTTGTTCATCGTGTTGTTGTCATTGTAGAGCGTGTAAGATAAATGTTTGGCGCATTCTGATTCGCATCCATCCTTATCTGCTATTTGCAAAAAGCCGCTGGGCTATTAATTATTTGTAGCTACCAATGGATCCAATTAGATGATTTTATTACATAAACATGATTGGTATTTGAACATATTTGATGTGAGAATAAGATTTTATTTTTTATTTTTTTAAGATTAGTTAAGCAGTCTCTTTCACAGTGATGCCAAGATAACTCAAAATATGAGTAGGAATGATATATTTAGATGTCTAAATGGAAAATGGATTTTGCACGGTTTGCACATGGGATGTAGCTGGTGAAAGAGCATGGCGTCTTGGGTGTGTAGGCGAGTGTGTATGTCCGGGCCATATGCCTGCTGTGTGTGCACTGGTGTGTGTTGCTACCGCTGCTGTTGTGTGTGTGCATGGTTACCCTGGTTAAGAAAGAGCATCGTTATAGTGATTAATGGTGCCTTCATTAAGCACAGCCAAATCATTTGCATACATTAGATAAATGCGCTGGAAGATTCGGTTGGCTTCCGATTGTTGAAGCTAAAAATCCTTTTCTCACCTTACTTTTGAAAAGATCCGCGTATAATGTATTAATTTATTGGTATAATAAATATGAAAACACTATCTGGGTATTGGTTGTTATTTTACTTGCATTATAGTGGCAGTAATAAACACTCAAATGTATTTCAGCGCGTGCTATGTATGTGTGTTACGTCTGTTTTGGGTGGTGGTCAGTATTTATGGATAGAATCTCATTTGTGCTCATTTTGCAACTAGCTGCATTTTCAAAGAGCCTTCACCAAATTAAATTCAGAATCCATCAAAGCTGAGCAAACATAGAATACATTAAGTTTGCAATTAATGATGTTTAAGCCACCGTCCCTCTATTTGCAGCATTGAGATGGCCACGCAGGCTTTTCAGTTATGTTACTTAGAATGAATTTGAAATGCTATTGCGTTAACGTACAACGGGAATCCATCTAAAAAATGTGCAGTGCGCAATGCTTCAGATCTAAATGTGGTTAATTTGTAGAAAGCTTCGCTGATTACCAACTGCAGGCAGCTGCCATTCTCCGCGGCTTTGTTTAACAACTCCAGTAATTTCTGCTTCAACATAATAATAAAAAAATAGTTGCGTTTCAATCTTGGGTTCATCACAACAAACCCAAAAGGTGTGTGTTTATGTCAGTGTGTGCTAATAATTGGCGTATCAAGAGCCAGCAGATAGTTAGAGGTCATCTCTATTTCATAACAATGATGACATCTGCCGCTCCCCGCATTTCCTCCGTTTCCTTGATTGCGGCATCCTCAATATCCAGGAAATTAGTTCATTTATGCGCCACAACCCTCTGCGCCGTCACTGAGATACAAACAGGTGCAGAAAGCTTGCCACACCAGGGAGAATAGTGAAGGCGAAAGGGAGCTGACAGACATGTACAATAAGAGCTGATTATTTGGACAGCTACTTCATAGAGACAGAATATTGTTATGGCAATAATCTAACTCTAACAAAAATTGGGTATTGGGATTATTGAGTTCACTCGATTATTTTAGCTTATTTTTTTCAGGTTTGATCCTTCAAATTGTACAGTTAGAGGAGCTTTCAGTGATTTCACGGGTCATAAGGTATATCTATTAGTGTCATTATATCAGTGGACATTGTATTTTTTTCTTGTGCTATATTCAGTGGTCACAAAACACTTTATCCTTACTCTTGCCATTACCCCTCCTAAACCATAGCCATACAGTTCATATTTGTCTGTAAGTCAGATACGATGCTTGTCATTTGTTATGGATATTGGTATTGGCAGTTTACATTGCCTTGTATACAGCTACATCCAAGCAAACACACCAGCTATAACACATAATGGTCCTCGCCCATATAATGGTATTTCCATGCAACATTATGTGGAGTGTGGCTTGTGCGTGTCTACATCATGTCATGTTTGCTCTCGATATGAGCACATGTGGTGTGTCAGTGGCAGCGAACACAGAGGCTAAGAGACACTGCGAGGGGGCCTGAAGGGTTCACATTTGTTGGAAGAGCTTGGTACGTGCACGTGTGTGAGTGTGTGCACATGTGTTTCAGCCACTGGTGCTGCAGGGAGGGCCTAGTGATCAGCAGCTGAGCCTATGTCCCGCTGGGAGCCATCACTTCAGAATGGAGCAGGTGTCTTTGCACACACACACCACATTGTAAACCCTACCAGTGTTTTTTATACACGCCCAGCCTGCTCGCCTGCTCATTTAGACCGACTGCAGGGGGCCTTTCTATGTGGATTTCTTTGGATGTTAGTGTGTTTTTGATCATTACCTTTTTTTTTTATACCCACTGAGTCAACAGAGAACACAGATCCGGACCATAGCTCTTAACAACAGTGCGGCCGGCTTTCAGCATTTTGATACTTTAACAACCTTTGCAAAAACATAATTATTTTAGATTTTAAGATTTTATATGTTAAAATAGATACAGTTGAAGAAAAAATTCAATCAAATTTTATTGGTTTGTTGATACTATTTTAACTAAGACCATATAAGAAAATCTTTCACTCCAATAGTTCATGCCCCATATTTGGTGCTTAAAATATACTCGTTCATATATATATTAGTTTATTTTGATTACATTACTATTCAATCTACTTTTAGTTTTACTTCTCCAGATTAGTGCCGATATATCAGGAAGAAGAGACGCACCTCAGTAATGAAACGAAACATCTGTAGGCTTCAGCTTTAAGGGACCACTGACAAGGCAAGGACAAATAATGGCAGTGATAAATCCACTTATAAAGTCATATTACAAGCTATTTAAACAATATTAACTGTCATTTCAGGTTGGCATTATCAGCAAACGGTAGCCAGAGATGTTATGCAACACAATAACCGGCAGATAGACTAAATTAATTAGAAAAGTGACAGCGATGTGAAATTGTACAACAGATATGTCAGCCTGGTATAAGCTGACAAAAGAGGTATTAGTGAGAGCAAGCCCCTGTCTGACCTGCAATAATCCAATCAGACGCCTCACTTTCGTCTTCCTCTCACAATACACACCAATGATCTTAATGCTTCTGAATAAACACCGTTGTATTGGAATATACCCATACAATATGCTACACAACAAGGAGCTAGAGCGGGAAGAACGTCATACATGGCACGTTAAGGCTATTGTATCAGCACTGACAAATTGTGCTTCAGTAACAGTAAGAATTTTTTTCTCCTCTCTTTCAGAATGGATGGTTCCAGTTCCAATGTTTTATTTATTGATTCACTAATTACTGTGGATGAGACAAAGTATCTGCTATGACTATTAATAAATGGTGTATGGCAAACTTGTCCATTAGGAACTGTAATTTGTAGAAACTACTAGAAAGTAGGCTTTCAGATTTTCTTTTTTCTCCGATTGTGTTTTATATATCTCTTCATCAATGCCGATGTGTGTGAATAACTTAATGTCTGCAAAGAAAGTTTCCTTTTGTAAAATAATATAGAATTGGATTTCTTTCAGTTAACAAAAAAGTTATCTGTATTTGAAATAATTTCAAATCCATCCTTAATCATTTGTTTTGTTTTAAATGCTTAATAGGACAAAATCGTCCTATATTATTAAGCGATAACTGCTCCAGATTTCAATTCTTTGATGTATACAAAATATTGAAATAGCCCAATTAGTACGCTAAAGGGCTACGTCTGTACCTGTATTCTTGATTTATTTATTTGAGCTATTATTTACAGTGCGTTATTATTTACAATATTTACCTCATTTCATTTACATTATCACAAAAAACCCCAATGAAAAATAAATAATAACTCAAAAAGGAGTAGGCAGAAGCAAGAAAGCTTATAAGTGTATACCCCAATTTCAAAATACAATACAATACAATACAATACAAATAGAAAAGTTTGTGATTTCTGAGTGTATTTACTTAGTTTTATAATTTTCTCTTATTTTTTATCATTGCTTATATTACCATTCTGGTCACCATTCTATTGATTTACTTATTGTTTAAGTAGTCATAGTGTTTTAGATATACATATATATGCAGCATACACATACATTACTAGCGCACATATTTATTATACATATATTATCATCACCATAATAACAATGACAATAATAGCATTCTCAAAAGTATCATTCTCAAAAATATCATCTTCAAATGTATCATGTTTCTCATTTATCATACCTGCTTCAACTGTAATAATGTTGGTTAAGATTGTTCTGTCAGTGGTTTTTGATTGTTTTCCCTATTTATGAGGTGCGTTAAAAAGCCAGGGTATTATGTGGCAAGCTGGTAGATAATACCCTGGCTTTTTAACGCACCTCATAAATAGGGAAAACAATCAAAAACCACTGACAGAACAATCTTAACCAACATTACGTGTCTTGGACACGTGTACAGTAGTATTAAGGTTTGAAAGATTCCACAATTCAATTAAATACTACACTGTATGTGTACTGTTACCCTTTAATATTTCACTTTGACATGCTCAAACGGCATGTATTTGAAGAAGAAAAAAAGAGACCGTGCAGAAGCCATACGTGTATGTACGGAGATCCATTTCCTTATGGGGTGAAAGCGGCAGAAGAATAGTGTTGAATTTCTGAACACAAACCAATGGTTAAACTGCAGCATCATCAGCAGAGTTTAGCTCTCATTAATAATACATGTAGTCTAACAGGGTTGCCATTTACATTTATTACTGAGTACATTACTGACAAGACCATAAAGAAAAGCTCCTACCTCAGTGTATAGCCGAGGAAACATTTATCCTTGGCTAGTTTAATTTAGTGTGACGTTATGAACTGTAAACCAACACATCGCGGTTATTCATTTGGCTTTTGCATGCTGGTGTTATTATTACTCTTCTCAATCAGCTAATGCTTCATTTGCACAAGCAAGTTGAACGTGTCTGTGAGCATGTAGGCATTTAGACAGGAACCCGTCAGAGCTGCCTCTTGTTTGCATTGCCCGCTTGCTTCTCTTGGAGCGTGGGGAAAAGGGCGCTTAAGCATGAAGTGACATTTCCAGAGCTAGATTTGTGCTTTGTGGGCTCATGTTTTTGTGTCCACTGCGCCGCGGGCCAATGCTGTGAAGAAATCTGTCTTGTTTTCCGAAAAGGTTATTCTTTATCAAAAGCCGTAGTGCCGATCTATCTGCTGATACTGTTTTGAAACATTATTATTACTGATAGTGACAATATTCACTTGAGGTTGACTCGAGAAAAAAGGATGTAGTGTTCAAGAGTACAGTCAGTGCACAAAGCAATAATGGGAATAAAAGGTTTGAGAGATGAGCAGCAGTGGAAGGCATTTCGAGTGCTCGTATTTATGTGTGTGAGGTAGTGATTAAAGCCTGAAGCAGATGGACCACAGCGGTCGCCCTGTGAGCTGCATGTTCCCAACTGGGATCAAGCGCAAAAGGGCTCCTGTCCCCACAGCCCACGTCCTCCATAGCTATTCAGTGGTCATGTGACCCTAACCCTTCTTGCAGTACTTTCTTGACCTTTTCTAAAAACTTGTTAATTCCTTGTTTGTCTGAGTATGTTTAATGTACCCAATAATCAATACCATGAGGGAGAGTTTATCTCTCTCATTCAGTGTTATGCCTGATCCATGTCAACAAGAACTTTTTTTCTTGTTTTTCACTGCACACCTGCAGAGAATCGACTTATTGTGCAAACGTGTTTTCTCATGAGTGTATGGTCTTTACACTGATGGAGCTGGTGGGCTGCTCAAGTTGAATGTCACCCCAAGCTGAGGCCTACGCTGTTGGTCCAAATGGACACTAATCCGCTGCTGTCCTGTTGAGAATACATGCCCGATGCCAGAGCATGTGCCAGCCTGCAGAGCCAGTGCATAACTAAGCCTCTCTGGGCACCTCCACAAACCTTCTCCCACTGTCTCAAAGACCACCATTATCTCTGTGGCAAATTCAATACCTTTTTTACATTTTTTTTTTATTAAATGTGCCGTGTTATTTTAAGGCACACTTCGTGAGAGCACTAACTTCACTCTAAAAAAAATGTATCCCCATTTTTCACTTTGCTTTTCATACTAAGGTCACGACAGCAAACACTTTCCCACACATCATGCATCAATTATCACATTTGCTTTTAAGAGTTTTGTTTGTGACAGTGAATATGTAGCGGCTTTATTTTTTCTCCAAGTGATGGTATAAAACTTTACGCTAAATTAAGTACATTTACAACAGTTTTACAAATTGCCGCCAGCAGTATTTCACAGTAATTATATCTGTTATTTTGAGAGAAAGATTGATAGATAGTAGACGCAAAGAGTAATGTGTTTTTTGAAGAAGGTTTTCAGACATTTGTGCATCTTCACTGTCCAACCCCTGGGCTGTATGCTCAGTAATGGATCAGGCGTTCGGCGCTAACTCTGCACACTGAGCCCTGTCACATCTCCACTGCGCGCAAAGCCTGAACTGTAGCAAACAGCTTTGAGTTAAAGTGGCAGAAAGTGGCTGTGACAAATGCAGCACCAACTTGTTCTGGGATCAGCGTGAAGAATTCATTTGTGATCGGAGCAGTTTTGAGACGGCAGAGTGACACAGGCAGTGCTAAGATGACTGACGCTCATACCCACTGACATACTAGGAGAACATGGGAGTGGGGAGCTTGGAGGAGCGATCTGACGAAACGTTACCAAAACGCATGTTCTTTAAGGAGATGATGTCTTTAGCCTTTTATCCAAATTGTAAACTCTTTTCAATATACAACAATATGGCATGTTTTTTTGGTTGTTTTTTTCCAGAATCCAACCAGCCTTCGAGTATTTATAAACTATAATTTATTTACAGCCTTGGTTATTCTTCTCTATAGACTATTCTTTGTTTGGGAGAAGAACAGCAGTGTCAACAGTTTTGTCCGTAGCTAAACTAAGTCTGTCAAGCCTGCTTTGAAGGGAAAGAAAAGATGTTATTTGATTAAAACTACAGCTGAAGCGCAGGTGCTCCTTGTGCTTTGGACAGTGAAATTACCCCCAAATCAGTATCCACTTTGAGTGTGACATTGATTATTTCAATAAAGCCTCTGATCTTAACATTAAAAGCAAACAGTAAATCATGTGTCCAAAGCGTCCCATTGTTGTCCGGATGCAGTCACATTGTGTTAATAGCTGTCTGGAGTCTGAGAGGCAGTGGTGTGTCTGACTTTGTCGCTGGGCAGAAATGCAGCAGGGTTTGGAGCTGCTGTGATTCTCATTTGTTTGATTGTTACCGGCACAGACTGGATACCTGCCAGGGAGAAGGCGATCATCAGTCTGAGTAGCACAGTGAGATGCTATACTGCCAGAACTTCAATAGAGGAACTAAATCTATCCTTCAAGGGCGAATCAAAAAGAGCCTAAGTAAGCTGCAGCATGCTGAGCAGCAAGCTTTACCCTATTAGATATATTAGGTGCTTCTACAAACTGCTGGGTTATTTTCAACTGTAGTCAAGATTGAAGCACATTGTATTGTTGTCAAACAGCATCAGGGATAACAACATGACCTGTTATTGTTAATAATATTTTGTTATGGACCACCCGCGCCATTGATGCCGCACCAGCAACTGCATTTAAATTGTGACACATTGTTCATTGCCCATATATGCCCCACAATGTCCGTCTAACATTGGCTACTTAAAGTTAAGGTTAAGGTATACTTTATTGTGCCCGTAGGGAAATTTGTCCTCTGCATTTGACCCATCCGTCGATGCCGCTGGGACAACCCGTAAGGAGCAGTGGGCGACGGGATCCATCTCCAGATGTAGGGCCAGGCTGATGGTCAGTATCACCTGGCTGGAGTATTCACCTATTGTACATGTTTTAGTCCTTTCTTAGCAGTGCATTCACCAAGGAATATTCAGGTCCAGCTATTAGTTTTTACTATACTTGGTTTCAATTATTCAACATTCAATCTGACATAGATACCGCAAAAACAAGTTCATTTTCTGTAGTTAATCAAGGTATTTTCTTCTTGCACTTTGCTGCAACACCTCAGTTGGCATCTTCACTCCCCCCCCTTTAAATAGAACTCTTATTATGCAGAGTGAGACAGGTGTTGAAACAGTGTGTCTGACAGTTAACAAGACTCAAACTGAGAGCATCCACAATTATCACTGTCTTGATGCTGCATATTCAAGTCCTTCATACATATGTTATGTGGGACAAACCTTCACTCCGTTAGCATAGAGTTATTAACTCCAAACAATTTCTCAGATAAAGTATGTTGGTCCAAGAGAACCAGGACACACAACAGAAGATTGCATTAAATCCTGACTTTTGTAAGTCTCTGTTTGTAAGAAAATACACAGTGAAGAAGATGGCACAATTTTATTAATTATCCTGTGTGTAATTTACTGTGCACATATTTATGCACTTGTGAGGACCAGTTTGAGTTTTTAACAGACAGAGTGAGGACATTTTTGTAAAGTGAGGACATTTTGGATGGTCCTCACTTATTTGAAGGACTGTTTGAGGGTCAAGATGTGGTTTTAGGGTTAGGGTTAGAATTGGGTTTAGATTAGGGTTAGGATTAGGGTATGGGTAATACATTATGTCTATGAGTGTCCTCACTAAGATTGTGTGTGTGTGTGTGTGTGTGTGTGTGTGTGTGTGTGTGTGTGTGTGTGTGTGTGTGTGTGTGTGTGTGTGTGTGTGTGTGTGTGTGTGTGTGTGTGTGTGTGTGTGTGTGTGTGTGTGTGTGTGTGTGTGTGTGTGTGTGTGTCAATATGATAGGATCAGATCCCAAACAGTAACACTGTACATTTAGATTTGAGTTGCTGATCTAATGTGTCTGATGCTGTTTGTGTCTTCTTAGTTGTAAACATATAGGCCTACGTGTACTTACATGTTAGTACAATGTGAATGCCCTGCAGCTTCTGTAGCTGCTGCTGAAAGGTGTGCACATGCATTTGAGGAGGCAAGAGCTCCCTCTTCTTGTCTGTCTGAGATAGCTGTGTAGAAAGCAAAGCAGCCTGAGGCCGTTTTGCTGCTGGGCAAATTGAATTAAGATTTCCATCATTTATATGCAAATTAATGAGCATAAAATAAACACTTTTTGAATTGTTAATTCCACTGAAATTCAAAAAGTTCATGTTCAGTCAGGATTAATTAATTACACATTGATAGTAGAAAGTGAGTAGGCTAAATGTAAATGGACATGAATTCTGGGTAAGATACTTTGAGTAAGCATTTTTGGCTGAAATTAACAGTTTTGTAGTAATTGATCGTTTGATTTCGAGGCAGCCGCCTTAATTAACACAATAGCGTGCACTGTCACACTTTTGTTTTGTGCACCTGCTGACGGTCCAAGGGAGACTCCCTCCACTTGCATCCGTATGTGCCCCTCCCCCTCCTCTCCTCTTCAGCCAATCGGAGCCCGCAGCGGGGATGACTGGTCCCTCTGTGCACGGTTCCATGGGAGAGATTTCGGGGCGCTTCTGTGCCTTTTGATTTTACTCCCATTTTCTTTATTATATCTGTTGTGGGGCGCCGTACCTTCTCTACGTCACACATACTCTCCGCTGTTTTTGTATTTTTCTTGCCTCGATATATTCCTCTCGCGCACTGCACTCTGCTGCTTGTCCGTCCGATTATCCGCGCCCACTTAACCGGCTTTTACACTTTGTCCGCTTCCAGCATCTCTATTGACTAACAACAACTGCATCACACAAGAATGGTCATGGTGAGTAAAAGCGTACGATCTCGATTGAGTGTCCAACACGTGTTTCTCTGTGTCTTTTATGACGATAACGCACGTTGGATACCGCAGTGGACGGATCGCAGCAGGTTCACGAAGCCATGTGACTGTTACTTATAGCCTATAGCTAATCAATGCAGGAAGGGTTTACTTTTATTTAGGGAATTTCGTTTTTGAAAGAAACCAACTGATGCGCCAGAATGGACAGTTGTGTGTGACTTTGAAGGGGTTTCTCAAGAAGGGAATAATAGGCATTTAGACTACTTTTTTTTCTCAATGAAATTGGCTTAGAGTCAGTAATATTAGCATGTAGATTAGTATCAGCTATTGTGAACCTATTGCATGCTATATATGTCAGCATCATTGCATAATTGCAAATGTCATTTTTATTTTATTTTACTTTATTTATTGGTCAAATTGAGATTTACTCTACTCTCCAGTGGCTGCCGCATCCTTAGGCTATGTGAAATTTGAAGTTTTGGGGTTAGGGTCATGTTTCTTTTTTTTTGTTTGTTAGATAAAGCCTGTATAATTATTGCTAGGCTACTTTACATGTATTATTCTTTCTACTTTACGTCACTATTTCCACATTATCACATTAATTATAAAATCACATACAGTATGTGCTCACTAGCTGCTGAATTATGAACATTCTGTGTTGTGTGATAAAAATCTGAAGTTGGGTAATAACAAGAGTTCAGAGCTGTAGATGTAGCTGAGATTTTTTTTTTTCATGAGCCCAGAAAGAGCTAATTTATATACACAGTGCTGCGCAGGCATCCTATTACCATAGTGCCTGAGGCTGCAATCACTCTCCAGACTGGGGTCCACGCTCAGCCGGCTCCCTCAAGCACACACCTCAGCAGCCATTGATTGCTTTGCTGGGATTCAGAAAGCCTTTTCACTGCCAAAGCAGGCTGAAGCTGGCGTGTGCCGACCAGGGCTCTGAGCCAGCCAGAGAGCGAAGGTGTTAACACTGAGGGAGGGGGAGGTGAGGCTGAGGTCTGACGAACAGGCCAAAAAGCCAATCGCAGCCTGAGATAGAGCAGTGTGGGGGGGGGAGTGGGCGGGCTCCGACCTTCCAGCTGAGCAGCGCACTGGGCGGGTGGCTGTGCGGTGCGAGGAGGAGGGGGCGCTCGGAGGAGAGACACACTGCAGCCCAGCATTCTCCTCTCAGCATCTGTGAAAGACGGCAATGCTCGCTCCGTGCGCCACTAGCACCACGCTGCTCTCTGCTCACCACCACCAGAACTGAAGTATAAAAGAAAGGCAGTCCTAAAGCGAGGACCGGGAGGTGTCATTCAGTCTAGGACTATACACCGTTCTGTGAGGAGAGTGAGGCAGTGGTGAGACAACGGCCGGCGTCTACCAATGGAGTGGAATGGGTTTAAGATGGTAAGAAGAGCAACGCTACTCAAAGCACATGGGAAAGCATAGACCGCAGTACCTAGGGGGGCTAACATATAGAGTAGTAGTAACTAGACAGTGTAGCAATTCAAGATTAAGTCCATTCATCCAGATGCAGAAGGGGAAACTACAATGGCATCTTGATGAATTGGCAAAAAATGTGTAAATCTTCCATAGTAAAGCAAAGGTGTGTGGACCATAGGTAAGGAGCTGGAATGTGGAGAGTAGGAAAGGGAGTTAAGGGTTAAACTGGGAAACAGCACCCATTTTATGCTGAAGTCTGAAATGTACACGTCTACCCCTTTTTATCAGCTTGCACCACTCGTAAATATTCACCTGTCTACGCTGCAGCAAGGGTGGAATTTAGTGTTGTGGATCAAAATAGACTTTGTGGTGTTTTGCTAGTTGAAAGAAAGGCTGGAAGTAGTACATGTGCTTTGGGAGTAGATACGTTTTTGTGCCATGCTTGTTGTGGAGGTGTGTGCTGCTGCAGGAACATGGAGTAGGAGAATTGATTACTACGCTGTGCATTTAGAAGGATTAGCTATAATATAACCCTTTATTGTCAAGAAGCTGCTATTTGCGTCCTCGCTATTTACATTATTAAGTCCAGCAAGTACTCTCCATTTATCAGTCGTTGTGTTTTCTATTTTGATTTAGGAGTTGTGTTTGTTGCAAATTCAGCAACAACATTTGAGACCATTAATTTATAGGCATGATTTTTACATTCGTAAAGCTTCCATCTGTCTTCATGCTTCTCTGACCATCTCAAAAGACTGACTCACAGGAAGTATTATTCATTCGTAGACCAGTAGGCTAAATGTTTGCTCACTGGCTTTAGTTCACTGGATCTAATCAAAATGCTAATTGAAATGAAAGGCGATTCCTCAGCTTCGGTTGGTACGATTTGGTATGCAGTTTTCTTACAATTGATACTGGAACATACTCTTGTTTAACATAATTAAATGGGGGGGGGGGGGATATGTTGGAACAACAAAGAATCATTAATATGCAATATATTCTCTGTGCCAGTTCCAAACATGGTTAAATGAAGAGTGTTGCATCTGGGACAGTGCCAAGCATACTGAAACTGTGCAAATCCCCATGTTGAGAAGCAAAAACTTACTGTGGCAACAGCACAAAAGTAAAGCCAAAAACATGGACTGAACATTTTGACAATGCTATAGATATAGAACCAGTGGACCAGGGTGGAGACAAGCAGGTTTAATTTTGCATTGGCATGCTGTGCCTATCCCACCCTGTGGCACAACACCACAAACACCAAGGTTACATGCTGTTCTAATATGAAAGGGCAGAAGAATTTCTTAGCAATCATGCACCATCTAAGTGACCAGATACTACATTTGAGGTTACATTTGGAGATCTTTGAGGATTTGGACCTCTTGCTTGTTTGTATCAACATGGAGTGTGTATTTGTCCACATTAGTGGCAGAGTGACATATGTCCAGATGCGGAGTGACATGGTTAACTAAAGGCTGATTAAACCAAAGCTAAATGGATAGAGAGAAGAAGGCTGAGTCAGAAGTGATACTGACAGGGGAACAATGGACAGTTAATCTGCTTTGCTGTGTTGCTTTATGCTACAACATCCATAAGGCATACATTGGAGAATGTATTATATCAGTTAATTAAATATATTCATTACATTGCATTTGGACGGGGTTATAAGGCACAAAATACAGACCTACTTATAAACTCTGTATACCAAATGAACCATTATAAACTTCAGAACTTTGAATCATGGAATTTAATTTATCTTGTACATCTGTCTCTGCTTCGTAATGGACAATTTCAGATTAATGTGAAGCCATATGGACACGGTATTATTCCGAAATAATTTTTCCATCTACGTGGAACTGTTTCTGAAATGCAACCATGTAATACTTCCACCTCAATCCAAAACACGAACTAAGAGACCATTTGTGTTGTTCATTAAAGTAAAAGTTTAGTATTAAATGCTTTAGATAAAAAGACATAAATAGATAATAGATACCATTTTGCAGTCATCGGACACATATCACATACAGTATTTTGAACATTGTCTTTATAGTCGATAATAATAGATAATGGTGTAATTGGTAAACCACCTTTTTAAAATAATGGTTTTGAGTGAAAAAAAAACACTCATCATAGAGATGACTGGACTGAAGATCCTTTTTTTGGATTGTATCAGGCCTTGTGATTGGTTGAGTCAGTGAGTCAGCCATCTAAAGATGAAACAACGTTTGGAGATTGAAGCAAAAATCTCAGTTTGGCCAAAAAATTACTCAGCCTATTGTTTTTACTCAGGCAACGATATGTAACAAGTTACATATCGTTGAACTAGAAAATATACTTTCTAGAAAATATACTTTCCTATACTAATATAAAATTAGTATAAGAAAGCGGTAGTTGTAAATGCAATATAAATGTTATAGTACTAATAGTTCATTTGCGAAATCCACAAGACTGCGAAATCCATGGGCCAGGTCCAGTCGACAGAAGAACAGTTTCATACACCAGACTGTCAGGAAGCTGAACTCCCTCCCTTCCCTCCCTGTGTTCCCAACCTTCACTCCCCACCCCCCGCTCCACAACCAAGGACGAGAGCACGATAATTTCAATTCATTGACAAATGAATCGACTAATACAAATCTTTGAATCTTTTGAATCTTAATGTAATAGCAGTAGTGTAGTTAGACTTCCACATTAAAGTAACAGTACTTTCTGACATTGATTCATTCTCTTCAGTCAAATAGCCAACTCTGTACCTTTGGGCTCTCAAACCACCAGTTCCAAAGCCACACAAACTTATTCACATTTTCAGTTCATATGGATGAACTGTCTTGCCCAAGGACACAATAACAGTACACACCGAAATGGGTTTGGACTGCCAACCTAAGCATCTTAACCGTGAAACAGTTTAACCTTTGCCGCTCCTTTTCACGGTTTGCTCAAACTCTGCTGGTGATGTTACGGCAGTCAAAAATGCTTCCAAGGCATGTTTTCTGTAAATACATTAGGCTTCCTTTATCACATGTGTGCTTGTACAAACATTATTAAATATTGCGTCGTCTTTAAATGTCTTTGCCACTTAAACAAAGAGGGGATGGAAACAGCTAATGAGCCGAAAGCCTGTTTGATTAAGACGCTTCTGTAACAATCTTTGTCCCAATTAGCTTTGGTTTTTTAAATATTCCTTTTGTGCGGCGCCTAAACACACTTGAAGACTCACAAAACGGTCACATTTAAAATTTAATAGGCTTCCACGGTGATTTCCTTCATTTATTTAAAAGATTTCTCCTTTTTTTCTTTTCCTCCTTTTGCAAAAATGCTAGAAATCGTAGAGTGGCTGTGTGCTAGACCTAATTCCTCTGGCAGTGGCTCAAACTGCTACCGACAGACACATAATCAGCTGGGGAGTATTAGCGCCTCAGCCCCGCTAGCATACACACGACCGGAGCCCTTGTTGAGCATTGCCGCTTTTCTGAATAAATATCCCGATGGAAAATACAGTGGGAGGAAAGAGCCATTCATGTACATAGAGCTTTGTTCGGTTAAAGATACAAGAAGAAGAAGAAGAAGCCCGTTGTTAGCTCTCTTTCCGTTTCATTCTATCCCAACAGTCTTCCACAATCATCTCCTCTCTCTCCGTCTCTCTGCTGTGTCGGAGTGTGTTTTGGTATTCGTACAGATGTTTGGATTTGAGTGGCAGTTTCTCCAGAGACTATGCACAAGACTTGTCTCATCTGCATTTTGCATCACCAGGAAATGGGGGGAGAGGGAAAAGCGGGCAGACAGGCGGTATATGGCATCAGTGTGTGTGCGTGTTTGCCTGTTGTTTAACTCAGCTTAACTGGCCCCAGAGCTGCTGGCGTGTGATGTTTCAAAAGGACGTTTCAAGGTCATGTTTTCGACAGGGCTCCCACTTCTCGCATATTAAACATTGATATAATTCTGTAGTAAGATGAATTATAGATCAGAAATACGTGCTCCAAAAGGGGCCTGTTCTGTTGAGACTCGTAATAGGCACAATGTGATAGCATTCTACGTGACTTAAAAGATATTGCTCTATAAGCGATTGACACTGGAAACATCAAAAGCCATTGACAAATCACCTTTCATATGGTTCTATTTTATCACTCCTGTAGTGGTGCCTTGGGGAATATTTGATTGGAAATCTATATTCCCTTAATATATGTATTTACATTTTTCCTAAGGCACTGGGTTAAGACATATAAGGTGACCGGTTCTTGGCGGTCTTGGAGCAACCAGAAAGATGTTGCCGGAATGTCTCTGCAACACAGGGAAGTCAGATCTCCCACAATCAGGTAGAAGACTGATGTTTATAAAAATCATATTGCAGGAGGTGACAGATTTGACCTAAGCCTCATGTATTATTAGAGAAAATATGGCAGCGGAGGGAGATTGCAGCTAACAATTTTCTGTCATCGGTTAGACGCTGTTTGACTTAGTGCATCGCCAAAGAGCTAACAGCCACTGGCAGTTATCAGGCCACAGCTTGAGATGGTAATTCAGATAATGTTGGTGTTTGTCCCCAACAGAAATATGGATTTACACAGTCAAAGTACATTCCCTTCAATCCACAGGAATAGTGTCCCTTTCTACACAAATAAGAAGATGGCATGGTAATATCCAGGGCTTATGGTGACAGATAAGTGTCAGCAGCATGCGTAAATGGTACCTATGATGTGGACTCCGTGTTGTGTGTGCCAAAGAGGAAGAAACTGCGTGTTATCTCTTAGATGCACAACTCTCCTGTTGTCATCCCCTGGGTCTGCCATTTTAATCAATCACATCGTCTGTACATTGCTCCCAAGGTTGTGCATTTGACCAAAAAAAACTTTATTACAATACACAATAAAAGAAAAAAACACACAATAAAAGAAAAAACTAAAAAGAAAAATAATATACATTCTAACTCGAAAAGGAGTGGGAAGAAGACAAGCTTATTGACTCCCACCCCTGTTCATAGACCCAAACAACAACAACTAACAACACTGCATATTTCCTACCATCTTACAATACAACTATCAACCGAGTTGGTTACATTTCAACAGATGCCATACTGCATTATACCAGGTCAACATTCACAGTATCTCACACGCTACAACCAGTGTATTATTTCTGTTTCCCATACCGAATTCATTACCATGTTGGCATTATCGTTATTCATCATCACCATTACAAACCATATAACATTACTCTGTATCAAAGTGTTTGATGATACATAACATACTCCACATTTTTTACAATGTAAATTAATAATACAATAACACAATAAATAAATTGTAGAGAGATCGGGATACTTGATTCATTTTGGGACCCCCTACTCCTTGTAATGTGCAGTGATTTTATATAATATTATGTATACATCTAGTTATCCAGGCTTGGGACCAGCACAAAAGATACATTGATATTCTGCTTCAAATAGACGGGTTGGTACGGTAGCGCAGAATCTGGCACGTGCTTTACAGCTAGAAGGTCCCGGGTTCGATTCCCCGGTCGGTGTGGGCCTTTCTGTGTGGAGTTTGCACGCTCTCCCCGTGTCTGTGTATGTTTCCTCCGGTTTCCCCTACCACATGTACAATAGGCCAGGATGAATGAGAGAGTGGGTGGTTGATGGTGGTCGGAGGGGCCGATGGCTCAGGCTGACAGCATCACTTCCGTCAGTCTACTCCTGGGGCTTGTATTCAGCTGTGGCTACAATAGTAGCTTACCACCTCTGAGTATGGTGTAAATGAATGTTGACTATAGTGTAGTGCTTTGAGAAACTTGGTAACACAAGCTTGTAAAGCGCAATACAAGCATTATTATTATAGTCTATACAAAATGATTGACACAACCATTTTATCCTGATATACTCTATTATTGACACATGAAATAGTGTCAATAGTGTCAATACATTTTGATAACCAGGACTACCATGTAATTTGGAATGCTGACTTCTTTATTCTTACCCCTATGTTTACCCTAAAGCACACTTACCACTGTATATGAGCAAAATGTCTTGTGGGTATTTTCAATTACTCTCTGCCATACCACAGTAGGGAAGAGTAATCTACTCGTTTGAATGCACGCCACAGTTAATGTCTTTGCTTGTGTGCCGGCGGCCGTGACTGTTAGATCTGATGATATAACACATTTAGGCTTTTCTCCCACATTTCCGATTGCGCCACTCTTATGTTGAGTTTTTCACCTAGATTGGAGTTTCACAGCAGATGGGATCAACGTACAATTCTTTTGTCATATTCTGAAATGACTAGCGTAACAAAAGTTAATAATGTTTACCAAGTGACAAAATCTTCCAGCAGCTGAGATGGCAGCATCTTTAAAAGATCCAATGTTCCCGTGTCAACAGCACAGTTCATGCAACAGACAAGGAAATTGACTGACATAGACACTAATCATTTCAGTAAAAGTAACCTCATTGTGTTAACTACTGCAGTGTTCTGAGTACAGCTTACTGCTGTTAGTTCCACATCTAACACGACTATGATCCCAACTACTAAGCTCTCCTGTAAAAATACCGATGATACATTTTTACTTCTGTTGTTAGTTATACAGTATTATGTCTACAACTGTTTTACTCATAATACCACTACTACAATACATTCAATATGCTGCTATCACTTCAGTTATTGCTACAATAGAGGTGCACAATGAAAAAGTTAATGTGTTTTTTTTATCTCTTAATTATCTTTTTGACATTGAATTAAAAAGAAAGGGATATAACATTTACTCTAGACAAGATTGACCTTTTAAATTAACCACAGCTTATACCAAAAAAGATTCTTCTCACTGCAGGATCATTTGACATAAAATAAAGTATTTTACTACAAAGTCTAAACTGAGATCCTGAATCAATTAAAAATCTTATTCACTGCACAGTCCTATGCTATAGCTGCTACAACCAATAGTTCCTAAATAGTTCCCATATATGGATATTATAACATTTCATCTTCAGCATTACCCTTGCATACGCTTACTTACTTTGACAGATGATAGGCCACTGTCCTTTTCACTATTTAATTACACAAGCTCCAGTCCAATCAGTAACCAGATTATGGGTAAGTGCACGGACACAGAGCACAGGGATGAATTCTCCACCATAGCCAAGCTCTGCTGCTGCCTATGTGATCAGCTCGGTGACTTTGCTGCAAGGCACACACACAATTACATACACGGTTAAACAGTGAGATGCAGCTGATGGGAAAGCAGTGATTAGATTAGCCAGAGCAGCCTCCTGTTCCTCCTCTCTGGTTCTCTGGGTAAATGCATTGCTGAAGGTCCAGTTCTTATAGCCTGAGGCGCTTAGCGGTTCTTAACTTCCTCCTGATGAATCGCTATTACTAACATGAAACCATTTTTTAAATTAATATTACTTTGTTTGTAAAACTGCTACATGCCCTGTTTTTTATTAATACTATTCTGATCATCAAAACCGTGACTACAGCCCTTACAACACAATAGCTCATGAAATTAACATTGTCACAAGATCACACAAACGGCATTTTTATTGCTTAGAATTATTTGTGTGAAATTTTGTTACATTAAAGTACATTCTAGTTCCTGTGTTTATTTGGTATTACTACAATGATAGCTCTTGACAGAAGAGAAGAGAGAGAAAAGGTGCTTTATTTGTCATTATAGATCAACTGTACAACGAAATTTGTCCTTTGCATTTGACCCATCCCTCAATGCCACTGGATGACCCGTAGGGAGCAGTGGGCAACGGCAGTGCTGCGCCCGGGGACCCATCTCCAGATGTGGAGCCAGGCTGGTGGTCAGAATCACCTGGTTGGAGGATTCACCTATTGCACATGTTTTACAAGCACATTTTGTGTACTGTACTTAACCTGTAGATTTTGTATAATATATCCTGGTTCAGCATAATAAAGAAAGTGTACTGCTGAATTTACTTTTTGGGACCTTTTACGCAATTTGTGTTTGCAGTGCATACTATGTTAAATCAGTGAGTTGCAGTGAAGACCATGCAGCTGTCCACTACATTGATCTACACTTTTTTTCTTTGTTTAGCTGGTGACTCTGATGAATAGGGCTCTCTGCTCCAAAGCTACATTTTAAAAACAAAAAAAGTATAACAATTACTGCATTTACTGTCACTAAAAGTTGGGCAATGCTTGACTCTTGCGGTTGATGGTTTTCAGGGAAAGTCTACTTACTGTAAGGTTGATAGCACTGAGCTGATGAGCTGTGGAAAGCTGGCTGTCGAGTATTAAGGGTCGAAGACTTGGGGCAGGGGAGTCCTTGTGACACTGTGGGGGGACCTAGAGGAGCTGTGATGGGAGCTGGGGAGCCAGGCAGAGGGACAGACCTGACAAGAGAGGCCAAGGCTTCTCTTCCAAGGCCCACTCCCCATGCTCCGAGCTCCGGCCAAACAGCCAGGCAGGTGTCCAGCTCATCCCACACCCCCACCAGAGATGAACCGCAGCAGGGCAACTGTCACTAGAGCGGCACACACAAGTGTCATCTCTAGAGTGGAGATGCGCACCAATTTTCAGCTTCCGATGATGCATTGTTGGGATCAGCCATTGCACAAATACCCCTAGTGTGGGAGAGCTTTGAACCATGTCCAAGAATGTGCTTTAAATTACTTGATTAGTGCAAATGTTTTAAATTTGAAAATTTCACTACAATTACAATGTTTGCCTTCTTAGTCTAAATGTGGATATGCCATACCCTGTTTAAAAGCTCAGAACCTTGAAAATGCATGAGCTTTAATAAAGGCCTGCATTTACTGCTGTTTAATCTTTATTGTAAACAGTTTTTAGTGATAAACTCTTTGCTTTGAGTTTTGGTGCATGAGTAATGAGTATGATATCGTTGGATTAAATGTAATGTTGGTGTTCAGGTGACATTAGTATCCTGAAATAGTTTTAGCTGAAATGTTACTCAGTGGGTCATGGATGTATCACTTAAGGTTAATGGTTAAGGTGTTTTTCTATTTTATAGATACAGACAGGAATCTCAATCAAAAAGGAAAAAGACCAACTCAGCTTTAATAAATGCTGATTTATGGATGTATTTGCTACCAAATAAAGGTTCTAAGAAATGAAGAAGAAAGTGGTTCAACAGCCCAAATTTACCATAATGTTAATGTTAGCTTCATGCCACATGCTAATATCATATTTTTAACCACGCTGGTTTATGTTATGTGGAACTAAAACGTTTAAGGTGCATTATAATAATAATAATGCATTGGTTTGAATTATTATTGTTTTCATTATGGAACTTTTTATGTGATTTTTTTTCTTATTTGACTTTTCATTGACTTTGGCTGTATGAGCGGTCAGCAGGGAGCCTATACTTTCCATCAGAGTGGCCTCTATGATGCTCTAGGATCAATTGTTTTTAGAGTTTCTGGTAGGTTTTCTCTGCTGACAGACCCTCTCACCAGAAAACGTACCAAACAATTTATTTATCGGTTTATTTGGTCAGGACAGTGCATGTTAATGAACATACATGGGTCTTGAGATAGAACAACAAAAACAGGTCTAGGAAGTGTCTGATGGGAAAACTATTCAAACATAAGCAGTTTACACAATGAGATCCAGTTACAGAGATTGTAAATGCTACATATGTTTAAAAAGGAAGTAACAAGACAAACATAATTTTTAAAAAAGGACATTATATCAGTACCGTGTCCAAAACCGTTGCACTATTTGGCAAATCACAGAAAGAAATTTGTATCATAATTTCCCTCTTGCTAAATAAATCATTTCTGAGTGCAATCATTTGAAGCTTTAGCAGCAGAAAAAAGGCAAATCTCAAAATGTCATAAATTACCACCCATTTGGTCCCAAAATATTACTCTCTAAATAATGACTCCAGTTAAGGGTGGGTCACCAGATTGTAGCCTTGGGCTAATTTCCATCTGTCGTCCTCCATGCGCACTCTCAAACTCATCCTGGCCTATTGTACATGTTTTTAGTGGTAGGGGAAACCGGAGTACCCAGAGGAAACCTAAACAGATACGGGGAGAACATGCAAACTCCACACAAAAAGGCCCCGTCCCTGGTGGGAATCGAACCTGGACCTTCTAGCTGTGAAGCACGAGCGCTAACCGTTGTGCTACCGTGCCGCTCTGACCCTGGAGAGGCCAACATGATTGAAAGTAAAAGGGGCATGCTAACCACCCATGCAGCCACTGAGTCACAAAAAGGTCAAATATGCACAAATATCACGATTTTTTTTGTTGTTGCATAAAATCGTTAAGCCTGAGGATTTGATTGACAGGCTCTAGAGCACTGTGGAGGCTGGTAGCCTCAAACAGCCACATCAAAGCAATAACGTCATCAGCTTTTTACCATCTGAAGAACAATGTTAAGATCAGAGGAATAGTGTCAAAACCAGACTTGGAGAGAATTATCAATGCGTTTGTCTCCAGCAGGTTAGACTACTGTAACGGCCTGTTCACTGGCCTTTCTAAACGAGCTGTTAGACAACTGCAGTACATCCAGAATGCTACTGCTCGAGTTCTGACAAGAACCAGGATATATGACCATATTAGTCCAGTGCGCTGGTCTCTGGGTCTGCACTGGCTTCCTGTCGCTCAGAGAATAGAATTTAAAACAGCTCTGCTTGTTTACAATGTTTACATCTCTGACACGTTAGAGCCATATGAACAACTTCGGGCCCTGAGAACTTCAGGGAGGGGTCTCCTGGTGGTTCCCAGAGTCAGGACTAAACAAGCTGTTTTACAAATTAAAATCAGGCCGTAAGGCATTACATTACACACGTCGAGGACTTCCGTTCCGTTCTGACGACACAACGGAACAAGTCAGTCGTTTACCAGGAGAGGGCGGAGCAGCTGCTCAGAGAGCAGGATTCAGGAGGATTGCAGCGAACTGCATGATTGAAGCCAAAAAACACTCTGGGGGTGTTTTTGATAAGGAAATAGCATACAACATGGTTAAAAGCTCCAAAAAGGCGATTTTGCATGATATAGGACTTTAAACTTTTGAATCAATGTTTTTATACTGCTCCTTATATTTTTAGAATCTCCAGTGTTTCCTCTGAAGGAGCCCTCTGCCTCGGGAGCAGTGACTGGCTGTGGCTGTGTGGGTCATAGACTGTACAAATAATAGACAACTCTTCCTCACTCCTCCTCGTTTACCATAATGACCACGTTCGAGGGGGAAATCATGGCGGATTTACAGACTCCTCCTCCCCTGCTCTGACGAAGCATGTTCCTAATAAGGGCATAAATGCTAACAGTCCGACCCTCATTAAGTACGAGATTTCTAAAATCTATCCTACGATAACCAGCCCGGTGCCTCTGATTGTGTCTAACCCAGCGTAATCACAATCTACTACCTGTAGAAGGTTCCAAAAAATTAGGCACCGGGCATTAAAGTTGTTTTTAACGTGTCTAAAGTGCAATGCATTCCAATGGGGGACTAACGGCTATATGGCGGTACTACAGCAATGGCGGCCTCCAGTGTCGTCGTCGTAAAGCAGAGCAGCCAGTGGCCATTGGTGTGGGTGCTGTCCTGTGGGTGCCCAGGTGGAGGTGTGGTGTCTCTGCTGCACCTCCTATGGGGACCCTTGTGTCGGTGCCCAGGCGGCCGCGGCTGGTCTGCTGCTCCCGGGGAGGACGGCTCCTCTGATGGGGTTTCCTCACATTGGTCATCTGTATCCAGCCTTACGTACTTGATTTTGATTCTGTGTGTGTGTGTGTGTGAGTGTGAGTGTAGAGTAAAGGGTAGGGGGTGTAGGTGTGTATTCTGGGAGGATGGGAGGGTTTGGCGGGCGAGAATGTTTTTAATGTCTTTTTAAATGTCAAGCACTTTGCGATGCACCTGTGTATGAAAAGTGCTCGATAAATAAAGATTGATTGATTGATTGATTGATTGATTGATTGATTGATTGATTGATTGAAGGTGAGGCTGCGTTTCAGTTTCAAGCAGCTAAAATCTGGAACAGTCTCCATGAGGATGTGAGAAAGGCCTCAACTCTGACAAAGTTCAAATCCGGGCTGAAAACAGTTCTTTTTACCCGTGCATATGACAGCTGAAAATTTATCGGCACTCTTGCCTTTTACTGTAATTTGTCATTTCATTTTCACAAAAACGCAGGACCAGTACGACGTACCAGCAAAATGGCTATAATGCATCTATAAATATTAAATCTATGGTTGCCGTCTGTGTCTATTGTCTCCGTATGGAGATTTGTCCTCTGCATTTGACCCGTTCTTCAATGCCTTTGGGACAACCCGTAAGGAGCAGTGGGTGACTGCAGTGGAGCGCTCGGGGACCTATTTCAGATCTTGAGCCAGACTAATGGTCAGAAGCACTTGGCTGGTGGATTCACTTATTGTGCTTTTTTTTGGTGAACACATGAATGCGTACGTTTGAAATGAATTGAGATAAATAGAACTGTGAGGAAGCTGCAGATTTGTTTTAGGGCTAAAGAAGTTTTAAACATGATTAGACATCTGAAAATGCTCACAGGTAATGTTTATTAGATAATAATGATAAAACATCCTACATACCGTGTCTTTAAATACTGTAAGTTTTGGTAACGCTTTATAATAAGAGTACATGAATTCATACTATAAAGTGTTACCTAAGTTTTTATTATAGTATACATAAACTGCTACAAAAATCATTATCATTTTTAAAAACATGTAAATGAAAACTGTATCGTGATACACTATACCCAATGAGAGAATATATATCAGGCATCATTTTGAGTTACTGTATATTGCTTGTCAATACATAAATCATGGACCCACCTTCTCAAAACAGTATCACAATTTCTGAAGAGCTGGTCCCAAGCCAAATGAAATTGCTTACATACATGTCTCATGCAGGTGGCAGACATGTATTATTCAGAATCACATTGAGGATGGGTTGAGAGGGAGAAAAGAGGAGAGGAATCCATTTAGTAAAGTAGAGGCAGATCGATGGGACTGGAGGCAGGCAGGCCAGAGAGCAACAGAGGGCCTCATATAGTGTCTTGCGAAAGTACTAATACACCTTGAACTTTTGCACATTTTGTCATGTTTACAACCCTAAACATAAAGATGTTATTTTACTGAAAGTTCACACACAAGTAACAGACAACTGTGAAGTGAAAGCAAAATGATACATGATTCTGTTATTTTTCAAAAAATAGAAAAGTGAAAAGTGGGGTGTGCATAAGTATTCCTACAGAATATTCGGAGTGCATTAAATTTCCTTTATAACATTCCTAATGACTGCAGAATGTTCACACCTTGCCCTAACCATTAAATAGAGGCCACCTGTGTGTAATCTATTCTCAGTATAATTCCAGCTGTTCTGTGAGGGCCTCAGAGCTATGGTCAGAGTGTATTGGTCACTAAGCAACATCATGAAGGCCAAGGAGCACACCAGAGAGGTCAGGGATAAAGCTGTGGAGAAGTTTAAAGCAGCGTTAAGTTATACAAAGATTTCCCAAGATTTGAACATCTCACGGAGCACTGTTCAATCCATCATTCAGAAATGGAAAGAGTATAGCACCACTGCGAACTTACCAAGACACGAGCGTCCACCTAAACTAACAGACCGAACAAGGAGAGCACTGGTAAGAAATGCAACCAAGTGCCCCAAGATAACTCTGGAGGAGCTGCGACGTACTGCCGCTGAGCTGGGGGAATCTGTACATGGGACAACTATAAGTCGTACTCTACACAAATCTGGCCTTCATGGACGAGTGGCAAGAAGAAAGCCATTATTGAAAGGAGGCCATAAGAAATCCCGTTTGAAGTTTACTAGAAGTCATATGGAGGACACAGCGACCATGTGGAAGAAGGTGCTTTGGTCAGATGAGACAAAAATTTAACTTTTTGGCCCAAATGCAAAACGTTATGTATGGCACAAACCTAACACTGCTCATCGTCCTGAGTGCACCATCCCCAGGGTCGAATATGGTGGGGGAGCATCATGCTATGGGGCTGATTTTCCTCAGCGGAGACTGGGAAGATTGTAAGAATAGTTGGGAAGATGGATGAAGCCAAATACAGGGACATTTTGGAGGAAAACCTGCTGGAGTCAGCAAGAGAATTGAGGCTGGGGCGGAGATTCACCTTCCAGCAGGACAATGACCCTAAACACAAAGCTAAATCTATAATGGAATGGTTTAAAAACAAACATATTAATGTGTTAGAATGGCCCAGTCAAAGTCCTGACCTAAATCCTATTGAAAATCTGTGGAAAGACCTGAAAACTGCTGTTCACAAACACTCTCCTTCTAATTTGACAGAGCTTGAGTTGTTTTGTAAAGAGGAATGGGCTAAAATGTCAGTCTCTAGATGTGCAAACCTTGTAGAGTCATACCCCAGAAGACTTGCTGCTGTTATTGCAGCAAAAGGGGGTTCCACAAAGTATTAAGTCATGCTGTATGAATATGTATGCTTTTCACTTTTCTACTTTTTGAAAAATAACAGAATCATGTATCTTTTGCTTTCACTTCACAGTTGTCTGTTACTTGTGTGTGAACCTTCAGTAAAAAAATTTAGGGTTGTAAACATGACAAAATGTGCAAAAGTTCAAGGTGTATTAGTACTTTCGCAAGGCACTGTATGTGAAAGTGAGACATTCCAGATTACTTTTCCAGTTGATCCAACTCAGCATCTATCTGACCTGATGCTCTGGAGCTTGGAAGATGCCATTGGAGGTGAAAAGATGGATAGGGAAAGAACAACAACAAAAAACAAGAGGAGAGAAGGAAAAATAGTAATCAATAGTGCAGAAAGATTCACAGGGAACTTGGGTTTGTTAGAAGTAGAGATTGTGTTGTCCAATAGGCCTGCGTTGCCTGTCCTAGCTTGTAGTGGTCTCGTGCTGTGGATTCTGGAGTTTGTCTTTGTATCCTCATGAAAGAAAACTAAGAACTCAGTGTAAAATGTGATTGAGCTACAAATTCAATTTCTACATCTATCTTTAGACAGATTGATTGGGAGCACTAAATATAAAAGTTAACGGTGTTTTTAGGGGTAAAAGGCTCTCCTAATTGGTCCATGTAAATAAAAGCTCAAATTATGTCAAATGGAGATGATCAAGCTGATTATGGATAGATGAATGTCTAAAGAATATAATCATGGAAATGCAATAGCAATTAAATATAGATAGCATTGAGCTTGAGGAGCAGTAGAAGCAAAATAAAATACACATTGTACACACTTAACCTTCTTGCTAAAGGCGGCAAACTGTACAAACCAGACAGCACCGGCCAGGAGCCTTAGGAGACAGGAAGCACTTTTGAGCCATCAAATATTAATGGCCTTATAGAGTGTATTGATTATATAATAACTTTTCCCAGCATCAGAGCCCTGACTGAAATGTATTCCCTGAATAATTGAAACCATATCCATGAGCGCTTTCTCATCTCAATGCTGGCTGAATGTAATTGCGTCTGACTTTTTTGTGTGTTATTTGAGATTGTATCCAGAGAAGATGTGTGTGTTCATGTGATAAATGCAAAGACAGCTTTTAGAGATATAAAATGTACCCCTTTGCGTGCGTGTATGCTGCTGGCGTGGGTGTATAAGTTTGTACTGTAAGAAAGGTTGAGCACTGAATATTGACAATAGAGAGACTGACATTGATATTGAAAATTTGAAATACTATATAAAATATATTTTTACACATGGACTATGTGTTGCTGCGGCTAGAATTACAAATCATACACATCCGCTTGCTGCTTCTCTCACCACCACATTTGAACATGCTATTTGATAACCCTGGACTGTCTGATGCACACCATTGCCTTCAACCACAGCGTTATATGTAAATTGTAGTATGTAAAACAATGGCTGAGCAGAATTGGGTGAAAATACTTTTGATGTTTCACCTCAATCTAACACTTCCTTTTCAGGGCAACGTTTAATTAACCTATACTACCTTCCTACTTCTTTCACAACAATCAAATAGTTGGATGTTTATGAAGGAAATTCTTTGTGCGTAATATATATTGTAATACTGGCCAGCGCTTGATATTCACTATTGCGTCTATCCAATCTGAAATGTAACTACTGAAATATATTCACTTTCCCAGTCTAATTTGTTAGTTGCACCTGTATGCATATGATAAAAAGTTGTTTATGTAAGCCAGCTGGTGATATACCTATATACTGTATATATCAAAAGGAAATGCTCTAATTTACTGAACTGTTTCATTTGAGATACAAACTCTATTTTCTCCTGAAGGCGGACCACCCTTCATCTGTATCTTCTTTACTGCTCCACCCTGACAGTACACTCTCATTTAGCCCTACATTATGCATCCGTACCTAAGTTTACATGACACATTGACAACATAGCATGTACAGGCGCCCTTCCCTCCCTGTAGTAGCCCTCTTTGAGCTATTGAAAGTGTCTTCCCTATTACTCAGGCCTTGCTTTCCTCCTCCTCCCTTCCTCCTATAATCCGTCTCACTGTCTCTCCGGAGGAGTAAATGAAGGCAGAGGTCAGCTCTCCTCTTTCCCTCCTCTCCCACTAAATTGGCTGCTTGTACAGTAGGTTCCATAGATAGCTGCAGGCTGGAGAGCTAGTGAACAGGCTTTCTGCTCATTTGTGGCCTTCTATCTCTTCAACCACGGGCTTGTTTACCCACCGCGAGCAAGAGGGAAGCCCTTATTAGAAGCTCGGCCAAGGTCACTGCAGTAGTCACATAGATATCACAGCTTTCACACACATTCTATAGCGCGCCAGGTGTCTATCGAGGCTAATAGTTGTCATGACTAGATCCACCTGCGTGTTTTAGTCTGAGACACGGAAATGGTCAGAGCTCCATCGCTCCCTCACCTCCCGATCCCTCACCCCCTCCACCCGATACACACCCCTCCACTACAGTATATAACCTAACCTTGTGCAGTGGTGTGTGATGCTGACGGCAGCTGTGCTCCATAGGGGTCGACAGAGACACAGTGGCGTCAGGCAGAGCTCCCGCAGCTCCAGGGCTGGGCAGAGAAAGGATTGCTGACACAGCCAAAGATGGTAAGGAGACTGTTGCTGCCAAAACGAACACAACCACAAAAGTTGAAATGAATGTGATCCAATAATACAATGTTTTCAAACGCTTGTGCTACTGCTACTGCTACTGCTGCTGGAGGAGACCGTTGGAGGAGGAGCGGACATTGATGGATGTGGATACAGGAACAGATTTTGTTGCAACATTACTTACAGTGTATTGTACTTTAAGCTGCAAACTGCTTCTTTTAACCTCACAAAAAACATTGCAAGTTATTTATTTATTTATTTTTTTTTAATACTAATTTCAGAAATTACCATGAATGGACATACAATTTTGTTTTGTTTGTGTTGTTAGCTTAGGTGTTAACAGCAGCCCAACATAATAAAATGTTTTGGTTATATTTCACTTCAGTTCGCAATTAAGTTGTTAGCCCCAACAGGATTGACCAGTGATGGATGAATAAAAAAAGTAACACGAAATCAAAGATGCTCCGGATGGTGTTTAGCTGTGAACAAAGTAAACACTCAGTGCTGAATAAATCAGTTTGCACCATAGCTATAGTGAAGGTAAACTGGATGTGCTTGTAGCTGCGTCTGACTGTAGTGTGTACAAAGAAGAACAGCAGAAGAGGCTGTTGTATGCAGTCAGCAGGAGCAGCAGTGAGCTGTGTCCACTGCACTGAGCTCCACAGTGGGAGAGCAGGACGGCTCGAGTGTGCGCTACCCTCGTGAAGTGGACTGCTGAGAAGCACAAATGCTGTTGGGCAGGGACAAGGAGAGGAAGATAATTGGCCGCTGGGACTCGGCAGGTCCCTGTTAATTAGAGGCAGCCATTTTGGTGTAAAAACTCTACTGAAAATGTCCCATGGAGTTGAAAGTCTCTCTGACAGAATGGAACCCAGCAGGGAATGTAAACAGATTTAATAAGGCTCTTTCCAATCAAGTGTGTTAGAGCTAGATACTCATGTGCGCTTGAGTCGCAGTTGTGCAGAGCGGTGACTGAGCCGTAAGGATACTGTCGAAGGAACTATTTGCATGCAGCTCTCATCTGGAGAGCTTTTAGACATCTCTGTGTTTGTTTCCCTCACAGCCGTGCACCATTGTTCTGCTTGTGCTTGAGTGTGTGCTTGTCCACATTAAGAGAGTGTGCAGGACTGTGTGCACACGAGGAGATAGTGAGAGATGTACTGCTGACATTCTGATGCTGCTGCTCCTAAACGCTTTGATGAAAGAGGAAAGGAAATAAGTATCGCCGCCTTTTTTAGAAAAAGAAAGCAGAACAAAGACTGGCGCTTAAACCCAGGCAAAAACGCTACTTCAATAAGCGCTACTTCTACCACAACAGTACATAGACAGTGGTTGTAACTCTGTGCTCTTTCAGTATACAGGTAAATATTTCATTAACATGTAATCAGTATTGATAAGTAACTTTGAACTCTTTGCCCACCGTGAGCTATTATATTAGCCAGTGTTTTAGCAGTCCCATTGCAACACATGTGCTGCTTGTATTTGTTCATACGGTGCATCTTCCAGAGCACTGAGAGCTTGTGCGCTTGCTAGTTAAAAATAGAGCTGAATGACTGAGCAGGGAAAAGGCAGAGATCTGAGTGATGATTTTAAAATTTAGATTGGAGAGGATTAAAGAGCGTTTCAGTGTCAATTTGAGTTTCAGTGCATTGGGTCCAAATGGTTTCTTCTGTAGTCATGATTTAGATTAGAGTCTGAATTACTGTACTTACATATCTAAGACAATAGTTGTTGTTTTTTCTGCAATACAGCGACTTGTTAATGTTTTTATTATATATATTCTTTGTACATACTTCTACCAAAACCCACACTTTCTCTTCATGACGCCTCAAAACAAAGCCATTAATTTGATCAAGGTTTTATGCAAATACCTCCACTTTGTACTGTTTTTACTGGCACGGGAACCAGATTTTCTGAAGTATGTGCATTCCTGTAGAGTGCTCAGAAAATCAAAGTGCAACCTGTTCTCTTCCACCATGTCGTGTTATCTCACTTTTATCCCCAAAAAATGATTTCACATTAACAGATGTTTTGCGAACCAAATGTCTCTGTGTCACAGCAGCAGCAGCAGTTGCCAGCTGAAAGACTGCCCACCACAGTTACTGACCTCTCCCTTCAACGCTAGAAGCATTAGCCATTAGACTAGATTACTCTCTTAATGTCCTCATAAATATTTAGCTGTTTGTCCCTCTTCTGTCAAGTGATGTTTTTTTTGTTTTTTTATTACTGCATGCTTGTTGTGTTCAGTTTGTGATCCCATTATATGCGTAAGAAATATTTTCATTTTGGCGGTATTTCAAAAACAAAAATCCAAGTTTCTGAAATGAGCTTTTTTTTAAATGACAAAAGGTGCATATTTTGAAAAAGTTTGTTTTGCGCGCAGATCATCAGCAACATGGAAGCTCCAGTGACAAACGGCCCGAGCGGCGGGGGCAACACGGCCAACGGTCCCACCTCCAACAGCCGCGGCTGCCCCTCGCCCATGCAGACGGGCCCCACCAACGACGACAGCAAGACCAACCTCATCGTCAACTACCTGCCCCAGAACATGACCCAGGAGGAGTTCCGCAGCCTGTTCGGATCCATCGGAGAAATTGAGTCCTGCAAGCTGGTCCGCGACAAGATTACAGGTAAGAACTAGGACAGTACAATCCAAGTATACTTGCAAACCATGAATACAATCATTTTTTTTTTTTTTTTTTCTAAACAATTTTTATTACTTGCTCATTAGTTTCACTGCTCTAAAAGATCTCTGAAAATATATCTAGAAAAAAAAAAAAGTGTTTTGTGTGTAGCGTGGCAGCAACTAATTTATGTTCACTCAAGCACTGGAAGTCAGCGAAGTGCCACCTGTTCTCCAGAGGTGTTTGAGCAGCACTATTGGTGGCGCTAATCGTGGCTGTAATCTGGGCGTGTAGTGGTGTTGTGTGGGTGGCCGTACATCAGATGGATGTGAGGGGGGTAGGGGGGGTGCTAAGGGGTGCTGCACTGTGATAATGCTCCATAATGGCTTTCATTTTAGATCCTACTTACTGACACTCTTCTCCTGATAATCTCATTAAAGAGCAGCGGGCAGGCGCAGGCAGCTGAGTGCACCCGGCTTTTCTCACACAGCAGCACAAGAGTAAACAAACACATGCTGCACATAGGAGAGCAGATGTAATGCTGTTTGCACATAATCTGCAACCAGAAGTGCTTTATGACACCAGGGCAACCGCCAGCCTTGGCTACTGGTCTAGTCATTCTGCCCCCATCAGGCCGTAATTTGAAATAGGACTGCGCAAATTTGTGTTTTGCAGTGCTAGGGGACGCAATATCCGAACCACAAAAAGCCACAATCAATCGCACTGAGATGTACACCTGTTTTTGCTAATACAGCCTAAAACACAAAGGCATGGTAACATTTTAGTCATGATTTTCCCAATTAAATCTCACTTCCTCCTCCTTTTACTCCTAATTTAGTGTTTTTTTTTTTAGTCTTGTTTTGACATAACTTTGTGAAAAAGCAATTTTCTTAGGATTTTTTCTCATGTTTTGCAGCCTCAATTTTTAAATGTGTCAAAGAAATGTAGAAACAATTCAACACAAACTAAGGAGGAGACATTTGTGGTTACTCTCTACCAGGTCTTTCAGATAACTTGTGCTTTAAAGCAAAAAGTTATAAATAAGTCCATCCTCGCTTACAGTACCTGTTTGGCTCCCCTATGGGTGCAATTTCCCTGTGCAAACTTTTATGTTAACAAAGCACAGGGGGGTTCTTCTTGCAGGGAATGCCAAGGAAATTCATACTTTCCAAGATATTCTCATTTAAATCAAGAGTACATGTTTTGACAGTAACTGGAGTCTACTTTTATTTAGCCTGTATCTGCATTGGTGTGTTTTCACTTAGACAAAGGAGAGCGTAAACTGGTAACAAAACACAAACATATGAAGGAGAGCAAAATTAAGTCTGTCAAATGTGATTATTGATTCAGCCACAGAGGGTCACAAAGCCAGACCAGACTTGTGCCGGCCTTAAACTGTGATGGTTGCAATGAGGACCTCTATTGCCAAATCTAAAAGTAATTAAGAAAGCTTTATTCCAAGATTCTCTATACCACTTTACAAGTTACGTATGTATATGTCGGACTATGCGCGTCTTCCAACGTGCTTTTCATTATCTTAGCCTCTACTGCTCCTTCCGTTGACTAACCTGACTATAGTGACAAGGTGTGAGCTCCTGCCTCTCTCTCTGGTAGAAGACAGACAGGTCCGGGCCGTCCTCTGAGTTTCCTGTTCCTGCTCCTGTCAGCTCCAATGACGGGCGTGTGGTGTGAGCGAAAAGCGGGTGCATGCTGTCTGTCTGACTATAGCCACCACTGGGTGACTTCTCTGCCCCACATGCACTGCCTTCCTTCACGCTATTGCACAACTAAATGTAGCCCTGCTCTCATAAGACACTGGGGACATAGGTTAATCTTTTATTTAAGACAATCTCACATGCAACTTGATGCTGCCCACACACTTTTGCATAAGCCTTTCACCTGTGAATGCTTCTGTCAGTCTCTGTATTTGCTAGCAGCAAAGATATCATTGGTGTTTTGTTGTTTAAATTAAGCGCCTATAGTGTGGATGCCTTTACATCCAGCTTGCTTTATTTCAGGCATAGTAAGCAGGACGTGTTCTCAAGGGCATTAATGTATGCTTAGTGTACGCTAGAAAGAAATTGTTTTACGTCAACTTGTTTAGCCAAGCATCCGTTGAATTTGAGCACTATAGAGGCCACAAGCAACACACTCTACAAACACTATCAAAGTAGATAAACCTGGTCAAATCAACTACTGAAATGAGCAAATTTATGGGAACTGTGAACAAAGATGCTACAACAAACACATGCATGGACACATGCACAGCTATACACAGAGGAATTGGCTGATACTTCACCTAGTCATTTTTTAGAATCCCTTTTTTTTTTTTTTTGGATCAGCTGCATTTCAGCAGACGAAATGAAGCCATTTGTTTTCATAATGACATGGAGGAAAAGAAAATAGCTTTTCATACGGAAACACAAATTGATTGCAGTGGGCTGAGGATTTATATTTATGTGGAAGCCTGGTCTTTGCATTTTCACGGGGTGCCAAAGATTATTCAGATGCATTGGCAAGAGGGTATTTTCTTGCTTGTTTAAGTAAAATTGTTATTGTTATTGAAGTTTTTTTCCAATGTTCATTAAAGAAAACAAATAATAGAAATCTAGCCACATAAAAACAGAGTAGTTCAGCAAATGGACTCCAGCATTTTGTATACACAGCTCATGTCACTTCTGTGCACTCATTTGGTACATGCAATCTGGGAGACCCATGCAAATCATAGTGACAAGGTAGCAAGCCAAGCAGATGTGGCCTATAAAAATTAGATGGACCATGATGTAAGGCATGGAGTCATTCTAGCTTCAGAGCTTGTGTACCATATAAATATCCTGCGTCTTACATAAGGAGAACCTTACACCTCACTTGAGTCTCCAATTTGGGCCTAAAAGCATGGGCTTCTGCAGGCTGCTCTGTCCATTAGTTTCATTGTTGTGCCTGGGCTGGCTGGGAACATTGAGCCCCGCAATCATAAAATATGCATCTAACCCTGAACTGCAAGGACAAGCAGGCAGAGTCTAGGTCACTCATGTAAGTCAGTCCAACACAGGAGACACCAATCATAATGCGTCATCCCAAACCTTTGACTGTGCAATGTTTCCTTAACAAAATTTAGATATCGCACAGGTCCTACCCACATGTTGTAATGCTTACACCTTTCAAACACTTTCCCATCATAAACAGATCGTCATATTTGTGTGACCTTTGAATCTCCCACGGCAACTATTCAAATGTGCCCGGGTGCCATGCCATTCTTTGTTTTTACACACATCGCTTCTACAATTAGCCCTAACCAGGAAGCTCTCTGTTGACCTCCCACCCATCTCCCAGTCTGTAGTAAGTAGATCAATATAGGATTTTTTTTTAACCAAGAAAATGTAAGATAGCGATCAAGATAATATCTTGAAATGATCACCAAATACTAGAAAGTAACAATTTGCACAAATCAGTCCAATCAGTCTACCCTCTGACATCCTTTATCTGCGAGAATCTGGAGCAGTTTGTTCCTAACATTTGTGTGAACCTGAAATGGACTGAAGGCAACACGGCCCATGAACAATCTGACAGTGACAGAGATTGGAAGCGGATTTGACGTATGCGGTGCCAGGTATGCTGGAGGATTGCCAGCCTCAGAAGTGCACCCGGAGACCAGCGTGCATTAAAGTTTCAATGTGCGAGGTCTCAAAATGTCCCTCCAAACCCCAAGGCTCTTTTCCTAGGTCCCATAAGAGAATGTCCGGTGAGAGCTCTACCCTGTATGACCTCAGCTTAGATTGCCTGTCCATGCCTTTCCACTGCCCTTTAAACAGAGTGCAGGGGTTGTGACTGTCCCATGTGACAGGGCATTCCTCCCAAGGCAGCGGACGCCTCAGGGCTCCCCACTCGCCCTTTGACCAGCTGTTCTGAAGAGTGTACCTGAACCAGAGCTACGCAATGGGGCAGGGGACTAGGAGCCTGTCACTGTGTACTCAACCGGACTTCAGAGAGCACACTTCATTAACTGACAGAACAATGCACCGTCTCCTGCCATCGGGGTTAGTGCAACACAATGTGACTCTTAAATACTGTGATAACATTAATATTGCAATTTTCTTTAGCAAAAAAAAAAAATGGAAATGGGAAGTTGCTCAAATTGAAGGCTTCAGTAATTTGGTGATAAATTGTGCTGTGGTGTGCTTTCCCCATGTGTCATGGATTTAAACATTTTATAATACAAATCCAGGTTTATAATAATTTATTTCAATTATTGTATTGTATTGTATACTTGTATACAAAGTTTACAACTTGAACATAATTAAGTCAATTTTTCTCTTGCCTATATCATCTTCATTTTGAAAAATATTCTAAATCTTTGCTCCTATCAACCTGCCCCATGTATGCCCAGGCCTTCCTTTATATTAGCTCTTAGTCTAGTTTCTCAGCTATACCAGACGAGCCGGGCAGCCCACACAGTGCCGGCTGCAGTCCACTGGCCTCGAGGCCCTGGGTGCCACCACCATGAGGGGGTGGTTTACATACATCCAGGATGCAGTTGTCCCTGGGCGTATGTGGGCTACTGCGAGTGTATTAGTCGAAGCAGGCCTTGGGAACGGAGAGTGGGAGCCTCCAGAGTGCAACAGTGGCTGCTACCTTGGCAACACAGGACGGAGATGATCTGAATGAGCGAGTGGGAGCTACAGTGGATGCATGTGGGGGACGTGTTTATGAATTTTGTTATTTCGGCAGAGACACAATGTACACTGACTATAGTCCTTGTGGTTCTGGGCAGCATTCTTGCCAAGTTATAACATTTGTAACCCCTATGTGGTTTAAGTGAAGTGTATTTTGACATGAAGCCAGTCGGGCACCTTTCTAAATGTTGGGCCCATCAAAAATAGAAGTACCTGAAGGCAGTACAGCAGCAGTAGCAGGGGGCAGAAAGGGAACTGCACAAGAGTGCCGCTACAGATTGTGTCACATTTATTTTGACAAATTGAAATATTTTCCCCAGCCTTCTCCTATTCACAAAATGTCACTAAATTTAAGTTGGACCAACAGGTTCGCCAGTTTCTGGGGAGACAGAAGCTGAAGTGTCGCTGACTCATAGCTCTGATTATCCTTTTCTCATGCACCCAGGTTCTCACATTTTCCACACACACACACACACACACACACACACACACACACACACACACACACACACACACACACACACACACACACACACACACACACACACACACACACACACACACAAAGAAAAAGAGTTGCAGTTTCAAACTTGCCAACGAGAAGAGAATACAGTATGGATATTCTACTTATGAATTAGACAATGTAAAATAATAATGTACACGCTATTCACACTGAACCACATACCTGTTAATGTTATTAAACAAACAACCCAGTTGTTAGATAGATTAAATTTTACGCAATTATGCCAACTAGCTTTAAACACTGCTTTCTGCATAATACAAAGAAACATCATGTTGAAACTGGCATATTTGTTATAAAAATAATACCATACATTGAAAACTGATAACAAAAACATCAGGATAATGCACTTTAGCTTCCTATGAGATCAAAGTCAATAGCTTTTTCTGATAAAAGGCAAAGACGCTTTCATGTTTCTAGCACCGGTCTCATAAGTCATGTCATATAGTTCACCATAATGACATACACTACAAGGCATGGTACTTCCAAAAGGGCATTTCAGAGCACGACGTATACAGTACATATGTTTCTACAAAATTACACCTCATTAGTTGCTATAGTAGCACTGTGGTCCTTGTGTATTGGTTACTATATATTTCTGCAATGACATAGAGAAGCAATATGTGTGACGTAGTCTCTCACACAGTGGGCGACCTGCTGCTCCATAGGAAACAAACAGTGGCTTAGTCATAACACTTCACAAGCACACCAAATACAAGTCAAGTGAGAGTCGTGCACTAGAAATAGCAACAATATGTCCTCCAACCATTAGACTCATCTTCCTGTAGATCATACTTATCTGTCATTCATTTGGAGTTATTAGTATTTACTCCCTTGTAATGTTCCTTCCATCCCTTGCTTTTATAACCTTTAAACATCTAATTTAGACCAGATGCTCTTTCCAAACCTCCTACTCTCACTTTGGATAGGCATAAAGACAACACTGGCAACATTTACATTGAGAAGAACAAAATACTTCTGCTCCACCCCTTATTCTGATTTCGCACAGCTCTCATACATTTCCCCACCCTTCCCAAATGGGGCAGTTGTAGCAGAAGGCCTATTATTTCATTAAGTCTATCTTGAAAGCTGCTGAGCATCTTGGTGCAGTTATGGGTGCTGTATGAACAGTGGCACTGCTGAAGGATTCAAAGGCAAATGAATATCTAACCTCATTAAAAGATCATTATGAAGAGCAATGCATCATTTAAGATCCCTTTTTAATTGTCAATTAAAACATATAAGTTAATGTATCCATTAGGCTAATTGATCTGCACAAGGCTGGTTTTCTGTGAGCTACAACCTCATTAGAGTCTGTTTATCATGGGTTTTTAATAGCTTACTGTATATATATTGCCCCACATGCTGTATTGTGTGTTATGTTTATTTACTGGATTTTAGCAACCGTGCATATAGCTAATCATCTATTTTAGTCTTATTATTACGGGTGTAACAATGCACCACGGAGCTAAAGTCTGACGATATGCATCATACTAAAGTGACGGTGCAAGTATTAGTCTATATTTTTTAATTTATAAGCTCCACGGCGCCTATTATGCGTGTATGCGGGCACCCAAAGCGAGCGCATGTGTGTCATCACCACTAACCGCTAAACTGAAGGCTGTAGACTCTCCAGACCTGCCAAGTAACATCCTCCAAATCCACATGAAGTCTGCGTGGCTTTGTAACGGCTTCTCCTGCTGATGACCAGGCTGCAGCGAATGATAGATCCAGTGCACTGCGCATTGTCAGAGGGGCAGACAAATGCGTAAGATCCAATCATGGCCTCAAAAGCTGTGTTTCCAAAAAAGGACACGCATACCATTGTCCTGAAACACCCCAAACACGAACCTCAAAGCAAATGCGCTGCTCTGTGCGTATTTTAGCTGCCGTCTATGGAAAGCGAAACCAAAAACGTAACACTTAACACGCGAGGCTGCATTTAAAAAAACTACGATTTTGTTTTACATCGTGAACCCAGGGACACGTTCTATTATAAAGCAGCTTTGAAAAATTAGAAAGCATTGCCAATTATAAATACTGCCTAATAATGAACATTTTGGCTATTTGGGTCCTGCACCGATCCGTTAGATAGCTGAACCATTGCACCCCATCCTATTGTCATGAATTAGTCTAAATTTAAAATGAAAACTCAACTCAAAAGTGCTTGAAATATATGTTTGTGATTCAGGTGCATACAAAACGTATTTAAACAGGTGCAGTTCTGGTCCTTTTAATTCATTACAATTTTAGTAGCATAGTAAATCAAGTTCCTTCAGTTTTCCGTGTTTACATTCTTTACAAACCCTCCTACATAATAACCCAGTAAAAGGAGCGCTGCCACGTCTTTAAGCTCCACTTTTTTCACTCCTTGTTTTTGTTTGTGCGCGGTTGGGTGATTGAGTCGAGTGCGTGTGTTTGCATCTGGCGGTGTGGTGCGTTGGCGAGGCGTAGCGCGTGAATGGGAGGAGGTAGGACAGGTTCCCGGTGGCTCCCCGCTGCGATTGGCTCTGTGACGGCCTGGAAGTGGTGGGAGGAAAGACCCACATGGAGCTCCCCCGATGCCGCCAGCAGATGCCTCACCTAGGGACCATTGCCAAGTTCTCTGTCTAGTCTTCCATCAAACCCTGTAGGCGCTCAAGTCCTGCCAAAAAGCGGTCAATGTGAGGCGGGTGGCAAAAGGAAATGCCAATAATTGCTTTTTCTGTTGTGTAAGCGCCGCGTGCAAAGTTACCATACATGTCATTTTTGCGTGGTCAAACTGTTGAAATCGTTCCAC
The DNA here is from genome assembly GCA_007210695.1 of Neogobius melanostomus. Lineage (NCBI taxonomy): Eukaryota > Metazoa > Chordata > Actinopteri > Gobiiformes > Gobiidae > Neogobius > Neogobius melanostomus. The sequence goes on along the minus strand of VHKM01000113.1, from coordinate 553,510 downwards.
TGTATTCAAATTTAGCAATGCGTGTCTTTTCTTTAAACACATCATTTACATTTCGCAGTCATAAGTGCAGTGAAATACATTATGTTCAGGTTGTAGTTCAGTGCTGACTCATGTTTTTGTGCCTACAACGGTCGCACCCACACATGCATTTACAGCAGATAATCTACCTGCACAGGGGACGGCTTCTCTGTCAGACACGGCTGCCTGTTGGCCCTGTTTGGCCCAGAATGCTAATGTCTCTGCAGCATTAGCATAAGCTAGTCCATCCTCCCAGCGATCAAGGATATTCCCCCAACGCACGACTTACAACTAACCCTCTGGTATTCATACCTCTCTAATCTCATAGTCGAGGTTCGAAATGTAGATGTGCAACATAACCGTGCAAAGGTGAAATGAGTTTGACTTAGGGCTGCTCGATATAGCAAAAAAAACATGTAGATTTTCGAAAAACAAAACAAAGAGTAATTTTAAATTATTATTATTTATTTTTTATTATAAACCGTATGAACATAGCTTTTATTATTATGATTTGTGAAATAAGATACATCTTTAAAATAAACCTCTGATTTCCACTCCAGGACAATTCATCACACACATTTTTTCCATTGTCTCTTCCAACATAGACTGGACGATTAAAGAGCCCCATGACAACAATTTAAGTAAGTAAGTAAGTAAGTAAGTGCTTTATTTGTCATTGTACAACCGTACAACATGTTCAGGTGTTAGTCCTGAGCTGCTGCCACTGAGCCGCCACTGTGGGTCAACCTGACCAGCATGTTTTTGGAGGTAGTGGAAACTGTAGCACCCGGAGGAAACCTGGCTGGCTGCCTTCAGTTTAATCTGATCCTCTGAAACGGTGCAGCGCCTCCTGGGCTTGTCCCTGTTTCAGAGCGTGGTGTCCTGCACTGGTCAGCTCCACCTCCTCCTTCCTCTTCGTCCTGAGCAGCTCTCTCTTTACTTTGCAAGTTGAGATTACCTTTTTTGGATTCAAATTTGATTAATTGCACAGCCCTATTTTGATTTTTGAAATAGCTCACATGGTAAAGCATTAGCATACAACTATTTACTACATTTTACATGGTTATTAATGTATGTTCATGTTTTTTTATTCTCATGTCATAAAAAAAAGTGTCATTGCCTGCAATACACTATTTAATACAGTTACATAGTACAATCAGTTCAAAAAGATGTTAAACTCCTAGTATAAAATATGAACTGTAGTTAAGTGCCTGAAATTGAGCTCTTTCCTGTGCCCTGTGAAGAACAAATATGATCAAAAACAAAAGTGTGAGTGCTGTTATATTTAAACATCCCGACTTACCGCATGGTGTGGAAGCAGAGTCAGAGCAGAAGAGCAGAAAGAACAAAGAGGGGCTAGTTATAAATAGCTGTGGTCTCTTTGCGATGTCAGGTTTTTAATTAACAATAGGAAGTGCTTGATAATCCAGAGTTAATCCAGGGCAGAGCAGAAAGCATCAGCTGTTTGAAGTTAGGGCTACAAGTCCCTCTTGGCTCCACGTCTGTGCTGAGACACCCAACATTTATCTTTCCTTAAAAAGCTGCGATTCATATTGTGTGATTCACTTTGTGTGTGGCTAAATGCTGTCTGTTTGCATCAGTGTGGTACAACGTTTCAGGGTAGAGACTTGTTAGAAGCCCCTCTGAAGGCAGGCCCTGACGGCTGAAGGCGTCTGCCCAGGGTGGTGAGAGACGCTCTGTCGGGGAAACACTGCCTCATACTCAAAGAGACCGGCTGTCCAGAGCTTACAGACAGTTGGACTAGACTTTGTGGATGGCAGCAAATGAGATGGTGTTTGGAGTTCTGTTGGAGCTCCTAGAATCACACTTTAAATGTTTAATTTATGAACGCATTAATGAATAGCTGCAGCATAATTACAGGTGTACAAACCAAGATCTACGACATTCTGTGTATTCTCGCAGTATTTTCACCTCCTTGGCCAGAGTAAAGTAGTTTGTGAGGAAAATTTGCACTTAAATTGAAACAGCAGGTGGCTGATACAAATTTCAGGCTGTGATCTAAATAATGTTATTCTGTTGATACTTCTCTAATAAAATGTTTTTCTCTGTGTTGTTTCAGGACAGAGCCTGGGCTACGGCTTTGTCAATTACATTGACCCAAAGGATGCAGAGAAAGCCATCAACACGTTAAATGGACTCAGACTTCAAACCAAAACAATTAAGGTAACTCATTTCCCACAACAAAACAGATTTTCAACATGCACTGCCAATCACCAAACAAACAATAAAACATAAATACACTGGATGAATAAGATACTGAAGATCATATTAAGTTTTAAATGTATTTCTTTCTTTGCCTAATGTAATCAAAGACTGTTGAAAACATGCTGTCCAGTGGTTGGGATTAGCACATGTGAGCCTTAGAGATATAGGCCATCTAATTCAAAGAGACACATTTAATATCTTTGAATATGATAATTTATTCTCAAATGTCAGAAATGAAAGGTGAAATGGTACAGTATATAGATAAGTGTGAGTGAAAGGTAGAGACACGTCCATCACTGCATATTCCTCACGAAGGCCAGACTTTCTTATTGCTTTTAAATGGCATGACTAAGACCCAGCCTCGGTGAAGAGAAGAGTCTGGAGAGTATGATCCAAACATGTCCAATCGAATGACTCCGTCTAAATCAGCGCATCTCTCTGCTCTGCTCGCCGTCTGTAAAACTGTTATTGCCTTAAACATGACTAGTAGCCTCGGTAATCTGCTGTGTGGTGGTAATCCAGGATTCAGAGCGCTGTCATCTCATTTAATCTGATCTAATCTAATCTAATAGGATGGGATTAGCCGAGAGCTGTGAAAGGGGAATCCCTGTGGGAGCAACTCTGTTGGACATCTGCATGTTTCAATTCGACTCTGATCTATTTCTGAATCATCTCATTTAGAAAACTGATTTCCTACAATGCTACAACAACGAGTATCAGGCTTTCTCAGGAATTATGTTAACCTTATGAGCTAGCATAATCTCCTGTTTTCAAGATGAGAGAGATGCTGCCCCATCTCGTTTCTAGCGCTCTCAATACCTATAGCTCATTTCGATTGTTTGTGGAAATTAATTAGATGCAGTTGTTGGGCGTGTGCACAGCTTGATCTGTCCACCAGGGGAATCTTGGTGGATTGCAATAAAAATAAATGTGCTGATTTTAGCTCTTAGCACTGTCTTCACAAAATGCTACGTTTAAAATCTGGGACTATGGTTGCAAAATAAAATGACCATTCTATAAGAAATGAAAACCCAATGATGACCATAAAGTTCTTAAAATGACTATAACATTTTAAGAACTTTATGGTAGATTTTACATTTTTCAACACATTACCTCTGGATTACCCTTAGGAAGTTGTTTTGTCTTCTTAAATCAATAAAACTAAACCTTTAAGATCTAGTAAAACTAAAAGTCTAATCTTATTTAAAACTAGAGCTAACCAACTTTCTAGTAATATCCAACAGGAGCCAATGTAGGAAGACTTAAAAAGTGCTCAATTTACAAAAACAATATAAGATAAGTATCTTAACGCAATAGGCCAAATGTAACCACTGAGCGTCACTTCTGTTGGTGTTTAGTACTAGGGCTGGGTTTAATGAATCTATTTGAATCACTTTTCCTTTGAATAAGCCGATATCGATTAAAAAAAAACTAAAATCGATCCTAAGGTCGTGTATTTCAAAATCGGCTTTTGTGCACATGTTTCCTTGTTCCGCATATCTTCCAAACCAAGCTTAGTGATTTATTTCCAAAAATCTTGCCATGAACAGCTTCAGTTTGATGTCTGTTGTGGCAGCCATGTTGTTTACTGTCACCTGATCTTAATGTAAATATTCATATTTTTTACAAATTTACCAAGTTAGAGTTAGTTTCTACTATTTGCAGCATTAGTTCTTCTGAATGTCTTCCATATCAAAGTAAAATTGGTACGGCGTGAAAGTCAATCAAATTGTATCGTGAATCGAATCTTTGTGAAGTGAATCAAATCAGTGTTAATTTCGTCGACCGAAATATTTAGTCATAATTTCAGTCAATGTGAGACTGAACTAAAATTGGACTAAAACTAACTAAACGTAAAATGTCCAGATATTTCCGTCGACTAAAATAAGACTAAATAAAAATGAAAAGAAGAGACTAAAATCATCCAAACTTCCACTGACAGTCTGACAGAGCCTCATATCACTTAGATTCTCTGCCAAAGGAGCAGCTCTGAGTTTTGTTCATGTGGGACAAGCTCCATGAAACAGAAGACCTTGATTAAATATGATTATAATGAATATTATAAATGCTAAATCGATTAAAGTTGTCTTCATTTTTGTCTACTAAAACTAGACTAAAATTTTTTGACACTATCTCGACTAAAATTAAAGGGCATTTTCGTCAAAAGACTAAAACTAAATTAAAATAGGTTGTCAAAATTAACACTGAATCGAATCAAATCGGGAAATCCGAATCGATACCAGCCCTATTTAGTACTCATAAAAGAGTACAGAATAAGGAATAGCTATTAGATAAAGACCAATAAGGTGGAGCTCCCAAGAAAATGTAACTCATAAACAGATACACGCTTGTGGTTATGTGTGCCTGGGTATGAAAAATGGTATTCTTGAACTTTTCATATTTTCATTGGAACTGGTCTATTTCAATGTTACGCTAAGGTGAGATTTTTTTGATTTGATTTGAATATTTTATTTCGAGCTAAAGAAGAAAAGAAAAAACAGAAATATATATATACATAATAAAAGAAAAAAGAAAAAATAATTTACATTACAGCTCGAAAAGGAGTGGGAAGAAGACAAGCTTATTGACTCCCACCCCTGTTCATAAACTTCAATAACAATAACTATAACAATGACTGACAACAGTGCATATTTCTTGCCATTTTACAAACAACTATCAACCGAGTTGGTTACATATTAACAAATGCGACACTGCATTATACCAGGTCAACATTCACAGTATCTCACACGCTCAACATACACAGTATCTCACACGCTACAACCAGTGTATTATTTCTGTCTCCCATACAGAATTCATTACCATGTTGGCATTATCGTTGTTCACCATCACCATTACAACCCATATAACATTACTCTGTATCAAAGTGTTTGAATGGTACATAAAATACTCCACATTTATTCATGAAAGGTACAGTAATCGCAGACTGATTGATGTTCATGATAACAAGAATGGTCTTACTGATATGTGTTAAAAGGGATTCGGGGCTTTTCTTTCTTATTCTTCTTTTCTGTGACTGGACCAGCTGCCAGAGGGGAGCAGCCCCCGAGCAACCGGACCATCATTTGTTAAGTGTCCTATACTATGCATTAAAAGAGACAATTTTTAGGAGTCTGCTGCCAGAAGAGAGTTTCCTCGAGCTGCCGGCCCCCACATGTCTGCCCTATACTATGGGTTATGTTGAATGCGGAGTACATAGATATGTGCATGTTTTACTTCTAAGAGTTTATTTCCTTTATATTACCATCAGCATCAATAGCAGTACTGTTGTCTGAATCGATTGAGTTGGATTCTAAGAATAATCCACAGATTATTAGGTATTAATCCTAGACTGTTACATTTAAAGTTTAAATAGTGATGATAACAACACAACAGCAATAGCAATAACAATGGCAATAACAACTGCAATAGTGTAATAGTAACAACCACAATATACTTCATTATTAGTTAGATCTGACCTTTAAAGTATACAGCACTTTGTGGCACCCATTAGCAATCAAGTACCCATTTCCTCCTTCTGGTACTTTGACCATACCATTTTTTTATATCTTGATTTGAAATGATGAATATTTGGACATTGTTTATATTCTGCCCCCAATTTGTTCCAGAGTTTAACTCCACATACAGACACAAACATACTTTTCCTAGTGGAAGACACTGCTTGAGTCTTAAAGTTATCACACCCCCTCAGGTTATATCCCCCTTCTGTGCGTGCAAAAAGCATTTGTATCCTTGCAGGTAGCACATTTTTGTTGGCTTTAAACAGAAGTTGGGCAGTAGAGAAATCAACTAAATCATGCATTTTTAACAGTTTAGACTGCAGAAATAATATATTAGTGTGATCATAATATCCTACTTTATGTATAATTCTTACAGCCCGTTTTTGGAGTATAACAAGGGGGTGTAATGAGCTTTTATAGTTATTGCCCCAGACTTCTACACAGTAGTTTAGATATGGCAAAACTAATGAACTATATAACAAAAATAATGCATTGTAATTTAAGAAAAACTTTGCTTTGTTAATGATTGAGATACTTTTGGAGACTTTACCTTGTATGTGTCTTATGTGTGGTTTCCAGCTTAATTTACTGTCAATGATGACTCCTAAGAATTTAATTTCTGATACTGTATCTAAAACTACACCGTCTATGTTTACTGAGTCTGGTTTTTCATTATAATTACCGAAAAACATTACTTTTGTTTTATTTAGGTTGAGGGACAATTTATTAATGTCCATCCATGTTTTTAATTTCCTTAGTTCACAGTTTATGTTAGTTACTAAATTACTATAATTGTCATTGGAATAGAAGACGTTTGTGTCATCTGCGAAAATCACTAATTTTAATAATTTAGACACATTAAAAATGTCAGTAATATATAAATTAAACAACTTTGGGCCTAAGACAGATCCCTGTGGGACCCCACAGCCAATGTCCAAATAACCTGATGTAAACTCCCCCATCTTCACATACTGTTGTCTCCCAGTTAAATAGCTTTGAATCCAGCTCAAAGCCACTCCCCTTATGCCATATCTGTCTAATTTTTTTAATAATATAGAATGATTTAATGTATCAAATGCTTTTTTCAAGTCAATGAATATTCCAGCTGCATGTTTCTTGCCCTCTAAGCTATTAGTAATCTCTTCTATTGCATCAATGATGGCCATTGAAGTTGACCTTGCTGCTCGAAACCCGTACTGACCTTCATTAATTAGTTTATGCTTATCTATGAAATTATCCATTCTACTGTTATAAAGTTTCTCTAAGATTTTGGAGAACTGGGGGAGCAGAGAGACAGGTCTGTAGTTAGTGAAGATGTGTTTGTTCCCTTTTTTATGTATAGGTATAACTTTTGCAATTTTCATTTTATTTGGAACTGTTCCTGTTTGAAACGATAGGTTGCATATGTAGGTTAATGGTTTCACGATACTATGTATAATTTGTTTAACTAGTGTCATATCTATATCAAAACAGTCTGTAGACGATTTGTTCTTACACCCGTTAATGACATCTATTATTTCTGTTTCAGTTACTCCAGACAAAAACATAGTTTTTGAATTAATGTCTATCAATGACTCCATTTCGTTGTTACTACACTCCGGTATCTCTGCTGCCAGATCCGGTCCAACATTTACAAAAAAACTATTAAAACTTTCCACAATGTCATTCATATTATGGTTGTCATTGATCCCATCAGTGAAATAGTTTGGATATGAATTATTTTTTGCATTACCCTTGATTATAGTGTTTAGTATTCCCCATACCCCTTTCATGTTGTTCTTGTTTGTATATAATAGATTGGTATAATATAGTTTCTTAGCCTTCCTTAATATATTGGTCAGTTTATTTTTATATGTTTTATATCTACTTTCAGAATCCTCTGTTCTTAGTCTAATGAATTGTCTATATAGAGTGTTTTTTTTCTTACAAGCATTTTGTAAACCCTTGGTTAGCCACGGACATTTTGTCGTTTTTCTGTTTTTACAGAATTGCTGAATAGGACAGTTCTTATTGTATGCAGTACTAAAAATTTCCATGAAAGTATCGTAAGCATTTTCTACATCATTCTTGTTAAATACCTCGTTCCAATCTTGTTTTATTAAGTCACTATAAAGTGAGTAAATTGAATCCTCAGTTCTTGCTCGTTTATAAAAGTATTTTTGAGGTGATTTTTGGTCTAACTCATTATCATCATACACCGTGAATACGGGCAGATGATCCGTTATATCACAAACCATTAGACCGCTGACATTTGTGAACTGCATATTATTAGTGAAGATGTTATCAATGAGGGTAGCGCTGCTCGCTGTTATTCTGCTAGGTCTTGTGATAGTTGGGTATAAACTCATACTGTACATGCGATTAATATACTCATCAGTTGTCTTATGTTTATTTGGATTTATCAAATCGATGTTATAATCCCCACAGATAAATAATACCTTGTTACTCAGTTCTGAGAATGTTTTTTCTGCCCAATTTGTAAATATTTCCACGCATGAGCCTGGTGACCTGTATAAACAACTAACTATTATGTTTTTCTTTTTTTCATTGGTAATTTCTATTGATAAGCATTCAAGCAAGTTGTTTATTGATGCAGTCATGTTTTCTAATATTTTGAATTTAAATTTGTTGAGGACATATATAGCAACTCCTCCTCCCCCTTTATTGGTTCTGTTTACGTAGTTTAATGTATAATTGTTTAACTCAAATGCAATGCCTTTATCCTCATTAAACCATGTTTCTGATAATGCGATGATACTAAATGGATTCTCAAACTGTTTTAAGTATTCTTTGATTGCATCGAAATTCGCGTACATGCTTCTACTATTGAAATGGATAATTGAGAATTTCCCTTCTGTTTTAACAGAGATGTTAAATTCATTCTCAGTATAGTATTTGCAATTAATTGCGTTAGATGTTAAGAACAGGTTATCTGGGTCTAACTGATCTTCCCAGTCCAGTGCATTATGTTCAGTGTACTCTGAAGCTTTCAGCTCCATGAGCTCACAGTCCAAAATCCTTTGCTGTAATCCTAGGTCACTTCCATCAGTAGCATATGAGGTATGATTGGACATCATTGTATGAGTATATATATTACAGGACATGTGAAATTATGTTTTTTACATACCAAAATCCATAAGTTTTCCCGGTGTTTAAGCTTGATTTGGTGTACTGGTGCGCGGACGTACAATGAGTTTGTCATATCTCAAGAAGGCTATGTCCCCCCTTTCCCTGGCAGCTCTCAGCTCCGGCATTAGATCTTTTCGTTTCCTTTTAATGGAGTCCGTGTAGTCCTCGTTTATGTAGATTTTCGTTCCTTTGAGTTGTTTAGCGCGCTGCAGGATTGCTTCTCGATCCTTCCAACGCAGTAGTTTGGCGACGATAGGTCTCGGCCAGTCTCTCCCGCCAGGTTTCCCTACGCGATGGGCTCTCTCCATTTCCACCGGGTTTTGTAGTTGCAGTTTCTCCCTCAGCAGTTGTTTGATTTTTTCCTCAGCGTCAGCCCAGGTCTCCCCAGGCGTCTCCAACACTCCCTCAAAGACCAGGTTTTTTCTGCGGCTCTGTCCCTCCAGATACTCCAGTTTATCCGTGATGACGTGCAGATTGTCACATACTTTATAGAAATCGTTATGTATTGTGTCCGTGCGCTCAGTGAGTTTCCTTTTCTCTTCTTTAATAGTGTCTACCTCATCTTGCGTGTATTGCAGGCTAGTTTTTAGCTCCTGAATGTCCTTTAACTGTGTATCCATGCGGGAGATGCTATAGTTATTAGTTGTGTTCCCAGTTGCTTCAGTATTAGCACATGTAATGATGTGGTTTCTGTATAAAATAAAATAAACTAAACACTAAAATAAAGATAGACAGAAAAGATAGTTCGGTAGAGAGGAGGTTTGAAGCAGCTGGACCGCTTATCTCTCCTACGCCGTCAACATTTTCCCTTCAAGGCCAAGCCAAGGAGCTAAACCAGATACGGCCTGAGCTCCTGGCCCATATTTTGCATAACACTGACTTTCATATTGTAAACAACTGCACATACATACCCCCTCCCTAACCACGCCCCGTTGTTCTGCGTCTGCCTCAAGACGTTTCCTCAGCCCCAGCCCCCGGTCAATGGCCGGTCGGCCTTCCTGTACCCTTCCGCACGTGACCTCGTGTATTGTGTATTTCCCATGTCTTGATGTTTTGGTATCGCTTTAGATTAAGGTGTGCTCATTAAGTATTAATAAGCATTAGTAATCATTTTAGGGTCGGAGTAAGGGTTAAGGTTAGGGTTAGGTTTAGGGTTGGCTATGAATAAACGTATTATTAATGGCCTATTAGTATAATAAGCAGTGTGTTAATACTTTACAAGCATATTATTAATGCTTATTAGTACCTTATTAATACTTAATCAGAACACCTTAATATAAAGCATTACCCATGTTATGTATGTGCTTTGCCTTAACATTAACCTGATAGTAATTTCGCATATCTTCTTTTGTGTACGAAATGCGCGGTATAAATAAACATGCCTTGCCTTGGTAACTGTAATAATTTGTAAGTCATGTACATTCACAGTTAATATAATTTTCATACACAATCTATTGGTCTAAAATGATTTGGTCTGGTGCTGTAAAATAAACTCAGACTCTTTTCACACAAGATTGCCTCATGCAGTTGTTGAGATAAAGGCACTGCTTTTTCTGCATCTCTCACTGTTTCGCACATCGCCTCCTCCTCCTCCTCTCTTTCCCCTCTTCCCGACAACAGCCTCCATTCCCCCGAAGGGCAACGAGGAAAATTAAAAAGTAGTCATTCTCAAATTAAGTCCAGGTCACACCCGACTTGCCGCACATGCTCTTGGGCAACTTTTCTGAACGTAGTGTCTGTAGAGGTGCTGCGGGTTTCACCACTATGACACCTCAGATTTTATTGGGTAAGACTGCAGAACTGTATCTTTTTCTTACTTTATTGAGGTGTGAGGAAGGGGGAAGGTGCAAGGAGCTCAGTGACACAGATGTACCTAATCTGAGATACATTTATACAGCGCCTGCTCACAAACACTTTCATCTTCACACGTACAGTTGGAGAACTTTTCCCCCAGCACACACACAATGGGGCTCGCAGCTTGAGGAGGTGTTGATGGATTAGACATCTGGACTTGGCTGACAAGGAGAGAAAAGGAGGGAGGAGAGAAGGAGAGACAGGACAGGATGGGGGGAGATGGGGATGTTGCGCAATCAGACATTTTGGCGGCCAAAAAGATGAAGGAAGAACGGCATGATTTGGGAATGCCACCTGCTCCCAAACACTGTTTTAATTTGCTTGTGCAGCATATGTTCCAGGGACATCTTTCTGTCTGTTAAGGTTAAGTAAGTAGGTATGTTACAAAAAGATATATAATCTTGTTTTTTAGACAGTAAATACATAGTCTAATCTCCCACATTGTCACTCAGATTATGATGGAGGCTGACCAACAGCAGGTTATACAGAACAAACCTGAATCACAAAATGACAATCTCCTCAGATTGGAACTTTATGATTTGACAGATTACAGCTAAATTTTACATCATCACGTGAGGCCGCCCTAGTCCCAGTTTTGCTAAAGCTCATTGAACTTCAGCAGGATCTTTATGTCTGACCCAATTGTAAGATGTCAGAAGTAATTAAGTGTAACATGAAAGGAAACTTGGTTTTACAACAAAGTATGACAGTAGTGAGATTTACTTACTGTGCGTGCACAACAATTAGATCATGTTTCACATAAAAAAGAGCTTGAACTACTTTTGATAAGCAGAGGTTTGACCGTAAGAACTACAGCCGTCCACTTTTATTTGTCATAGTTTGAGCGAACAAGTCATTTCAGTACAAATGTGTATAAGCAGCCATTTCCTGTGTGACTGACTACTGTCTCAGGGAAAACGTCTGGAACTAACTTCATTTTTGCAGTGTTGATCGCGTACGTTAGCAGTGCAGTATAATCTGTGAGGAGCTGCAGTAAAACAGAAGCAATTTACCTAGAAAACCGAAATGGAACAAAATCTAAAAGCTGCTCCTTATTTGTACACAGTTAAGGAAAAAATACTAACTATTATTTGCTCTTGTCACTGTTATTATTAATACAAACACCCTCCAATCTAAACCACTATATCTAAGTTTGTATCAGGAGTTATGTGTTTTATGTGGTGCTGATGTCTTTTATCCTAGTCCCCTGGCTACATCATCTGTCCCTCTTTAAGTCACACACCTGTGGTTCTCACTCCAGGGAACACAGTCTTCTCTGTGTCTCACACAAATGACTGCAGAGCTATCTGTGCTGTTTCCTGATGACAATAATCCCTGAGGCTTGTTGTTTAAGGACATGCTCGTGTCTGCTCCTGCTGAATGCTGTGACCTGCACACACACACACTTACATATTGAATCAGAGTAGACCTCAGGGACATTAAAAGGATCAACACCAGGGCTTCATTTCAGTAGTAAATGACTTGAACTCTGTGTTGTAGGTGTCATACGCACGGCCCAGTTCAGCCTCTATCCGCGATGCTAACCTGTATGTGAGCGGCCTGCCTAAAACCATGACCCAGAAGGAGCTGGAGCAGCTCTTCTCTCAGTACGGACGCATCATCACCTCTCGCATCCTGGTGGACCAGGTCACAGGTATCCATGGGGCAGCGCCTCGTCTCTCTCCACACATTCACAGTTAGACAAGCCATGCATTTGTGTTGTATTTCCATCATTAACTTTTAAATTGCTAGATTAAGTTGGAGTAACTCAGTGAAAAACACAACTTATAATACATGCTTAAGTAAGCATAACACTGAGCAAATGTCCAATTATACATTCTTTTGTCTTACTGATTGCTTTTATGAAGCATGAGCTAACTGTTTTGTTTGATGTGCTCTAATTACTTCCTGTGTGTTTGTGGCTCCATACATAATTTGTATGTGTTTGCATATAGAGGTGTACAAGCCCAAAGCTTAGTGACCACAATAGTCCAGGGCTCTTGTGCTGCTGTACTATAACAATTATTACACGAGAGCCATCAAGCTGTGCGATGTACAATTGCACCTTCCACTTCATCCACAACACAGGCCTAAGTCACATCAGCCCATGTTTTGCACAAGTAGCCCACAGCGCCCCTCTTAGATCCATTTCAGGCTGGTGTGTGAACCTCCAGGCTCCAACCTGCTCCCGTGTTGTGATGAAGCAGAAACGCACATGCTCGCTGTAAAGCACGCTCATTTGCCTAAGCAGAGTAAATGACTGCTGGCAGTGAGGTGCATGGTGTCTGTGTGAGAGCCAAGGCGGAAAGGAGACAAAGGCACTGAAACGAGGTGGCAGAAGTGGAGAAAACAAAGAGAAAGCCCTAACCGAGGAGTTGATAAGCACAACGTGAGAAGACAATCAAATGAGAAGAGGGAGCAGGGCAAGACTGTAACATATAGGATTTTACCCTCATCAGCTCTCATATAAGTGGAGCTAGCATGACTGCAGCCTGTTTGCATTACCAGATGTGGCACACCACTATTCTACTGCCACCCAGGAGACTCCTGACCACGCAACACTGTAAACCCAAGTCTCAGCAAGGCCACCCAAAACACATCTGTTCAGTGCACAAGCACACGCTGCTCTTCATCACGCACTCTTGGCTCTGGCCACATGCAATGAATAAAACATAACAACACATGCTGCACCGGTCGCACCAGCCACAGCTCTCATGCATTCAGTTCAACTCACAATAGATCAATCATTCATGTGAAAGGCAGGTCTCACAAGTGTGGTCAAGGCAAGACACACTAAGTAATGTTGTTTCCATTGTGCAGTAGAAGATTGAAAGGAGAAGACATTTTTACGGTGCAGACTTATGCAAAGGCATTGAACAAGTCTAGCAATGGAACAGATTAGTTCTTTTTCCTTTAACAATTTGATTAAACATAGTTTATCACACTAACATAACAAAATGTCCTGCGTGGCTGAAATTGGTTTCATAACAGTGTTTATGAACAATACGATGCTATGCATGTCCAACATGTGGATATGTGTGCGAGAGCAGGAGCGGGTGTCCCCAGACCCCTGAGGTTAAGGATCAGCAGGAGAAATGTTAATGATTCATTAGATGTTGGAATATGTGGTGATTAAAAACATGGCTGACTCTGAGAGCAGTCTGTGAGCCTCATATTGTATAATCGCGCACACAACACACACTCCCACACGCTCACCGCTATTAGGAGAGAAATGGGCTGCAAATTAAAACTCTCCTGTGATTGCAAAAGTGTAAGTACAGAACAAGGGAAGAGAGCAGAGGCCCACGGAGAGACAGAGATAGATTTGTGCTGTGTGCTCCACAAAGCCCTGGTTCAATAAGAAATGTGGCGCCAAGGGAATCAGCTCCACTGTCCAGCCGCTCGCAGTCACTATACCGAAATAGCTGCTGGAAGAAAATGTACCTATTGTCTCAACTGATAGTCGAAAGTACTTTGCATTTCTTCTACCTCTTAAGTGTATTTAGAGTCACATAAATAATGTTTATAACATTGCATAAATCCATTGGAGAAAGCCCAGGATAAGTTACCCATCATTTACTGCATCTCAAGCAATAGATATCTTCATTATGACACTGAGTGTGGAATCTGTTATATTAAACTGCAAATGTATGTTTTTCCTGTAATTTAAAGTATTAAAATAGAATGGCAAAGGAAGGATTTACTGAGTTTTAGAGTCACTGCACTGCCTAATGTTTATGAGGTGTTTCTTGTGGGCAGTGGGCAGCACTATTTAACAAAAGTTAGTTGTATCAGTGGTTTAGTTTAGTTTAGTTTAGTTTATTTATTTGTTAGAGCAGTTAACCTGCTCAAAGGGAGTGGGCTGAAGCCAAAGGCTTATAAGCGCCCACCCCAAAATAAAAATAATAACATTACATTTAACATTTACAAGGTAACAAATCATAAACAAAGGAACATAGGGCAAAGTAACAATAAATAATGAAGAAGAATAAAATAAAACAACAGCAAAATAAAGAACCAACAAAAGAATGTGCTACTTTTATGTTATAAAGGTGCATTAATGCATATTATACTCTGAGATCTTGCTACTTCCCAGTTGTCATTACCATCCTCAATATAATTTAATTTGAGTTTAATTATCATTATTATTATATTTGTTTAATTGAGTTATATGTGAAGTATGATGTAAGCCCTGCATAATGAGGTGCATTAAAAAGCCAGGGTGTAGAGTGGGCCAGTTGAAGAGGGCAGAAACTCCCCATCAACAAACCCCCACCCAGCTGCCCTAACAGCTGATTTTGTAGATGATGTTCCTATGCTGAGTGGTGCATTAAAAGACAAGGTTTTGAGCCCGTTGGGAGGGTCCCTCTCAACAGATTCATAACTTGCCTACCCTAATTCTCAATTTGTAAATTTGAGCAATAGAATGACAACCGTTCCAAGCAGCAACACTCTTCCTTGATTATAGAGGAAACACACATAATTGATCCTACTGCGCCTCCTAGTGGCAACACATTTCTTGTTCTCTGTATATTTCAAAAGTCTTTTGTTTGTATTTATATTTGAACAGGTTGATATTTGGACTTCGTTTCAACTCCATTTCCAGTTTATTCCATAATTGTACACCATTAACTGTTGGGCTAAAACTTTTCAAAGTTGTGCTATGTTTCTGAGTCCTAAAGTTTAATTCATCACGTAATTCGTAACAACCAGTACGTTCTTGGAACCTTCTTTGTATTTGGCCTGGTAACAGTTTGTACCTTGCTTTGTATAACATCTGTACAGTTTGGAACTCAACAATCTCACAAAACTTCATGATCTTTGATTTTTAAAATAATGAGTTTGTGTGGTCCAAAAACCCAACTTTATGAATTACTCGGATAGCTCTTTTTTGCAACAATACTATTGGTTTTAATGTGTTTTTATAAGTACTACCCTAAACCACAG
The DNA here is from genome assembly GCA_007210695.1 of Neogobius melanostomus. NCBI lineage: Eukaryota > Metazoa > Chordata > Actinopteri > Gobiiformes > Gobiidae > Neogobius > Neogobius melanostomus. Next base: position 537,818 of record VHKM01000113.1, on the reverse strand, counting down.
TGCAATAATATAAATATGGCCAAATCAGAGAACAGTATAAGATATGTAGAGCTTTGATGTGGTGAAGCTGCATTACAGGAAGCTTGAGCTAGTCTGTTTGTTACTATCCAAAAGACACGTTTGTCACACTGTTTGCATGATAGACAAGTAAACAGTATTCTGTCAAACTCTTAAATGTCTGAAAAAAGCAGCTCACATGGAAGAAAATGCACCAATTATCTCACAGTTGCTTTTTATTTGTGTCTTATACTAGTCAGTGTTCATAAATAATGGAAAGCAAGCTGCTGATGTGACATTGTAGAAATCTGTTGACATTAGTGACTCATTAGCGCTGCCAGGTTTTTATTCAATCACGGACGTACAAATATCTGATTCAGATGCAAGACAAAGCAAGAGGAGAAACGAAAGTCTCCCACACGCGGCGCATAACGGGTAAATCCACATGAAGTTGCTGATGTAATGGATGTTGTTGGGCGACCAAGGGCAGATGGAGAAGTCTGTCTCCAGATCGTGTTAGGCTAAATTGGGAACGGCAAGTCTGTTGTGTTCGTCCTCCTCATCAGCAGCATGCCTCCTCCAGTCACTCCGGTGCTCACAAAGACAAGAAAAACTTCACTGTTAGCATAAGTCAAGCCAGTATTCACAAATAGTGCCAAATTGTCCCAAGGGGAGAGCGCAGTGCCTTTTCCTCAATTCCGTCTGAATGAATAATTGTGTCTGTGCTTTGTTTCTGTAAGTATTTGATTTTGAACTCTTGATTCCATGTACAATGCCATGTACAAGTGTTAAGACTGGAACCAAGGATCTGCAAGATAAATGTGCTCTAGTTTCCATTGTAGTAGATATTTGTTCATTTGTTTATCGGCCTTTTGTGCCGGTCAGCAGCCATAACGACGTGTTTGCTCTTGTGCAAAACTAGTAGCACCTGCAAAAGTCTTGAGCACATTTTCTACCAATGCAGCCTAGTCTCAGGTCGTTTACATATCAGAGCCGTAATACTGTAATACAGTTCAAAAGATACATTAGGTGCAGCATGCCCACAAATAGCTTTATGCTCTTTTCCAGCTTGCACTTGCTATTTAGCACCAGTCTTGATAAACAACCTCCTTTATGTGTTACCACGTACAACAGTTTGAAAAACCTGCTGCACCAATATTCCAGACGTGCCCATCTACCACTTGGGAAGTCTTTCGTTTAAATAGATAATATCCCAAAAGTGCTTTGAATTTTCCGCGAGCTATTCCTGCTATTACATCCCAGGCCCGTTTCAGAACAAAGGTCAATAGTTAGTCGATCAAATATCTGGGCTCCGCTCTCTGGACTGGTGCCAGCGCTGGTCTGTGCTGAAACTTAATTGCGGCTCAGTGAGTGTAAGGACGGCTGCTGTGAAAAGGCTGATGCTGCGTTTCCTTCATGTGGGATGGAGGACAGCAGCGGGGAAGGTTCTCATGGCAACTTTGTAATGCGTCATGTACTGTAACTGTGGATAGAAATGTCAGAGATGTCTTATTAAAAAGGAATGCTGCACTGCACTGGAATTCTGCTAAACTTTACAGAGGCACGGACAAGAACAAAACATTATATGTACTTGTGGTAGAGAGGGTATAGTAAAACAGGCTAGTTGAGGATTTTCATTAGGACTTTAATGGCCATTCGAAAAATGCCATCATGCCATCAAAATCACTGCATTATACCTATAAAACCTAGTAACCTATTAAACACTACAAAGCATTGAGACAAAACCTTTTACCTCTATGCCATCCAATCATCCAAAACGTTTAGCAAGATGGCCTTAGGTAAAGAAATCCGCTCCACAGAAAAAGATTGCACCCCGATAATTGTGTATTATCAATTGCGTCATGGCAGCCAAAATTTGCCAGATCATTTGGAAAACACGTCACAAAGCAAGCAGCTGTTGTTGGCAGTATTTTTTTTTTTTTTACAAGTGTGTGAGTTAAAAGACTGGGCCCTGAGAAGTTGTAAGCCAAAAATCTCATGTGTGCACACAAGCCTTTCAATTTAAAAGTATCTGATTAAACACATTTGTCGTGGTGTGTGCAAATGCCTGTGGGGATTTCGCCAATTTAGGGAAAAAGATTTCATTTTACTAGGTACAAGTTGTAGTGCTCTCTGCAGACTAGTGAGCAGTTATGGAAATTAATTGAGAAACAAAATATTGTAAAATCTTCACTCAACTCTTTTGTAAAACACTAACAGGTATCTGTACTGAAGTAGATGAATGGTATGAGTGTGGAAAGGAAGAAATACTAGATTAGAGTATAGTTGTTGAATTGAATTGACTTGAATTGAATTGAATCAAAGACTTTATTTCAGTTTTCTAGTGAACTTGCAATCACAAGTTACTGCTCACTTAGGAATTTTCCCATGTTTGTTAAAGTTTCTGGTAAATCACAAGAAAAGGTTGAATTAAACTTATCATTGTCCCCCAGTGTATAAGATTTCTGGATTGTCCTGTACTGCCCATGGCCACGTCCGAGACATGTTCCTTAAAAAGTATAAAAGAGAATGATTGCAACCCAGCTACAGTTGTTTATTCTGCCACTAACTCACCACTTTTACCATTGTACCATCTTGTTACATACCCTATTCTGTGCCTTCAGCCTTTGCTCCAGGCATGTTGTTTTGGGCATGGAAACATCAAAGCGGTATGAAATCCAAGGTCATAAAAACACCTCCCTTACTGCTGTGGTGGACATACAAATCTCTCCTATTCGCCGCATGGCTCCTGGCCCTAGTTTTATTTCCACCAAATCATTAAATGTAAGCACGGTGCGCTCATGAATTTCAACAACACAGACTTTTTCTCAAATGAGTTCCCCTCTTTTCTCTATATAGTTCCTTCCGTCTGCTGGCTTGAATAATAAATACTCCCCTTCGTAGCAATAGCCCAGTGAATCTCATTTGTAAGAACGGTCAAGGTAAGACTAGAGGAGAGGTGACTGCAGCCTTGACTCGCGCTATCATCTCCTGTCTCGGCGCCTCTATGGCTGTAATCTTTGTGTTGCTTGCAATATGCACATCCAAACAGGCACCCACACAAATATAGCAGACAGATGGTTAGATCTGGGCTCTGACAGGGGCTAAAGCACAGGGCACCTACCGCTCTTCAAAGTCTCCTCCACTCTCGTCTCATCGCCGCTTCAAATGCCATATGTAGCGGCGCACACTAATGTTCCGTAAAACAAGGACATAGCTCTTTTCAGCAGCGCTCAAGTCTCTTTAATTAGGAAATGGCAAGAAAGCTGTTTTCGTTTTGCCTTTGCCGGGATATGAAAGGGAGCGGAGTCAGCGCGTACAGTTGGCAGCAATAAATGATCCTCCAAAATACATAAAGCAAAGGAGATTTAAGTGAATTACACATAGCCACTGTGCTGAGAGAGATGATAAAGTAGGGCTGCACAATAGAATGGAAAAGTGGAGAAACTGAATAAGAAAAGGGCCGAGATAAAACACCCTCGCTGTAAAAATAGTCGAGTTTTTAGTTGAAGTAGGAATTTTAGATGAGGGATGAATGCTGTATCCATTGAGCAACAATACAGTAGCTTGCAAAAGACACACATAGATAAAGACTAGAAAGGGTGGTGTGTAATGTGTGGTCCACTTACAAAACAGAAAATCATTATTTGTTACTTTACTGCACATTTGTGGCTGGAGATCTCATCTGTGTGTAGTAACAAACCGTGCTAAGAACAATGCTAATATCCGCCTTGAGTTACTGTATTGGCTGACCATTTTAAAATAAATCTAGAAATGGAATAATAAAGCGATCTTTCTACAAAGCAAACAACACATTTGGCTGTTGTCAACACTGGACCAAAAACATGGTTCGTTTTGTCTCTTGCTTTTGTTGGAAAGTTGTTTGTTTGTTTTCTCATATATAAATTTGATCATTTAATGCCACTTAAAAGCACATTTCAAATATGTTGTACTAGCTACAAATTACAGGTAGTGTTTCAGCTTGCAGTTAGTTTGCTCACCTCGCTAAGCCGTCTTCTTCTCACTCAGTGTTTGGGGAAATGATAGTGAGTTTTAGTGCAAAAGCAGAGTTGCTTTGTTCGGGGCAGGGGCACACCAGAATAGCTCCTAGTTTCCTTTCATCATTCTCCCTCCTAACATCCTCCACTCTCCCTTTGTCCTTTGCTTCTTTACTCCTCCACTCTTCCCTTTCCCTCGCTTCAGACCCTACCCCCTCCCCGCGTTATTAGTAAGGCAGCCAATGTGCCTGTCTGTGTGTGTTAGCCGCAGATAAGCGCAGGTAGGGAGAGTTACATAAGCCTGCGTTGATTACTGTGGAGGAGAAGCACAGGCAGAGGGGCGAGCGAGCCGGAGACGAGGGACAGGAGTGAGAGAGACAGATTGCTGTACCTTACTAAGTACAATGTGCTCTAATGCTGGCTGTGTGGCTGGCTGGCGCTTGATAAGTAGCCCTGGCTTGTGGGGCTGCTGCGGAGGACAGTCATTAGGTTGGACTCGGTTGACTGGCAGCTCCCCTGTAGATGACAGGTTGCGTTTTGTTTTCATGTTGAACTGGTAAAACAGGCTCATGTCAGGCGCACTTCATTAATATGGAAGATATTGGCTTCAAACGGCGATTTCATTATTTTTGCAGCATGTGGTTGTTTATATAAATTAGCAGTGTGGAACAGTCTATGAAAGGTGCCACATATTAATTATTTATACATGTCAAAACTGGCTTACTGATTTTGACTAAAAACTGACGGCAGCTACAGAGTGTAACCACTTTCAAGAATGTAGACTCCATTGCAATAAACATACAGTTTCTTTTCGGTATTTTGACACTAACTTGCAATGACATGTCCCTAAATGTTCAGGGTGTAGGAAGTTTTTACTGTAGGATAATCAAAATGTAATTTGCTCAATCTAAAAGACGAACAAACAAAAAGTAAATGAGTCCCCCTTATATAGTCACTTCTATATATTGCATTTAAAAACTCAACTTCACTTTGACTACAGCATTGAATAAGTAGAAAAACACTTATATTTGATAAATTGTTAAAGCCTTTAGCTCAATCAAAGCAGTACTAAGTAACTTGTTTACCTTAATTAATCCTTTTCGTAGTCCCTCTGGGGGTAATACAGGTGTTGATGGGATGATTGGGGGGTCTTTCATCTCCCCCGGTATCTCTGTCCAGAAAACCACACTTGCAATTTGCCTGCCACCGGGTAGGAGCCACCAATACACACTAATGGAATCACGAAGAAGAAGCTAACAGGCTAACGGGCAAAGCTAACTGTTGGCTAGCACCACTTAAACTGTATTTACAGCCAAGTTTGAATGACAAAAATGATCTCCATTGTGTAATTGGATGTACAATATCCCTCTCTCCCTTTGTCTTTTCTGTCAGCGTAGTATTTACTCTCACGGGCAATTAATGAGTAAAAAAACGCAACATGCTACGACACCTGCAGTGGTGCTTATGGCCTCAAGGGGCATGAGTTACTTAGTACTTAGTATCACCACATTACCTATTTTCTTTCTTCTCTAAACACAGTTCTTTTATATCTGCTGCTATCATAAGTAGACAAAAGGTCAAAAGCCTGTCTACTCAGCATTGTGTCTACTAGCCCTGAGGCACAAATGATGATTGTTTATCATCAGCTATAGCGAGTGGTGATGGGGTCAACTGCCACCTTAGCTCTCTTATCTACTCACAGGATGACTTTACAAAGCCAAGGGCGCCTGATCTGAACTGCCTTCTACAAGCTGACACACCTTTCATTGCCTTTCACTCAGACGCACTTCGGTCACGGCCGTCTTCGCTGCTTTTTCACACCTCATTCATTCTCGATAGTCTGCCTCTCCAAGTCACTGTTAATGTGTGTGCTCCAGCCTTCGTCTGTATGCCAAGCACCCATCTAGGGGCCCTCCAGTGAGATACCAGCTTAGGATGCGCTCAAGGCCAAACAAGTGTGTGGATTAAAGGACGAGCACAAGCTTCTTCTCTCCCCAGAGTGTTGCCTCCATGGAGGAAGTGAACAGGCAACTCTCCGGCCCTTAACCTAGTGTTGAGGTGCCCTTTAGCAAGACCCTCGAGTTTGAAGAGGGCGCAATACCTCCATGACCATTGAAGTGGTCCCTAATTAGCAAAACGATGACTGGTGGTAGAAAACAACGTTATACGGTGGTAGATTACCCTTGCTTCCCCCGCGTAACCGCACATGCATGACAATTACAATAACAGATGCCACAGGAACCGCACAGGCTGCTGCGTGCTTCACACATCCCAGCTGAATTGTTTTGATTTTTGCGTGTGAGCAGCTAATTAGAATGTACAGGTACAGAGACGGCATGAGGCGAGGCAAGAGGTGGGATATGGGAAAAGCGAAAGCAGAAAGGTGAAACTGTGAGTAAAACAGAAGCAGTGGCTTTGAATAGCTGTTAATGAGAAACTCCAGCAGCCACAGATACACGCTGCTGCTCAGCTGTGCGCACCACAGTGGTGAGGGAAGATTACTGAATGTGATTGAAATAATTATATTTGAGTTTTTCCAGTACATTTAACTTTTTATAAATTCCAATACAGAATAAAACTACATGTAAAATTGTGCAGTATTGGCCCTTTGTGTTGTAAAAGTGCCCAGAGCTACGTTCATGCCAGAGGTTTGTTTGCAAATTAAATGGATACTCAGTCCGTTGAGCCGGAACCTTAATACTATTTGGATCATCATCAACCCTTCGCTGAAATGTTAGTAATCAGACTGCATGTTTTGAATCATCTATCAGCAAACCCAACCTATTATCAAACCGGTGCCAGTAAAATTGTCTACTTAGCTCAGCAGGGGTATACAGGATATAACCATCTCAGACCGAAATATGCTTCAATTTGTTTCTGGTTATGCCAGCGTATTTTTGCTTGAATCATTTGCTTTCAAAGAATTATTTCACGCTGGTGCTTAGGCAGAATTTAAAATCCTAATGCTGCTCATTTTCCACAGTAAAAAGACAAGAGCAGTGAGAGGTGGTCAAGGTGCTTTTTAAAATCAAAATTCAGGAAGGGCACGCATCATGAGACAAGCCAGCAGCAAGAATAAAAAAGGAGGTGGGGAGAGGCCTTGCATGTACAAAAATGTGGAATAACAATAAGGAGAGCTTTTTATGTGGAAGAGAGACTGCACAGAATGATGCTCACACAAAATTCCCCTTTTCTCAGCGGCTTCTTTTCTTCAGTCTGCGCCACACAGACATGCCTGTGTGCACACCGTATTATGTAAATAGTCTCTTCACCAGAGTGCCGCTGTCACCAAGCGAGCATCCTCTGGGCTATCGAGGCAGCCTCATTAAAACAAGGCACCACATCCATTAATAGACACACACACATGCATATACAGTCAGTAACATGCAGCGCACTCACTCCAATGAAATACCTCCCAGGAAGAGCGGCTTTAAATGCTCATCTCAGGTGGCAGTCAAAGAATATCACCAAGAGAAATGCTCAAGTGTATGTGCAGCATGCGTGAAGGGAATGGACGGTTCGGCTTCAAGAAGATACAATAACTAGTCTCCTGTAGACACACGGTGCCATTATTAAAGCCAGCAAATAACACCTAACCATCTACAATTGGAAACACTATATATGTGACCTTTTATATAAACTAGCACTACGCATGAACATTTTGAGCTAGCTCATCTGTTGGACCATAATGTTATTCACTCTGCTTAGCATTACTGCTGAAATAACTCTTTTATAAACTGATAAACCCTGTAAAGTAAAGGGCGCTTCTTTGTTTGTGATGTGCTGGCCCCTCAGGTGGCTCCCGAGGTGTGGGCTTCATCCGCTTTGACAAGAGGATAGAGGCAGAGGAGGCCATCAAGGGTCTGAACGGACAGAAGCCGTCCGGAGCCGCTGAGCCCATCACCGTGAAGTTCGCCAATAACCCCAGTCAGAAGACCAGCCAGGCCCTTCTGTCACAGCTCTATCAGTCCCCCAACCGCCGATATCCCGGGCCCCTGCACCACCAGGCCCAGCGCTTCAGGTCAGTGCCTCACTCATGACTCAGCAGGGGAGGGGAAACAAAAGTCTGGCTAACGGGGGAAAGTTCTCTTTTCGAAGACATGAGAAATGTATTTTGTGTTTGCTCATCCTTGTAAAGTAAAAGGCTTTTTGCACCACGTCTTATTTTTAAATGTTTGACAGAAAAGTCACTGAACTGCCAACATTTCAGCCAAGTTTATGTGATTCTAATATGATGCAACAAAGTGAGACGGTTACAATCAAAATGCAGCGTTTTGAATGAGCGACAAAGCATCTAGTTTAATGTTAAAACAACAATCTCTAACTAGACAGTTTTTAGATTTGATGTTATGTTTATTTTTTATTTTTTACATTTTGATAGTCATCCAATTATCATCATCAGCTAGGATGCTAGGACTAGCATTTGTATCCTGACCTGGATGTAGACACGAACCTACATACACTGATATATTTCATTGACTAAATTCATAGATTTTTATTATAGAACAGAAGTCTTGAACAAATGACCTTAAGATTGGGAATAGTCTTACAGCATTAGCCCTTTAAGTGTACTGCCGTGTATTGCAGAAGATCAGTTACGATGTTACTTTGTCCTCTGTAATGTGCATTCATTGAGAGATGTTCAGAATGACAGGTGTTTTTTTGCACCTGGCACAGGTGTTAGCGACGACCCGCCCACATCAGACAGGAAGTGTTCAGAAGAGATTGTGGGGTTCTGTCCTTCACTACCTGACATTTCACTTCATTTCATCACTGTCACAGTTGCTCTTTCACTGCCATGGCATGAGCAAAAAGATACATAATTTAGACTTCTGTAGTGTAACATTAAGAAACTGGCTTTGAGTCTTCATGGATAAAGGGGAAATTATATTTTTACCATTCAGTGTAACTTAAAAACTCAATTAATTAACCCTATTGAGGCTATAAATGTCAGATTTTGTATTTTTATTGTATTTTGGCCATAAAATTTAAATCAGAAAATCAGAAATATGAACTACATTTTTCACCAGATTTTAGTATAAAATATTGTAAACATTTTTGACATAAATCTTACATTTAAAATTTAATATGTTTTTTGTTTGTAGATTTTTAATGCCATCTAATATGACCAAAATGAAAGTACATGAGAAAACAGAAGGTAATAACTGGCTCTTAATTACACAAAATTACACAAAAATAGGGCTGATACTTTATACTAGTCAATCATTATTGTAAACTAATCTTTATGTTGCATATACTGTATCAGAATTGTGCCTATATATTTCTCCCTCTCCTTTAGCAACACTGTTTACTCTCAATCAAAGTCAAAGCTTAGAGAGTATTTTTCCTTGTGGAGCAGCCTCCCTGGTGTGACACCTGAGCGATGTAGCGTGGCTGTGAGTCTGTGATACGCCAAGCCAATTTACAGACTCTGCAGGAGTGCTGTCGCTTCTCATCACAGCTCACATCCACAGGACACTTCCTCAGTGTTCCCCTGCTCCCCAGATGCCCCGCTTGAACCAAGGCTCACTTTTGGAAGTCACAAATGTGCGTTATGTACACTTCCCCTTTTGTAAATGTCCTCAACCATACCACAGTGTAGAGGACACTTGTTTGAGAATCATTGAAGGCAGTTTGTTTAAAGCTGCAGAAGAAAGACATTCACATCAAGATTTAAATTAAAAGTCCTCCTCCATCTCTATTTACACCTATTCTTCCTGTGTTACTTAATCATGTGGGCCTGTTGAAACTTTTATTAATGTACAACGTGCTTGTATTGTCCCACTCCAAGACAGCAAACATAATCAACACCAGTGATACACCCAGCCTGAGTTACCACTCGTTTCCGATACTCTGCCGTTAACTAATGATACTAATTACCAAATTAGCCTCATTATATCCAGAGCAGAGCCATTTTTAATTGAAGTCAGATTTTTTGAAAGAAGACAAAGAACATCCATTCCTCCATTATGTGCTGTGAAGGTGAAAAGCTCTATTGTGGATGTGGAGCTTGGAGAGGCAGTGTGAAGAGCTGGCAGGTGAGCGTGCATCAGTGCATGGGTACATGAGAGAGAAGTCAGTGAGAGACTAGGGCTGTAGCAGGTTGTTTGGTTGTAGCCTTTCGGCCCGGCGGCCAGCAGATGTCTGACTGCTCCTGGGCCCTCCAATTGACTCATTTACCCACAGAGCTTCTGCTTGTTCTGCTGCTTTCGCTGTCATGGACTAATTACTGTTTTGATCACTGTGTTGCCCCTCTCCACCCTCTGCTCTTACCTTACGATCATAATGTTAAGACATGTGTGCTCATGGAGCTGTCCTGTAACCATGAAGCCAGACCAGGTCAAGCTTCCCTTCATTGTAAATATAGTTTGGAAATAATTACATTTTAAAGAATACATTTTGTGCCATACTACGAACTTCGATTTTGAGTTTTACTAGCTGTTCAATGATAAACACCTGTCAAAACTGTTAACCTCTATGTCACCTCCAAATCTGTTTGATTCTAAGAATGAATGGCACGTCAGTAGCCAGCTGTTGGCTCAGTAAGCTGTGGCCCTGGTCCATTAGGCCAGAGAAGTTAATAAGACATAAGACAGGCCAGACCCGTGTGAGTAATGAAGGTCATTGAGTCACTGAGCCGACTGCGTTCACACAAGAAGGCCAATCTTTCAGACTGCCCACATAAACTATTCTAAAAACAAGCAGTGTTAGCTATAGATAAAAAAGGAAATTAATTCTGTCTGCTTTACTCACTGGGAAGTCAGACATCTTACTGAATCTACCAGAATCATGATGTGTAGCTAAATGAGCATTTCCATTTAGTTCTACTTTTTCTGTTGGGTTGCCTCATCAAAATGCCAGTCGCCATCGTTCCTTGCTCACTCACCATTTTTCAAGACCAGCCATTACGCTGACAGAACTCTGAGGAAGAGCATTTCCCTCATTTCCATCATCTCAGATGTTCTCAATTTGTTAATCAGTTTATTGAGTTAACAAATTACTAAGCACATTTTCCATTACCTTTTATTGTTTATCACACGATCAATGCAGTGACCTCATGATGATATGTATGTTATGGCTATATAGTGTTAGATGATCTGCCCATAGACACAAATTATACTATGATTTCATTATTGATTAGAGCCATAGCAAACAAGCTTGCACTGCTATACAAGTAGCCTTTATGAGTTTTATATGACATTGTATAACAGTGAGCGCCTAAACAGTATCAATAAATAGGTTGCAAAACTTGGCTATAGTGACTGTGTGGTGCGTGACTACACATTGTCAGCTACATTGATGATCCTAAAGTTTCTGGTGGGCTCTTCAGTGTAATGGGCCAACTGTGTTTGTTTGCTGTTGAGTGAGGAAGACCATGAAGTTCCTTCAGGGACTTAAACATTAGTTCCATTGAGTGACTCGAAACCATCTGCCCACCATTAACCCCAGAACCCTCCTTCTCTTTACAGGCTGGACAATTTGCTTAATATGGCCTATGGCGTAAAGAGGTAATTAAAAACTTCACCCAATGCCAGATGTCCATGTTGACTCAATGATTTTTCAATATTGTTTTCTTTGGTTGTGGTTATGATTTAGTTTCTGTTGCCTTGTATTTTTGCAGTCTCTTTGCGTTTGACAGTTTGTTCAAGGTCAACGTTATTTCTGTTTGATTTCTTCTGTTTTGCCTCGTCAGCTTGAGTCGGTTTACCGACACATTTCAGGTGTAAAGAGAGAAAGCAACCTCTTTACTTTCAGTGGTGGTGACTTTGCTTTATTTTGATTCTAGTGGTGGTGTTTGTGTGGACTTGAGTTCTTGGTTGTAGTTCTAATTTTTAGGTGTACTTTTCTGGATACAGGTTCTCCTGCCTTGTCACACTAAACTAATCTGTGAATGCTCTTTCTGCAAAACCTTTTTATAAATGTTTATAAAACCTTTGGAGTAAAATATATTTGTGTATAGCTGTAACACACAGTAAGATCAGTTGTACTATGCTATTTGTGATGTATCCTACCAGATACTGTAAACTTCAACAATTTTAACACAAAATTGTCAAAAATGAAAAGTGTCCCTAAATGTGTTGCAGCTGTAGATACAGAGCCGTGGTGTTTGGCTGGGACATTGACGAGGCTGGATGAACTTGAATCCTGCTGGAAACGGGAAACTGTTTCAATGCAGACAGCTCCAGCTTTGCTCAGCACTGCTCTGCTTCAGCTCTTTCCGCTCACCTCCATGTTTCATTTTGCTTTGTGCTGCCATACAGTGAGGAAAATAAGTATTTGAACACCCTGCTATTTTGCAAGTTCTCCCACTTAGAAATCATGGAGGGGTCTGAAATTGTCATCGTAGGTGCATGTCCACTGTGAGAGACATAATCTTAAAAAAAAAATCCAGAAATCACAATGTATGATTTTTAACTATTTATTTGTATGATACAGCTGCAAATAAGTATTTGAACACCTGTCTATCAGCTAGAATTCTGACCCTCAAAGACCTGTTAGTCTGCCTTTAAAATGTCCACCTCCACTCCATTTATTATCCCACATTTAGATGCACCTGTTTGAGGTCTTTAGCTGCATAAAGACACCTGTCCACCCCATACAATCAGTAAGAATCCAACTACTAACATGGCCAAGACCAAAGAGCTGTCCAAAGACACTAGAGACAAAATTGTACACCTCCACAAGGTTGGAAAGGGCTACGGGGAAATTGCCAAGCAGCTTGGTGAAAAAAGGTCCACTGTTGGAGCAATCATTAGAAAATGGAAGAAGCTAAACATGACTGTCAATCTCCCTCGGACTGGGGCTCCATGCAAGATCTCACCTCGTGGGGTCTCAATGATCCTAAGAAAGGTGAGAAATCAGCCCAGAACTACACAGGGGGAGCTGGTCAATGACCTGAAAAGAGCTGGGACCACCGTTTCCAAGGTTACTGTTGGTAATACACTAAGACGTCATGGTTTGAAATCATGCATGGCACGGAAGGTTCCCCTGCTTAAACCAGCACATGTCAAGGCCCGTCTTAAGTTTGCCAATGACCATTTGGATGATCCAGAGGAGTCATGGGAGAAAGTCATGTGGTCAGATGACACCAAAATGGAACGTTTTGGTCATAATTCCACTAAATGTGTTTGGAGGAAGAAGAATGATGAGTACCATCCCAAGAACACCATCCCTACTGTGAAGCATGGGGGTGGTAGCATCATGCTTTGGGGGTGTTTTTCTGCACATGGGACAGGGCGACTGCACTGTATTAAGGAGAGGATGACCGGGGCCATGTATTGCGAGATTTTGGGGAACAACCTCCTTCCCTCAGTTAGAGCATTGAAGATGGGTCGAGGCTGGGTCTTCCAACATGACAATGATCCGAAGTACACAGCCAGGATAACCAAGGAGTGGCTCTGTAAGAAGCATATCAAGGTTCTGGCGTGGCCTAGCCAGTCTCCAGACCTAAACCCAATAGAGAATCTTTGGAGGGAGCTCAAACTCCGTGTTTCTCAGTGACAGCCCAGAAACCTGACTGATCTAGAGAAGATCTGTGTGGAGGAGTGGGCCAAAATCCCTCCTGCAGTGTGTGCAAACCTGGTGAAAAACTACAGGAAACGTTTGACCTCTGTAATTGCAAACAAAGGCTACTGTACAAATATTAACATTGATTTTCTCAGGTGTTCAAATACTTATTTGCAGCTGTATCATACAAATAAATAGTTAAAAAATCATACATTGTGATTTCTGGATTTTTTTTTTAGATTATGTCTCTCACAGTGGACATGCACCTACGATGACAATTTCAGACCCCTCCATGATTTCTAAGTGGGAGAACTTGCAAAATAGCAGGGTGTTCAAATACTTATTTTCCTCACTGTAGGTGTTACATAAACCCCAGCAGCCACTTATAGATGCCATATACTAAAAGTGTCATAGAGCATGTTACAAGCACATGGGAGACTATCAGTGGTCAGTTAGAAGCTTTTAACAGATGTTATTTCTGTCTTAATTTGAAGACCGGCATCTTTTGTAAGTTACTTCCTACATTAAAATGTTTTAGAGCTGTTTTATAGCACTTCCTTTTGGTACTTTTCTTTTTTCCTAGTTAATTTTAGGTTGGAACAAAAGAGTAAAAGCTTCAAGTGGTTGGCTTTTTAAAAGGAAGAATAGATATCTGGTCAGCTACACTGTTGCTATGCAACCTCTGGTCCTGTCCGTAACATTGGTTAGTGTTTGGACCTGCTCTGATCGGTACAGCCGTGTGCATTTAGCCAGTGCTCACACTTGTATAGAGACAATCATCCTCACAGTGCTGCTAACCTCCAAACTGCCCCCTGCGTACTCACATGCCCCACTATCTGCTCTTGCATACCAATTTATGGAGCCCAGCAGGAGCGGTCTATGCAGCTGAGCATGTCAGACAAGGTCCTGATTTGATGAGGCCAGAAAGATTTGAATGCTCAAGAAAATATTCAAATCATCTTAACATCCCACAAAGGTATGCAACCATAGACGGGTGAACTCAGAGGATATCCTCAAACCCTTTACCAGTAAACCTTAAGGACCTGGAAAAGTGGCTACCGCCTCCATTACATTGTAAACATGGTGTTCAATAATGCAGTGTAACACACTCATGATGATATTTGAAATCCTTCCTGAATGTGTTACCGCAGGAAGCCCTTGAAGCCACAGTGAACTGGCCTGTACTTTACTAATAGTCCTCATTTTGCAAAGCCTGTGTATGACCAAAGTCATACAGGAAGGTCGTAGTGACTGCTGGCCATATATAGTCTGGAGGAAGGAGGAGGGTGAGTGCCTGAGCAGCGAGCAGCACTATTGATCGGTGCCACGAGCTCTAGAATAGGAGAGAACAGAACAGGCTGCTGACTGCACGAGGAGTGGGAGGAATACACTTTGTACCTTAATGCCACTGGGCTGTAAAGTGCTTCCATTTTCATTGAGCTCGTTCCCTGTGCCCTCCACTTCCTTCCCTTAAGAAAGCACTCTCCCAGACAGCTGCAGCAAAGTGGAAATCCCAATTAAAGCACGCCCAATAATGCCCATAGTTGTTTCTTGGAGAGATGTGGCATAAAAGATGAACCTTTTTATCTCATTCACCTCTTTATTCAAAAGTGGGGGATATTTTTCACTTTTTCTGTCGCTTTGAGCAGGAAAGCAATTAAGTGAAGCCAACTGAGGACCCATATCACTCACATCTGAAGAATAACTGCAGATTAAGATGTGAATGAGAACAGATTTAGCAGGATGGTGCATGATCTTTGATGATTTTTACCATTGACTGCTTAATTCATCAGTTTCCCGCAATTTAGCCTCTAAAAGAGTAACTCAAGGACACCACCAACAAAACAAAAAAGTCCCGTCTACATCTCCGACAGAAATACAGCTCAGCACATTGTCCTCAGTCGCGACAGGAGGGCTTTGAGCAGGGAGAGGATCAGGAAGGATTCGAGGAGCTCTCACAGACACAACACTGGGCTGCGTCTCCAGCATACATGCACAGAGCAAACAGCTGTGCATGCCTTCCAACTCATTTGTTATTTGCTTTGGAGATCAGTGTCTGTGCTTGGACTACTTAATGTAAACAGTCAGGTCTTTAGGCAAGATATTAGAGATGCAAACTTTTGGAGTTAGCAACAGTTAAATTACAGTCCTACATCAATCAAGTAGAATATGGTTGTTCATTATTGTTGTAAGTTCAGAAACACAATCGTGTTGTGGAAAATGTCATATAATACTTATTCCTCAGTGTATTTTCTGTCTGTATTGTATCTACAGACAACTGAATCGATGGGACGTTGTTTTTGGCTTGGGGTTACCAGGGCAAATCAACTATCCCCTTCAGAGTAAAGTCACTGCATATCATTCAGGCTTGGGACCGGCACATGTGCTATAATTAAATAGTGGACACAAACAATATTCCATTTTATTGATGTAGGACTTTGGGTAGGTTTACATCTGCGTGGATATGTTCATTCTTCTACATATCTGATTTGACATAGCGTCTCTCCTCTTTCTCTCAGGTTCTCCCCCATCACCATTGACAGCATG
This sequence comes from Neogobius melanostomus, assembly GCA_007210695.1. Taxonomy (NCBI): domain Eukaryota; kingdom Metazoa; phylum Chordata; class Actinopteri; order Gobiiformes; family Gobiidae; genus Neogobius; species Neogobius melanostomus. The sequence goes on along the minus strand of VHKM01000113.1, from coordinate 521,769 downwards.
ACCAGCCTGGTGGGCATGAACATCCCGGGCCACACAGGGACCGGCTGGTGCATCTTTGTCTACAACCTGTCCCCAGACTCAGACGAGAGCGTCCTGTGGCAGCTCTTTGGCCCGTTCGGCGCCGTCAACAATGTGAAGGTGATCCGTGACTTCAACACCAACAAGTGCAAAGGCTTCGGCTTCGTTACCATGACGAATTACGACGAGGCGGCCATGGCCATCGCCAGTCTCAACGGCTACAGGTTGGGCGACCGCGTCTTGCAAGTCTCCTTCAAGACTAACAAGACACACAAGTCCTGAACTTTGAGCGGAGCGAGCAGTGACCCCACGACTCGGGTCGACCTCCACCGATCCCTTAGGCCCCTCCACGACCACACTGAAACAGCCATCCAACAGCAATCTCCAAACGGGAACAACTCAACCAACAAACCAACCAATCAATTGAACTCTTCTATGGCTTATACTATAACTTTGGACCTATAAGCCAATGTTGCCTAAGTATTACAAAAATGAAATGAAAATGTCCATAAGTTTTAGAAGCTCCTGTTATAACGCAGGCTTCTCTTTGTTGTATATTCTGTTTGTTGTGGTTGTTCTTGATGATTTTCTCTTCCGTGTAAACAGTAGCAAACCCCATTCCCTTATTTCAGAGAAGAGAATGTCCTTTTTAGATTGAAAACTTTTCTCTGTCCTGATTCAGGATATGTTTTTCTTTTGTAACTCCGGATCCACTGTCGTTAGTACTCTGACCTCCCGTCGGTGACTGGGAGGGGGCTCTTTTATAAATTAGTGAACCATCTCTCATTTTTATTGTGTAATAAAACTTCCCTTATCGAGTCGAGGACGGGACAGTGCCATCCCGCTTACTCTAATGTAGAAAAAGTAAATTTATAACATGTCTTTGTTTTGTATCGCAAACAAAACATAGTCTTTCCTCACGGGTTCAGGGAGATGGGGCGCGGGGGGATGGGTTAGCTTTCCTGATGACACGTTCAGTAATTTAAGAAGAATATAACTGTTGCCAAAGAGAAGATCTCTTTGCTTGGAAAAAAAACGTGTTTAGAAAAAAGATAAAAATAAAGAGAAATAAGATCTATTTTTATAAATGATAATTAAAATAATAATATTGAAGAATTTTTACAAGAATCTGGATTTGAAAAAAGAGAAAAATATTTTGACTGGCTAACTATGGGGGGCCGGGTGGGAGGGGGCGGGGGGCACCACCTTGTCTTGTCGTTCTGCTGTGGTACTTTATAGGATAAACGCTCAGTTTGTTTTTTGGGGAATCAAAGATGGCAGTGATTTTTTAGACAGATTTTGTGAAAAGGGGGAGGTGATCCAGAGGCTGGTGATTTTGGTATTTTTCATGTACTAGTGCGTAATTATTCAACAGCGATACCCAAAAGGGAAGGGAGAGGTGTCTTAGTCCGAGGCCTAACCATCCTATAGTCCAGAGCCCAAAGCAAGAAGACTTTGTTCACTCGTTTTCCTGTTTGTCATCCATCGATAGAGAATCTCAGTAAATACATGTAGATGTTTCTCATTGGGAAGGCATATTATACACCAATTTGTTTTCTTGTTTGTGTGTTTTAAACTTGCATTTGAAAAGAACTTCCTTTTAGCGATCAATGGTAGGTGCTATACTACATTACTCACATATCTTAAATATCCAACTTTGTTGTTCTGTGTTGTTTAAAGAAAAAAATATGTCAATGTTGGCATTGAATTGAGCTGCTGTTCTTTGTTGAGTATTCATTTATTGTGGGCCCAAATCTGGTGAGACCATATCTTTGCTAAGAACCAGATGATTGCGGAGGGCCTTGTAGAATCACTGAACTTTGAGTTTTTCTGTTTGGCTTGCTGACTCTTTGGTTTGTTGCTGAGCGTGAAACGTTTGTCTAAACTTCTTGATGATTAGCTAGTTCTGTTAGTCTAGATATTTGTTTCCTTAAAGGATCTATGACAACTGTGTCTTTCTTTGCTGTGTACAAATAGATGATATATATAAATATATATAGTCGGCATTTGTTTTACAATATCTACTGTACTATCTGAGTTGTCACTGTTCTTTCCTTTGAGCTTGTCTTTTTCATATGACAACTTATTATGAAGTGGTGGTTCAGTTACTTAGAAAAACTTGTGAGGAACTGTTCAATTGTTGTCATGTTGCTTGTGGAGAAAAAAAAAACGTTTTGGATCGACTTTGAGTTCACTTCCGCGGCAAAAGAAACAAAAGCTTCAACTATAACTGTACTTGTTGATTTCTGAGGAAAAATTATTTATTTTTCTATTTATTTGTATTTATTCTCTATTTATGACTTAATTTATGTGTGTATATTTATGTATTTATTTGGTTCATTGTCTGTGTATTGCGTATTCTGGTACATGGAGGGGGGCGTTTCTGAGCAAAAGGGAACAAAGCGACTAGTGGAGAGGCTCTTCTAGTAGTCCACTGCACTGAGAGAACTTTTAGTACGTTTGTGCTTTGTACCAATATATCAAAATGACCACATAAAAAACCTAAAAGTCAAGAAAACTGAAAAAAATGTCTGGAGGGTTGGGGGACGCTCTTCCCTTATTACTAGAAACAGTTACTCGCTATGCATAACCTAGTTATTAATAGTTCAATTTGCTATTGCTTTTTCTTGTCTTGTTAAAATATCTTAAGATCTTTTTCAATAAAGTTTAGTCTTAATAGAATGTTAAACAGTTGTTCTGGTTCAATATAACCTGTGATAAGTTCGTGTAGTTTAAAAAGCCACTTCGTCCACACCCTCCCTCCACTTACTACCGCTTTGTGATGAAACCTTATGCAAAAATGTGGGTCTGAAAGCATTCTTTTTCAGTTTTCTATCTTTACCATTGAGCTCTATAGAACACTTTAAAGGAGCAAAAGCCCATTGTTATATATGAGGGTCATTCATTGCACTGGACTAAGGTCGATCAAAGCATATTTTTTGAAAAATGTCGTCATCATGTTTTCAAATGACCTACCAACAAATATTTAAATTGTATAATTGCACACCAACTGTTCTTTACAGCAGTTGCTGCTTAAATATAGATGGTATGAAAAAGGATTGTACCAATTCTATATTTTATATACTCTAATATGATATATATTATATATTTTGAATGGTATAGGTAAGGGAATGGTTCCAGAAGTTAATATACAGAATTGGAGTTTTCGTTTGTTGTTAAGACTTGAAAACATGAAGAGGTGTGCAGAGCATCTCGAACACTTCCACACTCCATTGTCACACCTCAGTCATGTGATACTATTCATAGACCCATCTCACAGTGTGATCTGTACCAGATTTAAAACCATAAACCAGACCCCTTCACGCCCCCGCTGTGCCGGGAGCTGAATTATGCAACGACCCCAGTAGAATGTTCTTTGTTGTGGTTTTTCCTCCACTGTCTGACCTCTGAGCTCTGGTGCGTGCCTGTCTGCGTGCTCCATACCTTCACATATACTGTACAGAGAGTATATGTGCGTCTCTTCCACATGTGTGTCTGGGTGTCTGAACTCGGGGCTGTGTCAACTGACTCTAGGCCGCCCCCTATGGCTCACATCTCCCTGTAGCGCCTTATAGTGGCAGTGTGCCAGTAAGAACAAGCAGCCTGTAGTGGAGGAGGGACGGTGAACAGAGGAACTCGGCTCTTTTATCCTTATTGTCAGATTTGAGTTTATCCTCCTGAGATGTGTTTGTTTACTATCTGAAAAATCTATAAACAAAGCGTTAATTACAAAAAAAGAGATTAAAAAAGGTTGTCGAGCTCCTCGACCGCAGCTCGCTCTATCTCTCCTGCTTATGTTATTACTTAACAATTATCAACAATTATTATTATTATTATTATTGCTATTATTCTTAGTATTCTTATTCTTATTATTATATCCAATTACTGCGATGAATGACTTCATGTTATCCTTGCTAGTTTAGGTCATTTCTGAAACTGGAAACAAAAATAAAAATCTTGCTGTAAATGTTTGTTTTTTCTTTTTCATAAAACTGTTGTGTTTGAATTATTTGTACTTTTGAATGTTGGGACAATAAAATGAGGTGTTAAGAGCTCGGAAGTTTCTTGTTTTCACTTCAACATCACTTTGACATCAATTATGGAGTTTGAGTTCATCCCATTTTGATTCTTACAGCAAAGATGCTACGCAGATCAAGAAATGGTCAACAAGCTTTGACATAATGTGGTCAGGAGATTTAAGTGAATGGCCCTTCAACGGGTTTCAACATCTACACAACAGCTACAGGTATCAATGATCTCTCTAAAATGAGCATGTTAAAAAATACTTTCCAAAGTATGTTCCCAAAATTACACTGAATCAAAAACAAGAATGAGAATGAAACTAAGCAGCTAAATGGGTCTATACAAAGTGACCGCTTGAGTGAGCTTACAAAGAGATTGCAGCCAAATAACAAGTTTATTTAATTAATGTAAAAGGTATTGCATCTTAGATTAATTTCGTGCTAAGTGTGAAGCTGGTCAGGTTTGTTACAGTGTTTATTATGTTTGTGGGAGGGCATGAAAGCTTGTCCGTGAGGAGCTGGGCTGATAGTATGTCTGTGTTCACACCACAATGTGTTACCAGGTGCAAACATATGATTGTGCCTCTCAGTTTCTATATAAACCACTTTTCGTCAGTCTGGTGAGAGCTGATCACACCCGCCGCTCAGTGTGAATGTCAGTTTCCTGCCGTGCCGCCGTGTAGACTGCAGCTCTGCCAAATACAAGCACAAGGCACACACTGATCATTTTCGAAAGGAGAGGTTTGTCTTCAGTGTGTTAAAGAGCTAATCTTCTGATAAATCGACTTCAGAGCTGTTAACCTTGTTTTGTTTCATCCATGCGTGTTTGAATAATCCTGGATACCCAGCACATTCATTTCCTTCTAAAACGCACAAAACGCTTCGCCTCCGCACCTGCTGATGTCATGAGGTGGTGATCCTCTGTGTGCTTTTTAAGTTCGGACTCACCAGGCTTAAGCTGGTCATTTCAAGGCTCAAGCCTGACCTTTGCTAATCACAAATCCCACTAACTCCGCACTCAACATCTCACAAGCAAAGATGCAGAAAAACGTGAAAAAGTATTGCATTCCTTTTAAAGAGAAGTCCAGCTGCCGAACACTGCCCTCCGGACGGGACAGCTCTCCTTGGCCCGTCTCAGCTTTCACACTCCCTCTTTTGTGAGAGTTGGGGCTGCACTCTCATGATTACACAGGCCATTTCATTTTCTGCCGCCCACACTTATCAGACTGAACCCAAAGCATTAATTACCAACTTTTTATTGTCCCACAGTGAATGTCAAGTTTTATTTAACAGAATGGTTTATTTATTTAAAGTCATTCACCAAGACAAAATGCACTTGGATTTTTATGTCATTGTCAAATCACTGGATAAGACAGGAATTTAAACCAATCTGCAACAAAGAGATGCTTCTTACAATAACTTGCCTTTATTGTAAGAAGCAAAGAAGAAGCTATTTGTGAGCCTGTGTCAGAACTCCAACTTTCTGCAATGCTTGATATTTTTTACAAGCATCATCAGGACACCGACTCTGCTTTGGTTGTAGGGTCAGGGCTTAAGCGATTGCTAAAAAAATCTGATGATCTACAACATCGCAACTTCTTTGGTCTCAGACAAACTTCCTGTTTTACACATCCAATGCGTCAAGCCACTTTCAAAACTTTGACCTCCACTTGTCGGAGAGAGAGAGAGTCCAGATCAGTAACTGTGATTGCAGTGGCTGGCAGTGTGCAAATGCAGAGGTATTGTTGGTGGGTATATTTGTTGATAGTGCTGGCAGTCCAGCCATTGTTTTTGCAACACTGATGGTTTGTGATAATGACGGCAGTGGCAGCAGCTATGAGGATTAGATGACATATTGCCCACTTCTCTCAGGCGAAAGGAGCCATATTGTCTACGTGCAGAGATGATGATTGGCAAAAAGGGGCTAAAATAACACTTGGTGGGCTTAAACACAAATGAGAGCAAACAGAAAGACAACTGTGTTTGTGTTTGTTTCTAGAACGTTAAATACTAATAAATTAACTTGGATTCATTCTGACCATTTATGGCATTGTCATTAACATTATGTATCTGCAAATTAGCCAATAATAATTGTTTTCACACACGTCTGTTGCTATAAGCCTCAGAGTAACACATACATAAATGTCGTGTAGGCCTACCTTCTGTCTAGACTTGGGGTTTAACCTTGGAGTATATTGTGGTCCAGGCCATTTCATATCCCCCGACCCCTGCACCCACCAGATTATACCTCATCATATACAGTAAGTGGTGTGGTGTTGAGTGATATGTAAGAATTACTTTCATCTTATATATATATATATATATATATATATATATATATATATATATATATATATATATATATATATATAATTTTCGTAGTCCCTCTGAGGGTAACACAAGTGTTAATGAGATGACAGGGGGGTCTTTCATCCCCCGCTGGTGTCTCTGGCCAGAAAACCACACTTGCAACTTTCCCTGCCTCTGACCCAGCAGCCCCATTACACACTAATGGAAAACATCTCCCTCGCTGTTCTCTCTCAGTTGTCTACAAAATCACCTTTGGCTCGCATTTCTGAGGTTTATGACATGGTACAGGCAAGTCCTGACTGTATTCAGTCTATAGCTTTCATTTTGTTGATGAACATTTTTGCAAAATGTTATTTGGTTTATCACGTTCAGAAGAAGCTAACAGGCTAACGTGCAAAGCTAACTGTGGGCTAGCGCCACTTAAGCAGTATTTACAGCCAAGTTTGAGCAGAAACAAATGATCCCCATTGTATAATTGAGTTGTGGCAAAATGTACAATATCCCTCTCTCCCTTTGTCACACAGACAAAAAAAACACAACATGCCACCACAGCTGCAGTGGCGCTCGTGGCCTCTATGGGCAATAGTTACTTAGTTCTGCTTTAAAGACACACTGGAATGGGAGTAGCCGTCGAATATCCTTGATTTGTGACTGGTTTATCACAGAAGGTGCCAAATATTTGTCATGTCATTATTACAAAGTGAAATTTCATCCAAAATGCACTGTTAAATGAAGTCACAGATTATGACTCATCTGATAGACATACTTTTGAAGGGGGACATCGAGAGATTTGGCTACTTCATAGGTATATTCTGGCCAGGAGGTTTGTTGTCTGGCATAGGCTATTTTAACCCTGGGGGTATACTCGGGCCTGGACTAAACTGGATCCCAATAGAGATTATTAATGTTAACTGCATCATCCTCCATCAATATGATCATTTTTATGTAGCTGCAGTTCTAGTCTTGTTATTAGTACAGATTAAGGAGAGATTATCTTTTCAGTCAAAGAACCAAGGTTATCTCACTAAATGGACCATCTAACAAAATTATTCACATTTTAAAACTCTCTTGGCATCTGCCTGTTGCTTTATGCCCATTCCGGCAGACCTTTGAGGATTGCACTCCTCACTCCACACTGTTGTTCCCTCCACACTGCCTTCTCCTGGAAGCTCCAGTCGCCGCGCACACACTACGGCTGCAGCCTCATGTGTTGTTATGAGCTGTTGCTGTTGCTGTGCTGTGATGGGAGCAATGATGGTGGCGCTGACAGTGAGAGCTGTTTTGGCCTCCATAAGCAGCAGGCACCAGATCCCCTCCCGTTTGTTCACACACAATCGCCGCAAAGCTTTTCTGTGTTCCACCAAACGCACCAAAAACCTGCCACAACCATCACAACACTGGCACCGGCTGCAGCACATATTGTCTCTCTGCCATTTTGCTAAATTCACAAGGTTTGTCCGCGCAGCTGTCTCTATGCCGCAGCTGTGTTTGTTGTCCTACGGTTGACACTTCTTCCTGATTCGGTTTGTGATAATAATCTGCAATCATCCAAAGACTGTGTTTTTTGGGGCCCGTGTTGTGTGTAGGCATGTGCGAGTCCACATATGTGGGTTGATTTTTAGCTGCGCGGCACCCAGGACCCAACCATCTGTCACAGAGGGGCCATCAGCTTCTGCAGCCAATCATCTCCTTCCAGCCGCTCCTGACTGAGGATCCTCACCGGGCCTTTCCAACAGCACCGCGCCACGCCAAGCATTCACATTCACACCACAATGAGCGAGATATCAGCAGGAACACACGTAAGTGGGACTGCGGAGGCTCCTCTCCCCGTTGAATCATGTCTGCCCTTTAGCCCAGTTTGTTTGTGAGTTCAAAGCTGAGTATTACTCTTTACAAAAGTAGGCCACACAGAAAAACATATTTATCATTAGTTTAACCCTTCATAGGGCACTCATTGAAATACTTTGAAATTAATCATTGCAGGAACCGATAACGTAATAACGGCTGATAATGTAATAAATTTGACCAATTTCAAAATGTAATAAGCCGATAACGTAATAACGATTGACCAATAACGTAATAAGTTATTAAGTTATTGGCTGGTTATTACGTTATCGGCCTTGCAACGAGAAAATCCTTTTGATAATGTAATAACCTTAATCGAGTGATTTGATGTATCAACACAATGTGGCTACTTTTTCATGTCTTCTTTTGGGTTTGTGCAATATGCTAACAAGGAAAACACACACTTTTTTTCTTTAAAAGCATTTAATTATAACATCATGCAAGGATTGTTAAATAAAATATGGCTATATAGAACTCGCCCATTTATGTCAGTGTTATGTCAGTGTTCACCAATAAAATGTGTGAGTTTCATCAACTTACGATGGTTAGTTTTTAAGTTATGTAAAGAAATGTACCATGAATTTAGCCAGAGTTTCAGGTTTCAGAGTAAACAGGAAGTTGAGAACGCGACCGGTCTCTGCTGATTGGTCAAATGCCACAGTAGTGGGATCTGTGATCTCTTCTGATTGGCTGAGTGAGGACTACATGCTTCTTTACCTGACTGATGTGCAGCAGGGAGGCCATATGTAAAGTGTGCGGAAATTACCAAAAATAGTCACTTGCCCTATAAAGGGTTAAACAACCAAAATGTTTGTTACTTTGAGTTTACAGTTGTGAATTTGACCATGGTCCTATTTTGGGATGTGGAGCTGAAAGATAAAACGGGAGGCAGTGAAGGTGGGGTCGATAGTGTCAGACAAACTTGGGACTTGGCTGGTATTAATAGGGTATCTGTGTCATTAGTGGTGTGGTTAGGCGAAGGCTGGTAAGAATGGGCTGCTTGAGGCTCCTGCTCCTGAACCTCAATAAAATCTTAACTCCATTACTTGAGCAAATTAATGGTAAAACATTATTATATGACTGAGAAAGGGCTACAGGTGCGGATTTGTTATTTGTTGTATTTGGCCATTATGTTTGCACCTGGAGGGCTTGAAGGAATAAAGGTTGGGAACCACAGAGTTATTGTATTTGCCAGTGGGGTAAAACATTAGCACCGTTTCATTGGCAGTTTTATTTAATAATTTCAAGCGTATGTATAAGTGGTCAGTTCTCCCAATGTCTGGATGGCTTTCCTCCAGGTGCTGTTTTCCTCTCATTGACCCAAGACATGTAGAAGATATGGGGTTGTTTGGGATTAACAATTGGTTAAACACAGGGGACAATTTTTTTTACAGAGACAATAAAAGTGTAGTTGACTCACCACGTTGATGATTACAACCTTAACCTTTTGTATTTTTATCGTATCGTGGGGCACCCTTGGAGGATAATGCCCTAATTAAGGCCAGTCAGACTTTCGGGACCCTCTTTTACAATATTTGTTTTCACCCCTGCCTCAAAACTGGCCAAGCCCAGAGTTGAAGTTTGAAGGAAGAAGAACTGTACTTACAGAGTGTCGGAGTATACAGGGCAGAACAACAAACGCTCATGAAGTGGATAGAGTGGAGAAGTGGCAGCAGCTGTCAGAATCTACCGGAGGGAAGGGAAGCAAAACCACCTACGACCTTCAACTAAATCAAATGCAGACAATGCCTTCCATTCATTTTAGATGGAGAAACTCAATATAAAGTGCTCCCAGACCTAACATTTCCTAAAGCGCAGTGTTTAAACTGTGGCTCGTGGCTTAATCTCTTCAAAGTAATTGTGTGGGCGGCATATAATTTTGTCAACACCCTTCATATCTTATTGGAGAAAATTATGCATTGGTATTTTAAACAGTTTGAGAAAGGTATTTGAAATATTTTTGCTTCATCTTAAATACAGTCATCATTTCTGGACAGAAGCAGGTTTTCAAGGTTTGTGTTGGGCTTTATTCATCAGACCAAACGTTTTCTCTACCAGCGCCCTTTCTAGATACTAAAGTAACCTTATAACAATAAAAAGCAAGAAAAACACATAAATAAAAATAATTAATATCATCATAGTCTAAACAGAGAAGTTTGGGGTTTTGAAATGTGGGAGTGGGTCAGTGACATGTGTTGTTTTCTTTACATTGCATGATTAACAACTGCTTAGTATGTGGCTACCCTTTGTGCCTTAGGGCCACACATTTTCTCTGTGTTATTGGGACAGGTTCCGCTGCTGACACATTTGACAATTAGGGATTCCTAGCGGTCTCGACAGGAGAGGTGCAGCCCGCGCACTCCTCTCACTGCGGGTCAATTAGAACGAGACTAAGTAGTGCACTTAACCGATGGAGCACACTAAACTCTCTGACCCCCCTGATTGCGCTGTGTGTCCACTAACTGTATAATGGGCCAAGAGTGCTGGACTACTCATCCACCATAAGTGCTGACCATTAAAAGTTAGAGGCACCATATCTAAGCCGATGTGATCTATGAGAGACCTAATAGGCTCTTAAAATTTAGAGTCATTCACAGCACTGCTCTTGGTGTTGGTAATAGATTTTTTTTTTATTTAACAAATTGTAGATCAGCAGAATGTGAAAGCGTTTACTCTTGCAATCCAGTTCCCTTCATCCCATAATCTATCACATTCACGCAGGTTATTGGTTTCCCATGGAGGTTATTCGCATCTCACAAGATCAGCGAAAAGTTACAACCAAGTGGAGATGTACGGAAACCAAAATAGTTGGAAATAGATTCAAATCGAGCAGCTCTTACTGCGTGTATAATACATATCTACTCAGCAGCAAACTGTGCGATGAAACGGGATGCAGGGATCAGCTCTTCTGTCCCATCTCGGCGCACTCAAATTCCTTAAACACATTCGGAGAGACGTGGCTTCCTCAGCAGTCTGCCGAACAGAGGACCAGCTCAGCTCCTGCCCTCACAGCAGCGCCGTTATATTGAACTAGCCACTGATTCACTGACCTTCTTGCAGCCTCATGCCTTGCTAATGTAATCTAGTGCTTTTGCTGCTGCTGCTGGCTCATGTCCCTCACCAATCTCTCATTCTGCACCGGCACGGCCTTTCCCCCCCCCCCCCCTTTAAGCACAGTCAGTAGCACACACTATCACTTAGCTGCTCTTCAATTTATACTGGTCGCCAATGTGTGACTTTAGAAAATCATTTGTATCAACCACTGACAGCAGGTAGTTATAACATTAAGCTTCATGAACGACATTTGGACTGATTGCTTTTTGGTAAATGTTAGTTTTCAGTAATATATTCATTTAGAACAGGCCAAGACATTATGACCTATTGGCTGTTATGAGCTCAACAGTCCCACCTCCCATCAGGAAGTAAAGATCCCATTCAAAATCCCCTTCGACTTTGACAAATATCAAGTTTAAAGGCACAACAGAGGCTAAGACAGCTCACAAGGAAGGATACAGTAAGCTTTGTAAAGTTTGGGATACATTTTCGAATTAAAATGGTGTGGTTTGTGTCCATGAGTTAATATGCAGTAGCTGGTTAGCCTTTGTCGTGTCAACATTTCTTTTTAAATGAAGAGATTTTTTTTTTCTTCCTGAACCAAGAGGAGGATTGCACGTGGATGGGACTGTTGAGCTCCATTGGTGATGCTGAGTGTGTTGCCCACAAGCTAAATACTGTTGATGCTTTCGAAGGGATCATAAAAATCATTTTACAAGCAGAAATTCTCGAGCATTTCCCACTAACTTCATCTGTTAGTAGCCACATTGCTATGCCTGATTGGAGCACAATATCAGAAAGACATTTCTGTGGCTTACTTTCGTCTTGTTTTTAATGTTTTGTCCCACCTCGCACACTTCCCTATTGACGTAAATTTGTACACAAAAATGCAGCAGAAGGTGAAGTAAATCTTTCTTGAAATAAGACCGCCTATCCGCCTTGAATTGAAGTGTGTGCTCAAACTCAAAATCTCTTACTCTGCAGCCCTCTCTATTAGCTCTGATTTAATGTGCTTTCTGGGGATGTGTTCCACAAATTCGCCTGCAGCTATCCAGCCCTCCGATTTATGTGTTTGGCCCAGATGCATAGCTAGATTCGATAAGCACAGATCTTTGCTACACAAGTCTGTATCTGCGGTACGAGTCTTCCAATGGGTATATAGGAGGAAATGCAGGTGGGATTTTGCATGCATGGCATAGCTTCCCGGTGCAATGGCCACCGTTGCTAGGAGACGGTGATTCCAGTCTTTGGAGGGGACCTGACATTAGGGAGAGCAAATTGACCACAGGAGGCTTTAATCTGGTGTGAAACAGCAGCTAGAGCACACACTGGCATACACATGTGCAGACAGGTTAAGAGCACATGGAGCAACACATACTCACACTGTCATCATCTGGACAGGCAGAGATGGTACGCCAACATTACTATCATATCAAAATGATATGGCTTTTCAAAAGTGTGATGCAGAGTGATTCTGTGTGTCGGGTGCATTTGTTTGAAAATAAGACCTCTGACTGTAACATTAGCCTATATCAGTAAAGGCCATATGTATGTAGTAGACAGATACTGAATTGCAATAGCACAGAATTAAACCAGCATCGATACTATAATTCGTCAGAGCCAGAGCACCACCAAGGCATTACAAATCTTAATGAAAACCTGCTTTACTTGTTGTGTGGGCCACAACAGAGAACAACATAAGGGATTCAGGGATTCATTGATTCAGGGATTCATTGACTTATGTTTGCAAAATCTTGCAAAGGTAAAAATTTGAGACCCATCATCCGCAACTGTTAACATAAAAAATACATCAAATGCTGACAAAAATACAGGAGCAGTGGCATTGTAACATGCGACGGTGTGACAGTCTGGATGTAAGTGTAAATGCCAGGAAGCTGATGTAGTCTCCTCCCTATGCCCCAGACACAGACAGCTCCTTGATAATGTCTTTAACGTATTCCTGTTCCGTCTCTTAAATTTATCACAATTACACCGTGTTTGGCCATTTTCTCCATGTCGACATTATCTCGAAGTCTCTTAAATGAACCTGTAATGTTATCTGATTTAATTGCCAGTGCAGCTGATTCTGCTTTATGAGCAATAACCCATTCACCCCAGGGGTATATCAATCCTAATGTATCTATTAAAGTCTGCCTATGGCATTATTATGATTAGTCACTTTGTTTTTGCTGCACAGAATAACCGCTAAATTGTAATGCGAACAGAGAACCGTGGCGTGTTTTTCTTCAGTCAGGGGTCATTTGTCCTGGCTTAACTGCAGAACTGGGACAGTTTGAGATGTTTACCTTCTTTTGGAAACAGAGATGGTTTCAAGTACTGCCCAATAACTTTGTCCTAACATGCAAACTTTCACTCTCTAAACAAACACAACTATAGAACACAAAAATCCACTAAAATAAGAAGAAACCAGAAGAGAGGAAGTGAGGGAATTTTGAAGACAACAATGGTTCTGTTGTCTTGATGGGAATTCCGAATTCCCATCAAGACAACCATGTTTGTGCCGAGGCTGTTCATAGCATTGTGAGGGAAGCATCCAAACAAACCACTGTGTGCCCTTTCACCTGAAGACAATAACTGGACCTACAACCCCACCCAGTGGTCAGGTGTGTAATACCCTCTCATCCCTCTGACTGGTTCACTATCATCCTCCTCCACAAAGCTTAATTATAATCCAGTATAACTAACTAAATAATGAAATCACTTGCATTAAAAAAATATTCATTAGAGAAAATAGAAAAGTTTAAAATCTTCATACATAATGTCATCATATACAATCTCCTTTCTGTTTTGATCAGCCGCATGAATGAACCATTCATATTCATCAAATAAGATAAGATAAGATAAATATGACAACATTCATTCTCAGTGGAGAGATTAACGTGTTAGAGCAGCTCACATAAATACACAGAAAGATCCATGTGCATTAAAGAAAAACAAGGTGAATGTGCAAACAAATGTTATCAATACATTACAGCTACCTTATATCGGCCTATAATAGCTTAGGAAGTAAAAAGAAGAAAAAAAACATTGATATATATCTCAAATGGAGTTCAGAGTGGTAGGTTTCCAGGCCTTTACTATTATAGATATTATTATACATGCACTGACAGATCTTTTTGGAAGTTTTAAAGTCAAATTAATAACTATACTGTTTCAGTGCAATCACAAGCAATTTAATGTAGTATTTTTAAGCTGTAATGTTGATTTTGGTGTTGCATAATCGATCCATAGAAGCTAGTGCAGCTGCTGTATAACAGTCGTCCTCCACATTCACAGCCTGCTTTGAGCTGAGTAATTATCATTTAAAAGACTGCTGCAGCTGAACAGAACTCTACCACACAGCGACTTAAGATCCATGAGCGTGTCAAAGAGCAATCATGCCAACTACTGGGTTTAAGAATATAACTTGATGTGTCTGTGTCAACTGCCGCTCATGAAAGAAGCACTGAAAGACAACCACAAATTATGTTCATCACCAGCTGAGAAAATATCCACTTCTCCGGACTGACTCACACAACTTCAACAGTAAGTTTGCAAATTACAAGCTATTGGCCTAAGATGTGTCCGCAATGATCCAAGCAGTAACATCCCACAGTATTTTATCACTCTATCAATGGTTTGGAATGTTCCGCAATATGGCCTAAAGTTGGAGGTTTGCTGTAAACCCCTGTAGTCTTTGGCCAAATGGTGCATGAGGAAGGACTCGTTTGTATAAGTGGCCACAAGGGGGCAGTGTATAGTGTCCTGGGGGTCCACGAGGTTATGGGGAGCACACACATGGCGTGTCCTGGTGGGATTGCGGGGTCGTTACTCTACTAATGGGGCCATATGGTCACCAAACAAACACAACTGTTCCTCCCCCTCTGCTCAAAATAAGGTCATGAAGCTGCTGCCTTCAGTGGGGCAGAGGGCAAACAGACACAGCCAGAAGTGGTTGTATGCAGCAGTATCAATAACCTAACGGAGAACCATAAAAAACTAATAAACATAAAAACTCAGTAAAGATATCCGCTTGGTATAAATATAAAACAGAAGAAAGCAATACATAAGTGCATGCTTGCTTTCACCTGTTTGGTGTCAGTGGCACTTTGTAGTAACCATACCCTTACAGAAACACCATGAAATATCAAAGTGATGACAAAATGTACATGGAACAAAACGTAAACGTAACACTTTTGTTTTTGCTCACATTTTTCACTAAAAGACATGAAACATTTTCCACATACACAGTAGTCCCATTTCTTTCAAATATTGTTCTCTCTAAATCTGTGCTAGTAAGCGCTTCTTCTTTGCTGAGATAATCCATCTCACCTGCTAAAGAGACAGCATGAATACTGCACTGTTGCCTAAGGCTGGCCACAATAAAAGGACACTCTGAAATCCCACAGATGTCACGAGTTTCGAGAAAGCGTGAAATTGGCACGATTACTGCAGGAATGTCCACCAGAGCTGTTACCCATGCATTGAATGTGCATTTCTCAATCATAAGCCATCTCCAAAGGCGTTTCAGAGAATTTGGCAGTACATCCATGGCAGTTTGCTAATGTCAATGTTGTGAATCGAGTTGCCCATTGTGGTGGTGGAGTTATGATATGGGCAGGCGTATGTTATGGACAACAAACACAGCTGCATTTTGAATGGGCAGAGACACCGTGATGGGATCAGAGCAAAAACAGAAGCGTAATAGACGTGAAACAACATAAGGATGAGAATGACTAAGACAAAACTGTGACATCTTGCAATTCAGAAGGATCTCCTGCCATTTCGGTTACTGATCTTTTAGTGGTATGACAAACGAACAGGGGTGAAGCCACAGGGGATGGATTTGTGGACTAAGCCAAATGATGAGAAAGATTAGTTGAAATAACAGAAGGCTAGATCCGGAGAGTGTCCAAACACAGTATTCCCCTTGTTCCGCACCACCCACTTTTGCCTCTTTTTGCCACGGATTGGCACTTTCATTGTATTGACACTTCCAGTAGAGCGCAAAGTATGTTTACTACAGTAAGTGGAGAATGAGGGAAAATGTTTGCCGCTAGAATATAAAGTACAGGAACCTACACCAGGATCCTGTTTGTGGACTTCAGCTGTGCCTCGAACACCTTCCACCCTGAACTGCTGCGACTCCCTCTGCAGGTGGATCACTAACTTCCTGATGGACCGGAGACAGCACGTGCGGCTGGGGAAGATTGTCTCGGACACTCGGGCCACAAACACTGGAATCCCTCAAGGCTGTGTACTTTCCCCCTGGCTCTTCTCCCTGTACACAAACTGCTGCATCTCCAGGCACCAGTCTGTTAAACTGATCAAGTTTGCGGATGACACCACCCTCATTGGGCTCATCTCGGACGGTGATGAGTCCAACTACAGGAGAGAGGTGGACCGCGTGCTGCTGAGAAGGTGATTGGCTGTAGGCTCCCACCTCTCAAGAGCCTGTACACCTCCAGGACCCAGAGGCGTGTAGGTCGGATCACAGCTGACCCTTCTCACCCTGGACACAGACTATTCACCCCCTCCCCTCAGGCAGGAGGCTACGGTCCATCCAGACTTATACCTCTCGCCACATAACAGTTTTTTCCCCTCCGCCATCAGACTCTTGAACGATAACAAGAGTATCAGACTCTTCTTTAGGCATGCCCTTATAGTGTTATAGTTTTAAAGTTTTTAT
This sequence comes from Neogobius melanostomus, assembly GCA_007210695.1. NCBI lineage: Eukaryota > Metazoa > Chordata > Actinopteri > Gobiiformes > Gobiidae > Neogobius > Neogobius melanostomus. Next base: position 504,831 of record VHKM01000113.1, on the reverse strand, counting down.
AGTTTATTGTTTATCTAAGTTATATGTTATATGTTTTATGTTTCATGTTGCAAAATTGAAAAAAAATCCTAGTTTGCGAATCGGTTCCCTAACAATTGCAATAAAAACATTCTGATTCTGAATTCATGGCGGCATCCATGGGAACTTCTGGAATAAGGTGAATATGGTTGTGTCATATCATATGCGGTTTTTCATAATGCCATCCTTGTATTGCTGATATATGACTTTTTCCATATTCTGCCTCTCACTGAACGCCATTATTTCACTCTATGAACTCCACATTTGTATTCGTGCTGAGCTTTGGTAGTTAACGATTGACCAGCTGCTGTGTTTTTGATGTTCATTTCCTGTTTCGTACCTCCCTCTGCTCCTCTGTCTCCATCAAACTCTTTTGGGTACCAATTAGGCCTCAAAGCTTGAGCTCCATGTGCGCATACTGTAGGTGTGTGAAAACATATAGGATTCCATAGTCAACAGGCTTTTCATCGCTCACCATCTGTCCACATGCACGGCGCTATTTACCTCCCATCGACAAACAGACCGAAGTTATTAAAACGCTCCATAGTCATATTCATGGAGAAATTATAAAAGTGTCTGTGATATAGTATATGGGCTCCAGCGGCTCAGTGAATAGAGCATTTGTCCATGAGCCCAAAGATCAATGGTTTGAGTCACTGTTCCGACTGTTGTACACTGTCACTGTGTCCTTGGGCAAGACTCTTCTCGCCAATGTGTGAGAGAGTGGTTGGCGGATACCATTGGGGGAGGGAGACTGCATCTAAACATGCCACACCAGATTGTAGCCAAGGGCCAATTTGTATCCGTCGTCCTGCATTCATGCTCACAAAAACATTTTCGTTTGTACAGAAGTGAACACAGACACTCGAGGCAAGGTGGATGAAATATCTTTCCCAAGGATATAACATAATATTATTTTTTTAAACTATTTCTAATACGGTCTCTTATGAATACTCAGCTGCCTTATTACGTCTGTATTGGACATTACACGCATTGTCCTCTGCTATACCCCATAATGTCATTCAGAGGAACTGTACTAGCAGCTTATTAGCCATGGGGACTGAACAAGCTTATATTTATACAGAGGTGATCTGTTCAAACATATGTTACCTTTAACAAAGTCATCAATGTCAAAGCACACTCTCTGGGACTATGCTACATTTAGATAGAGTACAAACGAATAAAAGCAGAAGTACTGACGTTGCGTGTTAAAGATGGTTGTATCATTTTGACTCAAATCTTTAGAGCAGTAACGTGAATGGAATTATTTAATGGGTAAAGCAGTCGGTTCAAGGTTCATTCATGTTTGATGTGCCAATAGCTAAACTTGCATGAGAAACTGCAGGAAATGTGCTGCACTGTGATGTTTTGGTCTGGAACTGCTTTCATCTTGATTTCTATTGACCCTATAGGGGAAATACAGCTGGAGATTTCATTTGGTTAGTTTCATAGTTATCATGGTGTTCAGACAAACACATCACATATTTGCAGTGGTCAACTTAAAACTCCTAGTTATTGATAAAAAGAGAATGTGTTGTGTTCAAAATAAAGTTGAAACTAAAATAATTTAAGGTTGAGGCATTTGTACTCTGCATTGGACCCGTCTTTGGAAAGCTGTTGCCCGTAAGGAGCAGTGGACGACCGCAGTGCAGCGCCTCAGGGCCCACCTGGCTGGAGGATTCACCTATTGTACATGTTTATAGGTGTACAGAAAAGGGATTGAAGCCGGGACCTTCTAGCAGTAGTTGTATAATAATGTAGAACCTGAAAGTGTCATGTTAAAGTCTTTATTTGATTTAATTAACTGAAATGCCTTTCATTCCGTCATCAACTTAAGTGCAGAATTTAGTTATATACTTTTGAGGCTGGAGGCATTATGGAGCAATATGTGACAATCCTTAATAAAGCTGTGTACTTCAGCGCAGTCTTTTCTGTGCCAGTCAATGACAGGTGGAGATGATGGAAGGAAATCTGTGCTGAGGCGTACTTTTCCCAGCACGCACCTCTTCTCAACTAATAACGCTCTCAATCTTTTATCTGCTTCAGTTCAAGCACTTAAGTGAACTATTTACATACTCCCACAGGACAGGCAAAGTGTTCAGTCTGTGATAATTTGCAGCGTGTTTTTTATAGAGTCCATGCTGAAGAAGGAGTAGAAGAAGGAGGAGGAGTTGAAGAAGAAGAAGAAGAAGAAGAAGAAGAAGAAGAAGAAGAAGAAGAAGAAGAAGAAGAAGAAGAAGAAGAAGAAGAAGAAGAAGAAGAAGAAGAAGAAGAAGAAGAAGAAGAAGAAGAAGAAGAAGAAGAAGAAGAAGAAGAAGAAGAAGAAGAAGAAGAAAGAATATGTCTAAACAAACTCTTACATTTTTATAACGCACATTGTGAATAGCAATTGTTTTTTTGTTTTTTTATCACTCCCTTGACGTTGCCACAGTACAGTCTTTTCTTTCCAAAAAGGCAGTAGCAGAATTGAGCAACCAGCATAAAAAGTGGACATCTAAATGAGATTCCTGGCATATGTTTGTGCCCACTCACAGCAAAAAAATCAAACTTGAAACACTGTGACAGCATGACATCCAAGAGGCTTTTTCTTGAAATAATGGCATCTCTCCAAGGACACTCTCTGCCTTTCCTCCGAATCTCAGTTCATCCATCCAGCCTTGGTCACACTGGGCAGGGGTCACTCAGCGTCTAGCATGCCCCGTGGCAGCTCTATGCATTATGTATTAGGCATTTCTATGTGGATAATGTGCTAAAAAGTGCCCCCTGTCTGCCCTTGTTATTCGAAACTCTCTCACGATGAATGATGACAGACACCGGGATGCCAAATGTCCCGTTCAGGACACCGTAGGCATTTTTGTGCGAACAGGAGGGGAACAACATCTGGCTGCTGAATGCTGTGCTGATTCGTCAATCTTAGAAGTACATTTGGTCTTGTAGTTATAGCAGTCAGCTGTTTCCCAAAAATACTGACGGCGTATATTTAATACAATGTCAATCATGCACTATAAATACTGCCAATAATGGCTTTTTAAATTAAGCGTTGGAAAAGTAAAATGAGATTGTGCAGCTCAGCTGATGACCGCAGCTTTAATCGTGAATTGGCAGTGGAGCATTTTCCTGGTCAGTGACAAATACTGCATTCAGGACACATGAAATAACGGAAAATATAAAAGTGATACAAGTCTCTGTTTCACAATCATAGGCCCTCCCCTGCCTGCCCAGAACACTGCTCACATATCCTTATGTTACCTCAGTCCCAGGTCAAACTGTCCAGCATTTAATTTGAGTTCTACAAAGTTTATATACAAAATTTGTGAGCAGTTTTTTGTGTTAAAATGCCCCAAAATGAAGGGGTCAGTAGTTTGTTGATTCACTTAGGCGACAGCTGCCTTGCATTGTTCAAGTGTCTGACCTTGGTTTAGACGATGAAACAAAAAATCTTTTATGTGTGAAAATAATCAAACCCTAGTTTTTTTTTTACCACAAGACCAGTCAGTGATGAAGAACCATAAACACTATGGTAAATGGCAAAAATGCAGCTTTGAATCGCCTTTCTCAACATATTCAATATTGTTATAAATGTTGATAAATGTCAATGCTAATTGTTTTAGATCAAGTATCAGTTCACAGTGCACATTTTATACCAGGAGCACCAGAACTGAAGTGAGCCAGTTGAGACTGAAATATGAACTGCTAAGTTAACACAGGAATTACATTAAAGATACAAAATTACAAGGTTAGCAGGTTTCATACATAATAAAACCCAGTGGAGAGAAGATATTTGCTAAAAGCAACCATTCAAATGGCAAGTTTGAGTCGATAAATGGCGATTGTGTACAGTATAATAAATGTCCAAGGTGATGGGCTTTATATAACTGTCAAATAGTGTTTGATCAATACTTCATCTCCTTCATGTTTCTTAATGAATGTAACAGGGTAACAACTGAGCTGCTGAGCATCAAGAGCAACAATGAGCAATAATGAGCTGACCGTAAACCAACTGCCTACTTTAGAACCAAACTCGTTAATGCTACTGTAGTTATTTTGTACTTTTTCATTTATCTCAGACATTGCTTCTGTGGAGAATCTCACACCCACACCCCTTCATTTAGTGCATTTGCATCACAAAGAAGGTGAAGTTGTTCACAGATGTGAGCGCTACACTTGTGCTGCACTTTACCGATGATGCACCCACAGCAGCAGCAGCAGCAGCAGCAGCAGTTGTTTAATGGCTGCGTCAGTGCTTGCTTTTATGGTCTCGAATGTTAAAAGGCCCTTCCCCAGAATTACTGCACATGGAGGTGTGTCAGAGCTATGGGCAGAGGTAGAGCAGGTGCTTTATGGCTCCTGTGTGGGAGCATGTGTGAGAGTTTACTGAGGAAAGGAAAAGGAAATGACTTTATTTGTATTGTGCCTTTCACAAACATGATCACAAAGTGCTTTTTACATGGAACAATTGCACATTTACTCCATACTCGGTGGTGGTAAGCTACCTTAGTTGCCGCAGCTGCCCTGAGGTAGACTGACGGAAGCTAGGCTGCCAATCTGCACCATCTGCCCCCTCTGACCACCACTAACCACACTCACATAAACCCTTAAGGTACATGTTTTTGTGATAGGGGAAACCGGAGCACCAGGAGATACGGGGAGAGCGCACAAACTCCACACAGAAAGTCCCCATTCACCCGGGAATTGAACCTGGGACCTTCTAGTTGTGAAGCACGACTGCTAAAGATTGCCCACCGAGCCGCCCAGTGAGGGAGTGGCTCAGTAAGACATAGGGATGCTACTCTGGCAATGATGAGAGAAACAAAACAATATTGATGCTGAGCATTTAAATATGACGATGAATGGATCAACTGTAAAAGTATTTCTTCTTCTCTTCTAAGTGATTAAGATCCAAACTAACTGTTTTTGCACATTTAAACTTCAATACAAGTTTGTATTGACTGGTTTCTTAAAGTGCTACACTTAAGTCATTATTCATTCACACCATACTGAGTGGTGGTAAGTTATAAATGTAGCCACAGTCACCCTGTGGCAGACTGATGGAAGCAAGGCTTCTAATGTGCACTATCGGCCACCATCAACCACTCACTCACACATACACACACTAAACTCAACCGTGAGCAAAGTGGATGAAGTGTCTTGCCCAAGGACACAACGTTCACACAAAGGCATTTGGACACTGCATTGTTTTCAATGTATGAATTTATAAATATTGACCTGTGAGCTAATGGAGATGAATCAGGGGGGGTTTTTTATGTTTTTTTTTTAGCTCTTTTGGTCAATGATAATGTTTGCCAGGGTCCCTGTAACATGGCTGTTGTCTTTATGGTGACGTTACATTTCTTTTAAATTCCATCTCAAAAATGTATTAGACAAACTAAAAAGGATGTGTTTTATTGATCTCCTGTCTCCTTTGCTTGCCGTCAGGTGTGAGCGGACACATCTACTACCTTTAGGTCTCCATGAACTTTGCATTCAACGCATGCAGGCGACTTTTTGAATAATCCTCAGTTTGGATGTAATGGATTCAGCCAAACTTTTGTCTTATCTCACATGTACTCCCTAAATCCACAGATTATGACACAAAATTATTTCTCTCCTGCTGCATTCTTGTTCTTCTGTCAAATTAGCTTTTTTAGGACCACAGCTCTTTGCAGGAATGACACGACTTACTTAGTTTTGCTGACTGGGATCATCAGGGGTTCATTGGGGGCATTTTGGTAAAGGAGTTTTATTACTTTAGTGAAGCTTGCTGAAGCATAACAGGCACTGAACAATAAGTCATTTTTACACATGTCAATAATAATGACTGTGATCATCTCTCTTTGGATTAAACATATTGTGACATCTTTTAACATGGCATAGTTTTTGTTAATTTAAAGCAATAACTCTACTTCTTTTGTATCTTACTTAAAACTAACTCAATTGTATTTGATTTCAGAGATGATCAGTGGGATGTTTGAGCTGTTGAGGGTGCCGTGGAGTTTAAAAATTAAATCAAACAAATCTGCTTCAAGCTCACTGGACTAGAACAGGAGGTTCGATTGTGGGGTTTGCTCTGACTTTTGCCTGAGCCGATGGGCGACCTGCCTGGGCCGATTGTAGTCACATTAGAGCAGCATGTAACAGCCAAATCAAAGCACATTGAATTGGCTCAAAGTTTGTAAGTATGCTGTCCCTGCCCCGGAAGCTCAAGGTCAGGCTGCTGAAAGGAACATCAACACATCATGTAGCTACTGTTAGTTACACGCAGATGTCCTTGTTTAGTAAAGCCATGTATGACGAGAGAGTTAACTTTAGTGGCTGGATCAGCACCGACTCCGAGAATGTGTTCTGGGGCCACGAGACAGACAGAAGATTCTTATTTCCAGTCAATCAAATGAAAACGAGAAGTAAGCACCATTAAAGTCAATAAAACCATCAACTACATATAAAGCAGCCTATACGTAAAATGGCTGCACACTGTTGAATTTATAGTCACACTTCTTACCAACAAAGAGCCGTAGCCTGGTGTAGCATAGCAGCAGCGAGCACTGAAACACAAATAATCGGCTGCTGTTCAATAGTTTTAGTTGGATTTGAGCTTAAACACTGGGGGAGACCCTGATGTAGACCATGGGTGTACTGTTAAAGGTTCGTAGGACATCACAGTTTGTTCCAAAACAGCAGTTCGGTCTGAACGTACCTTGGGTTAATCGGGGATAACTGGCACAACAAACATGAGCTGGAAGGCAAAGGTCAACTGGTAATGGTGCGCATCGTCATCAACCCTCTGGCCCCTGCCGGCCAGCACGTGCGCGGCCCCCTGCTGCTCCCAAAGCAAATTTGGATGGGTAATTGTCATGTAACAGAGACATAGTCGGACTAGACTTTATGTCATAATAACTCATGTATATGTGTAATGATTGTCAGTCTCCTGCAAAGCCTGAACAACATCCTATCTATCCGTCAGCATGGTCATTTATCTATGTGGGCCACTTTGGGATGACTGCAGCACCCAGAACAAAGCCATGTTCAGGCAGGTCAGCTCTGTGGAAATGCGTGTTGGAAAGCTCCGCTCAACAACCTGGCAGCGATGTGAACAAATTGATTTTCAGACGGATTAAAAAAGATTAAACCAGTCATAAAAACAAGCAGGAAAGTGCCTAATGGACCATATGTGGAGAATAAGCTTTCATAATGCCTTCTTTTGCCATCACTCCCGGGCTATCCATCATATTTACACTGACAGGTCACAGGACGCGCTAACGTGATTGTCGTGACACCAGAGCTCTGTCCTTGGAGCGATTTGCCACACAATTTACCGAAAAGCGCTTCAAATGCTTATCTTGGATTGTTAAATCATAGCTTGACTGCTCTGACGCCTCTTTTAAAACAGATACTCAGGTTCTACATCAAGCAAAGTGTCCAAGAGGCTGTACAAGCCGAGGAAATGTCAAAAGAAGGCGACTACTTTGTGATTAAAGGCACATCAGTAGAAACGTTATTGTAAAACCATAAAAGCTTTTTGACCTTCTTTTTTAATGACAGAAAATGAACAGATGTTGTTCCTTGGAGATCAAACTGAAATTTTCATTAAGGCGTGTGTGTGGTCACAGCATACAAATCACTGTTACTGTTATGCCACTAATACAGTATCAAGCACTATGTAAAAACGCTAAGTTAAAGTTAGAGGTAACTGAAACTAGTCACATCATATAAATATTCAACCTTCCAGATCATCCATCAAGATCAAATCAGGACTAAACTGTGTCTTAAACAGAACTTTAATGGACTAAATTATGTCTAAACATTGTGTCAAACATTTGTACATTAGATGCATCACTGAAGTCTAATCGGGCTCAATGACATCACTAACCTGCCGCTGCTCTAGCAAAACAAACTTTGTAGCGTGTGTCTGGAGTTTACACTGCCAGCGCTGTTCCTGCCACATGGATTTCCAGCTTGTAAACAGCTATCTGGACATTCTCTGTAATTGGGTCATCAAATAGCACAACAGCAGAAGAAACACAAAGAACTGGCTGTTAGCTTTGAAGGCAACGCTTCTGGCACTCTGGGAAAGGTTTGATCAAGCACAGCAAAGCTGAAACACGATGAACACAGGCTGAGGAAAGCCTGTTCTAATAAGTTTGAACATAACTAAGTGTTGCCTAAAACTGCTGCAAAAGGTTTGTATGGATTGTGATAAACTGGTTGAGTGTTAGTCATTTATAAGAATTCACTTAAGTGGGCGTATATCATCCTTGTCCAACACACGCAAATATATAGTCCGAGAAAATACACTGTTACCATGGAGATCCGCCATGTTTGTGGGTATTAGCATATATTTTCCATAGACAGACATTAGCTAAAAACAGTATAAAACATGTAGCAGAGACTGTGCAGAGACGTTAGCTGCTGATTCAACCTGAAAAGACTCACAGAGACAGAATGGCGTTATGAGTGTTTTATTAACAAGCATGAATCTTTATTGGGGCTCAGACCCAGGCGGACCCAGGCGGATGAATGATACCAGAATCTTCCACGGAGCCTGGACCAGTCGATGACGAGCAGAGCCGAGGAGAAGCCAGGCGGAGAAAGAGGTGGAGGAGGGTCGTGGCACGGCTGGGAAACGGCTGAGTGATTGACCAGGGAGCTTAAAGGAATAAGCCACCGTTTTTAAATACTGAGATACAGTATGTTCTTACCTTAGCTTTGACAAGTTCATTTGTACCTGTCTGGTCTCCACATGTGCTTTCCGTAACGTAAACACAGCATAGACGGCGTTAGCATTTAGCCTCTCTCTTCTCCTCTATAGCTCCAAATGAGGTGAAGATAGAAGCTACCAAACTCTTCCACGTTTCCCCTATTTAAATATTGTTATGTAAAGTTGTGGCATTACCAATTTTATTGTTAAAAATAGGCTAGTAGATCTTATTAATTTAATATTCATTATTAGTATATAGCATCAGAACATCAGCAGATGGCGCTCGACCCCTTAAAATCCTATAAAAGCCCCTCCCCTTCGTTCATTCGTCCTCTGCTATTCTTCGTACTTCCGCCTTGGGTCCGCGCTGGGCTGGGAGCGCTCAGGGTGTGTGTACGTCTTCTGTCAGGTAGATATTGCAGCTATTTACCGTTCATTATCTTCGTACTCTGTATGGCCGCTAATACGAGCTCTTCTGTAGTGTCGCGGATGGTTGAGGGCTTCATAGCGCACCATCACATGGCGTCCAAAGCTCTGCTCGGTTGGCAGTCCAGGGTCTGCTGGGGTGCGGTGTGAGCACTATCGAAGCACTGGAATGGCCGAGTAGCTCGTGCGGGCGTGCGACGGTAGGAGTCAGCTAGCGTTACGGTCATTTTCTTTCTTTTTATGTTACAGTTTAACATTATCTTTAATTTATAGGTCGAGAGGTTGGGTCATGTCCCTGCTGCTTGTGTTCTCCTGCTGCCTTGTTTTTATCCTTGTTTTTCTCGTTTTATTAGTGTCCGGTTTATATGGACCTTTTCTTTTAAAAGAAACGAAAACACTGTTAAACGATGAACTGATTTCTGAGATCGCCAAATAATGGACATGTGAACAAAAGATTTTAAAGGAAACAATGTGATAAAATAAATATCATGTATACTTTTGGAACATTGTCTGTCCTCCATCAATGAACGAACCTACGAGCCTTTCTAGAGGTCCGGAGCCTTCTCTCCGGTGGCGTTGTCTTTAGTTTTATTTAATTTGAATCCTGCTAAAATATAACATCACCGCTCGTCTTGCTACAAAGTGTTACACTATAAAGTATAATTACACAAAATTAAACAATGTGGATTTTCTAAGTGGATAAAAAGGGGAACTATATTGTAAGGCGTAATAATACCAGAGTAATTCGGCGTCCTTACAGTAAAGTGAAGATATCACACAACAAAAACTAATATGGAAATGAGTTAAAGGTTCATTATTTTTATGTGACACATTGATATTTGTGTGTGTTTCACCTTGTAGTGGCTGTATGAGTGGTCAGCATGGTGCCTTTACGTCCCATCACAGTGCTCTCCGGGACGCTCCAGGATCAATTGTTTGGTAGGTTTTCTCTGCTGACGGACCCTCTCACCAGAAAACCTGCAAAACAATTGATCCTGTAACGTTGTAGAGACCACCGTGATCGAAAGTACAGTAAAGGTGTCATGGTCAAATACACTCAAATATCTTTTTTTTTTTCAACTAAATGCGTAAAGCACCGGGAAAAATATTGTTTGATATTGATAGAGTTTATTTGCACTTAAATAAGAAAAAAAGATAATCATTTTGTATATGAAATAAGATTAGAATTTAAAAAATAAAAATGAAATCTTATTCTATTGGCGATTATTATTCACTTGGAAAGTCAGAAATACTTAAATTAAGATTTATCAAGACACATTTCTGCAGTGTAATCAGTAATAGGAGGATCATTTGCATTGTATGTAGTAGCAATTTTAAAATAACAAAACCTAAAACTGATTTGGGCAGATACTGTACGTCTCCTGTTGCAATACGTATTTCATCATTAAAGGTTTTTTGAGCACTTCTTGACTGACCTGATGACCTCTTGGCATCCTGAGCCGACTGGGATTACAGGATAATTTAGTCTGACACATCACTTCTTCCGTGGGCCACTCAAGGTTTAGTGGTCCCGCTCACATCACCATTCATGCCTTCTGGAAGTTATTACATCAAAAACCAGAGGGACTTTGGAGCAAATCTTCTTCAGTCCAAAGCCACCAGAGCATGATGCCGAAGCAGGAGAGCATGCTGTATTTCTGCTGCTGGGAAGTACATAGAGTCTGCACATAATCCTGCCACAGTGCCACAGTTTTACGCTTTTCTTATTCATTCACTGCGGTCTACAACTTTCTACCACCGACTCCCATTCTCGAGTCCTCCAGGGGGAAATGAGGATATTTCTAAATGGGTCGCATTGCACAGTGACCGAATGGCAATGCACTCCCGCTTCAATCACAGCAATACGTTCCCGTGTCAATTCATGTTTATGTCCAGAACTACAGCTAACTGTCCACTGACCAGGCTGAATTGTAGAAGGCCAAATGTTGCATAGACAAGAGTAATTCATATATACTTAATAGCAAAATATAGTCGAAAGTATGTGTTGATCTTTATTTAACCAATCAAAATTCAGATTCAGATTTATGGCAAATGTTTGAGAACTAGCTCTCATTTACAAACATGACCAACCTCTTAACCCCCGCCTTAACCAAGTGCACTTTCTCCAGTTCAGATTTACCCAAATCTGTAACGCCTCATTTGAAAACTAGAGCCTACAAATCTCATCTAAACTTTTCCTTGCATTGTAGTCACTTTTTGGACTTTTTTATTCCATTGCTTTTTTGTTGTGTTTTTTGTCACATTTTTGAAAGATTTTCATCGCTTTTCGTCACTTTTCTGTTGCTGTTTTGTGGCTCTTTTGTTGCGCTTTCATCGCACATTTTTTTCCACTTTTTCGTCACTCTTTTGTTGCTTTCTTGTTTCTCTTTTGTGGCTCTTTTGTCACTTTTTTGGTCACGTTTTTGTCGTTCTCCTCATCCTTGTTTTCGTCTCATTTTTGTCGCTATTCTGACACTTTTCTCAAGAGATGGACCTCCTTCCTTGTTACAGGAGGACATAGTATCTTTGAGTGCTTTTGGCTTCCCATGTCCTTTAAATTTGGCTCACGGACGAACAAGATCTGTTTGTAGCTTGTGCTTCTGTGTTGCTTTGGATCGCACTCCCAGTTCTGGGCAAGTCATTAAAAGAGCCGCGATTAAGCGTGAAAAGCTTGAGGGGCATTAGTCGTGTGGATACTGGATACAAAAGAGTACAGTGGAGATTCCAGTTGATCCTTGTGAACACTATGGGAAAGACACTATGTTTCCGGTCGGCTCTGGATACTGTGTCCTCACTGTGGAGCACTGGCACGCGGCCTATCAGAATGAAGCAGCCCGCGTTTCCTGGTGTGTTGAATTCTCTCCTTGTGATGATGTTTCTGCATTTTTTTTTTTTGTTCCACTTTCCAAACACCCAGCTGTTATGAAAGCAAATAGTTGTGTTTTTTTTGTTTTTTTGTTTTTTTAAATATGAGGGTAATTTTCCTAAACACCTTCGTGGCTATTGACTCTGAGAGGGATTTAAAGTCATTAGAACATGTGGGGTTTTGTGCGGTGAGCCAATTTCTGGCAGCCACACGTCAAAACAGTGTAATAGGATTTACTGACGCTTCCCTTTGAAGTGGTAATTAGTGCAGGTAAATAAATCCATCTATAGTAAAGGAAGAAACGCGGCTCATTCTGAAGTTTTCTCCAATGTGGGTTAGTGTGAGGCTTTTTGATTGCGTCTTAAATGGACCTGAGTGTGATCGTTTGATAAACATGGCTGCACGGTGATGGAGGTGGCCCCTGCAGGAAGAGGACAACTGTGACGGAAGACTTACAGCTGTAGCCATGTAGCCTTTTGCTTTATTTATTTGACAGGGACAGAACACATGAATGAACATCTGCATTGAAACAACAAAATCAGACGTAAACATGCCGGATTATTATATTATAAATTTACATCCATAGTCCCAAGGCAGATGACAGAAAAACAGAAAATACTACAAACAATCTAACAGAAGCTGCTACAGCAAAAGAACCGTTAATAAGTCACTTTATGGTCACAAGCAGGGGCTACTTGTAATTGGAAAAAAGAGGGTGAAACCGAATGGACTTTCGATATTACTTCCAAAGAGTAGTTAATCTAGGTGATGTTTTGCTGTAAAAGGTTTCAATTTGAGAGTATTTTAGTTTAATTTTCTACCTCTTGAGTTGTTAATCTATACTCAGCGTACTCCCTATCTCGAGGATTTTGCCAAAGTTATTGCACTCCTGGTTGGAACCATTGCTCTATAGCAGTGGTTCTCATGGCGTCGGGACCCACAATCAGCCTTGGATGACAAGCTACGACCCAAGTACGATTTAGACTTGTAAAATATGATGTAAAATATTGTCTTCTCCTCAAACATTTTGTTGAATAACCATTAAATGAGCCAACAAAGCTGAAAATATTCTGAAACCAACCTGATAAATACATTTAACAACCTCTAGTGATTCTATAGACTTACATATTTTCAGCCAAAGGCTCACGACTCACTCACCAGTTAATCAAACTTCAAATCAAACAGCAGAGGGCTCCCTAAGAGGAAACACTTCAGTGTTCAGTAAAAATAAAAGTTTAAAGCAATAGTGCAAAGGCTACAAGTAAAAACAAATCAAAGACAGGTAGAATATGGCTAAAATGTGAAATAGCATAAGATAAATAAAGGAATTAAACTAAAGAAAGAAATAATTGTATAATACTAAAACAGATAAATAGAATTCAAATGAACAAATATTAGTTAAAAGCTAAGCTAAAAAGGTGTGCCTTGAGCCTGCTCTTAAAAACCTTAACGTTCTCTATGACCCTGAGCTCCTCTGGCCAGTCCGGAGGCGAGGGCCATAGAACCACTCGTGTCCTGGCATGGATAGCGCTAGAAAACAATTTCATTTATATGGGTGCCTAAAACATTGCTGCAGCCATAAATAAATAAGTATCCCAAGCATATAATTAATAAAATAAATCATTATTTGTGCATGTTATTTATTATGGACAGGTATTGCAAATTAGCAGTTTTGCTATAACACTTAAAACAATGTATCTGGTTTGTCCAATGCTATTGATATGTCCATATCAAATAAACAGCTGGAACAGCCTTTGTTTTCCTCTGATGTGTCATATCTGGTGTATCATAACCTTTGTACAATGCTGTTATGCAACACGGCCTGTCATGGCAGAGTGATAACAGGTGCATAATGGTAACCGTCCTTTTGGGTGTTTATAGTGAAGGAAACCTATGTCACACTATATGAATCCGTCACAATGTTTAGAAGGTTTGACCCTGGCTCTGGAGTTGCTTCAGAAGTTTCTGATTCAATGTTTGATGCTCAGCCAACACAACCCTGTTCTTTGGGTCAACTGGAACAAACTGGAGCAGCCCTGGAGCCCGTGTATCCTCACTCTCTCTCTCACACACTGCCAAACAGGGAAATGCCTTCAGACCGACAGTATTTGTGACAGAGATCCACAGCAGCAGCAGGATTCTCCTCTGGGTGCTGCGTCCAAGGTGAGCGCATGAGGAGTTGGGAAGAAGAGATAGCTGAGCAAAGCTATTAAAATACGAGCAGGAATTTCCCTTATCTCTTCTGTGAAGGCAGCTCACGCCGCTTTGTGCTATTATGGAGATAAAATGCACCAAGGTTTGGAATGAAGCAGGAAAAAAGGAGGACGTGGGGAGGGCAAGGTGGAAGAACGTCAGATTTATGGAGCTAGGGAAGCTTAAGGTTATTAAATCTGAAGATTACTCGACTGAGAAATTGTTGAAGTTTTTAAGTGATGTTGAGGGACTTAGCCCATTGTTAAGCAACACAGCATTAGGAAACCAGCAGCATCTACGCTGCCTGGCCAAAGAAGAAGTCACCACCTGGATGTAACTGCTCTGATCTGGGGTTGCTGCAATTGGTCCGGTCTAGGTTCAGCAAACACTATGGACCCAAATAATGAGATCAGCTGACGACCTGAACATCAGGTTATTCCATCAACAGATTCCTTCTTCCCTGATGGCGCTGGCATATTCCCAGACGACAATGCCAGGATTTATGGGGCTCACATTGTGAAAGAGGGGTTCAGGGAGACATCATTCTCACACATGGATTGGCCACCACAGACTCTAGATCTTAACCTCATTGAGAATCTTTGGGATGTGCTGGAGATCAAACTCTCCCATCATCAATACTAGATCTGGGTGGGAAAAATACAGCAACACTGGATCTTTTGACATTGCGGAGGCTTATTGAAACAATGCCACAGTGAATGTGTGCTGTAATCAGAGCTAAAGGTGGTCCAATAACATATTAGAACTTGTGTATTATTAACAATTTATTTTTGAACCTTTCTTTGATAGTTTTCTTGTGTATTCCTGTTATTTCATCTCCATTTTTGAGGAACCTACAACATAAAGAGCAGCTTTCCTCCATAACAATAAGTGAAAGCGGCTTGAAGCAGAACTGCCCTCTCTCTCTCTCTCTGTCCTTTACTATTGACACCACTCAGATGTTGAGGCAATACTTCTGTGACAGACAAGACGTTTATCATTGACAACTTTAGGACACAGATGAGAAAAGTCATTCATTATGGACATTTTCTCTGAAGCAGTAAATGTCACACACATCTGTAAAATCACTTCACTGCAGGCAACATACTTGTGCTGTTTGCACTGAAGAATTTTTATGGTCATATAACAATTTTTTAGTGTACTGTGTATTCTGACTCACTCAAATAAAAGTGGTTCAACTGTTAAAAACAAGGCTTGCACAAGAAAAATGAAAGACATTTGTTGTTTGGGTTGAATGACAGAGACAACGATGTCGATGCTAAAACCCCAACACAACACATTAAATCAGACAGTGCCAGTGAAGGCTAAATGATACTAAGGTCAATAAGAGAATCGCCAACATGTACGTGAGTCGGAGAGCACCGCCTTCCCTACTGAGAGGTACCAGCACCCCTTTCCGATTTCTTCACAGAATAGATCTCCTGGAAGAGAAATTCACTCATTAAGGCTCTTGATGCACAACAGGGGCCAGTCATTAAGCGGACGTTTGCATTTAGTCAAAATAAAGATGAGAATAAAGACATTTACATCAAGAAAGTGGCAGGGTTTCCACTATAGGAGTCAGACCTGTGAGGATGCTGCCACATAGATCATCTCTACCATGCTACATCTTCACACATGAGAATAAGAAAAACCAGGCAGCGAAAGTGCAATAGTTGTGTGTCTGTGTGTACTTAACACAAACACACTCTGGCCTGTTCTTTGATACCACAGCAGCCCTGGAGCAAATCTCACCCGCTTTTATACTGGCATTCTGTAACACACTCCATCCTCATTTGCACAAGTTGGTGTCTCATTGACTGCGACTGTCGGCAAAAGCTGTGCACCCCCAACTGTGATCTGAGGCACTGGGAACCTTTCATGAGCACTACAGCAAACTTATTTGTCTGCGCTTATCAGCGTATGTTTGTTGTGTTGGGGAAGTGCATGTCATTAAGTATTCTCCCACTCATCTCATGTATGATAGATGTGTTAAGCTCCATCTCCACCGCTGCGACGTTGATAATATCTGAGTAAACAGTGGAAATATTGCTGCCAACACGATGTCTGGTCTTTAATGGGAGCCGCTTGTTTGTCAACACAAAGAAAGGCAGCCGTCTCGTGTGCTTCACTAGATAATTCTGCAGCGTGGTGGAACAGAGAGAGACTTCATTAACCTCAGTGCCATGTAGCCGGTCCTGGAGATGTGCATGTGTAATGTGGCTGAAAGGAGCCTCTTAACGTGGTAAACACTAAGTTGCTAAACGTCAGGCTTTATTACGCGCCACAGATAAACGAGGAGGAGATGCTACACCAATGTCTGCAAGAAGAAAGAAAAGAACAGGAACAGAATAGGCCCAATGTGTGTGTTGGGCTGAACATCCAATTCATTAATGCTGATTCTAACAGCCACTGTTGCTTATTATCTGTAGTATTCACTTAATGTAATGTAACCAACAATATACACTATTAAGCAAGGTTCAGACATCTGTTATTAAGGGACTCCCTACTGTAAATGTTTGTCATTTCGCCCAAGAGGGGATGATTTTGCAGTGGTTGCCAGGGATTCTTTGGCGTCCTTTGGAGATTTTTGCAATATTTAACTGATTATGTGAATAAATATGAGTTTAGTTGCTAAAGGGAGGGGGTTTATGAGTTCGTCATAACAGAACATTTTAAATATGTTTCAAGATGTTCTTCTCTTCTGGTTCAGAGTCAAAACTAAAATATATACTTAAAGGAATAGGCCACTGTTTTTAAATACTGAGTTATGTTGAGCTTAGACGAGTTGATGCGTAGCTGTCTGGTTTTTACGCGCGCCTTCAGTCACGCAAAAAGACCAAAGATGCTGTTAGCATTTAGCCTCTCCTCCTCTCCTCTATGTTGCCAAACGAGGGTGAAGTTAGAAGCGATCAAGCTCTTCAACGTTTTCCTTATTTAAATATGGTTACATGAGCCTTTACACGATCAAAATAAAGTCACACAAATTTAAAACATATTGATTTTTTAAGCAGATAAAAAGGGGAACTATATTGTGAGGTGTAGAAATACCTTTGTACTACTTTGACGTCCACTCAGTAAAGTCGAAGTGCTCCTATGTTATTACGCCTTACAATATAGTTCCCCTTTTTATCTGCTTAGGAAATCAATGTTTTAATTTTGCGTAACTAGACTTGGATCATGTAACTACTCACGTAACCGTATTTAAATAGGGAAAATGTGGAAGAGCTTGGTCGCTTCTAACTTCACCCCTATTTGGCAACATAGAGGAGAGGAGGAGAGGCTACATGCTAACAATATCTGCAGTATTTTTGCGTGACTGAGCGCACGCGTAAAGACCAGACAGCTACGCATCAACTCGTCTAAGCTCAGGTAAGAACATAACTCAGTATTTAAAAGCAATGGCCTATTCCTTTTTTTGGCCACAGTTTTTATGGTGGGAGTAACATTTTGACTTAGCTTTGCCCTGGACGAAATACTGAGCATTTAGGTGTAGTGTCGTGTTATTAATGACACTGCGGGTGATGAGGATTCTGTCTTTAGATTCTGTGTATGTATGCCAGTATTTTGCCCACTTTGTCCTGTATAAATACAACTGTGATTGGGGCTAGGACTCTAAATAAATAAGAAAATTCACCTTTTTTTTTTCATTTCCAACATGTCTCCAAATGCATTGGCTTTATAGAGCGCTTCTAGGTAGAGTTAAAGACACACAAGACCACAACTAACATAGGCAAGGTGGCTACGAAAGCTGAGATTTGAACTGCCAGTCTTCTGGTTATTAGACGCCCTGTTCTTCCATCTGAGCCACTCTGCTCCTGTTAGCTTTAGCTTTGTGAATGCTGTTTAGCAATGAACCCTAAAGACGGAAACATGATTTGTAGAGGGAATTTGCAGTAGTGCTGTGTATTGGTGACTCTCTCAGTTAGTTATGGCTGAATATAATTGTTTCAAGACAAATGATGTCTTTTGGCGCACACAGTGTCAGGAGAGCCATCAGTAGAGCCATCAGCGAACACTGTGAGCTGGGCAGCGCTCTGCAAAACATTTATTCTCTCTGTATCAGACTCCAGCACACGCAGCTCTGTGGCCAGCCGCTCCTTCTGCTCCTTTATCACTCTCTGATATTCACAGAGCAGCAAATGCACAAACACACAAGTCCACATACCGGGCAAAGGAAAAGTAGCACTTCCACTTCATATAAGGCAGCAGAGTTCACATTTAAAACAAGACGCACAGGATCAACCAGAAATAACAAAACAGAAAAGGAAAGCCTTTGTCTTAACTGCTAACACCTCGTTTATTTATTCCATGATGAAATAACTGTGAGCAAAGTGACCTCAGAATAAAAAAATTCAAATCAGCAATGGACAATGTGGGCTAAAGGATTTTTGTTTGAATTCAGAAGCCACCAAATCAAAGGTTTCTATGTATTTTGCATTTATGTTGATTGCCAAAAGCAAACAGTACACAATAACAACAACAATCATTGTTAGGTAACAGATTGAGTGTTTTGGGTTGTTAATTCCACCTGTCACATAGGGGCGCTAGATCCCACCCTATAAAACTCCCCTGTCTTTCCTTGTTCGCCCTATGGCCCTTGAATTCCCTGGCTCCATCTTGTTGGGAGTGGTGCTCTGTGGGAGCAGGTAGAGAAACAAACATTTCTGTTTCAGCTCAATTACTACTTGTTTTAGTCCTTACCCAGCATTTTTTTTGTCAGTACCAGTTTTACTATGGATTCGGGGGAACGCGTCATGGCGCATGCTACTGTGACAGTGACTGTAGATTGGGTGTGTCAAGTCCCGATGGTCCAGTACTGGAATAGCATCTACAGATCTTGGAGTGGTATGTGTCTCATATTGTAGTCCACTGGGTTTGACATGGTATGGTATGTTGGTTGTAATTGAAACCTCCATTTGTAGGTAGTCCTGCCTGAGCCCATGCACCAGCACAGATGCCACCACTGCCTTTTGTCATACCTGGTGCTACCTTTAGTTCCGTGAAAGTGGACTTGTGTATGTAAAACGTCAAATGGGTCACATTTGAGTCACAATGAACAAAAATGAACTCTTAACTTATCGGCTTTTGGCAAACTGTTTGTAATTTGTTTCCCTGAACTGTTAACATTTTAAAACAAAAACCACAACAAAAAAGTAACTTGTACTAAATAAATAAATATTTGGAACCTGTTGTCCTCCTCTTTCAATGCCTTATCGTGTCCTTATGTGGAAATGCACCAAACATAGAGTGACATCTACACCATGAACAATTACACACCGGCGACGAGACAGACGTTTGATTGTTGAGTAACCATGATTTTAGCCTATTTTCCAGAACTGGACTGCCCTAACTAAAAATACCGACTGGCTGAACACACTTTTCCTGAGGGCGACTATCAGGCTGTTTGAGGTAGCGGATCTAGTTGGTCTTCTGGTCAGGTTTACAAAGTTACAGAATGGTGATGGGGCCAAACCACATAGGATTTTT
Organism: Neogobius melanostomus; assembly: GCA_007210695.1. Lineage (NCBI taxonomy): Eukaryota > Metazoa > Chordata > Actinopteri > Gobiiformes > Gobiidae > Neogobius > Neogobius melanostomus. The sequence goes on along the minus strand of VHKM01000113.1, from coordinate 485,146 downwards.
TTTTAAAACAGATAAACAATAAATTTGACAACATTTTCCAAGATCCGAGTTTATTATCCAATACTCATAGACTGTAAAATAAGAATGGACTACCTATGGCCTACTTCTTCCTGAAATCTTATGATAATGGCGGCTGGCTTCAGAAGCTCCTGGCTCCTAATGGACTCTCCATTTAAACTTCTTTGCATCTCTTTAAGTCATTATTGACCACATTTTGGCAGCTAATATTATTCAAACTCTGTCTGATATACCTACATTTACTATAGTTTAACGGTCAGAGTGACTTTCTTGACAGGCTTTTAAAATGTAAATTGTGACTCCATCCAGCCAAACTGCATGGGGTGGAGTTGGACAGTCTGGATATTAGAATTTAGGACATAGTCTGTACATTGTTCAATAGTTCCCTCTAGTGGCGACTGCAGTGCTGTACTCCGTTCCTCATCCTGCTCACTGCACCGAAGCCCATGTATATCCGCCTCCTCACTACAGGCCAGTGTTCTCTCCACCACCCGATCCATCTCTGTCCCTCTGATCAATAATCATTCTGCAAGGGCCGCGACCAGGCACCTCAGCTCCATCTGTCTCCATACTCTGCCTCTTGCCACTGTCGGGCCACTCAGACCGCATAGATCATAATTTGGTGGGTGTGTAATTGCTGGTCATAGAGCGTGGCAGACGGGATGTCAATAATGTTTCCTTGGTTCAATCCTGACCCACTTTCATGCAGCTATTCTTCAGTTCACACTCTGCACTGGCTCTCCATGTTACACACAATGTCATTAATTGTTCCTACAGCTTTGTTATTGTGGTTGTTATTGTGGTCCATGTGCAAACTCAGGTTTTTATACACCTTTTAAATGTCACCAAAAGTAGCTTACAGTATGAGTCTACACGCCCTATGGCTATTTTATTTTTTTCCTCAAGCAATAATTGCTGGACCTTAAAATACTCACTCATGCATTCTGACCCTTTTCTAACAATGACAAAATGTTACTGCTAATAGAAGAAAAGGTTATGCATTGCCGGGCTACTGTTACTTTAGATCAGGGGTGTCCAAACATTTTTCATGGGGGGCGTCATATTAAAGCGTACACGGGGTGAAAGGCCACAGATCGGTGGTCTGTGCCGTGAAACCTTCCACTCATTTATGCTTAAAACTTTAGTGCCAGTTCTGTCTCACAATAACATTATATAGAATTATTAAACTTGAAATGAATAGGACCATCTCTGGCGATGTGTGCTGATTCAGCAAGAGGGCCACCAAAAATAGATCTGAGGGCCGCATTTGGCCCCGGGCTACACATTGGACACTCCTGCTTTAGATACATAATGAGAGCAGTAAGATGTGTGAATAGGACATGTTTGATACTGTTGATCAATAGGGCGGTATCTGTACTCTCAAATAGTTCTGAACTCAAAGACAGTACTAACTACTGTCTCAGGCCAAATGGCGCTGATCTGTGGTGTTCCACAGGGGTCAATCCTGGGACCCCTTTTGTTCAATCAATGAGCTCAGATAATATGCAGTAATAATGTTTCTTCACACAACTATGCAGATATTAAGGTCTAACTGTCACTGACGGCAGGTAGACATGAGCCAGACTCAGGCATGGCAACAACTTGATCAGTGTGCAGGTGCAAACAACTTTCTCCGGGGCTGATTGATGTTGTTACTGAACATTTATTTATGCTCATAGCATTGGGTAAATTCCTATTATCTGTCATTAAGGAGTTTCACTAAATGATAAATAGCCTATATCAACAGTTCAAAATAAGACTTAGTTCAAAGCAATTCATGTTAACACTGAAAACCTAATCAATATTAATAGAGTCAACCAGCCCCACAGTTTGTGGCAACCTTGATTTGGCTGTTTTTGACGGTTAATTGCTATTTATTGCAATATATAAAAAGGAAGAGAAGCCTACCTCCAGTCAAGGCTTTTTTTCAAGTTTAATTTAATGATTTTTGTGGCATGCTCTTTTGATGAGCAGTGGACTTTAAAAAGAAAAAAGGAGTGACAACCAGCCCGTCTCCACTAAATTGTCAAAATGGCGCAGACTAATGCGAGTGAATTTCTCCATTATTTCACGCATAAGCATCGTGGTACCATGCTTCCTGTGGCTGACGGCCGCTCAAAATGACATTTTGCTAACAGTTAAACAGGCAAAGCTTGAGGCTTTTCCTGCAGCTTTATTGTGTGATGCTGTCATCTAGTGGTGTAGACAAGACTGCGCAACAGGAACAGTTGCTGTAATGGATTGAATGGATTAAATGCACGTGTGGTTTCTAATTCATTTTTCCAGTTGTGTCCTTTTGCAAATCGAAAGTCAATATATTATGTATATTAGATGTTCATACAGCTCGTGTCTTTAGTTCGGTTCGCGCGTATCACTGTGTCAATGCCAGTCATTTGGGTAAATATTGAGTGACTGTCCAGCAAGGGGCGCCATAACTCTGAAAGATGGATTTGCGCAGTGCTGGAGTCCCTCAAACGCTTTAGTTAGAAATGTGTTATTGTAAGATGCTTAAATAGGCTCAAGACAAAAATATTCCTCAATGTAGCCATACATTATGCGCATCAAAACAGGATTGAAAATGTACCTTCAGCAGAAGGCCTGTTAAAATTGTGATGATAGCGAATATGAGCTTGTGCGTTTCTCACTTTTATTGTCTATTTATTTTATTATTTTAATCACAAAACATTAAAGTTGTACTACTTACAGACTCTCAAAAGGATTGCATTTTTGTTATAATTCTGTCAATAACATTATAGGCTAAATAGCCTATCTGAATGTGCAAGGCCTCGTGTGGCCTTTAGGCCTAAAGTTCTTCTCAGATGATGAAAATTAATGAAAACTCATAGTTTGTAAAATAACATTTATTTTAATATTTTAGTGATTTAATACAATGTGACCGTAAAGTTTTAAACATTTGAAGAACACCAGACAGCATTCAGAATTATGTCACAATATTTTTTTAAATGACCCAACAACATATGAAAGTCAGAGCATAGTTTTAGCAAATCTATGATAGAAGCTATAATACAGGCATTTGGGAATATACTAAAACAGATAAAATAATCAAAACAAAGAGAATCACAATCGCACATCATTAGTTCACTGTACAACAACAGTCTCATATAGGGTTAACATCCGGGAGCTACACGTTTAATAATAACTTAAGCCTCCGCGAGGCCACATTCAGAGAGAAGGGAATGCTCAAATAAACGGTAAATCCCGCAGATTCACATGAAAACTGTAATAAATGCATAGCCTCTGAGTGGCTTATTTGTGTTTGCTCTTCACTTCGCCAGCTTGCAGGATTTGGCATCATTATGATTTTATTGACAAATGTGTTGAGAGATGGGAATGTCTTACGGAATTAAAAGTTGAACAAAATTAAATTATTTCAGTAAGTTTTTTTTTTTTTTTTTTTACTGTCAGGCTGATAATAATATTATTTACATTAGCCTGTGGCAAATACACGTCACACACGTTGCCAGCGCATTAACACTACAGTTCACGATGATAAGTGTCTGCGAGGCGCGTTCAGGCCCGTTACTGCTTGTCCGGTGTGTTGTTGACCAGGGGACCGTAAAGGCCACTGTAGCCCTGCTCTTTGTGTAATACTGTCCTGTCTCTGATCAGGTCGCTGAAAGCATAATCCATGGGAGGTCTGAACCCAAGCGTAGGCACGAGACCTGCAGTGGAGTAGGGGGTCATGAAAGCGAGGCCGCGGCTGTGCGCGGAGTACGCGAGGCGCAATGGGTTGAGTCCCAGAGGTGCACCCAGCGTGTAACTGCTGGGATCAGCGCCAAAGTGCGGCGCGTTGGGCTGAAGCGGGGAAAAGGCCGAGCGGGTACTGAGCGTCATGGCACCAGGCAGCATCGGTCTAGTTGGCGCGTTGGGAGCGGTTGTAGACGGGGTAAGCTGTGCGCTCTGGAGCCCTTTATCAGCTGCCCATGGCTCCCCGGAACCCGTCTTGTTGTTGAGAATCTGTTCAATTGCTTGCACCACATCTCGGCCACATCCCTGCAAGACCAATTCGAGTACACTGCGCTTATGGCTAGGGAACACGCGCGTCAGGATATCAATTGCGTTCATGTGGCGCGAGGCAGCAGAAGGAGATGGCTCGTGTTCGTCCTTATCAGTGTCAGAGCCAGACTCGGAGCCCAGGGAGCTGATGGACCCAGCTGTGTCCTCGCCGTCTTTTACCGGTTTGGAGACCGGTGAATTAACGAGGGACTCATTGTCGCCGTTCTCGGAGCCCGATCCCGCGTGGCGGCCATCCGGAGACGACATACCTGGCACAGGGTCACTTTCAGAACACGCACCTTTGGCCCCGCTCTGCTGCGGTGTGGAAGGAGCCGAGAGCTGACTTTTGGAAAAGAGTTCATACTTTTGAAGGCTTGAGTCTGAAATGTCAAAGGGGAAAAGCTGAAGCGACTTATAGACCATACATACAACGCAAACACTCGTGTTCAAATAAATCACAACAATAAAATGCAATGACTATATTTAAACCCGTATTCGTTTAAGTCAGGGCAGGTGAGTGTGCGGCTTACCTGGGTTGCTTTCGTTGCTCACGGAGCCGAACACTTCGTAGTTTGGTCGAGGAGGGATGATACCATTAGCAGCGGCCAGTGCCAGTCCCTCTGCGGTGCCGTAGAGCAGCTGCAGCTCTCTGGCCTCGTTCTCCTCCTGCGCTTGCTGTCGCCGCAGGGCCACCTGTGCTGCCATAACACGCTGCCGCTCTGCGATGAGCGTGCACTTGGCGCACATACAGTCTTTCCAGCGGCAGTAGCGCTTGTGGCCCTTCAGCGCGGACACCACCCCGTGGTTCCGGCAGCGAGCGCACTTTGGGGTACGCGGGTATTTGTCAGCAGCGCGCAACAGAAGCGGCGGGCCGCGCAGCAGGCTGCTTGCCATGGAGACCGGGATGGAGGCCGCCCCGGGATGCACTTGCGAGGCAGAGGAGACTGGAAGCTCCTGTCTCAGATCCATACCTGGTAAAGTCTAACTGTATGAAGTTTACGCACACTAAAAGACGAGCGATAGCGAGGTGGCGGTCTGTCTACTTCGCACTGGTCATGGTGCAGAGCAGGTTTGTTCAGGTGTTGAAAATCTAGGATAGGACAAAGACGGGGAAATTGTCCAAAAAGAGCGGACTCTTGCGCGTGCGATATTAAGTCAAAGCGAATCCGCAGTGAGGAGCAGCTCTCCTGCTTGAAGTGAAGTTTGGAGTGTCCGCGAGGCGCTGAGGTTGTTACTCGGTGCAGCCTGAGACACTAACTTCCTCTAGAGATTGTCAGTGGATACAGATCACCCGCTCCCTCTCTATTGTTGCTCCTCCGTTTTCATTAGACAAATTTGACAACAATGTGGCGCCTGTCATTGGCCGACGAAACGGAGGAACCTGATTGGCTTGTCTGTTTCTACTGTGTCCACCTGAGTTCTCTTCCAAATATCAAGTGTTAAGATTGTGAAGGGAGGTCCCTGAAAGCTCAAATCGATGCTCAGTAGCCCATTTCTTAAATATATAACAGACTTTTACAGACAAAGCATGTTGTTTCATTAGATTAAATGAACACACTGGCATAAAAGTGTTAGTGCCAAAAGGACTTCAAAGTGACTATAGCCTTTTCTTAAATATGTCGTTTTCTTCTAAGTTAATTCTATCTGCCCATAAAGCACATGAAGCAAATGTTCAAAGACTCGAGTTTTTCCAAAATGCTGGTGCATGAACCTCGTGGAAGGTAAGTATGATTTTTATTTTTTGTTTGTTTTTTGAGCGGACTGAAAACCTGAATGGTCCATGTGAGCGTAAAGGTGAGTAAACTAAATTGAAGGACTCGTGCGTTTATCTGCATGGTGCAACAAAAGTGTTATTCGTTCCTGGAAATGTGTTTAAGGTCATAGTTTGAACAAATGCGCTAAATCGTTTAACTGTTTTTTTTTTAAATTGGGCTGTTGAATTCACACACACACGCACGCACGCACGCACACACACACCACACGCACGCACACACATACACACACACAAACATGTCGATTATTTCATGCCTTCTAGTCGTATTAATGTTTTATGTAATCATTGCGTTGCTGGACTGACTGGGGTTTGATGTTTTAGGAGTAAGACTTGCCGCGAGCTCAATCATTTCCGCATTCGAGCAAACGGTTAGTTTTCTTCTTTACGGAGCCGCAGACAGAGGTGGGCTATTTCACGACAAAAATAATACAAATAATAATGATCATATTAGAAATATTTAACCTATTCATATTGATCTACTTTTTTATTTCCGCGTTAATTCAGATTTGAGCTGCTTTATCTCCAATAAGCATCAGACATAGCCTTACGTTTGGCCTATACTGACACAGAATAATAATAATAATAATAATAATAATAATAATAATAATAATAATAATAATAATAATAATAATAATAATAGTAGTAGTAGTAGTAGTAGTAGTAGTAGTAGTAGTAGTAGTAGTAGTCGTAGTAAAATGTTTAATCAATAGGCTATATAACAAGAACACAATACAATTATTATTATTATTATCATTATTATTATCATTATTATTATTATTATTATTATTATTATTATTATTATTGGTGAAACCGGTTGCATTTCAAACGGGTCATGAAGGGGGGACAAAGGCGGCATCATCTTGCGCGCGCGCGGCGGCAGAGTGAGCGTGCAGCCTCTTTGTTTACTTTCTCAATCACTCGAAGCAAATGCCATCTGTTTCCCTCGCCGCTGTCAGCCGAACTTTAATTACCAAGCCGACCGGCTAATAGACGCAATATTAAAACTACATCTTTTGACATTCAGACTAATTATAAGCACGAGCGGGTAAGAGCAGCGCGACAAACCCGCGGGCATATCAAACATACGTACGTCCACCTCAGGCGTGATGGGCGCAGTCCTGTCTCATTACAGGAGACATTCTGATTGTGTTTGTGGAGTGCAGGTAGAGCCAAAGTAAAGAGAGGAAGACTACAGTTAATTAAAACAGCATCCCTCATCTCCTCACAGTTTTCCCGTTGAATCTTTGTTCTATTAAAACAAACCACTAAAAGATCAAGGAGAGAAATTAAATACAGATTTCAAATAAGACGGCGCTCGTTGCTCCTTATCAGTTGGTTGAGAATATGTTTTTTTTTTTTTAAATAATTGATTTAGCCTATTCCTCGGGATAGGGGACTAGCTTTATTCCCAAGAACCAATTAAACTGCCCCGTGCGCACGTAAAATCCAACATTCTTTTACGCACCTCATTAGGCCTATGCATCAAAAACCAGGAGTTGCTTTGATTCCTTTGATGGCGGCTACAGACCAGTGGGTTTTTACACTCTTTTTACACGACAACAATAGCCATGCTTGACCCTACATATGTAGCAGCATGTTTCCGCTGCCCTGCCGCCCCAGTGCGCCATTCTAGCGGCCTCTCCCACTGCCCGAGCCCCGCCTGCAGCCCTCTGGAGCCCGGCTCCCCTCCCGCGCTTTCCCGCCACAGAGGCACAGGTTAGAGTAGCACTTTGACAAGGAGCAGCGGAGAAAAGCAACGCACGGGCCTTTTCACACAACTGTCGTACACGCTTGACAGGCGCACCAATAGGCCACTTCACAGAGGAGAGGGAATCGTCTTGGCATTGTTTCAGTTACAACGAAAAACTTACATTGAGACTGAATGGGCTAAATACAAGTTTGTGTTCAGTACAAAATGACAATGCCTTAAACTTTACGCGCAGCCTGTTTGCACCCGGCCTATCACGATTCTCGTTGCTTGCTATAAATTACCTTTTGAAGCCTATAAATGATGGTATTTGTCATTTTATTTCCTTTAATCGCAGTTCATTATACAAGCTACTTATATTTCCACAACAAAACGTGTGAAGTTGTGCGCGCGCAAAAGAGAGCTAATAGCATTTCAAAAGACGATATGGCGCAATATATCTTAAGGATGTGAGAGGCCCCTCCGGCTAAAGCTGTAGCTGGCCTGCAGTCAGCATCCCTCTCTCACAAACAAACCAAAAATGCCGCTTTTCTGCCCCCGAGATAGGTTGGCAGGGATTATCTTTGTTTAATGAATGGGCAACAAGTATTCATCAACACGGCGAGATTATTGGGATACCTCGCTCTCCTTCTGCAGGGCCCTAAATCCAGTGTGAACGCGTTTTTATGTGGACCTCAGCGCGCAGCCAATTAAAGCGCACTCTCCCTGAGCCTATCCACCACATCTGCCTCCTTTTCTCCAGCAAACGAATGGCGGAGAAAAGAAGGAAGCTCATGAATAGGCGCTCATTGAGATCACAGATGGAGTATGGCTTTCTTTTTGCGAGAAATTTGAGAAACACCATTGTCCTCAATCAAAACTCAATGTGTTCGCCCACAATAGCTCCGGCTTTGAGCTCGGCCGCTTCAATTGGCCTTGTTTTTGAAACTTGAAGTGTTCTGTACAAAGACTTGGCCCTCCTAGATGTCAGCACCACCGCGGCTCTGCCTCAGTACCAGAGTGTGTGACTTAGAAAGGGGAAAAAACACAATTAATATGGAGCAGTAATTACTCCCCTTCACGCCTCTGCGCCCATTCAGGACCCCTCTGGCTCATTTATTGCTTTACGCCCGTCCCATGCGGCTCATAATCCGAATGCCACAGGTTTTAGAAGGCACCAGAAAATAGGCCTGGCCTATGGCAGCTAAGAGCCTGCGCCTGTAAAACAGTAATGAGCAGCTGGAGTTACAACTTTTAGCTTCAAATAACGATCAGAAATGTTTATTATAATATTGCAATAGTTATTTTTTTGTCAAGTTGCTAAATTGAACAATACGCAAGGCCTATTGATAACAGGCGGTTTCAATTTAAAGAATATTTTAAAGACCGTTGTGGCCAATAGGCAAACTAATGATGATTTTGGGGTAATTAAAATATTAATATTTTAATAACAACAACAACAACCATAACAGCAATAATAATAATAATAATAATAATAATAATAATAATAATAATAATAATAATAATAATAATAATGCTATCAAGTTAAGAAACAGAAGGAATGAAGCTCCAGCCTAATACCTGGAATAAATCAATCTTTGTGTTTTTGCCAAAACATTTTTCAGCCACTCAATTTTCAAATTGGGCTAATGTTTAACCACGTGATCTTATTTTTCACTGATCACATGTCTCTAGCTGTTTTCTTCTGGCCACGTGGCCTTAAAGCATAGCCTTACACAAACAGATGCACATGTGCGGCTCTTCATGTTGTGTCCCCCAACGTTTTAGGTTCAACAACAACAATGTAAATGTCTTTCCATGTTCTTGCCCAATCTCATGCGGCCTGGGACGTTCTTAAAATAAATAAATAAATAAATAAAAAACAAAAGATGAAGAAAATCTTGGAAATGTTTAAAATGAAACTTTTGAATAGACTTTGAAATTTTACCTGTTTGTGTCACACTAATTAATATGGATATCACTATTCCGAGTAATTTCCAGCTAATCTGTAAATCTGTGCTCTGCCCCGCCAGTCTGCCTGACAGAAAAAGGTTTTCTTAACTTCTCTTTATTTTTGATGGAACAAATGTTCTACATTGCAGTAAATGTTCAGACACGTTTAGGGCTATTTCATGAAACACTGTATACAAAGGTTAAAAAAAAGTTTTTCCTCTGATTAGAAGTCACTATTGTCTCATTAACAAACAGTCGTATGAATAGGTCTGGATAGCCCCACAGAAAGTGCCCTGCCATTGTACCTATCCCAACAGATTTAAGCCTCCACGATTCTGTTTCTTTGGGTACTCTGAGAAAGTAAACTCGGGCTGACCCTCCAGGTTAGCCCAGTCTGGGGATGCTGGAGGAGATGAGCAGCCCACACTTCAAACGGACGGAGGGCCGTGTCAGGAATTCAGTGCATTCTTGACCCTGGCGGGAGCTGGTTAAACATCATGGACGCCTTCTCTTTGGTAATCCAAGAATCAAGACAGAAAAACCTGATGCCCCGCCACTGGATCTGTGGCTGTGTGAGAGGAGCAGTAAGCTCATTAGCACACAAACACTTTCTCATCCTCCTCTGACACACCACAGACTATGCTGATGAAGACATCCAACTGTGGCACATGGCAGATATTAGGTGGAGACAACACACCGGTATTTGCAAGTCGCCTGAATGTAGTTTTTTTAGGTATTTAGATTTACTTTTATTATTATTTGACTTCAGAGTTTGTGTCATGATATTGAGAGGTAAATGCTACAATGGGCTGTAGCAGAATGGCGCTGTACTTAGTATTTTGACCATGTATTAGTCTGCACAAAATGATATAATTTACGCATGATCTTAACACAAGAGAAGAGTCAGTCAGTGTTGCATTTTGAAAGTGTCCTTCATCATGTGGACCAAACACCAGACCCATAAGCACTATAGACTGTAAGACCTAACATTGAGTGGTCAGGTTGACAAATATCACGTCTCACTGGTGTTTCACTGTCCACAAACATGCCTGTGCGCATGAAGCCAGATAAACCGAGTTAGAAACTGTATTGTCACACTTGAGAGGAGCTCCACTATGTTCGATGAGGCCTAAAGAATATCAGATCTGACAGGGAGATAGAGCTGCACCTGTCCCGTCTGCTGTCCCAGTGTCAGCCAGTGGCCCAGGCATGACCTGACCCTCACCCTGAGCAGCACGTGTGCACCAAACATGTGTACAGAGCATCTGACCCAACGCTGCTCCTTATCCATTTACCTCTGACATTTCACATCTGCCCTCAAGTTCAGTATTTAAGAGGTTCCTGCTCACACACGACAAGAATGTGAGGGAGAGATGACTGATATGGAACAATTACAATTCAGAACACTCCAGTCTACGTGAGCTGACAGGGCTGAACATAAAGTATACAAATAAATACTTCTCCGTAAATAGACAAATAAATATATAAATACAATGATGAACACTTTATTTGACTCTATCTTTGATACATTGTACCAAACGTATTACAATGTAATGTGTTGTGTAACAATGTGTAATAACTTGTACATATTAGTTACATACACAATGGAATGATGTGTTAGTTAGTTCCCCAGAGGCAGGTCTGTTACATTTACTCAACCTTTTAAAGAGACTATACTTATATCATTCAGTGCGTTTTACTTTGAGTAATATTGTAAAGTACCTTTACTCTTACTTGAGTAAAAAGTTCAAGTTGACCCCAAATATATGTAGATATATGTAAATTAGTTTGTGTTTCATGCCCTTTTGTCTTCTGCAATATATATTTTAAATACATTTTTAAGGTATTTTCTCAGAATAAAGGATTTTCACTTTAATATTATTTGTTTCTCATAATTTATGTCACAGTTGAACCCTCAATCAGACTTTTACACTCAAACGGTTACTCAGCACTAACAGGTACTCAGGAAAAAATGTTTCCTTTTTCCTTTTGAGTATTTACTGGGGCCAATACTTTATACTTGTATTTGAGTAAAAATGATTTTAAAGTAACATTACTCTTGAGTAAATGTTTTGGCTATACCACCACTGAAGACCATAAAACTCTAACCCTAAAGGGACTTATTTAACTTAAACAATACACATTATTCCGTTGTGTAACGTATGGGTACAAGTGATTACACGTTTGTTACACAGCACAATACATTGTACCATTTCTGTTGGTGTTTGTATCAATGTATCCAATGGCCCGGTCAGAACCATGAGGCCGTCCTTCTGTGGACCCACCACCTGCAGGAGGAGCCATAGGGGCTGGTGCAATGTGTGCAGCTCCAACCAGTGTTAATTTCATCGCCTAAAATATTTAGTCTTAATTTTAGTCAAAGTGATATTTTTGACGACTAAAATTGGACTAAAACTAAATTAAAAGTTTTACATGAGACCAAAACTATGACGAAAATGTCCAGATATTTTAGTCGACTAAAATAAGAGTAAATAAAAATGAAAAGGCGAGACTAAAATCATCCAAACTTCTATTGACTGAAAGAGCTTCATATCATGTAAATCCACAGCCAAAGAACAGCTCTGAGCTTTGTTCATATGGGAGCAGCTCCATGAAGCAAAGGACCTTGATTAAATATGATTATAATAAATATTAGAAATGCAAAGTCGACTAAATCTGTCTTAAATTTAGTCGACTAAATTTACTTGCAATTTTAGTCGACTAAAACTAGACTAAAATTAAAGCTATTTTTTAAACTAAATCTCAACTAGAATTAAATTAAATTTTCGTCAAAAGACTAAGACAAAAACTAAATTAAAATATGTTGTCAAAATTAACACTGGCTCCAACGGCTGCCCCCACGACCCGGCAACGGACAAGTGGAAGAAAATGGATGGATGGACAATGTATCAAGCCTTGTATAAAACAAAGTGTGACCCTAAATATTTAATGTTATAGCTCCATGGTTTTCACATTGTAGTTCTGCCTCCTCCAAATCACAATGGCAATACTTGACAATACACACGGTTAATGTGACAGAGTGGATGCAACTACACAGGAATGACCTTCAATATTTTACATTTTGAGTCATTTGTGGTTAAGAAGCGCAGTCACAAAGAGTCTGTCATTCAAAACCTAATGTGAAGCTGTGGTTGAATTATACAGGCCTTTTTCAGGTTTGGTCAAATTCATTCAAATACATTTCCTGAGCGTCTGAGCTCCTTCCTTTCCCTACACAGATTATGCTCGAATGCTCCTGGAGCTACATTATACACTGCCAGACCAAAATAAATAATATTTAACCAAATGTAATGATCTGGGGTCGCTGCAGTTGATCAGGTTTAGGTTCAGCAACACTATGTGCCCAAAGAATGAGCCGACGAACTGAACATCCTGAATGACCAGGTTATTCCTCTTCCTGATGGCACGAGCATATTCCAAGATGACAAGGCCAGGGTTCATTGGGCTCACGTTGTGAAAGAGTGGCTCAGGGAGTGTGAGACATCATTTTCACAGATGGATTGGACATAGTCCAGATCTTAATCCCATTCAGAATCTTTGGAACATGGCTTTGTGCGGAGGTCACACTCTCCCATCATCACAGCTACTGTAGTTACTATTGTGAATCAGGTTCAATCATTTTTTACCATTTGTGAAATAAGTTTAAAGTTCAATTTGTTTTCCCACTAAACAAATCTGTTGCATAAACAATGTTAAATGACAACTTTGTGGGTATAAAGGAGATGATTACAAAATATTCTATAATATATTATAATATTCTGCAATTGTGTGGAATAATGTAGCAGTATTTTAATAATCGAAAATATGTTTGTGTTTAGAAAAGTGACACGTCAATATCTTTGCCTAATTTGCTTTTTACTTACTAGAGGTTCATAAACACATTGACATTTTAAATCATACCAAAATAAATGGGGTTCTGTGTTAAATGGAAATCCTGCTGCACAAGTTCCACAAACGTCCATTTCATTTTGTGCGATGGATTAACGCTTCTGTGGGAGTGGTTCATGGCCCAGGTTTAAACTTTGCCTTTAGTTATAGCGGAGCCATGCTACAGATGGAGGCTTAAGCCCTGTGATCTCGCTGCTGAAGACTGGAGCTGAGCTGTTGTTTGGCGGATAATAGCAGGTGGTGTGTGAAGGAGAGACTTAAGGCATTAATTAGTAAAGAGAAGTAAAAGTACTTTGTAAAAAGGTCTGCCGTGACAGTCTTTTGTATTTCAAATCACAGCCTGGACAAGCCGCTCATTTTCATCAAGAACTGTACAATGACGCGTTAATGAACACTGTAATAAATAAAGTAGAGTTATAAAGAATGTTGTACGTTTATTTATTTTTTTTACTTATTTTAAAAAATATTCGGTATCATCGCTCGGGTGAAAGTGATTCGGTGTCGCTTCACAGCAGAAAAGTAAAGAACTGGAACAAAGTAGAGCCTTAAAGACGAATGTTCAGTGTTTGAAAAGATTTGGGGGCAACACAGTTTGATGTCAATATTCATACACTTTATATAATGTAAATCAAACTAAAACTAATACAGCATCAAACTTAAACGGGGTGAAGAGAAAAGGGAAAAGAAAACAGAACATGGGAGCAGCTGAAGATCACCCCCGAGATGGTGCGGTCCAGAGCAACACTGCAGAACACCGTCTATTCTTCTTTATGGCAAAACAGGCTGGAAAACTTGGGAAATGATTAAACGTTTTAACACAAGTGCAGAAGAGATAAGCTTGACAGTGTCTCTTCTTATTTATTTATTTTATTTACCATTTTGAAAATTCCAAACACAAAAACAGGTTTTTAAAAAAGCAGCTTCAGGTGATTTTTTTTTTTTTTTTTTTAATTATATTTTTTCTATTATGACAACTATAAGTCCACTCGGTCTCTCGATGCTGCACTGTGCTGCAATTTCCATGGTCATTCAATGTGAGAAGAGGGATAGGGGAGATCAGGGAAATTAAGTGTTTGGCTGTGTGCTTGTGATACTGCAGGTGCTCCACTCAGGACGTCCCGTAGCATGGCCCGACCCCTGGGCAGAGGAGCTTATCTGCACGGTGTCACTGGATGTGCATGCCAGTGTGACGTGGGTCTTTGGGGGGGGGGGGGGGGGGGGGGGGAGTGGGAGAGAGTGGTCCATGCTCAGTGACTGTGTGGAGCCAGTCCAGCCAGAGTCTCTGTCACTCCTTTGCCTCCAGGAACAGCGTCTCCTGTGGGAACAACTTGGCCTCCATCAGCGTCGAGCCCGGCTCCAACTGCGTAATCTGTAAGAGGACAAAATGCTCGTCAACAACATGAAGTGAAAAGAGTCACTGGGGCTCCACTCATTTGAATAGACCATTCATTGTTCTTCCTTTTTTCAAAATATGTACATGAAGAATTAAAACACGACAGAGGGTAATACTGACCAGAGCAGGGACATTTTAAAGGAAAAAAATACCAAATGCTTCAAAATTGAGCAAAATGTTTTATTGCTTTTTGATTTTTAAAGTTTGAGATAAACCTTGTAATTAGAATAATGTGTTTTGTGGTCAGCAGTGGCCCGAACATCACGTGACTTCACATGCTTTTGGAGGTGTGTGTCTTTTTTCCTTTTTTCCCATTTATAGTCACTAGTTACCACATAGTAGCTGCTTAGACTCGCGCCTTTATCGAAATCCCTATGCAAAAATGAACCGGGTTAACGTCCTGAACCGAGGGAGAGGGCTGGACCGTTCAGCTCCATATCAGGCATGACGAAAATTAATTTGGAAAATGTTTTGGCATGAGGGATTCACATTGTAAATAAACCCATAAAGCTTCTAAGCTGCAGCTTTAATACTGTGGCCGACATATCCAGATAATTCAAACAATGTACATGGCACTTTCTTATATCTTTTTCTTGCCTGTATTTTAATAACTGTAGCTTCTGGGTCCTGGGAATGGAAACATGCCACTGTTCATCACTAACACAATACAAAGGCTGTACTCTGTTAAAAGCAGAGGAATAATGCAGCGCCACCCACAAGGTACTGATTGAGTTAGTCGACATTTAGGTCGTCTGACCTATGTTTTTTCAAAACAGGACAATCTGCGTCTGTGGCTCTAACGCGGCCGTGGCCCCTGAGCTTATGTGAGCTAATCAGAGGAGGCTTGTGTTACAGGGGCAGCCTCACACCTGGGCAGAAGCTCCTGTGTGACACTGAGCCAGTCCAGGGCTTATCTCTGACGGCTGCTCAGCCCCTCTGATTAGAGCCCACGGCGGGACAATTAACCCTCCGCCTGTACCTGGTGTAAAAGGTCAGAGGGCACACGAAAGGCCAAACCGGTTTCTCTCACAACAAGGACAGTGAGGACCAAAGAAAACTCATTTACTGCACGCAGAGTCCAGAGCAAGACAATGACTCATTTGTCCCACAAATGAATACAATATTTTAGGCCTAAATTCTAATGCTTTCAGGAGCTGGTGAAGGCCTGTCTGATGATCCTGTGCCAACAACCTGTGTAATTAAAACAATCTACACATTTAAACTTGTGCTAACTACACAGCCGCGGGTTGAAAGGGAGGGTGAGAAAAAGAAAAGACAAGGGGAGCAGAGTAAATTAGGAGCGAGTAACTGGGACATATCAGCATCTGGCACCTCTCGTCAGTCTCCCAGGGGAGCTTGGAAATGTCACACCATGTACACACCAGTGGTCTTTGACTCACCGTCTTTATGTCCCCGTCCTCATTTCAACATGTCATTTAAACTCTTGACTTCTCAGCGGGTCGCTGTGAGCTCAGTATGGGCAGGGAGGGGCTGTTACATCAACCTTGCACCCCTCACCTAGGCGACTGCGTCGGAGCACGGCAGGGAGCCAGACACCATGAAGAGACAGAGAAAATGGTGTTTGCCTCAAACATATTCACTCCCTCTGGTAGAGCACACGGCCATCAGGGCTGCTGCCTCCTGCTCCCACCTCAGGAGCTGCACATCACCACGGCTGCCATGTTAATGAACCCGACAGGCTGTTGTGACACCGTGGCATCAGGTGAAGAAATGAGGCTTTGAGGTGGAGCAGGTGCGTGTGTGCGCTCTGTCAATGGAGTCTGTGCCTGCAATGCACAATCTGCACCAGGGAGTGCGACAGGGGCTGAGCAGCATCTGACTCGGAAAAGAAAGTAGGGAAACAAGATGCCACACTGACACAAGAGACGGGCACCATCGGTGATTGTTTACATTGTTATCCAATTAACAGACCATAAGTATGGAGGCATCTGTCAACAAACAAAGCTGTTGTTTTCCTCTGCTCTGCATAAGCATAAGCCATTTTCTCCCCTCCACAGTCGTCGCCATGCATACTTACATACTTACATACTTACATAGTAATATACATGCAGGCAGGCATGTAGAGTATAAAGGACACACACTAGCATTCTCCTTTTCTGAGTTTTACTTTAGTCAATGTTCTATTTGTCTAAAGGCATCAGTGCTGTAAAGGGGGAAAGCCTTCAGATTAACTTAATGTCCAAGCCTTTTGCAAATGTAGATAAATATCTAATCCACTCAAACAGAACAAAGACATAACTGAACTTAGTTTAAAGTCTGAAGACAGACACATAACAATCACTGGGAGTTCCTCACCAAGTCTAATTTTAAAACTGGAACCAAACAGAAAGACAGATGGTGTTTCTAGGCACTGTTTGATAGTTTATCTTTCTTTCTTTTGAAAATTGTATGACATAAAACATTCTGTTAATATCACCCCCATGTATTTGGCATTACTGGGCAGCAGACTTTAGCAAACTAAAAACCAAATAATTAGTACTTAAGTGTAAATTTTAAAATAAATATTAAATTGCAGACGAGCATTAGAAGGGACGGCCACAATGAGGCAATACTCAGAATGAAAGAAAAGACAAGCAAAACAAACACTGGGCCTCGCGATGTCCGCTTCCAACACAATCAACGCGCAGCTGAAATAACGCATTTTTAATGAAGCCATTACAGGCCCGACTATGTTAATTAAAAACCAAATAACTTGTCTGTTTTAAACTAGTGTTGTCAAGTGTTTATTTGGCCAATTACAAAAGCAGTGGGAGATCATTATCCGCTGCCAGGAGTGTTGACGGCACGTAGAGTTGAGGCGTGAACAGAAAAAGAACGGAGCCCAATACGCCACTTCAAAAGGATCAAGCCGCGCACAAACTGGACCGGGAGGAGGAGGGGCGGGGGGGGGGGGGGACGCAGCGTGAAAACCGGCACGAAACACAGAGCGGGAGATGTTAAGTTTTTATATTGACCACAGAGCGGCTAAATAATGAGCAATTAGATTCATATTGAGTAAAAATGAAGGAAGAAAAAAATGAAAGTGAGGAATGTGCTGAGGGAGGGAGGAGGGAAAATCAGACAGAGGGAGGGGAAAGAGTCCTCAGAGAATTACTGCCGCCTTCAACGAGAACTGGAGTCACACACACAAATGCAACATCTGTAAAGTCTATACAAATTTAGAGATTGAAATGATGATAATAATAATAATAGAGTTTTAGAAGAAATGTCAAGTGATGAAATGTACCTGAAAATGAATAACTGGCTTCCCTCTACAAATATAGTTAACAAAACATGGAAAGGCTAATATCTCCCGTGGCAGATGTAAAACCTATTTGGGGCCCAGCACACGGCTTCCTCCGGCCTGCTGTTTATTTTTCCTGCATCTCAGGTTTTCTCTATGAACTATCTGAGCGTCTGCGCTGGATTAAGGATTAAGAGAAAGTGGAAGACGGTACAGTATCACGGTGAGACCAAAACATGCCACTCAGAAAGTCTTTGAACGTCTATAAGCAAAAGATCTACAACGCCAACAGCCTAAACACGCGCACGGCAAATCGAGGACAGATCCCCGGCGCTTAAAACACTTTGTGCTCAGCTAAAACTCAGACGGAGAGAAAAGAAAAGCAAAAACTGAAACACTAAAAGACTCCTCAAACTTGCAGAAACACAGCAAGGGTTAGTTTCCTGAGCACGGCTAAGCCTCGTACAAATGATGCCAGTGTAAGGCCTGCTGTAGAGCTGAAGACATAAGCCACCGATACCAAATGCTGATATGCAGACTGTCCAAAAACAGAGACTAATAGGAATTTATTGGCTAAGCTACAGGAAGGTGGTAAACGCATGAGTCACAGCAATCTGATCTCTCATGTAATTTCATCAATTACTCATCCACAAACAGCCCTAAACCAACAATTGTCAGCTTACCCAAGTCAACCATTGAAAATATAACCTTTCCCCTCCCAACAATTACACCAAAGCAGAAAAGAAGTTCGTTTACAAACATGACCTCGTAATATTCAATGAAAGATGACATTTCAAGAGGCTGAAAACTGCTATAGTAAGAGTGACACTACACAAAGCGCTGGGAGGGAGGTTTCAACAGTTGTGGCGTATTACAAATGCAATAGTGGTCTACAGTGGATCCTCTGAGCCTGGCACAGCAACAGTGGAGCGTCTGGACGGATGGAGGGCTGCTCTGCTCCTCTTTTAATTACAACATAGAGCTGCAGGATTAGACAGGGGCCTGTGTTCACAGCCTCGCACTGGCACTTTCCTACTGCCTTCCCCTAAAGCTCTCCTCTTTCTGTTTTCTGGAATTCTCTGCCATCATCTTCAGTTTAATATCTTTCTCTCTTGTCTCTCAATCCTCTTCTTTTTCAGACTGTTTCTCTAATTAAATCTTTCTTTGTTTAAGCTTTTATCTCCTCTGTTCGGCACTCACTATCCTCTCCTCTTCTCTCCCCTTCTAATCCCCCCGTCCTGTTTTGCCCGACTTTCATCTGCGATGCAGACACATCTTTATCTCTGTCTCAAACACATGTTTACTCTTGATTATAAAGAGACAACTGTGAATCCTTTAAGTGACAAAGTTGTGAGTGGGGCATGTGTTTGCCTGAAAATATTTGTGCATGTGTTGAAGTGTGTGATTGTGACGAAATGAAAAGTGTGAGCTGTGCGTTAATGTGTGTGTGAGGCGTTTGTGCCCCTCAGGTCTCTATGGACAGTCATGGCACACTGCCTGGGCAAGCCTTCGCACACACACCATACACCTCTAAAAGCACCTCTCCTCATGTGCTAGGCTTGATGAATGGAAATCCCATTTTGTTTCCAGCAGCATGGCTAATTAAACTGGTGGTTAAGATAGTGCTCATTAGCTCACTGCCACTGAACGCAGCGAGTGAGCCCTCTGAAGACAGTTGGTAACACTCAGAGAGCAGCAGCAGAGCCATAGAGAATAAACTGTTAGTGCTGACAACTGTATCCTATATGGCCATAGAGTACACTATCCACAATGGACACTACTAATTAATATTCACTTAATTATACATCTGCACAGGTGACAAAGTAAGCCAAGGGTTTACCTTCTTCAACCACGGTAGAAACTGCACAGAAAAGGAGATCAAAACCAAAAATGACTTGTTAACAAAAATCACTGCTCTCAGAGCTGCCCTGCAGGTATCGGTTCACAGCAGTTGTGGGTGAGCTGAGCTCTAAATTGGGCGATTAGAGTTGTGAACATGTCCAACAGAGTTGTTAGAGGTGCTTCTTTTAACCTGCACTGCGGCAGCTTATGTGTAGGACTCATTAGTTTTGATATTGGGCTGTACAAAAACAACTTGATTTGAACACACTGATCTGTCAGAGCACTCACATTTCTACGAGGGAAGGTGGTGAGCAGCTTGAACTCATCTGAGGGGTACCCTTTGGAGGCCACGAAGTCGAAAAGGACCTGGAGTTTACAGCTGCCCAGGAAACGTCTCTCCAGGAACTCTCCGCTCGGAGTGCGGATCCTCAGTTTACTAATCTGCTCTGCTGATTCCTCATCAGGCTCTGGCGGTAACGCCTGCTCCAGCGATAAACGAATGGCCTGAAAGACAGTCACAAACATAGAATGCACAATGAACAGTCCAGTAGTGGCTTAGCAAGTTTTTACATACAGCTGTCTGTGGCAGGTGTCCTCACACGTTAGTTTCACAAACATTATGTGTCAAACAACCAACCACACAGAAGATTTACAAGCTCAAATGTCAACATATTAACAGAACTAGTGTAGTTGTACTTGCTCAACCTTAAATCAGGAAATTTAATTTTGCAAGTTGTACAAAATAGAAAGAGGGACAAGTTGGAAATGGCAGAAATGCAAACTGACACTTTGCACATGAAGCTAATCAGCTCCGTGTTGTTCAGCCACACTTCCCTGCTCCCTAGAGCTCCTGTGCTACCGCTCACCACCTCCTTTGCTCCTTGTTGTTCCTGTTTGGCCAGGCAGGGAGCATATGCTGTGACAACACGCCCCGGCTTTATTTACACACCATAATGCAATTATATTTCATAAGAGTGTACAACAGTAGCTCATTAGCAGCTTCTGGTGCTGGGTGGGCAGGGTCGGGCGCGTGCCACTCTGCCTGGCGCTCCCTCAGGTATAAGAGCTGATGCTGACTGAGTTAAGGGGCTCTCAGGGGACAAGCTAACACACACTTAAATGAGTGTGGAGCGTGTGTGCGGTGACGAACAGACAACCACAAGCACAAACACCAACATGAGAGAGTCGGCGTCACTAAAGAAATCACAGGACACGCGTCTGCTGCTGCCTCAAGCCCCAGCCACTAATCAGAGCATTCGAACATCCCTAAATCACCAACCACAAGTCATAAACAGATGAGGAGTGGGGCAGAATGCACCTGCAGAGACCCCGGAGAATGCCCCTTTCTCCGGACTGACCCCCTTCCCCCACTGCACCAGCCTCTCCCTGCTCTAAGGCTCACACACAACATTCCCTATAGCATTGTCTGCTCTCTGGTGGCAACCCGTGTTTGTGTTGAGCCTTAAGTTTCACTCATAGACATGGCAATATATATATACACAATGTTACTGTAATCTGTGTAACAGACAACCCAAAAGGTAATACAACTTTTACCAATCCAGGTTTTGTAAAACATCAATATGGGAAAGGGTTGGATATCAAGCATGCAAACCCGCTGGAATATATTGTGGAACTTGTAAAACATGGCTAAATAGTAAGTAGGTAAAGTGTACAACAGTGTTAGAGTGTAGGTACATGCCTGCAGCCATCCCTCTGTCAAACTGCCACAAGGCTGTTGTGACTATAGTACAACCACATCAGCAGAGTTAATTAACTTATAAAGAATTGTTAAAGAACTTCCCAGAAAACACAAGTAAAAACGAATATCTTCTCATTTTTACAGAGAAGGCCATTTTAATGCTGAAATGGTTATAAACATGACATTGTACAGATTGAGGCCAATACAAGTATATCTTGGTAATAAGGGTGGGCCATATCGTATCGCATATCGTTATCGCGATATAATTTTTTTTTAAATCGTTGTGGACACGATGTAATTCATGTTCCACTCTGCTCAATCAGAGCAGCATAAACTGAGTGTAGAACACGGGACAGGTGCTTAAAGAGTAAATGAAATGAAAGATGTAAACTGCTTGAGTAGATTATATTTGTGAGGAAATTAGTATGCCGTAAATAAATAAATAAATAAAATATCACTGAATTAATCTTCCCAATAGGCATAAGGCTGGGATTTTGAAGTAATTTGTCCATTGTCAAATATATCGTTATCATGATATTTCTTTTTTATAAGAAAAGCTAGCTAACCGATGCGATGTTTGTCTTCGCACCAGTTTTGGAGGATGGCGCAAAATACCCGGTGAGTCCTGTGAACACTCGAGTGTGCTAACAACTTTAAGATGCCCCCCAAAAAGGCGATAGTCGAGGACGAACTTGAGGCCATCAAGAAGTCGCTCATCAAAGTACTGGAGCAAACGGACATGATTGCAAAACAACAAATATCTATATTCGAGCTAATGGAAGAAATCAAAGCCTTAAAAACTATTAACGAGGAGATGGATAAAACTATCTTTTCCCTGGAAAGTCGTCTTGCAGATCTTGAACAGTACACAAGAATCAATGACCTAATTATCACGGGCTTGGATCTTAAGCCAAGATCACACGCAAGGGCCGTCACCGTAGGAGAAGAACACGCGGAGATGATCCAGGAATCAGTGGAGCAACAGGTTGTGTCGTTTCTCAACACCAAAGGCATCAGTGCTGAGAAAGAGGACATAGAAGCTCGTCACCCCTTGTCCAAAAAGAACCAACGTCCAAGTGTTGTGAAAAGACTGCAGTGCTCAAACAGGGTCGAAAACTCAAAGGAACAAATGTGTACCTAAATGAACATTTGACCTAGAAAGAGCATACATCACAAAGGAAGCACGTTTGCTGAAGAAAGAAAGGACAATTCAGGATACATGGACAACAAACTGTAGAATATTCATAAAACTGAACGGCTCCCCAGAAGAGGCCAAGGTTTTATGGATAAAAGATGTGCATGACTTGGAAAAATACAAAGGAAGTAATGTGTCCCATTGACATTCCCTAAATCACTTATGACAGACAACACCTACAATGAATCGTCGTCTGAAAATGAGTCACGTAGAAATGATTCTATAAATGGAGACTTTGAACTAAATACACCCATCTTCGCTGAACAAAACATAAACCAAATAACTGATGATATTGATCCTGATACAAACTTCTATAATGATATAAACAGTATGTGGAAATACTGTGAAATACAAAATCAAATGAACCGGAAGGAAACCTCATCTGTGATTCATCTAAACAGTCCGAGTCTGTATGCAAATTTCGAGAACATAACAGAGTACTTAGACCAATTCAGCACCCCCTTTGATGTTATAGCAATTTCAGAAACATGGCTAAATGATAACAAACCTGATAACTTCATCATAAAAGGATAGGAAATGTTTAAAGTAAATAGAAACCACAAAATATGGGGTGGGATTGCACTATATGTTAATAACGGCATGGAGACAAAAGTTGTTGAAAATATGACTAACTATAGATGGCCTTATGGAATGTCTCACTGTGGAACTGTGTTTTGAGAAAAGAAAAAACATTAATAAGTTGCATCTACAGAACACCTGGATCCAAAATTAACACCTTCACAGATTATATGGAGGGATAATTTTCAAATTTAGGACAAAGGGAAGTGTTTCATTGTGGAGATTTTAACATCGATTTACTTAAAATAAAAACTCACAGGCCCTCGGCAAATTTCTTAAATACTCTATACAGTCTATCTTTGTATCCTAAAATAACCAGGCCAACACGAATAACTCCACACAGTTGCTCACTAATTGATAATATATTTACAAATGTTCTTAGCGAAGACCTTCGAAGTGGGATTCTAGTAACGGATATAAGTGATCACCTACCAGTTTTTGTTTTGTATAACCTAAAAAATAGGAAAACTAAAGATGAAAAATCTCATGTCACTAAATTTATTAGATTGTTAAATGATAATGCGCTAGACGCCTTTAAAGTCAGCTTAGCAGAAAAGCTAATGCATGTAAGAAAAATAATTCACTATACAAAGTCTTTTTAACAAAAAGAACAAGTGAATCTGAAAATAGGTACAAAAGATATAAAAACAAACTTACTAACATAATAAGAAACTGCAAAAAAAATTATTATAGTGCACTACTCGAAAAAAATAAGACAAACACTAAAGCTCTCTGGTGTACAATAAATGATGTATTTCGAAGGACCACAAAAGGAAATGTACTACCACAGAGCTTTAGTCAAATGGTCAGAAAATTGAAAACTCAAATGAAATTGTGAGCGAGTTCAATAACAAATTATAACTATGACCGTGTCCAGGAAAACCCAAATACAATGTTTCTTACGCCAACAACAGGACAAGAAATAACTGATATAGTTAGAAATGTCATAAATAAGAAATCCTTGGACTGTGACGAGGTAGATATGAGTATTGTTAAACAGGTCATCGATCACATCGTCATACCACTATCCCATATTTTTAATTTATCTTTCAAAACTGGTACATTTCCAGATTTAATGAAAATGGCAAAAGTTATTCCCATCTATAAAAATTCTCAATTCTCTAATCACAGACCTATCGCAATACTACCTCAATTATATTACCTCAATATTAGAAAAGCTCTATACAACTCGACTAGACGCATTTATAGATAAATACAATATTTTAAATGACAGTCAACATGGCTTTTGCAAAAGCAGATCTCCCGCTTTCGCGTTAATGGAACTCATAGAGGAAATTACAAATAATATCGACAAGAATAAGTATTCAATAGGTATTTTCATCGATCTTAAGAAGGCTTTTGACACTATGGATCACAATATACTCCTGAACAAATTACAAAAATATGGGATAAGAGGTATTGCTTTCAACTGGATTGAATCCTATTTAACAAACCGTAAACAGTATGTTCAAATGGGGCAGTGCAGATACATGTGTGATACCCTAGTGTGTGGTGTCCCGCAGGGATCGGTGCTAGGACCTAAACTATTTTTTATTATATATCAATGATTTGTACTTGGTTTCTAAGAAGCTTAAACTGGTCCTTCTTGCAGATGATACAACAATCATACTCTCAGGTGCAGACTTACAGCAAATGGTGATCGAGATTATGGAAGAAATGGATAAATTGAAAGATTGGTTCTGCGTAAAACTGTATCTAAACATTACGAAAACTAAAGCAATGTTCTTTGGAAATCGTGTAATGAATGTACAATTACCAGTTAAAATTGGCAACGAAACTATTGAAAGAGTCTGTGAACATACATTTCTTGGTGTAACACTCGATCATAAAATCAGCTGGAAACCCCACATCATAAAAATTAAAACTAAATTTGCAAAGATTTCAGCCATAATGAATACATTTAAATATATCATTGATAACAAAGCTCCATATACTATATACTGTTCACTTATCCTCCCCCATTTAACATATTGTGTAGAGATCTGGGGAAATGTGTATAAAAGTAATCTTGACCCATTGTTTAAAGTTCAGAAAAAGGCAATAAGAATAATCCATTTAGCTGGATACCGTGAACACACAAATCCTTTATTCTTTAAATCAAAAATAATGAAATTTGAGGACCTTACTGAATTTAAGATGGCTCAAGTCATGTTCAAAGCCTCACAAAAGTCGCTTCCTGAAAGTATACAAAATATGTTCTGCAAACGAGAAGTCAAATACAACTTGAGAGGTAAAATTAGTTTTGATAAACAGTACTCCAGAACAACCTTAAAAAGCATGTGTCCCACGAGACGTGGAGTAGAAATTTGGAAAAATCTAGATCAAAGCATCAAACTCTGTAAAAATCTGGCACACTTTAAAAAGATCTACAAAGAATCCATATTCCTCAAATATGAACAGATATTGTGAGTGTTGTTGTTTCTTTTATTTTGCTGTAGTTTTTTTTTGTATTACTGTTCTTTATTATTTGCTGTTACCTTGCCATATGTTCCCTTGTTTATGATTTGTTAAATGAAATGTTATTGTTTTTACTTTTGGGTGGGCGCTTATAAGCCTTTGGCTTCGGCCCACTCCTTTTGAGCAGATAAACTGCTCAAATAAATAAATAAATAAATATTGTGATATAGATTTTAGGCCACATCGCCCTGTCCTACTTGGCAATACTTCAGGTATTTAAAAAAGTCGGTCTCAGCATAAAGAATGAAACAGAACTAGAGAAACTAAACTAAACGAGCCTCAGGTATGTTTTGATGATGAGACAAGTGCAAGACCTAAAAAAGTCTGTTGATGTACAAGGATAATCTTGGTTTGCCTTAAAGCTGACTGACATAACTAAGGAGGCTGTTGTGTGTTTGATGTAAGTCACAGATCACCTGAATCAGGCCGGTCACCCAATACCTCACAGCCCGGGGGCCTCTGCTGTTGAGCAAACAACAATCACTGAGCACTGTATTACTATAGACTATACTACAACATTGGCCCCATTCTGTAGACAATAATTGTTTTGTGCGTGACAGTGTGTCTGCATATGCGAGTGTGTGTTTGCCTCTCTCTCCACATACAATAATTGTGTTCAAGTCAATGTGCGTGTTTGCTTAGGTTGTGTGCACCGGTGCTAAGCCTATGATCCTGAATTGCCTCAGTCTTTTGTCCATTTCAATATGAGCCATATGTTTTACATGGGCCCAAAGCAGTAAAAGAGAACAATAACTGTGTTTGGAAGGTGACATTTACTGTACTGAGCCTCCTGTAATTAGAAGATTCAAATTGCTGCTTCACCCACACAGGACAGGCCACAGGAGCATCTAACCGGGCCCGACCAAAGCCACAAACTAATGAGGTCATTATTCTGAAGTGACAGTGAGATTAAAATATGAGTAGAGTAAATGGAGACAGACAAGTGCCTCAAACAAGGCGAATAATGGCAGAAGGCCTTCGTATTGATAAAAGAAGGTTTTTACATTAGTACGTAGCATATTGCGTACCTCCTTTTCCTCCTCCTGCTCCCTCTTCATCCGCTCCTGACGAACTTGTTCAGCCTCTTCTCTTTCCTGGGCTTCTCGCTGCAACATACACAGCACAGGAATCAGTTTGCTGAAGTTAAGGATAAGTGAAAAAGGTCGTTGAAAGAAAACCCTGAATATGGAAATAGAACAAACAAACAAACCGTTACAAAAACTTGTCCTTCAATTTAAACTGACTGATCTCAAGGACACAACAGTCTTTTTTTCAGCATTTTTGGATTTTTTAATCCATCTGGATTGTATGGATTTTTTAATCCATCTTTACTGTAGAACTTTACTGTAGATCTTTTCAGGTCAGTCATGCCAGTAACATAAGCAGATAAGAGATCCAAACGTTCCCATTCGAGACAGTTATATGGCTATTGGGTTGTAGTACATATCAGCGAGGATTGTCTCGTGTCATTATTTTGTTGTATTTGTCTATGCATCAGGTGACAATGTAAATGCCTGAGAGAAAATGTCAGAACAACACAAATTTAGTGCTGAATTTAAATTTTGGATTCTATTCTGTTCTTCTATATTAAATACACGAGAGGATAAATCGGTGAAGTGTACTGTGAAAAGTGCGAGTGTTGAGCCATTTCCAATACCTTCTTGCGGTCAGCTTCAAGTGACAAGCGGTAGGCTTCATCCTGCTCCCTCTTCACCATCTCTCTGGCTTCCCTCTCATCCTGCGGCAGAGCGAAGGGGTTAGACAAAACTTCTATACAGGGGCTACAGAAAAATGTGTTGTGCCGTGCGGTTATATGCACAAACATTAGGAATGAAAATGTAGCAGCAGTGGGGCATTCATTGAGGCGAGGCCGTCATTAGGCCGGCTGTGGGTCTCTTTTACGAACCCTCATCTTAGTTTCACCCTCCCTCCCGCCCTCATTCACTCGGGCCACTCTCTTCCTGTTTGTACAGAGGGAAGGGGACAGCCGGCCTTTTTCTTTCTACCTGCTGTGGCTACAAAATGTTGTACAAAGACCACAACTAAATACGAGTGTCCATTGTGTTGCCACTGTGCAGCCATTAGTTTTGTATTTTCTGAAGGCCCATGCTGTGTGTCTGGCCGGATATGGCAAAGTACGCTCATTGTGCCCATCAGAGCGCTTACCGTGGTGCGGCTGAAGCGACGGCTGCCGCAAAAGGACAGTGTGTATTGTTGTATTGTATTGAATAAAAAAGGAAAAAAAAAAAAGGAAAAAGCAATGGATACATTTGAGCTTTTAAAGGATGAACGCTGAAAGGAAACAGTAAAAAGAATAGAGGGGCGGACAAAGGCATCAAAAGTGCCTGCATTCAATGACCCGGCTCCAAGTCACGCAAGTCGGTCCTAATTGAGAAGTTATGAGAGTTTAAACTACACACAGCAGATTCTTCCATTTAATACTCATTTACAAAAGGGTGAGATTGTTTTGCACAGAAGGGAATTCCATTTTCTCTTTTTTACTTACATCTATATATTTTGGATGGCTACTCATCTAGATGTTGGCTTTGATTTTGCGGTGGCCAGAAGTCAGCACAACAAGCTGTTTCATTATAACAATAGCTTATATCAATTGTATAACACTTTATATTCGTAGTTTACCAAGAACATGCCCAAAATAATCGCATAGGGATTAACACAACATTTGTAAGTGACTACATTGCCACTGCCGATCATTACGCATCTAGTGGCTTGACCTGAGAGACCCTTAATGACAACAGCTACCGTCAGCCGATTACCAACTACTCAACACAGACAAAGCAAAGCCTGTGGTCATGGATGATGTTGGGTACGTGTCCAGCTGCTTCACTTCAGACAGAAACAAAGTCACACCGTCACAGAGGAATGTCTGGGCTGGGTCAGTGTTCGTGAACATGTCTGATTTTCTCCGCGAGCTCATGCAGAAAACTGATAAAAGGAGAAAACAAGTCTGTGGGAATACAGTAATCCACTTAGGCAGCAAAGAGCAGTGAAGCTTTACGCGCCATGTCGTTAAATATGTGTCGGGTTCATCTGGTTTTCACCCCAGATTATGACGCTAGTTCGGGCAAAACAACTATAATGCACATTGTACGTGTTCTCCATACAAGATTGTTTTATACATATATTTGTACATATAAATGTGTCAAGCCTTGTCTGACAGCTTGTTATTCAAGTCACAATTACTGTAGCAATAAAATGGAGTTGAAGTGACATTCAAATAAAGGAAGTGAAAGCCTCAGGCTGTAGGTGTGTCACACACTCATAAATCACTGATGATGACGATGATAGGTTAAAAACAGTTTAACCTAATGCACTGTGACATGTGTCAAAATAGATACTCTACACAAACCAAAGAAAAATCATTTGACTAACTGTGGGAACAAATGAGGACAGACCACTTTAAAAGATTGAACACTTTACGCGGATTATAAAAAGTACATTAAAATTGTATTTTGGAAACAGTAAAGCAACCATTTCTCATTAAGACGACAAAGGTTTGAACTTTTGTTTGATGCAACTGAGCAAATATATACTTGAAGAAATGTTTTACTTTCCTCGTAAACAGTAACAAAGAGCCAAGCTACTGGGAGGTTACCGTCTATTACATCAAAGACCAGCAGAGGCCCTTGTGCCTTCACAAAGCCTATAGTTTTCAAAGCAATGGGAAAAGTAAATGTGAGCAGAGTGAGACGGTTAAGTATTCACTGCTTGTCTTTTGCATTGGCCACAGGTTAACAATGTCGGCCGATGTGCCCTGACACGTTGAGGCTTATGTTATTATGTTACGGAGGAAGTAAAGGTGGACTGGAATATACAGAGTAGCGGCCGGCTTAACCTTTTTTTTTATATTATTGAACATGTTTTGCTACTGTTGAAAAAAAGTTACCTCATCTTTGATGTCCTCTTGTTGTTGTGCGGTGAAGATTTCCATGGCTCCCATTAGTCTCATCATTAGTTCATCAACTGTTGTATTTCCTGAGGATAAAGTTGCCAAATACATTAGTAGAATCTAACTTGGCTTTAAAAACACTGTGGCTTAACTTACCTTGAATAACATTAAGAACTTCATTAGATGTGCGTTTTCCCATGACTATGAGGAGCAGAGGGAACTGGTCTGTCTTATATGTCCGTATGGTTTGTGTTACCACGCTGCCAAAGTGCCTTGTACAAATGGTGAGTAGTCTGCAAGACACAAAAACACACTTTTTCACTTGTTTTTGTTTAGCTGAATATTTCTTCATCCTATAACATTTCTTTGGCATTTGGGGAAAAGAGGCAATATACTACAGCTTTTCAGATTTGAAGCACAAAGAGAAATACACACAACTTGTGGCATTAAGGACTTTAAAACCAATCCTGCATTTTCATATTCCATCAGAGTGACATCCTTTTTCAATGGAACAGCAGAGGAATTAGTATTCCTCACCAGACGCTCCGAATTGATAGGGCAAGAGAGGATTTCTTATTCCATTACAAAGACAGAACTTTTTAAATTAACATTTCAGGAAGGGAAAAGGGTAGCAGGCAGACGGGGCCCAGCCAGGCTCCCTGTAAATGTCATAATATTAATGAATTGCTATAGACTGAATGCAAATATAGATTAGCTTTTTCTCCTGCCTTTTAATAAGATCTACTTTAATAACTGGCTGGAAAATAGAGGACTGGATGGAGGGACGGTAGGTCAGAGGCAGGAGACGGATGATCAGAAAAGGGCTGTAAACTCATTAAAACCTGAAAGACACAGGAACTACAGCAGACTTTTCAAACTGAAAAACTAAATATACTTGTACTAATGATACAGCGCATAAAAGAAATGAAAATGCACCACTTTTGAAACTGAAGCAACACAATCTTTTCCCAAAAATGAACTCCGAGTGACCCAGAGGCCAACGTGCACCCAAAATTCTTGTGATCATTTGGACCCAGTTCAACTAGACCAGCCCCTAACAATACGAAATACTAACCTGTAATGAAAGGCCACAACAATGGTCGCCAACTTAAAGAGAAACCCAATCTGAAATAGCCTAAGAAGCACATAGTAACCAGATTTGGCCATTATAAACTAGACTCAAAGGCACTAAAAGCTGCAATGCTTAAAAGAGTTACCATCAACAAAAGAGAAAACGGAATGTTAGATGAATGTGTGAACGAACGCTCATTCAGCCATAATAAGAAGCTGAAAAATGTACTTCAGAATGTTTGAGCCTGTGGCCTTCAAAACCTTTAGGCAAAACACATGTAGACAAACCACCTGCAAGAAATTTGCAACTACTTTGAGTGTGCATCATTTACTTGATGTGATTGACAGCTTGCAATAACACCCAGCATCCTTCACACCTACTGCACACGCAAACAGCAAAAAGTTAATGTTGCCCTGAACTGTCACATTGCATTTCATGAGATTAAACTGAAGATGAGAGTGACAATTGGTCCTGGTATTTGCACCAATGAGCAGGTGATGAGTCAGCGCTGTACAGTGGCACTGGAGGGAATGTTTTCATCAGCCACCTGGGCCGGGCGGCGATGGGAAGCGGATGCTTCCACTGCTCACTGTGTCACACACACTTTGTTTCACAACAGACATGGACATGTTATGAACTGAAATTTACTTTTAATCAGTTGAACCTTCATAGAGCAAAATGTCAAGTTGTCAAATCAAGTGTACACCATACAGGTGTCAGGACAGCTCATCTATAAAACGGTGCAATGTAGTGCTCTGTATCAGAGCTTTGTCTAGACTCAACAAGGTCAATGACTCAGACAACTAATGTTGACTGTATAAATCTAACACAGTCACATTTCCAATTCTTCCCTATTATTATGACAGTCTTTCTAAAATTGTCTTTTTGTGTGACAGCAAACAGCCTTGAGTAATGACAAAGGTGGTACATTCTAGTTCGTATCATACCGTACAGAGAGAAATACCTTTAAAGCAATGTGCGATTGGTGCCAATCAGTCACTGTGGATCAGGGAGCGTGAGAATGTTCAGAATCGGTGCATGAGAGACGGAGCGAGCGAGCGTGCACGCAAGCGTTAGCAAAGCTGTGACTAGCTGTGTGAGATGAAAAGCTCCAGATGTTGCCTGCCTTTTAATACGAAATAAAAAGCTCAGTTGGGGCAAAAAGCAAAGGAGGCCAATAAGAGAAAAGAAAGTGGAATGAAGGAAGGAGGGAGCCTTTAAAGACTTAATGGAGGGGTAAGGTCAGGGCGCGAATGTGTCTCCAATGGCTGTTAGCGGAGTCCAGGCTTAACTCTGCCTCTGGCCACAGGAGATTACCAAACACGTCCAATAAAATTGTGTTGCACTAACATGCCATTACTAAATATTGTTGTCAGATGGAAATAAAGCTGTACAGGCTTCTTCATACTGACCCACTATTCAGACAGTTGAATAAAGATGGCCTCATCTTGGGCCTCACCAAGCAAACACGGTTCCCTTTGTTAGCAGGCAACCTCTGAGGTTTATCTTTAACTTAAAGAGAGAATGAGACCGAGCGATACATGGTGTCTGCCAGAAACTGCTGTGCAGGAAAAAAGTGTAGAAAACTAATTAGACTACCGTGGTGCTTTATATATTTGCATATATTGTATTTTGTGATATTTTTAGATGACAGATTTCTAATAACTAAACAAAAAAAGACACAAGCTTAAAACAGCTTTTTACACAAGGCATATTGAGTTTGATTGCCACAGTGTAAACAGAAGCTGCTCATACACATTTACTTATCCAGCAAATAATATGCACCTGAATATTTATGCAAACAGTCGAAGGCTTCATATTATAAATGACACATGAATAAAATATAAGGATTATGCACAAGTCCAGAGGGGCTCCCAGGGTTTACAAAATGCTTTATAAACACAGATAAAAAGCTATCCACACCAAATTACAATACACTACTTGGAATACTGCAGTCACCTTAAAAAAAGATTTACAGTAAGAGGGAACACACCAATTCAAATACTATTACGGCAAATTAGCCATTAGCTACAGCATATGTATACCTGGCCTTGTTAGCTTCTTTAGAGACGTCCCAGGCCCATGTGATGAAGTTCTGGCTCAAGTAGGAAACAATAGAGTCAGCGCACATCATCTGGGAGCAGAAAACGTTGCCGAGAACACTGTCGTCATTGTGGAGGTAGATCGCCAGCAGCTTTCTCTGCAGGGGGGAAAAAAAACACAGAAATGAAAGTGAGTGAGTAAAGGGTACCATTGATTTTCTTTGGGCGATTTGTTATTGCTTACTGAAGGATTCCTTAGTGTTAAAGAAAAACAGTAGACAAAAGGTTGGAGGCCAGAAACGAAAAAGCAAAAAAACTAGAATGATTTTGTGCATGAATCCAAAACCAGACAAAATAATTTTACCTTTATTTATTTATATGTTTATTTATTTTTAAATCGGGACAGTGCATAGGATTACTGCAATTGAGGAAGGAGAAAGCCTGAAGCCGATATCTGGCTTGATCTCAGGAGTGGGACCTTTCTGCGCCTTATTTGTGTGAAGACATGTTCCGCGCTCAGTGACCGCGAGGCGACATATGAGACCGTGAGGTGCGGCATCTGCCCGACTCTCGCTGACCAATGTAAGGCCAGAACTGGGCATAAAAACAAAAACAAATACCACACAAAATCAAATGGTGAGGGGTGTAAATAAAACTTCTCAGGGAAGCCGAGGAAGGTATGGAGAAGACAAAACAGACAAATCACTCTATTTATTTTACACCAAATGCCAGGAGCCTGTTCAGGTTAGTAGCGGCAGGGCCAGACAATATTGACGAAGCTCCAAATCCAAGGATATTGACACCGCCATATAAGCCTGGCAGAATCTCCGCACTGACAATCTAATTAAAAAGCAAACACACCCACAAACATAAAAGGTTCCAAAGGACATTGTTGGAAATAATGCTTTCTAAATTACATGTCACTTCTCCTGCTATAAAAGAACAAAGAGGGGAGGGGGGGGGGGGGAACACGCAGGCCTCGGTCCGTTCATTTTCATCCGTGGCTGCGAAGGAGGAGTCAAAGTTTCTCAGGAGCCCGTAATCTCAGCTACATACGCCAAAAGTAAAAAAAAAAAAAAAATCCACCAGGCAGGGTGTAAAACATGATGGAAAGTTGAAAAAGGAGTTGCGCTATACTGTGGCCTGTGCAGAATGGGAATGGGAGAGCACTGCTGTGTTTGCTCAACGATTAGTGCTTTAGAATAATCTCCAGGGCTCCTAGAGAGAAGGAGCTGGGGACTCATTCTTTGGGCCAATTCAACGGCCTGAAAAGATTAAACACTCATGCTGAGAAGACAAGCAAATTCAGGCGGGAGAGGAATGAGCGTAAGGGGAGGGAAACGTTTTTTTTTTTTTTTTTTACAACATGGAGGGGAAAAAAAGAAGAAAAACTAACCCGATACACGCTTAAACGCGGACCTCCAAACGCATGGAAAGATTGGTCTCGAGCAAAGGACTTTAACTCGTACAACAAGCATGCTCAATTAGCAAAAGTGTAAAGATTAATCAGACTGGGTGTTTGGGCCAACTGAACTCCTTCATCTTCAGGTTAAATCATCCATAGCTCTTGGTTCTAGATCCTCTTTCAAGTCCAGTCTTTTGTAAAGGCCCGTCTTTGTGGGGAGGAGCAAATCCCTCATTTCAGCTAAATTACTAGGTCCAACCTGAGCAGGATAGTGAGCCCCGCGGTCCTCCCAAAAAACACCTGTTCACACCTGAACCTAAAACCGCTTTGAACAAATGAGAAATCAAGTCACGAGTATTATCAGTGACAACAACAGAGGGTCCGAAGAGATTTGAGAAAGCGTCGGAGAACATTAAAGTGAATCTGCTGGGAATAAAATTAACATTGAAGAAGTTTATAAATATGTCTGTGTTATATTCACATGTAACCTGCAAAGTTAAAATACTTACTTAACATAATTAGTTCAAAAGTAAAATAAATAATAACAATATCCCCATAGGCAAATATCTTTATAGAACGTATGTCTTAAGTAGAAATCAACAGTTGCAAATAAGTTATGAAATCATTTATAATCACTCTAGTTCAGCCTACTCCCATTTGAGTTCTTGATTGTTTTATGTTGTATTTGCATAATTAAATTCAGCAGAAGGATTGTTGCCTTTCCACAAAATAGATTAAAAACATCTCAAGTGAACTTGTTTTAACCTCTTCACCACCACCTGAACTGAGCACATTTTCTACGGTTTGCCATTAAAAGCGTCTAAAGAGCGACAAAAATGAGATGAAATACAACATGAAAACGCGACAAGAACAGCCACAAAAAAGCAATACATATGTGACAAAAAAAGCTGCAAAAGAGCCACAAAAAAGCTCCCCAAAGTTGTCATGTGACTTACACAAACATGCGACAAAACCGCAACAATAAAGCCAAAAAAAGCAAAGAAATGTGACAAAAATGCCTCCAAAGGGCAAATAAAAAAGTGACGAAAAAGTGAAAAAATTCAACAAAACGAAAAAAAAAAACACAAAAAAGCCACAGAAAAGCAATGGGGAAAAAAAAGTGAAGGCAACCATGTTTCAGATCAGTTTTGCAGGTCTTAGCTTTCAAATGAGGCGTAAAGACTCCAGTCCAGAAGCTTTAAGATTTGGGTAACGCTGAACTGGAGAAAATGCACTTGGTTAAGGTCGGGCGGTTTGGTGGTTAATGAGAATCTTTAAAATGAGTGAATGGTTTTAAGAGATGGTTCAAACTAATTTGATGTCTTATTATGATGCTTATTCTTAATTGACTCAAAGTGCAGCCTGGCTTGTGCTAAACGTGCCACATATGGAAACGGGGACAGGGACTGCAGGGATAGTTGTCCGTGTAGTGATCGCTCTACAGATGGCAGGCTCAGTCTACAAAAGCAAACACTTCAAAATGAAGAGCTCAAATGACTGATCTAATGACCCTGCACACATAGTGGGAAAACTGATTCAGATCGATGACCGACCACAGAGCCTGCTCCCACCCACCGCCGGAAACAAATGATCTGCACATCCAAATGCAATCATCCCCTATAATTAAAAGTCTGTCACTTGTAGAGCTCCAAGTCGACAGTGAAGACAAGACGTAAAAGGTTCATTATGCAACCACAGAATATAAGCTTGCATGAACATATATAAAAAAAAAAATCACCCAAGAAGACTGTTTTGTCCGAATCGATTTCTGTTTAATCCCTCCCTTATTAACTTTGCTATGATTACTCGGGAAGAGACTTGCTTGTCATTTCCAGCCGGCGATCTGCAAGCTTTAAGTCTATCTATGTGCCATATGCCGGGCTGGTCCGTCCGTGCTCTTCCCTCTTGACTCTCGAGGGCTGCCGTGGGTGTTAAAGCGGATACTTGGCAGCGATAAATCCCTGAAGTCCCCTCTCGGGCGAGGCTATGAATTTTGATGTGTCTTTGTGTGTGGCGGACAGGAGAGCAGCGGAGGAGAGAGGGGTTAGAGTGATTAACCACTGCGTTGATGGGGATTTAGCCGGGATCGTGGTTAGTGATGGGTGGCCTATCTCTCTGTATGCTCCGGCTAACCACTGATCCCCAAGAGACTTCAGCTCAGCTCAGCTCCCGAGCCCAAAGCATTTTCATTAAGGATGGATTGAGTCCATCTCCACAGTCCCCCAACACACACCTTCAGAAACACTTCATCAAATGTAGTGTTTTGCTTAGTGATTAGCCTCTCTCTCTCAGGCTTTGAGAACGAGTGAGAGCAACTTCTAAGTTTTAAGGCACGCCAAATACTCTTTCCTTGAGTCAAATCTTCTGTATTCCAATATCATTCTAATCAAGTGGGCTGTTTAACAATAGGAACACCAAACTGCACTCCTCTCCAAAATAAGAGCTGAGAGAGTAATGAGTAAGGATGGAAAAGGGCCGGTATAATGGTGGACATATGCTACTGTGTAATGAACGCGGAGACGGCAGCATGTTTTGGCCTGTAGCGTGGTGCGCCTGTGACAAAACAGGACAAACACAGAACC
The DNA here is from genome assembly GCA_007210695.1 of Neogobius melanostomus. NCBI lineage: Eukaryota > Metazoa > Chordata > Actinopteri > Gobiiformes > Gobiidae > Neogobius > Neogobius melanostomus. The sequence goes on along the minus strand of VHKM01000113.1, from coordinate 448,347 downwards.
GATCAAATAGCTTCTGTTTTCATGCAAAATTCTCTAAAGCCACCCTAACCACTGCACAGTTGGCGGGCTAAGTCACACAATAACGCGAACTACAGAGAAAAAGAACACTATTTTGCACTTGCACAGCCTGAAGTACAGTGGCACAGTGGAGAGTGTAACACCAGAGAAGCTCTGTCCATATTGCACTGGCTTAGGAGAAGAGATCAGCTGGGAACAAGGCAAAACGCCAAGATCTCGCTTTTTTTCCCCTCCACTGCTTCCGTTTATTTTTGATGAAACAACTTTAATTTTTGTGACATGCTTCATTCTCTAGAGGTAAAATATTGTATACCTGACACACATAACCAAAACATTTTTGCTGTTCTCATGGTTTCAGAAGCCACTAATCTACACAAGCTGCCAGTTAATACAGATATCCTAAAAAAGCAACAAAAAAAACTGGAAAATAAAATATCTTGCATTGAGATCTCAAGGATTTAAAAACTTTACTTAATGAGAATATAGTACTAAATGGCCCATATATTGAGTAAATTAGCATTACGAATACCTAAAAGAATTACTATAAAAGATCAATAAAAAAATGAAAGTTACTCACATCTCTGGCTTTGCCGTAGAAGGCCTCTTGAGACGCTGCTTCCAAAGAACCGATGAAAACATGGGGTGGTTCTCCCCATACCTGCCATGAATGAACATTATTACTGCTGCGTGTGTACTGCACATGCCCAGTGTACAGAGTCACAAAACTCACCTTGAAGAAAACTCAGCAGTAAAGTGCAGTAAGGCATCAGCTTCATTATCACTGTTTTCTGGCACTGTGGAGAAGACAATTACCTGGTCAGTCATGAGACAGACTGTGACGAGAAAAAAATCAATCAGCAGCAGCACGTACTCATAGGTGATTTTCGACTACTTGAAGAACCCATTCCAAACATTTCTGTGTCGTCCACACCGAACTCTGACGCATCTTCAAAGTCATCCCCTTCGCTGTCACTGATCATATGTACATCTGCACACTTAAGAATACAGTCCAAAGTTACATGTGTGAACACTCAAGAACACAGTGGAAAGCAGTAAGCAAAACATCAGGCATAAAGGCACAATAAAACAATGAATTGACCCCAAAAACTGTTCAAAACAAGTCCTGCAATAAGCCCCAGACCAGTTGTAGGGTACAGATGAAGATGGTGTGTGTTCAGTTGTACCTCTTCTGTGGGCTCCTGGGCATTTGCTGGTGACGTCCTTCGACAAACGCTGAGATGATGGCAAGGATAACTGATACCCGAAACAGCTAGTGTCATCTAAAAACACAAAAATAATGGAGTTACTTTATTTTGTCAGCTGGTATATATGGCATTTGAAGAAAACTAATGAGCTTCCAAATCCAAAGCTGAGAAGAAATTCCACTAGTCAGCAGGGACTCATTACAGGGAACGCATCTTTGTCTAAATCAAGAGGGACATCCACAACACATGTACTGTACACCGTGTGTGTCATTTTTGGTGTAAATTAACTTTTCACATCTGAAAACATCACAATATTAGGTTCCCCTTTTACAGATGACCAATTTCAGCAGTCGATATTTCATTCTCACAGCGAATGTTTGGATCATGCGTCTGACCGCCTCTGCTCACTTTAAAAAAAGTGTGAAATTCAGAATTTGAAAATAAAATGCAAGAAGCACGGTTGAACGAGTTTCATAATGTCCACATGAACATATACAGTCTCAGTAAGGCTAAACCCTGTGGACAACATCAAATAACAGTTTGTAACTCATCATTCTAAGGAAAGCAGATGTAAATAGTTTTCTAGGAGAGTGAACTTGGAACAACAGTGATGAGGAAAAAGCTGAAAGTAGAGTAACTGCTCGTCCCCTGCAGAGGTCCTATGATCTGCGCCATTGTCAGGTGCTGCGGCGCACAAAGAGCAGCTGGACATGCTTGAATCAGGAGACGATTACATGCAACGCCAATTGATTTTGAATGGGGCGACATGGAGAGTTACTTCTTTTCTTTCCTTAATAGTGATCCTTCATGTTGGCCTTCACTTCTATAGCCAGAGAGAACAGTGTAACCACTAGACCTTGTCAACAACATAGACTAGCACCAAGTCCCACTGAGCACCATACACACTGATAAGAAGCAAATAATCTGACAAGCCGTCGTCAACAAAAGGTCTATCTCTCATCCACATATTGTTGGAAAGTGTGACAAACTCAGAGCATAAGACCACAGGCACAATCGCTGCTAAGCTGAATGTGGTCGGTTCATTTACAGAGCTCTTTTTATATATGTGGGAAAACACTGGGCAAAATTTAAAAGACATGTTTACCCAAGAAAGGAGTATTAAATAAAATACTGAAGCCGTTGAGTAGATTGAAAGCGAAATGGGTTATTTTATTGACCACTGTGTTTTCAATTCCCAGCACTTCAATAATGAAATGGAAGATATGAGAAAAGCAGTTTCTCCCCAGATAAATCAAAAAAGAACAACATCCAGCTGAGGCCCCGCCATGTGTTGTCTTTAGCAAAGAAAACGGCTCAAATATAGCAGCGGCCAGACTGATGTGCAATGTTGAAACTATACAAACTCAGGATGACATCACTGCAAATGAGACAGGCCATTTTTGGACACGCTGACGGGAGGTTAAACGAGTACCTCACATCCGCATTACAGTGAATTAAAAAAAAGAAAAGAAAAGTAATTTGGATTATGATAAAACTAAGATGAGATGCCTGGGAGCCCTTCCCCAGATCTTGAGCCACCGTCCTGGTCAGAATCAGCTGGAGGGTAACCTACTGTACCATGTTTTCAGTTACCGGGGGAAGCACCCAGAGGAAACTTATCCAGATACAGGGAGAATACTGCGCACAGAAAAACCAGCACGATATGGAAATATGTGACCGGCAAGAGCGCTAACCACTCAGCCACCGGGTCAACAATCATTCCTTTTTTTTTTTAACAGTGCAAGGGAATAAAGGATAATAATAAATAAATAAATATTACAGCTGGATTTATAGCACCACTGAGCGACCAAAGATACAGTTTAAAAAAAAAGTGCATGTGCAAGGCATCTATAACAAAGCTTATGAACACGACTAGCTTGCTTATTCACCTGCACAGAAAAAGCGAATCGCCTTAAAGCCATCATTCAAACTCTGAGCCAATTAGGTCCTTGAAAAAAAAAGTGAAATTCACTAGTAATAATTGCATTGACAAATTTCCTAACAATCTGTTCATTATTATTGACTGAAACAACCTCTTCAAAAGGAAAATCAATGTAAATTTTGCGTTACAGTCCTGCATATTTGAGGTCAAATTGACTGGGTGTGGAGTTACGGTGTGTCCCTGGTTGTTGGTAACATTTTTCTGTGGTGCTCCTTAATGAGAATTGCATCTTTTCTAACTTCAAATATAACACAGTGTCCCAAAGCCATTGTCTTTCATGTATTAGAATTAAAACTGAAATGAAGTTACTAAATACAATGGAGTGTTCTATGAATAAGACATATTAGTAGAAAGACATGCAATGTAGCTTTCACATGGAAAGGACACGCTTCCTATTGAAAGCCACTTTGATTTCCCTCTAGAGCTGACTTTTTACAATATGAATAAATAAGCTGAATTATTTTCTCCTTGCCCAACTTGAGTGGCAATCAACTTGAGAATCAACAGGCGAGAAAATCCCCATAAAGCCCTTCAGCGCCAGAGCTGAATGAGAGGGCTTTGGGCTAAGAGCCTAATAAGTGTATAAATAAAGTTGATCACTTCCCTTGTCAAAGCCAGCCTGAAGGGTTTGGGCTGACATGGATGCAAGTGGGGAAAGTGGAAAAAAAGAAAACTGGTTGAGTGCCTCTCAATCCTCTTCTTTGCTTTGACCCGAGGGCTTTTCCTGATGTTGAGGAACACAAGTGCAGCTTGGCGGCTCAGCAGTATAACGTGGAAACAAGGCAGAAGCGCCGCGGGGCACAGGGAGTGGGGAGTGAGGTTAACCCCCTTCGAATAACCTGCTCCCACATCTTCTTTTTGGATTCTTTTAATTAACACTTGCATTGAGGCTTCGAGCATTCAGAGGCCAATACAGGGAAGGAATTCTCTGTCCACGACCTCACCACCTTTCTCTTCAGGCCTTTATACTCCTCTCTCTACTTTCTTCTATAACGCTCTTCTTTTTGTTTTGTTTGTTTTGTCTTGTTCTTATGTCGGTACTGTTTAGATTAGCTGACTGGTTGTGAGCGTGAGATAATTACTATTGGAAAAACTATAACCACAACTTTACTTTCTATTAACATGAGGTGCTTGAGATGAGCTCTTCACAAAAAAGTAACCTAACATCGATTCATCTTTCAGCTTGAAGCATCCAATTTGTCTTGTACATTTCATTTACAGTTCACCTAAATGTGAGATAATGAACCTGACCTAGCTTTCCACACAACCATATTGCTATAGAAACTGACAACCAATGAGAAACTGAGAGAAGAGGGGATGGCCTACAAGACAAGCCATCCTGAAGGATATGGAGAATTAATACATTAGCAAACACCAAGAAACACTGCATAAATGTCAGCAATTACTAGTGTGAAGGACAGCTGGATGCAGTGGGGAAAGGGAAATCTAATAAGGCAGTCCCTTTGACCTGCCAGTCAACAGGTATGGGGGTGCCACTGTCAATCAAAATGTCTTCAGTTCTTTGTAGAGTGGTAGCCTGTAATATAAGCCACTAGAAGGCTGACAATTGTTTGAGCTCAAGAGCTCTGAGCTGCAGGGGACCATGTTCGATCGCACATCTGTGCCAAGTTTGGGATCAATATGATGGTCCTAGGGCCCAGGGCCAACTCACATAACCTGAAGTCAGAAACTTGGCAGGTCAAAACTCTATGGTCACTCAGCTGTGGGGTCCCACTTGTGAAGAAACCATGCCGGTCAGCTGAAGTTGGAGGAAAAGCCATCTAGATGTGACTGGATAGATTCCAGCAGATAAATGGACCTTTTCACTGTGAGAAACCACATAAGTGGCTGTTTACACGGCAAAAGTCTCCTGGAGAACGTAGCAATTATGCAGTCTCCAATGCACTGTTACATGTAAACGAGGTGTCAATAAAACCCAAAGTCAGTGTACATGTGCCTAACACACCCTTTGACTTGCACTGTGAATACACAACATACAACTTCCTTTTGTATGTTGTGGCTTTCTGAGGCAACTGTGGGCGGCACAGTAGCGCAGCGGTTAGCGCTTCCGCTTCACAGCTAGAAGGTGTCGGGTTTGATTCCCACCAGGGATGGGGCCTTTCTGTGTGGAGTTTGCATGTTCTCCCCGTGTCTGCGTAGGTTTCCTCCGGGTACTCTAGTTTCCCCTACCACTAAAAACATGTATAATAGGTGAATCCTCCAGCCAGGTGATTCTGACCATCAGCCTGTGCTGTGGTGTCGCCTACTGCTGCTTACGGGTTGCCCCAGCGGCATCGAAGGATGGGCCATATGCAGAGGACAAATTTCCCTACGGGGACAATAAAGTATATAAAACAAACAAACATAAAGCAGAGGCTTTGTAAAGTAGAATTAAGTCTTAAGTAAAAGTCAGTTAATTAATCAGTGTTCAGATTGGGGCTGACGTCATCATTCCCTGCGAATCCTAGTTTGTGTAGTTGACAGAGAGACTGAGCATGGCCTCCCACTATGAGATGAAACGACCTCCTCCCAGAATTTTTGGTGAAGCCCGGTATCAGGCGACACATTGTGCCTGGTGGTGTAAAAGATGGGTGGGTCTGTTACCAATGTACAAACCCTAATTAATCCATACAGGAATCCCAGCTCCTGCATCCCATCTGAGACATCATTACTGGGTGAAAACACATTTGTGTATTTTGTCAGTGTCAACTCAAGAACCAATTAAAAGTTAATATTCAATATACATATTTTCTATTCATTGTGTCCAAATGCTTAAAATATTGTTAGTAAAGCTGGAACACATCACATAGATCAAATTATGTGCAGTTGGCAAGCCAGAATGAGCATCACTTCATTTTTTGTTATTATTATTATTATCATCATGACTGTGCTGACTGGTTAAGTATCTTTAATCTCATACAATCAGATCAAATTTTTAAAAAGACCCCAAAATCACTGTATACAAGAATTTGAACAAACAGAGGTTTGTGCATAACGTCAATGTCTGTTCCCTCAACTTTCATTACATGTGAGATCTAATTTATTTCACTTCAACAATAAAACACTTGTGTAAACAATACAAAAAACTAAAAAAGCTCATTTTAAATACAAAACACACAGGGATTTTGTGCAAACACCAACAAAAACTATTGTAGCAAGAAAGACAGAATTGTATTTAAATTCGGAAAACGTACAACGTGACCTATGGGTCAGCAAAAACTATGAACTTACTTAGCGTTAACCAAGTATTTAAAAAATATGTCATTTCCAAAACTCCTGGCAACTTTAAAGCTTGTTTACAGGAATTCATGGGGCACAATAATGCAAAGGGCTTAAGCAGGTAAACTACTTAATGAAACATAAAACAGTTAAGCAGTAGTGTAGTAGATTCCTCGGAGAGCAGACTCGTCTGCACAGCTAAAGTTAAGCCGGGGTCTCTCCCTGCCATCTTTATTGGCACAAACCCCAAGAGATGCGGCTGGGCTAATGAGCTGGACACCAACTCTGGCTCTACCCAGCCACTAGGCCAGCCAAGCCATGGGCTTTCTCTGTTAATACCTTCAGACGTTTCAATAAGAAAGCTGCGGCTCCAGCACAGACCATTATTACACTTCTGTCTCACTGCTTTTTAATATCATCTCATCCACAAAACACACTCTGGTGCTGATGTGTGTAGCCAGGTGCTGACCAGAACCATGAAGCCACAATGAGCTGCAATCCGTTTACCATTCAAAGCCATAAAATCTAATACCACAAGGTTAACCAGGGCCATAGGAAATGTTGAATTCTAATGAACCAAGATCAAAATGCTTCCCATAGGGAAATACAAAGCCTTTGTTATTTTGTGACTATAAGCCAGTAATAAATGCCATAATTGTTTACATAATAATCTTAAAATGTACTGTCTCGGTTGCTTAGATTGTCGTCTATAGGAGGTCTATCAAGCTCTCAGACAATCCAAACTATGGACTGTGGTCTCTGTTTAGTCTGCTATCCAGACAGATACAGCTTAGCAAACTTCTTATAATTTAAAGTTCAAAAATCCTCAGGGTTGAAACAGATGCAATTATTGACAATCCATCTGTGGCAAAAAAAAAACAATGTCCTTTATACATTAAAAAGGTATCCATATTTATTAGTCAAGCAGAAAATGAAATACACAGAGTGTGTTATATCAAAAGCAATGCTCAAACAAAAGAACTCTCACATAGATCTAAAAGGAAAATGTCAGCTTCAGGTTCACACAAGACTGTGTGCACAACAGCTCCACAGTGTTGCCTGATAAACCATACTATACAATTAGTATGGGAACACATATGCTGTCAATGAAAGAACATGACAAAAGGGGTCAGAGGTTCCCCAAGGTTTAGTATGAGGCCTGTTTCAGATCAGCTTGACTGTGTTTAGGATGAATGGCTGGGAAGAGCGACCCACGGACGAGAGAGGTCAGAGAGACTCAATGATGAGAGCTTTAATGTCCACAGATAGACGTCGCTGCATTCTACTGCCAGTGACATCTTAATTAGCTCCATCAGAGTCTCACTCATTTTGTCAGATGGTTACTGGAGATTTTGGCTTCGCCCACAATAAAAAAAGCTGTTCTACTTTGCCAGTATGACAATTGTGATAATTAAAATACTTATAAGCCACACTATGAATCTTTCAGCATTCTAGTCTAAGATGTCAGCGAACACAGAACATACACAACTGGGTGCCTTTACATTTTCTTTTCGGTATCAGTCCTTTAAAGATGTTTGGTTATCACGATACCTATGCTGCATGTATCATTCTCGAGAACCAAAACACAGCTCCACTTAAACCTTGAACTTATTCCAGTAGCATTCTGGTGCATTTTAACAGTAGTCAGCCTCATTGTATTGAAAAGCAAATACTTGTATATAACAAATACATGACGTGAACCTCTACTATAGGGAGTGTGTAATTTGTGGAAAAGATCAAAGGTTGTTCTTACGGAGTCGTCTGATGCAGACGCCGGCCATCCCTCCCACAGTTGGTGTCGCACTGGGATGTTGGTCAAGTCTGAAACATTTCTCTTCACCTGTGAACACAATGCAAATAAAATGAGATGGTTGCTCATATGTTTACAGAGAATGACATATCTTATCATTACATAATCAAATTTAAAAATACAGTATATTGCTAGCTTTCTGGTTGTCAGCAATGTTGATCGGGAAGAATTGAGATGAGAGGAAGAAAAAAAGAAAAAGCCAGCATTCTCCAGATGCCAGAGCTAAGGCCTAGCACAAACACCCGCACACTTTGAAATGGACAGTATTTCTCTTCGGTCATTCAGGCACAGATGTTGTATCTGCATTACTTAATAACATTCCCCCCATTTAAACAGTTAGCAGCCAGCAGCTCCTGCCCCGCCGGGCGCAGCTTTACACTCTTCAGTGGGTTGTTGGTTTAAAGCCTCAATGCCAGCCTGATGTGCGCCAGCCAAAGCTGATCAAAGCACCGTCGGCGTCTGAGCGCTGGCGGCCGTGGATCTAGTGCATTTATTCTGCTGAATTCTCGCCTTCAGGCGTCCACGGCTGGACACTGATGCTGAGAAAACTATCTATTGTAGAGCAAAGATCCCTCCACACGGGTCAAATCCTGTCTTTGTAAAAAAAGAACTAAGAAGAGATGGATCCTTGAGCATAGCAGGACTGTGGGTCATGGATGTGGAAACTTTAAGACCGCTACAAACACAGAGTCAAAGCCAATGTCAAACATGAAGCAACAAATCAGCACAAAAGGCTCTGAAAGTTGTGCAGGCAGAAGTCAGAATTTAGTACTCATATCTTCATTTCTACTTAATGCACAATAGATAATGGCAGGCTGTATTGATGAACATTTATTTAAAGGAGAAATAAATATGTTCTAGTTAGTTACCAGTCAAAGAAATCATTTGGGCCGAGCCTGGCAAGCGAGAAAAGCAATTCAAAGAACAAACAAACTGGGAAAAAGTGAAATAATAAAAAGTGGCACAGAGCACTCTTTGTCTTTCTATTGTAAATCCCACAGCATACTAGTGAGAGCCAGCCCTTATGAAGAGGAGCTATGGCCAGGAGAGCAGACTGAGGTCAGAGCGGGTGGCCAGTGTTATTACAGAGTGTAATATCGCTGTTTGACCAGCCGCACAACAGGGATTTGACTGACCGGCTGGCCGGTCCATGAATAGAGCACAAGAAGCGAGAAATGAGAGGCATAAACACTAGTAATGAACAGTCTGCAGTCAGAGGTTAAAGAAGCATCACAGAAACAACAAACTTAACACCCACCTCAGAGAGAGCCCTGCAGGAGGACGAGGACAATAAAAAGCACCTGGCAGAAGGCAAACTAAACGCACTGTAGAAGGAAAACACAGCTACAGGTCTGCTGGCCTGACGCCATCAGAGCATTCAGAAATCGTAGACTACCCACTGCAGAAGCTGCAGATTGACTGGAATCAAATATGTTTTAGCATAAGAATGTAAAAAAAAAACATGCATTTATAGGAATTGGGCTCATACAAGTATTTAAGTGTTGATAATTAATTACCAAACAAACCTATATAAGGAGCAGTACTGTCTTATGCTGCCCCTGTCTGTCACACTGGAAATGGAGGTAAAAACTTAATTTTGCATATCACTGATCCAGCAGCAACAGAAAAAAATAAGTTAAAGATTATTATTAATTATAGTTAAATTTCAAAATAAAACCAAAAAACCTCAAATAGAAAATATATATAACATTAGATGGAGAGCAATACAAATTTAATTCGCTTAATTGAAGTTAAAAATAAATTAATTCTTAGCATTATCCTGAACCACTAAAAAAATGACAGAAGTTGATGTAAAGGTCAATTTCCTGTAATCCCTGACTGGAAGCAAATCAAAGAGAAGTAAAGGTTTCCGTTAAAGAGTCACAAGCTCTCACTGCCTTTCTTCACCTCTATTACACACCAGATGCCGTTCTTTGAATCCTTTCGATACGGCCTCTTTTTTCTCAGCAATGCAGCTATGCGTTGGTACCAGTGTCACCCAGCTGCAAGGCTGGGCGACGGCCTGGGAGGCTGCAGGAGGGAAATCCCCAGGACAACTGGTTTGGTCACGGACAACTTGGGCCCAGCAGCTCTGCCTATTCTACCGTCTACTTGCCTGGCAAACATTTGCTCTGCAGCTTATGTGAGGAGCTAGCCAGCAACTTATCCCTCACTCTTGTCTGTTAATGCCAATCAGGGTCTACACAGCACTGTGCATCAGAAATGGAGAAGAAAGAAGTTAAGATGGAGAATAGAAGGATAGAAAGGGAGGAGCGAGGGCAGCTTTAAGAGAGCCACAAGGCAAATCTAGAGCCTTAAGCAAAGACAAACAAGAAGACAGGACTCTATGCCTATTGATATGCACAAGCAGGGACCATCCGCTGGTCTACAGGAGAGACAAAAGCAGAATGGGGATAGAAAGATGCTCAGCAATCGGGTCCATATGTGTCTGTGACTGGACACAGTGGCTGGCTCAATACGGTGTTACTTCTTTGTTGCTATCTCAGTTGGGTTTTAGTTTGTCCTGTGCAAATGATTGGTCACATAAACTATATCATTTGCATGATTATAAACGGCTCTGCAGAAACTCCCCTGATCCTGAGATATTATTACTTGGCGTATGATCCACGCACTAAATGCAAATCTCTGTGCCTCATTTACACTGCATGGGGTCTTCTGAAGGGTAAAGACAAGCATGCGTAAGGAAAAGAAAGCAACAAGAAGGCCTGTTTAAAGCCATATTGTCCCTGCTCTGTTCCACTATGGTCTGTTACAGCACCCCCACCAAGCCAACAGTCCTTAGTCGTGTTTCCACATCCACAGTGCCCCCTCCCACATGGCAGAGACACCTCCCCAGTGTTTGTAATCCCAGCAGAAACACTTAAGGTTCACAGCGGGTGTTCATCAAAACCATCTGCCTTAGAAGAAAGTGAGAGCGGAGGCGGCAAAGGCAAGGACCAAGGAACTTGCCGCTGCCGTATGATCCTGGTCGAACTAATCTGATCAATTAGCACCATTACAAGCTCTACAAGAGGCCGATAGTCATTTCATCATTGACACTCATCACACACATGGGGAGAAGCCACACCGTTATGGCTTCTATAGAGAATATTATAAGAAACTAGTTTTAACTAATAGTATACTTCACACAATAGTCCTAGTTATTCCAAAGGGATGTTATTTTTGCTTCAACAGGATGCTTTCTGCTGTGAACAACGCATCATACTGGCACAAAAATTAAGACTAAATAAATGCATAATGAGGAACAAGAGAAACCTGTATACATAATAGTAAAGTGGAGACACATAGACTGGGCCCATTATTAAAACAGAATCTTTAAAGTATAGGAACTCTTGGATACACTGCCTTCATGAAGCTTCATGACTAAATCAGTCGGTGTCCCAGTCTGTACAAAGTCAGGAGAATTGGAGAATGACACAGACTCCGGGACTGAAGCAAAGAGGGGGTGTACTAAGGCGCAGCTGTGAGAGTAATTATGTGCTCAGAAATGTGATCATTTGTGATGAATAATGAATCGATGGCTAAGATAGACTAGCACAGTTTGGCTTGAGTGGGAGGGATGACTGCTGCTTTTATGAGAAAGTATTCAATGATTCTGGATGTCAGGGTGGGGGCTGCAGGTGGTTTGAAGTTATACCTCCTGGATGGTTCTGGAGCCGGGGAAGTTCAGGCTGTAGTCTCTCTGAGCCTCACGATGACTGATGACCAACAGGAAGTTCTGGTTTAACGAATCAGGCAGAGCACTAAATAAAAAAGACAAACAGCAGAAAAATGTAAATAATGAATACATAATTTAAATTACAATATCAAAGAATATCCTGTACAAAAACATTTAGCAATTAAAAGGATCTGCGTCGGATAACAGGCAGGCCGAAACTTGTTAAGATGTTGTATCCTGCGGGCAGAGAGGCGAGAGACTCCTCTGGGGCCCTCTCACCCACTTTACTGATTGTGTCTTAACTAGCCTGGCCATAGCTGAACACAGCAGGCTGCTGTAGCACAGCCATGACCACCTGCACGGTGACAGCATGGTGCCCATCACTGCACTCCCACTGCTAACAAATCAGCATCAGGCATCATGAAGAGTTTAATGAAAAAAGAAAAGAAAAAACATTATATTATTAATTTTTATTGGAAAAACGTAATCATACTTTCTTTTTTAATCAAATACACCATCTAAGACGCATCCTTATAAACATACATGCAACAGTGGTATTTTTCAAATTATTAGATACTCACATAATGAGACAAACAAGGGAGAGCCATCCACTTTTTACCCATTTTGAGCCCAGAGTCACAGGGGATAATTTGGAGGAGTAAACTTTTGGATGCTTCATTTATAATAAGCTGTGAGGTTAAGTAACGTTTTTGAACAAAGTCTTGGTCTGTGAGACTGAATATCAATGGGAGGCTTAAGGGCCGTAGCAGCCACTTAATCAGGGCTCAGAACTCAAGGAAAGCAGGACGAGCGGAGAGAACGAGAGGGATGGGGGTATTAATATGTAGCACTCATATTAATTATGCAATCACACTCTTAATCTGCGCAGATCTGGACGAGCTTATGTTAACAGAAGCTCAAATTTACTGTAATGACAGCATATTTACATTGACTAAAACTACAAAATCAATATGTAAATGTAATGTTTGTTGTAGCTAACTGGAGAAGATTGGAAATGTGTAGAGAGGACAGGCTGAATGCATATGTAATGGGAAAAGCGGAGGAATACTGAGAGGATGTGTTTGTGTGAGAGAGGAACGGGTAAGGCCACATGAATACAGATTTAGCTAATATCATGATTATGTTTGGGTAAAGACGGGCAACGAAGCTTCTAAAAAAAGACCAGGATAAAAGTGTGCAGAAGTCTTATTATCAGTAGTTTATAGATTGTTACACAAGTAAAAACTCAGACACTAATTTACATAACACTACAGCTACAGCGTTTTGTTTCATACGGTTTAATAAAAATGTTAAACTGTGGGGGCCAGTTGGTAGAAATATGAAAGTTTCAATATTTGCGTCGTCATTTGTTATTTCATCTGACCTGGTCCGCGACATTTCAGTTTGCCTGGCCAGTAGGTAGAGAAACAGGTTTAAAAAAAAAAGAAAAAAGAGGGAACACGCACACCAAAAGTTATATCAGAGGTGCAGATGTTGATAAAAATCTTCAAAATTTACTGAAGAGAAACATGTCATTTAACTTTATGGACAAAGAAAATTGAGCTTTTTGAAGGGGAAGAGAACAGGCTAAACAGATTGGTTTCATTCTGAGGTAAGCCTGTCGCCTAAGCTGCGAGTCCCCACGGCGCAGAGCAGACTCTAGACCTTATTAAACTAGCAGTGCCAGACACAAGCGCACACACAATGTGACATGTGCCTGCTAAACACAAATACCCATACACATTGTTCCCAATGCAATTCCATAGTCACTCAGAACAAACCAGGAAGGCAAAGTTCACACAAGCTCCTCTTACCTCCTCCACATTTTGCACCCGCAACACAGAAGAAAGAGGCGAAAGCGTTCAGGCGGTGCCTTGTTTTGCTCTGCCATCTTTATAATCATCCTATGTCTTTTCTGTCCGTTAACCTGTTAGCCTAAGGGCTAGTGAGCACCAGGCAGCTACAGCAATGGCTGACGCAGGGAAGGCATAGGAAATCTGAGATAACAACACAACGGCTAATGAATAATTTTTGCTATTTCAAATTAAGTTTAAATTAGAATAACCTTTCATAGGCAAACATGCTTGCTCTGAGCTAGCGCGGAGAGTAAATGAAGAAAAAACTAGCTGCATTGAAATATTCATTAGGACCTTATCATTTATGCAAGGGATTAGATCCTCCTCGACACCCGCTTGTGTTCACAGGCAGTCATCAATATGGCCACACAGACAAACCTCTTTAAAATCAGGCTCTAATACTGCGGAACAGAACACACCTCTGACTGAACCAATGTGGGAGGTAGATTGGGGCTTGAATGAAAATTTTCCACAGCCATAGGATTTTATTGTAAAAAAAAAAAAAAAAGACCTGTAGACGTTATGTCTGAGAGAGTCTGAAGCACGACTATATTACATTGGAACAACTTAATATAGTCAATACCAAACTCAGAATTGTGATGTAAATTATAATATTTAAGAAAATACTATCATTTCGTAGATTTGCTGAATATTATGAAAATGTTACAACAGGTTTGGTGTATTTCATGCATTTAGTATTATTAATCTAAAGTAAGACTGATTAATAACAATAGGGCAGTACAATATGCTCTGTGTTTACAAATTCCTATACCCCTTACTACACCTTGATGTGACACCAGTCTTTGCATGTTATGTTAAAACAGAAATACAAACATTTATAGCAAATAACACAGAGTGCAGTCTCAAAGGAGCGGACCCACCGTATTAGACCGGTAATGTTTCCCCCAAATTGGCAGCCAAAATAATGAGGTACTAACACCTAAAATGATATAGCTAACACATAAAAATTGTCATGTCGCTGCTAAGAGACCCAGCAGTAAGTGACAGAGCGAGAAAGGAGCATTGGAGCGGTCGCAGATAAGGGCCAATATTAAAACCAACTACTTCCATCGACAGGCAAAGCAACTACTGTTAATGTTCAATGCGTGCGGATATCCGTTTACCGGCAAAATCTTATATTATGCATGTTTGATCAGGATGGGAAATATTAAAGGTAAACAATATGAAATGCAAATCTTCACAGAGGCAGGTAAGTCAGCATTATCATAATCATGAATATTAGCTATAATCAAATAAAACGAAAATAAAATTAGGCTTAGTTTCTCAACAAATATCCACATTAGGTAAAGGTTATAATGCCCACTTTCATTGAGATATTTGTTGTAATTGTACTATTTATAATGCAATTAATTCAAAATAATGATATTAATAATAGTCAGATAAAATAAAAGCTGCAATTGCAGTAAAATAATTTAGGGCAGACATAATTTTACTTGTTATAGCTGAGCAGTCTGACATCCATGAAGACAATAAAGTTAATATTTGTGTGTACATTATCACCTCGGTGCCATTACGCTTCTTAATTTGCTTGATAAGATATATTTACTCTAATGCTATTTTAGTAAATCGAGCAAATTCAGATCCTTTTTAAAAGGGAATGACATCAGGGCTACAATGAATGACACAATTAAACATAAATCCTCTTCACTTGAAAGCCATTTTGAATAAACAGTGAAAACCTCTAAACCATACAGCAGTATCCCCAACTAAATCTGTATTGAAGCACCAAAATAACAAAGGGCAACATAATTTACACATTGTGAGGCAGCTGAGGAGGATGCCATTTTCCAAATGTCACAACAGAAATGAAGAAAATAAGTTTGCCCTTTGTGGTCAGTGTTCTCACAATACAGGAGTCACGTAGTATTTGTGGGCAAGTTTCTGGAGACAGTTACTTGCATCTAATAACCTGCTGCCACCTATTGGTCAACGCACAGCATTACAATCACGGGTAAACAAGCGCTGTTCCTGTGTGTAGTATGAAGAGGTTGTATCCCTAAAATAAATATTGTGGTGGTTCTTACCTGTTTTACTGGTACTGGCTGTCGGGGCAATGTCTGGGGTCAGAACATAGAGGCTGTTGTTTTTGGGCAGATGCAAACTCCTCAATGCGGTCTGGATAAACAATACAAAACTTAAAGCTTACGGTCATATTTAATATATCTATAATAGAACAGTATGTGCCGTAGGTTCTGAAGGTTTGATTTTAGTATCAGACTGATACTAAAATCATACATTTTATATGGAATAACCGTATAATATACTGCATATAATATAATATAATATAATATGACCCACATCAATTCCATGGTTCAATCACAGACATCTATAAAAATAATGACCTGATCATACAGAAACAACTCCACAGCCGCAGATTTTTTTTTTCAAGAATATAAATAGTGCTATGGACCAACATTTCGGGTTGGTTGTGTTGACGCATCTACATTTTTCATTTAGGATCACCACGTTAAAAGCATCATTGATTTGTGTAACGGCTAAAACTGAATAAATACTTTGTACACTGATTATAACGTACACTGTCAGAAACATCACCACTTTTCCATCCCTTCAGCTGCATTTTGGACACTGGTACCCCAAGCTCCGCCTCGAGAATTTGTTTGATGTCACCTAGGCAGAGAAAAAAAATGGCCAATGATAGGGCAACTGCATCTGATTGTTATAAGTGTGATTGCTGATGTATGCACTAATTCCTTGGCTCTACTCACCAACTGAACTGGCTTCCTCTACTACAAGCTCCACAGTGCGCTGCCGATACTCCACTCTGAAGTTGAGCATCCGAGACTGACGTTCTACAATGTGTCGGGAGGAAGCATTGAGCGGACAAGATGTCGAAGCGGTGGATGGTGGAGAGGACGACGAGGAAGAGGAAGGTGGCGGTGGTGGTGTGTCTCCTGTAGCTGTGGCCTCCACTGCTTCTGATTGGCTGACAGGCCCAAAAATGTTGGCTTGACTTGCCTGACTAGAAAAATTACTGTAAAGAAATCAAAGTGAGAAAGTGGCAATGATCTCAAAGAATAATAAGAAAGTGCAGTTTTGTAACAACCAGAACATAAAGCAAAGCAAATATTCCAGGGAAAGAGGGTGAGGGGAAAACACCTTTTTCACCCACAGCAAAAATAATTTCAGGGGGAAACGTGCTACTTGAGTGACCAGGTTGTCAAAAAAAGGTTCATTTAATTTGGTCCAGTCTAAGAGTCCTTTGCCCTGAGGCATACTGTCAACGGACACAAACTGAAATTGTCTAGTAGGGGCAACCTTAGCTTAAAAAAAGTATATGTTTTATGTATACGTTTTTGCGTAGGTTTCCTCCGGGTACTCCGGTTTCCCCTACCACTAAAAACATGTACAATAGGCCAGGATGAATGATGTGTGTGAATGAATGTTGGTGGTCAGAGGGACCGTTGGCGCAGATGTGTGCAGTCGCGACAGCGTTTCTGTCAGTCTCCCCAAGGGAAAACTGAAGCTACTAACGTAGCTTACCACCACCGAGTATGGAGTGAATGTAAAGCGCTTTGTGACCATGTCTGTGAAAGGCGCTATATAAATAAAGATCTTCTCCTTCTTCTTATGTGAAATAGATTGTGCTTAAAACTTAGTCCAACTCAAGTCCTAACTTGTCTGCCCAGTAATAAAAACTGCCAAGTCGACTATTGGAAATGTTCAATGGTGCCCTGTACTGCACTGCACTGGCATTTTAGTTCTCTTTTTAGGATAATAATGTTGAAAAATGTATTCATTAATTAATGTATTCATTAATTAATGAATAAAGATGTCCAAGTGAATCCTCTTAAAGTTGAAATTAAACAGACTACAAGCTTTTTAATTACCGAAAGCTCTAACAAAAGTGGACAGTAGGGAGAGAGGCATTTTTGTGTAGTTTTGGCTCTGTATCCCATTGGCATCAGCTAAAGCCACATCATCTGAGTCTTTTTACTGGGCGGAGGAGGAGGATACCAGTGCCAGCCACTTAGTAAATGTGTTAGCTGTTGGTCATGCTGCCAGCCAGAATCTATTCATGCCAATGTGTGCCCTTGTGAACGCCTAGAGATATTCTCATGACCCAAAAGAAAGAATGTCTATGGACTGTGGATAAGTGTAAGTAAAACAAAAGGTTGTCTTTAGGTCAGTGTCAATTATGTAGAATACTATGCCTTTTTTTCAGAAATTGCGGCATTAAAATGTTTTTCTATCAAACACCAAAGAGAAACTAATAATTAATAATATCACTATCTTGGTCATTTACACAGATGCAATACAGAGGTAAACACTTTTTTTTAATTGGCTGAGTGGCCTGATGTTCATCTTTTTATTCAGCTGTTCGGGTTCTCTTTCTGAACTAATTAGTAACATAAGAATGATATGTTATTATCATTCTTATGTTACATAACATAGTGTAACATTGCTAACAATGATATACAATGTAAATTTAAAATAACAAAAAGAACAAATACATACAGTAAACATTATTTTCTTATTTTGTAATACCACTGGGTGACTTAAATGCAAATACCTTTGCAAAATTCCATTTTCTTGTGGTATCACTCCATTGATGGCTGCCTGTAATAAAACAAAACTTTAACAATAAAAATACAATGACTGAAACACAATTTTCTATAGCCATGGATGCGTTTCAGGCAAATTACATTTCCTGTTATAGACATCGTTTTGAGGACAAATTAAAAGTAGTAATATTTAGTTCTGTATTCTTAATTACTATGGTAAAGGTCACCATTTTACATCACTGTGAAACCCATCTATTATAAACATAATCCGTGTGTAGGGATCAAAACAATGATCCCAGTGTCAGCCTCAGAACTGCCTTTGTTAAACCAAACTGGATTGTTCCCGAAAGAACAAGTCAACAGACGCTAGTTTCACCTGGTAGGTTAAAAATTCCAAAACAATGCAATTGCAAGTTACAAACAAGATATACTGTCATTAAAAAGGTTTAATTTAAACTATATAAAAAAGAATCACCTATCACACATACAGGAATATTACAACTTACAACAAACTGCACAGCGAGTTTGTGGAGTTGCAAAAGTTTTGCAATGTCACCTTTCGGACATACTGTTTTATGATTAATCTTGTTGCTGTTTGCATAGAGTCATTACAAGTATTGACGGAATACAAGTACTTACCACTAAATCCCAGTTATTTAGCTCTAATAGTGTGATTGCTTCTGCGATATTGTCAATACCTGTGCACGCCTGTGGAAACAAAAGAGGAACATTATGACCCTATTGAACAAATTACTATAAAATAATGTTTTTTTTAATCATTTTGCTTGATTATTTTTTATAGATTGCGTTCTTTACAGTCTCGGGGGCCAATATTGTTGTGAAGGAGTTTGGAAAGAATATTAGCGGATATATAGGCCAACATGACATCAGGGTTTGGATCTCTCAAAATGTCTAGAGTTACAGTAAACATTAATTTATTTAGCAGGATTTCAATTAACTTTTTACTTGTGTTATACAATGGGCATGATGAATTTTATAATGCCCTAAATGTAAAAATATGCTGCCCTTTTATGCCCTCATGAAACTATGCAAGGGATAGTAAAACTAAATTTGAAGATATCAACAAATTTAAATCTTCTGCTACTCACTCTTATTTCAGGAGGACCCATTTCATCATTTAAATACTGATATATATATATATATATATATATATATATATATATAAAAAAGGGGCCCTATTGTGCATATTTTTAGTGGTAGGGGAAACAAGAGAGACACGGAGAACACGCAAACTCCACAGACCCCGTCTGACCCGGGAATCTAACCAGAGACCTTCTTGCTGTTCGGCACAACGGGCTAACGGCTGAAACACTGTGCAGCCTGAGGTTTGTTAAGCGTTGTCACAAGCACTCTAACTAATAATACAAACAATTGCCCACAACATTGGGCCAGATTTCTGTCAAACTGTTGAATTGTTGAGAGTTTAATCTTTCATTTAAGGTAGAACATGAGCAATTTTGATATTGGCCATATCAACAAAGTTGTGTCCAATAACCAATATTTCCTGTGTCTAGAATTTAATGTCATCATTTCAGATAGAGGGCGCTATGGGAAATTCACCGTTTTTAAGGGGAAAAAATGGCCAAACAAAATTCACACGTTGAACAAGATCATGTTTTTTGTTTGTTATTTTTTCGTTTTTTCCCCCACAAACTTCCCATAGGTCATAATCTGTATTTTGACTAAATCTAGCATAGAAGTTCATCTATCTTGTCCTCCACTCCGATAATAAACAACAGTTTCTAGAGAATAGTGTGATGTCACGTAACACAACCTATTGTTTCTTCACAAAACTGTTGTTATATCTCAAGCTTGTTGATATTCAAGTGTTGAAACACATGAATCTTCGCATCTCAAATCTTGTAATAAAAAAGATGCGAAATCTCAGAGGGGATAGCTACTTCTTAAAATTCTGGTGATGAAAACAACTTGGGAAGTCTCCTTTTCGCTGTCTCTAGTCTTTAGTAACTAAGCAAAGTGTCAAAAGTCGACGTCATAAAAACGATGCCTTGTATATTTTATACATCATTAAAGTGTCAATAAATATTCCTCTAGCTTACAATTGAATTACCTGTCTGACCTGCAATATTGTAGCCTTTTAGTTAGCAAGCTGTCAGTGTTAGCTTTGAGGGGTTAGCTATCCCCGGATCACTGACACTGATACGATGTGTATCAGATATTGTCTGATCTGCTTCGCAGACGTTTCATTCAATAAGTGTAGAAATCGGCTTTATATTCCCACTCATAACTATAATACCCCGTGAAACAGACCTGAAAGTCAGCCAGAATCATTTCTCTGTCCATGTTGCTGTCGCTGCTTTCGGAGGCCATGGCAATGACTGGCTAAATACAATCGTCCACTGCTTCACGTCGTTTCTTGCCTCACAGTGGGGCACAACTCTTATAATACTTCTTTAAAACGTTGTGACAAGAAATACTTTTAAGACCGATTGCAATGCATACATTTACCTACTATAAACACGATTAAAATTCTTAAATCAACAAAATAACGTTTTAGTGTTCAGTTATCTCATATCATTATTGTGAGCCAGTCCATCGCTTTACGGCAGACGTAAAGTGACAGCAGGTGTTGTAATGATGACGTAAACAGCTTACTTTATTGTTGTCCATCTGGCATGGTCTACTTTGGACTCATAAAAGCACCAATCCGAGTAATTAAACTAATATCAACAAATACAATCAAATCAGAGCACATTCATTCAAATAGGAAAGGTTTTTGTAAACCAATAAAGAAATTAATTCATTGCCCTGCAGATAGCAAAACATTATTTACCCATAAAATAGCCTATAAGTTAAAAAAATCCTTTAGGTCTAAGCACTGACAATGGGATGGTGATTAATGATAGCACAATGTACTCTTTTCTTGTGTTCATATTTAGTTTTTCCATGTAGTTAACCGTGAAATGTGTTTATGGGCAAAGGTTAGTGCTCACCTACATGTAGCTAAAAGTGTTTTTGTAACTAGTACTGATTTAAAAATCTGAGTGTTGATGAGTATTTGATCAACAATATAACCATGTTCTTGTAATATTGTCTTATTCTAAGTGATAATAACGTTATAGGGACTGAAAGAGTAAGTTTCCTTGTTTATTTCACATGGGGGCAAAGCTTGTTTTTAAACATTAGAAATTATGTTCTTGGTAACTATAGGCTACTCAAAACAAAGTAGGCAATGCAAAATTGGTAGCAATTGTGGTTTTATCACACAACCACTACAGGCCAGCTTGCTTGGTGGCGGGCCAATTTTCTTTATCGTCAAAAGACCAAGGGCAGGACCCTCCAAATGTACAGTAGGTCAAAGTAAAGCACCACTTTCTACAGATATCGGTGTTGTGCATACATGGCAAAAATGGGTGTTCTGCTAAGAAATTTTAAAGTAAGTGGCAGTACTTTTCACCTTTCAAGAGTACATTAACAGGCATTTGATCTCTGATTTGTGTAATAATATTCCTCAAAATCATCTGCTCTAAACATTTTGATTACTTATATTATATAGATCAATCTCTGTGACTTAAGCTCTCGACCAGTGGTTCTAAAACTGTGGTGCGTGTACCACCGGTGGTACTTGGGCTTCTTCAGGTGGCACACAGAATAATCTGCAATTCTAGACTTTATTTATTTTATTAAGAGATAATTTAATATATGCTTTTTTTGTAATTCATTAGGTGTTTTTTCTGTTTTAGACATGGTTTACTTCCAGTTTAGATATTATTCTGTCCAAGTCTAGACTAGACTAAGCCAGTCTAGACTTGCCAAGACTAGACTAGTCCTGATTTGACCTTAATATTGGCCAAGAGGGAAATGGAAAGACAATTATTTTTAAATTAAGTGTTACTTGGAAGGAAGGAAGTGGTGCTTGGTGTGACACGAGAACTGCTCTTGACAAAATTAATACATTATGTGTCTTGACGTCTGATGGAATTTATCTTTTCTAATTGTTTTTATGGTCTATGGTCAGTACCACAATATACATTAGGCCTCTTTAGGCTATAGCCAAACTATATAGCCAAAATGTATTTCCGGTATATTACATTTTTCCAAAACACATTTAAATATGGGAAGTGCATTTAATTGTGTTTTCACAGGCCTCTTATTTAGCTTATTTAGCTTTTTGTCTTTTTTTTTTAAGTGAAAAACAATTTTTACATTAAACTTAAATGCAGAGTAAAGTGCTTTATTTGTCATTGTACAACATATCGTTGTACAGCAAAATTTAACCTCTGCATATGACCCATGTATTGATGCTGCTGCAACAACGGTTTGCAGAGGGTAACTGCTTGCATCAGTGACTCATCTCCAGATAACTAGCGATTCTAATGGTCACAATAACCTAGCTTAAGGATTCTGCTTGTTTTGAGCTGGGTTGGGGAAACCTGAGCACCCAAGGTGAAACCTATCCAGAATCAGGGGAAAGTGAAACACCACACATGGTCCAGGAATTGGAATGGTGACATTCTTGCTGTGAGGCAAGAGCTTTAACCACTCAACCACACGTTTATTCTTTTATATAAGCACAAAAATGAGTTGTTTCCAAAAAGCGCACTTGATGATACAATAATGAAAATCTATTTAGATGTATTGTGCTGAGTTTTAGCTCACACAGGCCTACTTAGCTATACTAACGTCTAAATGATCCAAGCAGTGTTTGCTGTATACTTTTTTTGTCTCTAGCCTATAGCCTAGTGAAGAGGTTCTCAACCTTTTCACACCAAGTACCTCCTTTACCCTCTGTTTCAGTAACCCTATTAGACCTTCCAAGTAGGCCTACTATGTCCTAAAAGTGTGTTAAATAGACCTTAAAGCTGGGGTGCCTGATTTTTCCTGTTCAAACTGTGAAATTATAGTTCGGGACCTAACTCGTTTCTAGCTCTCACTATCCCTCCTGCACATCTGAATTGTTCAAGCAAATTAATGATTTGCATGTTTCACACCGTATACAGCTTGAGCAGTGGCAAAGTGCAGCGGGGGGACTGCTCCCAAGATAAGTTGCACTAATTTCGATTCTACTTTTATCTTCCATAGCTCAATAAACATTTAGATGAAGACAATGCAATAAGTCTGTGTTTTGCTGTGTTTACAGCACACTCTGTGGTGGCAAAACTAAATTTACTCTACAACAACAAAACAACAAAATCAGGTACCCCAGCTTTAAACAGGTTATATTATGTCTCAACTGTGTAAAACATGTCTAAAAAAAACAGAAAAACCTGAATGCATCCCACCCGCAAAGCCAGAATCACCAGGGACCCTATGGACTCTACACAGTACACCCATCACACAATCTCTTCTAAGTAATGCCTTCAGGGAGGAGACCGCGGAATCCATGGGCCAGGTCCAGTCGACTGAAGAACTGTTTTATCCACCAGGCTATCAGGAAGCTGAACTCCCTCCCTACCCTGTCCTCCCTGTGCCATAATTTTCTGTTTCATATGTTTATTGGTATGCGTACAACAAAACCGTGAAGGCACTTGGGTAACAATAACAAACATATTTGCATACAACTTTCAATTTTTATATACAAAATAAAAAATAAATAAAAATAATTCCAATATAAATGGAAATATTCAAAGTCCGTGCTATAAAAAAGAAAATACAATAATTGGTATGTTATTTAAATAAATGTATATGTGCCTACCCACACACATACACATATACACATT
Organism: Neogobius melanostomus; assembly: GCA_007210695.1. Lineage (NCBI taxonomy): Eukaryota > Metazoa > Chordata > Actinopteri > Gobiiformes > Gobiidae > Neogobius > Neogobius melanostomus. The sequence continues at coordinate 424,372 of VHKM01000113.1, read as the reverse complement.
CAACATAATGAACTCACTGTATATTGCACTAGTATAAAACTTTACCTTCCAAAAATAATAACAATAAATAAATTTAAAAAAATAAACAAGCAAAAACAAAAACAAAAAGGGTGTGTGTTGGGATTAGGCCTAGTTAGCCTGGAAAAATTGCATAAATGGTTGCCACTTATTATGAAATTTGACAAGATTACCTTGTTTAGAATATCTTATTTTTTCTAGTTTTAGAAAAGACATGACTTCAGTGGTCCAAAGTGTATTGGATGGGGCATTTGTTGCTTTCCAATTAAGAAGCAGGTGGCGTCTCACTATCAGAGAAGTGAAAGCCAGGACCTCTAACTGAACTGATGAAAAACGGTGGTAATCTTGAGGCATACCAAAAACAGCTACATGTGGAGAGATATCAATGGTCTTGAGGAGCACTTTAGACATGGTGTCAAAATAAGTTTGCCAAATATTTCCTAGAGTTGGACAAAAGAAAAACATATGTGCAAGATTACAGGGTGAACCAGAGCATCTGTCACAGACATCAATTGTATTTGGGAAAATTTGTGATAGTCAGGTTTTCGAATAGTGACATCGGAACACTACTTTGAATTGTATTAAGGTCAAGCGGGCACAAATGGAGGTTTTTTGAATACAGCCTAAAACCAAGTCCCACCAATCAACATCGAAGGTCAGACCCAGCTCTTTTTCCCAAGCCTCCTTCGTCCTAGAGTTTAAATGATCATCGTAGGACTGGATAGTACCATAGACTTTTGAAATTAAAGATCTTTGTGAAAGATTTAATTGTAAAAGATCATCCCATGTCTGCTCAGGCGGAAGTTGTGGGAAACTAGGAAATAAAACTTTTACACAGTTCCTAATTTGAAAATACCTAAAAAGATGCGATGGTGGGAGGCCGAACTCGTTAGCTAGGTCTGTAAAGGAACAGAAAACCCCCTCTTTATAAAAATCTTGAAAACATTTTAGACCCTTATCATGCCATAAAGTGAAAGTAGAGTCAGTAAATGCAGGTTTGAACGCATAATTCCTCAACAATGGACTTGATGTGGTGGGAGTAAGAAATTTAAACTGTTTCCTAAACTGAAACCATATCTTTAACGTGGAAATGACCACTGGGTTACTAGTAAAGCCAGAGGGGTTGACTGAAGCTGCGCCAGACAGTATCGCCAATAAAGAGGACGAGGGACATGATTGTATTTCCAACTGACACCAAGGTATGGGATGGGAGACCGTTTGGTAACACCAGGAAGCCTAGCGAATGTAGTGAGTGAGTGAGTGGTTGGTGGTGGTCGGAGGGGCCGATGGCGCAAACTGGTAGCCTCGCTTCTGTCAGTCTACCCCAGGGCAGCTGTGGCTACAATAGTAGCTTACCACCATCAAGTATGGAGTGAATGAATAGTGCAATGTAAAGCGTCTTTGAGTGTCCAGAAAAGCGCTATATAAAACTGATGCATTATTTATTATTATATTGACCAGTCTAAGCCAAAATGTAGTTTTTGTTATGTTCGTAGCCCAATAATAAAATTTGAAATTTGGTAGAGAGAGACCACCATCAAATTTGCAATTCTGAAGTACTTTTAGCCTAACTCTGGGTGTCTTACCATTCCACAGAAATTTAGATATAATCGAATCAATGCTTCTGAAAAAACCTTTAGATAGAAATATAGGTAGGCATTGGAACAGAAACAAGAATTTTGGGAGGACATTCATTTTAACCACATTAATTCTACCGATCAGAGAAAGAGGGAGGGAACTCCATCTTTGGAAATCAGCCTTAATCTCAATCAATAGGGGAGAAAAATTTACAGAATAAAGCGATTTATAGGACCCTGTGTCATAATTTTGATGATTATAATCATAATAATTATGGCTCAGCTTGTAAAAACTCCAAATTAAAATCTCATAAAATTAGAATATTGTGAAAATGGACTGTAAGCCATAATCATCAAAATTATAACAAATTAAGAGGCTTGACATATGTCCCTTTGCATGTAATGAGTCTATAATCATATATTAGTTTCACATTTTAAGTTTAATTACAGAAATATATGCACTTTTTCATGATATTCTAATTATATGACGAGCGCCTGTATTTATTATGAAAGTGTATGAAAAGCATCAATCCATCAGGGTTCTTCTCATTTATACCATTGAAGTAAATATAAGATTTATACCGCTAAGGGGCGCCAACGCTATCGCTCTAAATGAAAGATGAACAGTCGTAACTGTGTCACGTCTGCCATTGAGCCCGCCCATCATCAAGTCATCCAATCAATGCTACCAATCTCATTTTGGATAGTCTTTCAAAAAAACCAACATCGCAACTGTACGAGTCATGAAGCAGGCGGCACCTCACGCTGACAGACGCCGTGCTTCAACGCTTGGAAGGACAATTCAACCAAACCGCTGCAGATATGTCCAACTTTTTACATCAAGGTCGAAAGAGATACTTAATCGAAGATCATATGAGCTGATTTAACGTCGAGGGATAGCCAACGGTACGCCTATCATTTCCACACCCGCAGTAACGTAGGCTCAAACCGATATTATTTAGCCTAACACTCGCACGGCTCTGAATCGTCTGAATAGAGATCTACGTGTTATGTCCAAAATAAAGATTCAGCATATTCCCATCCTGACTACATTCTAGTGGGTTGGTTAATGAATTTATCAGCATTGAATATCCTCTTATTGTGACTAATCTACTGCTTCAAGATTTTAGGCAGCAACACTTAGTCACAGTAGGTTACTAATAATGGCGATAAGTAAAAGTAAATATATACCATACAGTAAAAGGTATGGTACATATAAAGGTAGGCTTAGGCTATATATTCAGGTATTGCAATGTAATATTGGCCTATCTAATACAGGCTATATTAGGCCTGTTGTAGGATCTAAGTAGGATAATAAAATGCATCAAAAAGTATTACAACTTAAGTACTCAACATATTAATTTTACTTACTTTGTCTACTTACTTTTTACATTTTGCTTTGAATAGGTCTATGTTTTGATCAGGCCAGTCAGTTCGACAATCAGGAAATGTTGTAGGCTGTTTGAATTTTAATTAAGTCTGGAAGATGACAAGATCAAGAGATTGGTTGCCTTCTAGTCAGGTAAAGTAGAACAAATAAACAAAACTAGAAGTACTAGTCAATGTCAGTAAACCTACTAGATCTATCTTGAAGCCTTGTATATGGTGCACTTCAAAAAAGTTATATATATATATTTTTTTTTTATCTAGAAAACTAATTTCATCTGGTTACTGGGCGTCTGCTAAATAGGCCTAAGCTTTGTTTAATCACCAGCCCCTCAGTCCTACAGGATAGGCCTATATCAGAGCATGTGACAAGATAAGGGAGGTCCTCCTGCAAACACTTATAGGAGAATTCCACCATTTTACCCATTTTATGCATGGGACTTTATGCCACACCACACCGAGGTGTCTGGTATTCATTCAACTTCTTTTTGCATTTCTTTAGAATGACTCCACAATCTCTTCAAGAAGGTCTTTGCAATGCCTCTGCCAGGGGAAATCTGTCTGAAGTCTTACTGTATGTTGAAAAAGGGGCAGCAATAAATGAGCCAAATAAGTACGGAAGAACTGCACTTCAGGTGAGTATATTAATTGAATACTCTGTATTGGGGTTTCTGCTTTTATAATAATTTGTAAGCCTATTCATAGATAGTGTAGGCTAAGGGACATGTGCTCAACTTCCTCATCTCCCATTGTCTTTCTCTAGGCCTCAAATGTTGACTATAACATTGAAAATGAATACAAATGTGAAAACCCTCTTTATATTATACATGGTTTTAAATATAACATTTATGTATTTATGATTAAATATAAAATACTTAGGCCTATATATTTCAATATATTCATCTCTATGGCTACTTATAAGCCTACTTAGTTAGTAGCAATTCTCTTAAACAATATCATAATGTGTATTTGCTGAACTCTACTGTTGGTAATTTTCTGTAAAGTAAGCAATTTAAGTATTATAACTAATAGCAGGCTACAGCGATGACTATCTTCATAAGGTTTAATTCATTGGTTTATGTTTGAGATTATCCTACAAAAATATTCTAAAGGTTTTACAATTTAGTACACATACATTTTCATGTTAAAATTGTTTTTCACCTTCGTTTTAATAGTTAATAATTTCAAGTAGCTTAACTACCAACAACTGCTCTGTACCTCTGGATGGGAAACCGTGGCATTGAGGCCAAAAAAAGCTTATAGCCTAATAATAACCTGGCAAATTATTATTTTTAATAATATTATTATTATTGTTGTTGTTGTTGTTGTTACTGTTGTTATTGCTAATGATAATATTAATATTATTGAGTTTAATATTCTTGAATGTAATGTATTTTTGCAGTATGTCTCTTTGCACTGTTTTAGTTGTTGTTTTGTCGTGCAGGTAGTGATGTTGGGGAATGCAGGATTGGTTGACGAACTTCTTCGTTTAGGGGCAAATCCCGACGCGCGCGACCCCATCCACGGTATCACAATAATCCATGACGCTGCGCGCGAGGGCTATGAGGAGAGTGTGCGCGTGCTGTTAGCACACGGTGTGGACGTGAATGTGACAGACGACAGAGGAAACCTGCCGCTGCACTTGGCTGCCATAAAAGGTCACTTGAGCGTGGTCAGGCTGCTAATGGAGAAGACTGCCCTTCCACAAAGCGCAAACGGCATGGGCCACACAGCACTGCAACTGGCACAGATGAACATGAGAGAAACCACCGCATGCTTCATCCAAGAATACATCGATGCAGTGGGCCACAACAACTAAGATGTTTCACACAAAGTGTTTCGAAGTTTTGTCAGCAGTAGAGCATTTAGATAAGCCTAACAATTTCTGTCCTTTATTTCATGGCTGATCGCTTTCGCTACGCAGACTTTAAGAAACTAACAAAAACTACTTATCATGACATGGATTGAACAAGAACGGCCGAGACTAGAAGTTTAAGGGAATCGTTGCTTATCTTGAACAGAACATTCACACTTTATTTGGGGAAAGCCCAAATAAAATTAAGTTTAACTCGCGCGCGTTTTTTGCCTCCGTAAAGTGTTTCTTTTTAGTTTTTGCGGCGTGCAGTGTTCAAAAATTAAGAAGTCCAACCTGTTGTATAGCCTAACGTCATACATTTTATACATTGCTGGGGACCGAATTAAGTCAGTTCATTTATTTTCGTAGGCTATCATTGCCTCCTCAACACTGTGAAAAGGCCAAGAGATGAAAACCCTTTTGCAAATTGAAATCCGAAACAATCACCTATAATATAAAGCGTTCATTTGAAGATAGGCCGACTGTAGACCACTACTATTTTAATTAAGTCAACTGACATGGCTATATTTAATTTGAAGGTTTCCACCTACCAATCGTTTTATTCCACAAAGTTTTATCAGCTAGGCCCGTGGCCTTATGCTCTAAATGGGTGGGGCATGGTGCGCTTAGCTGTCGGGATAGGCTAAAGAATAGCGGTGGGAGGGGTCACCATTTGTAATTGCAATGACCTACTAACAGTATAAGTTACAGGTTTTTTAGTTTAGGTTATACTATCAAAGAATTCCTAGTGTACTTTTGATCTCTAATCATTGCCATAATCACTAAATCAAAGATACACTAACATAACAGAAAACTAGTGATAATGATTTTACAAAAGTATCAAGATGTGATTGTCTGGATATGTTGTATAATGGAAATACTGTGAATAAATTCATAACACAGTTTCGCTGTAATGTACTTTTATTTAATCTCTTTTAGACATACACTGTATATACAAGTAAACAAGCATTCTATACACAGCACTCATCCACATACATTACATCCTTTAATGAAAAATGCATATTTTTACGCATTTATATCATAAATTGTTCTATGGGGCATTTTAATAGAATGGATTTATCAATTAATAGTAGCAGCAGGTTGAGTTGCCTATAAAACTGCATTATAATTCAGTTACGTTTTAAAAGACATGATAAACAGAAGGAATTAAGTCAGAACAGCACAAGAAAAAAGATTGCCATTTTACAGAGAATTTTGTTATTTATATGCTCTATCAAAAATATTCCTCAGTGGAGTAATTTTCAAGCAGAACTGGTTCAAATCTCGCAAAATTTTCATTCATGTGCCTTTTGTAATTCGATCAGTAATCATCTAGCAAAAATAATGGATTGCCGCAGTGCAGCCCTAATCCAGACTGGCAGCTGTTGGCAGGCTGCACTTACAAGTAACATAAGGCCATCAAAGATGAAATGGTGCAACACGAATTGTCAACTGCCACTGGAGACATTCACTAACTCATTCATACATATCCATGCAGGAAACGTACAGCAACAGTAATCACTATAGGCTTTCAAATGGATGTAGGTCATGCCCATTACAGAGCATTCATGGAATGAGAACATGTACCAGTTCCTGCATAATTCATAGGCAGACAGCTTACATACAGGCCAGTGGACTGGCGGAAGGAATATTACGCATTTATACTTGTGCTTTTGTTGTAAACAATAAATGAGCAGTTGAAACCACTTACTAAATCGAAGAGCTTGATATGACTTGACTTAGAAAAATGTTTGCATAATTTCGAAGGAATGACAACGTCAATGGCAAAAGCCCGCCAACGGTGAAGTTTTTAAAATTTTATTTTTAAATGTTTTTACAGCTATGGATAGATTTGAACTTTTTCAGTTTTTGTATCCAGCAAATAATATTGATTAAAGTATTAGTGTTACTCCACTATCTGAATTATTTTGTGATGTATGGCAATTGCAACTCAACCAACTGTTTACACAGTTTCAACAATGTTTACTTTTGTACAGCAGGGATGGATTTGCTAATAGCACCTCAATAAACTAAATAGGTAGTAAATGCACTCGCTCAATGTGGTGTATCTGAAATACTCTAATATTGCACATACATTGTTGTGATATTATTTTTAATGTGCTTTTGCCAGTAATCTGAAAATAATTTTTACTCTTACTGCTACACACCTTTTTTTATGATTATTGTCACCCAAAGCTCAACAATTCTGTGGTGTTGCTGGTAAACCTAAGAAAGCCCTTATGCTGACTGAAACCAAAAATATTTCACAAATCAAGAAATACAATAGCAAGTGGCAGTCCATCTGTTGCTAACACAAGCAGGCCTGCAGAAAGGTTTGGTCAAGGTCTTCATTCTTCACCAGTGGCTTTTGTCCAAAATGTTTGCAACTGCTGCAGTCTATGGCACCCACACACACACACACACACACACACACACACACACACACACACTGTATAGCACCTGGAAAACCAGGCATTATTAAACTGAACCAAATGTGTTTTGCTTTATAAATAATTAATACAACAAAATGTAGGGATGGGGGGTGCTACTGTAGGGCCGTGTGCCACCGCAAAGTATAATGAAAGTTATACTTGGCAATTATAATAAAATGTTGAAAGATAAACACATCTATTAAACAATATTATCAGCTCCCTCTTTCAGATTGCCTCCATATTTAGTCCTGGTGATGTCCTGTCCAGCAGGCCAACTAAGGAACATAGCATGTCCACATACCAAGACAATAAGCACCCTAAAATTATCTACATTGAAAAACCCACCTTACAGCTGGATAAAGATTCTCATGACTAAAAAGTGGAAGTTGTGTTTTCTGTTTGTGTGCATATTCTTTAATGCATGTCCTGACTAGCCGCCAGAACAGTTAACGCTGGGTTAGTTGGTCTCATAAGAGGACAGCAGAGCGGCGTCCACAGGCTCCATGCAGGACGGACATGTAAAAGACCTCATCAACCAGTCGTCTATACAATCCATGTGGTAAATGTGCATGCAGGGCAGGAACCGGATTGGGTCTCCGTACACAAAGTCCATCATACAAATCACACACCTGCACAAAAGAGAAAATAGTTGCATTAAAACAAACAATGCTATAAATTAAAAAGACAAGCAGAAGTCATTAGATTAAAAGAACCTGTCTCACGATGGTCAAATATGATACATTTTGTGAACAAGTTCCAAAGTGCTTCAGACAAATGCCAACAATTTACATGTTAAAAGCATTAAAAAAAAAAATCTTTTTTTTAAACATTGTATAAATTGGTACATAAAATCATACAATATCAAATGCCTTTCTAAAAAGGAATGGTTTCAACTAAAGTGTTTTTAGTACAAAGGCTGTCTCAGATCATAAGCCTGCAGTGAGTATACTCCGTCCTTCTGGCCTCATTTATAAAACTATACGGGGGCCGTTTACCAAGCGTTTGCTCACGTGCAAAACAAGTAGCAAAAGTGGATCAGCCGGAGTCTGTTCTGCACTTTTTACTGACGCATCATTCTCTCAATTACATATCAGAGATTTGTAGCTCTAACTCTGTAATGAAGGAAAAAATAATAATGTTGTTGTTGTATTTATTATTGATTTAGTTAATAATAAATAATAAATAATTGTTCAATGTAGTAAATAGTCTGCATTACAACCCACCCGATGTCCCAAACTCGCACTCTCAAACACACTCTCATTCATTCTGGCCTATTGTACATGTTTTTAGATAAATCAGATAGAAAAAAACAAACATAATTTAATAAATACGTTTCTCTGTCAGATGATCTTTAGGAACTGGTGGTCTTAAAATCTTAAATTCTATTTTATAATATAAAATAGAGGAGCTGCGAGGAGGGGGGTGCTGAGCGTAGTGGGCGCACATTCCGGTGTGCGTCACGTTTTTGAAGAGCTTTGATAGCAGCGCTAAACCAAGGACATGGGTATACGCTCTTTCTCTCAGGACAGTGGATAAATGTAGCAGTTTGGTTCCTGCTGGTACGTAAAAAGTAGGTTACTGTAAATGCAGCGCAATGTTTATGAACAATGAGGGAGGAGCAGAAGAAGCAGAAGTGGAGGAACACTGACAGCCTGTGCTGCAGCTGGTCATGCACATCTCTCGACCTGCCCAGGTGTGTGAGCGGTGCTGCTGCATGTAACCGCTCTCACATACCGTTCACCTCTCAGTCTCTGCTGAATGCAATGCGCAGAGTGCACTCTGACCAGGCCTTAAGAAAATATTATTTCAATTTAATTGGTCGCACTCGGCTTGGGTCGGGCTGGATTTCTGGAATCAAACAGCATGCCATCGTTCTGGCATAATATAAAATAACATAACTGACAGAAGAGGAACCACTCTTCTGTCAACGGGGGCTCGCTCGTGGCCCTACAGTACAGTATGGTTGTGACAATTAGGAATCTACTTCCACTGCATCCTCAATGGTCATCAGTGAAATGGTGTCCATTTCACTGATGACCATCCAGTAGAATTTCAGATACGAGCCAGACAATACTTACTCTCGTATTTTCTTTTCAGAGCCGTCTCGCCCCGGATCATACACGCCTTTTGGGAGGTGCTGGATGAGGCCAATGCGCTGGGCAATACGAATCTGCTCCTCTTCAGTCAGCTGTGTGGCCAGTCGAGCCTGGCTGGGTGTTGGATGATACACAGGCACGTTGATTTGCTCCTGTGTAGACACGCATGGTATTTTACAAAAAATGACACTGTCTGTAACCCTGAGCATTTTTGAGTGTGCATTAAAAATCAAAAGGTCCTTGAAGTAAGCATTATAACAAGGTTTAAATTTATTTGGATAGAAAGAAATGCTGCAATCAAGGCCCTGTGCAGAAGACAACAGTCAGAAATATTATATATAATGGACCAATTCATGGTCAGGTATAGAATAGGTTTAGTCTAGCATCTATCATCTGCAGATGGTGGGGTTTCCATTACATAAAATAAAATCCTCACTGACATGAGATGTCAGCATTATCACTGAAAATACTACACCATATTATATAAACAATTTAACATTCTCAAGTGACAAAAATCAAACTTAATTTTGTGCATGTGTTGCAACAAGCCCAAAGTGGAGTATTGACATGGTTATTGATATAAACTACAGTCAATGAAAAATAAAATCACCAAGTATGAAAAGCAAAATAACATCATTGTGAAAGTGAGACAAAAACCACTTCAAAGAAATAGAAATCCAAGTTGAGTCCAAGTGACTAACCAAGTTGCGATATTAAAAGCATTTTGACTCAAATATAAGCCATAACCACAACATTAGAGGTTCTGTTGACCTGATCATGAAACACGACAAACCAACCCCTTTCACAAATAAAATAAAGCTGCCACGAAGGCTCATGGCCTATTTGAGAATGATGGGCCATGAGCTTGACAAGGACACTACCACGAGCATCCAGCAGAACTGGCTTTTTATAAAATACTATTTAGAAAATGTGATTTAAAGTTAGTGTGTTTCACATTTCCAAATATGTAACAGCTAAAACGTTGAATAAGCAGATCAGATCTACTGTGCAGTTTGTCTTTTAACCCCGTCTCTTTCCTTTGTTCATTTTATTCAGGTTAACATACTCTGGAGGTTTGTCTTGGGTACTACTACTACTACTACTACTACTACTACTACTACTACTACTACACATTTTCTTTGAGCAGGGACACCTTGGCTTTCATCTACATCTAAATGTCAAATACCACAGAGCAGCTGTCACTACATTTACAATGTGGTCAAAAACCCTTTCATAACCGGAATATTAGCAATACCCCACTTCTGGCACGCAGCTTTCTGGAAATACACAAGCAGCGTGTTTGCATGCTTACACTTATTTCTGTTGCACTTTTATTCTTACTATAATTACATCCCTGTTCAATTAAATTTTGAAAAACAAATAACAGCTACACATAACATTGTATATTATATCTATGGGCAAAACCCAGAACTAGCATCTGCCTAAGACACACACGGTACAGTAGGTGGCGGTTTGCACTTAAACTGTTGGTTGCGCCAGTAAGCTAAAGAAGAAGGCGAACCCCAAATGCTACACAGCTTCACACTTTTGTAGCAAGGAGGAAACCGATTATTAAGCATTGAGATTGGATAGGGATATCCCAATTGATTACAAAGACCATGTACATTGGGAGGAAAAAGTATGTGAACCCTTTGGAATTTCTCCTGTGAATGTTTACATGTTATGGCCATTAAAAATATGACATGTAATTGTTTGGGTGTTATTAGTTTAAGCAGACACTGTTTACTCATTCTTGTGATTTGAATAAAGATCAGACCACATTTTATGACCAAATTTGGCAGAAATGTACTGTAAAAAATTCCGAAGGGTTACTTTTTCCTCTCGCTGTATACAGGAGGGGTGCTAGTCGGAACGTACCGCTGCCTCAATGTCCCAGTCGGAATGTACCGCACCCATTGGTCGGAATGTACCGGTAGAGTGGTCTGAATGTACCCGTCGAGTGGTCTGAATGCCCCAGCAATTTTACTTTTACTAGCAAGCGGTAAGTACAATGATTGGGCCCCATTAATTACGTACAAAGATACCGTAAGATTGGGCTCCATATATTAATCACTTTTATGCGTTTTAACGTTTCTTTAGCAACACTTTTTTAACGTTTCTTTATCAACACTTCTTTATCAACACTTGCCTACTGACTGTGCTCTTTGTCTTTGTTTTTTTGTCTCCAATGTTGATTGAACGTAAAAAGTGCAAAATAAGTCAAGAGAGTTTGTCTGTATTACATGATCCCGCCCGTCCGGGACACACTGGCGTCAAGAACCAACAAAACATGTCACGTCGTACGTCGTTGTAAGTGTGGTTGCCTAGTTACGTAGCTACTTTTCGAGCGGACGTGTAGATCTGTACACAAGTTATTTCCAGCCAGTGAGTGAGTAATAATTGTAACTTTTCCTATGATTTTTTTTGGTCAGACTGACATTTACATTAGTGTGTAAGTGAACATGTTTTTGAGCTACCGTTGTGTTTTGCCATATATGTACAGGAGTACCTCTGTCCACTCACGCATGTAAACGGGTTATTCCATTCCATGTTTCAGAAACAGGAATATTGACCTTAACCTGTATATTGAAGGCATGTAAACGTGGTCAGTGTTGCTGCTGTTAGAGGCTTGAATCAGCAGAACTGTTACCCCTGACAGACAGAGGACAGAAATAAAGGCTACACGGACTGGGCCTCAATGGCCACAGTGGCAACAACCACTTTTGCAATAGTAATGTGCAATGCTCAGCAGTGTAACTGTCATGTCTTTTACACCATGTTGATGACACAACAGCTAGACAATTGCTCATTCAATGATACATTAGTGACCACCTTTGGTAAAAGCCAAAAACTGTAAAGAGGGACGGACAGACAGTCCTGCTGTTCCAGACCACATTGCAACAGTTGTTACTCTATCTGTTGTCTCTAATATTTGCTTCCAGACAACATAGCAGTAAGGTATGCCCAGAACATGGGCCCAAATGGACACAGACAGTGTGGGGGCTGACTGTCATGAGTCAGCAAAAGTCTCACAGCTGCTGTCCGAATCACCACTTACACCATACACACATTGGAGAGACAACCATTCTCAAAATTGTAATCCTTCAAGTACAGCATCTTTTCATGGGTCTACTACATAAAACAAAATGCCTATGGTAAAAAATAACTGCCCGGACCTTTCACTTGTGAAGCAAATCCACAAATTTAGAGTCATTTGGGCATTGAATCACTCTGCAACAGCATTGCCAAAAAGTACCTGGTGTTCCCAAACGATCTCCCATTCAAATACAGACCAGGCCCTTCCCGGCTTAGCTTCCAAGGTCTGACGGGATCGGGCAGAGCAAAGGTGGTATGGCCACAATCATGCCCTCTGGTGCATTGCAGTGAAAAAGCAAAAAACTGAGGCACTCAAAAAAGGTAGGAAAAGTTTAAAAGCCTCTATTTAACATTTTGTGTTGTATTTTTCTGTGAAGCACTTTGGTCTTCCTGTTGTTATTGTAAAGTGCTATACAAATAAAACTTTGATCGAACATGGCTAACTGAACTAATGCTACAGCTCACACGCCTTCCTCAGGGCCAACTTAGAAACGCGTTGGTGTTTCAATCTAGTTAGCCATGTTAAATAAAGGCTTTTTAACTTTTCCTACTTTTTGCGTGCCTCAGTTCCCCCCCCCCCCCCAATCTTTACAGAATAAGGATCTCTGTAAGTAGAAGTACATTTCCAGCTTTAGCAATACAGCGTTAACTGTGCCGCGTTTAAAACACATCTACTCAATAAATACTCATATTGCCCGTTTCATAATTTTCGTAATTACAGAAAATACGAAACTTAATCTAGTTAGTTACCTACCAAAATGCAAGTTAGTGCATCACAGCTAGTAGCCCGACATCTATAAGGAGGATCGTTGTTTATTTCCGCGATTTTAACCAGATGTGTTGGTGAATGGTGGGCAAAAAGCAGATTTTCCAGGCGTGAAGAGTCGTTTATTTAAATCACAGATCTTTTGAAGAAGCTCTGTTTGTGTATACAGTACATTTGAGCGGTTGCACACGGTCTTTCTAGGCCATTTTAAGGGGAGCACGTACAACTCTCATAGCTGTTACCAGTGGGCTAGACACTGTCTGGATGTTTAGTGTGCTGTAAGGTAAACTACCTCATAAGGGGGCGGCGGCTCCTGATCTGGATCAGCACCGTCTCCGAAGCTGGCCCGGTCCGACTGAGACTCGTGTAATAAAGAGATGTCATCCGAGGTGGGAGATTTCAAACAGTTTCCCATCTCCTTCCACAGCTTTGGAGCTGTTCTTCGTTGTGTCAGTTTTTCGACAATACACTTGTACTGCTGATGTCAATTTAGGGAATTGCGACAAGATTAGTTAATTAACACTAGAGTGGTTCTTCGCTTGTGGTCAACAAACCCTTCCCTCACCCCGAAGAGAGAAGGCTGCTCAGTAAAACATCCTCGACAGGCTGCTAGCCACACAAAGACCTAGCTTACCGCTAACACAGCTAACTTCGAAAAACAACTTGATTAGCCAAACAAAAAGTGGATTATTTTGTACACTTATAGCAAGTGAGAATATGTGAATAGCCGCAAGTCTCAGTTAAAGTGCCTGAGCGGGCAGCAGCGTTTACAGCCCCAAGTCTAGGGACTTTCCAGCGCACAGTCTGTGCAGCTGCAGAGCATCGACAAAGCTGCCGATCACTGTGGTGATGTAGCAACATTAAGCCCCGCCTTCATAGAAAACACACCAATCAGCGTACGTAAAATCAATGAAGCACTTTTGTTCAGCCAATCATAATTGTGATGACATTATGTTTACAAAAACATAAACACAAAGCGATCCATTTTTGTAGCACTTACTTAGGACACTTTCCAAGGAGTGTTATCCTTGTTGTTTATAACATCTAAATATAGGGCACATATTTCGGTCCAAATAGGAATTTTGCACAAATTATAAACCACACAGGATAAAGATTTATCTTTTACATAGAGTGAGAGCGGTTTTGCGCACGTGTAACAGTGGAGTCCCGTTACACATGCATGAACAGTATTCTATTGAGTCATTTCTTTTGCTGACAAAGTACGTACGTACACCCCTATATCTAGGTCTACTCGTCTATGCATCCATAAGTGATATGCGCATGTCAGTGTGACATGACCCCATGCTGAGAGTGGTAAACTGAAATTAACTTATTTAGATACAGTTGTGCTCAAAAGTTGACATATACCCTGGCAAAATATTTGATTTTTGGGAAATTTTTCAGAAACAGTTTCAAAACAGTTTTTTTTTCACTCATAGTGGTTGTGCGAAGCCATTTATGGTGAAACAACTGAGTTGTTAATACTGTGTATCCCTTTTGCATCAATGACAGCTTGGATTCTTTTGTGGTAGTTGTGGATGAGGTTCTTCATTTCCTCTGATGGTAAAACATTTTTTTTTTGCTAAAAGCCTCCAGTTCCTGTAAATTCTTGGACTGTCTTAGCCTGGCTAACGCCAGACTAAAATCACAAGTGATATTTAGTCTGGGGACCACCAATTCATTTTCTGCATCAACTGCACATTTGAGATCTCCCCAGAGTGGCTCAATGATATTGAGGTCAGGAGACTGAGATGGCCACTCCAGAACCTTCACTTTATTTTGCTGTAGCCGATGAGAGGTCGACATGGCCTTATGCTTTGGATCGTTGTCATGTTGAAATGTCCAAGTGCGTCCCTTACACAGCTTCCAGGCCGATGAGTGCAACCTTTCCTCCAGTATTGTTTAATAACATGCTGCATTCGTCCTGAAATCAGTTTTGACCAAGTTCCCTGAAACTCACACATCCCCAAAACATCAGTGATCCACCTCCGTGTTTCGCTGTAGGAATGGTGTACCGTTCATCACAGGCCTTGCCTTGTTGACTCCTCCAAATGTAATGTTTATGGTTATTGACAAAAGTCCCATTTTCCCATCATTCCAAATTTAATTGGTTCAGAAATGTTGAGGCTTCTCCCTGTGCTGTTTGGCATATTGTAAGCGGATACTTTGTGGCATTTGCAACGTAATGGCTTTCTTCTGGCGATTTGGCCATGCAGCCCATTTTTCCCTCAAGTGCCTCCTTATTGTGCATCTCAAAACCACTTCACAACTTATTTTCATAGAGTCCTGTATTTCCTCAAAGTTATTTGAGGTTCTCTCAAACAATTTTCCTGACAATTCTTTTGCTTTCCCCACGACTCAGAAACCAGAAACATCAGTGCAGCATTAGATGACAGATGCAAGGGTCTGTCAGGAGCCCAAAAAATCACCGACCTTTTAAACACACACAGATCACATGTGAGGATGCTGACCTTTAGTAGCCATTCAAACCCGTTTGTGTCAACTTGTGTGCATTTTATCAGGCCAAGATCACCAGGGTATGTAAAGTTTTGATCAGGGTCATTTTGGATTTTTTTAAAATTATGATTTAAAAAAGAGCAAACTCAGTTTCACCATAAATGGCTTCACACAACCACAAACTATGAGTGGAAAAAATCCCTTTTGTGTTATCTTTCATATTCTTTGAAAAATAGTCAAACAAATTCAAAAATTCTGCCAGGGTATGTACAATTTTTGAGCACAACTGTATATTGGAGCTGAAGAACCATTATAAAAACGACTATACTCTCACATTTGAAGACAATCTGATATCAAACGTGGACACACGCGCAAACACACAGTTGTGTCTCAATTTACACATATTTGAAGTTTGTAAATACAACTATCTGGTAAATATTCATAGTGAACTAAAATGATTTGGTGATAGTCATCAGAAGCTTGTATCAATGATTCAGCAGCACTCACTTAAGTGCACAGGCTTTAGTGAGTGTGAATGGTTAAAGATTAAGTACAGGACCAGGAGGAGAAAAGGAGGAAGACTGCCTTTCTGAAAGACAAAATCTTTGGTCCTCTTAAAACGGAACAATTTCATAAAAGTGCAATTTACAGTATATACATAATATAAAGCCCAACTCTCACATGTTGTACAAAACAAAGTTGTGTACGATTTTCTGAAAAAAAAAAAAGAATAAATACATGGTAATTAATTTAGATCAAAACAAAGTATTTAAGGTAATTGTAGATTGAAAACTTTATCAGTATTCCTATATTTGTGTATTTCCAGGACCTGACATTAATTAATCTACCAAAAAAATAATAAACACACATGCATTTGTAAAAATGTAAAGGTGGATTATGGAACTTTCTATGACAAAAACAACAAAAGAACAAAAACTTTATATTTGTGTGTAATTGACCTTTTTGTGACCCAGCGGCTGTATGGGTGGTTAGCATGGCGCCTTTACTTTCGATCACAGTGGCCTCTACAACGCTCCAGGATGAATTGTTTTGGAGACTTTCTGATGAGTAGTGAAAACCTACCAGAAACTATAAAACAATTGATCCTGGAGCATCATGTGTCACTGTGATGGAAGGTAAAGGCGCCTTGCTAACCACTCATACAGCCACCAGGTTACTAACAGGTCAAATAAGCACTAGTTAAAACGTTTTTTAATAAAAAGTTCCAGAATGCCCCTTTAAGTTAACATTTAAAAGTAAAATTGCAGTCCATTACAGACCTAGGTTTGGACTTTAATCATCTATAAAGTTACATAGATCTACTTTGTTGCACATGCTGTGGGGCAGCGCAATTAAACCAAGTGGCAGATGATGGTTAAATATACAGCCACTATAACTGCTGGCATCAACATGTGACTAAATGGAGTTGATATCAGGATATGGGTGGCATCATTGTGTAAACCCACCAAAGCTGCATAGAGCTTTGCAAATAATAAAAGGCTTGATAAAGTTCCTCTTTCTGAAGTTTGTGCATGTTGATATGTATTCTTTGCTCTACTGCGCCCCTGCTGCCTGTAATGGGCTACAAGGCTCATGGGTTCCATTTTCCCCAAATTCCCGGGCCTTTTGCAAAGCAGCTTGAATGCGGAAGTGTGTCCTTGACTCCATTGAGTAGTTTTTGTAATTGTGCCTAGAACAGAAAACAAAACAACAAATTACAAACAAGTTAAGAGGATCTATGTAAACATCATACATGTCAAACTCACTTTGCAGCTTCTAAAAGCTTGACAGCTTCAATATTTCTGCCTTGTTCTAAACACAGCAGACCGTGCTCCAACAAGGCATTTGGAACCAGGTAGTGGTCATACTTTATCTGAGTCTCACTGTGGATAAAAAAAACAGTGGAGATGCAGCATGAAACCCAAATGAAAGGCCAGGACCTCGGATTCTCACATTAAAAAGTTACACTAATGGCAATCAGCTGGGTAATGATCAAACTGGCGGTGTCTGTAAAACAAGATTGAAAATGAAACAGGAAGTGGCTTACTTGCAGAGGACATGGGTAAAGTAGTGTTCAGCTTCTTCTTGATGGCCCAAGTGCTTCAGACACAATCCTTTCAGGAGGCTCAGTAAACACTGATCATCTATAGAGAACTCAGTTCCTGATTTTTCAAAGAAATGCAATAGTTTGATTAAGTTGACTGACTAATTCAAAGTTTAAAAAAATTAAGGCATTTATTTAATGCTGCTCACTTGGACAGCTTTCAAGTTTAGCTTGTGCCTCATCCAGGGTTTTCAACATGCCTTCAGTCAAATCTTTTTGTTTACCAATGACTGTGTAGCCATTCCATATGTACATCATCTCCTACAAGTACCAGAGCACATACAGTAAGTTCTCTTGTGTGACATGATCACTTCACACCAAATATTCAGCACATTCTGCTGTAAAGTAGGAGAAAGTGTGTTTGGACTAACCAGTGGAGGAGCAGGAAGAGGAATTGGGTTTTCTGAAAGGTAACGGCGAGCTTTCCTAATGGCAAACTTCTCAGTTGGTAATGACTTTCCAGCGATTTTTTGTTTCAAACTTGGAACCTGCCTAAAATCACAACATCAGAAAGTTTTATCAAATCTTAACAGGGGCTCTTGCAGATTGTTTAAATTAGGGCCAGTTAAATTGTGGCTGTAATGAGTGTTATCTTTAACTTTACCTGAATAAAGTAACTTCAGTCTCCTCAAAAGTAAGACAATCATCTTTACTTAGCATGCTGAGGTAAGCAGCTTTCATGTAGGCATAGGTGGCCTGTAGGAAGGGAAAAGAAGCTAAACCATATGTGTAAACATAACATTACACCTTTGGGAGGTAACAGAAGCTGGATTTTCGTAGATCCAACTGGACTTACCTTAGACCAACAACTTTCTTTGCTGAGCAGATCGGCATAGAAATAGGCCATCTTCCAGTGTCTCTTGTATGTAAAACACCACATGAGCTCCCAGTAGCACATGTGATGAAACTGCTTCCATTGCTGCTGTGCTTCGCAGCACTCCTCAAAACGCTTAATAGCCTAAGAGAAATATAAAATATCCAAGTAATCAATCTGCAGGGCTAAAATCTATTACTTTGATTAGAAACAGGAAGACATGAAACAATACTCACAGTATCCAGGTTGCCTTTAATCTCCTCTATCCGACCCGCAAAAAACAAGAATATGGATCCCTATGAGAAGCACATGCTATTTTACCATCTAAGGATATACTATAATGTGTATATTATACCGTAAAACTTTATAATAATAATAAAGAAGTCAAACCTTTGGATATTTTTTCAGATATGGCTGTAGAAGTTTCTCTGCATCTTCAACATCTCCCTCTCCAGTTCCTGAATAAGGATCATAATACGTATGAGAGATCTGTTGAGGTGTGTGCAATGAGCCATACATGTGACATTTCCCACCTAATATGAAACTCATAAATGTGTGATAGCAGAGCAGCAGCATGTTGCATAAGAAAGCCCTCAATGTGCTTTCTGCAGAGCCTTCCTGAAGTTGCTGGAGACCAAAGTCCTGCATGAACACACCAAACACACAGTGCTAAGAATATAAATAATGGTAGACCAGCATCCACATCGACTAAAACAAGGATTGAGATGCATCAGTCTTTTTAGCACTACATGGTAAACAATGGAACCACAGAAACCTAACGAATTCATTCAGAAACAAGTCTGAGTCATAAAGGAGTAGGATCAAAATCTCACGTGAATGTTTTTTTTTTTACCATGGATCACGAGCCCGCAATCAATAAAGTCTAGCAAACCAGCTATCGTTAATGTTCTCTTAGTCACATTCCCCTCTAACCTTGTTGCCTGAAAATCCAACAAATTCCACAAGCTTTAGCGTCCGGGTGGGTAGCATTGAAATCATCTGCAGAAAAGAGAAAAGTAACTTTTATTGGATTGAAAAATATCCAAAAGGACAATCTGGAAATAATGTTCAGTGTGTTCAAAATGTGTGTTTTTTTTTTTTATTCCTACCAAGTTAAAAGCACCAACACCAAGTTTAACACCTCCCTCAAAATGGCCATGGTTGTCAGCTTGAGTGTACGCAGTGGATTGAAGAACTGAATGAAGCTCTCTGCAATAATCGGGACAAAACAAATAAACAATAACATATGACAAAATCAAATAAATGTGCCTTGTAGCCACTGTCACATCAGACTCTTACTTGTATATCTGGTAGCTGTTTCTAACTTTAATTCCACCTTTAATAAAACTTATCATGTTTTCATCCTATGAAAAACATTGTAATTATTATTTCCAGGTGCGTTATAAAGTAAAACGTAATAAAAACAAAAATCTGTTAAACATGTCTGACCTGAAGAAAGGTAAGCGCTGCCCTTTGGAGGAGACATTCTGCATAGCAAACCTCAGCATGGAGCTCCTCTAGAAAAAAGATACTGAGTAACTTCTGCAGAGTAGCTCAGGAGGGGCATAGTATGCAAAAACACAGTCACTGCTTTAGTGGTGTCTTTACTAAACCATAGCTTTACTTACCTTCAGTGAAGCTTTTAGAAAAACTTGACTTTTTGCGGTGTCTGAAACAAATAAAGATAAAAATAAATAAAAAATGAACAAAAGTGTATATAGCTGAACGCTAGCAATGCATCACTGAGGATTTTCACACCAATGAATGACTCAGCCTCTTTATAGCAACGCAACAAGATGCAACATGACAGCATTAGTGACGAATGACTCAGCAAACGATGAACACAAAACACAAAATCCACAACACAGTAAGTTTTAGGCAGCTCAAAAAAAGAAAAACCGTATAACCAGAAATTTAGAATACATTTCATGAATGAAAACTAGCAGAAGTACAAAACTCATAATACTGTACATCTGCCCCCATCAATGTAAACAAAACATTAACAGTTCCAGTTCAGGACATTACACAACAGCCTATTATTAGTTTAGTTTATTAGTTTATTTCAGCAGTAAACATTCTGCTCAAAAGGAGTGGGCTGAAGTAAGAGCTTATAAGCGCCCACCCCCAAAATCAATACAACATTTACAAGATTACATAAAGCATTTACATAAAGACATTACATGACAGAACTATAATACTAACTTTATCCTATTGCAATTACATTATCAATCATACAAGTAGCAGCATCAATGTCAAAGGAGAACCAGTTACACTTCAAAGCGGCTTTTTTAACACAGACCAAATTACAAAGCATTGTTTGAAATGTTTCTATAGAAACAAAGCACAACGACAATCACAATCTCGTTTCATGTACGATGTTTAGTACAAAGCAGGTAACAAAAGGCAACCTTAATATAATATATTTCAGCATGTTACCAATGCCTAACCTTGGTAACATTACCAAAAGTCACTATTTTTATGTTATAAAGGCACGTTACTATGCAGTACATATTATACTTCGTGATCTTGCTACTTCCCAGTTGTCATTACCATCCTCAGTATAATATTAATTTGTGTACAATTTCCTCTTTTTTTCATGTATAATGTATTATGTAAGCCCTACATAGTGTAATGCATTAACAAGCCAGGGTGTAGAGCGGGCCAGTTGAAGAGGGCAGTAGCTCCCCATCCACAACCCCCACCCAGCTGCCCTAACAGCTGATTTTGTAGATGAAGTTTCTATGCTGTGTGGTGCATTTAAAGACGAGGTTTATGATCCCGTTGGGAGGGTCCCTTTCTCAACAGATTCATAGCCTTTTTTTAATTATTTATTTATTATATCTTTGAGCAATAGAGTGACAACTATTCAGAGCAACAACACTTAAATGCAATTAGGTCTTACTGCTCCCCCTAGAGGCAACGCATTTCTTCTTCCCTATACTTTTCAAAAGTCTTTTGTTTGTATTTATATTTGAACAGGTTGATGTTTGGACATTGTTTCATCTCCAAATTATTCCACAATTGTACACCACTCACTGTTGGGCTAAAACTTTTCAAAGTTGTGCTTTTATGTAACAACAGAAATACTTTTACCCTCTTACTTTTACTGAGCACATTTTCACCAGTTCAGCTTTACTCAAATCTAGCTTCTCGACTGGAGTTTACAGCCTATAGGCCAGAGTAATGCCTCATTTAAAAGCTGACAAAACTGATCGCAACTGTTTTTGTCACGTTTTTGTCACATTGTTGCATTTTCATCCTCGTTTTCGTTGCTATTATGACGCTTTTTTCAAGAAGCGTTTAGATTTGGGTAAACCCAAATCTTTTTTATTTTTTTGAGACAATTAACAAAAGTATGGTATCCTGCTAACCTGCAGTCTCATATTTTTTTCCATTGATTTGTTTCTAAAACACAAACAAGGTGTTGGAAAAACTCATTAAACCATAAATAATTATTGTGGCCATACCGCCTTTGCTATGCCCGATCCTGTCAGACCTTGGAAGCTAAGCAGGGAAGAGCCTGGTCGGTATTTGGATGGGAGACCGTTTGGTAACACCAGGAAGCCTGGGTGAATGTAGTGAGTGAGTGGTTGGTGGTGGTCGGAGGGGCCGATGGCGCAGACTGGTTGCCTCGCTTCCGTCAGTCTACCCCAGGGCAGCTGTGGCTACAATAGTAGCTCACCACCACCAAGTATGAAGTGAATGAATAGTGCAATGTAAAGCGTCTTTGAGTGTCCAAAAAAGCGCTATATAAAACCGATGCATTATTATTATTAATTCGGAAATCCTTTCTCAACAACACTTATCAACATATTTGATATTTCCTCCAGAATAAAATAGTGTTGTATAATCCGCAAATACAATATACTGTTGATTGTTTAGATACTGAGATAATATAATTTATCAATTTCCACAACTTGTTTTCTTTCCCTCAAATAACTGGACATATTTGTTTCAGAAGATTTTTAAAGATCATTGTGCATTCCTCTTTTGAAATCAACTTTCACCGTAAGTCATATGTACAAAGAGAGCAACTGAAGTTTTATAGGAGGCAATGGAATTAGATACCAGTTTCGTCAGGAGACAACTTCTATGCAGGACAAACTGACAGAATGGATTAGAGCTATCTCACCTCTGGCAGATGGCCTGGGCCTCCTTCATAGTGTTCCCAGCGATTTGGATGTGTTGGGGGTCAAACGTCATCATGGCTTGCATCTCTAAGATTGTGGCATAGGTCAAAGCATGGTACATGCTGTCTTTGCTTCTGCACAAAAGAGAAAAAAACAGTAAACGTGACTATGTGTAAATAAGTATATTCAAACCGATTTTGACTGTCTGAAATACATGTGAGTGACCTGAAGGGGACATGAACCCTAATGTGAAGTTTAGTTTAGTTTATTAGTTTATATAAACAGGGACAATGTGCAAAAAACATTAATTAAAGATGCTTTGCACCAGATTTAGCTTGAGCTAGTTTCTATCTGCAGTCCCTGAGCAGGTGAATTACAACACAACATGTACAATATATAATGTATTTAACCATTCAAATACAACTATTAATTCATTCATTCAACCATTCACCCGTTACAGCCATCAGTCCACATAATCATGTTAAAATTACTACAATAACACATCACTAAAGGTCAGGGGCGGCACGGTAGTACAGTGGTTAGCGCTCATGCTTCACAGCTATAAGGTCCGGGTTCGATTCCCACCAGGGACCAGGCCTTTCTGTGTGGAGTTTGCATGTTCTCCCCGTGTCTGCATAGGTTTCCTCCGGGTACTCCGGTTTACCACTAAAAACATGTACAATAGGTCAGGATGTATGAGAGTGTGTTTGAGAGTGCGCATGGGGGACGATGGATGAAAATTAGCCCAGGGCTACAATCCGGTGTGGCTTGTTCATTAACTTGCACTGTCCCTACCAAATAAACCAATAAAATGTTTTATTTACATTCACAGTTATCTATGCTGACACAATACAAAGCACTTTCTTTGTATTGCGAGAGAAATCCTTCAGGTCTAAGGAAATTTTCAGACTCTGTGCGAGTTTGTTTCATTCTTTGATGCCGTTGAACCGCACCAGTTTGGGTTTGACTGAGTGCTAACTGAACACAATACAATCAATCGGTCTGGGTTTGACTCTGCCCATGAAAGAGAATAAGGTCCTTATGTTGACAAATAACTTTGCAACAACTGTAGGTGTGTCGTGGAAGTATGTTTTCTGTGTCTCAAGCACAGAGTCAAGGATTTGATTTCAGAGCTTCAGAAACATGTTTTTCTGGTTACACCACATTATAAGAGCTTCAGACTATTTGAAAAAGATAAACATCATCAGAGCATACTGAAATGATGTCACCTAAAAAAGTTTACAATTTTAAAACAACTTATTTTTGTTTTGTCAAATATTTAAATTCCTCCTTCTAATTCCTAGACCAAACAGAAACCACAAATTATCAGAGGGAGGGGTTTACTGATCAAAGTTTCCTCGCTATTGGTTTGGCCTACACAACAGTGTATTTTCTTAATATATACCATGATGCAGTAGAGGAGGTTTCTTTCTGACTTGTAAATAGTAACCACACCTTGATTTCACCTTTCATCTGCACTACAGCATACTCAAATGAAAAATACAGCATATACAATCTAAAGATGAGGACTGGAGAGAGACAAATATTTAGGACAACTTATTCCCTTAATAAATGTGTAATTTTGTACTTTATGTACATAATATTTCTTACATTAACATTATATGTGTAAAAGATCACTCCTTGCTGGCGCTGTGTTTGAACAGAGCTGGTAAATAAATTCACGCCTACTAAAAACAATCAGGATTCAAGACTGATCCTGGAAATCTTACTCATTGCTTTCAAGCTTGTTTGTAGAGTTTTATTATCCCATAACGATGAAGCCTTTTTAGAAGATGTAAACAGACGTAGGAAGAATGCCTTGGTTTATTTAGTTTTTCCACCATGTTTGTAGGGTAACTTGAATGGGAATTCAGTCTCCAGTGATCGAAAGGAAAATTACACTATGACAGCTCACAGCTTATTACACAACACAGAGCCTTAGGATAAATATTGGCTCCAAGGATACCATCTATGATTTACTGTGTGTAGTGTAGCCAATTCATTTAAAGTCACTCTAGCCGTAAGACACACATATTTAAAAAAAAACTTGCAGCAGTGCCAAAGTAGAGCAGATGTGTTATTATATGCATATCTCAAAGGAGAGAGAGAGAAAAGGGTGTTGCTTGGGCAGGGCTATGTGGTTTGTTTCAGTTTTGAAAGAAGAGTAGGCTGCGGTGTGATCAGACCTGGTTCGGAGCCGTTCCTGTGCCTCCTCAAACTCATTTCTAAGGAAGAGATCCAGAGCCGCCATGCAGTCCTCCAGGTCCAGCGACAGGTCCGATCGCGAGCACCTGAACACAATTCAATTCAATAATGAATGAACAAGGAAAAGAGATTAAATAGATTTTTGCATCACATATACAGCCAAGTTATATTCATGATTAAAATACATATACAATTACAAAGGCAGTAATATGAAAACGGTCCATTAGCATTCTCCATGGCATTCAGTAGACATTCAGTGCCATAGTCATTACACACACACTGTGACGCAGTTCCAGATAATGACAAGCGGGTGACTGCTGTGTTCGCTATATGACCTGCAGCTAGCTCTACTTCCTGATAACAGCAGGGGCTCACAGCCCACTCTCAGTCCACTGGGAAGGCAGAGAGGGTTGTCCATATACATCTTGATTTAGCTAATTGGCGTGTAAACGGTAAGTTTAGTCATGATACAATATGCATTAATTCTTTTAATTTTGATGTTTAGCAAAAAAAATAATTTGTTTGCAATGCAGTTCAATATTCTGCTTCAAACAACATAAAATCAAAGCCCAAGGTAAGCTCTTAACGGAACTTTATCCTATCCTAGCTAACATATTACAAGTACACCTCAAAAATGACAAAATATAATAACAATATCGTAATAAACAGTATATCACAATATAAAATTTAAGACAGGTATCCATATCAATACACTCCACTTGGGTAAGTTCTGAACAACGCAAAACTGTGTTCAAGTCTTTACATAATATGTAACAAATGGTATGTCTAATACTCTGCAAATGTTAATATCATTGATTTCAAGGATATTGCAGGTAAGTCACATGCACAGGAGCCTCTGAGTGGGAGCGAACCTGACGACTCTGAGATTCAATGTTTTGCAGAGGAAAAGGGTTGTTGTTTTCCAACCTATCACATGAATATTAAACAAAGACTGTCTTTTAATTTGACATAAAGTTTATCTATAATTGGATATCAAGGGTAACACGGTTGTATGAAGAGACAATTGGGCAAATGACAATAGACTCACAAAAATCTTACCCATTAATTGAGAACGGCTGTTGCACATTACAGTTCACAAGAATCAAACTGGGCTGAATTGTATATAATGAAAGAGATTGTAAATGCAACAATGGGGGAATTCTGTTACGGTCAGGATGTGCATACCACGCATCGCCAGTTATTTAATTCAATTTCAAGTCAGCAAGTCTGAAACACGGAGGTGATTTTACCACAGGGACATTTGCACAATGATGATCATTCTCACTGAAGCAAATGCACACTGAGGCACGCATAGATCCATAAACACGTTGCTCAGCACACCAGTATTGATATATGGATGAGAGTAGCTGCTCACGAGTGGCGAAGCATTAGTTAACACACTTCTGCCTAGCACTGCTTTTTAGTGAAAGATGCAACAACACGTTTTAGCTATAAAGTCTTTCATAATCGGCCAGAACAAGTTTGTCCACATGCCTAGTGTCCCGTGGTAAACAAAAACATACAGAGCATGCTGGAAAATAAACAATGACAAACAAAAAAAATAGACATAGATAGGTGTCTTACCCATTGGGTAGTGTCTCTTCCTCTGTTGACATTTTCATCTGGCTAGAGTGGTGGTGTGCGAGCGTGACACAGAGAAACAACAAAGATAAGAAGAAAGAAGCAGAAGTGAATTTGTGCCGTGTAGCTTTTTTTTTATAGCTGCGCAGTGAAATTGTCCCGATCACTGTCAATGTAGCACCAGCAGGAGCAGCAGCAAGAAGAGGGAGGGGGAGGAGGAGGCAGCAGGAACAGTGCGTCTTAATAAGATCGGGATGACTATCACACATGAGTGGGGAAAACACATAAAGTCTCTCTGTCCCACCTCCTTTCCGATCATCAACCCCTCTAGCCATATGGGAAGACTGCCTCATGATAGGTGCAAGGCGGGGCTTAAAACCACACTACTCACATAGAGCCTGAGGTTGAGTGTAAGATGTAAATAATAAGTAAATGAAATAAAAGACAGTAGTCTTCACTACTACACACTATTTGTGGGTTGAATGGAGGGTTGAATGGAGGGTGCAGCTATGATGATTTCTAATAGGCTGCAATGTCAGAGACTGACAACTGCAGCAGGGTTCAAGGCATATACAGTATGCAGTTGAAAAACGTAATGCTGCTCCGCTTAATATTTCACCCAGTGAATTTAATAAAACTCAAGTGCTTATTTCTGTATTAGTGACAAAAATATCTCTATGAAAGGGACATACCAGCTCGTCGCCACTAAGTTCTGCTCAGTCAAAACCATTACAATCATAAGGTTTATTTATCGTGTTAAGAGTTTAGTTGATATTGTGACAGGAATGTAAAACCTGGACTGTGGGCTTAAATTTAAAGGAACAGGCCACCATTTTTCCATACTGAGATATGTTCTTACCTGAGCTTAGACCAGGGGTCTCCAACCTTTTTTAGCCGGCGAGCAATTTTTACACAACCAGAACATCGGAGAGCTACTTAAGCTTCAAAAACACTTGTGTAAAATGCGACTTAGGTGGATTACACCCTGGAGAATTAGTAGCCAAGATAGTATTTAAAAGAAAATGACTTGAGTTTAGTGCTTATATTTTACAATATTGACCCAGCTGTTCACACACTGTGATCGGCATGTTCAGAACAAACAGAAAATGCATCTAAAAGTTGAGTTATCATGCGTATAGAGATGTAGAAAGGCTTTGGCAAGCTACCTAGAAAGACCTGGCGAGCTACTGGTAGCTCCCGAGCTACTGGTTCTAGATCCCTGGCTTAGACGTACCTGTCTGGTCTTTGTGCGGACTTGTAGAAGTGGTTGGTCGCTTCTAACTTCCCCCCGTTTGGAGCTATAGGAATATACTGAGAGGCCAAATGCTAACAACATCTTTGGTCGTTTTGCGTGACTGACGGCACACAGTTCTTCCATACTGTGATATGTTCTTACCCGAGTTCAGACGAGTTGATACGCACCTGTCTGGCCTTTGTGTGTGCCCGGGGGAAGAGCGTGGTAGCTTCCAACTTCACCCCCGTTTGGAGCTATAGGAATATGCTGGGAGAGGCCAAATGTTAACAACATCTTTGGTTGTTTTGCGTGACTGAGCGCACGCACAAAGACCAGACAGGTACGCATCAACTTGTCTAAGCTCAGGTAAGAACATATCTCAGTATGTAAAAACGGTGGCCTGTTCCTTTAAAGGATAAATGGTCTCTTTGAAAGGGAGGACAGAGAACACATTTTGAATTTGACGGCACGGTAGTACAGCGGTTAGCGCTTGTGCTTCACAGCTAGAAGATCCAGGGTTCAATTTCCACCTGGACGGGGCCTTTCTCTGTGGAGTTTGCATGTTCTCGCCGTGTCTGCATAGGTTTCCTCCGGGTACTCCGGTTTCCCCTACCACTAAAAACATGTACAATAGGCCAGGATTAATGAGAGTGTGTTTGAGAGTGCGCATGGGGGATGATGGAAGAAAATTAGCCCAAGGCTATAATCCGGTGTGGCTTGTTCATTAACATGCACTGTCCCTACCAAATAAGCCAATAAAATAAACCAATCATTTGAAAACACAGCAGGAAATAAGAGACATAAACTAAGTAGAAGTCCATTTCAACTCTAGCAAATTAATCTTGTTTAAAAATGTAATTAGGCTATTTGTAATATGCGTTTTCTATTTTGGATTGGTTGTGAAAGTTTCAAAGCGTCACAGATAAAGAGTCACAGTGTTAGTGTCATGTGACCATGTCCGCAAGCTCATGGTGCTCAACTTGTTTTTCTATGGCATCAGTCCTAAGTAGTTCAACAAAGCAGTCTAATGGGCTCAATATAGATGGGGACTCTAGCTCAGTATACATCGTTTACAGTCTCATGGTTTTTGTGAATCAACGCTTCAGGTTTGTATATGTAAGTTGTTGTGTGCCACTGAGTTAGAGGAGAAGCATAGAAGCATAATTAAGTTTGACACACTGCTGTTCTTGTGGAGGGTTATTTTTTGTAGGTGATCAGATAAAGAAATTGAACAGAAACTAGCAAACTTCCTTTGATCTTTTTAGTAACACAAACTTTATGATAAACTATTAATCTGAGGTTTGTTGGTTTAACAACATGCTTTATGGTAATTTATGTCAGACAGTTCAATAAGTCCATCCATGCAATAGCAAATGGTCTGTGTTGGTTTGTCAGTTGACTGGTCTAAATTTAGCAAGCCTTTAGGCAGGGCATACCCTGAGCAACGGCCAATTGCAGGGTACACTGACAGCCAGTCACTCTTAGTTATATTCAGAATCAGACAATTCTACATTGTATCTTTAGACTACCCAGTGTATATAATAACATGCTCGATAATCTCTCAGTATGGTGCTGTGATCCTTTACTTATTCACTCAGTCACACTTGGGACTGACTACTACTGTGGCCACAGTTGCCCTGGTTCAGGCCGCTAGGTAATTCTAATGTCTAATCACTGGCTAATGCAACTAAATAATTGCATTTAATAATAATTGTTAATTATCACAGAAAAAATTGTATGGAAGTCCACTGTTCCATAAGATAATTATAATGAGCATGTCAACAGGATCTTATTGCTTCAGATGACTTACTGTATGTGGCATTTGTTAATTCTCATAAAGGTGCTCAAAGTAAAACTGTTAGACTGAATGGAGAGGGAACAATAGTGTCTTACCCATTCACTGCATGGGTTGATACCAGAGCATCATTATTGTCCGGGAGCTGTAACCTGAAACACATACAGAAATGGGGCTGATCTCATGAGACAGTGTCCTGCAGAAAGCACTGCTATTGTTACATGAACATGATCGTAAGAGCCATACAAACATGCACATTATACAGTGGAGACTCCCTGTGATAACCCTTCACACCTTTGCTGATAAGAATCATAGCTTTAGAAAAAGTATGTAAAAGAAATGAGATTTATAGGACAGTTACCTAAAGTCTGTAATGACAGGATCCAGATCTGGACTGTTTATAATGGCCAACCTGAACCAGAACAAAAAAATAAAACAGAGTCACATGCAATTGCCATTACAGGATAATATTGTGAATAAGAGAATAATGCTGCTTCACAATAGTACTGAGTGTGCACAATGTAAACCTACCGGTTCGGTGAGTCAGGGCTGTCCGGGACGTCTTGGGCGTCATTGGTATTCCTAATAAGAGGTCAGAGATCATTTTGACAAGTCAATGTAAAGACAGGTCTCATGAAGGCGACGGTGGAAGTCTATGGGCCGTAACATAAAAATAAAATATAAACAAGTGAAATCAACTTCATTTTTGTTACATTTAATTACATTTTGGTTATTTGCTGACATGGAAAAGTATTGTAAAACAGCATATTTTACTCAATTTGGTTACACAGACACACGGTTGATTTCATACTTAGGGGAAAATAGAGAAATTAAAGTAAAATCGACAAACTAAAAAGGGGCGAGAAAACTGCGGGTTTAGTTAAGAAATGAATACAGTTGACATGAACACGTCAACAAAGTGAAAAAATAACGTAGGACTTTTTTGTGGTGTTTTTTCCCTTATAGCTGGAATTTACTCACTTATTTGCGTCTTTCTTCTTTACGCTGCGTCTCCAGTTTATAAAACTCATCCCCTCGCGTTGTTCTTGGGTAAAAATGCCCGGTCAGACACTTTGCACCGCTGGCATGGATAAACAGACGGTAAAAGTGGCCGCTCGCTCCAAGACTTGAGACACATAAGCAAAAAGCGCCTGTCCTTCCTCCTTCCTGACGCGTGTAGGTGTGTTGCGCTCATCTCAATAACAATGACTTTCCCATTGAAATATACAGGAATGTGGGCACTGCGTGTGCCTGCCACTTCTACACGGCCCTAAAGCCCGCCAACTCAAGATCACACACGCTAAAAGTACGTCTCTAAGACTTAAACCAATTTTAACAAAACCTAGACATAAATAACAAAGAAAACGCCAAAACAACTTAAAAATTACAGGTTTAATATTTATTCGCTTTCATTTAAATGCATTACATACTCTGACCAAATGTAATAATTTCTTTTATATGTTAAAAAATACAAAATAAAATACATATTTTAAAAAGCCTTTATGTATCAGCCTAAAACGTAAGTGGTTCTGATTTCTATAAAGAACAAAGCAGGAAACAACAACTTAAGAACAGCATGCATCATTTGTTCAGACGAATAGGAAACATTGAGGTGATGATGCCTGGTCGTGTTCCCCTCGAAAACACTGAAGCACCGGCTGTGTTGCAGGGGAGACAATTTGATAACCGAAATGGCGAACGAAAACATCCTGACACAAAAAGCCTCTGACCCATGATACAGTGAGCAAAAACAGGAGATTGATGACTTAGGGAAAACAATTTGCGCATAATTTAATTTGATTGAAATGCATGTATGAGAACCATATGACTTTGCATTTGCTCTAAAATAAAATGAGCCTTTTTTTCTAAATGACTAATTACAAACCGTTAAACTCACCAACACGTGGCAATGTTAAGTATTGTTTCAAAATGTAAATAAGTTCTGATGCTTTGTAAATCTTTGAAGTATTACGTGCAATTGGCATATAAAAGGACTTCTAGGTAACAAAAGATATAATCACAAATGCATTAGGGTTTAATGTATCTAAATTAGACATTCTGTAGGTGCATCTGTATGACTTCAAATTTGTAGTTTTTACTGTCAAAAGCAAAATGTAAGACAAGGTCAAATGTACATAACAGGCTAGAAATAAGCTAGGGGAAAAAAAGAAGTGTAGCGTTAGTGTATAACAAGAACGGCTTGTGATAAAGGCTATTTAAATGTTTAAATAAATACATTCAGACGTAGTAATGAACTCTCTCCAAAGCCATAGTCATTGCATGGCTTTTCAACTTCCCGTCCTTTGAGAACACTCACACCGCAGCAGTCGTCTTCTCTGGATGAAAAGCATTTTGAAAAACAAAACTGCGCTGATAGTGGACAGGGGACAACAGTCATGGAAAATGGGGGCACTCCGAGATCCATCTGTTCCCGTAGTCTCTTTGTGGGGTCCGCTTCCGAATCAGTCAATAATAAAACGGCCCCCACTTTGCTTTGGTGCTTTCCGCCAAGGGCCGTGCCGGGCTGTGCAGTGCCGTGCCGACCTGGGACAGTGAAGAGGAGTGGGGATGCTACAGAGGAGGGGTCAGGGGGTGATGATGGGCCACTCAGGACAGTTCAGACTTGCTGAGTGCGATGGCCAGCTCCAGGTCTTCTTGCTCCTGTTGCGTTAGCCTTGCGAGCCGCTCCTTTTCCTCCCTTTCGCTCTCGCGCTTTGCCCACTCGATCATGTCCTCCTCTGTTGGATACTGCGCAGTGAAATTTACAGATCCAGACAGGACATATGCAAGGCAAGGGAGAAACAGACAAACACAAATAAAAGATATATAAGATTCAAGGTGAAAAATAACTGGATTGAATTATTGTATCAAGGCCACAATGGGCAACATAAAAATGAACCGATTTGGCTTTCATTCTCCTAAAATCAGAGAGTAACATTGAAATGAAGGACACACACGTTGACGAAATTGAACTTGGGCTGCATGATATGAGAAAACATTGCAATATTCGGTAACTGTCTTGAAAATTCCAATAACTATATTATGGTGATATTTTACTAAACTCTTTCAACACAGTATGTTAATCAAAGTGTTTCAACACAAGATTAAAAAAAAAAAAAACGTAATTTAGGATAAAAAAAGACTAAGATTACATGAATACAGATTATGTCCAGATGAAAAAACATATATATATTGAAGCTGGGCAAAATTACTGAATAAAATTCCCAACGTGTCAGGGTTCACCCAAGAAGACTGCACTGGCCAAAACTGATTCGCGTCTTGTTAAGGAATAAAGGACTTTTTATTCAGTCATTTTGCACATCTCCAATATTTTTTTCATCAGAGCGTAGTTTTCTATTCATGTCATCTTTGATTGTTTTGGAAGAGAAACTGTCGTTTTTTTGTCACACATCTGACCCAGTGACACATTCGTCCTCTGTTGTATTGTCTGCAAGTCTAAGATTAAACTAAATAAGGAAAAGCATGACTAAAACTCAAGAACACACATTTTTAGTCACCATGTGTTCTTGTTTTAGACTGTTATCAAAACTGTAAATGTCAGTCAGATGGAAATTTCTCCATTGCGAGATCAATAAAGGCCATCTCATCTTATGGAAGACCTCAGAGATTTGCGATTCATTGTGACATTGCTGCGTCCCCTATTGCAATAACAATAATTGGGCAGCCCATGTCGAAATCACATCTACAGCATGCAAAGGTGAATGGTTCAACATGCATAACACATCCACGAGACACAGTAGGCCATGGCACAGGAAGTGCATTTCCCACTACAAACAACACGCACTAATGATAACTTTATGGAATAGAAAAGATTTAAAAACAGAGCTGTGGAAACATGCGATGACAAAACAGAAAATCTGGTCATTCTGAAGCGAATGCAAAAATACAGAAGCCAGAGAAAGTGCCCTTGATGTAACTCTTTATTGAGACTTGACAAAGAGGTGGGGAATACAGGTTTCTGAATAACACATGAGACCAGACAAGGGCTTAGACTGATAATGACGATGATGGTGGTGAAAAGGCAGACAGATGGAAGGCGCGCAGGGATACACACAGCAGTTTGTATTTGGAGAATGAATCAGCACTCATAAGACAGAGGATGTGGACAGAGTATGGTATGGGGTAATAATGAGAAGCAGCTACAACAAAACAAGGACAGGCACATGCAAGTCAAATGATGAAGGCGATAAAGTTCCTGTTAATCTATTTGACCGCACATGTATCTTTGGTGCAGATATGGCACACAAAAAAAAGAAAAAGTTATGCAATGGCTTTAACTAATTAAACTGTACGACTGCAATTAGTGATTTTGTCAATTGGTCAAGTCAACTTTGAGATTTCTTTCTCAAATTTTAACTACATTAAAGTGAAAAATTATGCCATATAAAAGGACCCTTGATGGAGAACAGTTACAAATAATCAAATTTACAGTGTATCTTGTTGTCTTTTTAATAAAACCTGTGATAGTCTGTGTATAGACCAGAACATGACAGATTATTAATTAGTCGTAGATTCTTTTCATTGTGAACTAATCACTATTATTGCGATGAGTTGCTGCAGCCTATTTAGTAGTTAAACCCAATTGCAAATGCATATCCGATACAAAAACAGTGCATGTGACTAAAAACTAGTGCTCCACTTTCTGCCTATAACAATTTTGTGCAGGTGACAGTGTGACTGAAATTTATTTGTATAAGATTTATGTGCAATTGTTCAAAAATAGACAAGAATTGTATATAAAGTTTCTAGTAATATAATATTTACATTTATAAAATTTATGGCACATTATTATCTTTCAACTAAATTATATTAACAGTAGCTGTAAAAAAGCTACAAATGAGAATATGCTATTTGAAACAAGAAGTGAGCAGTTTCCACAGATAGTAGTGAATACATATCTGCTGAATATGAATGTAGTAAATGTTGTCAGCCGGACAGAGAGGAGGGTGTGATTACTCTGAGTCTAGTGATGGTGAGGAAGTAAGGGAGTGGGAGGTGCTCACTTTATCAAAGCTGGCAAATCGATCAGCTTCCCGAACGTTGTGGCGTGGAGGGGAGGAGGGGGCGAAGGGGTCTGCTGAAGGGTCCTTAGCAGGCAGGGAAGAGGAGGAGGATGAGGAGGAGAAGTCACTCGACGACTGTGGGAGGAAGTTTCCTCGTCGATGGAAAGAGTCTGAAGACTCTGTTCTGGAGATGGAGGATCTCTTACCTGGCCACATGCATTGGGTATGTAAAATAGCTTATAGTCCGCAGGCCTGCTGTTAACGTAAAGATCAAACTATGTACTGACCTGGCGGTGGGGGTGGGGGTCTAGTTGGTGTACCAGTTTTGGGCGGAAGAGCTGGTGGCACATCGGAGTTGTCCTCTTGGAAAATATTCTTATTGTTAATGCCAAAATCTTCACCATTAGACTAAAAAGAAAACAAAGTAAACACAAATAACTTAAAAATGTTACTTAAAAGTGAATTTTGCAATATACCTTGGACAAGGCACTGAAGTCTGCAAAACCACCTCCAAATGACTCATTTCCAAATATAGCGGCAAAAGGATCTGGAGAAGGGAAGAGATAAAAAAAAAAAAAAAAAGAGGACATTGAAAACTGAAAATTTTGCAGCTTTTCGACACCAGCTGTAATTTGTATTATGTCCAGCAGGTGACACCATGCTGTTACAACAAGCCATACCTGGGTCAGAAGTGGTGCTTACAGAAGTGCCGCCTGGAGCAAACGGGTCATTGGCTGCAGCAGTGTCCTTCTGAAATAAAGAAAGAGAATAAAACTGTCACATGAAGCAACAAAACAGGCAATTCAATAGCCTTGTAAGACATTTGCTTTCAATGAGATCAGTGTGGTTTTTCCTCATACCTGACAGTTCCTACTGCCCACTTTCTACGGTCTTACTCAGTTGGTCACATGATGTTACTGTGAGCTGTGTTACTGTGATGTCAGCTGATTTACACAGGTTTTGGTGCCGGTTTGTCCCGGTTTACTGCTCCTGGGTTACACTTCCCAATTTCAGCTTCCTCCGTAATCCAGCCCCAATGTTTGTCGTTCTCTCCCAATGATTTTAGCTCTGTGCCAGTCCATAATGTGGTTTTCTTTTTGCAATGGTCAAAGATGCACTGAAGAAGTCGGACTGTGGACGGCGCTAAAACAGTAGGCTCGTTTGAGATGGATGATCGGCTCAGTAGATGGATGCAACGGAGGCGGAGAAAAAAGTCTGAAGTCCAGCTTACCGCTCCACATCCAGAGAACAGCGAGAGCGGTCTCGTTCAGATATGGCGTTCATTTCAAGTTCATCCTAAATAAAAGTCCTTTACCCCCTGATCGGTTTCCTTTACTCCAGCGACATCATTCTTCAGAGAAAAATGTACCATTTGTTAATTTGTTCCAAGTTTGTGAGATAAAATATTTCCTCTATATCCGGAGTTTGTTTTGAAAAGCATCAATCATGTTGTTTCTATTTTAGGGGTCAATACATATCTTTAGTAGTTTCAGTCATACTTTATTTGTTCAGATCTAAAGTGTTGCCCTGAGGAGAGAGAAGCTTTTTGTGCCCTATGTGCCAGTGACATCAGAGCGAGTCTGGAGCAAGTCGGACAGAAATCTAACCAGCATGCACCGTGCGTATGCAGACAGCTGTCAAAACTGCGTCCGACTGTCTCATCTCGAACAAGCCTATTGCCAACACCTGTGTAAATCAGCTGACAAGACACAGCAGCATCATGTGACCAACTCTGCAGAAAGGGGGCAATCAAAACATTTTAGAAGTTTAACTGAGGAAAATAAAAATTAGCTTTTTTGGATTACTGCACATCTTTTCATTGAAAAGGCAAGCTACCACTTTACTGTCAAGTCAAATATCACTAACACTAATATGATTTCACATTATTAATACGACTAAATTATTTAATATATTTATCACAATTTTTACACTGCATCTCACTGGACATCACTTACCACAGCCAAATCAGAAGTAGGTGAAGAACAGGTAAAGGGGTCAGACTTTCCATCCTGGGAACTAAAAGGATCGGCCT
Source organism: Neogobius melanostomus (assembly GCA_007210695.1). NCBI lineage: Eukaryota > Metazoa > Chordata > Actinopteri > Gobiiformes > Gobiidae > Neogobius > Neogobius melanostomus. The sequence goes on along the minus strand of VHKM01000113.1, from coordinate 387,770 downwards.
CTTTGAGGGAGGTCATTTTGCTTCCAAACAGATCTGGATCAGGTTCACTGTTCTCAGCGGAGCTGAACGGATCAGGGGCTGTTACTGCTGGATTTGCACGTTTGGTGCTGAAAGGGACTGAACTTTCTGGAGCTGCAGCTGGTATGTCAGGTTTCTTTGTAGCAAACAGGTCGGGTTCTGCGGCATTGCTCTTAGAGGTGAATGGGTCGGCTGAGGCAGTGAAGGGATCGTCTGAGGGAAACGGGGCGTTTGAGGGCTGTGTGAAGAATGAGTCTGCCCCAAAAGGATCAGTCCCTTTGAATGGGTCTCCTCCAAATGGGTCTATATTTGACCAAAAAGATGCACATAATAAAAAGAAAACTCATCACAATACAGACCGACATTTCAAAAGTGCAAGCAGTTACTTCCACTAAGAATTTTTTTTTAAATAATGAGGCAAATTACCAGCAACATCTGCTTTTCCAAATGGATCTTTAAAAGGATCATCTACAGAAATAAAAAATATATATAAATGTAATTAAAATGTAGAACATCTTGTGAACAAAAAACACAAAAACAAAACACAACACAATACTAACGGTCAGTAAAGGGGTCAGATCCAAAGAAGTCCATCTCGGGCAGCGGAGGGGGATCAGTCTGTGGTGGGGCAGCACTGGGAGGCGTAGGAGAGTTGGTGGTTGGTAGGGTCTCTGGAGGATCTGAATCGTGCTTACTCTCTGGCTCTGGGGGTTCAGCCTGAAAGAGAATATTTATGTTAATATGTGTAATAAAATTTAATTACAACAATGCTATTGAAAAATGTGTACATTTGTTATTACTGTCGGTGAACTGGCTTTGGGCAAATCTTCATCTTCAACAACCTCTAGTGAGACATCAGGTGTAGAACTTCTTTGTTCCTGAAAATTTTAACAATTGTTTTCAATCCATCATCAAAATGTTGTAATTTTAAATTAAGCATTAATCGTTACCTTCACGGTATCCCATGGTTTTGCAAGGCTTGAAAAATTATTGTACACCTCAGATGAGGCCAGACTACTGTACAGGTCATCCAAGGCATCAGGTTTACTCTGTTCTTCCTCTGGACTCGTCTCCTCTTTATTTTCCTCCTTTGCTTCATCGATGAATTCGGCTTGATCCGTCTGCAAGTTACAGATAATCACTGGTTCCTCCACCTTAAGATCTTTAGGCTGATCATCTTCCAGCAGGTCCTGCTGAAACGGGTCGGCCTGATGCATATCTGCCGTGGGACCGGCGCCATTTACTAACACTGGCACTGGAGAGCTGTCTTCAAGAGCTCTCTTCCAACTGAGCTGAGCTGTGACTGACCGCTCCTCAATCTGTAGTTCATTCAGTTTCTGCTGAACCTAAGTTAAGATAAGATAAATAAAAAGCTAAATATAAATAATAATAATTCATGAAAAATTAAATAATCAGTTATCTCAGATTGACTCAAACGGACCTGTCCTACTTGTGTGAACGAGTCCCTTACAGACTCTTGCAGAGGTGTAAGTTGCTCTTTAGCAGACTGGACTTTCTCCTTCAACTTCCTGCTTTCTTCCTGCAGAGCGAGAAGCTCCTCTCTGGCCTGGACCAACTCTTCCTCAAACTGGCAGATCCTCAGCTCCTGCTCCTCATGTTCAGACTGCAACGATGTGATCTAAAAAAATGACATTTCTATGCGGCCAATAGATACTTGTACTGCACCAATGTTAGACAGAAGAGACAAATACCAGTTTGTGTTCCTGGTTTGTTTTCTGGCGAATGTGAGCCAGCTGTTCTTCCAAAGTCAGCTTCTGTTGATCCAGCTCCTCCAGTGCCTCCTGCACCTTATTCCGCTGCGATTGGAGCCGGGACAATTCTTCTGTCTCCTTGGCTACTTCATCTTGTAAATCCTACACATAAACATCATTGGCTATGACATATGACTTAACAAGGTAAAGTCTAAGTGAGACTCTTATTGCATCTTTATTGTCAGTATGACAATGGGATCGTCCTTTTTTTATTTTATTTATTTGTTGAGGTCAGGACAGTGCATGTTAATGAGCGCACATGGGACTCATGCATGTAAACACGCCACACCGGATTGTAGCCATGGGCCAATTTCCATCCGTTGTCCCACACTCGTCATCTCAAACACACTCTGGCCTATTGTACATGTTTTTAGTGGTAGGGGAAACCGGAGTACCCAGAGGAAACCTACATAGACACAGGGAGAACATGCAAACTCCACACAGAAAGGCCACGTCCTGGGATAGAACCAATACCTTGTTCCTGTGAACCGCGCCGCCTTGAATGTGTTTTGAATGTGGTTAACGCTGGCAAGGCCACCAGAATTAACAGACATAAAGGATCTTACCTGAACCTCACTCGTCTGTCGTTTGATAGCCTCTTCGTTCTCTCGGATTTCCTCCTCCACAGTGCTCTTATCCCTGGGCATCCAACATAACAGACAGGAGTATTTAGCCAAACCAAACAGAGTAGGCAAAGCTAGTATTCCTAACCCAGCTGCCCCAGAACCAGCCACAGTTTCCTCCCTTTCAGCAACCATGACCAATGACCATGTAAAATACTAAGTTCAGCTACACTCGAAAACCAAATCCTAAAGAGAGTGAATAATCTAGTAACTGAAATGTTCCAAGTCTGATGGAGTGGTCTGAGTGAAAGTCTGCAGTGGAATGAGTGGAAAATTTTGAGTGAGGCAGATGGTTGCCTGGAGGATGGAGTGAGAAATAGACTATAATGAGTGATGATGAGCCAACATCCCGGAAGAGTCAGCTTCTCTTTAGCTTCCCCGGGCAGAGACAGAAGTAGTGACAAATAAAATGCCTTGCCTACACATTACTTACGGTTTCAATTTCAAAACACACAGAAACATATCGTTTTTGCTCTAAATAAAATTACAAAATCCTTGAAATACATGTTTTACCTGCCACAAATAGATCTTTGCACTAAAGAAATTCATCAATGTTTGTTAACATCAAATGTAGCTACCAAAAATAAACTCCCTCTGCTGCCGTCTCTACTCTTAATTCTGATACCTCTTCACTAGAGTATTTTTATTGACTAGCACTAAATAGGATGTGGCTGTTTTAAAAAAAATTAATTACTCCTTATTTAGGGAGACAGTAATTACAGCAGTCAAACACAGGCTATCATTCATCCCATCAATCGGTGTGTTCGATCGATTGAGCTATATTTATATCTATCTATCTATCATACATTGGTATACAATCTCTCTTCAATACTACTTCAACATTCCTACACGTTTCTTTTGTTACAATGCCATGAAGGAAGCTCAGCAAGTTAGCAAGTCATGTTACCTACCTTTGTAATTCAACAATCTCATTACTGAGGGAATCCAGCTCTTTGATAGCAGAAAAGTCAGCTGCCAAATTATTCTGAAATAAAAGAAGCCAATCAAGCACCGAAGTAGCGTTTGCTGCTTAAATGTGGTCATGTACATTCAGGAATAGAAAACACCTTTTTACCTGTTTGATATTCTGCCTGTCTGAGGGAGGGATCATCTCGGGAGACAGACTCTGTGGAGGTTCCAGGCCTTTTGTCAGCTTCTGGTTGATTAAATGTAGCGCTAGAGCAAACTGATCTCGGGTCAGCTTTCCTAGGTCTCCAATGTCACACAGTTCCCTGTGAGCACAGATAGACATGACATTTACATAAGCAAAACGATTTTCACCTCAGGCAGTGACTATAGTTGACAGATTCACAGGGGAACAGTCAGCTGTGGTCAAAAGTCAATACAATTTGATCACTGTGCAGTGCACATAGTGGTGGTATTTAAACCTCTGTGAAAGGCCCATAATCCCACCATTCAATTAAAGAATTTAAGAGCCGTTCTATTCATTAAGATTTACATAGTATTAATTGTAATGGCAAAAAGGTAGGAATCTGTATGTTGTAAACGTGCATAATAACGTACCAAATACGTGCCAGTGTTCCAGAGGGAAGCCCGGTCTTCAAAAATATGTCTCTAACTTCTGGTCCAGACACCAGCCCATCCATATCAGAATCTGTTTTGGCGAACAGTTCGTCATATTTGGCTTTGTCCGCTGTAGACACCACCCACTAAAAAGAGGCCAAGTTTTCTAAGATTAGTCATTTTGTCAAATATTGTACCCACCACTTCACCTACCTTTCCACTTCCTCTTCCCTTGTTTTTCTTAAATACACCCTGAACTAGCCAGTTTGAGATCATTTTACTGTCTGTTGATACAGATTATCAAAGCTATTTCAAATGGAGCCGAGCTGTACTCACAGGGGCAGCTGCTGGTGTTGGGGCAGGAGCTGGGGCGGGAGTTGCAACTGGAGCAGGTTTAGGGGGGTGGGGCAAGGTCTTAGAGTGGGAGGAGCCTCTGTCTTTGACTGAGGGTGGTGATGGCAGAAGGGGAACCACAGGAGGCACCAGAGGAGGAACCACAGGAGGAACCACAGGAGGCACAGAGGGCTTTTTTCTCTTTGAGGGTGGTACCAGGGGAGGAGGGAGGGACATAGGAACTGGCTCCCCTTCTAACGCTCTGTACACTAGATACATTGCCTGAAAGAGGGCACAAAACAACAACAAAATAAATAATCAAAGGTTACCAGCAAAGTATCCAAGAGTTAACTTCAAAGAGCATTGTGCATAGGGTAACTGCCAAAAAAAAAAAGTATAAAAGTGAATCTGAAGTCAGAGTAGGAGGACGAAATAAGTTAACAAATACAGTGCCTCTCGAAAGTACTAATACACCTTGAACTTTTGCACATTTTGTCATGTTTACAACCATAAACATAAAGATTTTAGTTTGAATTTTTTAGTGAAAGTTCACACACAAGTAACAGACAACTGTGAAGCGAAAGCAAAATGATGCATGATTCTGTTATTTTTCAAAAAATAGAAAAGTGGGGCGTGCACAAGTATTCATACAGCATGACTAATACTTTGTGGAACCCCCTTTTGCTGCAATAACAGCAGCAAGTCTTCTGGGGTATGACTCTACAAGGTTTACACATCTAGAGACTGACATTTTAGCCCATTCCTCTTTACAAAACAACTCAAGCTCTGTCAAATTAGAAGGAGAGCGTTTGTGAACAGCAGTTTTCAGGTCTTTCCACAGATTTTCAATAGGATTTAGGTCAGGACTTTGACTGGGCCATTCTAACACATTAATATGTTTGTTTTTAAACCATTCCATTGTAGATTTAGCTTTGTGTTTATGGTCATTGTCCTGCTGGAAGGTGAATCTCCGCCCCAGCCTCAATTCTCTTGCTGACTCCAGCAGGTTTTTCCTCCAAAATGTCTCTTTATTTGGCTCCATCCATCTTCCCAACTATTCTTACAATCTTCCAGTCCCCACTGAGGAAAAGCAGCCCCATAGCATGATGCTCCCCCCACCATATTCGACACTGGGGATGGTGCACTCAGGACGATGAGCAGTGTTAGGTTTGCTCCATACATAACGTTTTGCATTTTGGCCAAAAGTTCAATTTTTGTCTCATCTGACCAAAGCACCTTCTTCCACATGGTAGCTGTGTCCTCCATATGACTTCTAGCAAACATCAAACAGGATTTCTTATGGCCTCCTTTCAATAATGGCTTTCTTCTTGCCACTCGTCCATGAAGGCCAGATTTGTGTAGAGTACGACTTATAGTTGTCCCATGTACAGATTCCCCAGCTCAGCGGCAGTACGTCGCAAACGTTCCAAATGATGGACTGAACAGTGCTCCGTGAGATGTTCAAATCTTGGGAAATCTTTGTATAATTTAATGCTGCTTTAAACTTCTCCACAGCTTTATCCCTGACCTCTCTGGTGTGCTCCTTGGCCTTCATGATGTTGCTTAGTGACCGATACACTCTGACCATAGCTCTGAGGCCCTCACAGAACAGCTGGAATTATACTGAGAGTAGATTACACACAGGTGGCCTCTATTTAATGGTTAGGGCAAGGTGTGAACATTCTGCAGTCATTAGGAATGTTATAAAGGCAATTTAATGCACTCAGAAAATGCTGTATGAATACTTATGCACGCCCCACTTTTCACTTCTCTATTTTTTGAAAAATAACAGAATCATGTATCATTTTGGTTTCACTTCACAGTTGTCTGTTACTTGTGTGTGAACTTTAAGTTAAAAAAAAATCAACTTAAAGCTGCCTTAAGCGATCCCGTTTTGCCGGTCCGGCACCGATGCATTGCCAATAAGCAGATTCAGCATTTCACCGAGCGCAAAGCATGCTGGTCCAGGTTAAAGGTCAGGACTACCCAGCTCGTATCCCAAACTGTGTACATGACTGAGTGTGACACAGATATTGATTATTTTGAGCATTGGAAATCGATGTTTTAAAAGAATTTTGAAAGAAACGGGGACACAGTGTTACTGGGGAGAGAAAAAGAACTTGTGGCCCTTGCTAAACCAATAAATAAATAAAAAAGAACAGTTTGTATTCTCGAAGACGGCGTGTACTCAGTCACTGATTACTATAACAACGGACAGCGCCATTTTAGCGTGTTTCCCGTTGCCAGACATCGCAATGGATAAATCAAGAATTACCCTACATTTGGCATGGAAAACAACATGACAAATGGCCGAAATCAGGTATGACATTGTGCAGTCTGACATAGCAAGTAGCAACCAGTTAAGCGTGGTTTAGGCACAACAGAAAGCAACAGGCCGCAGCAGCGTCACTTGTAACGTCATGTTTTGAGAGGAATTTCCGAGCAGTGATTAAAATGAGAGAAATGACAGTATTACCTCCTGAGCGGCAGAGACAGATCAGATCCACATCATGACACCGTTTTCTTTCAGCCACAAGCTAAACTTTTCTAAACACACTGCGCTCTGACAAAGCAAAAGCACTTCACATGTCAAAGATCTTTACACAGTACGAGCACTCACTATGTCACTAATAAATTACCGAAACTTTACCAAAATGTCAAATACAGAGTGAGCACTCACTCTTCCACAAACAAATCATTGATTTCCTCCGGTGCAGCTGGAGTAAACTTAATAACAACAGTACGTGAGCTCAGGCTCTGGGTCTGCCGCTAAAGGTAAATAGCCTATATCTTTCTTGTTGTCACTGCTGTGTTGTGCTTTTCTCTTGGTCTAAAAGTGCTAGTTTCCTATTCAGTCATGGTTCGGTCCTGATTTGTAACCGGTGTAGTCTACGTCCCGGTTTAGTCCTCAGACCTGCCGCAGACCGCGGCTGTGCCTAAGTATCTAGTTATAGCTTTGCTTCACTTAGTAGCTAAAATTGGCACCGCTTTCCCTGCCAGATGTAGGGTATTTCATGATTGATCCATGGCTATGTCAGGCAACTGGAAACCACGCTAAAATGGTGCTGTCCGTTGTCATAGTAATCAGTGACTGTGAGGTCTTCGAGAATTAAGTAAATAGATGTATTGGTTACAAACAGCATTACTAGTTAGCTATATGTCAAACTTACACATTTAATCCATTCGTCACGACGTTCTGGATCTTTTCTTTTAGTAGGAAATTTGATGAGTGCATATGGCGGCTCGCATAAAACGCTGCGAGGTTCCTTTATTGCACTCGTGAATAGGGCAAAACTCTTCCATACACTGATTAAGCCCATGAGGACAGTCGCACTGCAATGGAGAATGAATGCAAACCTGGCATATCGCCGTAAAACCACTTAAGTGCCATAATAGCCACTAAATAGCCGGTTGCTCCACTATGATAGTATGGTTTTAATGGGCTTTGTTGACACCGTGGGTAGTTGTGAACTTTGACCGGAACATTACCACGCATGCGTACTGATCATGCTGATTTGGCTTATAAGCGCCTCTAGATGCACCACACTCGCACACAGCGGGAGACCGGCGTTGCACCTCGCACCTCCCTCACCCGTTTATTATAATAGATCCATTGCTCCATCCGAAACCAGTAAATTGGTAAGAGGTCTTACGCCAAACCGGATGTGCATCAGCGTCCACCATGATAAGACGCGTTCGAATTGGGCTGTTGGTAAAGGCCTGTTCATACTCCACAAGACGCGAGAACTTTGTTCTTGAGGCAAATAAACAAAGTTCGTTTGGGCTCTGACATTTCATACTCCACAACATGTGTTGCTGCCGAACTGCCACGCCCCCTTTTGCCACAGCCAAAATAATCAAGGAATTACAGAAATAACCCCGCCCACTAAACATCCAGCCAATCACAGCAAGAGTTCTCGCAGCCCTGCAGAACAAAGTTCTGCTCAGCTCAGGTGTCAAGAACAACGTGAAAGAACTGCCGAACAGGAGCTCCGAGAACATAATGACGTCATTTTGTTCTCGGAGCTCTGGGTGCGAGAAAAAAGTTCTTGCATCTTGTGGAGTATGAACAGGCCTTTAGGCAGGAGTTAGGGAAAGTGGCCTGTATGCTAACTATCATAGCCACTTTAGCATAGGGACCTCTCATGCTAACTCACTGGCGATAGGAGATATGTGCCATCCCATAAGTCACTGCGCCAATCTCCCCACCCCTCGCCCCCACCCTCGAGTGATTCATGCGCAACCACTGTTGATTGACAGGTGCACATTTAATAATAAAAATAATGTAAAAAAATAAGATTCTGCACAAGCCAAACTTTATAAAAGTGACAAAATACATGTTAGAGTCACCACAGCACAGTCACATGGTTTTAAAGAGCCTCCTCAGTAAATGGACTGAAGGCAGTTGTGCTTTTGCTTTCATTTAGTAGAAAGCCACATGGCTAATTTGCATACTGTAGCTTTATGAAACCACTGTTGAGATAAAATAAAGGGAAATGTGAAGGATCATTTGGATGATTCTCTGTTTTTCATCTTAAATGTCTTTATTTGGACACTATTTTGTTGTTGGACAATATACAGTAGGTGGAGGTATGCGCTTTTGTTTGGCTTGCACTGAAGAAAAACAGCTGTTGGTGATGTCACTTCCCCTTGGTAAGGACCATAGAGGACGGTCGAATTGGGTAAATGCTGCTGAAGCTCTAGTTCACTAACTGCATAGAGATCTAACAGTTGACCCCATGAAAGGTTAAGGATTAGTTGCTAGTGTTAGTACTTAGAGGCTACAATTTGATGGTTTCGGATGCAGCACACGCCCTCACCTCACAGCACACCCCCAACACACCCCTCACCCCCACATGCCCCCTGCACCATGTAAACACAAACACGTGAATGCAAATGTTCAAAGCAGAAGACGCAGCAACAGTTAGCGGCTAACAGTTTAGCATTATGGCAGAAGTTTACAAACAGATCGTGAACTGACAAACATCTGACCGACCTGCTCTGATGCAGCTGAAATCCTCATGAAATGTCCGTTTGTTTATTAATCCAATATCTACAGGAGCTGTCAGGTCATTTTCCTCCTTTTTTTCCCTCACAAAGCACCGGAGGAGCGGCTGAGGCGTTCAAGGGTTGCGGGGGGAAAAAGTACTGCGCTGTAAACTTAGTTCTAAATGGAATTATTATGTCCTAAATGTCCAAAGAAAAGTGACAGATTTGATGAAAGTTGCAGTTTAGCAAAAAATGTAAACCTCAAAATATTTACTTTGTACATATCTTATTTATGCGGATGAATGTGTGTTTCACACAAGATTAATGAGATTTCTGTAGCTCATTGAATGCAATCAGAGCAGCCTGGGGTGTAAACAATGTGGAGGGGAGTGAGGGGCATCGCTTGGGTGACGGGGGAAAGCCAGGTGAGGGGAGGGGGTGGTGGTGGAGCAGAGCAGAGTTCACTACTCTACCTACTGATGAAAAAAAATTCTAAAAGGCAGCTTTAAAATCTTTATGGTTGTAAACATGACAAAATGTGCAAAAGTTCAAGGTGTATTAGTACTTTCGAGAGGCACTGTATGTGCTTGCATAACAGAATTTTTATTTATATTTATTTATTTATAATATATATATATTAAAAAAAAAGTGTGTCTTACCACAGAAAATTCATCTCTGTCCAACATGCCATCTCTGTCAAGGTCACTCAGCTCCCACACCTGCCAAATAGAAGACGACAAGGTCCAGCATTCACAGATGAACAGTGAATGACTTCCTTAACATTTACTGAACAGTACAAGTTGACAGAGACTCACCCTTCCCAGGATGTCCACAGGTAGTTTAGAGTTAAGTAGAACAGGCTTCACTTTGTCTCCAGTCAGCATCCCTCCTGCAGGGCCCAGGCTCTCAAAGATGGAGTCAAACTTCTTCTTCTCCTCAGGCTGTCAGAAATCATGTTTAGAGGTTTAATAATTTCACTTAATTTAACTCTGTAACTATAGTCCATCTACGGTAGTGTACAATTAAAACAGCATTTAAATAAAAATATATTTATTATATTTTATGTGGAAAACATCTATTTGGATATTTAAATAGGACAAGTGTTAATAAGACTGACTCACCTTAACCACCCAGGGATAGTCACTGGGCACTCCTCCCGGCAACAGTGGGCTGCTCGTATCATGCTAAACAAGTTTGCGCTGTTATTATTATTACACTATCAAACTGATACACACCTATACTTGAGGATACTATGCAACTGCAGAGAGGTTTAAATAGGACTTACAAATTTAGGGGGAGGAACAGCCACATTAAGGCTCTTGAGTGCCACCTCCAGGCCATTCTGGGCACAAGCTACTAAGCGTAACGCTACAAAGAATTGCTTGAAGAAAGTGAAAGACACAACAAAATTACTACAAAACACAAAGGCTCATGAGTTTAGATGTGCCTGTATTTGTAGTTTAGACATACCTGTTTGTTCAGGCCGCCCTTGCGTTCAGAGTCTGCCAAATCCCAAATCTACTAAGACAAACACTGCTTAAATAACACATAAATGGGACATAATAAACGGAGATCACAGTGAATGCTTACCTTTCCCAGTACGACATCAGCTAGTCCTGACCTCTTCAGGAAAATGGCAGCATCAGGTGCCGCCACACGCCCACTGTTTGTTGGATCCACCTGCGTACGAGCGCCACAAAGATGAGCTTGCACAACATGATCAAACCTAATGTGTAGTTTATAAAAAAATATGCATACGAAATATAAAAATAAATGCACATACATATCTCTTACAAAGAACAAAAACAAGTCTCTGAGCATGTATGAGCTGAAATCTTAGCTCTACAAGAGACTTTTGGTGAGGCACAAAGCTTTATTGACTCCTGTAAAGGCCATCATTATTAATTCAGAGGGGCAGCCCATTTCCTTTTCTGGACATGAACCGTTTGAAAACTAGACAGCTAGATCTGGTAAATTATCACGCAACAGTATGCATCTTGTACTAAATGTGTGAACTACAAAGGTGGTTTATGCAACACTTGTATTATAGATATACTTGTTTCTCAATATGTTCTATAATTTTAATTGATCATTTTCTTTTGTCTTTTTCTTTTGTGTGTTGTTGGTACACCACCACAAAGAAAAACATGACATTATACAAGCACTGGGTTAAATGCAATAAGGTTTGCATACCTGTTTGTAGTATTTGTCATAGATGGGATTGCCACTGGAGAGCTGAAGAAAGAAACAAGAAATCATTATATTATGAAATATTTGATTATCCCATATAAGCTGTTGAGCACATTGCAAAACTGATATAATTCTATAAATTTCCAATTGTAAATAAATGTATTTTACTGTAAAATCCCAAATGGTTAAGTGAAACCTGAGCAACTCAAGCAACTGCTGCATTTCATTAACATGATGCCAATAAGTCATCATTTCATTATGCCTCACGGCATAATTGCCTGAGTCATTGTGTAACATTTTTGGAAAACCAGAAGAACCATTTCCGAACCCTCATAAAAATGACAAGACTGAATGGCTGAGGACAAAGCCAAAAATACCTAAAGATGTAGCTGTGTTTGGAGAGTTGATGAAACAAAATTTCAATTTGCCCAAACAATTCAAATCTTGTTTCCTCTTTAAAGAGGATCTAAGTTGACTAAACAGGAAACAAGTCAGCATTTCCTGCATTATGTCGGGGGATAATGTGGTGTTTTAGTGACAGGTACAGTTTATGACAAAAGGAGTGGACATTTAAATGTTTTCACAATGAATTTTTGGAGTGGCACACTGTCAGATATTAATACAGTGAGGAAAATAAGTATTTGAACACCCTGCTATTTTGCAAGTTCTCCCACTTAGAAATCATGGAGGGGTCTGAAATTGTCATCGTAGGTGCATGTCCACTGTGAGAGACATAATCTAAAAAAAAAAATCCAGAAATTGCAATGTATGATTTTTTAACTATTTATTTGTATGATACAGCTGCAAATAAGTATTTGAACACCTGTCTATCAGCTAGAATTCTGACCCTCAAAGACCTGTTAGTCTGCCTTTAAAATGTCCACCTCCACTCCATTTATTATCCTACATTTAGATGCACCTGTTTGAGGTCTTTAGCTGCATAAAGACACCTGTCCACCCCATAGCCTGGCTAACGCCAGACTGCTGTGTGCGCTCGAATCTTTTCGAACTTCACAACAGCCTGGGGACCATGGCCGACATTTTTCCATGGATTTGGGCACCAATCACAGAACGAGGAGGGACGGTAAGACGATGACGCGCTATTTGACATAAAGCTTGTAGTTTGTTTAGGGATAAAAAAAAATAAAAAATATTTACGGATCCAACATGACAGCAGCAGACGCGATGCCATCTTTCGATCAAGCTTTAGAACGTGTTCTAAATAGTTTAGCTCAAAAGTTTACAGCAGGTACGTCATACGTCATCTGATACCATGATACGATTGGCTATGGCTACGTGCAGACGCATGAGAGACATTCGTAGCGCCCAATAAACGGCTATGGACAATCGTAAACCACACCTCTCCTACGAGAAAATGAATTGGTGGTCCCCAGACTAAATATCACTTGTGATTTTAGTCTGGCGTTAGCCAGGCTATCCACCCCATACAATCAGTAAGAATCCAACTACTAACATGGCCAAGACCAAAGAGCTGTCCAAAGACACTAGAGACAAAATTGTACACCTCCACAAGGTTGGAAAGGGCTACGGGGAAATTGCCAAGCAGCTTGGTGAAAAGGTCCACTGTTGGAGCAATCATTAGAAAATGGAAGAAGCTAAACATGACTGTCAATCTCCCTCGGACTGGGGCTCCATGCAAGATCTCACCTCGTGGGGTCTCAATGATCCTAAGAAAGGTGAGAAATCAGCCCAGAACTACACGGGGGGAGCTGGTCAATGACCTGAAAAGAGCTGGGACCACCGTTTCCAAGGTTACTGTTGGTAATACACTAAGACGTCATGGTTTGAAATCATGCATGGCACGGAAGGTTCCCCTGCTTAAACCAGCACATGTCAAGGCCCGTCTTAAGTTTGCCAATGACCATTTGGATGATCCAGAGGAGTCATGGGAGAAAGTCATGTGGTCAGATGAGACCAAAATGGAACGTTTTGGTCATAATTCCACTAAACGTGTTTGGAGGAAGAAGAATGATGAGTACCATCCCAAGAACACCATCCCTACTGTGAAGCATGGGGGTGGTAGCATCATGCTTTGGGGGTGTTTTTCTGCACATGGGACAGGGCGACTGCACTGTATTAAGGAGAGGATGACCGGGGCCATGTATTGCGAGATTTTGGGGAACAACCTCCTTCCCTCAGTTAGAGCATTGAAGATGGGTCGAGGCTGGGTCTTCCAACATGACAATGACCCGAAGCACACAGCCAGGATAACCAAGGAGTGGCTCTGTAAGAAGCATATCAAGGTTCTGGCGTGGCCTAGCCAGTCTCCAGACCTAAACCCAATAGAGAATCTTTGGAGGGAGCTCAAACTCCGTGTTTCTCAGCGACAGCCCAGAAACCTGACTGATCTAGAGAAGATCTGTGTGGAGGAGTGGGCCAAAATCCCTCCTGCAGTGTGTGCAAACCTGGTGAAAAACTACAGGAAACGTTTGACCTCTGTAATTGCAAACAAAGGCTACTGTACCAAATATTAACATTGATTTACTCAGGTGTTCAAATACTTATTTGCAGCTGTATCATACAAATAAATAGTTAAAAAATCATACATTGTGATTTCTGGATTTTTTTTTTAGATTATGTCTCTCACAGTGGACATGCACCTACGATGACAATTTCACACCCCTCCATGATTTCTAAGTGGGAGAACTTGCAAAATAGCAGGGTGTTCAAATACTTATTTTCCTCACTGTATCTGACAGAAGGTACACTTGAAAATGATTACATATTAACTTTCTTTGGGTATGTATACCACACCAACACTTTACACAAAACAAACTAAATAACAGCTTGAGCTGGTTCTAGCAGCTCTGTCAACGGTCAAATTATAGTGAGATAACCGCATGTGCCCACAAACACTTATCTCACAGTGGAGTATTGTGCCTGCTGTGACACTTGGTTCAAACCATCACTGTGCTCATTGTAATGTGCAGCCGTACAGACCCTAATGGGACAGTATCCTCAATAACCTATGAACCCATGTACCTCAGAGTTTGTGGTTTTTGAGTGTGTGGGTTGTCAATATGCTGCTGGCTCACTTCTGTAGTTACAGGCAACAGTGGCTCAGGTGACAGGTCTGTGTCAGAAGCTGTGCAAAGTTAAATCGCGCAATGCAAACAGACCTACTTAGTACTATGCTGAATGAAGAACCAAGTGCATCATATCTGCCCATGTAAATGGACTTCCTCCTCCCAGCGAATGATAAAGTTGCAAAGGATCGAACACATTTGCCGCAGTTCAGGCGAGTAATGGCAAAACAACAAACAACTTAACCCATTTAGCTTTAGAGGTCAAAGACTCTGCCAGTGAATAGTGTTTATATTGGGCAATAGCGCTGAATAATATGTGGATGACCAAACAGTGACAAACAACACGCTAAAAGCAACAGGGACGCTTTTACCAGACAGTGTTGAACCAATTAGCTTAAATCGTACTTAGTGCAAACACGATGTTAGCAAAGATCTTCCTGGGTTGATACATTCATGGGTAGGCATGACAGCAGAGCCATAACATATTCACACATGTGGGATCTCTTATTACCATTTCACTACACACTGCAGACTAGCAGCACACAGGAAACGCGCAAAGCACACACTAAACCAGGCTGCCGGGTGACTTGAACTCCCATATTTTACTGTGGGGGCTTTTATCTAATAATCGCGCATCTAACACACTAATGTCCCACACAAACTAGCTGTTAGCTAGCATGCTAGCTAGCTACGCCCTTACGCAGTCCGAAGAGATTAGAAAGAAACTTTTCCCAGTCACAGGACTTGAGTAAAAAAGGGAAGCGAGAGCCGAGCTGGGCCCCGCAAGCATCAAGCCCGTTTATAAAACATTACTAAATAACTTCGAGCTCCACAGACAAGCGGCAAAGATGCCTACAATGGTTATATTTGAGTTGTACGCCTGTGTTACCTGAGTAAGAGACAGAGAGGCAGCCATAGTGTTTCTGTTCCCACTGCTTTCGGGCTGCGCTGCAAAACCTGGCACCGGACTTTGCGCCACAAGGAGGAACTACTCTGAGATCGACGGGACAGCCAATAACAAAGCATGCTCATAAGCCTTTCTTATACACTTCAGAAATGTCCTGTGGTTAAGATGAGAATGTCAAGACACGAATTAATCTGCAGAAAAGAGTGTTAATTTAGCTAAATATAAGACATATATTGACTCAGTCACCAGTGAATGGTTTTGTCTGACTAGGCCTAAAATAATGCGTATAAAATGAGACGAGTTCGTTTCTTCGAGTTGTTTTATTGAGTGTTTTAGTGCAGAGGAGCCTCACTCCACTGACCAACTCCAGTTGCTACCATTAGTACAAAATGTGAATTTACAAAACGACCCGTTATGCAAGCGCAAACAGTGTTTCAGGAGTGACAGAAAAAAAAACGAAACAAGCCAATTGAAGCTTTCCCTCTGCTGGAGTCAGTGGAGTGTACTTGCATTTTCAGAATTTAACACTAGTTACATTTTAAGGATTGAAGTGGCAACTACATTGAACAAAAAAACTCAGCACAGAAATGTATCCTCAGAAACAACGCAGTACAACAAAACTATAGTGAAAGTCCACAGTTGTATAAAACAAACAAAAACATTGGTAATGGTAAAACAACTGGTTCATTTTCCCCACAGCAGCAATCTTAAATTAAACAAAAACAGAGATTAAGATTAGACATACCTGGTCAAAAATGTCACACAAAGTTAAAATTTAAGCCTATCTAGGGACAAGTGCTGCAAAATTAGCTTTTGCTATGAGCACATGACGCGTGCATCAGACGTCTGTTACAGTTTGTCTATGTTTTGTGTTTCTGTCCCAAATAAACCAACCAAATAAATAAATAAATGAAAATATGAGGTATAAAAAAGAAAATAAATGTCATTACCTTGTGCATTTAACAAATAGTTCTTCATGTTACAACATTAGAAAAATGTATTAAAAACAAAAATAAAATCTGACAGATATGTGATGAAAACTTTTTTCAGCCTTCAGTTTAAAATGCAATCCATTCTTTAAATTAACATTATTAATAATAATAATAATAATAATAATAATAATAATAATAATAATAATAATGATGATGATGATAATAATTGATCATAAATAATAATAATAATTGCTATTTATTTATTAATAATAATACAAATAATGAAGTTTGAAGACTTTAACCAACCTCCCTTGTTCTACCATTCCCTGGCACTGTAAACAAATTAAAAATATCCCATCCCACCCGCTCCGGATCAGGCAGGTCCATTACAAGTGTCGCACCTGCAGAATGGCTCCTTGACACAGGCAGTTAGGTTCTCTCTGAAATAGTTCCTACATTTTATAATTCGTCCTTGAGTGGAGACTCTGTGCCTTCCTCCTCATCCTCCTCCTCTTCTTCTTCATCCTCTTCCCGCTCCTCCTCTTCCTCTTCGTCCTCGTCTTCTTCTTCCTCATCCACTGCTTCCTTTGCATCCTCTCTCTTCTTCTTGTCTTCTTCCTCACGATTCTTTCTCTCCTCTTCTTCCTGTTTTTCCTTCATTTTCTTCTCTGCATCCTAAGAACAAACCAACAAAAGACAAGGTCAAAGATTGTATTTGTAAAATGTACTGTCCCTGTAGGGAAATTTGTCCTCTGTATCCTTCAACCAGTGCCTGTCAGGAGCACACTTCAGCACCCAGAGACCTAATCTCCAGATCTTGTGCCAGCATCTTGGTTAGGATTTCCTGGTCAAAGGATTAGCCATGTTTTTTTGATTGATGGAGGAACCTGGAGTCCTCAGAGAAAACATGCCCAGTTGCAAAGAAAACATGCAAACTACACACAAACAAATCCCTCCCAGCCTGGAAATCAAACCTTCTCGAACCTTCTTGCAGAGCGGTGAAGAGCCATGTATTGATAAAACAGAAAAGCTGTGATTTAACTTACCCTTGTTTTGTCCCATGACTCATTACCCACTTCCTCGGCCAGGTTTGGGTCATTGGTAATTAGAAAGTTGTCAAAGATGGTCCCAGACTTAACCTGTAAAACATTATTCAGTAAGTTATCTAAAATTACAACATTTATAATGACGATTTTCATCTTAACATGCACAGCTCACACATTCAGTTCACTGTGTCAATAATGAAATAAAAACAACAATGCTTGAGAGGAAATATAAAGAATTTGTGATGTTAAAAGTGTGAGATCATTTTTTACCTGCCACAAATCTAGTCCAATCACTCCAATGCTGTCATATTTGTAGATCTCAGAATCAGCTGTATACTCTGGGTTGTCAATCTCTGGGTGAATCCATTTGCCCTTGTATGCTGGATTGTCTATCTCCTTGGGCTTCCACTCACCCTTTACACAGCAACCAAAAAAAGGAGTTAACTGAAACACATCTTTCCATCAATCAATAAATTATATATTAAAAATACAATTGGATTTACTCTGTAATCAGGGTTGGTGACCATTGGTGGCTCCCACTCTCCATCCATCTCATCGTCCCAGTCATCAGGCTTTTTGGCATCGGGATCAGGGATATTCTCTGGTTTGTCCCAATCCTTGAGAGTTGAAATAAATATGAAGTGGCTTCATTATTTTAATAAAGTACACTAACTCAATGAGAAAAGTATTACTAACCTCAGGTTTCTTATCATCGGGGTCGGGAATCTTCTCCCTGTCATCCCAGTCTTCAGGCTTTTTAGCTTCAGGGTCCTTGATCTTTTTAGGAGGCAGGAAGTCCCAGTCATCCTCAAGACTGCCAGACTCTACTTTCTTATTGTCAATTTTGACCTCATAGGTGTTATCAGGATTCACGATCAGTGTATAAAGGTGGGTGTACTCATCATCCTGGAAGAAGGAAGAAATGAATAAAGAAGAGTTATCAAGTTTTCAAAAGTGCTTTAGTAAATGCATTAATTTATTATAATTAATCCAACACTGCTAAACTTGAGACACGGATACACAGTAGATTGGTTTTAGTACATTACCTTACATCTGATATCCTTGTTTATAAGATGATTCTTCCCTTTGTAGTTGAAGATCACATGTACTTTCTTTGTGCCAGGGCCGCAAATATCAGGACCTGAAAAAGAAGATTTAAAAAATAAAAAGTGTTAAAGTCTACCTTTATCGGAAAACAAACCACACATATTACATTATTATTACAATCTGACAAGCAGTACTTGACCATAAATCTCCCGCGCCTTACCAAACATGATGTTGTAAGTGGAGTCTCCATGCATATCCTCTTGGTTGAGGTCAGAAGGGAACAGTTTAATATAACCTCCACCACAGTCGATGTTCTGCTCGTGTTTCACAGTGAACTGAATGACAAGTGGCTGGCCCTTGTTGCTGAAGTCATCAAAACGTGAAGACATGGCAAAAAAACGGGCATCCTGACTTGTCTGTAAACCTGTGAAAAACAAATGTGGTAAATCAGTGTTTGCCAAAGTGGGACTCCCCAGGGAGTCACGAGAACTGGGGGGCCCAAGATGACTTCAAGATATAAATAAGAAAAATACTGATAGCGTATTTGCTATAATTCTTAACTAAAACAGCCTTAATTTGAGAATTGAAGTCAAAGACATAAAAACATATGACTAAACCATATTTTCAATGTTTTTTCCTTGATATAATCTATATTACTAATTCATTTTAAAAGTGGGGGCCACGGATTGTTCGCAAGGTAATTTTGGCAGTCCCTTAGTTATTATCGGTTAACAAATTGTCGCATGGGGACCATGCTGAATCAGTTGTGTTGATAGGCCAAGATCAGCGTGACATGACTTACATCTGCAAGGGCAACTACTTGCAGTAATTACGTGGTTTCGTTTGAATGATTAAGCAGGGTTTTTGCATAAAATCTGACCTCATATGGTAAATATACTTAATGGTGGTAGACTTAAATTCTTAGGCTGTCATCTGTACTTGGTATCTTAAGTGCTGTGATTGTTTTGGCTCTCATCCAAGAAGCTTCATCGGCACTAATGATCTTTGTTAGGCTGCAGGCTGAATATACACCAGTCCAGTAGAGGGGTTAACTTGTAATCAATCGCCCATCTTTTAAACTTGTCCTAAAACCTTCTATTGTGTATTGTACGTTAAATCCTCCAACAGGGTTTTGTAGCCTATATTTTACCTACTGCCAAACTAAACGCATTCGTGCTGACGAAGCTTCTAAGGACGTTCAACAGGAACCTATGACAGCTAAAGAACTTTTGTCTACACTAGAAAACTTCTGTATGACTGAGTGCTCACACAAACCTACTAAATGACAAGGAGAATAACGTCGCTCACCTTTGTCTTTCTCTGTATCACCATAAAACTTTCCTGCACTCAACACAAACTTCCCATAGTCAGTCTTGTGCTTGGATTCCACCCAGCGGCTCGTCCAGGCGTCTGCAGCGCACAAAGGTTCAGTTATGACCGTAGGCACACATGAAGACGCAGTTTTGTGCAGATGAACCGGGTAGAGATGCAGTGGCAGGGGGACACAGTATGTGAAATAGGACTGCATGGTTTTGGTGTGGGTATATCGTTAGGGGTGAAATAAATAAAACAAGGGAAGAGGGGAGTAGGGGGATGGGGAGGCAGACATTGCATGACAGGGTTGCAAAAAGGACAGCGTCAACTAGAAATTAGGCAACGGTGGAGTCCACATATTTTGAATTAATAATTGTATAAATACAAGCAATAAAACACATTCGATGATTAAGTAGTAAACGATGGACAAAAACGATTTGTATTTTGCAGCCAATCACCACAAATTTCAGGATAAATGGCAGACACTACAAACCCATAAGGCACAGAACAGGATGTATCGTATAACCAAAATGATTTTGGTGCAAATAACTTACCCCCATCATCAAATTGCTCTCGCCAATACACAGTAGACTCAGCCAGAACAGATGCGGCCGACACGGCCAACAAAAGCAGTGGCAGGCTCGTCATTGGAGAAAAAGGAGAGCACTAGGAAAAGGGAAAAATACCCTCAATGAAACCGAGTCGTTTTACTAACTCTGCACCTAAATCGATGTAGTACGGGAGCGCGTTTATCTTACAGTAAATACAGTAGTGAGTGAAGATGCTGCTCTCCTGTCGGCTCAGAACAGATGTCTGCTTCTGATTGGCTGACGGCCCCGAAGCGAAATCCGGAAGCGCAAAAGATTTAAGCCAATCACGTGGTGGATCTGGAGACAGACACTGCTTGGGCCAATCAGAGCCGCCAATGCATAGGTGAGGGGCCCACCCATAGAGGGCTCTTTTTGGTAAGCTGTGCTCTATGGCTGTGCTATGTGTGGACTGATTGAATGGGAATTAATCATTTTAATCAATGTATTCGTCTCTCTGAGTCACAGGTTTAAGCACTTATTGACCAAAATGTTACATTTCTTTTTATTGACCTTTGACAACCTTTAACCTTTAAAACTGAAGTGAGCAAAAATATTATCAATAGCAATATAAATAACGTGTTATAATCAATGAACGGAACGCCACAATTTATAATCACTAAACTGCGGCATGAAAAGCTTAAATCGTGGGGGAAGAAATCCAGCAGGTATCCTAATGTTTGTGAAGAAACAATATTTACATAGCACATAATTCATACCAACAAACACAGGGACATGCCACAAATATTCTGTATAAATCATAAAATAAATAATATGGTAAACATTAAACATAGTTTTCGGTCATGACATTTTCTAGTTAATGCCCATTAGATTTATTTTGTCATGTATTGTATGTGCAAAACGAGATTTAAATCAATGTAATGATATGCCAATTTAAACATTTTCTTTTTGTAAAAAATAAAATCAGAAATACAAGTGATGGGGCAATACACAAAAGCTTTCCTAAGCCGTTCTGCGCCTTACTCTGCTTTCTTTTTTTTTAACTGGACATACTGCTCATACAATTTGTGTCTGAGAGGTACTGTTTTTATACAGTGCCTCTCGAAAGTACTAATACACCTTGAACTTTTGCACATTTTGTAGTAGTAGTAGTAGTTTATTTTTTTCTTCGGTCATTATGAACATTTAGATCTTAGGTCACATGATTTTCAAAGATCTTATACATTATACAATAAGAAAAAAATGTTTACATTAAGAATTTAAGTGCTAAATGATGCCTGACCGAAAGGGGTTTAGGCTGAAGTCAAGACTTATTTTGCCTAACCCCTTTACAACTGAGACACTATGTCTCAAGATGACACATTATACAGTTTCATGTAAGCACAAAACTTAAACTTCAGCAATCAAAATTATATTATGCATCCTCAATCAACTTCTTTTCTAATGATCTTCATTCAAGTGTTCTATACTTCTCCATAATGTTTAACTTATACATTTTCTTAAATGCTTTAATAGTTTTGGAGCCCTAAAGTTCAATAGATAGACCGTTCCATAGATCAACTCCTTTGACTGATAAACACCTCCCTCCTCTTAGTATTACTCTTTGCCAATGCGTTTTTGTAGCAGATCAGTTCCTCTTTGGTTGTATGTTGTATCTAGATTCTCTAGTTTGAAACATCTCTTGTAAACAGTGAGGAAGCATGACATTGTGAGCCTTGTACATCACAACTGCTGTATATGTGTATGTTGTCATGTTTACAACCATAAACAAAGATTTTATTTTGAATTTTTTACTGACAGTTCACACACAAGTAACAAACAACTGTGAAGTGAAAGCAAAATGATACATGATTCTGTTATTTTTCAAAAAAATAGGAAAGTGAAAAGTTGGCCGTGCATAAGTATTCATACAGCATGAATTAATACTTTGTGGAACCCCCTTTTGCTGCAATAACAGCAGCAAGTCTTCTGGGGTATGACTCTACAAGGTTTGCACATCTAGAGACTGACATTTTAGCCCATTCCTCTTTACAAAACAACTCAAGCTCTGTCAAATTAGAAGGAGAGCGTTTGTGAACAGCAGTTTTCAGGTCTTTCCACAGATGTTCAATAGGATTTAGGTCAGGACTTTGACTGGGCCATTCTAACACATTAATCTCCGCCCCAGCCTCAATTCTCTTGCCGACTCCAACAGGTTTTCCTCCAAAATGTCTCTGTATTTGGCTCCATCCATCTTCCCCAACTATTCTTACAATCTTCCCAGTCCCCGCTGAGGAAAAGCAGCCCCACAGCATGATGCTCCCCCCACCCTATTTGACACTGGGGATGGTGCACTCAGGACGATGAGAAGTGTTAGGTTTGCGCCATACATAACGTTTTGCATTTTGGCCAAAAAGTTCAATTTTTGTCTCATCTGACCAAAGCACCTTCTTCCACATGGTAGCTGTGTCCTCCATATGACTTCTAGCAAACTTCAAATGGGATTTCTCATGGCCTCCTTTCAATAATGGCTTTCTTCTTGCCACTCGTCCATGAAGGCCAGATTTGTGTAGAGTACGACTTATAGTTGTCCCATGTACAGATTCCCCCAGCTCAGCAGCAGTACGTTGCAGCTCCTCCAGAGTTATCTTGGGGCACTTGGTTACATTTCTTACCAGTGCTCTCCTTGTTCGGTCTGTTAGTTTAGGTGGACGCCCATGTCTTGGTAAGTTCGCAGTGGTGCTATACTCTTTCCATTTCCGAATGATGGATTGAACAGAGCTCTGTGAGATGTTCAAATCTTGGGAAATCTTTGTATAACTTAATGCTGCTTTAAACTTCTCCACAGCTTTATCCCTGACCTCTCTGGTGTGCTCCTTGGCCTTCATGATGTTGTTTAGTGTCCGATACACTCTGACCATAGCTCTGAGGCCCTCACAGAACAGCTGGAATTATACTGAGAGTAGATTACACACAGGTGGCCTCTATTTAATGGTTAGGGCAAGGTGTGAACTTTCTGCAGTCATTAGGAATGTTATAAAGGCAATTTAATGCACTCCGAAAAATGCTGTATGAATACTTATGCACGCCCCACTTTTCACTTCTCTATTTTTTGAAAGGTAACAGAATCATGTATCATTTTGCTTTCACTTCACAGTTGTCTGTTACCTGTGTGCAAACTTTCAGTAAAAAATTCAAAATAAAATCTTTATGTTTATGGTTGTAAACATGACAATGTGCAAAAGTTCAAGGTGTATTAGTACTTTCGAGAGGCACCGTATTGAGCAACTCAAGAGAAAAAACTTTCCTCATTAGGTAGTTCTCCCCATTTCTTGTTAATACAACTGTCTCTCTATGGTAGAAAAAAGTTAATTCGTTGGGGTATAGACTTGCACCCCTGGGCTGAAAAAAGTCTCTCTTCCTTTGGTACATATAACATGGCTTTAGCCACTTCATCCAGTGTAGCTTCATCTGCTTCAAGGCCCCGAGCTGCATAGGCATCTCTAGCACAAAGCTTGATGTGGCGATACTCCAAAGGAAGGAATGGCACAAAAAAATCTATTAAATGTCCAGACATCAACCCACTCTGCGCAAAACCACCTGTAGAAGAAAGAACATGGTAATTGGTAGTGGTAGTTAGAGTTAGTGGTAGTTAGAGTAAACTACTAGTAAGTTATCACTTGATCATTACCTTCAGACTCCAATGTTTCAGTTCGTAACCTGTGCTCCAGGTCCTCCATCCCAATGTCCTCTCGGTTCTGTCCTGAATGCCAGAAGTCCAGTGCTACGTCATTTATTGCTGCTCCACCTATGTTACTGAGAAGACATCAATACGTAAAATAATCAAATGACAAATAACATAAATTACTTTCTCAATTGTTTCGTCCATGTTTTCTCGATTTGCTTTCATATAAAGGGCAGACTGTATGTGAATGTAAATCAATTATATGCAATTAAATGTCGACAGAGCAAATTGTATAAAGTTGGTAACAGAGAAGGCAAACAGACACACACACGCGCACGCACTCGCTGGACTTTAATCAATGACCATTTTAAATGACAAACCTAAGAAAGAGGAAGATAGCTCTGCGGTAGCTCACACCATCCACATTGTCATAGTGATCCATAAATGGTTTAATGGCATCGATCAGCCCAGGATGGAGTTTCTCAGCTTCATCAAAGATGAACAAAGTCTGAGGGCAGCGTAGGACCATGTCCTTTATTGCCTCTCGCAGTTGGTTCTATAATAAAGAAACTAGTGGTGAGAAATGACACACTACTGGAATTTGAAAGAAAAAATAAATAAATAATATCAGAAATACAGCACACTTGGCCACATCAGCAAATTATTGACTTTTAAATGTCACGCCAGCAGTCCACATGTTATCAGTTTGGAGGTTATCCCACAGTAGTTTCTTTTAAGTCTACATTCATTTGTGTAATAAAGTTGTGTCAACACTGATGAAATCTAAGCGATTACTGTAATATTTGTTTAAATGTAACACCAGCACCAGTATAACCTTGGGCCTATACAAACAAATTGGTTAATACATCTTTTTTTTATATAACCAATTAAAGTGTACAGCGTATTCAAAAGGAAAATACAAAAGTTAAGAGTCTTGCTAATTTATTTATGACATGCAAGTACATGTTAGTATATGTTAAACCAGGTACAAAATCGAAACCAAATATCTGACAGCAAGAGCAGCAGGTTCCTGGCTCAGAGAGACTGCATTTGTGCCAGCTGTGACCTACCTTGTACGTGTCCACGAGTCTGGCATGAGGAAAGTGGAATGGGGCAATGAACAATTGGACACACTCACTCTTCACCCCATCCCGATAAAGGTTGTCTGCAATCATTCGGGCCACAAAGTTCTTCCCAGTACCAGACCAGCCGTGGAAGGAAAGAGTCAGTGGCTTATTGGAGTCTGGGTTCTTGATAAAACCTTGGATGGCTTTAAGAACCACTGACTGGGCCAGATGCTGTCCATGAAGCTTTGTTTGAAGGTCCCTCGACAGACCTTGTGCATTAAAAGAAATTATCATTAGAAATCCTGAAAAGAATAATAAAATAAAAAGAAATAAAAAATGAAATAAATAAATAAAATAATCTATAATCTATATAACTACAATTACAGAGGAGCATGCTTATAGTAGCAACCTTAAGCTTGAGAGGCATTATGATTGTATATGTATATGACTGTATGTGTGTATATGATATCATATAGAAAAGTGGGTGTGAGTTATTATCTATTGTGAAGCCCCAGGGCTTGTATGAGTGAATGTAACATATAAGACAGCCTCCAAACGTTTTCTTTTTTTTTAAACTATTATTAGTTGTGTGTGTGTGTTTTGTTGTTGATGTTTGTTTCTATTGTTGTCTTTGTCTCTTAATTTATACTAATGTTTGTTTGTTCTATGTAGGAATTTGTTTAGTTTTTTCTATGTGTCCTTAATAAAAAATTACAAATCGCAAAAAAAGAAATCCAGAAAAATTATCTGGGTTAGCTTCTACCATCTATGACCATTATCATTTTGACTTTTAGCAATGATAAACAAATCAAAGAAACATTTTAGAGAATACCTGTTATATTATTAGTTATCCTGCAGTCTCCAGATTCACAGCACTGACCCAAGCTACAGTACCAGTGATGTAGCAGGTTGATGTAGTCCTGAGGGAAACCTGCCCACAGGTCTCTGGTAGGCACTGTTAAAATATAAAATTAGCAGCTGAAAATATTTTTTACAGTTCGGTCAGTGATGTGGGCATTCCAGATGAGCAACGTGATTGTAATTGATTAAAATTAAGGTTGTATGGTTAATACTTCCATTTACAAAAACAAGGGCGAAAAGAATATTACGTTTGTAGTTTGTACAGCCTTACCTTGCAACGCAACATCGTCTTGATTTTCCTGACACTCCCCCTCCCATATATTGCAATAAAAATAATTAAAATAGTAGGTGGAAACATTTGATATGCTACCAAAATTGAAGAGGTCCGCCGCCACAGTCCGAGAACAGACCAAATGCAGCAACAGTACCAAAATCATCAGAGCAGATGGTCTCGATGCTACACGTCCAGCAGATCTCCCTCCCGTCCCATTCATTACTGGTGTAGCTCTCTGCGCATCCTGGCCATCACTCGCGCGTTTTATCTACTAGACAACCCCCCCTTTTAACCTTTGAAGCGAAGAAATACAAATATGGCACAAGCAAACAACCTGAAGCATCACGTTATTCATGTTCAGCAAGAGCATGGGATGCTAGAATCTAACGTCACTTCCGTTTGCGTAGGACAACCCCCATCCATAATTATATACCCACTGCCATGGATCTAATATAATAGCCCACTGCTTACGACGACCACTTGCTAGTTTTAAGGCAGTCTTTATATTCATCCTCAGTTTTGTGACATACTTTGCAACATTCCCTGCCAGATTACTCCCAATTTAGTTTCCTCAAATCACTGATACAACTTCGATTAATAGACAAGCAAACCAGAGTCTTCCGTAAAACAAGCTTTATTTAATTAAGGTACATTGACATGTTTTCACGTAGCAACAGTTCTTTACAGGATATTCCAGTCAAATACCTTTGAGGGAAAAAAAAAAAAAAAAAAAATTAAACTCGGAAAGCAGGATAACAAACCATGGTCTATTTACAGGCTACATGACCTCAGACAAAATGGAACGGTAAAGAGTATAATCATGAGATTTCATTTGGCAGAATCTTGACATCATTGGTCAAACACCACATTAAGACTTCAAACCAGGATCCTTACCATTATGATGCAAAAATATTCAGCAGTTCCTGTAATGAGAAATTGTATACTTAGTTTCAATATTCTCTACCTCCCTTCCCTCCTTAATAAATGGATTTCTCAGTGATTTAAAATATGTCCACAGAAGTGTTCAGGTCAGACATTTGTAATGACATCACTGAACCCAAGGTACTTTTTCATCCCATGCAGCCACTAGTACAATGAGCCTTACCTCAAAGCGCCTTGGCAATTTGCACTGGGGAAACAAAAAATATGTTTAAAAGAAAACGTATTGGCAAAACCATTACTAAACGCTAGAAACTTTAGATCAGAATTTGCAGTTTCCTCAAATGGATCAGCGACCTGATTCAAATTCATCATCTCACCAATAAATGGTGGGGCTCTGAAACAGGTTACTTACCACTGAAGCGCCATTAGAACCATCCCATGCCTGAAAAGGACAAAAGTATTTAGATTACAGTTAGTATATCCAAACCCAGAAGAGAACATTCTTGACCAAGTCAGTTAGAGCTAATAAATTACTCCATGGTGAAGTCAGTAGCAAATTGGTCATCACAAGGTCCTCATTTATAATCTGAACCAGTTGACCTGGAATACATCTAAATGGAGTTACTCACCTTTGTAAACTTGTGAAGACAAGACTCAGACCATGGTTTGAACCTGTTGAGATACTGTGCATTAGCTCATTTCAGAACCACTCAGCCCTTCCCTTATAGCTAAAGGGTACACATCAGATAGGAGCGAAAGATGTCTTCACACACAAGTCTGCTGAACTATGCGGTCATCATTGTATCAAAAAAATATATAAAGTAAAAGTTGCAGAACTCTACCTCATCAAATGCCAGTCCCATTTTGGATCTGATGACCCAAGACCATGGTCACCATGGTTTGAACCTGTTGGGATACTGTGCATTAGCATAATTCAGGACCACTCAGTTCTTATAGTCTGAGGGAACACATCAGATAGGAGCGAAAGACAACTTGTTCTTCATAGAAAATCTGTTGAACTATGCGATCATCATTAGATTTAAAATATATATAAAAAAATTGCTCAGAAACATACCTCATGTACATTTCCATGGTTTCAGCTCTGGAGAGAGAAATTGCAAAACAAGTTTAGTCTTTATTTTCTTAAGAGCAAAAAAAATTAAAAATTGTATTCCAATACATCAGATAGGAGCGAAAGACAACTTATTCGTCATAGAAAATCTGTTGAACTATGCGATCATCATTGTAGCAACCTAAATGAGAGTTAAGAATTCATGACACTAACCTCAGGTCAATCACGCCAGATGCTACAGGGGTGTTGACTCAACCTCACCGTCGTCACAGGATTGCCTGCAAAAGGAATAGAAAATTTGAACACGAATATTGCAGAGTACAGTAAATTGCTTTTAACACTGCTGTGGTCAGAATAAAAATCCTCTATCACTTATTTTCAGAGAGATTCCCATTGATAAAACAATTCATCATTGTCAGCACGTTTTACATCTTAGCTAATGATGCAGCTGGCTTACCCATAATGTAAATGATCCATAGGTCAACTCTTCACCCAAACTCTGCAAACTAAGAGAAAAAGAGGTCACTCAATGCAATGACTACGTTTCCTTAAACTAAATGGCACAGAAGCCTCAGATTGTGACAATGGTGGTTGTCAGTCTCGTCATCCACTGTGTCAAGAGTAGCAAATAAAAGTCATCCACGGCAACAAATACATTTGACCAACTTCGTGCCGCTTGACCTGACACCAGCAAAAAAAAGTCAGTCAAGGTTTGCTCTAGCAGAGGGCATTTTTTACCTTAATGGGGTTCCGCTCAGCAGCGATCTCCGGACACCTGAAAGTAATCATTGATTAGCTCAACACAGTAAACACTAGAATACGTGCTGCATAGTGCATAGTAGCGTCTCAGTGGATTTAGCTGTCAGAAATCTCTTCTGTCCACTACTCTTAATAATCATCATTGACTATTTCAAATACACAAAAGCTGACAAAGGCGCTCACCTGCTGTCCATGTTTCAGTCACGGGTAGCAGAGGTAATGGCTTAGCCTAGAAGCACAAAGATCGATCAGTTGGTGCAATACACGCATTAGCACAATACGAACTGCAAATGCACCTCGTTTCAGAAATCATATCATCATAGTTACTCAGATGTCCCTATGAAATGTCATCATAAACACGAGGTAAAGCCTGCAGTATTAATCAAAACTAAAGACTGAAAAGGTTGACTTCGGTGATGCTAGCAGTTGCTAACAAGCAACACGTGGTGATGGGCCTGGGTTTTGCAAGAAACAAACTTACATTATAAAATACAGTTTAAGCCAAATAAACATCACTATGAATAGAGTGAACCATATTACTTCACAAGAGAAGTTACTTAAATGTCAATAGAATAAGACGTCTTTCCGCTAAGTAGAAAGGACTTGATTACTTACTTCTAGCCAAGGAATGAGACAGAAGGAAGGGCACACGACCTTTTATACTGCAAGACGCAATGGCTTATGGGAAACACTGAACGAGCGTCCTCTACAGGCAAAAAGTTATTATTTCATTCCAACATTGAAACCTCACTTGCTCTCAGAACAGAAACAGACTGTAAAATGTTTTAGGAACTGCAAAGATACTTCGCAGAACCCCTGCTCCCAGGTCGCTGGTAGAGGACCCGAGCTTGGAAGGAAAAAAAGACTGCCCGCGGAGGGTGATGAGTTTTTTTCTTTTCTTTTTATATAAAAATATACACACACACACGCGCGCATATATATATATATATATATATCATCCCCTAAAATCATCTAATCCCTATTGCTTTTAGGTGAAGTCACAATACATGTTTTGTTGAAAATCATTTATTTTTGTAACTCATCAACATTTAATTGCATTGGAACTGAAAGATGCAGTTGTATAAAAGAATGATCAATGGACCAAGTATACTGTAGTATATTGCTCTATGCAAGCATGTTGAACAATGCAAGTCAATAACTTAAAATGCAAATAGCATTAAATGGTAAGAAATGAAGCTGCACAACATAATAGCAAAGCTTCAGAAAATGACTTGTATGGCCCTCATCAACAAATGTTATTTGTGACTGAGGACATTCAGGGTCACAAGGACCCCTACATGGATTTTATCCTGGCTGTCTGCAGAAAAGTGAAACTACCTAGCTCAGTATTTTCTGTTCCTTACAAGTATTGTTTATCAGTTTAAAAGTAAAATTTTCTACTAGAATATTTTTTGGCATAGTGTGTTTATGTCTTGCATCTATAGATTGACATGTTCTAGCTTTGAAATTACAACACAAAATGATGAATATGTCGTGAAGGCAAGGATTTGTTGAAATAGAAACATAAAAAATTGGGGGACAAAATGGAATGATTCATAAAATGTAAAGCCACCAGGCTGATGTCCTCATTTATGTTACACTGCTGCCCAAAGCATGGAAAATAAAAATTATATAGATTTCTTTATCCATCATATGTATATTTATCTCTATATAAACAACAGCTGTAACTGGTTGCAGGCAAGCATAGACATCTCCTGGCCCGTTAAAGAATAATCAGTTCCATTTTTATAAGGCCATCAGACGTTACAAGGGACCAGCAGCTTTTTCTCCAGTCACCGGATTCCCTGAGATGTAGATCACTGATTTTTTTTTACGGTTTCTCTCATGAATATCACCGACCACACATCCATTTCACACCCTTTGAATGAGTGCAGGAAAACAAGAGCCTCAGGTTGGTCCCATGGAGCTGATGGAGTGCTGTGAAGTTGACAGGCTGAGACGAGACGCTGTGCTGCTCCCATCTCCGCTGCAGTCTGGATGGCGACGGGTTTCTCTGATGGTGGGCTGAGATTGCCCAAATTATGCGGCGTATTACTAATATTAGGTTACATCAATGGCATTTACCTTCATACCATTTTACAGTCGTATGCAAAACTGGATACATTTTATTGTCAGTTTTGTCCAAGGCTTAGAAAACATATTTATGCCAGAGTTCTTATGAAGACTCCGTTCTTTTGATGCATATGTATAGAGTTTTTAATTCCTCTGATTAGTTACTCTCTTTAATAGAGGCTCATCGTAGACCCAGCACTCCCCGTCTTCATGGAATAGCTGAAGAGAATGATCATGGTCAAGTTAGTGGGAAACAAATAGAAAGAAGGCTGATGTACGTCTTACCCTGGTCTCCCACTGTTGCTCATTCTCTTTCCGTTCTCTGGCTTCTGCTCTCTGTTTCTCCTCCAAACTATGTTTTGCATCTGTTGCTGCATCAATGTCTTTCAGCTTCAAATTTTGAGTAACATCTTTCCACAGCCTGGAAAAGGTGAAGAAAGACAAACAATTACCATATTATCAACTTCACACGTCATATAAAAAGGGGGAAGATTGATGTTCACCTCCTTGATTCAAATTCAAGCTGATCTTCTAGTTTTCTGACCTTTTTCTTAATTAGACCCATCTTTTTGGTGTCAATGAAGACCGTGTTCTCCTTTAAAATAAGAATAACGCTTTGTGAATAGAAACAATACTTGAGCTGGGAATTCAACAATATTTATTCACAAAACTCACTCCTGTTGCCGACTTGGCGTACATGACACCATTCCACTCCCCTTCAATGGAACAGAAAGACTTCTTATCGTTTGGTGCCCTGGAAAAAGACAGTACAGTTTAGTATAAACTTTATCTGTAAGTGTACTATTCCCCACTTCTGTGTTTTCCTCTTACAAGATCTCAGCTGTGATCCTGTGCTTTTTCCCTCCATAGAATGGTTTTGTGTGAAAGACGATGTTGGCACTGTAGCCAGTCTTGGAGCACGAAATGTTGCACTCTCCGCCCAGCTCCACCCAAGGCACAGTCAGGATTGATCTGGACAAAAGTGTCAAGTTGTTGGGGTGTTAAAAAGAAAACCATAAGAATAAAACATAGGGAAAATTCAAATGAAATATACACACCTGCCATATCCATTTGGAAAGGTAAGAATGTAATGCTCATCGTGCTCTAAACATGACACACAACCTAAGAGCAACACGACATCCAGTTACTAGAAAACCATCTGCTATAGAACTAAATATGCAAAGATAATACTTGGTACATACCTTGACCAATATTGTGAACGCCTATGGACATGCCGAGAAACTTAGACTTGGTCCAGATGTGTGCATTGAACTGTATCTTTCTATTTAAACACTCAGCATAAAAAGCAGAAACTAAAAAAGGGGGGAAGGGGAAAGGAAAGTTTGGTCAACCTTTAATTCACGTTGTCAACATCAAAGTATTCAATAAGAGGACACTCACTGGGGGGGTGGTGAGAGACCTGCTCCGCCACAAAACACACACTGTTAGAGGAGGCCCAGGGGACGGGGCCATCTGATACGGTCTCCTACAGAAGAGGGCAGGGCATGTGTGCATTTACCAGGAAATTCAACCCAAAGCACAATTTTATATGAATATTCGCTGTTACCATTTGTGTGGGAATCTCTTCCGAGTCGCTCGGCAGATCCCAGTGGCAGTAGAAGACCTCTCCTAAAATGGGATTGTAGGGCTTTTTAGCCACAGAGCCTTTCCTTCCTGCGTGGAATGCTGACAGGTACCATTTCACTACTTGAACCATGCGCTCTCTGGCTTCGGGCTGCTCAGCAATACTAAAATAATTCAAAAATATACTTTTACATTCAGTTTTAGATGTGTTATTCACCTTTTAAATATCTTAAGTTATCATTACCTTACAAACAAGTCAGGATGTGCAAAAAAGTCTGCATACATTTCTAATAAAGATCTCCTTTCCAGGATAAATGTAGGCAGCACAACCTTTAAAAAGAAAGCGGGGAGCATGTGTGTTATATTTTGCTGCACAATTTTGGAAGATATCCAATTGGTTTTTTTTTCTGAAGTAATCGCAGATTTGTTAACTATTTGAATACGATTATTGAGTGCAGACGGCAATGATGGTGTAATGTCTCATGTCTAGACCATTTACCTTTGTGAGGTCCATGCCCAGTCGAACTTGAGAGAGCAGGTGCATAATAACGCTCTTGTGCTCCTCCACAGACTCACCCTCACCATCATCATCGTGACTATCAAACTGGTCTGAGGACACAAAATCAACTGTTTAAAAACGCCATAGGTGTGGATGACCATCTGGAACAGAGGTATTGCAGCTGTAAATTTGGTTAAGTGCCCATTAACCTGCGTCGGTGGTGCCATTGGACATTGATGAGTTGAGTGACTCTGTGGTGTTGGGTCGCTTCAATGCTGTGTCTTCATTAGTATTGGGAGAGGCAGCTGTAGGCCCTGAGGGACTGAGAACAAACCCAAAGTCAGATGGAAGCTCAAAATACCAGTGAGATTTTCTTACATTTCCACAAAGTGGTGAAAGGGCTTTTGCCCACTGCAGTAGATTTTGGAGGGAGCTTCTTCTTTTTTTAACTTACTCTATGCGGTGTTTCGGTGAGGTGCTGCTCTGGTAAAACTCATCAGCATCATAGAACTCGTCCTCACTGGAGGAGTAGGAGAAGTCTGGCACTGAATGAGAGGGTAAAGGGATGTGAGCTGGGGAGGTGACGCCACTGCTTGGGACTGATGGGCCACTCCCTATACAAACAAACAATCAAATAGTGCCGAATCCTGGCATTTTTGTGCATCATTCCAGATGTTACGTAAATGAGCAGATACTAGAGTGTTTAAGTGCACGTTTTAGCGCAACTATGCACAAAAGCATTAAGCTGTCACAGTGATGGCCTCTTCCGCAGAACATATTGACTGTACACTTGAGTGCAGCATGTGCAAAGCGCAGCATTTTCATCCTGCTGCGTCAGCACTGAAGATGAACAGGCAAGGCCTTTAGTCGCTCAGCTCACTTGCTTTTAGACTTTTCATTTATTTTGTGTTAATAAATATAAAGATGTAGGCGGTAAAAAGTAACAATACTTTGCCTGTTGCATTATGAATTACAACTTATTAAAGAGAAAAAATAATAAAGGGACAGTGAAATAAAGTGGTCAGTTATTATGTTTACAACTTTAAAACAGGGTTGACAATGATAAAAAAAAAAAATTATGAATAAAATGTAGTACATTTACTGTATATTTAAACACCCATAAAAGAGCTTATAAAAGAGATTTAACCTGTGCTGTTGGGAGTCGGCGTCTGCAAACTGCCCATCACCGTGACGACAGGTCCAACAGGTAACGTGGAGGGTCGTTGGTCTGACTTGCACACCTGAGAAGCATCTTAAGCAGAAACAAAAAGTGTTAAAGTAAGCACTGAAGGTGCAAAAAGAAGTCATTAAAAGCACTGCAGGATGAAATGCTGAGTCAAAGAAAACTATTTTGACACAGCAGCCTCTTGATGAGTCACATTCAACACCGACAGTGTATTATCACATAGAACAACTAACTACAGTTTAAATAAATATCTAATAATAATAAATATAAGGTTCAAATACGGGAGGGAGCTGATGTCCACATTTGGTCAGTCATAAAACAGTCGCTAGCATATGTACAAATGCCCGATGCATTTTAGGGCTGCAACTAACGATTATTTTGTAATCGATTAATCTATAGATTAGTTTTACGATAAATCGCTTGGCTGTGAATGGTGTAGGAATTTTTTTTTTTTTTATCACATAAAGCTAAAGTGGCGCCGCTTGAGGACATGTTGGAGTAAACTTAAAGTAAATGTTTGTTGGAGGCTCTTTGTGCCAATTCTGCTTTCTGATTGGTTGAGACACAGACAAATATTCATGAAATTTACAATGTACAAAAGATTACAGATCCTAACCATAAAAACAAAGTTTTTCATCTTCATTTTCAACAAGGTTTTCATCAAAAATACTACATTTTCATGTCATTGTTGCTCTATTTGAGTCTGTGTGAACCAGAAACGATTAATCGATTACTAAAATAGATGTCGACTATTTCAATAATCGTCAATTAATCGATTTGTTGTTTCAGCAAAGTAATGTAATGCATTTACATAAGCAAGGTAAATGGTCTCAATTTTTACAGTGCTTTTCCACCAAGCATTCAAATAGCTTTGTGTGGCAGTACCTGAGGGGAGTGTTGCCTGTGTTGGCATTGTGTTGACTACAGGGGCGTCCAGAGAGGGCTGGTAGATCCCATCCACAGGATTGATAGTGCTCTAGATAAAAATAACAGTGATATTAATTACAAATGTCCCTGTGGCCAACACCTGTCATTGGTTTGAGCCTATGTATTGTATGCAAACACAAACCCACACTTTCTGTCTATTAGAAGCAGTACAATGAGGCTAGTAGCACCAATGACCCCTCGAATGGGAACACAGCCAAAAATACAAACTAAAAGGAAAATCTATTGACCCCATAGTCAACAACATGCACCTTAGGGCTTTTGTCGACACCATGCAGTCTCATATTACTCAAACTGAACTAAAAGGGGCCAGTCACTCAATGTAGACGGAAACAACTATAGCCAAATAATGAGTGCAAATTTGGGGCACCCGTGATTGTCATCTACTCGCCTCGGTTGCCTAGAAAACACTATGAATCTTGTAATCACAGACATATTACAGCACATTGATTGTGTGCATTGTTTAACATCATGAGTCAAACCCGGTTTACAAGCCCATTTCCAAGCATCTTCACTGGCTCACACTTTATCTTAGAATTGATCCTGCTTTTCCCTTTCAGAGCTGATGTTTCCTCCTTCCACACGGCCTCAATGAACTGTAAGATACAGTGCCTCTCGAAAGTATTAATATACCTTGAACTTTTGCACATTTTGTCATGTTTACAACCATAAACGTAAAGATTTTATTTTGAATTTTTTACTGAAAGTTCACACACAAGTAACAGACAA
The DNA here is from genome assembly GCA_007210695.1 of Neogobius melanostomus. NCBI lineage: Eukaryota > Metazoa > Chordata > Actinopteri > Gobiiformes > Gobiidae > Neogobius > Neogobius melanostomus. Next base: position 351,885 of record VHKM01000113.1, on the reverse strand, counting down.
CTGTGAAGTGAAAGCAAAATGACACATGATTCTGTTATTGTTCAAAAAATAGAAAAATGAAAAGTGGGGCGTGCATAAGTATTCATACAGCATTTTCTGAGTGCATTAAATTGCCTTTATAACATTCCTAATGACTGCAGAATGTTCACACCTTGCCCTAACCATTAAATAGAGGCCACCTGTGTGTAATCTACTCTCAGTATAATTCCAGCTGTTCTGTGAGGGCCTCAGAGCTATGGTCAGAGTGTATTGGTCACTAAGCAACATCATGAAGGCCAAGGAGCACACCAGAGAGGTCAGGGATAAAGCTGTGGAGAAGTTTAAAGCAGAGTTAAGTTATACAAAGATTTCCCAAGATTTGAATATCTCACGGAGCACTGTTCAATCAATCATTCGGAAATGGAAAGAGTATAGCACCACTGCGAACTTACCAAGACACGAGCGTCCACCTAAACTAACAGACCGAAGAAGGAGAACACTGGTCAGAAATGTAACCAAGTGCCCCAAGATAACTCTGGAGGAGCTGCGACGTACTGCCGCTGAGCTGGGGGAATCTGTACATGGGACAACTATAAGTCGTACTCTACACAAATCTGGCCTTCATGGACGAGTGGCAAGAAGAAAGCCATTATTGAAAGGAGGCCATAAGAAATCCCGTTTGAAGTTTGCTAGAAGTCATATGGAGGACACAGCTACCATGTGGAAGAAGGTGCTTTGGTCAGATGAGACAAAAATTTAACTTTTTGGTCCAAATGCAAAACATTATGTATGGCACAAACCTAACACTGCTCATCGTCCTGAGTGCACCATCCTCAGTGTCAAATATGGTGGGGGGAGCATCAGCTATGGGGCTGCTTTTCCTCAGCGGGGACTGGGAAGATTGTGAGAATAATTGGGAAGATGGATGGAGCCAAATACAGAGACATTTTGGAGGAAAACCTGCTGGAGTCAGCAAGAGAATTGAGGCTGGGGCGGAGATTCATCTTCCAGCAGGACAATGACCCTAAACACTAAATCTTTAATGGAATGGTTTAAAAACAAACATATTAATGTGTTAGAATGGCCCAGTCAAAGTCCTGACCTAAATCCTATTGAAAATCTGTGGAAAGACCTGAAAACTGCTGTTCACAAACGCTCTCCTAATTTGACAGCGCTTGAGTTGTTTTGTAAAGAGGAATGGGCTAAAATGTCAGTCTCTAGATGTGCAAACCTTGTAGAGTCATACCCCAGAAGACTTGCTGCTGTTATTGCAGCAAAAGGGGGTTCCACAAAGTATAAATTCATGCTGTATGAATACTTATGCACGCCCGACTTTACACTTTTCTATTTTTTGAAAAATAACAGAATCATGTATCATTTTGCTTTCACTTCACAGTTGTTTGTTACTTGTGTGTGAACTTTCAGTAAAAAAATTCAAAATAAAATCTTTATGTGTATGGTTGTAAATATGACAAAATGTGCAAAGGTTCAAGGTGTATTAGTACTTTCCAGAGGCACTGTAAATGCCCAATATGCTGCTTTACTTTAGCGGCTGGGCCACAGGAGGACTCTGAACACTTCCACAGACACTCAGATCGTAATTGCTAACGTTTCCTTCATTCCATCTTGTTCAATATTCCCAGCACTCTCCATTAATAACCCCCTCAGTCTGCTGCCTCTATAAGTATGGCAAGAGCTCACACCTGTATCGTTTTATACTTTCTACTTAGCTGTGCATAGTACTTTATCTGCACTCACAAAAAATGATGTTGTATGTTATGTATTTTTTGCCTTTATGTGTCATTGTCATTGTATGTAATTGTAATATTATGTGAAGCACTTTAAATACCGTGCTCTACAAATAAATTTGTCTTGCATTTACAGAAATCGATCAGTCACGAACGAGTCACAAAGTGGGTTTTGCAGAAGCAGAAGGAAGAGTAGCAGCAACCATTTAACACTGAAAACATTAGAATCAACTTTTTACATGCAGCCGGAGCAGGTATCTGCAACCAAGGGGAAAGAAAATAATGGCACTAATTATGAATTCAGGTGAGACTATACTGTAGATTTATAGTGGACATAATTGTTGTAGAAGTTACAACAATCACCAGATCATCAGAGTCAAACACACTGCTACTTTCAAAAGCTGGGAGCTCTACACAACATTGTAGGTATTGACGCAATGGCATTAAGGCATTTCAAACCGGGGAGACATTTGAAGCGATATAAAGCTTATAAAAGCATGCTCAGTTAAATACACATATAGAGCTTAGGCTGTATTAACAGAAGACTGCAGTTAATGACGATGAGATTAAGTCAGTGACACAAGTCTTCAGATCCACGAGCTGTTCAGGAGCGTCAAATGACTTTACTGACCTCACAGTGAATGGCATTGTATTCATGGTACATGTGTGACACATGTTTTTGATCAACATTAACATTTCTGTGATGAAATTGCGATTATGTCTGGATTTTAAAAATGCTCCATGGGTTATAATGCCACTCCAGCCGAGGGCGTCAGATTCTCTCTATAATTGTATGATTTGTGTTCAGTGTATGACTAAGTAAGGAGGCTATACATACCAGCTCTATGACAAAACAAATTCCCAAACAAATAGATTAAAATCTCCGTATGAAAGACATTAAAACATGGTTATTAAAGCATGCAAGCAATGCAACAAATAGTTAGTGAAGTGCACCAAATGTCTCTTGGATACAGAAAAGTTCCCACTTCCCAGGCAAATTGTTCAGGACTTTGATCAACAGAACAGTAATGGTGGCAGACCTGAAAGGGAAAGTGCCTGCATAGAGCCTATTTCCATATTATAGCATGCACTAAAGAGCTGTGATTTGCCTGTTGCTCTACAGGAATGAGCAGAAAAGAAAGATAGCAGTTTGTTTGATTTTGGAGGTGGTCAAACTTACTATAAGTCCGTTTGCGTGTTGTTGATCGTTACTTTGGTCCTTAAAATTTTAAGAAGACAATGTTAGACTATGTGTGCAGTACTTGTGTTCAAGATACAATGAACAAAGCCACTGGTGCAAAGCAAACTGAATATCTGGAAAAGTTACTGAAATCGTCACCCATCAAAATGGGCTTTAAAAGTCACCACTTCTTCAGCATGCAGTCAATCCCCTCATTACATCACAATATTTTAATCCATTTGAAAAAGTACAAAAGAAAATGTTTTATTCATATTTGATGATTAACTCAATTGTGAAGGTTCAGTGTTACTGACATTTACTGTTAGTCACACCTTAGTGAGAAGTGATTGCTCCATTTCCTTTAAAAGGCTGAATGGATCATGTGATGAAATGAGTATAGGAGGACAACACCCTTATCAACCAGCAGCCCTGACAGCAGCTGTAGCAAGGAGCAAGCCCAGAAACACAGAGCCCTGGTCTCACAAGAACAAGGCCAATGGTGAAACAAAATGACAGGAAAAAAAAGCATGTGATAAATCTTTACCTTCGCAATTTGCAGCAATACAATACAGTGCTTGATGGATTCTACCATACTCTGAAAGAGGAGGGTAAAAAATAAATTAAAACACACAAATTAATTTCTTGTCAAGTTTCACTGTAATGTAAGTAACTTACACATGTAGCTTCTTTTATATTTTCTATTTTCTGAAAAAGAAAAACACAGAATGTACTGCACTTGTAAGTTCGAAAATACCTCGACACATGACAGTGACAGCAACTGAAACTACTTGAGTCATAAAAGCCTTACTGCGTAACATTTCACTCAATAAACAAGATTTTTTACAAGCATTTATTTCTTTACGGGTGTTTTTGTCAAGTCTTCATGTTCTGAGCATATTCACCCGACCACTGCCTGATATTAAACGCAACCTAATCACAGCTATTGTCCTGGCTGCTTCATCTGTTTATAGCGCTGCCACAAATGGCCGTAAAAAGCAAAAGGACGGAGGGAGCACGAGGACAGGGCCGTGCTGCCGATACCCACTCTGCGTGATTCATCCTCTTTGCAGTCCTTGATCTTCTCATCAAACAGCTGCGGACATGACAGCACAGAGGACAAAATGAGCCAAGATCCATTCACTCTCCATGAAATTAAACAGGACTTCAATAATAAGAGTAGATCAATAACAATGCAGCACATAAATAACACGTGTACGAACCTTTAACTGGTCAATCAAAATCTGGAGATAGGCATCTGCTTCAGCTAACTTTTTATCGAAGTCCTGGACACTGGGAACAAATCCTGTCTCTGCCTCCTGCGGGTCACAAAAAAACAAAACAGACTATGCCGGTCAATAGAGCAGTTCTTATCAGACGATGACAGAGAGGTCTGTATAAGGTGAACGCAGCTAAACAGAAGAACAGTCACACACAGGGCCGCACAATTTATCGCATCTGAATGAAAATTGGAATTTGAATAGTTGCATTTAGCATATAGTAAAAGACAGCATAATTGCAATTGGGTATTTTTCCAAAACCGTGCAGTACCACTGATATGCATAAATTGATTATCTAATCCTTAGTTAATGGACCAACACAACAAAAGCAGGAACAGATCCCACACAAAACATTTGGCAAAGATCGTTTCATTGCATAAGGTCTATTATTAAAAGGTAGGATACGCGAAAGTTGAGTCGCCATGGCGAGTGTTTGATCACGACTGTATGTGCTAAAGCCTAATTGCCAGAACAATCCACTTCACTGAGAAACAAATCTGAAAGGGGAACTAGCACATTTCCCCACCACGACTTCTCAGTAAAATAAAAACAAAGTGTGTGAACCAGCCCTATATGAACTATCAAGCGAGAAAGATAACTGCCAACTTTCTGCCAAACAAAAAGTTAGCAACAACACAAATATCCAGGGCAAAATCCAACAAACCAGATCGCATGTTTTTGTTTGCTGCCCTGCGTCCTGATTTGGCGTCTTGACGATTTGGGTCGTTTTGCTCCATTTGGCATTATCAAAGGAAAGTGCAGGAACGACATCAACAATCACACACTATCAGCAGCTGCTCTGGTCGTGCCAACACTCCATAAACCTGCTAACTTTACAGAGAACAAAGTCTAACGTAAACTCAGCAAGTATTCAGTGAGAGTTACGGGCTAGCTTCCTCAAAGACCAAAGGTGGTTTCACATTTAGCATGACAACTCTCCATGGGTGACCGGATAACCGCCTGAGCAAAAGTTTAAAAAAAATAAAGCAGATGTCAACCATTAACACCATACACAATTCGTTCAAAGTGTGTGGGATTAAGATGCAGCATAGTTCCCGACATGTATGGAAAGAAAAAGAAAGATCACAATAGAAACCTGAAACCAATGTGACTAGAGCCTGCAAACACCAACTCATGTTTTGGCAACACGTAATGGACGAGGGGTGTGGACCAAATGTTAGGATGTAAAAAAACAAAAAAAACAAAACTGTGGTAGCTTTGTTAAGCAGTGGCTAGTTTTAAGATTCCATCTATGTCCAGCACAGTGACCAAGTGCACTTGATACATAGTGGTAGTATTTCAGATCAGCTCGACAATCTGCACATATGAACAACCACTAAATACCCCCCACCCCCTCTGTATTTTGCCTCTCCACGCTGTGACCCAGTTTTAAAACGCTGTGGCCCTGACAGCAAATGGCAGTCTTCTGTCCCCATCTTACGTATGGTGCAGTCAGAGGCATGTTTGTGTGCCGGAGATTTACTCACTGCCTGCCGCAGTCCAATGTACATGCTGCGTTATAGTCCACACATGTCTCCCATAGGCCACAGAGCCTCCCTTCCTCTGCCTTTTCTTCTGACTTCAGTGAAAACGCACCACCGCTGGTCAAGTAAGTATGTTTTTTCACTCCTCCACCAAAAAAAATTCCTTACTTTAGTCTTGTTCAAAACCCTCTCTCGAAACCCCGTTAGAAACTGTTATCAGCTGAGCGTTTGGTTGGAGACAGACAGAGCTAAGAGTTAATCCAGGACCCTCCCCTGGCAGGAAAGCCACACTTCCTCTCATGCAGGCAGAACGCAAAAAAACACAAAGCAGTGACAGGGGAGGCAGTAACGGCTGAAGCCATTGGCTGAAGCGGCACAAGCAGATGTTCGGTTGTTCCAGTAAGATGTTTTGCCATTGGCCGGTGATCAATCACATGACATAACGTCCAAGTGCTGCAATACTGTGGCTGTGTGTGCACGGTGGGGCACATCAGGAAGATTTGCAAGCGAGGGGTGGAGGGCCAAGAGGGAATGAGAGGGAGGGAGGGATGAGGGAGTTGAGGCTGCTGTTGGTGGCGAGACGTGCGAGTGGTGGGAGGGAGAGGAGGAGACAGGCTGGGCAGCACGGCAGGGAGGGGACACAAAAAAGTAGCCAAAGAAAATACTGGAGGCAGGAAGTAGCTGGGAAGACTGTGCCATATCACCAAGCACTTGTAGCAAAAACAGCTTTCTACCACTCACTTCAGGACAGCAGAGTTTAGCCAATTATATAACAAAGAACACGGTAAAGGTAGAGGGGCATGGGAAAATATTGGAGCTATAATACAAGAAGTTTCCATTCAGTGTTTAAGATGTTTCAAAATGTGATTGTGAGTGGTCATAACTAATGTGTAAAGCCTAAATGCCATGTAGGATATTCTAGTACAGTGGTTCTCAAACTGGTGGAACTCAGGCTTCTTCAGATGATTCCATTTTAGACTTTGTTTTGAGACCATTACATTATATTTTTGTAAGGCATCAAGTTATGTGTGTGGGCTAGACATAATCTAGGTCTATTTTAGATATTTATAGACTCGGTTGGTGGCACTTGGTTTGAGAAGAACTACTGTTGTAGAAGTAACAAAGCACTAAAGATAACACTGCAATTCTTGATTTGATTACCACCCAGCTCATCGTCCTATCTTGGTAATTGCTTACAAACACAAAAGCGTTGAAAAACTGTGCCGCAAGACAAAGTTAACCAACATGAAACAGGCGTGGTTGTAGTTACCTACCTGGAGCTGGAGGGTGTGACGGAGGATGGTTCCCTCTAAGGCGTGTATCCACTTCTCCCGCTCATCTGCATCTCGGGCTAAGGACACAGGCACACAGCCACACCCATGAGACAAGTTTTCCATAAACACACACAATCTACAAAAATGTGCTTCATACACAATGCCAAATGACTGATGTGACATGATGGAAGATGTGGCTTTTTCCAAGTTGAACATGAAAAAGACTGCTATCTGGAAAACTAGCACACCACATTATGGTGCTTGTTTACTTTTGAAAGAAAGTCTTTTTCAAATGCTTGCACAGACTGATTTCCAAAATGGAACAATAATGTGACAAACAGTTTCATCAGTAGTTGAGAGCGGTTCATTATGTTTTATGTTTATATTGCGTTCCACTTTAGTTAGTGGTAGAGGCTAACCAGAGCTACAGTCAAACCCTTTTAACAACATTAAAAAGCTGTAGCAAAGGCCAGTCCACTCGGACACAGCCTGCTCTCCCACTTTCCTCTGGAGAGAACAGACTGAAGCTAATGTTGTTTGTCTCCATTCATGAAACAACAACAGAAGGCGCTCAAGAGCTACTTAACAAAACAGGTACAAAAATAAAATGAATTTGAATGTATGAATCACAAATGTTCCACAAAGAAAAGCTCAATTTGACTTGAACCACTGGCTGCATATAGTACAAACATTAGAGTAAATATAGCAGAGTATAGTTTAGTGTCACTTGGAACGGGTTATAATTTGAAGGGGAAAAAAGCTACAGAGAAATATTATCAACTGTATCTGAGGTAGGAAACCTGCTCTGAACTGAAGTCAACTTATGTCACTATATTAGAAACTTGTGAAGCTGCAACTGTCCCTCATGACTTTCAAAATGTTTCCATGTTTCCATGAAGCCAAAAAGTGTCTAAAAGATGCAACCTTCCAGTGGTTAGGGTCTATTTCTTCTAAAGACTGTTTTTATACTTCATGATCACTTAGGCAAATGCATCAATCAGTCTCCAAACGATGGCAAGAGTGAAAGCTGAAGAGTGCAACATGAGTGCTCACATCAGTCCAGTCTGATGCTGCAGAACAGGTAGTCAAAACACACACAGAAAGAAGAGACAGGGGAACAGGGAAAAGGGGAAGCTAAAGGGCTATCAGGCTGCTCTGATGCAGCACCAGGGAAGAGCTGCAGATGAATAATAGATGCTACTCTAAATAGAAAGAAAGCACAGATATGCACTATCCACACAGCGGTCAGTCAGCTTTAAAGTACAGTTCACACTAGAGTCAAACTATGCCCTTAACAAAATAGATTTGTTTCTTCTACTCTAAAGTGTGCAACACAAGAGTGACGGTATGTGCAGTAATTCAATCATTTTAATCAAAATGAAACATTTGGAAGAGGATATAATCTAATAAACCTAATTTTTGCCTGATGTCATAGCAAAGCAAGCACCATCTCCATGGAAACAAGCTGGTGAAGTCCCACTCCCAGCAAAATTACAAGTCAGGTCTGAGGAGAGTAGAGCTCACTCACAGGAAAGAGGCACATTTTGAGGCTATAAAACTGCAAGTATTTTGCTGCATTTATTAGGTGAAATATTATACAGTGTGGCTTATATGTGACTATATTCAGACTTTCAAATAATGCTTCGACGTGATAATAATTTTGAGAGAAATGATTTTACCCCTACACATGGAGAGCAGGATCATATTACAGCATCACAAATCTCTGAAGCTAAATATCCTGTGCATCATGTGAAATCCAAGCTCGCAGCTGCAGCAGCTCAAATGTCTTGTTCAGCACAAATTAGCGCTAATATTCTGCAGCTAAAAGTGGCAGCCTCATAGAATAAGAAAAATGAGTTGCGGAAAAAAACAGGACGACACAGTGGGTGCTTAGTTTCTGGTTCAGGCATTAAAGCAGTCCACTGATTGAGGTAAATTGTCTAGCATATCATGGCCAAAATCGGAGCTGTTAGTGCTTTGCTGCTTGTATATTGTGTTTTGTTTATTATTATTTTACTATAACTTTTTGTACTGTAGACCTTTTTGTGAAGCACTTTGGTCAACAACAGTTGTTTTAAATGTGCTATATAAATAAATTTGATTTGATTTGATGTTTACAAGAGATAATAAACTAGAAAGGTGTTTCGAACTACGCAAAAGGTCAAAGAAAGTAGAAGTAAATTGAATATTGTGAAAGAGGATATGGTGAGCATAACATGCTTACTTCGAATAAACATTTGCCTTCCCTGTGAGAGAAGCCTAACTTTCACACCGCATATGTACAGTTCCGAATCATTGGCACACTGCATACAGCTCCACCCAAAATGTACATCTCAGAAGACAAACAACGCCACACTGGCCTCTCAGTAGCCATGGTCCGGAGCTGACATGCTGACAGCAAGACATGCACTTTCTTCTTACCCTTGCGTTTGTAGAACCACAGCATACAGCTTCGGAACACAGACATGGGACAGGGCATGGAACAGGTGAGAGGAGCCAGGGGCTCATGGACTGTGGTAGGTGACCCCCCAAAAAATGGGGTAAAGGTTGATGGAGTAAAGGGGAAATGGGCACAAACGCAAGGACAGACAAGAAGTAAAGGTAAATTGATGCTTGGTAAAGACCTGATGAAGCGATAGAATAAAAAAGGATGTTGGCAGAGTGGACCGGAAAGCTCCTCGTCACAGAGGTGGGAATGGGTGGCAGGACAGGAGGGGGGTAATGCTGGACGTAGAAGCCATGGAACAACCAGTCCCCATAGAGTGACTGGTTGGTTGTGCAAGCAGCGGCGAAAAGCAACAGACGAACGGCTGAGGCAGAAGAGACCTGAGCTCAGGCTCCAGCTCAGCACTATTCCCTTATTATTCCCAGAGGCGCAAGTGCAGACACACACAGGCTGCAGCACTCTTCCTGCTTAGCCACAGTCAGGGGAAAAAACCTTACATGCTCCTTTTAAAACCGCCAGCTCCTGTTTATCTTCAAAAACATTTCTCGTTCCAACTTTGCAGAGCTTGGAAAAGGTCCAAAGGAAGGCAGAAATCAATCAGAGGCAAACGGCATGTTCTGGCATTGTGTAAAATGTTCATGCGATTCCTGGCAGTAGAGCAGACCAATCCGGGACTTAAAAGGCGGGGAGGTAGAGTTTCAGAGAGGGAGGGAGAGAGCGATACAGTGAGTGAGTGAGCAGAAAAGATGGATGGAAGCCCGAAGCACGGAACCCACAACGAAACAATAGAAGTTGGACATTTTACCTTGGAAATGGAAAGTCTTCTGGTCCACAGTGATGGTGAATGTGCTGTCGTCCTCATCATCAATGCCAATCACAGCACCCTGGGGAAAAAAAGAGGAGTGCGATGGGACACGTCACACTCCAGTTTACATATCCTGATACTTTCTGATCCCATGCGCTGCCCAGCCTTATGCCTTGTAAGAATTACCAATATTACAGAAGCTTTTCCAGAATCACAAGTCTTTTCTCAAAAGCTTCAGAGAAAATATCCACGCTGTAGCCATTCAAATATACACATTCAGTGCAAAAGCAGGACAGACAGAGGCAGGGACAGGGGTGTGGTTTGGGAAAAAGGATAAGGGGAAAAACGTAGGAGGGAAGAGAGACACGGGGACAGAGTTTCGCATGTATCAGAAATTATTGGTGTTGTTTTCACCAATGTCCACAACTTGATAGTTTTCCACACGGTTCTGAATTATCAATAAATTAAAAAGAAAAGTGTAATTCCACAAATTAATCCAGTATTTCCTGTGGCCACAGCACATTTTGAAATGCATACTACAGCTGCTTACTATAGTCATGTGTCCACTAGCCACAACAATGCAATTTTCACACTGTGGGAAAAATAAAGGAATTATATGTGAATGCTTTAATTAATTATCCCAGTTACAGTATGTCACATGTGATCCAATATAGTTGGACAAATTGGTGACTGGTCTATATAGATATTAGAATGTATTTTATGTTATGTAAACTCATCTTTCTTAGCAAAGCACAGAAATTGCAGGTTCTTTTTTTTTTTTTTTTTACAAAAGGTGCTGGCTGCCATCTAGTGATCATTACAGCACATTGGAGCGTATTGTAAAAACACTAAAAGGTTACGTATGCTGCCCATGACAGTACACATATCAACAGAGTTCTTACAGAGCAAACACACAATAGTCTGCAAAAAAACAAAATCATGATTTTTTTTTTTTTAACACTAACCATCTAGGGTTGTGAATGATGACAAAGCAAAAACAAAAACAGCCTTACCCTGAGTCTCACACAGCCTCTTCTGGAACCTCGCATCATCTTATCTTTTGACTACAAAGAATTAAGAAAGAGAAGAGTAAATTAACTGTTCAATTCAGATTCAAGTTATCCGCAACTATACATTTGCTTCAGTCTAATAACCATATGATCTTTGATTGATGAGAAATGACCATCTTTAGGTTCTCAAATTGTGGTGCAGCCATAGACTATAGGCAACACTAGTGATGATTCAGGTCAATTTCGGCGTCTCTTGTCCCGTTTTGTATTCTTTTATGTTCGTTCTTGTTCAAAACTTCGGTCATGGTTTAGTCTTTTTTTAAACTTGTTCCAGCCCAAGACAGGTCAGTTCGTTTGGAATATGTCTCAGAATTAGAAATGAAAATGCACTTGTCCCTCCAATGGCACAATGTACTGAGCCCTGGGATCATCAACAAGAAGAGTGTGTTTGTTACACTTTCGTAATGTACTAGGCCATTGGCCAACAATATTTTATGACAGTAAAATTGTCACACAACATTCCAGCTATCCTAGCGTGCTCTCTCGCATGTATTTGTTAGCCGATTGTCCTTCGCAGAATGATGTGTACAAGCAAGGATAAATGACTGTCATCATTTATCCAAAAACACAAAGCTATTTTATCATTTTCACAGAGTCGCGTCTGTTTGACTGTTTTGAATAGCTAACATGCTAACATGCTAACATACCAGAAGTAAACCTGAATAGATCAATTTGATTGGTTCAGCCGTCTCCAACGGCGGCTGTGATTGGTGGACCCGTGAAGCATTTACCCAAAGACACGCCCTTGTGTGCCAGCTGAGACTCTCAACTCCTGAGAAATACAAGGCCAATCCTGCTTGGGCCAGACAAGTAGACCCCACTTTTAGCTCAAAAGCCCCTTATTAACAAAACAAATGAAAACATACCGTATAATATGATAGCAAACCAGCATTGTAGTCTAAAACAAACCAACGGTACTGCCATCCTTTCATAACGTTGGTCCACTTGCTAAGCGGCCCCTCCATGATAGACGCCATCTTTACAACAGCTACGGATGGGAGGAGGCGGATATGGTGTTGTTCTACGTCATTCTGATAATAAATCCAGATTTTGTATTAAATATTATGGGAAAATTAGTGAAGTACGTAATTAATTGCTTTAAAACAATACTCACTCAGGGAAATGCAATACTGTTGTTTCTTATTATATTATGAAAGAGACAAACACCATCATAATCAATACCTTTATTATTTACAATAAGCTTCACACTAATAAGCAGAACTTCACAGTAATGTGAGCTTAAATAAAGATTAAAAAAAGAAAACACAAAATATATAATTTGTACATTTAAAAAGTGAAAATTTGCCATTTTCATCCCTGTTGAAATTCACATATTACGTTGTCTGTGTTGAATTACATTGCACTCATCTGTCTGAAGAAGTGGCCTTTGGTATAATGATTTGTACACACATACTTCAGATATGTTCCAAGAACAAAGGCCTCAACAAAAGACTAAATGCAAAAATGAGAAATGGGAAACTGCATCTGAGAATTTGTTTTTTACACTTCTCACAAGATTGTGCATACTGTAACAAAAATGGATGTATGGTATCAAATAAAAATAAAAATAAAAACTTGGGGAGGGGGATTGTTTGGCAATAAAAGAGCAGCTTAGATTTAATGTTCGAACAGAAAATACTGAAGGTCACAATGAAAAAATGTGGAAATGGCTTCAAAAAGAATAAAAATAGGTAGACAAAGTGCACCATTGGGTTTCAAGTTGGCAGCTGTACAGAAACGTTATTGGTCTTTTGATCACAATCTCACAGCAAAAGAGAACATGAACATTGAAAGTAGCGTATTTTTTGCAGTGATTGTGTTTGGTACGTGAATTAACTTTAAAAAGGCACCATGAATCCTTGTGTAAATTGACCATCACAGTGAGTATTAGCAGTACATTAATGACCAATGCAGGACAACCCTTGTCAAAATTGATATGACTCGAGAATGTACGGACCTGCATTGCTTCAATAGAACTATTCATATCCAACATGTGTCATGAACTAAACAACTGAAGTCTTTTCCAGTGTACATTAAAATTAGAGCTCAGGCATGGACTAACTTCTTGCTAATTTAGAGGGATGTGTGGTTTGTGTGTATGTATAAAAACGTGCATGCATTTATGATAATTAACTGCGCATTTGTGTAGTGTTTGGTAAGGTGACAATAGACCAAAAAGGTAATAAATAAAATGCAACCTTAAAATATATCTTAAAGATGCATGCACATGAACTGACCTGGTTAAAAAGCTACCAAAAAAAAGTACATTCATAAATCACATATTCAGATTTGGATGAATGGGCCTCAGTCTTTCAATACATAAATCTTTATGGTATAACCATACACAACGTTTCCATCAATATGACATAAATCATATTTAAACAAATTTCTTTCAAATAAACCTGTGCTCATAATTAAAACAATAATTTAAAATTCAAGTTCAAACATACACATTCCCCAAGAACTTCTTGGAACCACAACAGTATACATTTCGCTCATGTGCTGAAGACGTACTGCAGTTTATTTGTAGAGAAATCAGTACTCTAAGAATGGTGTAAGCCATTTTCTCTGTCTGTAGTTATAATTGAAGACTTTGAGGCACTGAGGCCACAACAAGGCCACAGAGAGACACTGTCCATATTTAAAAGGACACTTAGTGGATAAACTGTCCCTAACAACCCTGTGCTCAATCACCCCAAAATGACTCTTAGGTCCCATTAGACAAAGAAATGCTGAGTGTAAGTATGAGTGGGGCTGGACTGGCCCTCTGGCGTAGAGGGCATTTCCCGGGGGGCCGATGCCCATATTTGGACCGGCCACCAACCTGGGTCTGACAGTCATACAAAAAAAAAAAAGAAAAGAAAAGTATGTTGCTTTTATTGACTGCGGCTCCTGCTACTCCGTTTTCTGCAAAAACACCAGCACCAAGACTATCTACATGCGGCGGCAATGCAATGCTCCGGTTATTTAGCTCCACAGGTAGAGCGCAGGGCTCATAACCATGAGTTTGTGAGATTCCACCCACTGGGAAGAACATAAATCAGCGTCTATGGTATGACTGATTTTATAGAGGGCCGGTCTTGACCCAAAAGTCCCAGGCCGATTTTTTCTGCCAGTCCAGCCCTGAATGGAAATAAATGATGTGAAAAGTACAGAATTTTACCCATTTACTATGTGGGACTGTGTTTTAATAGTTTTAAGGCCAATAAAGAATGTATAGCTGTTTTACCATGGCCAATTTGCGTTATAAGGAAACACATTAAATAATCACTGAACAGCTTCAAATTAGGAGTTAATTCATTCTGACTTAAATCAGTTTCCTCATAATCTGGGAAAGATGCTGTACTTAGTCCAACCAAAACAGAACTTGACACCTGAAAAGGTTTAAGAGAAGCAACCCCTGTTGTGGAAGTGACTATTTAAACGTTCACTAGTGTTGACAAGAAACACTAACATAATGAGTGAGATTTCACACAACAGTTGACATTTTCAGTTTACAGTGAGACTTCTGTTTGGTATCACTGTAATATGTACAAACAAAGTTCACTGGCATATTAAACTGATTTCTGTAAACAAATAAAAACATTAGCACTGACTTCTCAGAGGTACATAGTGTTTGTTCTCAAACATTGTTGGCTTGTAGAAGTTGACTACATCAGTCATTGTGACTACCTCTGTACCACATCACTAATCTCTTTAATACAGCTGTGCAGGTTGTCCAGTACAGTGTTGGCCCCCACATTGTTCAAACCTCCACACACAGTTGATGAGGCCCTTAGTTCTTGAAGGCTAAGCTCTAGCTTGCCAACTGCCTCTCGAAAGGCAAATTTGTTTCTCATCTGAGGAATGCAGTCTACATAACCTGAGCAATAGTCTAGCAGCTGGTGGCCAGCATCCAGCACTTGGCTGCTGGAAGGACTTTCTGAGCTGGCATTGAGAGCGCTACTCAGGCACTCCGCACACCCCAGCAGAGTCTCACGGCTCACCCGCTCTGGTGGCACCCTCTCTACTTGTTGCCTGGTTCGCCGTAGTGCTACTTTGGATGAGGCTGTTGTAGTAGCTCCATTTGACATTTTGGTGGGGGTAGTGTTGGTAGTTGCAAGAGATCCAGAAACAGGAGGCACTTGCGGTGGAGGCACTGACGGTCTACCCGTTGTTCCTCCTCGCACAGATCTCTGACTTTTTAACGTGTCTCCATTTGTTTCTACAGGAGACCCTCCGACATGCTCCTCTCCCTCTGCGCTGTTAGAATGTGGCAGACTGCGGAGCGTGGGAGGTGGTGGAGGAGCACACTTGGGTTTGACCAGCCGAGGTCGGTCTCTTTCTGCTTGTTCGGACAGCAGTTTGAAACGATTGCCCTGGGAGTCTAGACCGACTAGGTGCACGTCTGCTGGGCTGTGCTTCAAGGTGGGGGATATAAGCACTGGAACTTTATGATTGTGAGTTGGGGCGCTTGTTGTGTTAGGTGAAGAACTTTGATTAGAAGCCTTAGAGGGAGATGACCAACTCTGCTGCCGATCCAGGACTGTCCCAGTGTCCTCTCTTCCTTCTCGAACCTGTGACAAAGTTTCAGAGTCTCCCAGCTCCCCTCCAACAGCAGGTCCCTTAGACCAACAGTACTCCTTGGAAGTAGCTTCGCTTTAGGTCTATCCCTGATTTGAGCAGTCCCCTCATCTAGTCTCCTCAGCAAAGTTTCTGAGGGCCGTGCAGCACCATTCTCCGGCTGAGATGTTGTTGAGGCAGTTCTTTCAAGAGGTGGTTTTGCACTGCGGTTTCTAGGTAAAGTCAGAGCCATTCGCTCCAAATCTGGGAGCCCAGCGGACATAGAGGATGTAGAATTGGACCTAGGGAAGGGTTTAGGTCCTCCCACTAAACTAGTCCCTTCTTCTGATGATGTGGGCTTCCCTGTCCGTAAACCTAAGGTCTTTTTGATCAGTCTTGGGGTAAAAAAACCTGCTAAACCACTCCAACTGCTTACACTAGTAATGTGTGAATTAAGCCCTGTTCCAGAGGGTTTCTGTCCAAAAGCAGCTCCACAGCAGCGTGACTGTTGTGCTGGCTCCACATGGGAGTGGGAAGGTGAAGCTAAGAAGCCACTGAGACTGTCCGGTGAAGGCAGGGGAGCACTAAAATCAGCCGTGGGCTCATATTTCTTATGAGGCTGCGTCTCCATTTCTCTGAAGGAACTGCTTCTTTTAGGTGGGGTTGGTAGGTTCTGTTGGAGTTGAGATGACGAAGAGGCGGATTTTTTCTTTATGAAGGAGCTAAAAAACCCTCCTTTGCGATCTCTAGTAAATGTGCCAATATCCTGTCCATCCTCCAAGAGGTTGTTGGGAGACTTATCACGAGGCTGCTGTTTCCTTGGTAAAGCTGGGGAGCAGCTTGCTCTACCATCACTTCCTAAAACTGCGGAAGCCCAGCCTGAAACACAAAGCACAAGCGGATCTTAAATATTGGAGAGCCACCTCCATCTAACAACACAGATATAAAGTACCATCATAGTACTAGATGAAATACTATAAATGATCTGTGATTAAAACATCTACACAATAAAATGGCTCTAACTTTGATGGCTAAATGAAAAGTATGAAAATGATAGTACACTACTTTAATTAGGCTTTCCCAGTATAGATAAAAATTAAAACCAACAATTGTGCACATATCACACATATGTTACATCGGGTTTATCTATTAAATCACATTTATGGCACATATCCCTGGTCTCAGTGGTATTAGTGAGATTTTTGTTATTAGTTTTGAAAAGCAATTAACAAAAATCAAAAGATTATCTGTGATTCTTTGTTTCATTATTAATTTATTGTAGTTTGTTTTGTTAGTGATGTGTAAAGTTAAGGCAAAAATATATTCTATTGATCCCTGTAAGGAAACTAGCCCGGGGAACCCAGGTCTAGATGTTAAGCCTGGCTAATGGTCAGAATCACCTGACTGTAGGATTAACATATTCATGTTTTTAGTGGTAGGGGAACCGGAGCACTCTGATTTAACCTACACAGGGTGAACATGCACACACAAACACACAAAGGCCCCGTCTGGCCTGGACCTTCTAGTGCTAACTGCTGCGTACTGTGCCGCCTAAATTATGGAACAATGTATGTGCACGTAGCCCAGTATCGTCTTTAAAATAGAATTAAATTAATCCAGAAACATACATTTTTGAATAAATAAAAAAACAAAAAAAACAACAAAACACAATTCAAATTTAATAGTTGGGTTATTCACATGAATAAAAGACACAAAGACAAATCCTACGATGCCAACTTTAATTCCTTAAAAGTTCCAGGAAATTCAATAAATTATTCTAATTAAAACTTACAATAATATCTGCTCTAGTATTAAATACAGTTTCTAATTTTTATCATAGAAAATCATAAGTCATATCTATTAAGAGACATTCAGCTACTAGGGAAAAATCACGGCTCTTCTCTTTAAACGGCGAGCTTGGCGACGCTGCAGAGTTGTCAATGAATCGGGGACTGTAGAAATGAAGGGCTGTTGGCTGGAAGTGACCATGTGGTTATTTGTACCTGAGTGGCCTTGGATGCTGTGGTCCAGTCGCCCATCAAGTACACTCTCAATGTTTTCTTTGTTCTCTGTGTGCTTGAGAAGGGTACGAGACTTGGAAGGAAGCATAGGCATGTTGTGGCCAAATGTATTCAGTGGTCCACAATGACCTGTGGAGGCAGTCTTACAAAGCTCCTCTGCAACCTCTGCAGCCGAGAAAGAAAGAAAATGATTTAAGTAATTAAGAAGATAGCAATATCAACAACCTGATGAGAGAGAGACAAAAAACATACCTTCAGAAATGCTAGAGTCATGGAACATGGTTTCAAAAGCTTGATGAGTTTCTGCAAAAGACGGTCGGTCCAAAGGACTCCATTGCCAACCTAAAAATAAGTCAATGGTTTGATTAAGTACCAGGTTTTTTCTTAAATTTAGCAATTAAGCAGAAGGAGGAACTAACAAGCTCTCATCAGTTCGTAGACTTTGGGTGGGCATCCCTCTGGCTGTTCCATGCGATAACCCTTTTCCAGGAGGTCATACACCTGGGAAAGATCGATTCCTGGGTATGGAGACATGCCGTACGTAGCAATTTCCCAAAGGAGCACACCGAATGCTGTAGAGGAATAACACATAAGTTAAAAGTGAAAGGTTGGAGATTAGTCGTTATCATGCCTTGATAATAAACAAAAGCTAACCCCAGACATCCGATTTGATCGAGAAAGTGTTGTAGGCGAGGCTCTCTGGTGCAGTCCATTTAATTGGAAATTTGGCCCCAGCGTGAGCAGTGTAGGTGTCACCTGTCATCAATCTGCTCAGGCCAAAGTCAGCCACCTTTACAATGTGATTCTCACCAACCAGGCAGTTCCTTGCAGCAAGATCTCTGAAAAATGTAGGGCCATATAAGATATATATATTTTTTTATGTTTAATACATTTTTCTACTCTTTTCACCTGTGAATAAAGTTCTTCTTTTCCAGGTACTCCATGGCAGAGGAGATCTGTGTGGCCATGTAAAGCAGCACCACAGCATTCACTTCGTCCTTGTCACAATCTCGCAAGTAGTCCAGCAGATTCCCATGGGGCATGTACTCTGTAACAATGTAGAATGGAGGCTCCAAGGTACAACACCTGATCCAAAAAATACAGTGTCAAAAGTATGGTTAAGAAAAATACACCTTTTTTGCTGTTATAAAAGGTTTAAACAGTATTTTTATGAATACTGACCAAGTAGCTGAACAAGATTTGGATGTTTAACCTCCTTCATAACAGCTGCTTCTTTCAGGAACTCTTCCACTTCCATGGTGTCTTCCTGTCATGAAAAAATAAGCACTCATCGTTACTTTTTATGTTAATCTTTAGGTCTACAAAACAAAGCAGATACACAAATGGTATTTAATTTCAACTTTTTAAATCTGAAATAAATCCCAAGTACCCCCTGCTAAGATCTCACGTTCCGCTGATTGGGAAACACTACTGTGTGAAGTACCTTGTACCCTGAAAAGTCTGCCAGTAGGTGGCGGTACTAATATCTCAGATTCAAGAGAGCGTTACATCAACAACTAGTTTTTTCCCTATGGGATGGTTTAAACAGACAATAAGTAAAAAGTATGAAAATGATTTAGAAAATATCACTAGTAACCTTTAGTGTTTTGACTGCCACTGTGAGGCTGTACTTCTTCCACACGCCCACGTAGACCTCTCCATACTGGCCCCCGCCAAGTTTGTGCTTCATGGTGATGTCTGTGCGCTCCATCTCCCACTTGTCATGGATGGGAGACACTCCGTACACGGTGGGCTTGTTACATTTGGGCGCTGGGTAGTGCAGAGTGGTGACCAGGCCATCAGCCACGGTGGAGTGATGATGGACAAGCTCAGCCAGTGTGGCAAATCGACTTTCAGACGTCACATATACCTACAAATAAAATACACCAAACAATGGTCAGTGAAACAAAAACCAAGAAAGAAACTACACAACTAACTTTGTTTGTTTACCTTTCCATCAGATGCGGTGTTAATTCGGTAGTGGTAGACTCTCCCCTCATAACGAAGAGAAATGGACAGCTGTCCTGGACTGCTTTCACTCTCTCGGACAAGAAAACTGCCATTGATTAAAGACGACAACAGGTACTCTGCTGCACTGCGGGACACAGGCCCATGGTACCAGCTGTGTTTCTCCAGGCTGTTAACAGGGGTAATGTAGTTGGAAGGCACCCAGCCTTGGCCATTCTTAGAGCGCACTTCACTCCATTCACCATTCTGGTTGTAGCCCAGCACTCGCAGCTTCTCACCTGAACAGACAGAACATCGGGGTATTGCATTGCAAATCAGATCCTCTACACACACTATACAGGCTTAGTGAGTCATGGTTTAGACATGACTCGTTGAAACTACATGAAAAGCATTTCAACAATGAAAGGGTTGGGTGAAGAGGGATCTGTCTGAAAAGCCGAGCAAAGCCAGGCATGTAGTGACTGGTACCTTGACTATTTCTGACGTCAGATTGAGATTTGAGGCGCTACGATGAGCTGGAGGTCGAGGGAAGGCCTCTTTAGTCTAGCATCACATTATTACACTGTTTCTTAAATCACCTGGTATCGTTTTAAAAGGGATCATTTCAACTCTATTATTAGGCTGCCATTTACCATTTACTTTGTTTAAAAATTGCACTCCACACATATATTTGCTCTCTTGATAAATGGATGAATTTAAATAATTGAATGTTGCAACATGTCTTAGTTTTGTTATAAAATGTGTTCAATGGGAAATCCAGTGAATCTTGAGCAATTCATGGATAATTCACCGACTCAAAATGACACAAATATATACAAGATTTATGCTGTACAACTGAAAATATGTATTTCTGTTCGCACTTGGTAGCATATTTGAAATGACTCTGATACCCTCAGCGCATTTCTTACCTTTCGTAATGCTAAGTGTGTTGTCTCCGCTTGCGACAAAGTCATAAAGTGCCACAAAGAGATTGGGGTCGCTCTCAGCTGCCCCCAGCAGGTTCTCCTTGGAGCTCCATCGCACTGCCTCCGTCAGCGCTGCAGAATCAAGGCCAAATGGTCGGTGGAGCACTTCTGGAGAGAAAGCAGGTAAAGTGTTAAAAATAACAGAACCAACAATGTGTAACTTGGCGGCCTCCTCCATTCGTCATCCATGTACCTATCAGTCCACCGACTATATTGTTCAGCTTGCATCCTGTTTTTAGATTACTCAAAGCTGCCCACTCTTCTTCAAACTGTTGTTTGCCTGTAAGCACCTTAAAGGCATTATTCAAAGTACTAATGTGGTTAGAAGCACACCTGGTCAATGCAGTGGCAGAGGTTAAACTGGTGACTTTTATAAGAAAATGAATCAAGAGGAGGAGTTCCACCTGTAAACACTATGGAAAACTACACAACACGCCCACACAACTGCATGATGAACATCCGCCACAGAGCAGCAGCTGCCAAAGACACTGACTGCATGTCTGAACAACTGTAGTCGAGTGGGAGAGCACATTAGCCAAACAGAACAAAACAGGGATTGTACAAGATGAAGAGAGTCGCACAAGTCACAGTAGTCTACATTGTCTCAATACAATGTAGCTAAACTAGAACAGTCCTTTATAAAAATTAAAAAAAGACAAGACTCATTCTTGCACATTAAAACAAACTCAAGGTCAAATACAAATTATCCAGAGGTCCATCTTTACAGTTGGTTAAATACAACAAATCTTCTCACCTTTGTTCTGCAGCAGCATGCACTGCATTGCAGCACTGGCTGTCACCTGGCTGAGCCACAACTCCCAGTACATCTCGATAAAACTGTAATTCAATGATTATGTATCTGCCATGTTTACTTTGAGCAGAAAATAAAAAACTTCTTCTTGACTATAAAATCAAAAATACCCACAATGTTTGATTAGCCATTAAAGATTAGAACCACTAAACTTTGCATTTAGGGCCTGACAGAAAAGTCGGAGTCATGGCATATCCTCGGTCAATGCTCAGTAACAAAATGAACAGCCACTCGTGAAAGCAGGAGTTGGGACATGAGCGTGACAGGGGCGGAGACATCTACACACTTAAGCCTTTGGGCCACTGGTCCAGTCTTTGGTGAAAGCTGAGATGAATGTGAAATGTGTGGCTGTGGCCTACAGCAGATGGCAGGTCTCAGTCCTCAGAGGGGCAAGCCTCATCGACCGTCAGTTTCTTGTGTTCAGTTGTACAACTGCTGATGCCAACTGCCAGAGCAGCTCATATCACATTTCTGCCCATCACACCACCAGACATCAGAAGAAAATTATAATCAAGAGTAATTTTATCAGAAACGGTCATGGGATTATGTAGGAAACAAAAAAAGGGTAAAAGAACTATATTTTAAATCTTCAAAAGTTGCCACCCTTTATTCTTGGCATTTTCTCAATGAGCTTCATAAGGTATTCATCTGAAATGGTTTTCAACAGTCCTGCGAAGTGAAAATCATTTCTGGTTACTATACTGAGAAGCCCATTGAGACAATGTCAAAAGGCAAGAATTTTAACCTTTTTTTGTTCATTCATATTTGAATGCCTTCAGAGAGAATATAATATACATAAAAAAGTCATTTCCAAACTTTTGAGTGTGCGTGCATGCATAGATAGAGATAAAGATAGAGAGAGAGAGCAAATCTTCTACAGTCTATGAGCATGAAATCAGCAGGAGCTTTATATTAAAACAAACAGGACTGCAAAAGCTAATTGGAATTTTTGTCATTTATCAATTTTCAAAATAAATCAAATTATTTAGTAATCACTTTATTGATAGTCAGAAACATGTCATGTGCTGCCCTTTATTACCAACACATAGCAGTAACTCAACAGAACAGAATTACTGTGACTTTCATTTAAACTGTCTGCAAATACATATGATCTTCTACAAAGATGTTCTCGAGCTGACGCAACCTTCACCTAATTCAGATTAATTGATTAGCAAAATAAACAAAATATGAAACAACAATAATTTCTCAGTAACTGTTGAGGACATAAATCTAATAAAATGTGTTGTTTGTAAAAAGTACAACTGCTTCACACAAACATTAGTTCTGAGATCATGGCTGAAAGGGCTGATTGAGGGGCAGTTGGTCTGCATGGGGCACGTCGTGTGCCTCCAGTATGTGCACACTGTGACTGCATGGCGCATGTGTGCTCAGAAGAGACTGGGCTTTGTGCTGTGTGAAGCTGGAAGGACATGCAATGCTTGAACCCAAAGAAGGAACAGCTGGGAAAAGGTGACCAAAGCCTTAAGAAGCACATGCTGATACCAAACCACTGCAGCTGTCAAGAGAAGTTTCCATCAGACAAACCAAAGAGAAAAAAACACATCGAAATATTAAAATCTAATAAAAAACTAAACACTAATAATCAATTATCCTCAACAGCCCAACGACAACGAGATATAAAAATTGTCACACAAAAAAAGCAACATGAGCAAACAACACTGAAAGTTAAAACATTTCAACTGGACTTTTTCATACACAGCTGCCCAGCCCCGTGTTTCAAGAATCATCCAATTGTCCAAATCAAAACAGCACAAAGCACATAGCGAGGTGGAGACAAATGGCTGCCAGAAGACATGACATACATGCTGCTTCAGAAAGACAGGCTAAGAGAAAAGCAAGGAAATACCACATTTATTATCACTATTTCGATTTGTCCAAATTGACAGACCAGCTCATGAGGTGATTGTTATGGTTAGATTGTGTCACCCTAGTATCCATCAACTGAAATATTTTCAGAGAACACACCTGTTCATTCATGCCCAAGCCAACACAAAAAGACTCCACCTCACCTCTGATGCAAACTCCTCTGACTAAGAAACTCCACACACAGAAACGGACGGAAATGGTTGTGATGGCCTCCAAATGCAGATGCCCCCAACGCCGAACGTTAATGATTGGTAATGTGTTCTCGCTACAGTAAGCACTGGGTCAGAGCTCCTTTGGCAGCAAAGCCAAAATCAAACTGAATGTGTCCGTCCAATGTTAAGACCTATGACATCGCTTGCAGGCAAGGTGAAGTGAATGCACACGTTTTGAACAGTACAGTAGCTGAGCATAAAAACATTGTAACAGACAACTACATTGTTGATCTAAACCCACCGTTTCAATTGGAAACAAAAAAAACGCAGAGCCTGATGATAAAACAGGGCAGACTTTTTTACCATCGGCTATAAGGCATAATAACACTGTGCAATTAATGGAAATTCATCAAAATCGTGATCTCAATTTTGGGGCATCTCAATAATTGTCATGGGGCTTTTTATTTGTCACATCTACACTCAATTCTGTGGCAGTGACAGCTCCTGGATTGGACTTGGGAGGAAACTGTGTTTTTTAAATGATACTGGAGTGGAAAACATACATTTTTGTTTAGGCTAATGTGTATTAACTAATTGAACAAAACAAATAAAAAAATCTGTATCAATCAACATAATATCGCCCAGCCCTAAGCCAAAGGACTAGACCAATGATCATGTTCAGGCCACAAACACAACACTGACATCAACAATGTTGAATGTCCGGTCTATCAACTGCTCTGTAGGTGGGAGAAAAGCAGGTCTGTCTTAAAAGTCATTATTTTCCCAAAAGATTGTTATCTGACATATCTGACCTCTGTATCATATATAAATTGGCTACATATCAGTTCCAAAACACGGCAGTGCTTATCGGTTATCGGGAGGTGTTTTGAAAAATGGGTATTTGTGTCGCCATCAGCCATATGTGGTGCTCAACAGATACATGCAAACAGACAATGAGAGTTTGTACAGTATTAAACCAACTTGCTAAATCCCAGACAGTTTTGGATCTACTAAATAAAAACAAAGAGCACAGGAACAGTAGCAGACACAATGATCCTTTGAACATTTCAAAATCAAGTCTTTGTCTGACACAACACAAGAGTGACTGCTTCAAAGGTGCAGATCGGAGGCGGTCTAGGTGAATGATGAGACAGTCCATAACACAGACACAAGACTAATCCTGGAGTCTGATGAGCTGCAGGCGTGTGTAGGGGGTTAAGCTCATCTGGGCCCGGGGTGTAAATTTAAGCAGCTTTACAATGGACAGCGTAATCATCGGACTGGAGCCCAAAGATTGTATCGCCAATGTCCCAGATACCCAAAAACACCAGTGAGGGCTGATGAAATTACTCTTATTTGTTAACTGTGGGCTGGGACAAAATACCATTTTGCAGTGTATTGCAATACTGTTTTGTTGTGATATGATGCATATCCTACCAGAAACCATGTATTTCAATACTTCAAAGACATCTAGCATAGTAATGATGAGGCTGCAGTGCTCCACTGCTTTCACAGTCAGTAATGGACATGAACGCTGCCCGAGAGCACTGTTCATCTGAGGCAGGGGTACCCAAAGTATGGCTCGGGGCCAAATGCGGCCCTCAGACCCTTTTTTTGTGGCCCTCACCCTTCTTGTTGACTTGACACACATAACCAGAGATGGTTCATTTTACTGCAAGTTTAATAATTCCACATAATTAAAACCTCAAAAACAAACATATTATTGTGAGACAGAGCAGCCATTATGGTTCCAACTTCCAAGTAACGGAACATTTTAAACCTCTTGCACCATGAATGCACCCAGTTGAAAGACTGCATTGGGCATCTGTGGCCTTCCATGCCATATACACTTAATGTCGCCCTCGATAAAATAAAGTTTGGACACCCCTGATCTAAGGCATGGTTTGCCAAAACACTATGCCATTAAATATTTCTAAAATAAACGTTCATGTTATTTTATGCTACATGTACATTGTATTTGGTGACTAGTCACAAACAAAGCAAGTGTCAGTATTGTTATAACCAGCTTTGGTGTCGACAGGTTTAAACTAAAGGGCTTGTGTTACAAACACCTTATAAAAATGTTTTTCAATTAACTGAGGGATTTAAAGTTACTGCAGTTTCTAACTTTTGGAAACTTGACTGATGTGGGTAATGCATTGCAGTTTCCTATAATATTTAACCATAATAGTGTACTTTACTCACAATACATATTGTATTTTTGCAAATTCCCAGCTCTAGTAAAAATAAAAAACATCTATTGTATTCAATAAACATTTAGATATGTTTTAGGGTCATTTTTATCACTAAATAATAATCATATATGTACAGAAGTAAATGATTTTGTGAAGAAGAAAAAAATGACTCAAAGGCCATGTCCCGATGTGACCGTTGGCAACTTGCTAGCACAAACCAGTCCACTTTCAACACAATCCCATATTTTAAAAAGCACTTGTGAATATGCCATTGAGTAGGATTAGCACAGCTCGTCTAGAGCCAGGTCTGTAGAGATAATGTGAACATCTGGATCCTGGAATCTAATCAACAGCACACCTGGCAGTGCCATCCATCTACCCTACACCTCATTCAGCCATGTCATCACAGGTTAATAGCAGTTTTTTAATTAACACATTTTAAGATTAAGGTCCAGGGAAGGGACAGTGCATCCATCTGCCAGTCTATGTCCTTAATCCAAACCTACAATAAAAGCAGCTGAAGATTTGTGGTGGCGTATCGATTAGCACTCTTGACACACAGCAAGAAGGTCCCGGGTGCTTTCTGTGTGGCGTTTGCATGTTTTCTGAGCAGGTTTCATTCGGGTGCTCCCGTTTCCTCTGCTACTAAAAATATGTACAATAAGTTCCCTTTAGGAAAAGGACTCCCCTAAAATAGATTCTGAAATCTCAAAAGGATTTTCCCGGTTAATTAAGATCAAATGAATAAATACATTTAAAGCTAAAAGTCAACACAGGAAATGTTATAGATAGTGGCAAGCAGTTTTAAATGGCAACTTTATGTTTGCATGTTTTATGTTTGTAATAAATAAATAAATACTATATTTGCAAAAGGATTATCGAAATGTCTTCTAAACAGAGTTGACGGTTAGTGTTTAATAAAATTGAGTTTATGGCACTAACTTGGTATAATGGATGAGCACAAAAATCATGAAAATGCATTAGCTTCATCAAGAGGTCGACCGTGGCTCCTCCTGGTGGTTGGGTGCAGTCACTGGACAAGCCTAATAGAACAACCTGTTCAGATTACTTTTCTCAAGTCAACGTTAAAATAAAATTTGGGGAAACCTTACCAAGTGATTTTTTTTTTTTTACAAAGTCCATAACGCGTTGCCTTGTTAGGTATTACCAAACAGAGTGCACAGTTAATTGGATGTGCCTAATCTAATTTCACTGAAGATGCAAATCGGCTTAAGTTCTTGGATCAGGTAACCTAGGTAACCTTTACAGCTTTGTGTAATATAGCATCTACAGTGAGTATGAGGGCTGGCGCCAAAACACACTCATCTCTTGATCTGCCCCAATTTTGATTATCCGGTTAAAATAGTGCTTAGTTATTTATTGAAGACAGAAAGGCTATGAAAATGCATACGGTCACAATACAGCCAAGAATATACAGGTCATAAAGGTAAAAAGTATAAAACATTGATATTTTTGTATCCTATAGACTGCATTAACTCTGTGAGACTGAAGGGACAAGCGAAGGTCACACATCTACAAAGAATGACTTGATAAGAAAACCTGCAGCACCAAATGGGATCACACAGCTTCTGACAAAACAACACATTCATGGGGTGACCGTGATGTGCTTTTTTCAGCATGGTGCCACACTTAAAGTCTTATAGCCATATTCTCTTGCTGAAGAGCTTTTGCAAGACAGCCCTGGAAAAGAGGAAGGGAAGCTTAGCAGCAGCAAACTAGAGCTGACATGTCACGATTTTGCTTTGTCTTGAGATAAAGAATGCAGAAGTAGCTGTAGTGGTTACAGAGATAATGCCAAACAAAATTCTGTACATTAGAAATAGAAAACAAGAAAATAAGCAATCCCTGGAAAGTGGCTCTAAAAATTACAATAACCTCAGCATTATATCTACCAGCAAGTATCAAGTCTAAATTATGCCTATACTATAAACTTGTACTCCTGCGAACAGAGTTATGAGTTAAAAGCTTAATAAGCTATGGGAATTCAGAACAATACAATGCTGCTAAGTTATGTCAACAGTACTGTATGACAGTCAATGCAGCATGTATACCAATCATAACATTGGCAAGTGCAGGCAGCCGCCCCACCAACTCTGTCATCTATTAAAATATGTTTAACTGAGTGGAGTGAGTCTTAACATTTTTTCATTAAAAAGTACACACACGCACTCCAGCAATGGCATTAAAGTCAGGTTCCTTTGCAACGTTGCAGTCTTGGGACACAGTACAGTACAATATATAGTTAGACAGAGGAAGCAATTGGGCATGTAAAAGCCTCCAGATTGCAGTACGAGCCTTTAGAGGCTTCAATAGAGAGTTAATAGGGTGGAAATGCTGCCCAATCATCCAAGGAAAGTATTATTGCTTACCAAGCATCGTACATTACAAATGGAACTATGGTTTCCTTCCTTAAAAAATCCCTGTCTACCATTTTGGAGCATCTGGTCACATCCCAATTCTCGTAAAACTGAGACCAAATGGACATTTGTATTCACTCTACTTAACAACCGCAAACACAAAACACGTATTTCAAACGGAAAGACTAAGGAAAGTTTAAATAGCAGCTCTCTCTGGTCAAAGAAGAGGTCTGTGTTAGCAGAAGCAGCAGCTAATCCGCAGTAAACACGCATCAAAGTAGCGGCCAGAAGACCTCACAACAATCACAGCGGTCCACTCACCTGAATGAAAAGTAAAGACATTGATCCCGGATCCAACACAGTGCCCACAGCAGACCTGCCGGGGGGAGTCCCGATGGCACTGCCTGGTTCCCGGGGTCTCCTCCCGGCGCCGCTACTTCGACTCCCCTTCCCCTGGTGCGGCTGAGACGTGTGGGGCTGCTGCGGTGGCTGGAGCCCGGTGGAGGTGCTCTCGCCGACCCGGCCTACCTGCTGTCCCATCCCGTCTGATAGAGTAAAAATGAAGATCAAATCCCGCTGTGCGTCTACTTCACATTCCCCTGGAGTGGAGCGGCCTGGGCCTGGCCTAGACAGTCTTCCCGATGATCCCCTCCCCACTCTCTCTACACAAGGCTAAACAGTGCTGCTACCTCGTTAGCCTATTAGCCTGTTAGCAGTTATGAGGGAAACCCACCCACCCTGCCTTTGACAATAAGAGCACAAAGCTTTCGCGTGGCTCTGGTTGTCTCAATCCATACCGCCGAGATGCAGCTCGACTATGACAGAACTGTGCCACGTGAGGCCAATTCTCATAAATCAAAAGCTTTCAGCAGGATTTTGGCGTTGTCCGGCCACTGCGCGCCCCCTCTGCCGCCGCCATCTTTACCGCAGAGCAGGAGATGTGCACAAGTCAGGGGGTTCACTATCCTCCGCCTTTCCACTCTACGTACACGGATCGGCCCGGGACCCAACTACCATCCGACTATCGGGGTGAGCTTACACGTTTCCTATTGTCATACGAATAAAAAAAAAGCGTATACATTAATGTAAATATTAATATATGCATTGATTTAATTTACAAATAAGGTGAAATCAAGTGCGGGCGGATATGCACGATTTACTTTCCATCAGTCTTTTTCAGACACGTGATTAGCGGCTGCTACTGGAGCTCGCCATATTGGTGCCAAGTCATGTGACGTCTATCAATCGCAGTGATTAGTGATGGATACAGGGGCAAAAAAAAGCTAGTGCTGTTTTGCATAATTTATTTTCCAGAGTCCAACAGTTCATCAATCACTTACTATAATCAGATAAATATCAAGTAATTTCAATGAACACAAAATAAGAAATGCAACCTCTACTATAACAGCAATTTCCTAATAAGTGAAAGCACTTAAGCTCATGGAAAAGTTTTGCTGCTAAAAGGAAAAAAAAAAAAATCAAGGTAATACTGCCTCCCAGTGGACTTTTGGAGTATTAAAAATAAATCCAAGAAAATCACTGTCTGTGATTTCAAATTTCAAGTGTCTCAAGCAACATTATTTATAAAATCCACCATTGGATTTTACTGTGAAATGTTATGGCAAAAAATACAGTCTTTGAACTGTAAATAATTATGTTTAAAGTAATACTTTAAACTGTCTAGCTGCCATTTACAATTACACACTTAATGAAATATACAAATATTCCCCATGTTTATAAAAACATTCTTGAAAAAGTATTCCAAAACTATTTCCTTTATCTGATTTACTTACTGCAAATTAAGACAATAAGGTAAAGCAGTTGATTTGGGTATTTATAGAACTTTGTGACACACAAATACTTGGTCGGTGTCTATACAAACATTCATTCACATTGTTGTTCTTGTGCATTGAATAAAAACAACTGCAAATACAAAAGTCATAACAGTAAGAAAGGCAGTTTGGCAATTTCAGGGTAGCGATCCAAAGAGAGGTTCTAGTCTGCTCTTGTACCTCTCTCACAGCTCCAGGATCGAGGCTTTAACAGCTCAAGGAAGGTAGGCTGCAAGACAAAACAATTAGGCTTAAATTATTCATTGAATAGTCAGATTATGTACATGGGTAAAACAACTGACCTCCTTTAAAGGGCAGTAGCGGTGGGCATACCACTCCTGAGAGTACAGACAGATGATGACACCCTGGCCCAGGAACAGGGATGTCCACATGATGATGTTCCAGATGGGGCCTTTTCTTTGGTCATGAAGTATGAAGTTGAACATCACTACAAAATATGTACCATAGACATTATGAAATGTGTCCAATTTACATTTTTGTTTTAGCAGTGCGGCTCAGCCGCAGCAGCTCAGGACTGACACCTGAACACTATTTCGTTGTACACTTGTACAATGACAATAGAGCACTTACATTACATTACATATTACTGTAAAAGACCAAGATTCTCAAAGTAGCAATTAAGAAAGTCCCATTAAAGCATGTCTATAACAAGTCTTAATTTGGACTAAACCATTACTAAGTTACTGCTAAACAAGGGCTAACCCAACTAAGGTGGCTAACATGAATAGAATCGAAATACCAGAAGTGCTGACTACCACCTGACGAAGCGCGCGTACTACAGTTCTTTTTCTAACTTCGTTCGGTGTTTCACTATGGGAATCGCCTTGGGCGTGACCATCCACGGAAGCTCCAATGGCACCACGTCTGTCCATAACAGACAGGATGACTGTACCTTGGGCTACGCCCCTTCTAGGTACAGCCAGCCTCCTCCTTCAGTAAACATTCTCGCTTTCTTCCCGCGTGGAAACCACATCTTTCTAGCTCCCTCAGCGCTTTTCTTGCCAGCAAGCTAGCTTCTGTTTAACAGTTCACAGACGAGCCGTAAAGGACATCGTTGACGAGCACAGTCGCCGGCTTCGGCTCAGATACGCTGAGTAAGTTCTCACGGACTTTATACAGCTATTACACGGTTATTTGTGCAGCGTCCGCGTAGAGGCGAGCTGTTTATAGGCTGCTTGTATTAATTTACTACGCACCGTTAACCGTATAGCTTAGATAGCCAAGTTGGTTGACATTTATTTGTCGACTGACTTAGCCTTTCCATTTTGCTACCGTCAAGGCAGCTTTTTGCGGGTGACATTAACCTGTTGCCCGCTCTTTTGGTCGGTTGACATTAACTTGTTGACTGATTAAATAGTGCAGTGTTCTGCTAACGCGTTACAGCGAGCAGGCTTCCCGGACCCGGCTACGGTTTTAAACCCGTGTTTCGGCTTCTCCAGTCGTGTTTGCTTCGCGGCACGATCAGCACTGCATTTATTCCTGGTCTTTTTTTTCCCGGTTTAGGCATTATGTCCTCGACTCCTACCCCGCCAAAGGGTCGGACCCGAAGTCAAAGGAGGTTGCATCCCGCCCTTGCCCCGCGTCGTGCGGGGCTACCATTTCAGGCAGGGACCCTCACCCGATGTGCATCGCTTGTATGGGCGCTAAACACGCTCAGACAGCGCTGGCGGACCGTGATTTTTGCCATCACTGCACATCAATGCCGGAGAAAATTCTGGAAAGGAGACTCAGAGTAGCGGTGGCTAATTCTCAGGACTTGTGCCTGACACAAGCCGCCGCTAAGCCCACAGCCGATACTCAGCAGCGAGCTGCCACTACCTGGGGCAGCGCGCTGGATGTATCAGACGATATGCCGCCACTGTTCGAGGATCTCCTCGACGTGGATCCAGGCAGTGAGGACGCAGAGTGCGATGATGCCTCTGACCTCCTCGAGGCTGTGGATATGGAGGATGTGGAGGAGGACTCCACATTTCCACCGGTCCAGTCCAGACCCCCGAGTGCGTCAGAAACAACGTCCCCTCTGGACAGTAATCTGTACGACGTGTGTAAACGCGCCGCCACCAGGCTCCACATACCCTGGCCCGCGGCTATAGACGCAGAAGGAGGGGTAAGGGACCTCTATGATGGCAAACGGCTCCCACCGGCTCAAACACCTCCGAAGCAGCTGCTCCTTCCCGCTGTACCTGCATGCATGAGGGAGATGAGCCGGTTCTGGTCCAGCCCACTTAAGAGCAAGCTCCCAGTCCAGGGCTACTCAAAGCTGGAAGTACATGGGATGAAGGAGCTGGGGTTGGCCGAACCCCAGCGGTGGAGCCTTCATTGGCATATCACCTACATCCTAATCGCCGTGCCGTCTCAGCCTCAGCTAACATCTCCCTGCCCAACAAGATGGAGAGAATCACATCCTCCATCTTCCAGCGGACGTACAAATACGCTGCTCAGTCGGTGTGTGTACTGAATACAGTGTCTCTGCTGTCCGCTTACCGGGGAGAATTACTTGAGGAAATGGGCCAGCAGTTGGACTCGGGGGCACCCAACCCGGTCCTCTGGGATGAAATCTGTGTGGTGAATGACTTCCTTTTGCGCTCAGCTCGAGGGGCAGTCCAGGGCTGTGGCCATGTTATGGGACTGGCTGTGGCAGGTGAGCGAGGTCTATGGCTAAACCACTCAGGACTGACCGACACACAGAAGGCTGACGTCATGGACGCAACCTATGACCCCACCAAGGGTCTGTTTGGGCCAGCACTGGACAAAATGAAGGAGACAAGCACCCTCCGTAAGCAGGAGGGCGAAGCCTTCAACTTGTGCCTGCCCCGCAAACAGCCTTCTCGTCCTGCACAAACTCAGCGACCAGGTGTCACTGCAGCGGCTGGTGCCAGGGGCTACAGAGGCCCCAAGCAACAAAAACCGGCTGGACAGCAGAACGAACAGCAGCGGTCAGGAAATCCCAAACCATGGGGCAAACACTCTTTCGCAGCGGCAGCGGCAAAAAACCGCTCCTCACACCCTGGGGAGGGCAAGAAGAAGCGCACAACCTAACAGTTATGTCTTCTCTCGGCGCCCCTCCATGCAAAAGACGGAGAGTGTCCTCAGACCCCAGCCCCAGTTCAGAGGCCCTGTGCAGTTTGCCAGACGTCCTCTCCTGTTCACTCACCCCGCACATGTTGCAGGAGGTGAGTCAGGGGCAATGTGTAAGTCACAAAGCACAATTTTCAAAATAAAACTCTCTCACTCGCATCCAGGCCATGGGCTAAGGGCGAGTTTGGTTCAAAAATTAAAAAATCAATTAAATTTGAAAACTCTCCGGCCTTGGCCACAAGAGGGAGCTCACGCTCCTTCTTATACAGACGTCGAGACTCCTTTCAAGGGAGTGACGTCACCGAGCATTTTCATGGGGCCGCTCACTGCCCAGCTGGAGCAGTGGTGCGCATGCGCAGTTCATCCATGGATTCTTTCCACTATATCTCGAGGATACAGGCTTCAGTTTGCAATGAAACCGCCCACTTTCAACGGGGTGCTGCCTTCAGTGGCGAAAGGGGATGCAGCTCAAGTCCTAGCGGACGAGATCACATCTCTATTGAGCAAACAAGCAATACGAGCTGTTCCACACAGCGAGTGTCAACAGGGGTTTTACTCCCGCTATTTCCTCGTCCCAAAAAAGGGGTCCTCAGCCTTACGTCCCATTCTCGATCTCCGTGTATTAAACATACATTTACGGAGATTCACGTTCAGAATGCTCACTCACAAAGTGTTATGCCGCTCGATACGCAGAGAGGATTGGTTTACCACAATCGATCTGTCGGACGCGTATTTTCACATCCCAATACACCCCGCGCACAGGAAATATCTGCGGTTTGCGCACGGAGGGACAGCTTACGAATATCAAGTAATTCCATTCGGACTGTCATTGGCTCCGAGGGTGTTCAGCAAATGTGTGGAGTCCGCACTGGCTCCTCTTCGGAGCAGCGGGATCAGGATTTTCTCGTATATCGACGATTATCTGATCTGCTCCGACTCCCGCGAGCGTGCACTCACGGACACGCGCATTGTCGTCTGTCACCTCACTGCTCTTGGGTTCAGAATAAACCGGACAAAGAGTCGGTTAGAACCTGCGCAGACTACAGAGTATCTGGGCTTGAGTATAAACTCCCTCTCATTCAGAGTGACTCTTACGGCTCAGAGACTCTGCTCTCTCAGTCAGTGTCTCTCACTGTTTCGCCAGGGCGCAAGGGTCACGTTCAGGACATGCCTCCGCCTTGCTGGTCTCATGGCGTCAGTAATATCTGTCGTTCATTTGGGTCTGTTAATGATGAGAGACTTTCAGCGTTGGGTCGCAGCGTTACATCTGTGCCCCCGCCGACACCTTTACCGCAGGGTGAAAGTGGACAAGCGCTGCGTTATGGCGCTTCGCCCGTGGCAGGACACGCACGCTCTGGCTGCGGGAGTCCCGCTGGGCACGGTGTCCGCAAGGGTTACCTTGACAACGGACGCCTCCCTGTCAGGGTGGGGAGCCACCATGTCCGGCAGGACGGTGAACGGGACATGGGGCCCACATATGGCTCTGTTACACATCAACATGTTGGAGCTTTGGGCTGTTTTCCTCGCTCTGAAACACTTCCTACAGTATATTCAGGGCCAGCATGTCCTTGTAAAAACGGACAATGCAACGGTTGTGGCGTACATCAACCGCCAGGGCGGCACACGCTCTCTGCAGCTACACAGGCTGGCACATAAATTGATTCTGTGGAGCAGCACCAGGCTACTGTCTCTCCGGGCAACACACCTGCCAGGTGTCCTGAACAGAGGGGCGGACCTGCTGTCGCGGGGCAATCCCCTATACGGCGAGTGGGTTCTCCACCCTCAAGTGGTGGAGCAGCTCTGGCAGTTGTACGGCCAGGCCGCCGTAGATCTCTTCGCCTCGCAGGAAAACGCAAAGTGTCCGCTGTACTTCTCCTTGACGGACGTGGACGCGCCCCTCGGGATGGACACTCTGGCCCACCCATGGCCGGACGTTCTGCTTTATGCTTTTCCACCGATCAGTTTAATCTCACCCACCCTGGCTCGGGTGAGGGAGCAGGGGTTTTCACTCATCCTGATTGCCCCGCGGTGGACGTCCAAACCCTGGATGGCGGAAATAATGCAGCTCCTTCGGGGACAGCCTTGGCCCCTCCCTGTGAGGAGGGACCTCCTATCTCAGGCGGGCGGAGAGATTTACCATCCTCACCCGGACCGAGTAGCTCTCTGGGCTTGGCCCGTGAAAGGTGGAACTTAAATGCGGCCGGTCTCCCTGCACATGTTATTGATACCATTCAGTGTGCCAGGGCCACTTCCACTCGGTCTTTGTATGACTGTAAGTGGCGCATATTTGAGGAGTGGTGTGCGGCTAGGCAGACCATTCCTTTTCAATGCTCTGTGGCTGACGTCTTGTGTTTTCTGCAAGAATTGGTCGAGAAGCGTAGAGCGTTTTCGACTGTCAAGGTCTATCTGGCTGCAATTTCGGCCTGTCATGTTGGTTTTGGGGACAAATCCGTCGGTCAACACCCTCTGATATGTCGTTTCATGAAAGGAGCACGCCGTAAACTTCCAGTGGTTAAACCCCTGGTACCCCTTTGGGATCTGGTGGTTGTGCTAGACGCACTTTGCCAGCACCCTTTTGAGCCCTTGGAGGCTGTTGACTTGAAGTATGTTGCTTTCAAGACGGTGTTGCTTCTGGCTTTGACCTCAGCAAAGCGTGTGAGCGAACTGCAGGCCTTATCTATTAGTCCTGCATGTCTACAGTTTGCCCCTGGGCTTTCTAGAGTCCGCTTACGTCCTAACCCGGCCTTTGTGCCAAAGGTATTGGACTCTACATTTAGCTGCTCCACGGTCGAGCTTGAAGCTTTTCATCCTCCACCTTTTTCCTCTGCAGAGGAACGGCGGCTTAATACCTTGTGCCCAGTTCGGGCACTACATGTGTATGTGGCCAGAACAGCTGGTTTTCGTAAGGCTAACCAGTTGTTTGTGTCCTGGGCCATTCCCCATAAAGGGAAGCCTGTGTCCAGTCAGAGACTTTCTCACTGGATTGTTGAAGCCATTTCATTGGCTTATACCTGCAGAGGCCTACAACCTCCACAGGGTTGAGGGCTCACTCCACAAGGGGTGTGGCTACCTCATGGGCCCTGCTCAGAGGTATCTCTGTTCAAGATATATGCGCCGCAGCAAGCTGGGCGTCACCACACACTTTTGTGCGGTTTTACAGACTGGACGTCTCTGGTCCCTCTTTGGCCCAGGCAGTCTTACAGCCAAGGGTTGCTGGCTCCCTTTGAGGTCACCGTTTCGCACCATTGTGACCTGCTGCTTCAGGAGCTTTATTTGCAATCCGGGAGTAGGCCATATCTCCCATAGTGAAACACCGAACGAAGTTAGAAAAAGAACTTAAGGTTACTCACGTAACCCCGGTTCTTTGATAACAGAGTGAGGTGTTTCACCTTCATTGCCCTCCTTGCAAGGCGGTCAGAAATCGCTTTGGAATGTTTACTGAAGGAGGAGGCTGGCTGTACCTAGGAGAAGGGGCGTAGCCCAAGGTACAGTCATCCTGTCTGTCATGGACAGACGTGGTGCCATTGGAGCTTCCGTGGATGGTCACGCCCAAGGCGATTCCCATAGTGAAACACCTCACTCTGTTATCAAAGAACCGGGGTTACGTGAGTAACCTTAAGTTTTAGAGCCACTATTATATAGTGTTCTTTTTCTTACTTCCAAAGCACATGAAGAGGCAGAAAAGTACAGGATAGAAGAAGCCAAAGCAGACAGCAAGGATGTATTCGTGGACCACAGCAGATACTGTGAATACAATAAGCATGGCTGCTGCTCGAAAACGTTTTTGTGACATCTGAAAAACAGAAAGAAACAACCATTGTTAATAATCTCATTGAATTGTCTTTAAAAGTGCAAAACTTAGACAACTAACCAATAGGAAATCACGGTACACGTAGTAGTAAAGCCAGTCATGTACCACTACGTTCCACGTGCGGTAGTAATTGGCAAAAGAAGTTGAATTCCACCAGTCCTAGAACAAAGACAAAAGGTAAATATGTACTGCTGTTAAATTACAATAAAACAGTAAGTGGCTTTGTATGTACCTTATAAAACATCCTGTCAGCAAAACAAAGCATTTCTGCAAACGCATTTAGCCAGCAGTGAAGGAAGGCAAAGAATCCCAAGAACAGCACTAAAACTCCTACAAAAGATAACCTCCAGAATCTTTATAAACAGAAAACAGAAACGTCACACCAGAGTCAAATAATCACCAGGTGTTTGCTCTACCTGGGAGGATAGAGTTGAAGACGCAGAGAACCATGGCTCGCAGGTCAAAGAACTGTAGGCCGATGCTGCGAAATTGAGGGATGCACAGTCGTACAAATACATAATAGGCATAAAAAAGGCAGCCAAGGACCTATGAACAAATTGTGACATCAGCACTGTACTCATGTATACAGCAGTAGTAAGATCATTTTGTACCTGAAGAAACTTTGTGGCCACATAGCCCCATCGTATCACTGGGTTCCTGGATGAAAAATATGGTTTGATTTTAATGCAAAACATATTACTTTATCTTGTATACCAATAGTTATATTTTTTTTTTTACCTTGGATACTGATCCCGATAGATAAGAGTTGGCGCAAATAAGAAATAGAGATAATGAGAAACCTGAGGGACCAGTGGGTTGGGGTCTAAACCGTAGTAAAATGCATATTGTGGATAAGTTAGTATTAATAAATTACAAGACAGAGTAAAAATAAAGTGACATACCTTTCTTGGCTTTAGTGCAAACGAAAACTTTTGGCACATTTTCTCTAACAAATGAATGGGCTTTCATAATCAAGCGGACCTATAAAATAAAGAGAGCGAGCGATTGAGTTGCCTTGTGTATGAAATGTGCAGTATAAATAAACATGCCTTGCCCATATTATTTTTTTGCTGCGTATGCTGTCTAAGAAATATACTGTAGATAACTACCTGTTCCAAGATGATGATGAAGCGGGACGCAGGAGGTAAATTGTTGATAACAACAACATAAGTAGGCAAGAATCCCAGACCCAGAGCCTGGAACAGCATGTAAACACAGCCAAACAGCCCACTGCAGACCCTGGGGTAACTGTAAGAGCCAGTCTGAGTCTGCGACCAAAAGTAGAACAGCGTGTATGGCACCACAAGGACAGACAAGAACATGCAAATCCAGGTGCACACCACCAAAGGAAACTGTCCAAAGGCATAGACAAGCAGATCAAAATCCAGAACTAGTCTAAGGAAAGAGAACAGAGAAATCAAAATATTACCCAGAACACAACATTTGTAACTTTTAGGTTATACAGGTAAAGTGTTAGCTTGACCGCACCTGCCTTCGTCTAAGAAATCTACCACCAGGGTACTGAGGATGAAGAGAATGAGGAGGGCAATGAACATGTGATATATGGTCCTGATGTGGTTCACCTCAAACAATTCACTGAGAAACAAAACAAGAAAAAATCATCATATGGAATAAAAAATAATTAATAAAAAAAATCCCCCAACCCGACTTACTCTAAGAGGGACCTTCGATTCACAAACTGTTTTCCTTGGCCATGGGGGGGCCGAAAGTGCCTAAAAATAAAAAGATGAAAGTAAATCTTCTGAACTTTAGACTTAGACGTAGCATTAAGAGGTACCCGAGTTTGTTCCTCTCCTTGTCCGAGAGGGGTGGGGAGAAGACCTTAGATACAGGGGCAGGTTCCAGACTAGCAGATTCCTCGATGAGACTGTCCATAAAGTCATTGACATGGCTGTCGAACTGACGCATGAGATCACTCTTCAAGAACTGAGCCACATAGAGATTAAACATTTACAGGAGAATTACAGGCCACAGTGATATAGTAGATATCAGATAAGCACAGGACAAGATTAATATGTGCTGCTCCTTTCGTTTAAGAAGTAAGGAGAAGCTGGTCAAAATGATCAGTTCACATTTCTCAAAAAACAGCTTTCGAACAGATAATTACCAACCAACACATAATTGATGTGACTATTGATTCAGTAACAAAAAGGAAATCCTGTATGATCATGTGCTGTATGTGGGATTCTTTACCTCTGCCCTCCTTTTTAGCTGCAGTTTTTTGCTTATAACACGTTCCACTTCAATTTTTCCTGTTTGTGGAAAAGCAAGCATGTTAATGTTAATGGTAGGTATAGTTTTGGCATACCATGAGTTCTTTGGGCACACCCTATTTGTAACACAGGTTGTGCCAGGCAACACAAATGATTATGGCCAGTAAAACATAGACTGATTGTGAACATCGATTATTGAAACTCAAAAGAAACGATAGTTTAAATTTGAATGTGACCCTTAAATATCACTTAAATCAATTGTTATTCTACAAGATACTGTCTTTTGACTATACTGTTGTTTGCTAGTCTAAAGCTTCAAGTGCAGATCTGAACTGAAAATAAGGGAATAGGCAGCGGATTTTGTCATATCAATGCAAGAAATAAGAAAAATTAAAAAAACACTGGACATTGTTAATGTTCTTACCATTGGTTTCTGTATAGTTTTCACTACTTTGACTCTGTTCAACTTGAGATCCCTCATCACCCATGGTGGCCTTGAGATCAGGGAAAAGTGGCCTTTTAGGAATGGCATTACAGCGGGACCGAAGGAGACTTTCTTCCCCAGTGTCCATCCTGAATTGAAAAGAGACGTAAACAGAAGCCTGACCAGAAAAAGCAGTTGAGTGCCCCAGCAGCAGCAGCGACATGAACAACAAGACCTAGTATCTTGACAGAAAATAAGGACAAGGAATCCCGGTGACACAAACACAGCTGAGAGTCAAATTAGGCTCACATGACAAGAAGTGCACGGCATCACAAATGGGATGTAGGCTGTAGCTGTCACAGCTAGCTATGCCACAAGAAAACATTACTACTTTAGCAAGCTGTCGGTCCTCTAATTTATTTAGTAAAGTTACGTATTATGTTATATGTGGAATTGTAATTAGTGATTTATAAGCAATTATCACAAGATAAATTAGCAAAATTGAACCAACCTGTTTGCATCTGTCGATAGCCCGCCAAGGAAACCTAAACATGATTAGCACTGGTAAAAAAAATTGCAACCTACTTTCAAGAGCCGGCTCGTTGTGTGGACTAAAGTGTGTGGCTCTCCAGGGCTACCCACGGCAGCGTTTCTCCAAATCCTTCTGAAGGGACATCTGGCTGAGCGCGAGAGCCGCACACCTTCTCCATTGTATAAAACTGAGGCGAGCACGCGCGTCGCGCGGATTGGCTCCGTGTCTCTTCTCCTGTTGACGTCACAGGAACTCACATTTTTTTCACTGAAATTATTACCTTACTTTGTTTGTTTGTTTGTTTGTCTGACCTAATGTGCCTTAACCCTTGTGTCATCCTTCAATTTTCTTCCTTTCGCCACCCTAGTGTACAAAAATGTACACGCCTAAAAACAGCCATAAAATCACCATACATTACTATTTCTTTTTCCTTTTTTTTTGCATAAATCTCTTGAACTACTTGATGACTTTCCAAAACTACTACACATTCAATAATTTTATGAATTTTAACCCTTTAAATGCCAGCTTTATTCTGTAAACTTTACAAAACTAAAAA
The DNA here is from genome assembly GCA_007210695.1 of Neogobius melanostomus. Classification (NCBI taxonomy): domain Eukaryota; kingdom Metazoa; phylum Chordata; class Actinopteri; order Gobiiformes; family Gobiidae; genus Neogobius; species Neogobius melanostomus. The sequence continues at coordinate 311,215 of VHKM01000113.1, read as the reverse complement.
ACATTAAAAAAAAACTTGAATATTTTCTGAATAATAAATAGTAGAGGGCTGGGGCTTTGGTGGATTTTAGGGCCTTGGATGTGTCAAAGTTGAGACAAAAAATGATTTGACTGCATTTGTAGTTTTTCTGTAGTGAGAGATTTGCAACTTTCCATACGTTCGCCACCCTAAGTGTACAAAAATGTACACGCCTAAAAACAGCCATAAATCACCAAACAGGCATATTTTTTTGCATAAATCCCTTGAACTACTTGATGTCTTTCCAAAACTATCAAACTTATAATAATGTAATGGATTTTAACCTTGTTCCTATTGTCGGCAGATGAATGAAATTGTGGTATTTTCCTTGGCAGAACCTGGGACTTTTCTGCCATAAACCTTCATATTTTAAATCTAACTGCAATACAGAAAAAAAGTAACATATCTGTGATGTCAGCATTTCATTTTGAAGAAAAGGAGTTGAATTTGACATTTTCACTACATTTCAGAACATTGTACACAGATGCATGTAGCTTCAGTCAGCTTACACTGAAGCTATGGCCATCGGAGAAACAATAGGATTTGTTTGCCTTTGTGTTTCCTATAAAATATATGAATATTTTTCAAATTAAGTGATTTATCGACAATAATGTTTAGTGTGAAGATTTTTACAGTTTAGAAATCTTAGACACCAAAAAAGCTCAGTGGGAGCGTCATAATCAGTTGTTAGTTTTGAAGCAGAAAAGTCTCTGTTTTGAAAACGAGGTCCATGTTTGTAAACCTGAGGGAAACACATGAATAAATCCAGACTGCAGGTCTTGATCCAAGTTTGTTTGTGTGTTGAGGTCACTTTCAGCTGCTAATTAATATTTTTGCACAAAAAAACTCAAAAATGAGTTTAGGCTCCGCCCACTGCGCTCCTGTTATCACATAAACACAGTGTTTGCATTGCCAACCGTCAAAAAAAAAGTTGAATTTGATGAAATACAGTAAAAATGTCAAATTTCACTAATTTTCTTCCAAATGAAACCCTGATATCACGGATTGAGTGATTTTATGCCGTATTTCAGTGAGATTTAAAAAATGAAGTTTTCAGGGTAAAATCCATTGGAAATGCCTTATTTCCATTATATTCAATAGGAAAAAATACAATGATTTTATTCATGTGCCAACAATGGGAATGAGGTCCAAGCTGATGAAATTCAGAAAAAAGTTCAAATTCACTCCTTTTCTTCCAAATGAATTGCTGACATTGTAAAAAGTGAAGTTTTAAACAGCTCTGGAAGAGGAAAGAAAAACACGTGTTTATAAAGGAAGTCAATGGGGCTGTTTCAGTCGCTGCCATTTTCAAATAAAGAATCGTCCACTACAGAAAAACTATAAATGCATCAAATCCATTTCACTTCTCATCTGTGACACAAACAAGGCTCTGGAAACAGACAAAGCCTCAGCTCTTTACATTGTACATTACATTTAAATATAATCCCACTTTTGTGTTTTTGTGTAACAATTGTTTTCAGCTTTAAGTTTTGAAACTGGGATTTTAAGGGTTAAAATCCAGAAAATTATGACATGTTTGGTAGTTTTAGAAAAGTTTCAAGTAGTTCATGCAATTTATGCAAAAAGAAGTGGAAAAAAAAATATTGAAAAATGTAGAATTTATGGCTGTTTTTAGGCGTGTACATTTTTGTACACTACGGTGGCGAAAGGGTGGAAAGTTGTAAATCTCTCCTACAGAAAAATTACTAATGCAGTCAAAAAAATTTTTGCTCATCTTTTACACATCCAAGGCCCTAAGATCCACAAAACTCCCAGCTCTGTATTCATTATTATAAAAATAATGAGGTTTTTATGATGTTTTGTAACACAAAATTAAAAGTTTTTGTTTTGAAACTGGCAAACAAAGGGTTATTTTATCTTTTGTTTCACATCTCTGTGGCTTCATTGAAAAATAAATCAGTGAGTAAACATGTTTGGCAACCCACCTCTGCTAATAATGATAAGAATGATTATAATACAAAAATGACACTAAGAGATAGTCTAAATATTATTAGAGGAAGCTGGGCCGGGGTCAGAGCCAGACCAAATTAGTTGGAAGGCCACATAAGCTGAGACATCCAGGCCAAGCGCTGTAATGAACAGTTCAAAGCAAAGAGTATCCATTACTGATTGTCTGGTATGTGTTTATTTTAACAAAGACAGTGCATAACAACACATTGACCAAAACAAAATCAGGAAAAAAGGCTTGGTACAAGGTTATAGCGTGAATTCTAATTTCCAACTGCAGTCCCTGGGTAGTTGATGATACAAATAAACAAAACAACTAACCGACTCATAATGGCTGTATATGGATAAATAGACCAATTATATAAGAGACATAAAATATAATATAGCAATCATCAGAACCAATCTTACACTTTACATGCACAGTCACTCACCCTCTAATTTAATGTTAGGAATGTTAAGAGGAAGCAACCAAGCAAAATTGTACACTACAATACCAGAAATGACAACTGGGAAGTAGCAAGATCACAGATAATATGTATATTAATGTTCTGTTTAACACAAAACTAGTGACTTTCAGGAATGTTAACTGTGTTTGGAATTGATAACCATCTGTAACTAAGTAATGATCGCCTTTTGTCACTTGCTTTGTACCAGACATCGTACATGAAATAAGAGCGTTGTTGTAGTTGTGCTTCGCTTCTGTTTCTGTTCATGTTTGTTAATTATATGAACATTTGAAACAGTGCTTTGTAAGTGTGGTCTGTGTTAAAACAGCCACTTTGAAGTGTAACAGGTTCTCTTTTGCTAACGAGGCAAATCAAAATGAAAATATGATGTGCTAAATGTATGATTGATAATGTGTAAAGTTAAATCACAAACGAGTACGTTGTGTGTTTGTGTGCGTGCTGTGTTCCTATGCTCTTGCACTTTGTTCCATGTAATATGTTCCTTTGTACTAGTGTGATATGATATTTTTCATATTGTAATGATTTTGGGGGTGAGCGCCCATAAGCTTTTGCTTCGGCCCACTCCTTTTGAGCAGAACTTCAACTGCTTAAATAAACAAATAAACTAAATAAACTAAATGTTACAGAGGCACTAAAGTCATTAGAAAAGGGCATTAGAAAAAGAACCACAGATTTTCTTTCTCCGTTGACGCACAAGGTACAGAAGCTTCATTATGAGGTCTATTATGCGTGGTGACTTGAACACTCCCACAAGTGCTGGCTGTGTAATAAGCAGTGCTACAGGCAATAATTCTCTGGATTGTTGTACAACACATCATTGTTACAAAAGCTTTGCATATATTGAAATATAGAAATATTATAATTAAATCACAAAACGTTTGGCTTATGTAACGTGTATTCAAATATATAAAATATAATCACTATTGACAGGCAGGTAACAGGCAACAGCTTTAATGCATATTCCTTGTAAAAAATACATAAGAAATGACATCAATAGGAACAGGAGCAGTGATCACAAGAAACACAGAGGACCTAAAAGAAGAGCAATGTCCTCAACATCAAATAATGCTTCACCCACTTCAATACCAACATCTCTGACAGGAAGTAACTCCATGTCAACGCGATGCAGCTCTGAGCTCCCCACTGTCACAACCAACTCAATCTAGAGAAGAAAAAAAAAGACAAAAAATGTGAAACGTGGATAGAAACTTTATGATGTTGCGCACACACCATTTATACCTCGCGGCCACATCTGCCCTTTATGTAGTCTGAACCAATTTCTTTATTAGTGTTTCCGAGGATGTGGAGAATCCTTTTTACAAAATTAGTCGTGGCATGAAAAGACGACTGATTTGCGATAGAGCTGAGTGTCATGTGCTGAAATGAAGTGTGGCTGTGCAACCGCAGAAATCTCAGCTGCACAACATCCAGTCCTGCATAGTCGAACTATTAACAGAAATATAATTAGTGTGAAACATTAAACAACGATCACACACTTAACTTCACAAGGTGCAGTTACTTTGTTTCCACCATGTTGTTGACTTAACCAGCTGACTAATGTACTTGTGGATGTATTACTCTCTGGTCTCCAATACACTTTTTTCTGCAAGCCAAACAGACCAAAAATAGCTTAATGCATTTTTAAACATGCATTTTGTAAAAAAAATTCACTTCAAGTTACCTGCGACTTTAAAGGGTCTAAGCACGTTGTTCCTCCCGCAGTAAAGTTGCAGAATGCCATCAATGCATCATATGGACAGCCATTGTTTGGGTCCATGAAATAGTATCCTAAACGAATATTGCTATATTTATTTGCTCTACTTAAAGATAGAAATATAGAAAATAATTATCACCATCAGTCAGATGCGGCTGTGCAAGTCCTAATTCACGACAGGTTGAAGCGGGATTCTCTTTGGTTCCAAGTGGCCAGGTAAATAATGTATCTGTATCTTCTGTTTGTGATATTCTGGCCAGTCGTCTATGCGTCTTCAAAATAATTTTTTAGCAACATGAGCTTTAGGTACACATAAAAGGCCAAGCAGCACTTTTGAAGAGCTGGAGTCACAGTTTTCACAGGAGATCGAGTACTCACTTTAGGCACTGATCCTGTGTTGGAGATTCGTACATGTCTAAGGGCTCCAGGTTGTCCCTATGGAGTATTTGATAAACTTTATACAACAATAACTTACAGTGAATTCAGTTTAACTGGGTCATTTACAACACTTACTGGAAGTCCACGATTTCCTTTTTGGCCCTTCGGCCCATGGGCCCCTTCAGTACCTTTTATTCCCTGGTAAAGATACACATGTTTAGATGTGGGTTCAATAAACCAGTAGTTCCCAACCTTTTTTGTCTCGCATACCCATATACATTAACTCTAAATTGCAGCCAATTACTTATCCAAGTAACCCCTGCTTAGTGCCCGCGTACCCCCTGGGGTCCCTGTACCCCTGGGTTGGGAAACACTGCAATAGACCATTTCATTGATAACTAAAAGTAAAAATCTGCCAATATATACGGATTACATCAGATTTTACTGTTATCACCTGAGACGTATTATAAAAATCTGACCTTTTTTCCCTGTTGTCCCTTAATGGAAGAAATGAGAGGGAAATAAATATATAAGTTGTAGTAAATTAGAAACATTTCAGAAAAGTCTATGAAACGTACAGGATATCCAATGAGTCCTGATTGTCCCGATGCACCACGTGGCCCTGTGTCCCCCTGTGAGCACATTTGAGACTAGTGTTCAATTGAATTTTCTTTTATGCTGCGACAATGATAATAAATAAATAATGCTAAATAAAACCAATAATTACCTTGTTTCCTTTTTGACCTTTTTGGCCTTTTAGCCCCTCTGGACCAGAATTTCCCTGTAATGTAGTTTAATGTCACAAGACAGAAAGATTAACGGGGCTTTTTTCAGCAAGAGACTCAGCACTAGAGTTTTACTTACTTTGAGCCCCAGAGGACCAACAGGCCCTGGTAACCCAGTGTCACCTGTTCGGCCCTTGACAAATCAATACATATTAATACCACCCACCACCACACGAAAATCCTTTCTGCTCAGATTTTTATTGTCATGAGGTTTAAAAGAAATAAAAGGTAACATTGAATGTTGTAGTTACTTTACAGGTTTATACCTTGGAACCTTTAGCTCCAACATTTCCTTTTTCACCTCCAAATCCAGGGATGCCCTGCAATCCATTCAATTACTCAGGTATTTACATAAACAAACTATCACTGACACTTATAAACTTACTCTTGGGCCCATTGGCCCGGGAAGTCCCTGTTTTCCAGTTTGCCCAGCTTGACCCTGCAAAAATATTTTTAATTGAATAGCAATATATATTTTCTCCTTTTCCGTATAAAAAAAACATCCACCTTAAGCCCTTGAACTCCAACGTCTCCACTAATTCCAGGTGCCCCAGACTTGCCCTGAAATTACAAAAGGAGTTTGATCGGGATTTAAGTTAAAATTGTAGAAACCTTTTTAACTGTGTATTGCTGTTTTGTTTTTGTCCTTCCTTCAAATCGTATGAAGAGTTACTTTGCAAAATCAGAGAGCTTCAAGACAATTCAGAAGAATTCCTTCTTCATGTCATAACTTTAATATGAGTATAACTACTTTTTTATTTGGATACTAAACATTGACTTTAGTACTGATACCAATATTCCAGGCCTGCCTGTTGTTCCACTTGGACCTTGGACGCCGATGTCACCCTAAAACGATTCAAAGATTTAAAACGATTTGTACAATTGAATAGTGAGAAGACTGTGTTTTTCTTACGGGATTGCCTTCGGTGCCCTCAACACCAAGTAAACCATCCATGCCAGCAGGGCCCTGACGGTGCAGACAAAATAGTGACCAAAAGAGCTAGTGACTAAATGAACAATTTAGGATACTTGCAGGTTTCCCAAGAAGTCCTTTAGCTCCCTTTCTCCCTTGTAGCCCTTTAGGCCCCTAAAACCACGATAGATGCTTGCAAAATATCAAAATACGATAATAGTGTGCAACACATTCAAGAACATCTAAAAGCGGTGTAGTTGTGCACTCACACTTTTTCCTTGAGTCCCTTTGTTTCCTTTTCTTCCAAATGGACCTTTATTTCCCTTTAAAAGGCAAAGATTTAATCTCAAAATATAGATAATCAAAAGCCAATGACATTGTTGTAAATTATAAGACCACACCAATCATTATCCAATATGCACAGAATCAATAGCATAGTCATGTTCGATTCACTTCACTATGAATTTGATTAATGTTATCTGCCTTTCCTACCTTTGGTCCACGAGGGCCTGTGATTCCTGGAATTCCAGGAAGTCCGGCAGGTCCAGCATGACCCTTACCACCCGGAGGACCTATCAAACCCATTGTCCCAATTTGACCCTATACAGAAACAATTAGGCCTACAGTTACACACATATATTAAAAACATAAATATTGGCACAAGGCAGTTAGACAACAATCACAAAATGTTCTATTTGGAAATATCTAATTTTGTAGTATTACCAAAGTGCCTTGTGTCCCAGACTCTCCGTTTGCACCCGTCTCCCCTCGAGAGCCCTAGGCAGAAGTAATACAGACAGAATGGTCACATCTCCTCAACATCATTAACTATGCTCATCGGAGAGTATCAGCCTGTGGCGCTTGTACTTTCCCACCATGTTTCCTTTTTTGCCAAAAGATCCTGGTTTGCCCTTTTCCCCCTGAATTCCCTGAATTATGAAATAAAATGATGAAGGACATTGAGTGCAGTCAATTTAATGATGGATATGACACAAAAACATTGAATACCTTTGGTCCAGGAAGACCTTTTTTACCGTCCACACCTCTTTCCCCTGGTAATGTCTATATAAAACACCAGTAATAATATATTTTTCATACTTATGTAACAAAAAAATAAATCATGAATTTAATAGGTTATTAAGTAATAATACAGACGGGTGGTGATGGTCCTATTTGTCCAACCGGGCCCATATTTCCTTCTGGACCCTGTAATTTGAATTATTCATGTCTTATGGATTACTGTATTTTTATGTTCATGATAATACAGTGTAAGTTACTCACTGTAAAGCCGATGTGGCCTTTTTGTCCTTTAAAGCCGGGTGGACCAGTGTTGCCCCCTGGGCCAAAGGTACCAGGCTTGCCACTGGGACCTTTAAGACCTCTGTCACCCTGTACATGCATTATCATTACAATCGTTGATATTACCATTTAAAATTATATTTATTGTAATACTTAAATAACATTTGACCTGCAGCCCTGGTACTCCTTGTTTTCCTCTTTCGCCAGACATCCCTGCGTCACCCTGTTGTTTAAACCATAGTTAAATGTTTTGGATAGAATAATTAGATTGTCTGTGGTGTTTATTGTGGTGAAAAATATGTAGTGTTAAGATCAAGACAATTACTTGTCTTCCTGGAGGTCCGCTCAGGCCTGATGGACCTTGGTTTCCTCTTTCTCCATTTGATCCTTTTGACCCTATTTGACCTTGGGGTCCGATACTTCCCTTATCACCCTTACAATACAGTTACATAAAATGTTATCAGAAACTCAAAACTAAACACATTCAAGCAAGCATTGAGTGCTCACAAACAGTCCCTTTAGTCCAGCTGGTCCTTTTTGTCCATTTACTCCTGGTGGACCCTGAAATGTTAAAGTTTTAAGCATTTAAACTATATAATGAGGAGTCTGGTACATTACTGTTAGAGACTGAAGAATTCAATCTTTAATCATCACTGAATAATCTACCTCCTCACCATCGACACCACAGACTCCCTTTTGTCCCACAACTCCAATAGATCCCTAAAAGTGGGCAAATAAAAAGCTAATTACTGAACTTGCAAAATACAATAGTATTGCATGTGCAGTATTGTTTCGTCACAATGTTACTATCGATTGATTACCTTATCGCCTTCCTCCCCCAATGGTCCTGGTGACCCCTGCAATCCATCTTTTCCCTGCACACAGAAAAGACAGGAAGAGACATTTATTTATATTTTATGAAAAACTACAAACAACTGTGCTTACCAACATACTTACCGGATAACCAATTATCCCAATGGGCCCAACCAGACCTTTCAGGCCCAGATCACCCGTGGTACCACGGGGCCCTGCCTCGCCCCATGCTCCTGTATTACCTGGGACCCCCTGCAGTTAAAAATAAACATAGTTGATTCAAGCAGTTCAGAAACTACTATTACCTCTGAATTAAGTACAACATATTTACTACTCTGCATAATTGTCTTACTAGAGGTCCTTGATGTCCTTGAAGGCCAGGGGCGCCCATTTTACCCTAAAAATACACATCAACCTACAGTATGTACAGTACCCATAGCAGTGTATATAAAGGGACAGTTAAGCCAACAAAAACTTTACTCACAGGTGAACCTTGTTTTCCAGGAGCACCCTTTTCACCTTTCTTACCCTGGACAAAAATGATTCAGTGATAAATACGCATAAAAGACAATACATTTTGAATCCAGCTAGAAAACTCGCCTTCAGCCCTTCACTTCCTGTGAGTCCTTTGGAGCCAGGTTTGCCTTTATTTCCCTGAAACAAAATCTTACTATGCATCATTGTCATCATTGTCAATCATTATCCAACTTACTCTTTTGCCCCTTTGTCCGTGGTCCCCCTTCTGTCCTATACTTCCAGCTTCACCCTGATTTGGTAAGTTTACAGTGTATCAACAGTCTATTTTTTTTCCATAAACCAAACACTTTAAAATATGTACTCACACTGTTTCCCACAGGTCCCTGACGGCCAGGTGCTCCAGTTTTTCCCGGAAACCCCTGAGCAACAATTAACCAGTTACTGGTTTTATGCATAAAAGTAAAACGTTTTTTGATCGGAGGAACCAACTTTTGAACCTGGGAGTCCACAGTCTCCATTAATGCCCTCAGCACCAGGTAAGCCCTGTTTAAAAATACTGAGTGTAATTTACACAGCAAAAAATAAACACACAGAAACCTATGAAAGTTTGCTTTACACAAAAAAGTTGTAATAATACTGTAGTTCTGCATTATGATACTGTATTTTCAAAATATATCCTACCTGGGATCCTAGAGTTCCACCCAGTCCTTTGTTTCCCGAATGACCTTCTGTGCCCTGAGCCATAAAGCAACCAGTAATTTAGTAATAAATACATAAATACCTATTTATTTATCTGTTTATTAATTTGGTTGGGACAGTGCACGTTAATGAACACACATGGGACACATGTAAACACGTGCCTCCAGATGTAGCCTTGGGCTAATTTCCATCCGTTGTCCCCCACATGCACTCTTAAACACACTCTCATGCAATCTTGCCTATTGTACAAGTTTTTAGTGGTAGGGGAACCTGACACGGGGAGAACATGCAAACTCCACACAGAAAGGCCCCGTCCAGCACAGGGATAAAACCCAGGACCTTCTAGCTGTGAAGCACAAGCGCTAACCACTGAGCCTCCATGCTACATAAATACAATAAATGCAACAAAAATAAATCTTAAAAAAGTGAAATAAGAACCTTTAGGCCTTTAGATCCAGTCTCTCCCGCAATGCCAGTTCTTCCCTACATTAAAAAATATTGATAAAAGAAATCATTCATGTTGTATTGATATGTAAGTCACATGTATGAGTTATTAACAAATGCTGCACTTAGGATTAATGTGAGCACATTTTGAATAAATGTTTGTCTCAACACTGTGATTAATCTGACTAACAACTGTAGGAAGACAGGAACCTTAATACCAGGTTCTCCTTCGGGCCCTCGGACTCCAGACTTTCCCATCTCTCCCTAAAGAAGAGACACAGTTATTATTTATTTAAACCTCATTAATCTGCATTTGTTTTACTCACAAGTGGACCAGGAAGTCCAGTAAATCCAGACCGTCCTTCTCGACCCTTATATAAACAAAAGTATAGCTTATTATATTTTATTTATTTATTTTTCTAAAATGCTGGAAGTCTTCCATCAGTTTGTGTTGTAAAATATGATCCTTCTAAATTTGAAGAAACTATGTTGTTCAACTGTGTTGATGAGTGAAACACATTGAGAAAAGTATTTCTACAATGAATAACAAAAGCTATTTAAATACTTTAAGGGCTGTTGTACAAGACTTTTTACCTTGTCACCTCGAGGCCCATTCTTTCCTTGAAACCCTGTGGGCCCTCGGTCTCCCTGCACCAACATATTTCAACTATGAGCAGATCAATAACTCGTATATTACTCTCTGTGCATACTGCCTGAAAACATTACCTTTGGCCCATCTTTCCCTTGTTTCCCTTGCTCTCCTGCACTGCCATCAATGCCCTAATGAACAGGAAAAAAATGTGTAAATGACAATCACTGAAGTATACAACTCGAATCATTTTTCTCACACTGAGTCCAGGAAGTCCTGTTAGTCCAACTACCCCCTGAAGGCCCTCTACTCCTGACGGTCCTTGGGCTCCTTTCCGTCCAACATTTCCTGGAAGCCCCAGAGGCCCCTGCGATAAAACCACATACAGGCACAATTGTTGATCAATTCTGTCACTGTTGCAGAAACACAAAACTTACCAAATCACCCCTTAAACCAGGTCGACCTTTTTCCCCTCGCTTGGCTTTAAGCCCCTTAAAAAACACACCAAAGCCTTGTTAGATGTTTTCTCTGTGACGTGGGGAACAGTGCAGATTGAAGGTGGGGTGACAGACATATGTTGGGGGGAATTACTATCATCAATATACAACAGTTTCATTCATCTTACGGGATCACCTGAAGCTCCAGGTTTCCCAGGATTTCCTGCAATTCCCTAAAAGTGAGACATACATGATTTATCAAACTGCACGAACAGACGGCACAAACATCAATCCTTACAATGAGGCCTGGAGGTCCTGGTTCACCAACGTCCCCTTCGTGTCCTGAAACACCCTGAAGCAGACATAAATAAAAGATATATATATTTCATTATTATTATCTTTCTCTGGGTCCTTATGCATGAGGTAGACTTACTGGGTCCCCTTTAGGGCCAGAAGGTCCACTAGGCCCTGGTTGCCCCTGTTTTTTCAAAAACTCATATCATCATCTCATATATTTTAAATACATTAACAGTTGTTACCTGACGACCATGAATTCCAGGACTGCCAACCACGCCATCAGGACCAATGTCCCCCTGAGAGAAAACCTTAGGATTAATAACTTTTTGCTCTCATATGAGCTACAAACTTGTCAGCATCTCACGTCACATCTAATTTTATTTTGAATATTGTCACCTTTGGTCCCATAGCTCCTTCATGCCCCAGTGTACCCTGCTGACCCTGGAAACATCAACAGGAAAGTTAGTTGTTTTATGGGTTTGTTAATTGTAGATAATAAATATTTGCTGTTTACTTACTCTGGTCCCCTTTATACCTTTCACACCTTTTCCTCCTTTAGAACCCATTTCCCCCTAAAAATATCTTTGGTTATTTGTCTTGAGCAATGCCTATGCACCTTGGGATAGTTTAAGTATGTATTAAACTTACAGGTGGGCCTTGACGTCCTGCATCACCTAAAGATCCAACATCACCCTAAAGCAGTGGTAAAAAGTGTAAAACTGATTACATTTACTTTATAGATGGCATTACTGATTAAAATGCTGACCACATATCCTGATGGACCGGGAAAACCAGGGGGACCCCTGGCTCCAGGAAAACCCTGAAAAATGACAATGAAATCAACGAGCATTTTATTTAAATGTATCAATAACTCAATTGTACTTACTGTGTAACCTGGAATTCCCGAAATCCCTGTTCTCCCTTTATTTCCCTATGAACATTGGATGTGCAGTAGGCTATTGGTTGTGCGTCCACTGGTCTGGACAGTTTGCACAATGACATTAACAATAAAGTCTACAAATACAAACATAACTTACCTTTTGACCTTTTACCCCTCGGTCCCCTTGAGGCCCAGCTTCTCCTTGATAACCCTTAAACAAAACCAAGAGTGCAGTCATGGCAAAAGGCAAATACTAATGAATATTCAGGTTTCAAGCTTTCTGTATTACATTAGAAAACCCTGGTTGGTCTTACCCCTTCACCCAGGTCCCCTTTTGTACCTGTCTCTCCACTGAACCCTTTGAGACCCTGCAGACATACCACACAGCACCTATAAGTTTTTCCGTTACCATAGTAATACATCTTTGATGAGAAGCACCTTTTCCCCCCATAAGCCTACAGGACCCGGGTCACCATTTTTCCCCAGGGTCCCATCCCTTCCGGAACGTCCTCGTGGACCAGGCAAACCTGGTGGTCCTACTTTGCCCTGAGGTATACAGGTATGTTCAGTACTGAGTATTGCTTCATGAATTTAACTGTGCTTACAGTTTTTCCTCTATAACCCTTTTTGCCTTGTTTCCCAGTGATTCCTGGTGGTCCCTATAAAACAGAATTCAAACATTCATGTAAGATTAATGGGCAACATAACACTGTAAAATTAGGCTAAGGTTTGACTTACAATCGGTCCCTCATTCCCAGGAGGTCCAATAGTTCCCTGAGTGCCTTTGACTTTCTTTACAGGAATTGAAGGAGATATTAGCCTTCAGTAGTTTCCAGTTAATCTTCACAATCACGTACCGGCCATGAAGAAACAAGTTTTTTGTAGAATTCAGTTTTCTGTAAATAACAGAAACAGTTAGATGTTTTTCTTTGGACCTCTAGTCCGTAATAAAGGTGAATTGAATTGAATTGTTAACTAAAAAGATTTATAGCCTAAAAATGAATAAAAATGAAATTCAATTGTGTATGGCGTTACCTTAAAAACTTCCCATTCTTCTTCAGTGGTTTTAACCACAACTATAGCAGGAATCCCAGGTGGACCGATGGGACCTCTGTACCCTGTCTGACCTGTTCTGCCCATGACGCCTGCATATCCCTGAAGTCACATAAGATTATAACTGAGATCAGTCCAGATACATGGTCCCAAAATACACAGACAGAGATATCAATGAGAGGCGGACTCTCAATCAGGTCAGTAGTCAACACACTAGCAATGTTTATGTTGAAATAACTGCACACTCAACAATGTTTGCATTCAGAACAATGTTGACTACACAACAACTAAAATATACAGTATATTTACATAGATAATTCAGGAGACTACAGCCCCAGATGAATCTGTGTACTGTATGTACTGTGTGTATGTAAATATTTTTTGTCAGATAAAACACAAACATTATTTAACAAACCTTGTCACCTTTCGGTCCAATAAATCCACGTAATCCTGGTAATCCTGGAGATCCCTTGTAAAGAAAATAGCAATTAAATTGGGAAATAGGTTTAACTTCAATCCTACCACTTTATCTGGGGTCAGGTCGCGGAGGCAGCAGTCTGAGCAGAGATGTCCAAACTTCCCTATCTACACACACACACCTCCAGTTCTTCCCAAAGCATTCACAGGCAAGCTGTCCAAAGTCTTCCTGATCTTTTCTCGCCAGGGAGGTGACTAGGAGGCATCCGGATCAGATGCCCGGGCCACCTCAGCGGGCTCCTCGATATAAAGGAGCAGCGGCTCTACCTCCAGCTTCTCTCTGGTGACTGAACTTCTCATCCCATAAGGGTGCATACAGCGAAGGAAGGAAACTCATTTCTACCACTTGTATCTGTGATCTTGTCCTCCTCGGTCCATTACCCAAATCTAATGACTGTAGCAGTGTTAATTTCGTTGACTAAAATATTTAGTCAAAGCAATATTTTTGCAGGCTAAAATTGGACTAAAACTAAATTAAAGTTGTTTATGAGACTAAAATTATGGCTAAAATGTCTAGATATTTTCATTGACTAAAATATGACTAAATAAAAATGAAAAGAAGAGACTAAAATCATCCAAACTTCCACTGACAATTTGAAAGAGCGTCACACCATTACTGTAAATTATCTGCCAAAGGAGCAGCTCTGAGCTTTGTTCATTTTGGAAGAAGCTCCATGAAGCAGAGGACTTTCATTAAATATGATTATAATAAATATCATAAATGCAAAGTCGACTAAATTCGTCTTAAATTTAGTCGACTAAATTTATATTCAACTTCAATCGACTAAAACTAGACTAAAATTTAAGAGAATCTTTTAACTAAATCTCGACTAAAATTAAATTACATTTTCGTCAAAAGACTAAGAATAAAACTAAATTAAAATATGTTGTCAAAATTAACACTGGACCATAGGTGAGATATGGAATGTAGATCAACCAGTGCATCGAGAGCTTTGCTTCTTCAACACAACAATTCGATACAGTGACCGCATCACTGCAGAACGCCGCAACAATTGGTCTGTCATTCTCGAGAGACAAGACCCCAAGATACTTGAACTACGTGAAGCACTCATTATGGGATTGCGCCTGTCTCTCTTTTGGAGTACAGCCATTTAGGTCTTCCCTTCTTTTATTTTGATGATGCATCTGATTCTTGTTTGTTGGAATCTGTTGAGATCTATTGCAATCACCATCTCAGTAACAGCCTTATAATAATAAGATAGTATGAGCGAGAATGCTTTATTGATAAACATTAATAAAATGGTTTGCACAATGACAGCCTTTATCTGATAAACACAGTTTATATGAGATGTTCTAGTTATATAAGTCTTATAGTTACACTTTACTTTACACTACCCTACTGTAGCTATAATGTACCAAATTGTGTACAATGTGATGTGTTATAACAATCTGCAATAACATTTACCATGTAGACTCAAAACATTGAATCAAAACAACTGGACTTACTTTAAAAAAGAGCTGACAGTTTCGTTGTCCCTCCAGACAGCCTCCTCAGAGCTGTTGTCCGTGGTGACCTCTCCCTCCACATATTTACACGGTGGGCGTGGATGGTGGACACCCAGTGACGGCAGCTCTGAGGAGGCTGTCTGGAGGAACAGCGAGACTATCAGCTCTTTTTTAAAGTAAGGCCAGTTGTTTTGATTCACCTTTTTTTAGTCTAGTTAACTACCTGGATGACTGAGAAACTACATTCTTTTACCATGTATACACACACAATGGAACAATTTGTTTTAGTAGTTCAGAGGTAATAAGATGTAATAGTGTTTTCCAATCAGATTAAAAAAGAATAAATAGTA
Organism: Neogobius melanostomus; assembly: GCA_007210695.1. Taxonomy (NCBI): domain Eukaryota; kingdom Metazoa; phylum Chordata; class Actinopteri; order Gobiiformes; family Gobiidae; genus Neogobius; species Neogobius melanostomus. Next base: position 295,690 of record VHKM01000113.1, on the reverse strand, counting down.
TTTGTAAATTATTTTTAAAGGAATGTCAATAAGAAGATACTTTGCCGTAAAAGGTATTAGAGTTACAACTTTGAAACACGACGCATTGTCTTTTTACAACTAAAATTATTTTTTGTTAATCACTTTCAATCTAATTGGCCAGACCCACGATGTAGGGGTTACTTGAAGAATAAATAGGGGGTACACTTGACAAAAAAGGTTTGTGTCTTATGTCTTATATTATATTATGTACGTCCAAACTACTAATACACATTATTCTATTGCGTATAACCCATACAAGTCATAACATTATGACTTGTATGTAATACCACATTACACTGTATCAAATTTGGTCAAATGTATCAAGGGGAGTGTTAACAGTTTTACTTTCTCAAGTTTCTTCTTCCATGTCCCATTAAAATCCTCAACTAGCCCACTTATAACTGTATGCAAGTAAAGCTCTTCTTCTTCTAATTATCCACCCTAAAATGATATAACAAAACCCTAGTTTCACCAGAAGAGGGAGACTGTACAACATCCAAAACACTCCATTCCCTTAGAATACAAACTTGCCCTTGCCCTCATACCCTAGTTGAGAAAACACATGGGTATTCACAGTGTTGTGTTGTTTGGCTTTATCACCGGTTAAAACTCAGTATGTACAGTATACACAAGTAAACTTTTCCTTATGCTGCTTATGTGGGACAATACAGTGGAGATGGCTAATAATAACATGTAAGAATATTATTCAAATAGTTCCATCATACAGCCATATTCTAAGCACCAAAATCTGTTCTAGATTTCTGTATATTTTCTTTCTCAAAAAGGTGTACCCTTTTTCAGAAAGCCTTTGGTATGGACAAGCTCTGCACAATTATTATGTTATTGAATGTTTAGAATTTCAGTTTTGCCAAATCCAGAGCAAAAAATCATTAAAAAAAAAGAAAGAAATTCTTGTCTTGTCCGGGAGGTTAATTGACACTAGACTTGGCATTAATGTTCCAAGCCTAAGCAAGCATCAGACCATGTTTAATAAAGTCAATTGAGAATGAAATCTGACTTACCTGTTGACCGATGAGTCCTTTTCTTGAGTTTAGATGTTTAGACACATGTATCTGTGAATTTACTGTCTGAGGAACTGATTCAAACTCAGAAACCTCAGAGAGGTTACGCTGCTTTTTCATCACAGCCTCTGTATCACGTTCTTGCTCAATCACTTCATTATTAATTTCTTTTATTGGAAAAAAGGTTTCGAATCCCTTCATAGAAACTTGCTGAAATGGCTTTTCTGTTTCAGAAATGTCTTTTCTAGACAGCTGACTAAACTCAGCAACATTTTCTGTATTTTGCTCTTTACTTGGAGATGTGGGCTCTGCATTTCTTCCTGCAGTAAAAGAGATAACATTAAACAGATCTGACGTAGTGGCATCAATTACTCCATTTGATTCAATTGCACTGATTTCAACATTCCCTTCCAATGCTGCGTTGCTTTGTTTGGGTTCCTCAAAATGCTGATGAACTTGATTCCCTGCTTTAGGAGGTGTGTCTGGAAGGATAGCATCAGTCGTGAATGTAGCTTTTGTACTCCATGACTTTTCTATGAAACCAACAAATTGAGCTGGCTCCTTTCCAAAGGCATAGTGATTGAGGCTTTGTTGTTCTTGCTCCAGGTTTACATCTATATCTTGAACATCTTGGCCACTGTCCTCCTCATTCACAATATCTTTGTGTTCAGATACTTGATCTTGGTGGACTTTAGATGAAACTCTGCTGGTTTCAATTAAATATTTCTCAGTGGAACTGACTTGATGTAGGTTGCTTAAAGATCCTTCAGCAGTAGCTCCAAGTGTTGACTGGTTTAAATCCTCAATAACCTGGGAACAATAAAGGCAACAATTACACAACAATCAAGATATATCATTGCATTTTCAAAATGTACAAGGCTGAGTTTAGTTTATGCTTTTATAGAAAAGTTGCTTGCCTTGGTCCATAGCCTACTTGGTGAAGATACATTTATTTTGTTGTCACAACTGCAAAGGGAAAACTGACATTGGCTTTGTTTGTATTGTATAGATGTTTTTATATGTAGATTCGTTTTCTTGTTCAGCGGAGAGAGCGCTAGGGCAAAAATCTTTTAATTGCTTTTGGTACCTTGTACTTGATGCATATGATAAATAACTTCTTTGTCCGGGCCCTGTGATCCATGGCTGGCCAGGCTTTCCGACCCCTCCAACTATCTATCTATCTATCTATCTATCTATCTATCTATCTATCTATCTATCTATCTATCTATCTATCTATCTATCTATCTATCTATCTATCTATCTATCTATCTATCTATCTATCTATCTATCTACCTACCTACCTACCTACCTACCTACCTACCTACCTACCTACCTACCTACCTACCTACCTACCTACCTACCTACCTACCTACCTACCTACCTACCTACCTACCTACCTACCTACCTACCTACCTACCTCTAGAGAAGCGAATATGTGCTTAGCTTATGCAACAACAACAAAAAATCTTCTGCATTTGTGTGTGTGTGTATATATGTGTATATATATATATATATATATATATATATATACAACGAAATAGTTTACTTTAAGTTTACTCCATCAACATGTCCTCAAGCGATACCACTTTAGCGTTATGTGATATGTGATAAACATACACACATATGTGATAAACACACACACACACACACACACCTAAAGTGGGTGTAAACATGGTCTCAATCAGAAAAATATGTAATTTAAGTGCATAGCTATAGCATCAGTTTGTCTCTCTTTACAATGAATAACAAACAATAAAGTAACAAACTTACATAGATGAGGAAGACCAAAGCGGAGCCCCGCATGTTTCTGTTTTCTGGGCAGGACGTTGAGTGTCTCGTGTGAACTTGACTCACTCCAGCAGCAGCAGCAGCACGTGACCCACAGGAGCCCTCCTCTGAATTGGCCAAACCACACAAGCCCTCAGTCAGATAAATAGACTTCAAAGAAAATAAGAAGAAAAAAGTAACCGGTAGTGTTTATGAGTTCCTAGTGTAATGAACAGAATCAGACACTGTAAGTTGGCATTCCCCTAACTGAAAGTAGAACAGTAGCCTATGTATTGATGTCGCTCACACCAGAATTATTTTTCTGATTTATTTTAGGATCACTGAAATGTAAGTAATGATAGAAATGTTGCCTTTTAAGTTTACCTTAATTTGGCAATGATTTCACAAAAGATCTCTTTCACCATTCTTCTGCAAAATCTGAAGCCCAGTTGAGGAATGTGGCAAGATTCAGAGGAGCAAAGGTTTCTGTTTGAGGTGGTGCACTATGTTACAACTTACAGTAAATGGTAAATTATGTGAGTTTGAGTCTCCCACTGCATATTTGGTACAATTTCAACCTAACCCGCAAGAGACACTGTCCCAAAAACAACACACAAATACAGTCTGTCATAGACAGACAACTATCAGAATCAGAATAGGTTTTATTGCCATGGTCTGAGAACAGGTTCACAAACTAGGAATTTTTCTCGGTGCAAACGTGCAACATAAAACATATAACACAGAGTTAAGATAAAAATAAGCTAAAAACGTTATATATAAAGGCTATAGGGGCACGCATAAAAAATATTTAATAAATAAGATAAAATAAAAGTGACAACAACAATTTGACATTGAACAACAGCGGGATTGTATCTACAGATGTGTAGGCGTATAAAGTGATATTAAGTGATATTAAGTGATATCAGATTCAGATTCATTTTATTGGCCATTTGCAGTTTAAACAACCACATTGGAAAAAAATGTGCAAAGAGCTCAAAGTGTGATATGCCAAACACATAAAAAGACACAAAATAAGACACAATATAAAAAACAGAACAAACAATGCCACATTAGAAGCTTAAAGGTAAAATACTGTACAATAAAAGTCCATACAAATAAATATATAAATTGGCTCCTCCTGTTCCTCTATCCCTTTTGTTAGCTTTTGCATGGGAAAGAGGTCATATCCAGAGGCATCGTCCTGCTGTATTCCATTTTGTTGTAAATTTAACATGTCTTTTAAGTTATTATATTGTATTATTGTCATTTATGTTCATATTAGTTATTTATGTTATGGTATAAAGTGATTAAGTGATAAAGTGATAGCAGCGGGTCTAAGTGTGGACCCACCACACAGTACAAGTGCAGATTACATCCATGAGTCTGTAATTAAGCTACAGAGACTTGTTTTTTGTTCATGAGTCTGATGGCGGAGGGGGAAAAACTGTTCAAGTGGCAGAATTTATGGGTCTGGAGAGAGGGGTGAATAGTCCGTGTCCAGGGAGAGAAGGGTCAGCTGTGATCCGACCCACACGCTTCCGGGTCCTGGAGGTGAACAGGTCCACTTCTCTTTTGTCGAGATAATCCATCTCACCTCACAGGTGTGGCATATCAAGATGCTGATTATACAGCATGAATGTTGCACAGGTGCCTTAGGCTGGCCACAATAAAAGGACACTCTGAAATGTTCAGTTTACACGCTGCACAATGCCACAGGTGTAGCATTTTCCAGTTTCCAGGAAGCGACTGCAGGAATGTCCACCAGAGCTGTTGCCTGTGCATCGAATATTCATTTCCTTCCCTAAAGGCGTTTCAGAGGCAGTACTGTACATCCAACCGGCCTCACATCCGCTGACCACGCTATAGGCCACAGATGTTCACCTCCAAGATCGTCTGAGACCAGCCACCTGGACAGCTACTGCAACAACCGGTTTGCAGAACCAAAGAATTTCTGCACACACTGTCAGGAATCATCTCAGGGAAGCTCATCTGTTGCTTGTTGCCGTCATCGGGATCTCGATCTGATTGCAGCTTGGCATCGTAACCGACTTGATTGGACAGATGCTCTCATTCGATGGTGTCCTGCACGATGGAGAGGTGTTCTCTTCATGGAGGAATCCCGGATTTCACTGTTCAGGGCAGATGGCAGACAGCACGTGGTGTCATGTGGGTGAGTGGTTTGCTAGTTTCAATTTTGTGAATCGAGTGGCCCATGGTGGCGGTAGAGTTATAGTATGTGCAGGCGTATGTTATGGACAACAAACAAAGGTCCATTTTACTGATGGCATTTTGAATGCACAGAGACACCGTGACGAGATCCTGAGGCCCACTGTTGTGCCATTCATCCACGACTATCACTTCATGTTGCAGCATGGTAATGCACGGCCCCATGTTGCAAGGATCTGTGCACAATTCCTGGAAGCTAGAAACATCCTAGTTCTTGCATGGCCAGCATACTCACTAGACATGTCACCCATTGAGCATGTTTGGGATGCTCTGGATCGGCTTATACTTAGCACAACTATTGAAGAGGTGCGGACCAACCTTTCACAGGCCACAGTCAACAACCTGATCAAACACTTTTATTGTGTCCAGCCTGCTGTCTAATCAGCGTCTTGACCTCACCTTTGAGGTACAATAGATTTGGGTACAATATTTGAGAGAAATAGGTCTATAATAAAAATAGTCTCAGAGGTCAGTGCATGAAAAACAATTCTGTTGCAAAATGTTTTTTGTTCAGTATAAGTAGGTTCAACAGTCTCAGAACTTGGCCCTCAGCATGTTACCCACAGAGGGTTTGCACAGGTGTAACAGGGTTAAACATTATGTAGTTAATCCTGGTGAATTGGTGAAGTGCCAGTGTTAGGCATTGTGTGATGCTACACGCCAAGGTTCTTGGTTGTTTATTTGTCCCATACCTGGTAGTGTCTTTGAGTTGTTTGGTCCCGTTTATTTTACTTTGGTTGTCTGTCCTTTTTGTATGTCATGTCCTGTCAGAGAACAGTCCTATATAAATTGGCTCCTCCTGTTCCTCTATCCCTTTTGTTAGCTTTTGCATGGGAAAGAGGTCATATCCAGAGGCATCGTCCTGCTGTATTCCATTTTGTGGTAAATTTAACATGTCTTTTAAGTTATTATATTGTATTATTGTCATTTATGTTCATATTAGTTATTTATGTTATGGATGTCTTTTCTTTTGTGTTGTAGGCTGTATACTGTATGTGGGCAGGGCTGCTGTCGGCGCTAACACATTTTTATTTTATGCACCAGATAATAAACGGAGTGAAGCGGTTGCCTCCTCCAAATGTGTCCTGAGTCCCTAAGAAAACACAACACAACGCAGGGTCCGCAATACATCAGCGAAACACACATAATTTTTTATTCTTAACATAGCTATGCTCTGAGAGTCAAATCAATTAATAATGCCTATATGCCACTCGCTTCTGTTGCCATGCAGTGACATAACTCGCATCCCCTCTATACTATATGAATACCTGTCCCAGAATGCATATAATTACGCAATGAACATATGATACATTAAGTTACCATCACCTGTTATAGATGTGAGGTGAGTGACCCAGACCTTCAGAAACTGCAAAGACTGCAGAAGCCAAGTTAACTTTCCCTCATAGAGACGCTAAACACTTTTATGTAAACTGTTTCACAAAGCTGACACATTCAGACAGCATCAGACCACGGTGTCAAAGTCGAGGCTAAAACAGCCACTGCGTGGTAAATCATAACACGTCCAGGCTGAACCTCAAAGAAGTTCATGGGAAGAAGCGACCCTTTTAAGATTCAATCCATTCATTTTTTTTGATCAACAGTTTTGGTGAAATGTGTGTGAGAACATCAAATGCAAATCCAAAAACTGATCTTTAATCATCCTTTCAACAAATATGCAAACATTACTCGTCATATATCATCCTAGTCATATCATTTAGCAAAAACCTCAAATGAATATTAGATCTTGAACAAAAACTTTTTGAATTTACGAATTTAGGCTGTCGTCGTAAAATTGCATCATTCTGTTACCACGACGATGTCAAAGTTAATCCTGTGATCAAGTTTAATGATTCAGTGTCTTTTAATGCAGATCCAGCTGACAATGCAGAAACTTGACAAACACATTACAAAAACAAGATATTAACATAATATAATAAGTCAAGGACATATATTAATATCCAATGGCGCCTGATTTGAAAGACATTCACTCTGTTAACACCTGGACACCTAAAATAACGATGTTCACCATGTTTAGGAAAAAATACTGTTCACTCTTACAAAACAAAGTGTCAAATAACAAATACGATAAATACAAAGCGTCTTTGTACTTTCCTCATAGGAAAGCATCTGTTTATTTAAAATCACTTGCATCACATGATTAAAGGACATTTTCATTGAGGACTAGGTGAGAAAAGGCAACACAACCTGTAGATGACCCAGCTCTATGTACAGGAGGTTAATGGCTTTATTCATCTGAATCTGAAATTGACACTAGTTACCAGCGCAGAGATGAAGAAATTATTCTTTTTTGTACACCTGAGCCTTGCACCATGTAACACTGAGATGTCCACCAACTTTCTCTGACTGTACTCCACTGAATGATGAACCTTTTTTCTGTCACATCCAAAACATTACTACAAAGCTTGACATCCTGAGACAATCACTCCTGTCTTTTCAAACAAATAATGGGACACTGATGCTGTTTCATACATATATGTGTTTTGTTGTATGTAGTGTTTGATGTTCTATCTTGATGCACTAATTGGTAAATTCACAAACCTGTGAGAACAGCACTTTAATGCCCATAAACCAAATTCTTTTGTAAACAGGAAATATTTGTATTTTTGCTCGACTAACTGTTTAATTTTGTTTGCAAGACTAACTGAAAGCCTGGAAATATGGACAAACATGTCTTCCTTGATTATTTATTCTCTATGTACAAGACTTACAAAGACCATTTAAAGTTATCTGGACATTAAGACCAGGATCTCCACTACATTCAAATACATTTTTACATGCTACCCCTAAGCCCATACATAAATGCACTTTAGTCTGAGTTGTGGACACCTTGGGTCAACGACTCCCCATACTTTGTTCTGAAAACAACAACTTGGTAACTTGTTTGCCTACAGTGAGCTACTCATGGGTCAGGTGTAGTCTTATGTGGCAACATAAGGAGCACAGAGATGAATGCGCATTAATGTCCACATAGACAGGACATGTGGCCGACAGACACGAGTGCAGACAGTAGCTTTGCCCCATCTGCTTTGCTACTGTGAATCATTCTCAGAGCCAAATGAAACTGGAGGCTGCTGAGAGCTTCACCATCTCATGCATCTTATCCATCTCAGGGTTTTAGCAGCGGTCATCCTCATCCGTGTCACTTAGCAGCTCAGTAGCACCGGCAGGACCAGTCTGTCCCAAGTGCTTTCTAAAATGGCCGTTTGGGACCTGCCATGAGTGTCTGAGCTGTGGGGCTGAGCTTATTGCATTTGCCCGGTCCAGGCTAGAAGCTACTGCAGTCTCAAAGGTGAGGGTCTCCTTCCCCTGCGCTGCCTCACCCGTGCTGGGGTCCTGGTGACGTAAGAGATAGGGCTCGGAAATGTAGCGGTGACTCGGTCCAGAAACATGACCCTCGCATGCTGCGGTCTCTTTCTGCACTGAAAGGTCTGTAGAGGCATCCTGAGGTTGGCTTGGTCCCTCAGAGGTGGGTGCTGGTGTGGGGGAGGGTGTAGGCCTACACACCAAAGGGGAGTAGTTGATGTATGGCCGTGGGCGAGAAGGAGTCTGGGGCAGCTGTCGCCGGTTTCGTGGAGTACTGGACTCTGAGGCAGAGTGGGCAGGGCTGCCTGAGGGGTTCACCTACAGTCACAAAAGTTAGTGTCTATGAATAGAACAGTCAACAGTCATTAGATAAGTGACATCATATGCAAACCTGTCTCTGTGAAGTGATGGTCCGACCCTCACTGGGTGAGCGAGACAGTGGGGCCTCACTCGAAGGGTCCCGGCTGCGCTCTTCAGAGTTACATCGAGAAACGTCTGGAGACAGTAGGTGTCGCCGCTCCCTAGATCGGCCCCTCTCTTGACTAATGGCTTCTTTGAGGTTGATTCTGGGTCCTAACAATAACACAGTTTGCAATATCTTAATCAATTAAAATGATCCAGTATATCAACAATGTTAGATAATTTTAGACCTCTGTAACTTCTTTGGCGTGGCATGTACGTGTTGTCAGGACTAACTCTCTCCAGAGAGTGCTGTTCTTGCCACAGACCATTTACACACTGATCACCAATAGTGGAAAAGGATCGCTTCATCATCTTACTGTCTGCAGATACACCAGACTGCTGACACAAAACTCAATATCAGAACTATAATATTAAACAGTAGGTTTCATGTGGATGGCCTTTGGTAGTACCTGTGGCTCCACAGCCAGCCTTGGCATGGATGACGCTCTAATGGAGGCTGTGCGCTGAGGTGATCTCATAACAGTTGGGTCCTGTTTAGCTTGTTGCATCTCTGTGCTGTATTCCACAACATCAGGAACCTACAAGTGAAATGAACCGGATTTAAAGTAACAATTTCAACATTGTAAGAGCCGACAGTTATTTTGTCGGTCGTCTGGATGTGTGAACTTTACCAGTGTGTGTAAATGGCGGTGGTGATAGTTCAGGTATGGATAGGGGTGATAAGAAGAGTGGTGCTCCTCCTCTTCTTCCTCTTTCTTCAGCTCTCTGGAGCAGGAAAGTGGCTGCAGAAACATCTCTTGCGGAGAGACAGGACTGAGCGCCACAAAACCTCCTCTGGTGCTAAGGGGAAAGACAACAGCACAGATAATGATGATGCAAAACATGATATTGTACCTCTACAATAAATTACACTGTAGTACAAATGTATTCATTCATATTTACAGAGCAGATCCCGCGCTGTGATGCATGAATGAGAGGGACCTGGCGTTGCATAGGATTTCTTGAGGGAGAGAGGAGGCATCCATGCGTTGGAACATTGGCGCATGTTTCTGCAGAGACAAAGAAAAAGAATTTAACAAAGTAACATAAAAGAAATGATGACTGAAGCAGTGAATCAAGTATTATACAAAACCAGTAATAGATAACAACTGAACCTGCTCCTCAAGCTGCTGCCGAAGCTTCTTGGCTTTGTTTTGCTTGTAGTAGTCCATTATCATCATAGCAGCGTAAATCTTTCCGATTGTCATGTCACTGGCTAGAAAAGTCAACAGCAATTTTAAATGGATTTGTCAAGTATTCGTCTATAGTTTTTAAAGACACTCATGAATGTGCAGTCACCTCTATAAACGGGAACAAGTAGGTCCACTGTTTTCTGTGATAAATGAGGCCAGATGACACCAATCTCTTTTTGGAGGTCCAGGTCCATCTGATTTCGATCCTCACCACCTGAAAATACACACCAAACAATGAACCAGGTGTAAGTTCAGTCCAAAACAACAAATGACTGCAAGTGTCCCACCTCTGGCAATCTTGATCTCCAGTGCAGTGCGGATGAGAGCCATGAGTGTGGAGGTGAAGTGAACGGTCATGTCCTCATCCACCGGCATGTTCATCAAGACTAACCTCTGCAACACACACGCCAGAATGGGATCTTGATACCAGCATCAAACAGTATACATTAGATAAATAAATATAATATATTGGATCATGTTTCTGTGTACGAAAACAAAACAAAAAGAACATACATTTATTGGTACCTATTTAAAACAAAACAAAAAACAATTAGAAGTCACACAGCCCGTTGAGCAGAAAGAGAATTGTAAACATCCACGTTGGAGCATGCTTGCAAACTGACAAACTCACAAATGGGAACAGTGAATAAATAAAATGTGGTGGCACGTTTGAACATGTAATAATTAACAATTCTACTTTTTGTTGCATAAACACCAATGCAGGAAATTGCATTTATGTTGTGCCAAAAAGCAAAGCAAAACAAGTCAAACCACTGCTGTAGCACTTGTGAAAGACTTAAAAGTGTGAGCATGTAAAATCCAGTGCTCAATATAATGTATTTTATCTTTATCTAGTTTGTTTGTGGTCTTTTAGATGTATGAGAACTACAGATGGAAAATAGCTTACAGCATACAAAAAAATAAAAAATCCTCTACTCATCAGGACTACCTTATATGCCACCTTGGAGGGGCATTTCTTGCCCAGGCCTAGAGGTGGTGACATGTTGGTCAACATCTCATACATGTCAGTGTAATGGATACGGCCACTGGGGGAGCCACCGAGCCATGAAGATGAGGAAAAGGAGAGGGAAGAGTGCCAAAATTTAAGGGTAATAATGAAGGGAACGGGTATGAGAGGTAGGTAAATCACACAGGTCAGGGGAGGTAGAAAGAGGAACACAGTTATTTATTTCAATGCAGACAAAGGAGAGTAGGGTTAAAAACAGGCAGTATCTTTCTATGCTTTGGACATGGCATAGAAATCAGGAATGAAAGATCCTTTGACAAAACAAGCAAAGAACTGACAGACTCTCTGTTTAAACATTTGATACATTGTTTCTGAGCAAGTTTGTTCTTGTTAAGTCTGTCTATGGGGGTTTATGATCAGTTCAAATCCCTCAGGCAAAAAGTAACCCACCATTCTCATCACAATTGTATAAAATAAACATTCTCTCTTTCTTTTGACAGCTCAGTATGGGACATAATGCACCTGCTCTAAAACTTGAGAGTCTTCGTTCTTTGACTCGGGCCTGACCAACAGACTCCAGGACCAAACAGGGCAGTGAGGGTGCGTGAAATCAAGGACAAGGACAGATCAGGAAGGATCCCACATGAAAAGGAGGAGAGGAGGGCCTTGGTTGCATGTGGGGAAACCAAACCTTGCATGCCACCCTGTGGGGGCAGTTCTTTCCAAAGCCCAGAGGAGGTGAGATAGTGCGTACAACTTTGTACATCTCCTTATAGTGGATCCTTCCACTGGAAAGAACATACACGGCTTTAGTTTGTGCAGTGGCATACAGTACTTAGTCGTAGTGTATGTCAAGTGTAATGTACGTATATTCTCTGCCTGCTTCAATGTTCCCAAACATTTGTATATAAGACAAATTTTATGAGGTGATGACACGCATTTTGTGTGAAGTAGAGATCACCACCTTCAGCCCTTAAGCTTTTGCTTAAGTGTTGATGTGGGCATTGGGCATTCCAGGATTAATGTATAAAGACATGTAAAATGCAACATTTTGCATCTCTTCTGTTTATTAAGAATGGAAGAAATTGTTACAATCCCTTATGTACAGAAAAACCTTTTGTATTGCTCAAATCATATCATATTTCACACTATCAGTTAAAGTCACTGACCTGGCTGCACGGTCATACTCTCCCCAGATTCGCACAAACTCGTCCAGGTGGTGTGGCCCAGGATGGAGGAGTCTCTCGTCAAGTACTCAAAGTTATCCATGATCACTGCCACAAACAGGTTCAACATCTGTAGAAAAGACACAAGATTTGCCTAACTATGGGAGTAACATTTGTTATTTAAGCAGAAGGTTTGAAGTTTGTAATTTTCTTACCAAAAACGAGCTAAAGAAGATGAAAGAAACAAAGTAGAAATAGGCAAAGTCAGAGCCACAGGCCCTATCCAGGTCAGACACTGGGGGCAGAGAGGGGTCCACCTCACACGGCTGACCGGACAGACAGGACAGCATGATCTCCTGCCATGACTCCCCTGTAGCACTCCTGCAGCACAATTTTATCACATATACTTGCAATTTTATTCTATTCTGCTACACTAAACCTATGAAACAATTCAGTGTTAAAATTTCATTTTGTCTACTTTTTAATACAGATTTACAAATTAATATAACATTAAAAACACATTCAAGTGGGTTCAGAAAATGTTCAGACGTCTGTAGTAAAATCATATACATGTCTTTTCTAGTGGTACAAATTCTACACAATGGCACATTAAAGATAGAAATACAAAACATTTCGAAAAATGAAAGGAGTAAAAACTAAATCTGCACTGTAATTGTGCTGTTTTAAACGTTCATAAAAGTTCATTGCCCATTCACTAACAAGGACCACGCCACAACAGAAGGTGCGATCAAGACTTTATTAAAGGTGAGATGATGCTGATGACCGCTAGGCGTGTACCCAGCTTTTCAGGAACCCCAAAAGAAAGAATTTTTAAAATGGGCTGGTTGAGGCGTGGTCCTGCTCCTAAATAAAATATTAACTTAATTCATAGAGAAAAGAGTGAATTCAACATATTACAATATAAATAAAAGGGATATTAATACTTCCTGAACCCACTGTAATTACAGATTTTCAGTTTCTTACCTGAAGAGCAGCATCAGGGCACTTGAGAATGTCTTAAAATTGTTGTGCATATTGATGTGTGTCTTTTCATTCAGCTTTATGTTGCCAAACACCTGTTAATTACACATAAGAAACTTAATGAAAGCTAGCTAAACTGAAGGGGCAGCATCTCATCTCAGTGCATTTTCACCTGCATGCCGATAATAGCGTAGATGAAGAAGAGCATCGCGATCAGCAGACACACATAGGGCAGAGCCTTGAACGACTGTACAAAGGTCCAGAGCAGAATACGAATGGTGTAGCCCTGTCGCAACAGTTTGATGAGACGAGCCGCTCGAAATAGCTTTAAAAAACTCATGTTGAGCGAGTCCTCAAACTGTAAAATCAGGGGAAGAGTCATTCAGCACAAAGAAATAATAACTAGTAATATAGCTAACATGATTATTCAGGGACCATCAGATTTTAATTCATGTTAGTTACTGTTATATATGTTGATTATATGGATATTTTTAGTCTTTATGAATTACCTTTTAATTGTATTTATGTTTAATTATTATTACTTGATTACTTATGTGTGCTCAGTTTCAGTCAGCAAAACTATTTCAATGATCATAACTATGACAAAATGCACAAGTCAATGAAAATATGTCTTTCAGAAATGTACAGGATTTCTATCTAAACGAAAATTCTCTTGCTTCTACTATTACAATAAGACAAAGTGAACTAAAACAGGCACAACCTGTGGGTGCTTTATGTTTTTTACCTGAAAGTCTATGATGATCTCAGTGATGCTGCCCAGGACGGTAATGAAGTCAAAGATGTTCCAAGTATCTTTGAAGTAGTTCTATGAAAGCACAGGGCACAATTTTAGCCATTTTAAAACATGAACAAATGACTCGGTTTGTGCATTGATCCTTGTGTCTCACCAAAAAACCAAAGGCCAGGATCTTGAGCACACACTCCACAGAGAAGAGCACAGTGAAAGCAGTGTTCAGGTGCTTGAGTACTGCCTCATATGTTGGTGGGGCTGAGTAATACTGAAACATTAAGTACAAATGTTATGTTACTCTGTTATGTGAAGTGCGACTACAATACATGTTTTCATTTTTGTTAGATCAGCATCAAAGAGGTTGAAGAGTAAGGACAGACATTTGTTTAGAGATTAACTCACAGCACTTAGCAAATCACAGCAAAATGCCCAGCACATGGGACAGCAAATCCTGCTGTTTCAGAGGGATTTAGATTGTATTTATATGTTTGTTTTTGTTTTTTTTTGCTGAGTAGAAATTATGTGTAGATTGGGGTCTTACTAACCACAATCAGCACATCAAAAGCAAGGCCAGAAATGCACCAGAATACAGGAATAGTTCATCCCCCTCCAGAAAAACCCTTAGTGAGTTGTTCGGGGATAAAGCGTGTCCTATAATAAGATACATTGCAAAAACTGCACAGTGCTGCAATTGAATTACCTTACAAAAAAGAAGGTAGATGCTAAATTAGTATCTGTTGTTGTATCTACTGGTGGCACACTCGGAGGTATGATCTTCTGTGTTGCAACATGTGGCCACAGCAATCCAAGCAGTCCATGTCTTTGTAGCGAAGACAATTTTAGCGCGGAAAAGTGCATGGATCACCGATTGAGCATGTAAGCACTATTTGAACATGCGTGGATGAAAAATAACACCACTCCAAGTACGTGATTGATAAGTAAACAACATAAGAGAAAGAGCGAACAAAAAGTTGATTTAGCATGATGTGGACTCTGTGCAAATGATGAGATTGGTCTTTCCTGTCCCAAACGCCCGCAGACGTAATCGCACTCCGTGAAACCGGTGTGAACCTCGATGTCTGCAGCTTGATGGAAGATTCCTCCAGACCCATAAATAGCGCCTCAGTCTGCGCACCTTTCATCTGGCGCACTATAAACGGAACCATTCCTCTGGAGGCGGCAGCTCCAGTTAATGAGGTCATGTTAAATAGCAGCCCCTGGACATTATAGATCAATATTTAATAGAGGCTGAGTCACCTTGCGTAGGGATGTCTGTGTGAGCGCCTGACTGACTGATCAAGTGAGTGAGAAAAGGCCACTGGAAATTTACGGTGATGAGCGAGGGCAGGAAAAATGTGGTCTCACAGGGAGAACAGAGAAAGCAAACATAAGGCTCAGACATGTTAGACCCTGCACATGCGTGTTTATTGTCGAGAGTGACGCCTCCTCTGCTATTTTAAACCCACTGTGTTAACACTCAGATCAAAGCAGATGATGAAATGAAGTTGGAGGTGCACTTTTTTCCATATGTGAGGAGAGGGGGAAGAATAATGCAATGTAAAGCATCTTTGAGTGTCCAGAAAAGCACCGTATACATTATTATAATAAAAAATGATCATGGAATCTGATTAAGTCTATGGTCAATCTCCATTATTGTCATGGTGTAATTAAATCAACAGATGAACAGCCTCCTGTTGCAGTAGTAGCTCATTATTTAGTGTTGAGTTGTAACTTGGCTATTTTAGGAAAATTGGTCGTGGAGTAAAACACAGTCATTGTTTATGCTGAGATTTAAATTGAAACATTTATCTCATGAACCAACCATACCAGTAAAAAGCTTTATACATGTGTGTTTGTTTAATAATTAATAAAATCTAATCGGAACAGCCGGTCTTCGAGTTGTTAACCTCTTAACCCCCGCCTGAACCGAGCACATTTTCACCCGTTTGGCTTTACTCAAATCTAAAAGCTTCTTGAAAAAACTAGCGACGTTATAGCGACAAATTGAGAGAAAAACGAGGATGACAAAAAGTGACAAAAACGCCACAAAAAAGCAATCAAAGAATGACATTAAAGTGACAAAAAGCAATGAAAAGAAATGTCAAAAAAGTGACTACAACGCGACAATAACGCAAGGAAAAGATCAGTTTGAATGAGTTTTGTAGGTCTGTAAGCTTTTGCATTTGGGTAAAGCTGAACTGGAGAAAATGCACTCGGTTAAGGTGGGGGTTAAGAGGTTAAAGACTCTAAAGCTGATTTTATTATTACGAGAGAAAAGGAAGCCACCGATTTTAAAATGTTAGTGGTGATTCTTACTTTCCTAACATGTTTGTCACCTCCCAATTCTTCACAGGGACAAGTTTATAGGCACATTTCACTCACAGGGTCACTTTTCAGGGTTGCTGTCACAGAAATCATGAAACTGATACAAATGCTTTATGCTTAAATTCACAGTGTTTTTCCCACAAAGGTCAACAAAACAAATTGTATTCCATTGCTCGAAAATAAAATCCAGTATAGTGCCTTCAAGACTGTACATGAAAACACTTTTTCAACCTTTCACTCTGAGCTGTCCTGTCTAATAAAGCCAATAAGCCAAAAACACTTTAAAAAAGAGAAAGGGAAATGAAGTCAAAACAAAAATTGAGACATTAAAACATTTGTATTTACAGTAGCTCTTTTTACCACTTTCTATACTATTTTCATTTAATATAAGTCTATTGATAAAATTTGCTAGTACCTACAAACATGGCGGATTTCCATGGTAACAGTGAATTCATAACATCCCATCCTTAATGCTATATGAGGGAAAATTAGATTTTATTCAGGCCTTATCGCTCAGCACTTTGGATAAGTTTCAGTCGTATCATTATAAGCACTGGGACTTTTTACCATTCAAAAGGTAATAATTTGATTTGAATTCTTAATTGCTATGGCAACAGTTCTCACTTAAATCCATCAAAAGGCGACAAAATTACACTAATGTCTTACCTTCATCATGAGGACAATGGTGTTGAGAGCAATCATAGCCAAGACAGTGTACTCAAAAGACGGCGAAACCACAAAATGCCATAGCCGATACTGGAAAGTGTGACGATTTTGGGGCATGTAACGGGTCAGGGGTTTGGCGCTGGTGGCAAAGTCAATACACGCTCTCTGTAGAAAGAACATAACAGCAACCATAATTAATTCACACAATATACAGGTAATGTTATTTTTGTTCAGATTATTTTTTTGTCATGTTATCCACAGTTAGTCCAAAGAAAGAATTACTATGTTCTTACTTCGTTTTTTTCCAGGGTACACTCCTCCATCATCTTATCACCCTGCTCCTGGAAGGTGATGATGATGAGAGCCACAAAGATGTTAACGAAGAAGAACGGAAAGACCACAAAGTAGATGACATAGAAGATGGACATTTCCATTCTGTTGCCAGGACTCGGACCCCTGTCTTCCTCCGTCACGTCCACTGAGTGCTGCAGGACCCTGGAGAAAGGAGTTGTGAATTTACTGCTAATTACTAATAACTTTGCTATCTACAATAACAACTTATTTGTGCATGGTATTATATATTCCAATTCACGCCAGTTCAGTGTACACTATTCAACCATGAATTAATGAATAATTTGTTGAGGTCAACCCAACGCAATCAATACAGTTTACAACTAATTTTATTATGCTCTCCATTTGTATAGCTTTATTTAAAGGCACACGGCGTAACATTGAAGGTTCAAGTTTACTATTATCATAATGCGTTAAGTATATAGTACCAAAAGCAATGAAAACGTTTTGCCCTGGCATTTTCTCTGCTGAATAAAATGCTTTCATTTACATTTGGATTCTACTGCTAACTGCTAACATGCTTGTGATGACCAGTGCGACACAGAAAATGCAAATTTTGCAGTGGGTAATCAAAGCATTGGATGAGGACCTAACCTATCTAAATCTCATATTTGGCTGCTTTTAGTAAACATCTCCATGGAGACGTCCCCGCTGCCATTAAAGTTACAGTCAGATCTTAGGTGTAGCACAGCAAACACACATGTTGCATTTTGCAACAATTAAAATAATAACAAAAATAAATACTTGCAGTTTATTCTGTTTATTGGGTAAAATGTTACGCGATGTGGCTTTAAGTAACATGTTTGACACTAAGAAACACTCAATTTGCAGTGCACATCTTGAAATTTCCCAGGAGCTTTGCCAATTGAGTGAAGACTGCATTACTGTTAAACTAAAGCAAGAATCAAATGCATTTCAGAACATGTTTGTAGACTTCTTTTTAAACAACAGTTAGTCAGTTTTCTCCACACAAGGACAAGGACAACATTTTTTCGTGGTTTGCAACAGACTTTGATTTGACTTACTGAGGCCATCCTTCTCCAGTGGAAACAGTGAAGAGAGTGAGCAGACCAGAGATTACGTTGTCGTAGTGAAAATCACGTCTTCTCCAGTCTCTTTCCTTCACCTCTTTCTTATCTTTACCATAGTCAATGTAGTAGCCCCTTGATGAAGGAAAAGACAGGGAAAAGATGATGTGAATAAATAACGCATTACACTGGAAACACACGATTACTCACTGGCAGTCCTTTTCCGTAGCCTTGGAGCTGTCTGTGCAGTAGAAAAACTTCCCCTTGAAAAGCTGCACAGCGATCACAGCGAAGATAAACATGAAGAGCTTGTAGACAATTAAGATGTTAAAGACATTTTTCAGGGAGGTCACCACACAGTCAAAAACCGCCTGTTGGAACAAAGCACAAGAAACACGTGTCTATTGCTATGTCATCAAAGATGTAGGCAATGGTCGAATGGAAGTAGGTTACTTTGAGTTTGGGCAGCCTCTTGATGGTCTTCAGTGGTCTGAGCACTCGCAGAACTCTCAATGACTTGATAGTTTTAATGTCGCGGCCTTTGTTATTTCTGTGGACATGAAATGATTTATGTTGTGTTTAGGAATTACTAAACACTAAGTATCTGACAACATTAAGTTTAATTTGATAATGATCATGACATGATAACTAACTATACTCCTTGCATAAAATGTACAATCCTAGGTGTCCTAACTTTGTGCTTTGAGTTTTAAAGGTACAGGCCACCGTTTTTCCACACTGAGATATGTTCTTACCTGAGCTTAGATGCGTTGATGTGCACCTGTCTGGTCTTTGTGCGTGCACTCAGTCACGCAAAAAGACCAAAGATGTTGTTTGCATTTAGCCTCTCCTCCTCTCTTCTATGGGGCCAAACGGGGGTGATGTTAGAAGCTAACAAGCTCTTCCACATTTCCCCTATTTAAATACGGTTACGTGAGTAGTTACACGATCCAAGTATAGTCACACAAAACTAAACACGTCGATTTTCTAAGCGGATAAAAAGGGGAACTACATTGAATTCAGCAATTCTATAGGAATTAAGATATTACTGCTCGGACATCGAAGTGTTCCTAAGGTATTATTACAATATAGTTCCCCTTTTTATCCGTTTAGAAAATCAACATGTTTAATTTTGTGTAACTATACTTGGATCGTGTAACTACTCACGTAACCGTATTTAAATAGGGATAACGTGGTGGAAGAGCTTGGTCGCTTCTAACTTAACCCCCGTTTGGCCCCATAGAGGAGAGGAGGAGAGGCTACATGCTCACAACGTCTTTTTGCGTGACTGAGTGCACGCACAAAGACCAGACAGTTGCTCATCAACTCGTCTAAGCTCAGGTAAGAACATATCTCAGTGTGGAAAAATAGTGACCTGCTCCTTTAACATTTCCAAATCTGTCCTACCATGACCCACCCCACTGCACAACTTGTCTAATCTTTACTCATTGTATGTGGTCAACCTAGTATCACACAATGTGAATGTGAAAAATAATGTGATCTTTACCCCATCACATTTCTGTTGGTCAGCAAGAAGCAGAGACACAAAAAAAAGATAATGAGTGAGTGACAATATTAAGTGTTACAAAAAAGATTAATTTGAGAAGAATTGAGACTAACGTGAGCGCAAAAGCCACCAGCGCTCCAAACACCACAATAAAGTCCAAAATGTTCCACAGGTCTCTGAAGTAGGAGCCGTCATGGAGGATGAGACCCTGGTCGATCATCTGAGCACCACACAGACGGGGAAAACACATTACACAACAATTTATTGGAGGTGTCTTTAGTTAAGAATGGCTCCCAAAGCTTACCTTGATTATCATCTCAAATGTAAAAACCCCAGTGAATACATAATCAAAATATCGCAGGACCTGCAAAGTGTAGATGTAACATAATAGTTAAATTATTTCAAGATTAAATGGACATGCTTGTGTTCTTAACACACACATTGTTCTAGACTGGTGGCATTTATTATCGTTATGGCAGATTTCCATATCTCAGTACTGTGACTGAAAGGCATTTTGACAACTGAGGTAGGAGCGAGTTGGACTGACCGAGACACATGACACGCTACACACTGACCTTATTCCAGTCAGAAGTCGTAGCCACGGGGTCTTCAGCTGCCAGAGCGATACTGCTGGCAGCAATGACCAGCAAAATGGACATCTCAAAATACCTGAAATTTACCACATAGTGACATGCTCGACGCACCCTAAGAAAGAACAGATGAGAGAGAAGAGAAAGATGATATATTTACAACTATTGCTACTTCAAAGTAAGCATCAACAAGACAAAGCAGATGCATGAGTTCCCTTAAAGTGTCACTTGAGTACAATGCAGACAATACATTTTCAAGCAAAACATAAAAACACACTTTAGCAAATTTGTTGCATCCCTGTGAAAAACTTACGGGTTTCCTGGTTTAAAGATGAACATGC
The DNA here is from genome assembly GCA_007210695.1 of Neogobius melanostomus. Classification (NCBI taxonomy): domain Eukaryota; kingdom Metazoa; phylum Chordata; class Actinopteri; order Gobiiformes; family Gobiidae; genus Neogobius; species Neogobius melanostomus. Next base: position 275,002 of record VHKM01000113.1, on the reverse strand, counting down.
TGTCAGGGACGACGGTGTTGACTGGCTTTGTCTCCTCGGCCTCCTCATTCTCCGACTTACAGGCTTCAGGATCCTTGTTTTTGACTAAGAACAAGGTAAATAATTATCTTAAATTAGTTTTTGAAAATAAAAGCTTACTCAAGACTAGTTGGTACACGAATAATCTCAAAATCACAAAATGTACATTGCTCCTGTGCCACTTTGAATTAATGGCTGCACTGGCTTTGATTAGGCGACTTACAGCCTTACTTTCAATGAAGACTCCAACTCTCGAAAGTAAAAACAAATTGAGCCCAGTGGTGATAAACTGAGGCAGTGAGCTATGGGAACAGGCAACACAAAGGCACGATTCACTGACTCTAAACCAGGAGTAATAGATAAGAAATGAAGCATGACTCTGCAAGTGGGAGGTGAATTTTTCATCACAAATTTATTCAGGAGCTAATTTAATGTACAAAAAGCTGCTCCTTTTTGGTTTTAACACCAAATAACTTCAGCAGCTGCGTTTGGTCATTGGAGAGTAGCAAAACATCACCCAGAACACTTACATTAGGTTTCCACACACACAAAAAAAGGCAATAGCTGATAACGGGAAACTGTCTGGAATATAGCGATAATGATGTTATTTTTACACCATTTAAATTATACACAAACTTGTTATGTCAAAACGAGACTTGTCTAAACACTAAATCAGGTCCAAAACAAGGCTAAGTTATTAACGAAAGCAGAACTTTAGCACATTGTTAGCTTGCGCTTTTGTTCAAGATTGTGTTGGCAGAAAATGTGTAAATCTCAGTCAGGCAGATGACCTCAGTGACTTTGTGGCTTCTTGCAATATGGATAGTGTCACATAATATTGCAATAACAATATTATTGAGCAGCCCTAACTAAAAACTGCTGTGTGTTTTTATGTCATTTATAAGTCATAAAATAATGTGTGTTATTACCTGAAATAGTTGAGAGCTCCAGCGAAGCCTGGTCTTTGCAAACGTCAATGATGACGCTGGAGCTGAACTGAGATTTGTCTTGGCTTAGATCTTGTTCAATGCTTTCTTTCATTTCAGAATCAGCAGGTGGATGCGTGTCAGACAGTTGAGCTGCATCCTCTGACTTCTTGGCATCAGCACTGTCTGCGTCCACACGCTCATCCTCATTGACCCTGACCCAACACACAATCAGATATTACTATTACTCTGCACGGTCATTGTTCTAAGATATTCTATACTATAAAAGGGTGAAACCGAAAATGAATATTAATAAACACAAGTATGTTTAACAAGCCTGTATGGACAAGTTTCTCAAAGCGTTTTTCATTCACTCATCACTCGGTCTACTCTGGGGCTGATGAACAGATGTGAGGCTGCCAACCGCCTTGTGAATTAGAGACATTACAATGTGGATGACGGAAACAAAAACAGTCTGCACCTGCATGAGCCAGGATTCAAACCACAAACCTCTCGAGTATAGGATGACCCGCTCTACCGTCTGAGCCACTGAGCCAAACCTTTTGAAATGAGTCATTTTATATGGGTTTACACTTTAAATAGCATTTATTACTAAGATAAAATGAACTGCATTTAAGTTTGACACACAAATCAAGAGTTGCCGTTGATCAGAAAATAACATCATTAAGGAAGTTGCTTCACAACAAAGAAATGCTCTGTTGCTTTCTGTGGGGCAGGATGGTGTTTCGACACACTAAAGAGAGCGGGACTAACATGAGGCGTGAGGCATAACGCTGATACCCTGTCTTAACAAACTACGCTATACTCCTGTGTTTCACTCTCTTATTTATGAGGATTCATGAACTTCTGAATTAGGCCTATAAACATGACACAAGTCCTGTTCTATGCCTATATCTCATCAAGGGATAACACTGAGTGGATAGTTACGGCTGAGGTTTAAAAAGGCCCTGAAAGATAATTGTACCTGTTCTCGGTTTTGTCCACATATGCTTCCCCTCCGTTCTCCTCAGCTCCCCCTTCACTCCTCTGCTGGTTTTCACAGCTGGTTGTGTCATTGTTTTGGTGTCCAGGCGACACCACCTTGTTTCTGTCCTCCTCTGTACGGTCACAAGGATGGGGCAACCTCCACCCCGGCATCCTTCCACGCCCCCCCATCTCAGGAGTCAATGCGTCAAAGTTGTCTGGTGGTCTGAATTTTTTTACTGGCCTGTGCTGTCTGTCACCATTTAACCTGCATCTTTCATGTGCGGTGCTGTTTACTTTCCCACTCTCCGGGAAAGTGTTGTTATCAGGCGGTTTTGGAACACTGAGGGCCACGTCTGGGGCGCCCTGCGGTCCGGGGATGTCAGTGGATAGGGCAGAGTCCAAAGGAGTGTCCTCTTTGCTCTTAGGAGACGCTGAGGGGTCATTTAGGCACTTGATGCTTGATGAAGGTGTATTTTGCATCGCTTTTCGTTGCAGGGACAGTGGACGCCCATGCTGACTCTGTGTGGGACCATCCCGCTCTTCACTAGGGCTGCTATAAAGGACTTCTTTGCTGGACATTTGGCGGTGTCTCCGGAGCTGGCTGGTCCTCTGCTCCCATACAGACATAGTCATCCTCTTCCTTCTCTCTCGCCTGGACATGAAAGAGTTAGAGGGGTTGAGTGTGGGGCGGCCCTCCCTGATGCTGCCCTGGGCCTCCTCCAGGGAGCATGAGTAGGTTGGGCGGCTGCGGTGGATTGCTCTCTTTCTGTATAGGTACGGCCGCCTTCTTCGGCTCCCCCTATAGACAAAAAGAAACATGTCAGGTCAACAGATAGACAACTAGCTCAATGTAATATATGTCATTTTTTAAAGGAAATGGATGTAGTTACAATAACATTTGTGAAATAAAGGTAAGTAATGAAAAACATTACTGAGGCAGATTTTTGTTTATACTGTATTTCAACGTCAGCATGAATCCATACTGTGTGATCTATGGTGATTTTATGTGATGACCCAGAGGACAATAGTGAAAAGCAATCAGTGGAAGCGGGAGCATAAAGAGACTGATTTTGAGGTCGGGAAGAGCATGAACATAATATTTTGCAAGATGAGAAGGGAGCCAGTTTAATAACATTTGAGAAATGTTTGTGAGACAGAGAAAGCTGAACCGACAGAGTTACTTACTGTAGAGTGGACTCTTGTGTGATCCGTGTTACCAATGAGCGATTTGTTGAAAACAAGACATTAGTGCTTTTGAGAGCAGAGACAAAACAGACCAGGAGACACACACCAAACGATCATTCAAAATCTCAAACACAGTATTTGCTTAATGTTTATCATCTGTTCTCCGACTGGTTTCAATGCTTACAGCTAAATATTATTTTAGGAAAAGACAGAGGTTGGTTGTGAACACTACTGTGTTCAAATATCTTTTTATACTTAGGTGTGTGTCTCCATAGGACCAAGCACTTTGACAAACAAGATGGTAGTCAGACACAATAAACATTCATATTGTACATTCAAGCATCACACTGATAATATGTGTTAGAGTGCTGTTAGGCAAAGCAGATAGAGGACAGAGAGGTGAGTAGAATTATCAAACAATCATAGACCCTTAAAACATGAAGAGCACTTTGGGATGCAGCGCTGAACACCACTCCTCTAAGCACACATTAGCATTCTTAGGATCATGCCATTGCAGAGGAAAGGAGGATGCTTAAAATTATTTTACACTCATAATATTTTTAGTTTTGCTATTTTGGTAGAAAATCTGAAAAGAAATCACTGTTATTTATAGTTTCTTAAAATTACATTTCAGATTTTCTTCCTGTAGAGATAGTGACCGGATGCATGCTTTCTGATGTTAAATCATTGCAAACCTCCAACACGTTGCATCTTTTTCTTGCAAAGATGGAAGCCCACTTGACCCATGGCATTTTACCTATCAGTGTGGACGTTTACTAAAGCTTAACCCCATTGGAAAGCCAAAGAAGGAATGATAAATACTTGATGCCATGAAAGCGGAGGAATCTTCCACATCATGCAACGATCAGGCATTAGGGGTCACTCATGTGCATGCACATGCTCATCCTCTGCTGAATACAAAGCACTGTCTGATCAATACCTACGAAAACCATGTCACTATGTCAATGATCCAATCAAGGGTCAATTGTTTCATTTCAGGCAAATTCTTGTTCTTAAACAAATCTCTGTTGCACTGATGATAGTTGTTAATGTAAAACTGTCACAATCGTCTAGTCTCCAAGACAACCACATGTGGCCGGCCTCAACCCCTGAAACACGTTACCATGGAGACTTAGACCATGATTTGACCGAATTGCTGATGACAAGCTACTGGGTTCATCAAGACATCTCCATGATGCAGTTGAGATTAAGTTTGAGCCTTGACTCTTTTGCATTTGTAATTAAAATGAAAGAAGGGTTTCAGACAGTTCCATGCATAACTTACTCTGAAGACATGAATGAAGACAGCGGGCCCACTTCCTTTGCTTTCTGAAGAGCATGTTTTTGGTTAAAGGCAGCCTCTGCTTCTTCTTCATCCTGAACAAAAAAACAGACATAGACATATTACTCTATTTCAAGGTACAGCTTCTGCAGGGCAAGTTTGTTTTATATTGAAGTATGATCTTGCATTGTGTAATTCATTACCTTGGTAAGTTCTTGTGCATTAGCGAGGTTATCCACAGCAATGGCCAAAAAGACATTGAGCAGCGTGTCTAGTCACAGTAGAGTTAAGGACAAAGGAAGTGTTCCTTTGTGGTCGGTTCTGATAATCAAATTAAACACATTTCCTGAAAAGTACTTTTGTGGTCAGTCTCTTTGTTTACATCCCAATCATTTATTTATTCTATTCATTCAGTAATCTACTTCAGCTTGTTGAATACTATTTCAGCAGCAACTATGGGCCTTGGGCAGGTTACAGTCAGTGCAGTATTGACACTTCCGTAACTCAAATCAGCAAATTGTAGCTGATTTAGTGACATGCACTTCTGTTGTTTGGCACATACACAGGTTATGTTCCCCAAGGGATCAGTCAAATATCATGACTCTAGTACGTCATTCATAAAGCCTCTAAAGGGGGTGAAACAGGTGGAAACAGCCCTTGACAGTTCTTTGTTTTGATTTAAAAAAAGAAAGAAAGAATACAGTTCCCAAAGAGCGTGAGCACAATGAAGTAAATGGAGGACCACATGCCGGACTTGACACCTCCTTGAGAACGAATGCCATTGTACATCACCTCATTCCAGTCCTCTCCTGTCAAGATCTGAAAACATACTCAGAAATTAGTTGCTATACTGACATTAACACCAGCCAAACAGCCAAATGCTGATAGACTCCTATTTTCCTATTCTTACTTTGGCCAGATGAGTTTTACGCATACCTGAATCTAAACATTCGCGGTGGTCATACATTTCCACTCATCTGCCTGAGCGTACAATATTTAGTAGACAATTACATTTCTGTGAGGATGACGTCTGTGTGACCATCTCTGGGAAAGGCGCTAATAAAGTCCTTTCATTCCTTTCCTTGTATTTGCACGTGTGGGACAACAAATGTATATTAGCGCGTTTCTACAATCTGGTGTGCCGTGTTTACATGCATGAGTCCCAAGTGTGTTAGCTTGATAACAGGACAGCATGTGTAATAACTTGGTAATTAAGACAATAAATTGGAAACAGGACATATTTCTTGGTAGTATGATGAATTACAAACCTTACCCAAACCCTTTCCCAGTGTAAAGACACTGTGTAAGTGTAAATTACCGTGAAACATGGTTAGTTTTTTTTTAGTAATACCGAACTGTTACCCCTAGATGCCATGCTATTTCCATCTTAACATTGCTGTTATTATTATTAATGCGCTGTAAGGTAAAGTGTAACTAAAAATGCATTGAGTGGTACACTTATTATAGACCTAGTATACTGTTAAGCTTATGTTAATTTGATCAATCCCTGTTCATAAAACCACAGCAAACATACATTACAATTTTGTTTTTGATTTTCCGCTATTGGCCAGTGAGCTAATATGTTGATGTTAAAGGAACAGGCCATCGTTTTTCCACATTGAGATATGTTCTTACCTGAGCTTAGACGAGTCGATACATACCTGTCTGGTCTTTGTGCGTGCCCTCAGTCATGCAAAACGACCAAAGATGTTGTTAGCATTTGGCCTCTCCCAGCATATTCCTATGGCTCCAAACGGGGTGAAGTTAGAAGCGACCAAGCTCTTCCACGGGCACAAAGACCAGACAGGTGTGTATCAACTCCTCAAAGCTCAGGTAAGAACATATCTCAGTATGGAAAAACAGTGGCCTATTCCTTTAAGCCCTACTGATGTTACAAATACAAAAAAAATAAATCTGACCTGAAATACAGTCATGATGGCAGCTGGGAAAGTGTCAAAGTTAGTCGGTGTGTTGTCCTCAAAGATGAACCTGGGGAGAGAGTGGAGCAGGCTGTTTGTGGGGCCGTGTCTAGCCTTTATTGACATGGGAGCTGAAGGAAAACAGCTTTCAACTGTGAGTAACAATCATCGTGTGTGTGTGTGCGTGTGGGTGTGTGTGTGTGTGAGTGTGTGAGTGAGACAAAGGAGAACTCGCACAGCGCTCTGTTAGCTATAATGAAAACAAGTGTAAAAAAAAGGAGAAAAGAAAGGGAAGCTTCTACTCAGCTGTGAAGTGCACATTCATCTCTGTGTTTGTTTACTTAGGTAAGTTAAAGGAGCACAGCATATTCCTTATTTTACCATTGTTATCAATCATTTTCAATGTTCATACTATGTGGTTGTGGAGCCTTACCTGCCACCAAAGAGCTGCATGCCGAGGAGTGCAAATACGAGAATGAAAAGGAAAAGAAGAAAGATGAGGGAGATGATGGACTTCATAGAATTCATTAGTGACACAACCAAATTTCGTAGAGATGCCCAGTATCTGCAAACACAAAACATTTCCATCACTATTTGAAGATACAAAAATAAATAAATAAATGAATAAAAAGCTGCAAGACTTTGAAGAGGGGGCATTCTGACTCACTTGGTGATCTTGAAAATCCTTAGCAGACGCAGTGCCCGTAGGACACTGATGCCAAATGAAGTGCCGGGTCTAAAGAAACCCCACAGAACTTCAAAGATACTGCCAACAATCACCTACAAAATGACACAGACGAGTAAAAGTACTGAAGTACTTGTTTTGCAATAAACAATTATGTGGAAGTACTAACACTGCAGTCAAAGCAGTTGAATGAAGAGTGAAAGTAAAGTCGAGGCCCCAAACTGTACATCTTCAGAAACATCTCAGTGAGAAAAAGGGCGAGGAACAGGAACTCTGCATAGTCTAAAACATGAAAGGAAAAAATATATATTTCTCTTCATATTAAGTAAAGTTTACATTGTAAATCTTGACTTACAGAGAAAGTCAGACAACCACAGGGGCTGATTGTGATGAACAATAGCCACACACAGTGTATTGAGAGCCACCAAGCCCAACACTGTCCAGTAAAAAGTGTGTGTTTTCACAACACGACGAATGGAGATGCGCAACAGACGCTCTTTTCTACGAAAATATGCCGTGGGTCCTCGCTTTGAACTCCTGATGCTTCCTCTAGTCATGGGCAGGCCTATGAAAGAAGTCACTTAGCTGAGACAATGTCACGGCTCAGTATTTTGTCTGTAACATATTGTACAAGAGTATCCTCTCACCCAATGGGGAGATGTCACCATACTGTTCGTCCCCATCTGCCCACAATGGCCTGTGTCCACGCCTCTCCTCTTAATGGTGGTCGCTCTCTTCAGCACTGCAGACACAGTAGGTTGAGTTTTAACATTGTCTTCGTGTGAGAAATCAGGCACATGCTGTAAAGGTAATCACAGAGCTGACCTCTGGGCATGTTCTTGTGCTGTGATACATACTAAATCACTACAGTTGGCCATTCTGTATCACCACTGCCCATGAAAAGTCTGTGCATAACCCTCATTTCATTAGTAGGTTCGGGCAGTATGAGGTAATGAAAAAATAATGATGAAATAATGATACAGTGCAGTGGTGGAGATCTGCTGCATGCTAATGAGCCTCAGGTTCTGGGAAAAAGAAAGTTAAGCTTGTTAGCTCTCTGGTTGAAATGAGAAATTATATCTTTATGCATCCTTAATGATCTAAGTAAATAAAGCAATTATTTTTACAAAATGCAGTCTCTTCTAAAGCAAACCATGAGGGCGCATGCAGAGTGTGAGGGGACAGGCTGTGCAGTGCACACATGCCAAAGTGGGCAAAGTGGAAAAAATCCCAGCATTTTGTGCTTCTAACAGTTATAAATGGTCAGTAAATTTGATTTGCTTTTTGTTCATTGTTATTAACAGGCATCTAATCAAACAGACACATATGCACCCATAGCAATACAGTATACCCACTTCACACACAGTCTGTAAAGCAGTTCTGTGAATATCATGTTTTATGATGCATTACTTCAGAAAAAAGGGTATTCGCATTGAGTTGCCTTGTGTATGAAATGCGCGGTATAAATAAAATTGCCTTGCCTTGCCTTGCCTTGCCTTGCCTATTCCTTGATTTAACAGCACAATAGAGTAAAAAAAATCAACATGTAAAACAAAAATGTTAAAATATTTCATGAAAATAAATCTGCAACACTTGCATATTGCTATTTCATTACCCAGTTCCTCACTTTGTACACACAGTCTAGCCTCTATATATCCCCCTCACACTCAGATGATCTGTAATGGAAAGTGCTATCAGAGTCCTCAGGTTTAATGGAGTGTGCTGGTGCAGGTGGGCGATGAGGGTGAAGTCAGTGCAGAGAAAAGCAGAGACGGTCCTCACCGTAGGTACCACCTGTACTCCACTCTGGGAGCCTCCTGAGAGCTGCCAATCAATCCACATTTAATAAAAAACCTGCTATTACAGCAAGTACAGGTCAGTGTAGAGTTATGAGGGTCAGAGCAGCCACTTGTCTGTCTGCAGGTCACCGCTCTAATGACACTGAGCACTATAACAGTAACTAGCATCTGAACATCAGGATCAACGTAGCAGTGTCTAGATCAGTGTGAAAGTGTGAAATCACTTTTTTTTTAAATTTCTTCATGTAAATCTATTGCAAACAAAACATTATGGGTATAACGTACACCATTTAATCCAAAATACTAGTTGAAGAAATGTAATATGTACTATGCATTTCTTTTTTAATAAATGTATATTATCATATCATATTATATTATATTATATTATCATATTATATTTTCATATCAATTAACTGTCTAAATATTTAAATTTGAACCAATATAGATTTTCACTAAAGAACATTAATGAAAGCTGGAAAATAAACATTTGTATTTTCTCTGTACTGACTTACCATCAAGGGCTGAAGGTCCCGGGTTTTTATTTTCTTCAGCGAGCATCACCTCCTCTACAAAAGAGCGGAAAAAAAGACTTGAATTGAAGAATTGAGATTGAGGCATTTCTGTTTTGGATAAGAACAAATCACAGACAATGGCTTTAAAAACAAGATTGGCAAGATTAGGCTTAAAGCTTTAAGTGAAATATTGATTTTCCTTTTCTTGTGCTCTGAGAGTGAAGCCACCTGCTCTATCGATCCACGCTCTGTACCCGTTCAGCTCCCTCTCGATCTGCTGCTGCCGCCTCAGCTTCATGAAGGCCCGGCGGTTCTCTACTCTCTCCCTTTCCTTGGCAAACTCCCTGTGGAAACAACCAAACCAAAACACATTTGAATTCCTCCTCAGTGAGTGCTGTGCTTGGTGGTCACGAGGTATGAAATTATAAGACGTAAAAGACACAGAGAACACTTGCTCTGGTAAAAAGCTGCTCCAGCGTCTCCCAATTAACCTTTCTGTGCAAGTAAGTAAGTAAGTAAGTAAGTAAGTAAGTAAGTGCTTTATTTGTCATTGTACAACCGTACAACGAAATATTGTTCAGGTGTTAGTCCTGAGTCGCTGCGACTGAGCCGCGCTGCCACTGTGGGCCGACCTGACTGCCATGTTTTTGGAGGTAGAGGAAACTGTAGCACCTGGAGGAAACCTGGCTGGCTGCCTTCAGTCTCCTCTGATCCTCTGAAACGATGCACCGCCTCCTGGGTTTGTCCCTATTTCAGAGCGTGGTGTCCTGCACTGGTCAGCTCCTCCACCTCCTCCTTCCTCTTCCTCCTGCGCAGCTCCCTCCACTCCACAACAGTCTTTCATCATCTTCTGGGAAGAGAGTAGCAGTTCATCTGTTTTATTCTCTAGTGAACGTCCATTAGCCAGAACAATAGAAGGCATGTGTGGCTTAGCTGTGAGTCTTGCCCGGATTCCTCCTTGTTAGTCCCTTCCTTGTTTCCTGTAGCGCCTCTTGTTATGCCTCCACTGAGCTGCAGGTGTGGGGGGCTCTTGGTGCCTCATCAGTGTTTCTGAAGAAGACATTTGTAGGCCTCAAATGTCTTTAGCTCATAAGCTAGCTGTTTATTTACTTTTAAAAAGCTGCTTCCTTCAGGACCATTACGGACTCTTGCAAAGACGTACAAAAGCATCCAGTAAATGCTTTTGTACGTCTGTGTTCCACAGTAAATAATGTGGAACACAGAAACGAAATGCAGTTCGCAGAAAAAGGCTTGTGAAATGAAGTACTAGTTGATTTACATCCAGTGAAAAAGAAATTACATCATGTCATTAGGCGTCTAAAGCCCCTGTTGAACGAAAATGTATTTAAAGGTTTTTACATTCCTGCTGCTAGAGAATTTTCTAGCACCTGCACAGCCTACCAAGGACACCTCTCATTGTTGGCATTATAACACTATCTGTGGCCGGCGTCATCTTAGGGCGCTATTTGCCTATCTGTTTCCCTTGGTATAACAAAGCCTTAAGGTATACTTTATTAATCCCGTAGGGAAATTCATTCTCTGCATTTGACCCATCCTCAATACCACTGGGGCGACCTGTAGGAGCAGCGAGCTGCCAGCATGGGCCGGCGCTTGGGGACCCATCTCCATGATGTGGAGCCAGGCTGGTGGTCAGAAACACCTGGCTGGAGGATTCACCAATTGTACATGTTTTTAGTAGTAGGGGAAACCGGAGTACACGGAGGAAACCACACAGAAAGGCCCTGTCCCTGGTGGGAATCGAACCCGGAGCTTCTAGCTGTGAAGCACGAGCGCCTGCATCACCAACATGTTTGTCTTCAGCTCAAAGCAGTCGGCTCTGTGGCCCATTTCTCCATGAAAATCTTCTATTCAAAGCTTAACAGGTGTATAAATAGAATCATCAGTGGATTGCCAAAATGCTTTTGTCACACGTCCAGCAACAGGGAATCCCTTAAGATGAGTATCCCACAAAATCACATATAGTATTGGACTAAGGAGTGAACCTACCCGGAGAGGACTCCCAAGACCAGGTTAAGTACAAAAAGGAGCCAATGATGATGAGTGGGATGAAGTAGAGCCAGTTCCAGCTTGGACCCAAAGCATCGTCCGTCTAAAATATAAAATAATAAAAATGGAAAGGGTAAGATGAGAGGCACACATTTTATGATTTTTTTATGGCATTCTCAGAATAAAATGCATTCTCCATTCTTATAATTGTTTTTGGTTGTAAAGCAATACTTTACACTACATACAATAACGTTCAACAAAGGACACAGGTTAAAGGTATTTTGAGCTACATTTTGTTAATCAAATAGGGATGTACAATAAATGTAGTGAATACAATTGAAACTACAATTTAAATGGTTGTAATCAGCCAATCGCAAAGACTGCTATTACTCAGGCAGTACAATAAAATGTATGTGCTAGTATAATAAGGGCATCTGGGTAATTGGAGGTGTGGTTAGGCAAAGGCAGGGGTGGTTGGCTGTGAGGAAATGGGTTGGTTGAGGCGTGATCCTGCTCCTGAACCTAGTCAATAAAATATCAACTCCATATGATTACAATTGCAATTACTGACAATTGATATTTTTCCACAACTGAACCTATTGAATTGACACTTATGTCAATTATTTTATGTAACTTTTACAATTCTTTTACTGAAAGCCTTTTGACATTTTCTTTAATTTGCTGGTTCATTGGGTTGTCTGTGAAAAGCAAGAACGGTCTTCACAACCTTGTAAAAATCTGCTCTAAAATTATTGGAGTCCAGCAGAAGGACTTAAGTCCAAACAAATCATGAGCCAATCAGAGGACATTCTGTCCTCAGAGTTTATGTTGATGCACTCTGGGCGGGGCTATAATGTGCTGCGAGCAACTAAGAATCATTATTTGTTGTCTCTCATACCTTGAGCTATTAAGCTGCTAAACAAGGATGAATCCCATTTCTAAGCAGTAATGTGTCATCTTTTGATCGATTATAGCTCCAGGTTTTTCTAATGCTGCTGACTTATTTTATTTGTATGTATTATTTACTATGTATTATGTATTGTATTTATGAGATGGGTGAATGTGTGGCTGGGAAGCTGCAAATGGATTGCCCCTTGGGGATAAATAAAGTTTTCTGAATCTGAAATGTGACGCAGCATCAGAACAAGTCAGTGGGTGCGGTGAGGTTTGCAGCTGGTGAGGCACATGTAGAATAGACTCCAATACAAAGTGAACAAAACTACAAGAAGATGCAGCTTGCAGTCTCTGGTAGCTGTGTGAATGTTCCTTCCAATGAAATAATGACAGCATTTCCCCCCCCCCCCAAAAAAAACAAAAAACATTTCAATTAGGGGCGGGCCATATCGTATCGCATATCGTTATCACGATATAATTTTTGATATCGTTGTAATTTTTTATATTGTTTTGGACCTAATTTACGTGACACACAACTCAATCAGAGCAGCATAAACACTGACTGTAGAACACGGGGACAGGGGCTCAAAAAGTAAAATGAAATGAAGGAGAAGGATGTAAATAGCTTTAGTAGATCATATTTGAGAAGAAATTAGTATGCCTTTAAAAAGAAAGAATAAAATATCACTGAATTAATCTTCCTAATTGGCGTAAGGCTGGGATTTTGAAGTAGTTTGTCCATTGTCAATTATATCGTTAAATATATCGTTATCGTGATATGTCTTTTTAATATCCTAATAACCCTAACTTCAAATGTATTCTTACAATATAGCAAAAACAAATTAAAAGACAACACAACATGCATAGCCTGTATGATATTTTGTTGACTGTCACGCCTTGTGCTGTGACCTGGCTCTCCTCTCTCCCTTCCCCCTCCTGGGCCTGTATGGGCGGAGCCTTCCTGGGAGCAGTCTCACCTGGCTCCCATCAGCAATCTGCAGGCAGCTATTTGAATCCAGCTCTCCAGCCACACGGTGCCAGATTGTTCTTCAGTCGTTATGGTGACCTTCTGCAAGACTAGTCTTAAATTTGTTTTTGATCTGCTAAAGTACTTACCCGTTTTGTGTTTTTTAGTTCTTGGATTTCGCCTGCCTGCCTGCCTGCCCTGCTGCTCCTCATCGTCTGCCAGCTCATTCACCTCTACACTTGTCGAATAAATTTTTATTTTTTCTTGGAACTGGGTCTAGCGTCACTTCTTGGGTCCCCCTCGTTGTGTGCCGTAACATTGACAATCTTAATGCGAATAGTGTCGCCGTCATTTGCACTATAGACATTTGTCTAGTATATGAGGTTTTCACTGTGAATCACCCCTTTATGTTTGAAACACCTCAGAGAAATATAAAGACTGGTTTTAACATGTAGCCCACACATTGTAGAAATGTGTGGCACATTTCTTTCAAAGTGCAGTTTAAAGTAAAATTAACAGGTTAAACGTGTCTTGCTTGTGCCAGATTCTTTATCCAGATGATAGAAAACCAAATCTCCCAACAAAAACTATTTACTTTATTTCAAATATTTCCAGTATTCAAGTATTTAATTTTTGGGAGGCGAAAAAGTCACACAATGGGCGAACGCTGAATGGACGAGCGTAGGTTAGTGTGTGTGGAGACACTGGACTCTCGCTGCAGCTTCTCACTCTTTACACGACATCGATATAAAACATTTGGGCGTTTTTAACCACAAAGCTGATTAAAATCATAGGAAATCCCTATCATCATCATCAGAAAAAATGTTTTTATGAAGTTTATTGCATATTTCTGTATTCATATATATATATATATATCATATTCATGATGACTAGCCTCCCCTGAGTCCCCTGATGTCACTGGTACTAGCTAAGTCCTCTTACATTGTAGAGCACCGCCGTCCAGCCCTCCATGGTGATGCACTGGAACACAGTGAGAAGCGCAAACAGGATGTTGTCAAACTGAGTGATGCCGTCGTTGGGGCCAATCCAGTTTTTGCTGCAGTTGTATTTGGCCGGACACGAACGAACTCCACATGGGAAGTCAAACTCAGACGAATCCACAGTCTCATTCTCTACACAAATGGAGAAGCAAAGCTAAATTAACTTGAAAACCTTGAATAATGGGTAGGAATTTCTCTCTACATCAATGGCTTGATACACCTGCTTTGTTTGTGTTATTTGCGTGTGATGGGAACAGCTTGGAGGTTTACGACAGCTATGAATGTGCAGTGAGGGATCGCAGCAGAATTTTATTTTTAATTGTACAGGATAGCGCAGGTTTGATGGAGTCTCAAGGTGCAGCTTGGAGAATCAAAGCAGATGTGTGTGTTAAGTTGTCTTTACCTTTACCTTAAGCTTAATAGAAAACGTACAGCAGAACAACAGAATGAGCAAACAGTTGACCCTGACTAATTCCTTACTGTGGCTTTCAGGAACACAATTAGTTAGAGCATTTACTAGGGCTTGGTGCTATTAAAAGGTTCCAGAATGGTCCCTAGTAATTTCAGCAGCATAAACTTCAGGAAATTTCTATAGATATGAAATGTCTATGTTTTGTGGGTGTAGAAAATCTCCCACAAGACATCAATCAATAATATAGAATACCGGTACTGTAAATCAACCATGGTAGAAGTACTGGTAGTATCCAAAAAGTGCAAAGATACCCAGCCCAAGATGTTACTTTTCTTCCTCAAAAAACACAGTTTAATAGAATAATTAATTATAATCGCTTACTGTCTTTTGTGCAAGAAATTATTAATAACAAGACAATAATTAATATAGAGCTTGTACCTTGGATTCTTGGGTGTGGAGTGCATGTGTGATGTAGTTTTCCACTGTAAAACTCCAGCCCAATGATGGCAAACATTAATATGGCAAAGAACAGCAGCAGGCCAATCTGCAGCAGAGGAATCATGGCCTTCATGATAGACTTCAGCACAATCTGTAAACCTGCAGGAAAGCCACCCAGCACATAAATATGCAGTTGAAAGCATCTCCAAAGCAAATCTATTTACTAAAAAGATATTTACTCGGGATGCCTGAAACCAGCTTTAGTGGCCGGAGAACACGCACTGCCCTCAGGGTCCGAAGATCGACTGAGATATTCATGTACGATCCTGTGGCAGCAAGGATCCTAAACAAAGACAATGAAAGCAACAGTAAATGAATGTCTACATTTATTGAGAGCAGGGCTGAGATGCTTAGTTATTTTGGGGCTTAAGTTCTCATCAGCAAGAGAAGGATGTCTTTGGGGCTTTCGGCGATGTGGGCGGATGGCTGTGACAACAGCTATTTAGGATGCAGCAGAGAGAGCTCCATCTGAGGCAGCAGGACTCCCTTAGGCCCGTGAGACGAGGAACTGTCTTTGAGTGACCAGTGGTGCTCAAACCCCACATGTTATTTGACATGTCCTTCAAAAGTTCTACTCTTACTTTGCCTTGTATTGACTCATTTTCAAATAGTTACTTTCAGTAAAAAATTCACAATAAAATCTTTATGTTTAGGGTTGTAAACATGACAAAATGTCCAAAAGTTCAAAGTGTATTAGTACTGTCATGTTTACAACCCTGAAAATAAAGATTTTATTTTGAATTTTTTACTGAAAGTTCACACACGAGTAACAGACAACTGTGAAGTGAAAGCAAAATGATACATGATTCTGTTATTTTTCAAAAAATAGAAAAGTGAAAAGTGGGGCGTGCATAAGTATTCATACAGCATTTTCAGAGTGCATTAAATTGCCTTTATAACATTCCTAATGACTGCAGAATGTTCACACCTTGCCTGACCACATAAATAGAGGCCCCCTGTGTGTAATCTACTCTCAGTATAATTACAGCTGTTCTGTGAGGGCCTCAGAGCTATGGTCAGAGTGTATTGGTCACTAAACAACATCATGAAGGCCAAGGAGCACACCAGAGAGGTCAGGGATAAAGCTGTGGAGAAGTTTAAAGCAGCGTTAAGTTATACAAAGATTTCCCAAGATTTGAACATCTCACGGAGCACTGTTCAATCCATCATTTGGAAATGGAAAGAGTATAGCACTACTGCGAACTTACCAAGACACGGGCGTCCACCTAAACTAACAGACCGAATAAGGAGAGCACTGGTAAGAAATGTAACCAAGTGCCCCAAGATAACTCTGGAGGAGCTGTGACGTACTGCCGCTGAGCTGGGGGAATCTGTACATGGGACCACTATAAGTCGTACTCTACACAAAGCTGGCCTTCATGGACGAGTGGCAAGAAGAAAGCCATTATTAAAAGGAGGCCATAAGAAATCCTGTTTTAAGTTTGCTAGAAGTCATATGGAGGACACAGCTACCATGTGGAAGTTCCAATTTATAAAAGTGGGGATAATCGTCAGTTTACAAATTATAGACCAATCTCTATACTTCCTCAACTGTCTAAGATTCTGGAAAAACTTTTTGCTGCCCGCCTGGACAGCTTTGTGAATAAACATAATTTACTTAGTGACTGTCAGTATGGGTTCAGAAACAATAGGTCAACTGCACATGCTCTAATCAATCTAAGCGAAGAAGTCACCAACAATATTGACAATAATTTGTACTGTTTGAGTATATTCCAGAAAGCTTTTGACACTATAGATCATGAAATACTCTTAAAGAAACTAAATAATAATGGGATTAGAGGGATCGCTAACAATTGGTTGAAGTCATTTTTGACTGAAAGAAAACAGTATGTATAAATTGATGAACATGTATCAGGATGGAGGAATATAATATGCGGGGTCCCCTAGGGGTCGATTTTAGGACCTAAATTGTTTCTGCTCTACATCAATGATTTGTGTGAAGTCTCAAAGTTAAAATGTACAGTGAGGAAAATAAGTATTTGAACACCCTGCTATTTTGCAAGTTCTCCCACTTAGAAATCATGGAGGGGTCTGAAATTGTCATCGTAGGTGCATGTCCACTGTGAGAGACATAATCTAAAAAAAAATATCCAGAAATCACAATGTATGATTTTTTAACTATTTAGTTGTATGATACAGCTGCAAATAAGTATTTGAACACCTGAGAAAATCAATGTTAATATTTGGTACAGTAGCCTTTGTTTGCAATTACAGAGGTCAAACGTTTCCTGTAGTTTTTCACCAGGTTTGCACACACTGCAGGAGGGATTTTGGCCCACTCCTCCACACAGATCTTCTCTAGATCAGTCAGGTTTCTGGGCTGTCGCTGAGAAACATGGAGTTTGAGCTCCCTCCAAAGATTCTCTATTGGGTTTAGGTCTGGAGACTGGCTAGGCCACACCAGAACCTTGATATGCTTCTTACAGAGCCACTTCTTGGTTATCCTGGCTGTGTACTTCGGGTCATTGTCATGTTGGAAGACCCAGCCTCGACCCATCTTCAATGCTCTAACTGAGGGAAGGAGGTTGTTCCCCAAAATCTCGCAATACATGGCCCCGGTCATCCTCTCCTTAATACAGTGCAGTCGCCCTGTCCCATGTCCAGAAAAACACCCCCAAAGCATGATGCTACCACCCCCATGCTTCACAGTAGGGATGGTGTTCTTGGGATGGTACTCATCATTCTTCTTCCTCCAAACACGTTTAGTGGAATTATGACCAAAACGTTCCATTTTTGTCTCATCTGACCACATGACTTTCTCCCATGACTCCTCTGGATCATCCAAATGGTCATTGGCAAACTTAAGACGGGCCTTGACATGTGCTGGTTTAAGCAGGGGAACCTTCCGTGCCATGCATGATTTCAAACCATGACGTCTTAGTGTATTACCAACAGTAACCTTGGAAACGGTGGTCCCAGCTCTTTTCAGGTCATTGACCAGCTCCCCCCGTGTAGTTCTGGGCTGATTTCTCACCTTTCTTAGGATCATTGAGACCCCACGAGGTGAGATCTTGCATGGAGCCCCAGTCCGAGGGAGATTGACAGTCATGTTTAGCTTCTTCCATGTTCTAATGATTGCTCCAACAGTGGACCTTTTTTCACCAAGCTGCTTGGCAATTTCCCCGTAGCCCTTTCCAACCTTGTGGAGGTGTACAATTTTGTCTCTAGTGTCTTTGGACAGCTCTTTGGTCTTGGCCATGTTAGTAGTTGGATTCTTACTGATTGTATGGGGTGGACACGTGTCTTTATGCAGCTAAAGACCTCAAACAGGTGCATCTAAATTTAGGATAATAAATGGAGTGTAGGTGGACATTTTAAAGGCAGACTAACAGGTCTTTGAGGGTCAGAATTCTAGCTGATAGACAGGTGTTCAAATACTTATTTGCAGCTGTATCATACAAATAAATAGTTAAAAAATCATACATTGTGATTTCTGGATTTTTTTTTTAGATTATGTCTCTCACAGTGGACATGCATCTACGATGACAATTTCAGACCCCTCCATGATTTCTAAGTGGGAGAACTTGCAAAATAGCAGGGTGTTCAAATACTTATTTTCCTCACTGTATACAGTATTATTTGCTGATGACACAGCTATACTAGGCTCTAGCAAAGATCTACAACTGCTCATATCAGAGGTCACAACAGAAATATACAAACTCAAAGAATGGTTTAACAGAAATAAACTATCGCTGAACTTAATGAAAACAAAAATGATTTTATTTGGCAAACGGAATAGTGATACTCAGATTCAAATCAATATTGACAGTGTTCAAATAGAACAAGTCAAGGAATATAAATTTCTGGGTGTGATCTTCAATCATAAGGTTAGTTGGAGACCAGTAAAGTGTGGTGGGAAAGTGGTAAAGTGGCGAAAAATGTGGCCATAATGGGCAAGTGTAGATATTTTCTGGACCAAAAGGCTCTCTTCACCCTGTACTGTTCCTTAATCCTACCGTACATAAACTACTGCTCAGAGGTCCGGGGAAATACCTACAGTACAATAGTCATTTGCTGGTTTTATATAGACTTCAAAAGAAGGCCATCAGAATTGTTCATAAAGTGGGGTATATATATACAAATATACTGTTCTTAAAATCCAACACCATGAAACTTGATGACATCATGAAACTCAATTCCCTGCTACAGATATATACAGCTGTAAATAACCAGCTACCTAGTAACATACAATTAATGTTTGGTAAAAGAGAGGGAAGATACGATCTAAGGGGAACTCATAATCTGAAAGTACAATGTATCCATTCCACCTTAAAAAGTCATTGTATTACATGGAGAGGAGTAAATCTGTGGAATCATTTAGATGAAGACTTAAAAGGTGCAGCTAGTCTACAGCAATTTAAAAGACAGACAAATACAGGGACATTTTGGAGGAAAACCTGCTGGAGTCAGCAAAAGAATTGAGGCTGGGGCGGAGATTCACCTTCCAGCAGGACACTGACCCTAAACACAAAGCTAAATCTACAATGGAATGGTTTAAAAGCAAACATATTAATGTGTTGCCTGGCCTGCCAAACGACATGCCTTTTCATAGATATTTCAAAGACATATAGTCTGGGAGCGAGCGTGATCTCAACAATTTCCCGGTGGGCGTGATTGACAGACGGCATCAACCAATTAGAGCAACGCTAGATACGTTGCAGTAACAAGCGGCAGAAAGCCTTTCCAAAAACGTCCTTTTATACGAGGAACGCTTCGAACGCTGTTTCTTGCTCCAGTTTTAGGGATTTCATATTTTCCAAATGATTTAAAACAGACGAAAGAGCCGAAGAAAACAGTGTATCGGCCGCCATCTTTAATGTTTTGGAAGAGTGAGTGGTGGTGACAGGTGACGGCTTCCGTCTCTTGGTGCGTGATTGGACCGATGTGGGTCAAATCGTGAAATGATTGGCTGCGAGCAGCCGCCCAGACGGTTCTTCTTTTGAACAGAAAGGAGGAGTGTCTGGCAGGCCAGGCAAATTAATGTGTTAGAATATCCCAGTCAAAGTCCTGACCTAAATCCTATTGAAAATCTGTGGAAAGACCTGAAAACTGCTGTTCACAAACGCTTTCCTTATAATTTGACAGAGCTTGAGTTGTTTTGTAAAGAGGAATGGGCTATAATGTCAGTCTCTAGATGTGCAAACCTTGTAGAGTCATACCCCAAGACATTTGCTGCTGTTATTGCAGCAAAAGGGGGTTCCACAAAGTATTAATTCTGTATGAATACTTATGCCGCCCGACTTTTCTATTTTCTATTTTTTGAAAAGTAACAGAATCATGTATCATTTTGCTTTCACTTCACAGTTGTCTGTTACATGCGTGTTAACTTTCAATAAAAAATTCAAAATTAAATCTTTATGTTTAGGGGTGTAAACATGACAAAATGTGCAAAAGTTCAAAAAGTTCAAGGTGTATTAGTACTTTCGCAAGGCGATATATATATATTTTTTATATATATATATATATATAAATATACATATATATATAAATATATAATATATATTTATATTTATATATTTATTTATTTGTTTATTTATTTATTTGAGCAGCATAGCAATAAAAACATGTTTCACAGAATGAAAATAAAACTATAAGCATTCAAACAAAGCTAAGTGAATCAGCTGAAAAGTGAAAAGTCTAAAAAGTGCAAAGCATTGCCAAGTGTGGATATATATAGTATATATAGTGTTAGATGATTGTGTCATTTGACTTAATTAACAGGAAGAGACAGAGACTGAAATAGCTGCCCATTATTTCCACAGATAGGATCTTTGCACCTACAGTATAGCTATTCCCTCTTGTATTTTCCTACTTCCCCCCCTTTCACCTGGACACAATTTATCCCAGCTGATTCTTATCACCCCATCACATCCTTCTTTTTGTGCCTCCTCCATCGCTCCTCCGTCTCTCCACAAACCACGAGTCCATCCGGCTGCTCTTCAGTTGTTATGGCGACTAGAAAATGGTGTCTGTGTTTGGTGCGTGACCAACAACTGTCAGGAGTCACACACATTATAATGTTAGATCTGTTGTGCTTTTATGATGTCCGTACTTTTGTCAAGCCTGCTCTATTTGATGCACATGCCGAGGAGTCACTTACAACAATGTAATTACTCTGTCAGAGGAAAAAATATTATTTCAAAACATGCGTGTGTAAGATTTAATGTTCCATAGCAGCAAAGACCATATGCAGCAAACCACTACAAATACAATTTCCTCTTTTCCTCGCGCTTGCTCGCTTGTTTTGTCACTTTGTCTACAATCACAGCCAGGCTTTGGCACCAGTGAAGAGGAGCCTGGCGAGATTAAGTGGCAGATGCTATTCAACTGAGGGAAGCTAAACACATGGCTAATTTGGCAGGCTCATTGTGTAAAAAGCCACCATTACTGCAAGGATTATTCATGCTAGTTTTATTCAGATTCTACCATTGATCAGCATTTCCCCACCAAACAAGCTGAGACTCACTGTCCACTTTGTAATGGATCACTTAAACCCATGTGTCCCGTCACAGTGTCGCCGTAGTGGAGTGAGCTCCTGCCCCTGGTCACAGCTGTCACCGGTGATAACTGAGTAACAATGACAGCAGTGGCAGGTCCTGGAGTGTGACCAATGTATCATGACAATCCACTCCAGTTCCATACGCTCATGTTGTGACATATTTTGCATGCCACTGTCACTGAAAATATGATAGGAACACACCTGACCACTGTAGCATTGTCAACACAGATACTGATCACACCGCTTCATGCCACACGGACAACAGTAAGAAGGCAAGATACTATGGTCGCAATGTTCTTACAACTGAAAAGACAAGGTAGTATTTCGGGAAGTCTGTGTGAAAGCGTTTGTAGAATTTGTAGAAGGCTCAATTGGAAAAGATGGGGGTCATGTCTTTAGCTTAGGTCACTGAGAAACAGTTGTGTTTTTTGGGGGTAAATCAAAATGGTATATTGTGTAAATGCTACCATTGCGGCTTTTAATGTGACCTTGATAAATTCTTGATGTGTAGTAGTTTGGCAGCAAACGCTTCAGTAGATTGCGTCATGATCTTAAGAGAAGAACTGTAGAAAGTCAAAGTTAAAAACAACATTATTATCTGCAGGTTAGAAAAGCCTTTTGAAGGAACTGTTCGGCTATCTCCAAGGGCAACACAATTTTGGATTTAAAAAAAAAATAGAAATATAACTGCTAAACTAATATAACATTTACATGCATTCAAGAGAATGTTTGTAAAGGTGTTTACTACGGAGTTAACAGGTCACATCCTATTGAGACTATTGATTTTGCTGTTTGTCATGTTTTTCAGTCTTTACACTTAAGTAATTGTCACCTTTCAATTTGCAGATATGAGTAGGCTGTGGTAAGTTGTGCAACCAGAGCCGGTGCTGGCCCTTCTGGGGCCTTAAGCAATAATCCACTCGGGGGCCCTACAGTACACATCCCATGGCTATTCGATGAAGAGCGAACCCATTTATGGTCAAAAACAGTTACACTGTGCAGTAGTGCAGGGCAGAAGTGGAACATAACCTCAATTTGGGCCCTGCCCCACTGTGTAAGAACCATTAACCACTAAGCCACTGTCAGACTGGCAGTTAGGACACCACTAGTCTATTTCCCCCACTTTTTAAAATGGTAAATGGTAAAAGGTCACTGACCCAGTTTGGGAACCACTGACTTAAAACTAACTGAAACCTGCAACTGCTATTTTTATCTTACCACTGAGAATCAGCCTGACAGTAATTTGTTTTAGACCGTGCACAGTTCGAGAACTAGAGTTACTGAAAGTAACTGCACTCATGAGAACCCTGTGGATTCAACTCCCATTTGAGACAAATACAACGGCTTTTTCTCTCTTCTATTCACTGTAGGAACTGCAGGATGTGAAATACAAATAAAAGTGTCATTATGATATGTCGGACAAAGGAGGACAGATCACTTTAAGCTCTCGGGGAACATCTTGAATGTATGTGATGTTGTCAAGTAATTTGGCCACATCATAACTGATCGTTTTAAAAGATGAGGCATTTACCGTCAGTGCCGGATGTTATGCACAAGCGTTATGCACAAGGTCCGAGCAGATTAAACATTAGGCGAGCAGCGCCCGGGCCGGGAGACGGGAAAGCCGCGTGGGATGCGAGCATGAGGCGAACACCGGGAGACGGACCGAGTGGAGACGCGAGCGGAGAGGCACTCACGCGTTGGGAGTGACAGAGAGAAGGCGGTAGGTCTCTCCTGCTCATCCACTTCAGCAGACTGCTCCATTTCGGTGTTGTGTGTGGCAAAGTAGGCGGAGAGTGACTGAGTGCTGCCTGTCAAAAAGCCTGTCGCCGTAACAACACTCGTTAATCAGTGAAACACCATGATGATGCGGGGCCCTACGCACATTGCGTAATCTGCGTATAGGAAAACTGGCTCTGTGTGCAACCTAACTATATAGAGCTGAAGAGTGAATAAGTAAGTAAGAATACAGTCACAAAACATGATGGCCATAAAACCAACCTTAATCTACATGAATTAAAAAGCTTTCCAAAACAAGTGGGTTTTTAGTTTGCATTTAAAAACATCAACAGAATCAAGCAGACTTAAAGAAAAAGAAAAGAAAACATAAAAGGTTGGCAAACATGTAAATGCGTTTGCCTTAAGTGACCTCCACCGCAGCCAGTCTCCTGCAGAGTTTAAATGGGATTTTCTATAGGTCAGACTCCCCGAAAAGTTCACACCATGGAAAATACATAAACACTTATCTGGGCTGAAGTGGGACAATTACAAGAAAGTAAATCTCCTCTTCACTGACTACTACAGCATTTACAAGCAGTTAGTTGGCATTCATTTATGTTTAGGAGTCTATTATAGCGATTAAATATGATATGAACAGCGCTTATCAGTTTGTTGCTCACTGGCCTCGGTGGCTTTTTAAAAGCTCCATAATATTTAACTACTACTCTATGTATTAGTCAATTCAACTGGCCAACAAGCTAGTGAGAGTGAAAGAGTTGGCAAATCTACGTGTTTGGCTTACAGTCATCACTACACTAAAATTTTAATCTTACAATATTAAGAAATATGTCAATACTCAATGTAGAACGACATGTTGATATACTGTAGTGGTTCAATACAGTGAACTCTTGTCTGTTTACCATGTCCATAGTTGCCTGGCTTAGATCATAATTGTAGGGATTAGTTTCTTATTTTACGCCTCAGACAGTGTTAAGATCGACGCCATTAAAATAGAGAGCAAAGTATCAATGCCTTTACAAAAGTGTATCTAGTTCAGATCCTAGTTTATGTATCAATATCTCGATATCAATTATGTTTCATTTGACCCCAATTACCACCACCTGAACTGAGCACATTTTCTCCAGTTCGGCTTCACCCAAATCTAAAAGCTTCTTGAAAAAAACATCAACATAGCGGCGATAAACGAGATGTAAATTAGGATGAAAAAAAAAAATGAAAATTGTTTTTTTTTAAAGGCAAAAAAAAGTGGGGGAAAAAGTTCAAAAAACGCGACAAAAACGTGATAAAAAGTGACAAAAATGCAAGAAAAACGTGACAAAAAGTGGTGAAAGGCATAAAAAATATGCCTAAGAGTGACAACAATGCAACAAAAAAGTTTATATCAGTTTTGTAGGTCTTAGCTTTCAAATGAGGCTTTTAGATTTGTGTAAAGACAAACTGGAAAAAATGTGCTCGGTTCAGGTGGGAGTTAAGAGGTTAATCAACTGTATTAGTTTGTGGTCTAACGTCAAGCCCTGTATATAAAGCACTAAATAACATTCACAGCCTGTCTGCTACCTGCTGTGCTTCCAACACTGAAACATGCGATTTAGTTTTGCTGTAATCAGCAATAACTTCAGATGTGGTAAATGCGTCTTGACTGAGAAAGGTGTCATTTAGTTGGACAGTTTTGCAAGTCTTATAAGCATATGTGTGCTTTTGTGTGAGAGAAACAACCGTGAGAGGCCACACAAGGACAGACTGCTTGGTTAGACAGTCAATGTCCTCTTCTTTTAATTAAAATCACTGCACACCAAACCATTCCCCTAATCCCACGTTATATCACCAGTCATTAGCTATACATAATAGACACAGGTACCTAATTATCATATAGTTTCTCATATGGCAATGTAATCCTTCACTAAACTTGACAGACTTGTGTAATTATAGAGACTTGACCTAGAGGCTGTAGGACCAGAGCAAAGGGACGCCTGACTCAGGGCGGGGTTATCAGTTGTCACAGCAACGGCTCGTAGGGACAGCACCCGTCCCGCTGCGTCTGAACTCATCCATCGATCCGAAGACAGATGGAAAGTATAACAGGATGAGACAGTTTTGTCTGTGCGTCATTAGGGCAGCATTATTTTGTCTGGAGCTCGGGGTCGTGTCGTCAAAACTGCTAAGATTTCAAGGACCATTTCATAACAATAAACCAATGGAGATTTTTAATTGTAACATGCTGGAGTTATTGTTCGTATAAAAGCATGTAGAAACTATATGTTAGATAAGTTCAATAGTAGAGATGTGGCTCTCTTTTTAACAAGGATTTGGCTTCATTAAACCTATGGAGGGTAATTGTGTCTTACAACAAATACAACGAATAATCCGTAATTCAGTTATATATATATATATAAAAACCCTTCAATTTCTGTATAAATATCAGATCACCTCTCAAGAATTATTTGTAGCACGTAGATTTAATATTGGCATGATCCCCTAGATTTAGATCTTCAGGAGGACAAAGAAAATAAAACCGACTTGTGGGACAAACCAACAAAGGTCATTACTGACATTCACAGAGAAAACTGCTGTAAGAATGCCACATGCACAAAAAAGAACCAATTAAAAGTGGACATTATGCATAACTGTGGCAAGCTTTCAGCAAAATGACATGCAGGCAAATCAATGCTGAACACACTTAAGCTAAGCAGAACGAGTTTAGTGACATATTTTGGGCTTTAAAGCAGTACTAAGTAACTTAATAAATCCTTCCTTTTCGTAGTCCCTCTGGGGGTAATACAAGTGTTAATGGGATGATTGGAGGGTCTTTCATCACCCCCGGTGTCTCTGGCCACAAAACCACAATTGCAACTTGACTGCCACCGGGTCGGAGCCACCAATACACACTAATGGAATCACTAAGAAGGAGCTAACAGGCTAACGGGCAAAGCTAACTGCGGGCTAGCCCCACTTAAACAGTATTTACAGCCAAGTTTGAGTGAAAATAATTATCCCCATTGTGTTATTGGATGTACAATATCCCTCTCTCCCTTTGTCTTTTCTGTCAGCATAGTATTTACTCTCACGGACAATTAAAAAAGTTTTAAAAAACGCAACATGCTACGACACATGCAGTGGCGCTTATGGCCTCTAGGGTGCATGAGATACTTAGTACTGCTTCATGGTCCATCTATGACATGAGAAAATGAAAGAAATACAGATTGGAGTGTTTTAGCAGTAAAAGAAGAAATGTTTATGACAGTGTTACAACATGGTTAAAAGTTCAGAAAAGTAAATTCTGCGATGTATGACTCCTTTAAAGGCACTCCTTACGCAGAATGTCTGAGTCACACTGAAGCCAATAATGCATCTTTCTAAAGACAAACCTGTCCTGAAATGTATCATCATATCACCCTGAAATATAATACTGTTGGCAAAAATAAATTCATAAAGGGCTGTCACTATGTTGTTCATCATCTGTAATAGCAGACACTCAGCGGAGGTATGAAAGTCTATTAAACTGTGTGATAGCTCCAAGTTCATAAATGAATCAGGAAATGCAGGGCTATTACCAAGCCACAAACACAACGATTCCCCTGAAATGTTGGTGATCACCGTTGTGATGTGAGGCTCAGTGTGAGTGTGTTATCTCTGAACCGCTGAAGACATCACAAAAAGCACCTTATTATTACATGTGATCCATCCAAGCTTTCTTTCTTCTCATCATGTTTTTCCCTCCACTAAATCAATAGCCACTCTCTCTCTTTTTTCAAGATCAATTTCACTCACACCACCTGCTGCTGGAGCGGCTTGGCATCCCGATAACGCATTTAGCACAAATTTTCCTCAAGTAGTCATGCTGAGATTGAAAGGTTTGAAGGCTTTTTTTTTTTTTGCAACCAGCAGACTCTTTTTCTCTATGCCCTTTTCGGCTGCATTGCCCTTCTGAGTGTCTGGCGAATAATGGTGACATGAACTCTTGGAGGGAGTCGCCCGCTGCCAACTGTTGCCAGTCTAATGAAGGGCTTGCCAGTAAAATGGTGCCAATTAGTGTGTACAAATACGCTTCAAGGCATCTTCCTCAATTCCTCTGTGGCACTTCTCCGTTAAGTCCACACAAAACGTTACTGGCCTGTCTAAAGCTGGCAGCATCCTCCCTCCAAAGCCCGATTATCAACTGTACAAGATTGTTGTGAATAAGACAGAGAGGTGAAAACACACTCTCAGTTTCACTGAAAAACGGTCTCTCTCTTAGTCTTTGGGGGTCATTCACCAAGCATGGATCAGAAGCATAAGTCATTTATGCATTTTTTACTCACGGCACGTAGCATTGTCTTATTTACAGTACAGGTTTATCGTTCCTGGTGATCCTGGTGATCCTGGTGGTTCCTGGTGGATTTTTTGGCCATTTCTCAAGGAATATGAATGAAAACATAAAAGCTTTTTTTCACTCATGGTCAGTGATGTTGTGAAGCCATTTATTGTGATAAAAATGTGTGAGCTTATTTCAAATCACCACAACAAAATAAAATGCCAAAATGACCCTGTTGAAAAGCTGACACACCCCAGTTCCTAATACCATGTATTTCCCTCTTTGATGAAAAGTGCATATACCTACGGTGAAATGTGGAGCTGGTTCGCTGATGCCACTGGCTCCAGCAGAATAAAGAATGGGTCCCGTTAGTGGCCATCACAGTCTCCTGACCTCAATATCATTGAACCACTGTGGGGAGAGCTCAAACGTGCAGTGCATGCAAGACACATGCAAAACAGCCCAGGAACTTACAGGAACTGGAGGCTTTTTGCCAAGATGAATGAGCCGCTTTACCATTAGATTATATACAGAACCTTCTCTACAACTACCACAAAAGACTCCAAACTGTCATTGATGCTAAAGTGGGCAATACACGGTATTATGAACTGGGGTGTCTAAACTTTTCAACAGGGTCATTTGGGTATTTTATTCTGTTATGCTGATTTGAAATGAGTTCACAATTTTTTTCACAATAAATGGCTTCACAACATCACTGACCATGAGTGAAAAAAAGCTTTTATGTTTTCACTCATGTTCTTTGAGAAATGGACACACAAAAATCCACGAGGTGTAAACTTGTTGGCACAACTGTACATATCAGATTTGGGGTTATAATACTGTAATACAGTACGGCAACATCAAAATGTAAGTTAAGTGCAACATGCCCATGAAATAGCAAATCTTATTTTTCAGCTTGCACTTGATATTTCAGAATCAGAATTGGTTTTATTGCCATTGTCAATGAACAGGTTCACAAACTAGGAAATTTCTTCCGAGCAATGAAACATAAAAGATCGAACACCTGCCTTGATATATGACCCCCGAGTGTTCTGCTGCATAATAGTGACCAAAACAGCACAACCGGGAATAAGTATTGCACTTTCTCAAAGAACTACACTATAGTCATTATAGTCAACAAAAACAAGATTTTCTTTCTCATATTGCTCAACCATGATTCTCGATTCAATTTCTTTTCATTGTATAAGAAGCAAATAAACGTAGCTTCTACTATTATGATTTATGAGCACAAACCAGATAGATCTGAAAATTGAGCCTCAGCTCAAACCAAAACTTAATGCGTTCTACTCAAGAATTTAACACAAAAATCTTCCATTGTCTCCTCCAAACTCTAAACTACCTAGACTGTAGACCTGACGATTGTAATATTTTTTTTAATTGATTGCACACCCTTACAACAATCACTCCCTCACTCACTACATTCACCTGAAATGTCTTGCCCAATGACACAACAACAGTTTAAACTGGCCAGAGCAAAATCTGAACAGCCCTATAAGTTGACAGACAATACTTGCAACCAACTTTATTCATTGGTGAGACGACACTGGTCTACATTTCACAGAGAGTAAAAACAATGTGACAACGAAGACAATGTGAAAAGTAAGCAGTGATGGAGGTTTTCTGCCCCACATTTCTCCAGCACAGCTCACTGGAAAACTCTTACAATCCCCTCGAGTTTGTAGCATACACTGTGGATTCTGCAGCAGCATTTGAGATGTATTTTTCAATTCTGTGTTATTTTCCCTTTTTTGGTGTTGCATTCAGGGACTGATACTTGTTGCCAACTGCCAGCACTCTGTGTGACCCCGGTGATCTCCTAATTACTAAGTGAAAGACAGAGCTGGTTACTCATCTAATATCATCAGGACGTCTCATCATATTCACTCAGACTCTAATTGGGTTACAATCTCCACATCAGAGCCCTCAGGTGAGCCGCGAGATAAAAGGAAGAGAGAAAGGGGGAGATAGAGCTCAGTGCTACTTCTGGGTTTACGCTGCTGTGCCGTGTTTTTATAACTAAAAATACTGCTCACACTGCACCCGGTGTCTGTTTCTTTTTTCTCCAAACGTCTGTGGTGCAGTCAGGCCTGACCTGCGTTTACAACCAGATCATTCTAACTAGTAATTCCAGTTGTTACAGAAAGTTGTTCAAATGACTGTTTTTTAAGAAGTAAGAAGTAACCTGTGTTTCAGTACATAAAAGTAGACATGAAAAATATGAGTGATTTCAACTTCAGCCTCAAACAGGAGTAAAAGTTTCTCTAAATTCAACTTAATCATAACTGCAAAAAACTCCACCAATAAAAGACGTTCACTTTGAGAACCACTAACCCATGCACCAGTCACAGCCAACCCTAAAGGCACAGTGATCAACGGTCTGTCTCACTAACTTCATTTACTTCATTATAGGCATTTAGCTGCAGTCTTCCTTTCCTCACTGCTGTCATTGTTTGGTTGTTCTGGCCTCAATCATTGGCGGCGCGTCATTCTTTTCCGATTGCTCTGCTTCCCTGCTCTCTCCGCTCTCCCGCTGGCTGTGAGGGAGCTCGCTCATCTATAATGAAACAGCTAGGATCATGTCGAATTCTCTAAGAACCCTTCCTGCCACCCCTGTGTTGAGAATACTTTAATATTTCAGCCGTGTGAATGTGTGTGAAACGGAGCGGGCCGTACAAATTAATAATGTTTTATGAAGTCAATGCTTTGATACTGTAAACATCCTTGCTCAAACCTCAAACGGCTGAAAAATGCACTTAATGTGATATTTTCTTTTTGAAGCTCGCATGTAAATGGCGATCTAAATATTTAATATACATCACAATTGGTGCCTTATAGAAAATATACGAGAGAGTTATTGTTATGACACAGCACTCAGCAACTTAAGAGTTATATGAACCAACCACTGACTTTCGCTCTCTAAGAGACAAGACTGCTCATTCGTTTGCATAAAAAGAAATCCGTATCCAAGCGTCACATGAAGCCACACTCACCCACTGAAGACCACAATGAAGTCCATGACGTTCCAGCCGTTCCTGAGGTAAGAGCCTTTATGGAAAACAAAACCCAGAGCAATGACCTTTATTCCTGCCTCGAAGCAAAACATCCCAATGAAGTACGGCTCCGTCTTCTCCTGTAGAATTCGAGGAAAAGAACAATGTTAATATAGCCTATTGTATTGAAATGGCTGTGTGGCAGTCGTCACTCGAGCAACTCACCAGTCTTTTGGACATGGGTGTTTTATCCTCTCCAGGCAAATGTTGTTCCAAGGCCAAGACGATGCAGTTTGCGATGATAGTAGCAAGGATCATGTATTCAAATGGAGTAAGAGCTTGGGTTAAGGATTATAAAACAAATACTTGACAATAGGGACAAGTGATGGTGATGGTGCGATTCATTTGCATTTTCATAATCAAAGTTAAGTTAACTGTGCATAGTTTTAACACTTTCAGGAGAATTAACATTTTGGAGAAGATTGTAATTTGAACTTGTGAACTACGTAATACAAGAGGCTTTTCAGAACAAGTTTGTAGGACTACAGGGTTAGAAGGTCTTATACCTGTACATACAGTAGGAGCCCATGAAGACAGGTCACAGATACAGTATAGAGTTGTTTGCAAAGGATATTGCAGTGCCTAAATAAGTTGCCGTATTTCCAATTGCTAACTATTCAAATTGCAATTTCAATTTGACTGCAATTAATTGTGCAGCTCTTCTTCACAAACATTTAAAGGCAGAAATGTGACAAAGTGGGTTTGTTCCAGTATTTATTTTGGACACTTGTTTCATTTGCCATATCCATCAGCGAACAATAACCCACCTCGTTCATTCATTTGTTTAAGTTAATGATTACACTTCACATTGTCCGTTTTAAAACTTGTTTTATGTAAAATGTTAAAACTTGGCAGCTAAACTGTTTGAACCTACCCATCGAGCTAATGGTACTTACCTGTGGGAGGTCCTTTCCCATGAGGAGAGGTATAAAAGGGGGAAAGCCATTTTTGTTCATGCAAGTGACATGAGTCATGGAGAAGTTAATGTTGTGTGAAGAATAAATATTGCCTGGTCAGAGTTATGTTTGTCAAGTCATTCATTTTGACCACTCTGTGGCCAGCTCCACCACAAGAAGCATTTTCTAAAATGTTTTGCAACTACTTAAAGACAACACAGCTGATTGTTTGTGAATTCTAAAATGTAATAGTTAAGATTGAAAACTATGCAAATACAAATTTTAGCATGCTTTATGATATAAAAAAAAAAGCAAACCAAAAATATATATAGAATATTTTCCGTGCCCCAGACATAAGCTGGACCCAATTTCAGACACAAACGGAAGTAAATGTATGCATGGACACAACACAAAAGGACAGAGAGTGCATGAAGCAAAATTCAATAAACATGGTCTCATACGCGCTGCAGTGAGCTGTGTTGTTTGCTTATTAAAAGTGAGCGACATGACACAGGTTATTTTTGTGTTTTGATACTAGTTTCCATAGTGTACTGCTACTGTATGTACAAGAACAACATGCATTTAAGTGGTTCTCATATTCATTTACTGACCCGTATGAAAACGCTGTTAAAATTGTTGCTGAGCAATTTTGATCAAGATGTTAACTTCTAAAGGCTTATTTAATTCTTACTCAATAATAATTTGTGGAAAAATACAGAATTGTAAATTATGCAAAAAAAAAGTACATTCTTATTATCTTAATCCAAGGGTGATGGATTGTGCCAATGAGTAAGTAAATAAGAGAGTCTGAGTTTGCAGAGAATAATTAATTGAAGAGGTCCCAGGAAAAGTGAAGAAAGTAGATACAAGATGGAGAACAGTGACAGTAAATAAAGGGGCAAATGGGTAAGCCAGTGGACAGGTCTGGTGTGGGTGCAGAAAGCGGGGTTACTTTGGGACATGAAGGCTAAAAAAAGAGGAACAAATCCTACTCCCACCAGAGGCTTCAACTTGACTGCGAGACATACTGACAACAGCAGCTGAGAAGTGGTAAAATATAATGTGTGGCTGATGATTAAGTGGTGCAATGGCTGAGCGGAAACAACATTTCATATTAAAACTTTTCATTATTTTACATGCTACTGAAAAACAAATAAAGCAGAATGTTGTAGTAGTATGTATATTGACTTTCCAGAAAGTTAATGTCTTAGTGTCTTAGCTACTTCTCCATGCTTACACTGGTGGCACACTTAAATCTCTCACTTTACAAACAATTAACTTTTCCCCATGATTTTATGTTGGATGACGCAAGGTTTCAACTTGGTTTCACTGCTGGAAATTGACAATAACAGCTTTCAAGAGTCAGACCATTTATGCTGAAGTGTTAGCCAATCCCCACATTCTCTATCACCCTTAGGCACACAGCAAATAACGAGACAAGATGAAGACAGAGCGGTGAGAAAACAGAAGAGGCCAAAATGAAGATGGAGAGAGAGACGAGAAGTATCCACGGCAACGGGTTTCTCTCCAAAAGTCTGTCGATGGTAACCAGTGGCTCAAGTATCCCCGCTGTGACATGTGTATAGGGTCGGTGAGGTATACGAGGCTAATTTTAACCAGAGATTAGTGATGTGGCAGCTCTGCAGAGGTGGTGTTGTGGAAGCCTCCAGGCAGCGACTAGATGACAACTTTATGGACATCCTGCTCTGAGACCGGCAAATATATCTCTGCACAAACTTTGCAGGAGTTTGAACCTGTACCAAAAAGTGAAAGGAACAGCGACGCCGTGCACGAAGTGAAGGCTCGACGATAATCATAAAGTGCAAGTGTCACATCTCGAAAATGAGACACTGAAAATAGCCAGTGCCATGACGTAATCAAACCCAATCTTAGTTCAACAAGTGATTTTCCAACATCTTGCCCAGCGTGTGTTGTACAGTCAGCTGGCACATGACGTGTATTGTGCATCATTTTTTGAAAACAGATCTCGTGAGTACTCGTGAGTCACTGATGCTGGCGCTGTGCCTCAAACAGGTGTAAAAATAGACAGTGTGATGCCCTGTGAATCAGTGATTATTCTCCAACCCGGACCAGAGCAGCTCGGGGGTGATTATTTCAGTCTTGTCTTTCTATATACAATTTAACAGCTACACTTTTGTGCCAAACTCTTGACGCGACTATTATTCTTTGAGGGAGCAGAGTAAACACGGCCTGATCGTGAATGACTGTGATCGTTTTTGGCCGCTAACGATACTATTAAGGATGTTCCAAAAGTGTCAAGGAGTTATTTACTCTCGATTGCTGAGTGAAAGGAGGCCAAAACTGAAGAAGCTCGATGTAAGCCAGAATAAAAGTGGGCACTCCCTGACACACTTGCGCGGTGACACATTTCCTGCACAGCCATATGCCAGACATGTTTCGACTGGTCAAACTCCAAAAGCTATTTGGTCCTGATGACTTGGTATCTTCTCGGCAATACTAGAAATAAAACGATCACAAGGAAACACAAAATAGTAGAGGCAGGCCTGTAAAAACTAGGGACTCAACCAACAGGACATGCCTTATTTTAAAACATGAACAGCAAGTTTTAGGTGATGTTTAATCCACAATCTAATTAACAAAATAACTAAGACTATTGTTCCATCAGTCTTATGCTGTATATAGTAATAAAATAAAAACCCTTTGCATTTATTACCAAACAGCTAATTTGCTCACAAACTCTAAAAATACCCACCTTTTTGCACTACGATGAAACAAAGTATTTAATCCAACCATCAATTATTTAGCAGTGTACCATCTCAATTGGAAACTTCCCACTGTGGGAGTTCCCAGTAGGGATCAGACAGGAGGAGCAGCTGCCAGTCCTCAGCGCGGGCTGCGCTTCACGTTTGACCTGAGCTCTGAGTTCATTAGCCAATATCCTCCCCGCCAGGACGCTTTCAACCTGCTCTGGCAGCCACTGGATAAGCCACTGCAGTGAGGGCTAAATCAATTATCTCTACCCTGAATATACACAATTATCAGACTTGTTTAAATATCATCACCAGAGTGCGCTGTGTCGACACTGGACGAGTTAGCTGAACTTTAGACTTACAACAAAAAGGGCAGCGCAATCGTGAATGGATCTTCATCTTTCACTTTAGCACTTACAGTCATTTGCAGTGAGGTGACAGCAGCTACGACACTGACCTTTAAGTGCCGCTGATTTGTGCAAGAGTGTAATTTATGTTTGAGAAGCCCAACGAATATATTGTATGTTGAGCAGGTGATATTTCAGTCTTCTCTCAGCTGCGTCTAAACGTGTTTGAAATCCACGCTGGGGACGGAATCTTCATTTTAAAACAAAAATCAGGAAAAAGCAACAAAACCTCCGAAAAACAAGATCTATTACAGTTTTTACCAAATGTTATATCTCACCATGCTCACTCCCGTTAAACCAGCTGATACTTGAACAATATGGGATAATATTCCAAATAATAAGGAGGACCCGAAAAAGGATGATTTGCAGCAACAGCGTGCGACATGGCAGACAAACATCGTCAAATACAATCCCTGTTCATGTCTTTTAATTAGATACAGTGAGCTCATTAGATATAACAAAACGCTCTATGCACTAATCTATGTGACCTTCAGGTTCTTTAATCTGAAGGCTTTCTCTTTGGCCACCACAATTAATCACCTTTTAATATTTATTTTATATATTTGAATATATAATAAAATAGGACGCCTAAGTGTTGCTACATGAAATTAGCAACTTACATTTACAACTTACAATCAACTGCTGGCTTTTCTGATCTGTTTTCAAGTGTTACATAGCCGGAGAAAGCAACAATGTCTCCTGCAGCTGTAGCTCTAACAGGAAGTGACCAAACTGAGAACAATAATACCGGTACAGGGGCCCACCTGGCTCATGGACACCTGCAGAGGTGACACACACTTTAACTCAACAGCGCCTGCAGTGCAAGGGGGAAGCAGGGTGGAAAGGCTAAAGAGAGATGTTAAGGGGACGGAGGCTCATATCGCTCTTTTTTTCATTAAATATGACTAATCTGTATTTGAGGTCTACAGTGTATTTCACATTTTCACACACACAGCATTCATTTGATTTCTTTCTCCCCCAAAAAATCTATAAGAATTCATAGCGATTGAATGTGTGTGTATATTAAAATAGGCTTATACAAACGCGTGTTTAATACTGTTTATACTTGAAAGCATTTTAAGCACTTGTTGCTCTGCAGGCGCTGTCCATGGTTCTGAATTTAAAGTGGAATAAATGCCATGTGAAACGCTTTACACCTCAGCTATTTTCTCTGTAATCTAAGTCAAGGCTTTATCTTTATCTACGTTCATTGTGTTTATGTAAACCAACCTGACAACATTACACCAAAGGATATGGCCATTCGATGATTTTCTTTGCGTACTTCCTGACCACATTATCCTCGCCAAAGATGAAGAGGGACCGGTTGACGGTGAAACAGTTTTCCCGGACCGGAATGGGGTTGTACAGGGCCATGGTGCGAGCTCGCTGTGCTTTGGTCTGCTTGAAGGCGGGGGAGATGCCACCGGTGGACACAGCCGCTCCATCACGGTTCCGGTTGCGCTCGGACCCTCCATCTCCTGAGGTCAATAAGCCCGGAACGTCGTCTCCAAACCGGGCCATTCTGCGAGACAACACAGACGGAGAGAAAACACACTGATGTGAAAAGACTCAGAGGAGACTGTAGACTCCTGGAGCAGGGCGCGGCGCTGCGCTCGATTTGAGGGGCGCACGACAACCACGCCACTTTAGTCCATCTTGTTTGGTTGATCAGTAAACATACATAAATGTCCAAAAAAAGGCGTTTCAAGAATCGTCTTCACCAAGTCTTTTATGGGGCTATCCAACTATGACGTAATTATAGTAGCGTAGTCTTTGCGTAAAATTTGGCTACACATCCAGAAAGTTGTTTCGGCAAATTAAGCAAACGTTTAACAATCACTCTCTCCACACAAAAATCAAAAGCAAACTTTTTTGGTGTCCCAAAAGTACTACAGTTGCGACGCAGCAACAGGTCACGGATTTATCCATCCTCAGTCCTTGGAGAGTGGTGACCCTCGTCCATCGCGTCTGGAAGAAACTGGCGACAGTCCGCGGTCAAATTCAGAGCACATCTCCGCTCTTTCCTTGTCGCTCTAGAGCTATACCTCCCGCGTGCATGTGAGCACGAGGAAAACAAACTTTACCATCGCGTATTGTATTTTCCCAATTAAAAAACAAGCTGTCAC
The DNA here is from genome assembly GCA_007210695.1 of Neogobius melanostomus. Classification (NCBI taxonomy): domain Eukaryota; kingdom Metazoa; phylum Chordata; class Actinopteri; order Gobiiformes; family Gobiidae; genus Neogobius; species Neogobius melanostomus. The sequence goes on along the minus strand of VHKM01000113.1, from coordinate 238,127 downwards.
CAAAGCTCTTGAAATTAAAATATTAAAAGCGTCTGCAACTGAATGAGTACAGTGTGTTCAGCGGGAGTGAGATGAGACTCATCACAGCATCAACACACCTCCTCTAACCTTTAGCCAATCCCCAATCGGCAGAGCAGATTTAGACTTAGAGCGACCACAACCACAATGTGGTGCTGCAATATTAATGACACTTACATTATATGACATTATAAAACTTCTAAATGTAAACAATTTCTGAAATATTAAACCATTTTGCTTAAATGTTGTAGTTCGAATGTGACTATTTTGAAACATTTGGTCAAGAATAAAACCTACAGATTGCAAATCCTTAATTTATCTGATCCTGGTCCCACCTGTTAACACCTGTTGTGGTACTCCTTATATCTCAACACATTGGGGAGGACAGAAGAGACCATCAAGGCCTAATTACAGAGTTCAGAGCCTGCTATTGTAGAGCATGATAGTGAGGGGTGTCATGCTGCTGTGTGCAGCCTGGAAGTGAGCACATATTCCCACACGGACAAGAGATTCAACAAGAGAGGCAGGGGAAGCGGCACATCCTGGGAAGCGGAAAGGCCAATGAAACACTTAACACAAAAGGAAAAAAAGACAAAGGCAGTGATCAATCAAGAGCATCTTTGTCATTAACACTCCAGCTCATCAGATCTTTTAAAATAGACTCACATGAGACAGAAATAACATGTCGTCTGATTATCTTTCTTTCTTTATTCATGCAGTGCTTGTTTGCACACACCACTTGCTGGAGCTCTTTGTGGTAGGAGGATGCTGCAGTGTGTTCTTTGAGAGGTGAGGGGTGATCTGTGGTAATTAAAGGTTAGCAACAGCAATGATTAGAGAGGAATCACCATGGAAGTAGATGACTGTAGGAAAACACAGAAAGACAGAAAACAAAACGTCTGAGAGAAAAAAACAACAGTTTGAGGAATGATTCTGCTCTGGCAGCTGTGGCAATAGAAGAAGACACTGTTTTATGTTATTGTGGATGACCGAAGCAGCAGAGGAAATGTATCTTTTAGTTGAGTTATTTTTCTACATTGCATCTATGAGTTTAAGCGTGACCATATGTTCATTTTGAATTGTTGCATGAGTTGGGCTTGTTTTCAATATCATGTACTAAGAAGACTGGTATCTTTAGACCTGACGTGTGTAAGAGGAAACAACGGGAAACAGAGGCATTGGACACTTGATGGAAACTTACTTCTCGTAATTGCTGACGGTAACTATTTACAAAGTGCTACGGGCTGGAGTAGTAAAAGAAGGAATCTGTGTTTGTGCGAGTAAAGCATGTCAACACATTTTCATCAGTGCCTGTCAGGTATGTTGACAGCCGTGGGAGGGGCTTCACAAATGAAAGAGCTGATCAAACCAGGAAGTGGCTTCAGCAAAGCTTTAGTTGATTATAAATAAGTATATATTTCTGTTTACTGGATCTTTGAGTAGTTTTGACTTCAAACATACAAATAATTCATTCAGAATCAGAATCATTCATTTTGTCAAGAAAACTTCAAAAACGAGTTGGCAGTGAAAGCTCCTCTTTGTGCTTTTGGGAGGAAATACTACAGGGCTGACATAGAGACATACACACAAACAAATCATCACTCATGTCTTAATAATAGTGTCATTTTTTCCATATTCATGTAGTCATACATTTTCATGAATGTAGTACTACAGAGCAGCCATCCAAAGGTTTTTAAGTGAGGACCCAGCAGCTTTACAAACATGCATCCTAAATGATGAAAGATAAGCCTGTCACTATAGCAGTATCTGTGGAAACACCATGTTTTTATATTTAGTATGCAAAACCAGATGTTCTTTATATGACCTTTGAGTAGTTGTTTAAATAAATCAGACAATTGAGTTCAAAATGACTGATTATTGAAAGTTAAAGTTAGATCCACACTCAAAATCTACATTCACACTAATAGTCCATTTAAGTTGCAATTAGGCCAACATTTAGCCAAGTCAGTCAGTGCAGAGTGACACATTAATTGTTTATTTTGAGTTTCCAGTACAGTATAGTATTATTACACATACAGTCTATACAGTTTGTACAGTTATTTACAACATTTTCTACAAATTAATATACAGTACATCACTTTATATACAAGAAATAATATGCTACGTGTACATGTTGAAACTCGAAAAGGAGTGGGAAGAAGAACAACTTAATACTAAACTCTTGAATTACTCTGTAAGTTCACCAATAGCAAATTAAGTTCATATGAAAGCTTGGCTTAGAAAATGTTCTGTTTTAATTTTGCTCTCATTGATATAATAGACTTAAGAATCAACATTGTGTAGCTCAAATATATAAATATATAAATATGTTTTCATTCATTCAAGTCATCATAAATGCAATGATTTTGATCAGAATAATTTTAACATTCCATGCAGATTACTGAGTCTGACAAATCGCTGTAAAATAAGGTAAGATAAGATTTTATTGATCTCACAATGGATCAGCTCAGGGGGTGCAAATAAACAGGAAATGTGCAATCAAGTTTGTGTATATTTGGGCTTGGAAATGTCCCAAAAAGTGTCATCTAACCTCCCATTTGAGTTGTTGCTGTATGTACTACTCACGGCCCAAAAGTAAATAATGATAATTGAAAAATCGAAAAAAAATTAAATAAATAAAGTTCTCCCAAAATACATGCAGTGCTGGGTCAGTGAGCCATGGGCCCATGTCCAGATTTCATCGTGACACAGAAACACAAGTGGACAGACAGTCACCAGAGCCAGAGCAATTGATGTGGCAAGATGAAGGGCCCTATATTTAGCATTATTGAGATGCTAATGCTTCAGACATGAGAGGATCGTGCATGCGTGTTTGTCAATGACTGAGCTGGACAAAACCTGCCAACTGACCGTGTGGCCTTTACATTGGATGTGTTTGAGCATCAATACAGAAATAATCAGGAGTGAGTTGAATCAATAGTCATCTCTAGGCGATAAAACACTGGACATAACACCACTGTTGTTCTAAAGCTTTAGCCTTGAAGCAAATGATGAAACACATTTAGCTTGCGGCACGATTTCCTCTCTGTCTCTCTCCAGCCCAACCCAGATATCCACCTTGCACTGTTGTCTTCCTACTACTTGTTTCCTAGCAACTGAACCGATATGCCCCCCTATTCTCAGCCCCACAAATCTGCCGCCATAACTTGAGATTTTATGGAATAACCTTTATAAATCACTGCACCCCTGGGTTTAGAAGACTAATGGTTTCAGTCATATCTATCTAAACCATTCTTGTATGTGCTTAGAGCTAAACTTTGATGGTATGGAGAGCAACAGTTGGGCAACAAAAATACAGTATGGCAGTGCCAATAGGATAATTGAATCATAACTGAAACCTTCGCAGATAGCAAGCATCGACTTTGGCCTTTTTAATGACAGGTCTGTGGCCAGTCCAGTGGGGGTGGATTTGGACCTTGGATGAATAAACCTGTCTATGTTGCGCAACTGCTGTGAAAAGCAAACTGTTGCTTATTTTCTTTCTTTTTTTAAGCTGAAGCTTATGTTGAGCTTTATAAGTCAGGGATCTCCAACCAGTAGACCAGAAGCTAAAAGATTTTACTTTTCTACAGACGCCTGCTGAGGGATGTTTAACATGCATCTTATCTTTCTTCGGGGCATGTTGAACACAATCTGCATTTAGATGATTAAGTATGCAATAGCTCTGTGCCATTTTTGTGACATTAATGTAGCTCGCAGGGTAATAAAGGAGAAAGAGAGCATGGGAGATCCCTAATCTGAATTCCATAGTCATTAGTTTGTCATAAGAAATATGGTGGCTGAGTGGTTAGCGCCGCACTGCAAGAAGGTTCTGGGTTCAAATCCCAACTGGGCAGCGCTTGTCTGTGTGGAGCTTTCATGTTCTGCCTGTTTCTGCTCCGGTTTCCCCTTTGCCTCCAAAAACAGGCTGGACAGGTTGGCCCATTGAGGTGGCGTAGTAGCTCAGGATTAGCCATCCATCTGATCTGATCTGCGCAGTTACGTTGTACAATTGTATAATGATACACACATTTTATGCTTGAGATCGATAAATATGAGGGAAAATATTTAGGTTTTATTTTTTGCCATAGCAACCGCACCCGGCAGTGGTGGAAGAAGTACTCAATATTCTTTCTAAAGTAAACCAAAAATGTACTTAAAGCCACACCATAATTTTACCCAATAAATAATATTGAAATACAAGCATTTATTTTATGATAGATATTTTCATCACTGAAAAATCCTCATAAATGTACAAATAAACATGTGCCTTTGCTTTGAGCGGCTCAGCTCTCCTAAGACATGACTGTAACTTTACCAGGAGTGGGTACGTCTCCAGCTCGTCTCCATGGAGATATTGAGTAAAGTCAGCATAATTTGAGATTTAAATAGGTTAGGTTCTCATTTAAATTCATTCTTTGAAAAGTAATAGACTTTTCTGTGTCGAGCTGGTCAGTAAGAGCATGTTTTATACTGATGGCAACAGTATAGTCCAAAATGTTACGCAGTGCGCCTTTAAGTTAAAGTATAAAAGTATGCATTGTAAAATGTACTTCATAAGTAAAAAGTAAAAGTATTTAAGAGTTTAATGTGCAGGATATTTTAAATCATTTGAATCAAACCAGGTGTAAATGAGTAAACCACAAACTCAGGTCAAAAACAGGAACTAAACCAGATCTAAACAAGGTCTAAAGGTGTAAACCCCTAAACCAAGTCTAAACTGGGACAGTTCATCGTAAAGAGGTCACTTAAAATACTTTTACTTTTAACCCAATTTAAAAATGTAGTGGAATAGAAAGTACAGATACAGGCTTTAAAATGTAGTTAAGTTGTACTTTTTACTTTGTTACTTTCCACCACTGGCACCCGGTATGTGCTTTTAACTGTTTTAAAGCTACTCAAGCTGCAGTTATCACTATGAGGCCTATTAGTTTTACTCACAGAATAAACAGCTTTCTAATGTGTAGACAAATTGTAAGACAGCGTCCAAGTAATTGTGAAATGTAAGTTCTTATATAAACAGCTTATGCTTTTTAGAAACACGCAACAATAAGGCAACAATTTTAAGATACGTTTAAGACATGTATTTTAATGGTAGGGATTATGTAACAAGGACTAGAGCTAGAGTAAAGTGTTTTATGCACAATACAATAGTTATGTAAGTACCGCCATCTAGTGACAAATAAAGGAATTGCAGTTAGCCATTGTCTAACTTATTTAACCAGGAAATTCCCACTGAGATTTGTGAGTCTCATTTGCAAGGGAGTCCTCGCCCTAAAGGAGACAATAATGTTCATCACATCATCTGTAAAAACTATAATGTTTGATGACAGTATTGATTCATTATTAGGAGATGTTTACTTTTTTGTCTAATTTATTGTCAAAAAGTAAATTATTTGATTAGAACTGTGCTAACAGATTGTCAGTGGGACCAATACACATGCGTATAAATAATCGTAAATTTGGCCAGCATTCTCGCGATCATGCTAAGGGGCTATTCGCTTTGATGAAGTACCCCATAACGTGACAAACTCAATATATAAACGCCAAATCCTGTATGAGCAAATGCATCAAAGCGCACACAAAACTATGCATAAGGAATGCCCACAGTCGCACACTCTCTAAATTAAACCATCCATCAGTTTGTAAGTACAGTATATGGGCGCAAATGAAAAGAGTGTTAGTGATCAAACTGGCAGGGGCACAGATCAATACTGTCAGCAGACGTTCATAATTCAGAGGAGTGGAGGTTATGAGGCAGGTGGCAGGTGGATGCTGCAGGACCCAGGAGACCAGAGAACTCACTTGAAATGCACTGAGTGAAACTATCGCAACTGAAAAGAAAATGGGCAGGCACTTTCATTTAGTTGTTTCTGTAAAAATTACTCCAACTTCAAATCACTGCTTCACACAGTCATTTATTAATTTCCCGTTGCAGGCCTTGATTATGTCTCTATCTTCTAACAGTCGCATCACTGCCTAATCCAGTGAGCCAGACATAGAGGCACAGACTTCAGGACTGTACTGTTTTCTCGGTGCAATGACAAAAATAAATGGGACTCATGCATGTTAACACACCACACCAGATTATAGCAGACACGGAAAGAACATGCAAACTCCACACAGACAGATCAAACCCAGGACCTTCTGACTGTGAAGCACAAGCTCTAACCCCTGTGCCACCGTGCAGTGTTCAACAGTGCAGTGATTCTCAAGTGGTGGGCTGGAATTTAATAGTGAGTCAGAAGAGCAAAAAATAACTATAGTTTTGATTCTACATTGCAGAAACCTTGTATTTTGATATTTTGTGTCACCGTCACAGCAGAACATCAGCCTCCTCAGCCTCTAAAAGCTCTCTTCTCCACCAATGCAATCCTTTCAGGGCGACTTTACCAAATATAGGTGAAGGCACGAAGGGCATTCCCTCAAAACCTCACTCATCTGTCTGTGATACTTTAATAAGTGCAGCATATTTGAAACCAAGCCGTTCTTTTGAGCTACTGGTCCCAAACGTGACTTGCAGCTTCTCAGGTGAGAAAGGCATATTTTGCAGAACATGAGGCGTCTCGCAGTAAGTCTGTGGATTATGAACACGCTGCAGCTAAACCACTCTCATTCGGAGGATTAAAGGCTGAGACTGGATCTAATTACAATGTTGGTTTGTAATAAATAAAACAAGAATGATTAATCCATTTTATTTTGGAAACGTAGCCAGAGTCTAATTTGTTTAATGGCATCGGCTGGCACAAGGAAGAGTCACATTGATTTATTTGCTGATATGCATATAATAAACCTGTACTTTTATGTTTTTACGACGAGAGGAAACAAGCTGCCACTGAAGACAACAAGCAATTGACATATGTTTGAGTACCATTCTGCGCAATATAAAATAAAGAGGTTTTTACTTAAAGGAATCCACAGCAATACTGACTAATACCACACAGAATCCACAATCTACACTTTTTTAAATTTTAGTTATCATTGTTATTATTACTATTTATTTAGGTTATTTTGTGGTTTACCATTTTACTTTCCAAAACTCTACATTTTAAATCTGGTGTTGTTAAACTCCCTGTTAAATGCAGTTCTCACGATATCCACTAGAGGTCAGAACAATGGCATTGATTGGTGCTGTAGTATACTATAGTTGAGGACTCCTGTTTGCTTACCCAGCATCTTCAGCCTATTTGTCAAGAACCCTATTCCCTAACTGCATAAGTCACAGAGCAGCAACATTTCAGGCCTCTCCTCCAGCTTTCGGGGGGCCAGACGTGATAAATATTGTTTATGCCTTCTTGTCTCCAGTTCAATTTCTCTCTGCATTATTCTCTAGCTATAGCATGCATGCTGGCTTCAGAACACGAAAAGGTAATGTCAGAAAATAGAACACAGTGTTTGTAGCTGTTGGCTCCCCGCTAGGCCTATTTGGCATGAAAGCGTTCAAGTCTCAAAGAAACCTGTTGCACTACAAAGCAAAGCTATATTATTTGCTCCAATAAGCTATCAGCACTGGACTCAGGACACCACAATTACCTTTGATATTCAAATATACAGCTTGTAATAAATACATGGGAGAGCATGTAATGTCTGTGGAACATTAAATCCTTTTAGCATTTTTGAAATTCAGTTTAAAATAGTGGTCGAAATTTAAAGACACTGCATTCTAGATGAGATTAACTAAAATAATACCAAAAAATGCTTAAGGGAGATTTGGGCCCAATCTCAATTCTCTTTTCTACCCCTACCCCTTCCCCTAGCCCTAGCCCTTGCCCTTTCCCTACACCCTGAAACCAAGGGCTAAGGGCGAGGGTTGAAAATACCACCCTAAGAAATGGGACAGCCCTCCATTTGACTGCATTTACTATTAACACAGATGATTAAGGTTATGTAAAAAAATAAATAATAATAAACAAAATAAAAGCAAGCCTACTTGTCTATAGAGCACGTTTCTACTGAACCAGTTTATCACTTGACTGATGCTGTTTTGTAACACCTAAACAACAGGACTCGGTCTCAGCCCAAACCCTACAGATTTTCATCTATTTCTGCTACATTCTCCTTCCCCCTGTCCGTGTGTTGCTGCTTTTACCGCGGGTCACTGTGGCTGCAGCCAGAGCTGCCAGAGATCAGCCCATCCGCTCCTGTAGCACACTCAGCGGGGACAGTCAGAGGTAGACCCGCTCGCACTGCGCACAGGGCGGGGATAGGCACCCGCAGCCTCCGCTCTGAGCCCCGGGCCTGAGCGGAGGCTGCCGAGGTGCGCTCAGACCGGGGACAGACCGCCTCGGACCCGGGCTCAGAGCACAGCGGCGCGGGGAGAAATCGAGCGAACGCACTGAACCCCGTGTCATGTCAATAGCGACGTATCGAAAGTTTGGGAGCGTTCGCAGCAGCAAAGCGAAAACGTAGAACTGACACGTTTATAGCAATGGACTGTTCTAATTGTTGCACAAAGCGAATAAAGTCATGAACGAAGCGTTCTGCAACTTTATGAAAGTTGTAAGAGTGCTTAATGATGATACTCGTGAATTCATTTCGCAGCTTATTTCCGTGTTTTGTCAAACTCCTCCTACCCCTTCGTCTGAAGTGTGCATCTGAAAAACCCTCGCTGGAAGGGCTATGTGGCCCTCTCCCTCACCCCTACCCCTCACCGCAAAATAGAATTGGGACACCCCTTCGTCTCTCGTGAACGCGCACAACGAAGGGAAAGGGCTAAGCGGAGGGCTAAGGGGGAGAATTGAGATTGGGCCTTGGTATGATCACATATCAATTTATCTATTCATTTACTTCTTGATCATTTGTCAAATAATGGATTCTATATGCTGCTGCTGCTGATGAGAATACGTTCTAGATTGGTTGTATTGTAGGTTTTTCTTTCCTGCCTTTCTGTTTGGTTTGTTTTGGTTAGTAGTTTACACTGTGAGCAAGATAATATAAAACAAAAAGAAAATCAAAATACAAAGATTTGCCATGTGCCATGGTGGAGCTGCATGTGAGATGTCAGGTCTCGGTAACAACACCTTTCCACAATCAGTGAAGCCTCGACAGAGAGATACTGTCAAGTAAAGTAATGTAAACAGAAATAATTTTTCTTATAACATCAACAGCACAAAATGTTTCCATGATGCATTGCTATCAGTGGCACCAGCAATGTAAACATAATTATAGACACAAATGTTTGCACATATACCAGATCGACTGGTTGTCAGGCCACAAAACACTTCCTGTTCTGAAGGTTTTCATATCACAGAGCAACGAAGGATGTCAGCGGATAATGTTTACAGCACTAATGTTCAGAGTGTACTTCGCACCTGCAGACAGTCTATCCTTGTTGTGACCAAGTAAAATTTCAAATACTTTAATGCAAATATGGTCTACTAAAAGTGTTTTGTCAGAACAAAGTAAGATGAATAATGATTCATCTGTGTTGAATAAAATCTAGCTTGATGTTGCCACGGCAGCTTTACTTTCTCAGGGACTGTTACAATGAAGGTATTTCCACATTACCAAGATGAAAGCCGACACAATGGCCACCAATAGGGAGATCCAGAATAGAATGAACATCAATAAACGTGCAATAGCTAATTTAACAGTTGTAAATAAGTTATTGCCACATTTATAGACCTATGGTAAGGTAAGGTAAGCTATACTTTGTACCTCAATGGGAAAATGGTCTTCGGGCACATGGTAAATGGTGATATACATTACTGCAGAGCCTAGGACTACGACACACTTTGCACTATGGGACCCTTTATAAATGTGAACAGAGCATGGTGCCATCACAAGGGGCAGACTGGGCGATGCAGAGAACATATTTCATACAAATGTCCCCAGAGAGCCTAGGCTGCTGGTGACAGAGTAAAGCAGGCCACAAACCCAGAGAAAACCAGAGGAAACAGGGGCATCTCGATCATCCACGCAGGGAAACTGGGCCATCCCATGTGTTTGTGCAATGCAAGCAACAAATAACAAATAGCTTTTTTGTGGTCTTTTCAATGATTCACAGTCACATCATTCTCATTATAGTAGTATAAAAAAAAAGAAATGAAAAAAAAGAAAGAATTTCAGGGCACTGTCCATCATAAAAAAATATTGCATAATGACTACTATGCTTTTATATTATATTATTATTACATTTAATCAAGCACAATTCTGTAACTAATTTAGACAGACATAATTCTACCATAATTCTTCCATTCTTTTTCAAATTTAGATTTTAACTTTCAGAGTTGTCATGCTATGACCAAGTTACCATGGTATAAACATAATACGGTGTAATTTCTACAGGCACCAGTTTTATAATAACAATATCCATATGAAAACATCAAGATAAAAGTTTAAGGATGCCAGTATGAAAGGATAACGAGAGATGAATCAGAGGAAAAACAATGATACAAACATGATTTTACATTTACTGTATCATCTATCCAATTTCTAGCTGCTGATAGGATTCTTATTTACACAGCCGATACTTCCTAACTGCGTCTTAAATATGTATTAAACAGCATTACTTAGTTGAGGTCTGACACAACAGTCTTGTGACAGCTCCCATTCAAGTAATCCATGATCTCACTCTGCCTACCGTGACGGTCACCATTAGTGTATAGTTGAAACAGCGAGCTATTAAAGTACAAACAAGGACAGAGTGAATGAATGAAGGCAGCAGTTAATACGTATTTACAAAACGTGACGCTTCTTAACAGCTTTGAATAAATAAAATTGTCCCAGCGTGCAAACAGTTAATCTCTAATTCACTCAAGCTTCCTCTCCATGCTGCATATTGTTAGACAGACACAGAAGAAAATGGCTTTCCAGCATGTTATCATTAATAATTTACTTATGACAAACAGCCCTGACATTTACCCTGCGCTGGGTGTCTGTCTGACTCTGACAGTGAGACAATAATGAAGAAGAAACAGTAAGATTGGGGGAGAGCCTCTGCTGTGCACTGGTGTCATTAGAAAAGGGTCAGGCCTCATGCGGTGGCTCTTTGCTGGAAGAAAATATTGATACTTCATGCAAATATGCAAAGTGCATGCCGCAGTAATTGACTCTCTCTCGGTACAGCTAAATTTTTTTGCATTTTACTGCGAGCTGCATTTGTGGTTTCTGCGTTCCACATTGTTTTACTGGATACTTTTGTACGTCTGTACCGTGTTTTTGTGGGGTTCGGTGGAATATTTTACTGCAAAGAGTCAATTATGGTCCTGACGAAAGCAGCTTTTTAAAAGTAAACAAAAAGCTAGCTTTTCAGCTAAACCCATTTGAGACACATTTCTTCTTCTGAGACACTGAAGAGGCACCAAGAGCCCCCCACACCTGCAGCACAGGTTGTGAGGAGGCGTCACAAGAGGAGCTCACAGCAAAAAGGTCCCAGGGTTGATCCCAGCTCATGACTAAGCCACAAGCAGTTCCGTTGTACAATATTGTCAAAAAATAACTTTAAGTAGAAATGTATAATGCTGCACTTAAAATAATGTTCTTTTCTCACATCAACTGAATTCTTCAGACAAAGCAGTGCTGTCAACAGATCAAACCATTGCTTTACGTATATTTCCACCTCGGTGGGCGGCACGGTAGCGCAGCGGTTAGTGCTCTCGCTTCACAGCAAGAAGGTCCCGGGTTCGATTCCCACCTGGACGGGGACCTTTCTGTGTGGAGTTTGCATGTTCTCCCCGTGTCTGCGTAGGTTTCCTCCGGGTACTCTGGTTTCCCCTACCACCAAAAACATGTACAATAGGCCAGGATGAATGATGTGTGTGAATGCATGGAGGTGGTCAGAGGGACTGTTGGCGCAGATGTGTGCAGTCGCGACAGCGCTTCTGTCAGTCTCCCCCAGGGGAAACTGAAGCTACTAAGGTAGTTTACCACCACCAAGTATGGAGTGAATGTAAATGCTCTCATGTAAAGCGCTTTGTGACCATGTCTGTGAAAGGCGCTATATAAATAAAGATCTTCTTCTTCATCTGTTCCAACAAGTCTCAAGACTGCAAAGCTCTCCCAATGTCTATTTAAGCTGTTTAGTTTAGTTTATTTATTTATTTGAACAGAGGCAGTGTACAATATAAATTAACCTCAGAAAGGAGAGATGCACCTGCAATCCCTGGGCAGACTGATGTCAACAGACAAAATCTTAGAAAAATGCACATGTTAAAAATACATTTCCCCCCAAACAGTATTAAAATGAAACACACACTTCATTCATTCCTAAGCATTAATTTGCAAATACACTCTTGCATACACACCAATTACAGTACATTAAGGGAACAGGTTTGTTTTAAAAGAAGCCATTTTTGGCCTGGTGTGAAAAAGTGTTAAAATGTACACATGTGGTCAGCTCTGTTGGCAACATATTCCACTGTCTGATGGCCACATTCAAGAAGGCTGAGCTGCCGAGTGCCGTTTTACACTGAGGAATCCTACACTTGCCCCGAACAGTCGACTGAGTGGCTCGAGATGAAATTTCTGAGCTCAGTGAAATAAACTTTTTTAATGGAGGAGCTGCACCATTAATTATCTTGAACAACAGACAGAGATTTTAATATATGATTATGTTTTCAAAACGTAACTGTTAACATGTTAAACACCATTCCAGACAATAAATGTTGCAATAATACAGAAAAAATTTGCTTTCGGTTTTGGTTTTTGATTGAATAGCCGTTCCCTATCACTGGTATAATTGCACTGAACAGCAAACCAGAGTGATAAACATGAGCATAAAGTTGCAGTGAAGCGTCCTCTGGTTCATAATGACATGGATTATCAGCGTTGTGCAGACTTTAGGAATCAAAACACACTGACCCGAAAGAAAACGGGTAATTTGGCGACTGCTGCTGAGAGTAAAGACTCGGGCAGATGGTTTATGGCTGGTCAAATGCACAGCTTCTGTTTTCAGGTTGTGATCAGAAGAAATAAGCATTATCCGTTCGGTCCCACACCACTGTCCTGCTGAGAATAGGCTCCACAGACAAATACTACACAATGTACACGCGCAGAAAAGCTATGTGCCTTAATGCGTCATCTGCAATTACTGACAGTGTGTTTCCTGAGCCAGTGTCGATGCTGAAGGATTACACCAGTCAAAGATCTGACAATCTCCTGCTGCATCTCTGTTTATATATGTGCATGTTTCCCACCTGTCAGTAAGATTAGCAAGGGATCATGTGTTTGGTCAGGAAAATACTTGCAGTGTCAGTGCAGAGTAAACAGATTTGGAGTTATTCTGACCTGTGAAAGATGTGGAAAGAAAAACATAGTTTGATAGTGCTTTGTTGACACCCATTTGAAGGCATGTGGAGTTATTTATAAAGACAGATACTAAATAGCGAGTGCAAGCTTGAAAATAAAATATTTGTGAGCGTGTTGCATCTGTCATCTGCGGATATTTCAGTATCAGAACACAAAATCTGATACGTAATTGAGAGAATTCTGCGAGAGAAAACATTTGCAAATGAATCCACATCTGCATGTGCTACTTCTTTTGTACATGAGCAAATGCTTTGCAAATGAGCCCCATGGCTTCCAAATGAATTCCCACTGACATAGATGAAAATGTCTATACATCTGTGTTCAGCACCAAACTGTCAGGACCTTTTCAAATTATAAAAATCACCTGAGACCCAAGATTTTGGCATCTGCAACAATTGCTACTACTTTGATGAGGTTACTTCAAATCTTAATTCTGAAACATACCTTGGAGGATTTTTCCCATTTAGAGTGATTCATTGAAAACCAATCCCTCTGACAGTCATACCAGTGTCAAATTGCACAAATGCTTTGCTTCTCAAATATGGGGCCAACAGCAGACCCTCTTCCAACTCATTAACATGTGTGTAATCAGCGTAATTATGGCCATCAGAGAACTGTTATTTCTACAAGAATTGCCGAGAAGATGCATTTTCCAACAGTGCCATCATTCATCCTCTAAAACAGAAATAAGGAAAAATCTGCACTGATAGTTAATCATTAGATATTTTGTAGTAAGTAGTGGTTAAGGCTACTGCACATTGATTTATTTAGTTTATTTGGTCGGTGTTAGAGAAACTAACAATGATGATCGAGAGGATTGATGAAGAATAGGCAGCAGTCAGGATGTCTTATGCAGGAGAAGTTTATTTGCCATCGTTACGGGACCCGGAGACATGAACTCAAGACATTGTGCTAGTCCTAACATTCAAGTCTGTCTATGCTTCCACAGAAGAGATGTAAGTACCGTCTAAGAGCGTCATACTCACACGCAAGCAAAGCATTCAGTGGCTGATAGCCGGCGCCTGAGCGCCCCAGTCAAGGCTATGACAGAGATAGTATGACTGTACAGCTTGACCCAGTATGATAAATGGCGATTTAATGTTATCTCTAACAGTCGGGACAGTGAACATGCATGGATGTAAAGATGCCACGCTGGATTGTAGCATTAGGCTAATTTGTGTCCGTTGTCCCCCACTCGCTGTCTCAAACACACTCTCATTAATCCTGGCCTATTGTGCATGCTGTTAGTGGTACGGGAAACCAGAGTACCAGGAGGAAACCTACGCAGACACAGGGACAACATGCAAACTCAACAAACCGCTGCACCACCGTGCCAGTACACACTGTTCTGTCCTCATGGATTTGAGACCCAGGTCTGACAATTTGCTGAATGTCTCTTTCTGTTTTTCACACCTTTTTATCCTGTGCTGTCCTGTCTAACAAAACCTAATGCCCCATTCAAAAAAGACACACACACACACACAAAAATCATGAAGTTCTTGAGGCAAAGGTACAGTATCTCAATGAACATTAGTTATAAAAGTAGTAAGAATAAATTTGCCAATGGGAAGATTACCTCACCAATGATTTCACCAATGACTCCTTAAATCTACAGAATTGTACCTTAAGACTACAGAGTGAAAATGTGAGCCATCCTAACACACATGTAGCTAGCTGGCACCTCATTATAGATTCTGGTTGTGGGTTACTTGTTACATTAGTTCAGATAATGCCTCAAAATATCTTTTAATACAACGAAAAAATCTGTCTCACAAAAAAGACGGAAGACACGTCCTAATTGTGCCCCAACCTGCAGCCACCTGCTTATGCTAAAACCGGGCTCATTTCCTTTGAAAAACAGGAGCAGGTGCAAACTTTGGCTCAGGTGCAACATCTGATTTCCATCCTCCTGTCAGTGGACCTGTGGCCGCGAGGCAAACATTTATTCTGTCTGCCCTAATTCACATGGTCAGGGCGCTCTCTAACTTACTTACCATATAAAATGCAGTAAATAGTTTGGTTACTTCAATCATCGCCACTATAATTTCATTGTCTATTTCTCCTCATTGACAAAGACAGTTCTACGGTGGCATTTTGTACCTGCGGAGTGGGAGAAAGGAGGAGTTGGAGGGCACAGGGGGGAGTCGTGACGCGTGAGGTGAAGCCACAGCAGAAAGCCTCAGTGAAACAGAGGGAGGGACGCTGTTAGCAATTCCACAGCGCCGCAGGGAACACAGCCAGCAATGCACGTGGACCCCTTTATTCTATTTCCACCTTCATACATTCTTTTGCAAATTTGCTTAACAATATCTTTCAATTGTTTATAGAGCATAAAAATTCTAGTTTTGTGTTTTTAACGTTCAGTGCGGTTTCAGAAGTATAGCATTGATTGGGTTGGAAAATGCAAGCCTAGTCAGTGCACAATGTAAGATCCATTACACTCAGTGCTTGTTATATCCTGAGGGGTTTTTTCCACCAAAAGCTATAAATGAAAAAAAAAAGAAAGAAAAGAAACTGGTGGTGCCACATAGCCACTGAATTATACTTCGCACAGCAAATTGAACTGGTCGTAAGGTTATGTTTACAAGTTTTGGGCTGGTGCCACTTCTATAACTACTACATTTATGAATGAATAAAACATGTATTATGACAAGAATACTCACTCCCACTCCTTGCGCCGGGCCTGTGGTGTGCTGTGAATCTTATGAGCCTGGTGGGCCTTGACTATGTCCCGCTGCTCGATGAGGCCGCCCCTTCTCCTCTTCATCACGTTGGGACTGACCGCCAGATCGCCCTCTCCTCCTGACATCCCTCCTATAACATCGAAGGCGGGGGTCACGTCCAGGGCCAGCCCAAGTCGATTGGGGTGAACGACGTGGGGCGCCTGTCCTGCCATGTGTGTGAGGTAGGTGGTGTTGTAGCTGGTGGAGAGACTGTGGGGCTCCAGGAGGTGAGAGGACGGCCGGTGCTTCTGCCAGCTCTCAGAGTCCAGCGTAGGGGGGTGGAGGAGGTGGTGTCGTGGGGTGCTGCTGCCACGCATCGCCCAAACGCCCACATCCAGACCGCCCCGGGGACACTCTGGGCCCATTGGTGCTCCGGGCAGCCCCAGGGCATTGTGGTCCCCTGTCAAAGACTGAGAGCTGACAGAACAGGAGCCCAATTCCAGCATCGTCTGAAGGTCGTGGAGGATCTCAGCATAGTGCTAAAGGAGGGAGAGGATAAATATTGTAATACATGAATGGAAAGCTTGACTGGAGTTCAGCGACAATAACTATGTAGCACTACCTCATCATTATCTGTAACTATATTTCTAAGCTATTGTTTCTTTTATTAACAATTTGACAAGGTAGATTAAAAATGCATAAAGGTTTGTAAGATGAGTCTATGCATGCATGACTATCTGACTAATGTATATGTAACATAATAACGAATTTAACTGTTTTTACTTGTATTCGTACTTGGATTATCGTGTAATGTAAACTGATGAATTTATTGCCACAATTTAGCTGCATATTTGTTGTGCTTACTGTCACAACAAATAAAAACTCCATACACACATGTCTGATAGTAAACGAAAAAAAATAATCAAGACTACCATTGCAACTTTGAAGAGCATTAATTGCTGACACTGGCGCTGTATTACAGAGCCTTTAGCTTGATGTTAGCTACATGACTTAAGGGTTATAGATCCCTGTGCAGCATGCTTTGCAGTTCAGTGAAATGATAGCATAGCAGCTCTTGAGCCTTCTAATCTATGTGACGATATTAACAGGCTGAGAACTGTTAATTAGGTTGGTCTAAATCAGTGGACTTAATAACCACACATAACCTGTCTTCAGCTGATGGTTTCGAACAGAGAACACTTTCAGTTTTTGCACACAGAAGCTAAAAGATGTTTATATTATACACACCATATTCAAATCCTATCATAAATACTCTCTTCGGGGCTTGAAAGAGAGAATTATATAAGGGAGAGACTGTAGAGGAAAAAGTAATGAAGCAAATGAATAACGGTCCATATAACCAATAAAGCATCCGTCTTCCTGCAGCCCAAACGAATGAGTTCATTAAAGCTAATAAAGTGAGTGAGGCATATTTGGTGGCAGGCAGCGACAGAGTAAGTGTTAACAGGCAGCTTCTAAGCACAAATTCACAATGATTTACCCAAAAAAGCCATAGAGGACATTGCCATAGTGAATTTTCTGACGCCTATAGTGGACATCGTATTGAACTGTGCTGGAGAAGAGCAGGAAAGCACAAGTAATGAAGTGGTGAAGTCATGATTAAAATCAATGGCCAATCGAAAGAAGCAAATTCATAGCAATAGGTCAAAGGGGTTAAATAAAATGACATCCTACAGTATCTCTCCTTATGAATTCCTTACATCTCAGTGTGGTTCAGATCTGGTTGGGATTATTGTGTTGGGGAAGAAGAAGCTTTATTAATACAGAAAATGATAAAAATCCCAAAATGCTTTACAAATGCAAAAACTACACAATTTGCACTATTTATACACAAGACTAAAGCTAAAAGAAAAGAAAAAAAACATCTCAACACTCGTCTTAAATGTGTTTTCAGCTGCTTTTTAAATTAGTGCACAGAATCAGACAGAGTACCGACAGACAACAAGCTGAAAGGACAGATCTCCCCAGACTTTGAAAAGGGTTATAGGGATCAACACCTTACTTTGATCCTGCCTTCATGACATTATGCTTTAGAAAATGGGAGATTTATTATGAAAAGGAAAGTAAAACCTTTTTCAAATAAAAGTAATAATTTCCTTGTCATATATTGGCCTGTTATAATTGAATTGGTATGGTGCCCAAAATGCGGCAAAAGCAAAAAGGAAATAGAACCTAATTATTCTGCAACACTAAGCATTGAACCATCAATACTGCAGCCCACTATGTGCACTTTCCTTTTGGTTTCACAACAAATTACCAGTAACCTATGAAGGCAGTACTGTTCTAAATCCCATATAAAAAGGGGAATTTCTTTGTAGTGCTTTTCACAGACAAAGATCCCTATAAGAGATCAATCACACTCCACACACTCGGTGGTAAGGTGTGTATGTGGCTCTCCTGGGGTAGACTAACAGAAACCAGTCTGTGCCATAAAACCCTTTGACCATCACCATTCACACACCACAAAGTGAGTGAAGTGAATGACAATTATGCACCCGTGGAATCAGGATTTGAATTCTAACCAGTGACCCTCTGCCAGCCGGAGGGTACACCAACTATTCCTACATGGTCTCTCGCTTCCTGGTGCTAATAACCAGACCCAAACCTGCTGAGCTTCAGAGATCAGATAAGATCGGGCAGGAACTGTATGAGAGGACAATCAAATGAACAAAAAAATCATTCAGTCATTATCCAGATCGTTGTAACACTGTTTATAGCTTTATAAAGCAACTCAAAAATATATTATGGTAAATGAAAATGCATGAGCGCTTCTCCTTCTTCTTCTTGAATTTTCTGAATTACTTAACTGAAAATAGTAAGCTTGTTTGTATTAGTATAGCATCTGGAAATGTTTCTTGGACTTGATTGTGACTCGATGTAAAGAAATGTAAAAATGAATGCATGTGATGCAAATTGACCTCAGGAAGAGTAGCTTAAGCAGTATTTTCCTGATGCTCATGGGGATCATAATAAACATAATACAACAACTGCACATGTGTTATATCTTTTAAAACAATAACCGATACCAAAGGAAAATGCAATCCAGATTTTTCCTCATGCAACAGATGCACGTGTTACAACTTCTAAATTGTTGTGACATCCATGTAAGACAGCCAGGTGTGTGGGTGTGAGGTCAATAATGAGAGATGAAGGAAAGGTCTGGACAGCCGAGCAACCTTGTCACACCTGCTGCCCTGAAGCCCACTCAGCTGTCTCATCACACCTCAAGTTTCACTCAGCCCTCCTCATCCTCCACATCCAACCTGGTGAGAGTAGAGACATTAACCAGGGAGTCCTCTGCCACCTAGATCTGCATTGTAGAGACTAGTTTGAAATCATTATTATTTTTTGAAAAAGTAATCTCAAACAATTATTTTCCTTGTGCCTTAGAGATTTTTATTACTAAAAGGTCAAATCAAGCCTGAGCATTTTTACAGTAAATATTTTTCTAAATATGCTAATAACATTGTAACAACGTTACCAGACATTGGCAACAATCAAAGTAATCCACACATGCAAAGAAATAAAACCATATAGATGTCCATAAATTATGCTATGTGAAATAACGTGAAAAGATTCAGGATCCTGCGTAATACTGTACCAATGCCACTTTTATTTATTTATTTATTTGAGCTATTATTTACAATGAGGTATTATTTACAATATTTACATCATTACATTTACATTTTCACACAAAACCAAGAACAATTAAAAAAAATTAAAAAAAATAAAAAGGTGTAGGCCGAAGCAAGAAAGCTTATGAGCGCCCACCCCATATTCAAAATACAATTATTGATTAGCAGCATTAATAATTCGAAGCTTTTGCATGTCATAGGTTGAAAATCTGATGAGACTTACAAGACAACTTACATGTATGAAAAATATAGAGCAAAAATAGGAAAGTTTGTGATTTCTGAGTGTATTTACTTTGTTTTATAGTTTTCTCTTAGTTTTTATCATTGCCTATACAGTATTACCATTCTGGTCACCATTCTATTGATTTACTTATTGTTTAAGTAGTCATAGTATTTTAGATATACATATATATACACATACAGACATATGTATACATATATATGCAGCATACACATACATTACATACATTAGCGCACATATTTATTATACATATATTATCATCACCATAATAACAATGACAATAATAGCAATTCTCAAAATATCATTCTCAAAAATATCATCTTCAAATTTATCATGTTTCTCATTGCTATCATACCTGCTTCCACTGTAATAATGTCGGTTAAGATTGTTCTGTCAGTGGTTTTTGATTGTTTTCCCTATTTGTGAGGTGCGTTAAAAAGCCAGGGTATTATGTGGCAAGCTGGTAGAGGGCGGAAGCCTCCCACCAGCGAGCCCCCACCCTTCTGCCCTAACTAGTTGATGTTGTGAACCGCTTTATAATCCTATGCTGAGTGGTGCTTTAAAAAGACAAGATTTATGAGCCTGTTGAGAGGGAGACCCTACAACAGGTCCACATCTCGCCTGCCCCAATTCTATTTTATTTGTAATGAGCAGCGGAAGCAGGCCATAACAGCATTTTTAATGCTTGTAATTTATTTGTGGTTGCCGTTTGTAAATATTTTTTCAATATGTTCGTTAAAGACTTCAATGTCGATAGATACAATAAACTATTTTTCCATTTATATATATATTTTCTGGCTTATCTAATAGTGAGATTTGATTATCATCATAATACTTGCACGTACGAGAAATATTGTGGGAAAAGTGCATATCAGGGTCCACATCATTAAGATGATTTTTTTTTATAGTCTGTGAGTGAAAATATTTGTAGTCAGACTCTTGAGTGTAACTTGTGCCTTCATTGTCTGATGAGGAAAAGTCAGTAGATTGTGTGTCTGTCATGTTGAATGATTAGGAATGTTTACCTTGTTTTTTCACTTGTATTTGTTGAACGTTTTTCCCGGTGTTTATTCTGGAGTTGGTGTACTGGTGCGCGGATGTACAATGAGCTTATCATAGCGCAAGAAGGCAATCTCCCCCTTTCCCTTGCAGCTCTCAGCTCCGCCATCAGTTCTTTTCGCTTCCTTTTGATGGATTACATGTAGTCCTCGTTTATGAAGATTTTAGTTCCTTTGAGACGTTTTGCGCGCAGCAAAATTTCTTCACGATCCCTCCAACGCAGTAGTTTGGCGATGATGGGTCTCGGCCAGTCTCTCCCACCGTCAGATTTCCCTACCCAGTGACCCCTCTCCACCTCCACCGTGTGCTGCAGCTGGAGCTTCTCCCTCAGTAGATGTTTTACTTTTTCTCGGCGTCGGCCCAGGTCTCCCCAGGCGACTCCAAGACCCGGTTGTTTCTGCGGCTCCGTCCCTCCAGTTTGTCCGTGATAATGTGCAAACTGTCACATACTTTATAAAAATCGTTTTGCAATGTGCTCGTGCGCTCAGTGAGTTTCAATTTCTCTTCCTTCAGAGTGTCCACCTCACCTTGCGTGAACTGCAGGCTTGTTTTAAGCTCTTGAATGTCCTTTGTCTGTAAATCCATTCTGGTGTTTGTCGATTCCATGATGATTTTTATGAATCCTTTGAAGTTCTCCTGTTGTTGTTGTTGTTATATTAATTCCCTGTACATGTCCCTCAGCTGCTCCATTAATTCCGTGACTCGACTGAGGCTTACGTAGTCCTCCTCAGTCGCCGGCTCTACCTGTGGCTTTTTCGGTATTTTTGCTTTTCAGGCAAAGCTTTGGGGAAAAGAGTGTCTCACTTCTGTTCAGAGCTAACGCTAACACAGCAGCGAACTATATACTAAGATAAACGCTTAGTTATTTCACTCATTTCTAGCCGTATGCAGAGTGAAAACCAACCATTAAATTAAATAATTACAGTTAGTGTGCCATTTGATTCTGTTGCAGCACTGAACTAGTCTGATCAGTCATTGAAAACACTACTTGTGATCAACAAGAAGTTATTGTGTTTGAAAAATAGGTATCTAAAACAACTACACTCAGCTAGGCTTGGAACCAGACTCACCACTGTACCAGTGGGTGAGTCTCCTCTGTAAAAAATAAATATAGAGGGAAATCATTCTGGTCTCACCAGGCTAACATGCAACAGCATTAATAAACTGACAAAGCCATGGCTCTAGGACTATTATCTCAAACACAATTGGTATCATTTTCATTTTACTGACACACTGTTCCTGCTGCTATGACTTAATACAGTGAGTGCATGAGGCAGTGCCAACATCTGCATATTTAATTTACAGCTCTCTATTTCGCTGTTGCATTTGCTGAGAGCCAGCAGAAGCTGGCGATATAAAAGAGTCAAGACAAAATGTATAAAATAAAATGTAAAGGTCTCCAGAGATGGTAATACAAATATTGCATGGAACATTTTACAGTCTCAGTAAAATGCTTAAACCTAATGAACATTCACACAGACATCATGGCTTTAGATAGAATAACAATATTTTGATACCTTGTTGATGCCTGGTGGGTCTTGAGACAGCGCTACAGAAAGTTTTTAATTCAGTGGTTCTATAGATAACAAATAACTAGGCCCCAACCGATATGGATTTTTGGGGTCTGATACCGATACCGATATAAAGGGGGTTGGCATGGCCAATACAAGACAAAGACAAAGGCTAAAGGTCAGGAGTTAATGTTAGTGTCACCATTTGCCAGCCATCCAATACTGGTTAAACTCTGCCTTAACAGAATACAATTTTCTCTTAATTCTGTTCATCAGCAACTGGATTCATGTTCATGTTTTAATGAAGTGAGGTCTCACAGCTGGGGCTGACCTTCTGAGAAACAGTTACATAACAGCAGAGAAACGTTAGATCATTAATGATGAATGCTGTTAATAGGACCAGCACACAGTGGCATGCTCCTTGGTCATTTAGGGGTTAAATTACCTGTTCTCAAACATGCTAACAATCACTGTGTGCACACATTTGGCCTGTTGTGTCTAAAGTTAGAAAAGATTGACCTTAAGCAATACAATGTGAAAGCCCTGCACTAAAATACAAAACTGAGTAAGTTACCAATGTCCTAATGACATCATTAACAATTCAGGTCAATTCTGTTGACTCTTTTAGAACTTGAAGGTTTAGATTTGTTTTGCAGCATTAGACAGGTTTGGCATCAAAACATGATCTTGCATTTACATAAAAGTTTGTTATGTACTATCAATAGAACTGATTTACAGGTAGCCAATACATCTTATATACTGTACATTGCTAATTGTCAAATGATCCTATTTTGAAAATAAAGCTGATACAAGGACAATTTGAAGTGTCTCTGATAAAGTAACTCGTTATTAAAATGACACATTTAGAAAAATCTGTGCCGTTTTTCTTTGCTAATTTACAGTCTGATCTATGAGGCCACCAAACTAATCAAAATTATTACAGCCTGCAGATTCTGAGGCTTATCTCGGGAAATGAGGGAAAATATTGGACAAGACTACTTCAATAATATACTGTGTTTACCCACAGCATGCCTGTCATAAAATATACTAATTCAAACTGCCTGTGTTTCATTATTGTCAAACTCCAAATAAAAACAGTCACTGATGCACATTCTGATAGATGTGTTTACACATATATACATTATTGCAGGCTTCAATCTGAGGTCTTTTTTCTATTTGAAATTTGTAGACATTAATATTCCACACAAAAAGAAAAGGGAAAGCACAAGAGAGAAGGCTAGATGAAAGCCAATCACTGTCAATGATGAAAGCACATATTAAGTGACCACCACTGTTTGATTACACACTACAATCTTTTATTGACGATTGGTGCCCCATGTAACCAACCATCTGAGATTGGAGTGAGTTTCCTCGAGTTGAAATTGAATCCTTATCAGGTTCGTGTCCAATAGGTAATTAGTTGAAGGTAATGGATGTGTACTTGCAAGGGATCCTTGTAGTTATGTGCTTAGACAAAATCACTATATCTGTTCAGAATGCACACACAATTTGTCATACTTTTCTCCTATAATTATTAAGCCCAATAAATTGGGGTCCTGCAGCACAGCCATTATATTAATTATACAATTTTAAAATATGTGAAATCTGCAGGTAGGATTGGGCTATTAGTATGCAGGAAAGCCAAACAGTTATGACAGTTTTGATGTTGTTAGATAGCAAAACCTCTGAGTTTGAAGGAAATTACCAATATGAAAGACAAACGTGCATGCAGACTTACCTAAAAATGAAGAACTCTTTTCCATGTCGTGTGGCTTTCTCAGATGTTGCCGCTAACATACGCCTATCCACTGAGTACAGAACAGAACAGAAGCGCAGAGGTTGGGCGCAGGATAGAGATAGGAAGAGAGGGAGAAAATTCAGCATAACCAAGCAAGAGATCTTACTTACTCTGACACAAGACTTAAAAACGGCGAGCATATGAATAAGGGAAAATTTGATTAGACTGTTTCTAGATTGGCTAATTTGCAAATATGCAATGTAAAAAGTCCCATAAAAATAGTTAAAGTTCGTGTATGTTTCTAGTCAGCCACTAGATGGCAGTAATCGGTCTTCGTGAGTGTTCTATCATACTATGGCTGCTTATCTAAATTCCTCGATAATGAATAAGACTATTTAGAAGTTAGTTTTTAGTCGGTAATCTTTAGTAACTGTCATGTGGTTTAATCATAGATATAATGTTTTATAGCTAATCGGTGCGCGTGATCGCCGTACGTGTACGGGGTGGGGTCTTTCCGGAAGTCTCGCGATATACCGCTCAAGTGGTTTTTATCCTTGAACTGCTTGGATACTAGTTTCACCAGAGAAAACATCAACACAGTAACCCGGGAAAGGTACTATTTCTGGGACAATTACCTTTCGCACTTTTAAAATAGTTTAATCTGAACAGTTGTATTAGTGATAATCTACTGTAGGCTCACAATGAGTGTATGTTATTAGAAAGAGTTGCGAGCCTAGTTGGCAAAAGTAGCTAACAGCGGTTTGCTAACTTAGCTGCTAACGCTAACCAACGTTAGCGAACAGTCAGCTGAGCCAAAGTCTTAAGAAGTTCGGTTCTCCTCAACATGACGACACCATAACGGACGTGGATGTATTCCTTCTTCAAATCACCCACTAAAAGGTAAATTGCATCATCTTTAGGTTTAGGGCAGTAGTATTGACTGTTATTGTGAGAGCTAATAGCCGAAGTCCGAGGAGTTTATGGGCGCTGTCTAATGTTTGACCAGTATGGGTATTTATTCATCCTAAATCAGTCTTAAACAAATTAGAGAATCAGGGAATGCTGTGATCGTGTTAGTTCCTGTATAAATGTAAACAATTAATTTTCTCAGCCATAGTAAGGATTAGAAAAGTCTGTTAAGCTGACTTCTGTTTACATTTCCAAGCATTTAATATCTAACACGCTGTGTCCTGGAAACTAAAGTCACTAAAAGCATAGCATTGATTTAGCTGAAACTATATAGATGGTAGTAATGAATTTCAGCAGACTTAAGCCACTGAGGACAGAAAACACCTGAGGGGTGTCACATGCTTATTACATGTTCAAAGCAGCAATGTAAGAATACAGTTATAAATATATTTATCTGGTGACTCCCAGCTGTGGTCAATATTATTAAAAAGTAGATTTTTGTGCAAACAGTTTACACAATAAAGTTGTACATGTCTTCTTTGTGACATGTGACACTTGTATGCTCACCACCCATCACATTCCTCAAAAGCTTTCCTTTTGAGGAATGTGATGCTTGCAGAACCTGTTTTAAATGGCAAGGTATTAGTTATATAAATGCTATTGTAAACAAGTCATATTACATATATTTTGGAAAGTTTTAATTCCACAATTTGTATACAAATGGAACAGTGCAGTAATAAGACTTTAAGTATATTTTCTGTGTGTCTAATTTAGCATCTGTTTACAGGAGATGATGAGGAGAAGCAAGAGGGCTGATGCCCTAATAAAAACCTCTAGACACAGTCTCAAAGATCATGATGCTGGTGACGGTATGTAAACACATTTCTTATGGAAAAATCATATTTGTTTTTCTTATCATTTTTCTTATTGTATATAGAGATAACATCTGCTTGGAAAGGCTTGGCTCAGTCCAAAGCTGCTGTAAGTACAAATGACTAAACTCAACAATGTTTTCTGCAGATCAGTTAATTAGTTTTCCTGCTGTCACTAGTGTGATAATATCAATTATATTAAATTATTTGTGCTCTAGTTACGGCAGATAGAAAACAAACTTGAGGCTGGTCCAGGAACAGGAGTTTTATTGGAACAAGTTTTAAATCCTAGCAAGAAATCTCACTCCAAAGGTATCTATTCAAGTTGTACCAGAATATTCATGCATTCGGGATTAATGAGTGCTCTCTCACATAGAATCACAACAAGAAGATCGCCATAAAGCAACTACAAAAAGGAGAGCTCGATCTCAACACAGTCCAGTAAAGAGTAGCTCGCGCAGCCCATTAAGAACCAGTACCCAGGATAACACTGTTCGCCACAGTGTGGAGTTTAGGGAGCCAGTAGCCTCTTACAGGTAACTCTTCTTTTATTGAATAGAGTTTTGCAACTTACAATCTTTAACAATTTACGGCTGTTAACAATGTAGAAAAGAACTGATTATTTAGCTGGGTTAAATGTGTTCTACACTCTGCACAGCAAGGGGTGAATTAAAAGTAAATCTTGATCTTCCCTCTGATCCTGTGTAATCTGGTTTCTGTACAGAGAGGCCACTCCTCCACCACATCCCTCTGCTCCATCTGACCTCTACAGTCTGCATTCAGTGCCAGGGTCTTCGTGCTCATCCCAGCCTTCTAACTCAAATCCTTCTCTTAGCCATTTTGTGTACCAGAGAGACACCAGGGACAAGCAGACAGACACTGACTTGGACAGCACACACTCCTCCGCTATGGAAAATATGGAAGTCCGCTACCTCAATGAACAACCAGCCCTAGATACACTAAGGACTAATCCGTTGCACCCTCCAGCACTAAGAAGGGAGGCTGTACATTTGGACAGCTCTCTCAAAGCACAAGCGCTACAGAATATTGACAGCAAGACCTCAGATTTCAGACACCAAGGCGAGAGCACCCCATCTTCCAGTCCCGGATCCGCTTCCCAACGTTTGGAAAACTTAAGACGCCATCAACCAGATGATAAACTGGAAAAACTAAAAGAACGAATCCGAAAGCAGAGGCAACATCTGGAGGAGACTGCAGAAAAAGAAAAATTCAGTAGTTATTTAGAACAACCGATTGCTGGAAGCGGCAACAGCGGTACTTGCTCCATGCCCACAGTGAAAGTTCGAAAAGTAGCTACTGCACCAACTGCACCTATTTATAAAGGTATTTTGTCTATGGTTTACAACTTTGTGATTGAAGGGCATATCTGTAACTATAAACAATCAAAATGTACATAATCTATGTTTGTTTGTTCTTTTAGGTTTCAATAGTACGGAAACAAAAATCCAGACCCCCGATGGAAAGATTTGGAAGGAAGAAGAGTTTCACAACCTTAGCAGAGAAATCTATAAAGATCTATCCCGACAGTTTGCTGGTTTGTATGAATTAATGTGACTAATAGTTCTTTGCATAGACTGCTTCTAACATGTTTATTTTTTTCTTAATTGTACAGAAACCACCAAATTGCAGCCTCCAAAAGGGCAGAGGGATCAGTCCAAAGAGCGAAAGCCTGTGAGGAAAGTCCAAAAAGTTGTCGCTGCTTCTGACCTTCATGCAAAACCAGGTATAGTCATGTTTGATCAGTTGATTTTACAATGTACTCTGCAGAAGACAAAATATCCTGTTTCAATGCTAAACCTGAAAATGTATGCAGAGATATTTTGTTGTACTTGTATTGTTTAGACTGGATATTTTGTAAATGTGCATTGTGAACTAAATTTTATAATCAAATTTAGTGATTTAATATAAAAAATATATATATATTTTCAGAGGGATTACTGATAAATCGAAACCTCTAATCTATCCAAAGTTCCAAAATCCTGTTTCATTCTTTTCATAGTTATAGTGTCATTACAGTTAACATGACAAACTTCAATTGATTGCTCCGTGTACTGTATTTGTTAAATAGTTTTACACTATTATTATTTATTTATTTATTTTCCGAGTGACTTGAAATATTTGATTGACTTTGTCAATGAACTTGAGAAACAGCATGCCGCTGAGGTTCTATTTAGATTCAAAGCTTTAGAGTAATGTCCTGTATGTTTGACATTTGCTGTGTAACTACAGACATACTGATACTTCAGTTATTTACTCCAAAAATCACTAGCTTGTAGAAGCTCACACAGGAAGCCAAACTTATATTCTTAAAAAAATCAGAAACGAGACGTTTTGTATGTAATGGGATCAATGTTAAGTTTTATCTTATTAGTTGTGTTTTGTGAGCTGTTCTGTGCACTTCTATAAATAGTCCTCCTAAAGTTTGGCTGGGTTCAATGGACTCATCCTCCCAGTACACAGCTGTTCACTAGACGGCCTCCTCTTTCACTTTCACTAGGAGGAATTTAGTCCTAACTTATAAACATAATATGTTTAGGTTAAGACAAAATTATTTCCACTGTTATTGTTTTGTATTACTTTCACTATAGTTTGTGACTTTCATTCAGGTATTTTAGAGGAATTTGGACAATTCACCCATAATTTTGGTAGTGTGTGTATTTTTGGTTTGTTTAACATTGTATGACCCATTATCTAATGTAAAAACATTTTAGTCTTCTGCTGTGGGTTTTTCTGTTTTTGAGTTGTGCCTTATTGTGTTGTGTGAGTGATGTTTTTGTTTGTTTGGCTTTGTACAGTGATAAGCCCTGCTTCATGGCGGGAAGGCCAAAAGCTTGTGAAGATGGTACTTGGTAAAGATCCCAGGCTGACCTCTGAGGAGTCACAATCTACCAAGAGGAAACATCTTAAAGGTAACTATAGAATAGAAAAAAACGATTTATTTAAAGGTTTGTAGGAATTTTATTTTTATTCATGGTAAAAATGGTTGTTGCAACTTCTCTTCAGCCTCCCATCATAGATCCGGTTCAGACCCACGTTCAAAAATAAATCAACAAAACACTTCAAAGAAGCAAGAGGGCAGTGAATTTCACAAGCATGCAAGAACCTCTCCGATTGCAGTGCAAGAACTGACTTCTTTACCTGTCAGTTCAGGCATGTCAGCAGACATCAGGGGGATGTTGGACGACCTTCAGCTCGAATGCAAAACAGAGCGCAGTGACAGAGCCCGATCAAGATCCCGACAAGGCTCAAGTGGGAGACAAGTCAGAGGGGGTTCAGGCTCAAGAACAAGGGTTCCAGTCTCTACATGGGCAACGACAGCAGCAACAAGAGGGTCCTATAGCGCCAGTCCATCCAATCGATCAAGAGCTGTCAACACAGGCGAGGCTGGGATTAAAAAGCGTCACTATGATGCAGATTCTGTTCGCCAATACATTGCCCAACAACAAGAAAAGAGGAAAAGGCAACAGGTCGAGGAGCGGAAGGCACTAAGAGAAGAGACAGAGAAGAAGCATCAGAGACTGCAGGAGTTATATAAGAAGCAGAGAGCAGTTTCCAAAGAAGTTGCCACTACCACTGTAAATCCTGCACAAATACGACTCCAAGAGACCTTCAACAAACTGCTGCTTGAAGGAGCACAACTGGAGCAGGGTGCCACACAAATGGTATACTTGCAGTTTCTGTTCCGTTAGAAGTATATACTTTGATAAACATGCCTGAATGTTTGTATTTTAACCTGGTCAATATTTGCTTTGCAGAGACCAATGTACCAACCATCTGGCGAGTCAGACAAAGAAAATATTAGACTGGAGCAGGCGCAAAGCCCCTCTAGCAGTGATCAATCTTTAAATCATCCTCCAGTTTCCAGGTAGCATAACGCACCATAGTGTCATTTTTGCACACAGTGTATATTTTTTATTCAAATATTTAAAACTTCATCTGTGAGGCAATCTCGGTGCGTAACTTTCCATTGTGTTCTTGTACTTCACTCAGGAATGACTTGGATTACGGAGAAGCCTCTTCAGCACACCTTGAAAACTGGATCCCTATGGCACCACCAGTGACCAGTCCTGTTTGCAGCAATGAACATCTTCTTTCTCAACTTCTCAGACTCGAGAATGCGCTAAGTGCGAGTGAAAAGCTCACTCAAAGACCAGTCACAGCACCAAGACATTCACCGGCCAAAACGTCTCGTATTGAAGCGCTGAAGGCTACTGCCTCTTCCCTATCCAGCCGTATCGAGAGTGAAGCACGTATGCTCGCAGGGGAGGGCTTCAATTATGGATTACCAACTGCTTTGGATGTGGATTCCATACTGGCACCCAGGTCCCTGCACCCCCAATATGATGAGCGCAGCTGGGCTGAAGTGGCTGTAAAGGCTTCTAATGTATCTAAAAATGAGGACTTGGCTGAAAGAATTTTAGGTTCCAGAAGAATGTACAATGGGACTGGTTTTCCTGGACAAGATTTAAAGGTCTCCAAAGAAAAGAGTAGGAGGGCTAACAGTCGGACTCCACCACATGCAAGCTCGGCTCAACATGGCAATTATTTTCACAATGAAATGGGATTGACCAACGATGTGGAAATAAATACATTTTCAGACAAGAGAAAGTGTGATGGCATTGAGGATAAACATCCTGATGGCCATGATTGTAGTTCAGCGTCCATCAGTGAGGGTCCTTTAAGTGATGGAAGTCTCACTGACGGTGAGCAAAGCCCTCACTCTGAAAATGCATTTAGACCTATTGGCCATCAGGGGGCAATACAGCACTCTGCAAGAAAAAGTCACCAGCGACTGTCAGAGTTCCAAAAGGATGCTGAAAATTACGCAGCTCTCAGCTCTCTAGTCGTTCATCAAGAAAACCCCAAACTTGCTTGGGAGGAATTGAGCAAAGGAAGCCCTTTGAGTGTTATTAATATTTTCACAAAGAGCCTTCACGGTAACACTAAAGGTCAGTTCATTTAATGTTCGGAGCTCATTTTGCTGCTGAAATGATTAAGTACGATGTGAGATGAATGAGTAAATACCTGTCTCTTTTTCATGTTTCACAGTTACTGACATGAATGTAGAGAGGAGCTCGCCATCTGCACATCTGCTGCCCTCCAGCAGTTTAGTTTATGAGAATGACTTTGTGTCACCTCAAAGCAGTCGAGCTAGTGGCCAAAAGGATTTTAACAGGTATTTTGAACCTATATTATTATATTTTGAACTCTGTATTTATAATACATATTTTCATATTTCTCTAAATATTAAATGTTGCTTTAAAGAATGCTCAAACTACTACACAAAGTTTCCCACTTACAAATCTTTAGGATGTCAAAAGCAAGGTGTAACATTTTCTAATAACGGACTTTTTCTGATTAAACAGTTCCAGTAACCATTATGAGGAGTTGTTGAGACGCTCTTCTGAAAAGCACATAGGAGGTAGTAATACCCAGCGTTCTTCATGCTCCACACCCGGATCTTCACCCCATTCAAAGAATTCTACCAAAAGAAGTGTGTATTTTTTATATATGTGTATATACCTTATTTTACATGATTATCATTTCATGTATTTTTAATCCATGACATTATAATACTACTTTTTTTGTTCAGGCAAGATTTCAGACCAAAGTGATGTGACTTTGGTGGAGGAGCAGAGAAGTTCCCCTTGCTCAGACGCACTTTCATCTGAGTCAAGAAAAAGGGATTCAAAAAGAAGCCCCGAACACAGTCAGGCCACTTTAAGCGATGTCTCTGGACTTTCTCAACACAGGTACAGCCAGTTATACTTATTATTTTCTACTAGAACATCTATAGTCATATGCTTATTTCTGAGATTGCCTATGTGCAAGTGTACACACATGCTATAGTTCAGAGGAAGACAAGTTTGCTGGGCCGGCCAATGTTTTCCTAGTCAAACAATTGAGGAACGTGCCTTCTCACGCCAACCACATTTACAAACACTATAGGGACTTTAAAAAAGCATATAGATCATTATATTTCTCAAATCATCTTCCTAGATAAATTTTTTACTCTTCTTGTGTGATTTTTCAAAGTAACAATATTATGACCCTCAGTTGGGAGTGTTTCAGGGGTTTGTAGTTTCTAGAAACCTGAGGAGGCTATGGTTCAGCCCCAAGACACTGGACATTTTGTTTCATAGGCCTGTAGGGGGGCCTGTGGGGGCAGCCAGTCTTACCACAGCTTGGGCCTGCTGCCAAAAGAAAGATTTTCTTTACTCAAATTCCAGTGCCCTTTAGTGATAATTAATCCATGTAATGGTATTTTCATGAATTTTATGACATATTTCTGTTACAGTGCTCCACTCATCAGCTTAACATTATGTAGTGTTTCGCTGAAACTAACCGTATTCATTGTTGATACGCTTGAATGCATTTTGATCTATAGAACCTAATGCATGACCTTAGCAGCTCGGCAGCACAATGAATCCATTCATGTTTTCGCCTTCCACCTCAAGTAATAGCTATACAACTTAGAATTACTTGAAGTCTTTTATATTTCATTCTCAGTGCAAAACAAATTATTCTCAATCAATTTTCCTAATTCTGTTCCTGTTGTGATACACACAATAGGAACATGTGCAAAAATAAAACTGAATGAATAATTTATCGTTAACTGTAGGATTTTAAAGAAAGAACTGTATTATAGTGAAATGATCACTGTTGTAATTTTCATTTACATTTTGTCAGTTCTCAAATGGACGAGAGGATGTCGCCTCCATCCAGGCTCGGGCAGTCTCCTAATGGATGTCTGGATCATAGTTCTTCATTGGAATCAAACTCTTTAAGGAGAAGCTCCCCAGAAATCAAAGATTCTGGTAATTTAAACCAGCACCAGTGCACTAGCATGGCATTACCTCATTGTTCACCTGACTATCATTCACTTGTTTGTCTTATTCTTCTTCAGGTGAATTGCAGTACTCCCCTGCAGTGCTGCAACAGCGTGTTGCCGCAGAACTCCATTACCTGGAGTCTATTGAGGAGTCAGTGCGGCAGCTGGGCGACATAGAACGATTGATGGGTGTTTCCGTGGCTCAGCATGAAAGTGCATCCTTGGCCCAAATGCTCAAGGCAAGTGATATGTGTTTAATTTAATTTTTTTAGTCAACATTATTTATTATATAAATAATTCAAGCAACAACAAAAACACACATGTATTGTCAACAATCAGCAAATAGAGATCATCATAGACAGAAATATAGAACTGCAGAAGAAGTAAAAATGCAAAGTTCCTCCAGCCAGATAATTTCATATTCTGGTAATGATGTTATGTTTATGTTTGACATTTCTTTCTAATGTAATTCTTTGTAAAACATGCAACATTTCATTCAGCATGTTATAAAATGTTTAGACATTCAAACTTTTCCATTTTAAACTTAACATTTCTAGGCCAAGCAACAGCAACATGAGCAGGAACTATATGAGCTGAAGATCAAAACCGAAAGAGAGGCTCTTGAGACAAAGCTACAGATGGAGGAAAACAGACAAAGAGTTGCCCAAGTAAAACATTTAGCACTCCTTATCAACTATTTATAATGTTGCTTTTTTTGTTTGAATTATTAGTTTTTTTATACATTTCTTTGTCCAGGCTCATATAGAACTGCAGGAAGGTTTGGCTGCAACGCAGAAGGAGACTCTGGAAGGTCTCCAGGAGGCCACAGCAAAGATGATGAGTCAACAGGCTGAGGCAGCGCGGTACACAGCTGACACTGCCCGGCACATCCAAGAGGTAAGCAATCATTGCATTTTCTGTCTGGAAAACAGCCCCTGCAACCATTTTTTGTAAAGTTGATTCATTCCTGGTTCTCAGAAAGTTAAAGATGCATTATGCAACTTTTTATGTGGAAAAAAAGTTGGATATTTGTGCGTATTTGACCTTGTAGTGACCCAGCGGCTGTATGAGTGGCCAGCATAGCGCCTTTACTTTCCATCACTGTGATCTCTAGGATTCCAGGATCAATTGTTTGGAAGGTTTTCATTGCTGGTGGACCATCTCCCCAGAAAACCTACAAAACAATTGATCCCGGAGTGTTGTAGAGACCACGTGACCACGAAAGTAAAGGCGCCATGCTGACCTCTCAAACAACCACTGGGTCACTATAAGATCACGCACAAATATCAACTTTTTTTCTGATAAAAGTTGCATAATGCACCTTTTTAACTATTGCAAAATGGATTATATCACTGACCATGTTTGTAAATTGTATTGTATGTCAGATGACAGAAATGGCACATGCTCAGTTGAAGACTTTTAAACCCGATTCTGACCATTCTGAGCTACGAAAAGAAAACTCGCATGCAAAGAATACAGACAAAGCTAATGAAAGGTAAATTCGGTTAAATTAAATTAAGGAAATGTAGTTACAGACGTTCTTTCCTAAGCATGTTATTAATGTTTTGGCTTTGCTTATGCACAGTTATGATTCCAGTAGAACCGGAACCGAGGAGCACCCGTCTGCAATGAACAGCTTTAGCCACTCTGATCATGCCAACTCTGCATCTTTTAGACGACCAGGTCTCAGGTATGAGCCTTCATATAACATCACTTTGCCTGTTCAACTGCCATAAAAGCTAACATTGGCTTAATTACATTTTTTTCAGTGAACCTGAAACCAAGTACCACCTCAGTTTATCTTCAGAACATAAGGAAAGAAAGAACCCAGAGGGGACTAGAAAGCATGAGCCTTCAAATGAGAAGACGGACATAGCAGAGGACAGCATTTCCATCGAGGAGGACCTTCCTGCTGCACTAAATGAATCGCTCTACAGTAGCAGTGTCCCATCTGCTGTGGAAGATAAAGGTACGTGTTAGAGAAGTGCCAAAGACACGCGTGGAAGATTATTAATAGTACTAATGGATTGTATTTGATAAACTGTAATTAATTTGTACCTGGCTCTCCAGGAGACACTACGTCAGTGGCAACAGAATATTCTCACAAGTTTGATGAGTCTATAACTGAAGACGAAATAGAAGAACGCTCCTTCCGTTCTTTATTGCCATCTGAGGCACATCGTAGAGGGAGTTTAGACAAGAAATGTTGGCATCATGATGAATCAGAGGAAGATGGGGCAAGTCACGCCAGCACACCAGCTCCAGCGGCTCACAATATGCTTAAGGTAAACTTTTTGGTCATCAAATACTCTGAAATATACAGATTGTTTGTAGAATTCTAGAACTGTTTGTGACTCAATTTCTCATCTTAAAAATGTTTTCAACATTTCTGTAGCCCCAAGATGTGTCCTCAACCTTCTCTGGAGGACAGGACAGCTTTTCTCATTTCACAATGGAAATGGTCCGCCAGTATATGAGGGATGAAGAGGTGAGACTGCAGCATCAAAGCGCTTTGCTGCGCCTCCGTCAAAAGGCACTCAAAGAAAAGACTCGAGCTGAACTGGCCTGGCTGGAACACCAAAAGAAGAAGCTGAGAGATAAAGGGGAGGATGACAAAATGCCCCCTATAAAAAAGAAACAAAGAGGCCTTCTGCTCAAACTGCAGCAAGAGCAGGTAAGCCCCAACATTTAGTCATCTTCGGTAATGCTTTATGATGTAACATTGATATGTCTAGTCTAGTGTATGCTTTTAAAAAGACAAATTTGCGGTTGTATGATTGTAAAATGTAGAATGAAAATGAGAGACCTCTTTCTTGCTGTAGGCTGAGATCAAGCGGCTGCAAGAGGCCAACAAAGCTGCAAGAAAAGAACGGCAACTACTTCTGAAGCAACAGGAGGAAATAGAGAGAATGAGGTCCTCCACTCTTAAACTCAAAGAGCGTCTTAGGTGTGCCGCAACTGAAGCACCATCAGTAAGTTGTGAATAACTCTTAAAACACATTCGTGCATATCAAAATATAGATGTTAGCTGATGTTCGTCACGGTCTTCTTTAAGGACTCATCTCTGTCGGAGGTTGTTTCATCCAACTTGGGAAATGCAGATCCTGATGTTCGTAGTCCTTCTCCTTCCGTTTCTGTTTCTGGAAGTGAGACGAGCAGCATTATGCAGAAGCTGAAGAAGATGCGCTCTCAAATGGATGAAAAGTAAATCTTTCTAAATAACCAGCTATCTTACTTTATTTCTCTTTAGTACAGTTTATTTTCAAATCAATTTACTACATTGTACATTCCCACCAGTTCTACATTGTCTTATACGTTTGTATGAGTGGATGAATAGTTAAGCATGTGCCATGTTTTTCTTAAACATCCTTACTGGCCACTAGATATAGGGTTATAGATAGATTATTTCTATGAAATGTCACATTAGAAGTGTATTACTTTACAGGAAATAGTATTCCTCTTTCTGTTGCACTCTCGTCAAAGTCTGATTTAGTCTTACCATTATTCACAATTAAAATCTATGCCAGGAAATGATTAAAGACATGTTGTTGGCATCCCTGAAAGTACATTGCTCATATCAATCTTCTCTCTCTCCTCTTCTCCTTGTGTCCATCCTGTCTGTTCTCTGCTTGTGCCTGTGTCGTTGTCCTCATGTTTTGTGACTCTTGTCTGTTGCCTGTTTATGTATTTTAGACACTGCTCTCCTGTTCATTACTTCTTCTCTATGTTCACTGCCCAACACTGGGCCTCGTTAAGTGTTTGTCTGCCCACTCTCCACCCTAAATTCCAGCTTTTTATCTACAACCAGTTGGTCAGGTACTGTACAGCACATGTATGTCCCTGTGCACCCCCCGACCCCCTCCCTCTCCCCATGGAACATGCTTGTGTTCATCCGCCGGCACTAGGGCATAGTGAGGGCTGGAATGTGGATGATAAGGATTAGATGGTTCTGTTTCATGTTGCGTGTTTGGATTGTAATGAAATATCCAAGTAAAGCTGAAATAATCATATCTGACCTGTTTCTGTTTACAATTGGCATTTGTTAAAGTTGAAAGAAAAAAGAAAAAATATTTATAATGATTATTTCACAAGGGGCCTTCTTGAATGGTATGACTGTCTTTAAAATGCATTGCCTTAAGCAGTTAATCCAGCAGATGAAGTGTTCTTTGTTTTAATTGAGCCCAGTATATCCTAACTATCAATCTCTATCAGGTAACTGTTGTATATAATTGCAAATTAAGTACAGATGGCCATTGCCCTAATAGCATTTGTGAGAGGAACAACAGCCCAATTCTCCTGTACCTGACCTCATCAGTATACATTAGGTCAAGCACAAGGCCTGAGATTGGATTAAGGCCGAGTAACACTGCACTGTAATGGCACCTAAAGCAGTGGGCAACCACACTGTAACACTTTTACCTGAGCGAAGTGATAGCTTATTGTAAATTATACATGCCACATTCTCTTGGATGTAACGCAGCAGCACGTGTAGCTCCTTCACATATGTTTTGTTTACAGAGTCTTTTGCATTTCACCTGATTCCCTTCCTTATGCATGTGTGACATTTTCACTATTCACTTTGCTTTTCCTCTGACATGTCTGTTTTCAAATGTTTGCTAAGGGTTCCTGATTGAGCCTGGGTGCAGATACAAGCAAAGCATGTGGTTGTCTTTGCTTGTGTGTGTTTTGGACTGATGTTATGGTGCTGTGATTCAACCTTACTGACCCTAACTACTGCTAAATTATACTTTACTTTGCACCACTTCTTCATGTAGATTCCTCACTAAACGAGAGCAGCAGCTGATGCAGAGACGCCACCATGCTGAAGAGCTCCTACAGTGGAAGCAGCGACTGGACCAGGAGGAAGCAGAAGTTCGTAAGATGGAGAAGAAGGCCCTCGCCGCCTGGGAAGAACAAACATCCCAGGATAAGCGACAGGATCTATCAGAAAGTGAAAAGGACTTCAACACTAGCCCTAGTCTGAGGCGAAAAGGTGCGACTACAAAGCCTCGTCAAACTACTTTTTTACAAGAAAAAAGCCGTTTTGACAACAGCCGTTCTTTCCTTCACAGTGGATGTTGATGCCGCCGCAGCTACACCAGATTCCAGCATACACACTGATTTGGAGGGACAAGATGAAAGTCCAGTGTTGGCTAAATACACCTCTGCATCAGAAATCGCATCCATTCAAAGCAGTCCAGCGAACTACACTGATGACTTTACCTCAGTTCCCCCCTCACCAAACAGACAAGTATAAATTAACATTGTATTTAAGCTACATTCATTATTTATTTACTATTTGATTTCATTTGTCCTTTTTGATACATGGTAGTAGGTTTACACATAGACAGTGCTCATAATATTGTCTGTGTTTCTGCCCAGAAATCTACATTCGAAGAGGATGTTGAAGATATTGCCTCTCCTCTGAACCTAACAGTAAAGCTGAAACGCACCATAATTCAATTCATCAGATGCCTAAAGAAAGAGAGACCACAGGCAGCCCGGCCACCAGACAATCAGGTACTTGGACATACTGTATTTGCAGCGTTACAGAAAGCTGTTTTGTTTTTTTCCAATTTTGTTTGCTTTATTTTCTGTAGTAACAAAAACATACTTTATATCAGTGGTTCTTTATACCAGGCCGCCCCGGGGGGCGCCTGGGATTGCAGGGGGGGCCCAGAGCTTTGGCTTGTCAGAGAGTCAGGTCCCTCTGACTTTATTAGAGCAAAATAAATGGTCTAAAATTATCGAATATGACTGAGTAAGGACTGCAGGTGCATTAAATACTTCAATTGTAGTTTATTTGTTTGAAATAAATCCTTATTAGCTATTATTTTCATGTTTTGATACACTTTTGGGGGCCACAGTTTATGACTAGGGGGACGTGGCCCGACTACAGTATGTGTAGGTGGGGCTTCAAGGAAAAAAGGTTGGGCACCATTGCTTTATATAATTATGAGAGGGGCTGAATTCCAGTACACAAGTTGGATTATAGTTGGCTAATCAGATTCTTGGCACCATTTTCACATTATTCTTTTTTCTTCCTCCAATCTCTTTCAGAATCCATTTCAGACCAGAGTGACCTAGAGAGCCGCATTAAGGCCCTTAAGGAAGAACTTAAAAAGCGAAAGTTCACTGCCCATCAACTGAAAAAAGAGCAGAAGAAGAGAACTAAAGAGCGGCTTAAGGCGCAAGAGGCTAACCTACTGAGGCAACTGGAGGTAAATATCCGCACACTTTTTTTGCAAGGTACTTGATTATTGAGGTTATGTTTGTTTGTGTGTGTTTTTAGAACTACAATGACTTTATAGAGAAGACCAAAGCAGAACTAAACAAACAGGCAGACTCTGCTCCAGATACCAAGTCTCAAATCACAGATCATCCCAGCGATTACAGGTATAGATCCTTAGTGCAGCGCTATAGGCGTTCTTTTCACTGTAAACAAATCCTTCAATAGTCATTTGGGTTCTGTTTCATATTTTTGTCTCCTGTTGCAATGTAATTTAAGTAATATATGAACTGCTTCAGATCAACATGTCCTAACTGTTTTTCTTGCAGATCTGGCTTAATCAAAACCCCTGAACCTCTTGCTTTGGTAGAAAATGGTGCGTAATTATTGGAGAACATATAATTGACTCTTCAATTTTTCACAATAATAACACTGCTGCTTTCTGTCAAACTCTATAGCTCTACCGAACAGAAGTCGATCACCCTCTTTGCCTTCAACTTTCTCTGATGATGATGATCCAACAACAGTCACTCCGACTCCAAGACACGACAGTCCCGACTGTTACACCTCAGGACTAAGTCCTTTTTCAAAGGACACCCAGGCAGAGATGCACAGATCACCACATATTATCTCTGGACATGAATCTGAAGTGTTGGAAGAAGAACTCAAATTAGATGCGAGCAAATTGTCTGAGGATCAAGAGTCCAAGTCTGTGCTCAGGCTAGACAAGGAAAACAAAATGGACATGACGTCTGAATCCAGGAGCCATCATTCTCCATCTGTGAGTGCTGTGCACGATCGACATGTCGACTCGAGGCACCAATCTGACGTGGAGGCGGAAAAATCAGCTATCACCACAGATAAGTCTGCTGGTGCAGACATCTCAGCTCACCCAAATGCCTCATCAAATGAACACATGCAGAAGGAAACCTCTAAACAGGACAAGGCCTCATCTCTTTTGGCAGATGGTCATTACAAAACCTTTGAGTCATCAGTTGACGCATCACTCAGGGAGAATGGTTTGAATTTAAAACCAGCTGCTGATTCAGATAAAACATCTCTACAGCAGGATGTGCGTGCTTATGACAGTCCTGAGGAAGAGCTAGAGGAGGAAATAGCTGAGGACATCAGTGGACTTTCTGTGTCCAGCAACGGTAGCCACCATATTACAAAAGTGCTGGATGCCAAAGATGAAGGACAATCATTGGAGCCCGATGGCAAAAGCGCAGTGAACTCTATCCACTCTCCATCTGTGACTCCTGTGGCAGATGAAATGCCAGGATTTAACATCGGGGACCGGGTTGTTGTTAGTGGTGTTCAGCCTGGCACTTTGAGATTTAAAGGTCCAACCAGCTTTGCAAATGGCTTTTGGGCCGGTGTCGAGTTGGACAAGTCAGAAGGAAGCAACAACGGCACTTATGATGGAGTGTTGTACTTCGAGTGTGCTGAACAACATGGAATTTTTGCTCCTCCGGACAGAATCACACATCTCACTGATAAGTTTGAAATGTTCATTGACACCACTGAAGATGACGATTCTTTTAACGATGACGTGTCAGAAGATGAAAATGAAAAGCATAAAACAAAACAAGCCAAACCTCAGAAACAACAGTGTTTTGGAAATGAACAAATATTTTCTATAAAATCTGAATCTGGAGACAAGATTACAGATGATCCAGTGCACTTGATTAATGCTCTCCATCAGTCAAATCATCATAATTCTCCAATTCCCAATGGAAAGAGCTTTTGGGATTCTGGAGACATGTCTCCTTCGCCCCTTATTGAAGACGCAGAAAAGGTTTGCGCAATAAAACAAGCCAATACTGAAGTTACGAACCTTGTTGAGAAATCAGTTGTGGCACTCAATCATCAGCTCGTAATCTCTTCTGACCTAAAGAATGAAGATGGGCTTAAGGACAAACTAGGCTCATTTGCAGATAAGCTGCTTAATAACTTGGTTAAAGACACAGTACAACAATTTGCAGAAATGAAAATATCTAAAGCCAAAAAGATAAACGATGCTAGTGATATGAATGGAAATGTGTTTGATGGAGTTGAAGAAGCCTCGTCTTTGACAGTGGATCAGAAAGATGGCTTGCCCTTTTTTCTCACACAAGAAAAAGAAGAAATGTCTTCTCCAGAACTTTACAACCGCCCTGTAAGTTTTGTATTTATTTACTGCTACACTGCAGTTTTCAAGAATGTGTTATGTTTTAAATTAAGCACACGTGGCATTTGAACAAAAACAGACATGGTATTCAAAAGTACATTAATCTTATTCATTAGCTATGACAATAATTTCAATTAAAGTTATGGTTTTTGCTCTGATTCTCAAGGAAAGTCCAGTGCTGGGGGCTAGTGGTCAAGAGGAGCTGGCCAAACGACTGGCAGAACTGGAACTGAGTCGAGAGCTGGATGAGTTTGGCGATGATCAGGACTGGTTCGATGAGGACTTTGGCCTCAGCTCTCGTAGAGAACAACAAAGGCTGAAACAACAGAGGGAGGCAGATGAAAAGGCAGGTCTCTTGGGGAAGACTGTCTCAGGAAGTGGGACAGTGATAGGAGGACTCATACCTTCACCAGGAGATCAGCAGGGGAAGACTCCTCCCAGACCTGAGCTCCCTCTCCCTATGCCCCCCAAACTGCCTGAGGAGCCGGCCATGGTGGTGCCGCACTCGGCTGCTGAGGTGGAAAAGATGGCTCAGGCTGCAGCTTTGGAGATCTGGGAAACCTGTGGCCTGAACAGGGATGAAACTATGATCCTCACTCAACAACAAAAACCCAACCCCTCACCAAAGTATTTTGGAGAAGAACCCCACAGTGAGGACCAGGAGGCAGTCTGTCTCCATAGCTACAAGAAGGCAAGTACTTCATGGCGAGTTTCACAGGAAATTATGAGTATAATTTTGCCAGCTAAAGTTGTTTGTGGTATTTAGGCTGTGTTTGATCTGACTTGGGAGATCCTTCAGGACATCTTTGCAGAAGACCCTAATGCTAATCAACCGCAGTGGGTTAAGCCACAAAGAGTCAAGTCTTCTTTTCCACGAGTAAGAACCACTGGAGACATCAGGGCAATCCAGGTAAACCAACTTTCGATATGCAAGTTTATTAGTACCACAATTTATAGCTAGACTACCTGACTTATCCTCCTTTCATAAACCGTTTAAATTGGAGGCAGTGGATTAAAATCCTTTACCTCCTGCCCAAATCGTTCTTTACATGTGCGTATCAGTCGGAGCTCAAAGTGAAACCTTTGAGAAGTGACACGGGTGGATTGTAAAGGAAACACTGCACTGATTTGTACATCACCACTGGTTATCGGTAAAAAAAATAATTTTTTTGGATACTATCAGAGTTGCAAAGAGGCGGGAAATTCCCTATAAATTTCTGTACATTTTCCGGAAACTTTCAATGGGAACATTACAGTAGTCCGGAAATTTGGGGAATTTCAAAACATGAAAAGCTGTCAAAAGCTGAAATAAACAATATTTTTACATTTTTCACTGAAATAAACTATTTTTGAACCATAAAATATGCATTTGCACGTGTCACACGCTTTTGATTTTTGAGCCCCTGCCCCTCTCTA
The DNA here is from genome assembly GCA_007210695.1 of Neogobius melanostomus. Lineage (NCBI taxonomy): Eukaryota > Metazoa > Chordata > Actinopteri > Gobiiformes > Gobiidae > Neogobius > Neogobius melanostomus. Next base: position 195,544 of record VHKM01000113.1, on the reverse strand, counting down.
GCTCTCTGCACGGCCCTGGTTGTGTATAACTATCAAATCAGATTCTTGTGCTGCAGTTTATATCTGTCTGTAAATATTTTTCTATTTTAAATGCTGCGTGTACAATGTAGATCTATGGTGGCAAAATAAATTAATCACACCAACCTTTTTAAGAGACCCCTGTAATATCTAATGTTACATATTGAAGCATAAAGGACTGTGCAAAAGCTCAAAGGATTTTGGTCCGCGTGTAATCAATAATTTTACTGTTTTAATTTTTATGTTTATTACAGGAATTTGTCACTACTGAAGTACTAAAATTGTACGGTCTCACAAAGCATCAAGACCAACGAACAGACTGGCCAAAAATTCTCAAATTTGGGCGAAAGAAGCGAGACAGAGTAGATAACATTCTGGTAAGTTATGCAAACATAGCAAATATACGTCTTCATCGGACAGTTGTTTATGGATATGGTTTATTTTAGGTACAAGAGCTCCACGAGGAAGAGTCGCAGTGGGTTAATTATGATGAAGATGAGCTGTTTGTCAAAATGCAGCTCGCCGACAGCATCTTTGACGCTTTGCTCAAGGACACTGCAGATGTGCTCACACAGATCTATGACAAACGGTCCCAAAAAGGACATTTTTCCTGATAGTGGTCCCTTCAGAAACAAGCTCTTACAAACTTGATTCTTTTCCTAAATCCGTGGTAAAGCAACATGTAACTTGTCGTCTCCACCTGTGCCAACGCCAACCCTCAGATGCCTTTAGAGTCGGCCTTACCTCTCAGATCTCTGATTTGTATAATATCACGTTGCTGGATAACCCTAGTATGTGAGCATTCTTACACACAAACACCTCACACCATCCCGCCTTAAACATACCTGCATTTTCTGAGCTCCTGCTTTTGCCAAGTGTCTCTTCATTGTTTATCAAGATCATAGATGCTGCTGCTCCAACATTTTTGCAATGATTTACATTTTAACAGAAATGTAGTTTCTCTTAATGAGATAAAAAAAAAGCCCAGAGAAGGCACAAAATGCTTCCCTTGAACTGTATGTAGAGAAATGTATGTGGTAAAAGTAAATATTTGTCTCCAGAATAATATTTATTTTATAGATGTGTAGAGTTAAATATTTGGCTGTGTATCTTTAAATTATAAAATCTAATGGAAAAGCACAAAGAAAAAATGTGAATGTGGCAATAATACAAAGAAGACGGTTACTGAGAAATGGAGCAAAGTACTGTATTTGAGTGCATGTTTTGTTGTCAGCTGGACTGGGTTGTTTTCAGTTGAGGACGTTTTACCACATCCCAGAGCGTCTGGTAATGAGGCGACATGTCCTCAAGTCAACCAATCCAGCCCAGTTGAAAAACTTTAAAGAGCTTACACAAACACTGTATTGTAAGTTTTAATAACGCCACACATGATTTACTAGAGTTTATCAACAGCAGGAGTACAATATATATATTATAGCTATGTTATTGTGAAGTGACATTATTCCTTAAATAATTTACTCATGTGACTTTGCGAAACAAATAGAGTAGAATGTAAGCATAGTCTTTACCAGTAACCAAAAAGTCCAGTTGAGTTTCTGTCGTGCTTAATATAATCACATTGCTCCTTTCTTTCCTTCTCTTCTGCCTTTTGCCTTAATATTTTGTGTGTAAGAAATATTTCTTTTTGCTGGGCCACATCGTACAAACATCCCCAATGCGTTACCATGTTCCCTCTGTCCACCCTGTCTCTTTAAGTGTCACAGTGGAGCCATTATTGATAAGCTGTATCAGGAACTACTGTGTTGACATAGTGCGAGCCCTGAGGAAGTAGCACAGATGATATGGCTACAGCAGAACTGTGTTTTTTTTTTTTTCCTCTTGCATTTCTCTGAGTCAGCGAACTGTACAAACCCTTTCTGACAGCGACGTCTTACAGTGACTTTATAATCTGTTCCCTAACTTTACTTTAAGAAATACCAAAAGCAATCCAAGCTTTCTAGGTTGTTGGACCTGTCTTTAGTGTATGTAACTGTTTTCATGAAATTAGGTGTAATTTTTTTTGAGGACGATTGTAATTTGGGGGGTTCCCAGGTGTAACTATGCAGTAGTCTTGTTGGTCTTGTCTTGGACCAAAAGACTCACACTTTACTGTAGATTTGTGGAGGGTTTTTCCTCCTCCACACGGTTTTATGTCACTCTGTCTTTCTCTAAACAAGTTACTGAGAAACTGTAATGTAAATATTGCTTGTAGCTAAACCTTAACAAAAAGCTCTGAGATTAATAAAATAGCTAGATCATAATGTTTTAAAATTTGAAATTGATTATTTATAATGGCGTTCTCCTCGCTGTAAGCTAAGTGCACTAGGAGACTTGTAATATTATTGTACGGGTGTAAATAGACTGTAAAGCGATGATCCATTATGGCCTCTTGATACTGTATCTGGAGCAATGTGTCTTTTGCAAATATGTACATAGTATATATTTGTTAGCTAAATGAACTTTGGAGTTGTAAATAAAGTGTTCCTTGTTTGTTATTGGTTTCCAGTAATTGAAGACTCATGGGTCTCATATCCCTATAGAAATGTTAATACTGGGTTTTGGTAGAAGGGCATATCATACTATGCTGTCCTTAGTTAGGGCCCAAGGCTAAACATGGCACAGAAAGTTTTAATACTGCCCTGCCCTCCATGTGGTAAATATTAATTTCTCTAATATCGCATATTTAACTGTAACCTAATCCTAACATCTGTTCACTATTGATATTTCATGAATATAAGTTATAAAAAAAAGTCTACATGATGTTTAGGTGTGTTTTTATGATGGGGTTGTGATTGGTAATCACATTTACTGTTGTCTTTATTATTTTGTAATAACTAAAGACTCTGGATGCCGTTAAATTTTTATTCAATACTGGTACTTTAACGGTACTTGATTTGCGGTTCCGACACCTGAACGACACTTTTTCCAATACCCATTCTAAAATATTTGTTGTCTAGAACCAAAAAACAGAACAATCATGTTAATTTATTCCATTTAAAAAAACACTTGTATCATGTATTTGAGCTGAAACAACCAAGTAACTTCCTTGAATGCTGTCCCTGGACCAACAGGCATCAAAACTGGGTCTCTAAAGAGTACCAGTACCAGTAGCACCTAAACCTTTTCCCAAGACCATACTGGTATAATTTAGCGGTACCCAGCTCTACTAAAGACTACTTGATTAAAGCCACACTGTACAACATTTCACACTAAATTGAATAGGCCTAGCATACTGGTGATTTAGTCGGTGAAAAACTCTTCTATTATTAAGCCTGTTTGCAGTGACTGGGCTCGCCTCTCCTAACAGCTGACTCAACCTGACTGGAAGCGGGACATCACCAGCTCGCCTCCACAGGGATATTGCTGTTTTGCTTTGACTACAGGTAGACAACATGGGGTTAATGCATTTTTCATACACACATAATATCTGTGTGTCTGTTTTTGTATCACAAAGATCAGAGTTTTTTCAATTGTATAAGTGTTATAATAATTGTGTAATTGTTGATGTAGTCCACTGTTCACTTCATGAACTTTGTATCAGCGCATTACTGATCTGATCGGGGGCAAAAACAAAAACGCACCAATAGGTCAACAGTAGCGCTGGGCAGTAGATGTTGAGCGGGGGAGGACCTCTCCATAATGCGCCCTCTATAATGGGAGGACCTCCGCCGCCGCCTGTGGAGCAGCAGCAGCAAGGGGAGGAGGGGGAGGAAAAAGTTGAGTGAAGTTTCGGTGGAAAGTTGCCTGTGTCAGAGCGAGGTGAGAGCTCCGGTTAGCGCATAGCTGCTGCTGCTCGGACGGGGAAGATGGCGCGGTGCTGCGGCCGTGCCACGTCTCGGTTTAATAGGAAAATGCAAAGACATGCAGGAAATGTGATGGTCTTTGCCGTTGTGATGTGTTTTGTCTTTTTATCCCGCTGAAACGGAGGCCGGGCTGTACACCGCCACTGACCAGATCATACTGCTAACCCCGCAGACTGCCCAGTCCGTTTTGGTCAACTCTACAGCCGCGACTGTGGTCGAGTTTTACGCATCATGGTGCGGACATTGCATCGCATTTTCGCCTATTTACAAAAATTTGGCGAGAGATATTAAAGGTTAGTACAGACATTGTCACGTAGCTTCTTCCTCGTAACGTTGGTTTCCTATAACCCATGCATAATAACAGCTTTCACTTCTGTATTTGTAAATAGATGGTTCTCTATCAAAGAAGCACAAACCAATGCTTAATTGTCCGGGATTCACTACCATATGGTTAATCAAATTCATGCTTGACACCCATAGCCTAATTATTTTCTGCATGCACACATGTATCCATAAGTAAACTGACAGTTCTGACAGATGATCCATTGTGTGTAAGTCAAGTGCAAAGTTGGTTGCTGTTCTTGTTATGATGAGTCCCTAGCACAGTCATGGGGCATTTCAGCTCTCTGCTTCACTCTCACACACAATTGCCTCTGATCTCATGACATCAGGCCATTATCAAATATCTTTCTTCAGACATCACTTTCACAGAGCAGATATTTGCTGTGCCATTAAGATGTTAGGATTGGATTCAGGAACATGGCACATTTTGGTTTAGATCACCCTTTATATTGTTTATTTATCATTTATATCATAATTTATATAATTTACTTTTGAGATGTCCAAGACTTTTACCCATGTTCCACAATAGTTTATAATATAATGCTTAAAACAATACAATTGAACTATTAACAAAACTCCTAGACTCTTACCAAGTAACTGCAATGAGTCTTTTTTATTGAGTACTTTGTGTTGACAGACTAAAGTGCACACTTGTTTACTTTGTGCACCACGTAGAATCAACCAAATATTGACTGTGCCCGTCTTTCTCTGTGTACAGAGTGGAAACCAGCTGTGGACCTGGCTGCCATCGACTGTTCTGAAGAAAATAACAGGAAAGTTTGCACCAACTACAGCATCAAAGGTTATCCCACCATTAAGGTATCACGCGCTCCATTAACAGTCTATTTGTTTTTGGGATGAACCTTGCTTGACGAGGGATATAGAGTAAATAATGAGTGCACAGCAGGTTAAATTACACCCGTGGTATGTCCCTATAATTACCACATACTCTTGGAGCAAATAAACCAAATGGAAATTCACCAGATAAGACAGGTTTATTAGGGTTGAAAAAAAAATCTAGTTGAAGTATTATAGTTAGATTTGCCATTTCTGTTTTTATGTATTCAGGAATCAAATGCATTTCAGAACAGAGTTAATAGGTTTTCTAGATTATACAGGATATTTTGTTGTAACCAAAAGCTCATAATATTTATTTGACAGTGGTAATAGCAAATCCCACATGAAACCTGAGCTTTTCCAAAGTAAAATCTTACATTGTGTGGTAAGATTTCTGTGTATGTTTTTGCCAAAGACGGTTATTCCACACTCGGCGTCTTCATTTGTGTATTTGCGTGTAGGGGTCATATTTTGATTGCTCAGCAGATGTTGCTGGTGCTGGCTCTCTTCCCTCTGTCCCCCCGTCTCTGTCATCAAGCACAAGCCTCTCAAAGACAGAGCCCCTTCTGTGTAAATACAATGGGCCTTTAACTTCTGCGACTCATTTCAACCAGGAAACAGTTTGGGCTCAAGAAATGCAGAGAGGAAGACTTTTCTTTATCCAACATTACACAGTATGGTCTTTTATGGTCGAGTGAGGACAGGGAGATTCTATCTGCTTTTCTTTCACTAAAGTCAATATTCTCTTTTTCAACTCCATAGTTTTTCAACGCCTATTCAAAGCCAGACTCTAAAGGAAAGCCACTAAGAGGTACTGGCTCACAAACAACACTTCCAAGTATCATCAAATGATGTGGATAATGACAGAATGTAAAATGCACTAACCTTTTTCTTAAAGGTTATTCTCGTGACGTAAGAGACCTTCGTCAGGCAATAATAGATCAACTAGAAAAGCATGAGGAGCCCTGGCCACCTGCCTGCCCCCCACTGGAGCCCGCCAGGTGATAACGCACATTTGAATTCAGAAGAATGTCTATTTACAATTATTATGATCGTGAGTAGACTTGCAATCTGTGTTTTTAAATTGAGATTTTGTTTGCAGTGTCAAAAATGTCCAGGCATCACAAATAAACCTAAATAAAATTATTATTATAACATTCACGATACAATGCAATGCAATACAAGAATATGATACTAACCTGGATAACCTTAACCAATCCAGTGCACCTTTTCAAAATATATTTAGAGAACATTGTTTTACAGTTTGGAGAAGACATTGTATTACTTAGATTAGTGGTTCTCAACCTGGGGGTCACAAGTATATATGGGTGCCATATTTTTAATGGAAAACGTGCCCAACATGCCTAACATTAGTGATTCTTTAAATTGGACGTTGAGGAGTTTGCAGTTTGCTATTTGAGGCCACACAAATTCAGATTTTCATTTAATTTACTTACACTCACCTCCTGCATCTTTATTATCACATAGATTCCCAAAATGAAGATATCAGAAGCGCTGCTGCTGATGAATGATGATGACGGCAAATAATAAAAAATCCTCTTAAAATGCTTAATTACTAATATGTGTATACCTAATATATGGTGTTGTGACGTTTATAATCACTGCAGTCAAAATCAACGCAGGTTTAAAATATCTGCATACCGACGTTATACAAGTACAGTGGAACAATGTTAACAATGTAACTTGACCAGCCTTATTCATTCATGTCTCTACTCGTGTTAATCTCCAGTGAAGCAGAAATTGACAGTTTTTTCGAGACCAATAATGTCCAACACCTGGCTCTGATCTTTGAGCAATCAAAGTCTTTCATTGGAAAAGAGGTAAGGCCTCTTCAGTGTCTATATCAAATTGTTTATCAGTTTTATACGGTAAACTTTTCTTTCTTCTATAAATGTGTTATTTAGGTCACGCTGGACTTGTTGCAGTTTGAAAACATCGCTGTGAGGAGAGTCTTGAGCACTGAGGAAGCTCTGGTGTCTAAATTGGGTGTGACGGACTTCCCATCCTGTTACCTCTACTACCCAGGAGGGAATTTCACACGACTCCAAGTGTAAGCTTTTCTCTAGCATGATAGACTCCAGACCTTATGTTTACTTTAGTGATGATTCCCCTTAAATAACAGCTATAGACCATACCGCCTTTGCTATGCCCAATCCCGTCAGATCTTGGAAGCTAAGCAGGGAAGGGCCTGGTTAGTACTTGGATGGGAGACCGTTTGGTAACACCAGGAAGCCTAGCAAATGTAGTGAGTGAGTGAGTGAGTGGTTGGTGGTGGTCGGAGGGGCCGATGGCGCAAACTGGTAGCCTTGCCTCTGTCAGTCTACCCCAGAGCAGCTGTGGCTACAATAGTAGCTTACCACCATCAAGTATAGAGTGAATGAATAGTGCAATGTAAAGCGTCTTTGAGTGTCCAGAAAAGCGCTATATAAAACCGATGCATTATTATTATTATTATTATTATTATTATTAGACCAAATATGAGCATATCCAAAGTTACTCCAAGACGGAAACGACATTCAGTCTAACTTGTTGTTCCCGGGGCCGCACTAGACTGTACGATCTATTGTGGCTCACTATGTTTGTTGCGAGTCTCGTGCAACATTTTGGCCCATACAAAACAATGCAGTTATTGTTCTGCGAGCATGATCTAAATCTGCAACAAGCAGCTGCTGTTTCAAATTAAAAGTTTGCTCATAACTGCGACATGTAGCAACTGCAGGAGACTTCCTCAGAGGGATGGGCTCAACATCTACTCTATCTTTTGTAATTTATTGGCCCATTTACTTGTCTAAGATTGCACGATATTTCAGGATTTTATTGCGGATGAACCTTCAGTTTCTTTTTAAAAATCCATATTTATTTTGCAGTGCACATTTTAAGCAGATCCAAAAGCATAAATAGGATCTGCTAATATAATATACTATAGGGACATCAGAGCATGTTTGTGGAAGTTTACCTGCAGAGTTAGCAGGTTTTATACATAATAAGTACATTGGGCAAGGCGACTTTATTTATACCGCGCATTTCGTACACAAGACAACTCAATGTGCCTGTATTTCCTAAATAACTGCGATTTGCTTATTGGAACCACTTCATTCCAAGTGCAATTGAGATTCGATTGGGATTATTTGTGCATATTACCTCCTGCAATATCGACGTACCGAAGTTCTGTATAATACAAATGATTTGCTTTGTGTTTATTCAAAAACACACACCGCAACCTCCTTAAATTCATATTGTTCCTCATGCAGCCACTTTAATTTGTGCAGATAGGCTTCATCTCATTATCTGAACCGTATTCATAGGAATACTTTTAAACATCTGGCCTTTTAATGGGATCAGAGCATCAAAACCGCTCCCATTATTCACACCATAAAGCGCCACTGATCGTCCCTCGCCCTGCAAATTCATCTGCTGTTTCGGCCTCTTTGTGTGCTGGTTTCAATAACTTGGCATGCAAAGAGGACTCTTTTTAGTTGACAAATGCAAAAAGGAAATGATTTATTGCTGATTTATTTATTCAGCCTCCGTCGCTCCCCCCCTCCACCAGCCCCCCTCATCTCCATCACTGTACAGAGGGGAGGTTTTTTAATTTCTTGCATGAAAACAATGCCATTGCTTTTCCGGCTTCACCTGCCAAACAAGGCCCCAGCCGCGCACGGCGACAGATGGCCTCCCGTCATCACTGAATGTCTGATTGATCCGGGGAGATGTGTGGGTAAGCGGCAACGGGTGCAGAGTGCGGCGGCGTCTCCCATTCGTCATGCGTGTAATGTGCTCCGGTCCCAGGTGAATGCTCCCCACACACACGCCACCACCACCCCCCCTCCCTCTGTGACGCTGGCTGAGCCCTGGGGAGCGATGGCTGGATGGATGGTGCGCCCTCCACATGTGTACCCTCCCACCGCACGCAGGTGTAATTGAGTGGCGGCCTGGCGCATGTGAGCGAGAGCGTGGGCCCGCGGTATCCATCCCCCTTATTACAAACCCAGCACTATAGCGTTACTAACTCTGATATGGAGAGCAGGAGAATGAAAGGGAAGAGGCCGAGGGGAGCTGCGGGAACTGAGTCTATTAATGATTTTTTCTTCAGTCTGGAGTTAAATGGTTATAAAGAGCTGCATAGATTCTCTGTCGGTGTTGTTTATGTAGACCTTTTGTGTTAAAAGGAGGCCTTATTCCTTTGACTTTGAAGAGAAATAGTAAATTGTATTGATGACCAGTTGCTAAATTGAGACCGAAATGTAAACTGTCAAAACATATAAGTATAAACATTTTCCTAACCTTTTTTTAATCTATTTGTTGATGTTTTACTCCATCTTTTTGAATTTTGGTTAATTCTAAAAAACACCCGATAATAATAATAATAATGATAATGATAATGATAATGATAATAATACAATGATATTTTCCACAGAAAATTTGAGGCCCGTATGTTCTACTCCTACGCCCTCCAGAGGCTGCCGGGAGTAGTGCGTTCAGGAAAGCCGGCGCCAAATAAAAACATCCTCAAGAGCAACCGCACAGACGAGCCATGGAGACCTTTCAACGCGTAAGAATTGACACAAATGTGGCCCCCATAGAGGATTGATACATAGATGCACATTGAACAATGGCTCTGTTTTCCTGTGGGGTCAGGTCCAGAGTGTATATGGCAGATCTAGAGTCCACGCTGCACTACTCTCTGCGGGTTGAAGTGTCTGCCTTTCCTGTCATCAAAGGAGATGCCCTGAAGTCTCTCAAAAAGTACATTTCTGTCCTGGCAAAGGTAAAGTTGTAATTGCTGAATTTCACCACTAGATGGAGAGTTTGACAGCATGGTTTCTCCCTGTAAAGATGTGGCGTTTGGCATTTAGATATTGTTACCCATATCTGCAATTTGCCTCATTCATTCTTTTGATAAATAAATGATTCAATTATTTACGCACAAATACCTTGAAATGTGCTGATGCCTCGACCCAGAGCACAACCACTCTCCTGGGGGCTGTTGTCCATATCAGTGTTGGCTCCCAGGGGAATTAAAGCGTGCCACGCACAGCTTTTAGCATCACTGTCAAATTAGTATTGCTGGCAAACTACCAAGGTCTGCTTAATGGTAACAACCTGAGTAAAAAACTATTCCATAGAGGTTTACCACAGGGTCCTGCAACAAGCCTTAAAATGTAGTTGTTTTAATTCTTGAAAGACCCATTTCTGTTGCAATATTTTTATTGTTTTAACTGTTGATTGAATACACTTTAACCCCTGATATTTTTGTTTTGGATTTTTATCTTTTTCTTTTTTTATTTAACCTTTATTTAACCAGGAAGTCCCTTGAGGTAAATCTCTTTTTCGAGGGAGACCTGGCCAATTGGTCATGCAGTTTTCTACCATTTTCCTAGGAATTAAATAATCAGCTGTTGATATTTTTATTTATTGTTTTCATGCTCAAATAAAATTCAGTCAACAAACCAAGCTGTTCTAAAAGCGATCAAAATGTAACAGCGTTGTGTCAGAGGTCCTGACAATTAAAGCTAAATCGAAATTCTTATAATTGTTCATGTTTTTAATGTGTATTTTCTGTGATTCTGAGAATGAAAAGTATGTTACAAATAATAAAAAAGAAATTATAAATTACATTTAGAGTAGAGCTGGGTGATATGGCAAAAAAAACAACATGAATTTTAACAAAATATGACCGCTTTCCACTCGTGACCCTTAAAACAATGTATTTGACTCTTCTAAACTCTAAACGCTATGATTGAGATTGACTAATATTCAGATTGTGATTTTGAATAAACTTCAGGTTATTTCCTGCCCTATTTAGAAAGTCTTTTTCGGCCTTGATATAGTTCAACATTCTTGGTCAAAATTAACATATAAATTGTAAAAACAATTGTACTTACTTTATTCTTACTATGTGTTCATATTTTTGTTTGTTCATCATCCCCTGCTCTGTGCTGTGTGTCCTATCTGCCGTGTGCTCCAGATTTACCCCCCTCTCTCTCGGGAGGCGTAGCACTGAGCTCGTGTGTGTATGAGGGGCGTGTGTGGGGGGCCGAGAGCTGTGGCCTCCCATTAGCTCTAGTTTGTTTAGTCAATAGCAGGAGGTCCCAGTGGTATTTTTAGCTTGTCCCCATCCAGAACGGACCAGTCGTTCTGAAGGGCTTTGTCTAAGGAGGCATGTGACGGCCCCTATTGACTTTTGACAGAGGGATCTTGCTACAAAAAGAGCACGACTTGTTGCCGCTGAATTTTGTGTGTGTGGCTTGGAATCTTTGAGACAAGAGCTTGTAGAAATGTAAAATATGTTTCTTGATGTAAATAGTTATTATAATGCACTACATAAAGTTCCAAACGCCTCATCTTCCCTGATGACCCCCACGTGACTCCATCAGTGACTCTACTCTGACACAATGCGAGTGTCATCGCTGGTGACTAAATCCTGACACAATTCATTCAGCTTTTCATTCTGTCCTAAACCAAATCCAGCAACAACAATGTGCTCATTACTTGTGCCGCTTTTCTGTAAACATGTTTTTAATGCGGCCTCTTTTTTGTTTTGCATGCAGTGATAAAATTACTAGATTGAGTGTCTTGTCGGGCTGAAGTCGGATTTGTGAATCCCCTACATGTAGCTGAGGATTATAAAGGGGGATCTTGGGAAGCATGAGAGCATTACATTGAGGTTTTTAAGGATTACGCCTCTATCCTGCTTTTCTTGAAAGAAGCCCTTGAGCCCAGAGGGAGCGGGAATAAAACAAAGAATTAAGAGATTTGGCCTGAAGGGACGACGGGGCCTCACCTTCTCACGTCACGCTGCTGCTTTTTGTAATCTTACCTGTTTTTATTATTTACATGTTTTGCAAAAGACACTTAAGACTCCGCTATATCTGTTTGATTTGTGACAAGTGACCTGGCATCCAACTTAACTTCCCGAGGATTCAACAAAAGCCATCGCAGCCGTCTTAGCCCTCGATGCGGCTGTTGCTCGCCCATGTAGCAGCCAGCAGATGCCCCTCTATCTCTCTGGACCCTCTCCGCACGAAGACACTGCGGTTTCTCAAGTGCTGTGATACTAATCGGATCAGGGATGACATATTGCTGGGGTGAAGGGGATTGTCATGGTCCGGCTCGAATGGGGACACGAGGCTGCAGGGTTAAGGAAGGTGAAGTGTGCCGGGCGTAGTGGAGATGAAGGCACAGACATCACTTACACAGTTTAGCATCGTCTGTAACACAGGCCTTGCATTATGTTTTCTATTTCCTGTATTATCTCTAAACTTTTTCAGTAACTTAAGTAAGTTTGTGTAGCAACTCCGTGTCAGTGGGTTGAAAAACCACCAGTTAATTTAAAGTTTTTGATTATTTAATATCAATGTCATGACTTGGGGACAAGTAATGTTGGGGAAACATAACCGATCTGCTTTACCCCTTTTGGTATTTTGGCAATGGGATTTTTAGTCCGTTACTTTACATTTAACGTAATGGTACTTTAATTTGTGCAATCCACTTTTAGGCCATGTGTCTATTTTTTGTTTGTGATGTTTTATTTAGTTAAACATCTTTTACTTATTTAAGCCGCTATGATTTTTGGGGGATTCCGTAATATACCAATGGAGATGTTGAAATATAAAATACTGTAGTTATCGTCCACATAAAAGCATTTGGACAGCACAGTGTGAGATGTATAGTGACCCTTTTCTCTACTTTTCCACATCGGCAACAATGATTTTATACTATTCGATCACAAACTCTGTTGCTGGCACAAACAAGAGGTTAATCTCTAATACAAGGGGTCAGAAAACAGACGGTCCATGAATAATTTTGCTTTGGCTGTGGTTGAGCTAAGCCCATTACAGCGGACACACCTGCGCTTTCTCCTATGGCTGAATTCAAATGTATGTTTAATGGGCTTTTCTGACTGGTTAGTCTTCAGACCCGTGGATAAACTTATTAACATCCTCTGTACAGGCTCCACACACAACCCTCACCCACAACCCTGCATTTGTTCAAAGTATCTCTGGCCTAGCACTAACTTTAAGTCATTTTTGGTAACTATCCAGTGTTTTTTTTTTTTTTTTGCTGTCATTATGTACATCATTTTACAGGTAAACAAACAAATTGTCCAGTCGATATAATGGAATCTGTATCTTCAAAGGCCGTTTTCTCAAGGACCTTTTAAAGCACCTACTAAATAAAAGGCTTGTTTTGTTTTATGCAGAAGGATTGCTCATTGCTAGCCCAAAACTAGCGATCTACCAAGACCAAGCCAATTTTTTAATTCATACAGATTTTTATTTGTAAAACTCCAAAATTGGTCCAAAGTGTGTCAACAAAGTAAACCAGGAATTTTAAACATGCCATTATTTATTGTTTCGGAAAATGCAAAACTTATATATTTTTTTTCCCCGTTTTTTTCTAATATCTGTGTCTTTCATCGGCATATAATACCTTTTCCTTTTTTTAAGTTTCTATATAACCGTGTCTTGCCTTAAACTCTGAGCAAAGAAAAGGAGACAGAGCTGGTGAGCCGCTGTGCAGGGGGCCTGGTTAAGTCGTCATGGGGATCAGATGCTTTTAGAGTGAGTTGAACGGCACTAACAGGACTAGTGAAGTCAGGTGTATTTGGGGAACAGATGGTGCGGTCCACACAATGAATATCTTACAAAAAACGTGTTCCTTAAATGTCAGGATGGAATCTGGGGGGAAAAAGTATCGTAACTATGAAAACATTTGCCTCTTTAAAATCCCTAATCCATTTAATGTGCTGTTCTGGGAAGTGACATAATTATTGGCTTTTGTTCCAAAAAATAGGGCTTACTCCGAGCAAGAGAGAGTACATTTAGCTGGAATTATATTAAGTATCTCCTTGGTTATTTCCATTGTTGCAGACACCCATGTAAAGGAGTATTTGGCTGCCCCTGTCAACAGTGGTTTCAGACAGACACCAGCAGGATTTCCTGTTTTCTTTATGCGCTTAAGTCTGCTAGTTACAGTCTCCTGTTTCCTCACAGCCAGGCCTGCTACCATGGGAGCGCAGTGTCAGGTCTGAATAAACAACCACAGGGACCGAGATTATGCCTTCGTACCTAATCGAAATCATAGCAAGTAAAGTTTTAAATCGTAAAATACTGTTTCTACGCAAACGGATTGTGAGGCTGCACAGTTTTCTAAAGATATTTGATCCAGTAACATTTGAGAGGAGACACAAGAATCATATGCATTTCAGAACGTGTTTGTAGTGGTGTAAAACTGCAGCGTCAGGAGGTTATATTTTGTTGTTTGGTAAGGATATTGTAATGCCTAAATAATTGCAGTCCTAAGGATTTACCAAACATTGAAATTGTGTGTAGCTCCACAACACTTCTTCAAAAGCGTAACCTCTCTTTCAGTTTGTTGGATGTGATTTATTCAATATGTTTTGTTTTATTTGTGTTGTTTTGCAGTACTTCCCAGGTCGTCCTGTCGTGATGAACTTGTTGAAGTCTGCTGACTCTTGGCTACACAACGTGTCCAGGAGTGAGGTTTCCTATGATGCCTTCAGAGCTCTCCTGGATAACACAGAACAGGTATAGACCAACATTAACTGCTATGTGTGGTTTTCTGTTTTCACCCTATGCCTATGCCTATGTCGGTTATTGTGTTTTAATAGTGCATTGCATTTGCATAACTGGGAAAAGTCAGTTAAGAGGGGGGAGTCTTGTGTCAGAAAGATGAGGTGACAATGATGAGATGCCGACGGACAGACAGCAGAGAGTTGAGTGCCGTCTGAAAAGGCCCCAGACTGAGACTGAGTGATATGAGGTTGTCGATCTGAGAGTGGCCTCATCATCTGTGCTACAAGGTCACTGTCAGTGCAGACACTTTGTCATTGAACTAAATATGCCATAAAAACTATTTGGAACTTCACACAAAGAAAGCTAAACCCAAATGGTTTAGAGCGGTGTTTCATTAAATATTGCACCTGGGCAGTGGTACTCACTGTCTTCTGCAGGTCAAGTACTTCTTTCATTTTGTGACATTTTTCTTGATTTTTTGGGTCACTGATTTTGGTTCATCTTTGATCAGAACAACTTGAATCATGATTTAGTCCTATTTTAGACTTGGTTTAGCCCATGATTAGATCTGATTCAGTCCATGTTTTGGCCTGGGTTTATCCTGTTATAGACCTGTGTAGATACGGTGGTTCTTAGGTGGTGCTTGGTTTCAAAGGTTTGAGAGCCACTGGTTTAGAGTCTCCTCCCTTCACTCTGCCCAGACAGGAAGCCTATATCTAACTAAATAATCAGTAAAATAATATATTTTATGGTCTGGAGTCTGGAGTTTGATAGTGAAGCAAGTACAACTCGAGATGAGATGAACAGAGATGAAATAGTTGTCTCGGGGGAAATGTGTGCCACTGCCATGTTGACCAAAACGTACGTATGTGCTTGGGGCACGTCCTCAACACTCATGTGCCATCAGCTTATCCGCTTTGCAAACTCATCTGCAACCTCTGTCCCTTACCTTAAAGCTGGGGTACCTGATTTTTTCCTGTTCAAACAGTGACATTTTTTGTTTTGGCCCAAACTTGTTTCTAACTCTCACAGTCCCTCCTGTGTATTCAAACTGTTCATAAAATGGAATTACATGCACATTTCACACCCATATCCAGCATTGAGTGGTGACAAAGTGAAGCAGGGGCGGCCACCCCCAAGATAAATTCCACTCATTTAGGTTAGACTTCTATCATCCATTGCTCAATAAAACTTTAGGTGAAGACAATACAACAAGGTCTGTGTTTTGCTGTGTTTACAACATACTCTGAGGTGGCAAAAATAAATGAGGAGGAAAATAAAATTTTAAACAACGTATAGTCCCTTTAAAGTCGCTGGTTAGGCCCTTTGTAACAATGAAGGCAGGGAAAGCGCAGTCCAACTACAATCATGTTTTCACTGGGCAGACTCCAAAAACCTGATGCACATGGTCCTTGTGCTTCTGTTTTGTGACATCTTTCAAACCATCAAAGGCTCGTTCTGGCAGGTGATTATCATCATGGCATCTCTAGCACATCGCCACCAAAATTGCACTGTTAAAGCGCGGAAAGCACGGAAAATGCCGTAGAAATTCGATTTTTTATGAAAATGGAGCCACGGGCCGGATGAAAATGCTTGGTGGACCGAATCTGGCCCGCTGGCTATAGTTTACCCCACGACTGCCCTAAAGACGTAGACATTTTAGTAAAGAAATGTGCATCAAAAGGAAAAAGTGCACTAAGCGTGGCACCGGGTTATTACGGTGGACGCAGTGGACGCCATAAATGCGTTTCCACCATCCATGATTTGCAGTAACGCTCATGTGCATAAATAAAATACCACTTTAATTAAGCATATAAACTGTAATGCAAAATAAAAGTTATATTTTAAAATGTTGTGTCTGTCGTTACTTGTACAAAACTTCAAAATGTGCAATAAATTCAAAAAGTGTCAAAAAACGGAACCCTTTGAATGCCTTGAACTGTGCCATGTAAGAGATGGACTATTTCCCATCTAAATGTATAGATATCTCAATATGTACTTTCTGTGCCAGCGTGTGCAGCAGAAATCTATGTGCTGTTGTTTTTGGACTGAAGCCTGCATGCCTTCACTATATGGCTCCACGCAAATTGAAAGAGTCACTTACTTACATCATTAGCTTTTAGCAAGCAAATCAATGAATCAATGAATCAATGGGAAGGTATGAATAGACTTTGCCTCGGAGGAAATGGACTTTGCGCCCACGGGCAATGCACATAGGAAATCTTTACTATTGACATCTGAGTAATGCTGTCAATCACCAGCAATTGCAAGGCAGCAGAGAGAGAAACGACTTTGTGTCAGAGAAAATATGTTGTTGGATTCAGTTGGGTTAGAGAGAGGCAGCCCGGTTCATTAGCGAAGCTCTGCGCCATTAACCTGAGATTGACTTCTCATTGATTTGGAAAGTACATGGAGCGGCTCACACTGGGTTAAACAGTTTAGCACAGGATGAAGGAATGTATGGTGTTGGACTTTCTAATTTCCTTTGTTTTAATTCGGACTCTCCTCCCATAGGCCCCGGACACAGCGCTGCCTGAAGGGGTGAGGTGGGTGGGGTGTCAGGGCTCTCAGCCACACTTCAGAGGGTTCCCCTGCGGCGTCTGGACACTCTTCCATGTGCTCACAGTGCAAGCCATGAACTCCGGAGCATCAGGTATCGGCAAACAAGCATATATTTATAGCACAGCTCTAAGAGGAAACCAGCTGCGAACTGATCCCCTGGTCACTGCATTCAAAACATGAATTACTCATCATTAATTAACATCAATTATGAAACAAGTTATTTTCTTTTTAATGGTAAAGGTTTTTGTAAATAGTAAATAATTGCAGTAACATATCAAACCCATTGTCCACCCTGTAAAGCATTAAGTAACTCCAATGGTGGCTAACCTCATGGACTATTATGTTCAATAAAGACCAAAAAAATCCACATTTGACATATTAACGTTACAAGGCACTGATAAATAGTATTTGAGGATATTAAATGCTGTTCACACTGACTGTTTATTTATCCGAAAATGCACCCCATAAATAAGGCCAATGGGCGTGCACTGGTCAGGGAGGTGCAGACGAGGGCTGCTGTCTTTTTGTAAACAAAATATTCCTGGAATGTCTGACCTAATTCAACATCAAAAGAAATAATCTCCCTCAGTTGTGATCAGTTTTTATTCTATTAATTTTTTGTTCTAACTAAAGTACAGCCTAATTGTGATGGTGTGAAGGGATTATACTAGATTAGTGGGATGTTAGTGGTTAATAAAACAGGCAGATGACTGAAGGCTGGGCTCCCGCCAGAGTGGTTAATCTGCCTCACAGCACACAGAGGTTAATCCGGAGGTTTACGGACCCGTCCCTGACTTACAGATGGACGGGTCCAAAGAGTTTCCATCTGCCATTAACACCATTAAATGATACAAAGACTGACTGTAAAAAGGAGAAAATAAAATGCAGTACAACCACAAAAATATTGACTGACATGTACAAAAAGGTTCTTGTTACACCATTGTCTTTGCACCGTCAGATCTTTTATTGGTTGATCCAGAAAACCTTGATTCAGTAAAATACGTTTGTGAACTGGTGAGGTCCTGAGACTACAGTGGAGCCACTATTCACACAGAGTGTTAACTGTATTTAATATCCAGATTGGGTTATCCTATTCACATAGATTACTCATTACAATATGGGGTTAACCCAGCTCTCTCTGACTCCTGGCCCACATAACTGTGGGAATCCAAGGCCATTAGCGGGATTTTCATTGAAGCAAATTGAATAGGATAGTCCCAACTACAGTAATCACACTCCAGCTGTTTTTTCAACAAATAAGCAACTAGTCCACCTTTTAAAAATCTGGTAATCTGTCACTTGCTGAATGAAAAGCTGACGGTGACTGGTCCCTTTTAAATGGTGCATTTAATCCTTTACAATTAATAGTTATTAATATGTACGTAGTAATGAATCCTGGCAGCGTGCTTCATATTAATGTTGTTGTCCTGCTTGTTTATTTAGATGGCCTGGTGGTTCTGTCTGCCATGAGGGACTATGTGCATGTTTTCTTCGGCTGCAGGCCCTGTGCGGAGCACTTTGAGAGCATGGCCCAGGAAAGTTTGACTGAGGTCTCCCATTCGTCTACTGCTGTGCTCTGGCTCTGGTCAAGGCATAACCGCGTCAACAACAGATTGGCAGGTATGATTTTTAAAGATTTGAGGATATGCTGAAATCTTATTTAGAGCACAGCCTAGCTTTCTGTGTAAATGAAAAAGTACATTTCTCTGAATGTTATTTCCTTTAAATGTCTCAGTAGTCAGACTAAAGAGGGGCACGGATCCTCAGATCAGACGCCAGCTGTCGCCTGGTCTTAGTCTTTCCAGGAGCATTTGTTTAAGTCTCAGCCAGTTCCATGGCCTCACAGGCTACTGTAGCGTTGATGCTGCATTATCACAGTATTTATGACGGATTTTAACACATTTTTATACACAGTAATTCAATTGTAAGACCCACAAATCTTAGATGTCATTAGTTTGTTTTATTTACAATGTTTGGGAACTCTATTTTTCTGTCTGTGTTTATATCGCACTCTCATTTGACACCTGGGAGCTAAATAGCTCTCTGGAGTGTGCCTGTTCTTTTGTCTGTGCTCATTTGTTTGTATGAGGCACACGACCGTCATTAACAGCTCACTTTGTTAAATGACTGTTTTGTGGCGTCCCTTCATCTCTCGGGGACAGCTTGTGTGAGCAGCAGGTCCAGGACACCACTCTCTTTTGGTGCCTGCTCCCCTGACACTCCAGCAGTGCTCAGGCCTGTCCCATTCGTCTTCCTCCTCTTTCTATATTGCTGTATTTCTCTTTGCACTCACCCTCCCATGGGACTCATATCCTCCGCTTAACAAGTAATAGCACAGCATCCTCACAAACGGATCCCGGAGGAGCCCAGCTGCCTGTGGCACACACACAAAGCCCAGGGTATTGTGTGACAGCAGGTGGCAGAGACCACCACACGAGCAGCAGCCCCTCCCTTTAACTAAGTCGTACGCCTCCCTCCAGGCGTGATCGGCACGGGTCAAGAGCTGCTGCGTTGTGGGGTGCAAGATACTCATGATAGAGAGTATGTTGGGGTCCACGGGGATAAAAGGGGGTAAGCAGGGAGGCAGAGCTGAGTGTTTGGCTATGCAGTGAGTGGCAGCATGTCCCAGAGGACTTCACGCTCCATCCTTTGCCCACTCTGCCCCTCCTGTCTCCTGTCCTAAAGGGAAGCTCTTTAGCAGTCTGCCCGCCCCTCCTTTCAAGAGCGGCCATGCATGAAAGAGCAGCTATTTGTAAAGCGACCCAACAATTAATTTAGCTGGCAACAAAGAGGCCCCAGGGCCCTGAGCCTTCCTGCACAGGCAGAATTAAGAGCAGTGGCAGCGCCGTCCTGTTGCTGCTTGTCAACAGGCTGCGGCTCATTCACATATCTACAGATGAACCCAAGTGCCACAGCAGGAAACAGAGGCTTAAGGCTGTCAACACCTCTTGCACTTTTACAAGAGATTAAATATACAGAACTAAAGAGTGAAAACGGCCATACCTATATGATCTTGTCAGATAATAGAATCATTTCAAGTCCACGTATATTCTTCTTGTTATCATTCGGTCATTATATCCAGTATTTGTCAGGCATTGACGTAATTCACTGTATGTATTAAAATGTTGCTATTAGGTTGCTCTTAAGTGCATCATTTTCTTTACTGATTGCCTTATTACATCCTAGTCACAAATGCTCTTCTTTGACCTCGGACAGTGACTCTATACAAGTCTTAGTTTATAATCATGTTTTCGTCATATTGCCACTTTCATTCATTGCGTAAAACTCCTGACTCTCCCATTATGACAGCCAAGTCTGGGGTGTAGTGTGTGAGCCCCACTCTCAGAATTAGTGCTGAGGAAGCTGGTGGGGCATGCTGAACAATACATATTTATACCTGATGAATATGTATGCCCGGCAGTGATGACATCCCTGTGACAGGCCATTGTGGCAATCTCAATATCGCTGCTATGGCTAAAGTCACCCTGGCTGCAAACCTGGTGAGCTGATTAGAATAAGGAAACAGTGGTGTGTGCGTGTTCACCTGCTGATATGTAAAAGCCCCCTCCCACCATCCAGGGCCTATCCAGGAGCTAGTAAAATTGATGTATCCTTTATGTAAAATACTGTATGCAGAGTACGTACACACATGCATATGATGGAGATTAATCTTGAGTGGCGGAGAGCGGGAGGGAGCGGTGGCGGAGGTGTGGGAGGATGTAAATTGACAGTGTTGTAAAGTGACAGACCTGCTGTGGCTGTGCTGTTTTTTCATCACGTACACACAAACACAAAAGCGCACACAATACTCCGCTGGTGACAACAGGCAATTTATTACGGGAAGCTGCCACGTGTGTGTGTCCTTGCAACACAGCGGTGCCAGTGCGTGATGTGGGCCTGTTGTGGCGAGGGTGACAACACATGAAAGAAAACATGTTAAAAGAAAAAGTTTTAATTGATTGAAAAAGGTTGACTCCTCCCCTGAGCTTTCCACCAGTTTCATGTTCAATTTGGAGATTGGACTTGCTCTCCAAATGTTGTGAAGGGGCAGGTGGCCCAGAGCACGTGGTCTGCTCCCTCAGAATGGGGATTACGAGTGTGTACGTGGGTAAGCTGTCCACTTTGGCCACATCTATTATCTCCGCGGCCCTCCCACTGGGATGTCCCACAAGCCCATTGATCATTGTTAGGTGCTGTCACACACACCCAAACACACGAAAATATCCATCCACATATTACGCGCACAAACAGTGACGTGCCACTCGCTTGGGCCCTTCACACATGGACAGATGATTTACATATATGCGCTTAAGCACATGCGTACACATATGCATATAGGCACTTAGTTTTTACGAGGCTCGTGACAAGATCAAATGGGTTCAACAGCAGATTGCATCCAGTGCTCAAAGCACTTAGCTCCCCGAGTAAATGCTACCAACAAGGCGCGCAGAACGTACAACAATAGATAAAGCTGCTGACTGGAAGAGCCGTTTCCTTACTGGATGTGGCAATGAATCTAAGTGCTCGCTTCACCTTGTGGGTCCCATGCAAATTAATGAAGTAGGCTTAGTTGCCTGTTTGGCTCTATAACATGACTTGAAGTAAATGCAAAAGTTGGACTACATTCTGCTGTTGTTGTAAAAATGCAACTTACTTCGATAAAAGATGGGGATGTTTCCGACAAGTATTGCAATCGAGATTAGATTAGATTTTCATTAAGTGGTGCACATCTTAAACTCACTCAAGAGCATTCAGAATTAGTGATAGACTGAAATATGAGCTGCTCAACTAATACAAGAATCAGGCCTTTTGACCCCATGAATGTCGGATATTTTAATATATAACCATATATAATAATATAACTAGGGCCGGGACTCGATTAAAAAAATAATCTAATTAATTAATCGAAATTAATCGCATATAAATATTTGACCTGAGAAAAGTGAGAAGTACGTTTTTTCATAAGGATTTTTAGTATACCATTGAATAATGACTGAATACATAAGCTTAAGCAACAAAACATTGTTTATTTTTGTTCAACCAAGTCCAACAGACCAGTGCAATATTGCCATTAATTGTGCGTCTGCAGGAAAAAAGGAAACTGAAGTGTGGAAAGCAAAGTGTGATTAATTTCGATTAATATTTTTAATCGCACTAAACCTCATGTAATTAATTAATCGCAATTAATCTAAAAAAGTCCCGGCCCTAAATATAACCATTCAAACTTTCAAAGCCTTTTAGAGCCAACATGCACCAATCAGGCGTCACCACTGATGGTTTAAAGTGACTGACATTGATTAACTCCAAATGCTGATGTGCTCGGACCAGGAAAAAGGGATATCTAGTATATAGTAGGGGTATCTACTCTCCCAATAATGATGGCCAGGTAAAATAAAAATAAAATAAGATAAAACCATTGTAATTTTTGGAATTCTTTCTTGAAGGTGCATTGAGTGAGGACCCTTATTTCCCAAAGATCCAGTGGCCATCTCCAGAAATGTGTTCAGTCTGCCATACAGTAAAGGTCAACGGGGACCACAAGTGGGATCTGGATCAGGTTCTTGTGTTCCTCACATCCTACTTCTCCAATACCAGCATTCTCACAGGTACAGACTACTTCAGATTGTTCCATTATTATGATCAATTGCTGTTACACATTTTATAAACTACATTGTATTATGATTTTTCTCTATAGACTACCTTGATGATGAAACCGTAATCCTTGCAAAACAGAGTGAAAAATTGGCCAAGAAACGTATAGAAAGGGAAGTCAAAGAGGCCACAACGGCGAGTCCTTTGTCTTCACTCCCTACTGTCCAAGAAGGAGAGGAGGAAGAAGAGGAAGAGGAAGAGGAGGAGGCGGAGGGGAGGAAGGCGCACAGGACGAGACTGTTGAAGAAGACCTGGATGGCAAAAACTATGACACCACTCCCTGGGCCAAACCTGACCTGGGACTGGGTGAAAGACGCCAAAGACGGGCGCACAATAGGCCCGTTATTGTGGGCATGCGGATGAGGCAGCCGCCAGAGGAAATTGTGGACCTGGACTCTTTCGTGAACCAGCACTACAAGGCCAAGGCTCTCGCTGCGGCCAGTCGGGTTAAACGCCGGACACTGCAGAGAAAGGAGGAGCAGGAACCAGCGCCTGTATTCGGACTCGGCTTGGGATTGGACGTGGGCCTGGGTATGGTGGGCCTCGAGCCTGTCGAGCCAGACTTCGAGAGGCCAAAAAGGAAGCTTGTGCAGAAGCGGGAACTGCCTCATCAGATCTATAACGTAGAAACAGAGGAGGGCCACAGAAAAGGATGGGTGACTATGTTTAGTATAGGCTTCTCCAAAGTGGACATAAGCCTCTGCGTCATCCTCTATTTCCTGTCGTCCATGTGTCTCCTGGCGATGTACCTGTTCTTTAAAAACCGGCTGAGGATACGGCGAGCTAAAGTATCGCTACCATGAACTAACGATTGTGGGAAATACCATGATGAGGAATGTGTGTTCGCGCTTCCAGTTTGGTGTCAGGCTAACGGGATGGATAGAGATTAGCTGCTCTTAAGCTCACCACTTAAATGTTTCCTACCACAGTTAACATTGCCACGCGAGTTGCCACATGAAAAGGGAAATGTAGCTTGTGGGCTAACATACAATTACGAATGCAGCTATTTAACAGTTTATCCGTACCATGAAGGAAGCTTTTTTGTTTTGTTTTTTGACCACTTGAACATAAGGAATTATAACATTAGGAACTATAACATAGGACAGTGATTTATTTCTTTTAGACGATGAATATGTCTCAAATATTTGTAAAGTCATATTTATAATAAAATGTAGTATTACATTTTTTATGGGTACTTCATTGTGAACATTTTCTCTATTCAATCACCAAATCTTGATTATTTTATTTATAAAATGTCTTTGTAAAATCAAAGCCTGAAGAAGTACAAGTAGCCATGTCCCAAACATCATGTAGCCATCGTTGATACGTTTTGGTGCATCAGGAGAAAGACCTATTATTGATTATCATCTTTATGATTGACTGGTGTTTTCTTGAACTGGTCAGTGTCCATCAGAAAGTTTTTTTGTGTAGCTAAGAGAGCGTTACCACTTGGAGTATTGCATCACTGAGTCACATATATGTGCACACTGGACCTGAGGTAAATAAGATGTGTTCTGTTTAACTTGCATCTGTAATTCTCATCAACACTTTTTGTTTCCAAGTCAATAAATTTATTTTTGATAAAGACCCGTTCATCGCTGTGGTCTTTTTCTTTGAGGCTCTCGTCTCTCGTGTCCAAAATATGTTTATGGGTGATTGGATTTAAGTTTGGGAATAACAAATTTGTGTTTTTGTTTTGATGAAGATGATGGGACACAACCGGGTGAACCAGGGTGTTGCAGAAAATGGGGGTTAAACTATCCAAGGTTGAAGGAAAAAGCCTGTTGCCATCTGCTGTACTGCACAAACTAAATCCTAACAATTTCATTGGGATTATAGCAAGTGAGTAATCCTGCTTTCCTTTAGGGGAGAGATTACCCCCGAGGATTAGCTCCCTCCAGATAATAAACTTTATTAAAACGTAATCAGCTTTGGTGGGTCTTCTTCCCTCACACACTTGGAGGTGGGCACTGCAGCCCTTGGGGAGCGACCCGTGTTACTGCCGAGGGCTGGGTGCTTTGGATGAAAGAGGAGAGTGCAGTGAGAGGATGAGTAGATGGAGGACCAGGGTTTGATGTCGCCTGGATTACTTCTGAAGGACGTACGCTGCTTGATCTTGAGCTTTGTGTGTCTACGAACATTTGAATTCCCTTGACTCTTGACCTCCTGCCTTCAACACCCCTCGCCCCAATCTCCCAAAGTTCTTACACTTTTAACACTCACAGATTTTGCTGTGAATGTCCATTTGTATTCACTACATTACAAGTATCTCAATAATTACAATATTGACGTTTCATTCTATCGTCCTCTTTGTTTTGTGTTTGACCTTTGTGTCAGAGCACCACAGCCACAGGTACAATGAGGCACAAGTTACTCAATATGCATAATGATTGTGCAGGTGACAAGTAACTAACGACACAGTTTTAGAAGAAAACCCACCCATCGAAACCCCCCCGTCCTTTAGGATTTGAATCTGGGACCTTCTTGCTGCAGTGTTGCATAATACATAATGAAAGCACCTCTCTCATCTTGTATGTGAATAGTTACAGTAAATGATCAAGTTTGAATTCATTCATTCATTTTTGGTGCCCTTCCTGACTCAACCATTTTCTTCTGATACAAACCATTTATTGGCTCAGATTTAAAAATTGACTGAAATGATCCCCCCCCTCTCGGACGCGTTAGTTTTGTGTCGTGTCTCCAGCGGTGTATTGATCTGGTGGTAATCTTTTTGAATGTTTACCTGTGTTTGTAAAAGGATTGGGCTCAGTGTCCCTGATGATGCCGACTCCTCACAGGTGCCTGAGCGCGAGGCTGGTTTACTATAATGAGGGTTAATGAGGAACTTGGCAGCAGTTCTATCAGTTTGCTGCTCTGCCAAAAGACAGCAGTTCACGTCGAGGACACTGTTTTCAAATATGAATCACGACAGGTGGGTTTCCTTTCTGTCCATGGGAATTAAATGGAAAATTGGAAAAGTTTTACTTATAAATTAAGGTCCTCAAACGTAAAATTGAGAATAATTGTGGAAAAGGTGTAGCAAGGTGTGTGACCGCACAATAGGAGCAAAGCAAAGAGGTTATTTAGATAATGTTTTTTGTGTGTTTATTATAATGTATTAATATTATTTTAGACCTGTGACAATGACTTAAGAGTCCTAGAGGTTTTTTTTTTTTTTTAAGAACAGAGGCAAGAGCAGCACAAACAGTGGACATTGTAGTCGTCTGAGAGCTCACTGAAGGGTAAAAAGCTCACCTTGCTGCCCTGTTGTTCTCGTCCATAAATTAGACAATGTGGGATTTTATAGTGGCTCCTCTGCTGTATACTCTGCATCCATGTTTATTGCCCCTGGGCCTTTTGATATTAAAATTCAGGAGCGGCTTGATGCATTTTTCTGTCATCTCTCTTTCTGACTTTAATAATACTATAAAGCACGCCGCTGTGGACAAAGCTGGAAAGAGGGGGCTGAATAAATTATGAAAAACAGGTTAATATATGGTATTGGTATATATCACATCCAAACTAAAGCCGGATCCCATTTTGGATTTTAACATTGAGCCTTTTAAAGGCAAGAGTCAAGTAGGGTCAGAGCCATCTCATTTTATTGCTGCCCCTGACCCTCCCCGCCCAGTGACCAGAGCATCGCCCAAACATCTCAGCACAGAGCCAGACGTCCTACAGGCCGTGGGACAATTCAAGGGACAATTCAAGGCTCTGTCCAACCAAAATCTGGCACTTCCACTGTCTGAGTGCCAAAGTGTAAATAATAATAATAATAATAATAATAATAATAATTGTAATACTCCTCCTACTACTACTATTACTATTAGCCTACAACTACTACAACAATTACTACAACTACTACTACAACAATTACTACTACTACTACAACAATTACTGCTACTACTACTACTTCTACTACCACTAATAATGTCATCACCACCATCATATCAATAATAATAATCATAATAATATAATAGCCAAATAATACTTTCGCTTTACAAAGATAAATAAGGCCTATATTTACATATAAGTCTATATGTTGTGTTATCCTTATCAGAATTATCGTATTTCTCCAGTTTAATATAATAAAGCGTAAAAACGTATTTCTCTGATAGTTTTGTGGTTGTTTTTTATTTTTTATCTAGGCCATAGTGTTTTAATACAGGGCAATGGCGTCAATGATTGGAGTCAAACGAGCCTATTAGCGCCTGGTGTCAGCTTTACGGGTCAGGTTCAATCAGGGAATTGGAAAATATCATTTCTGACGTGAATAGATTTGTTTTTTTTTTTCAACCAATCTCTTCTACTAATTACCCAAATGGACAGGAGCTGTCAGGAGACAATAACTATTCCCTAATAGAATTTGCCCCCAAGTGCAATTTAATTTTCTCGGTGCTGGGTTTCTATGTTGTGCTTCTCCCTCTCTCCGCTCCCAAAGCTCGGGACGTACACTGTGCCATGTCCAGCTTCAGACACGGAGGGTCTAGGAGTGATTGTGGACTATCTGAATTCTGCTGCAATGACCGCCACTGGAAAAACTACGAAGATGACGATGGGAGGGGGACAACGTGGACAAGTGCGGTAAGCAATCGGAAATTAATATTAATTGTAAAAATGCTGTTTTTCTGTCTGACATGGATCCAGTTGGTCCAGGTTCTTGGACTTCAGATGACTGAACTTACGTACGGTAAAATACTAGCCGCCTGTGCGTAAACCCCACTTTGTCGCTTTTATGCAAAACGGTTACGGGCCTGCAACACATCACGTCACATACTCTTTAATGATGCACAGGCTTGTGTATATCGATGTGATGTTTTATCTGTGGAGTCCTCGTGCAGAGAGATGGATCTGTGAATCGCACATGTCAATGAAGAGGTCCATTGAAATACTAGATATAATTACAGGTGGCAGGGTCAGGGCAATGGGAGAGGAGTTGCCCTCGGCTTGAATTATTGCTCCACGCTTCCTGAAATCTTTCCTTTTTCACTGCTCCCAAGCCAGTGAGGTAGTCCATTGCATAGCAAATGGAAATAACTTCTATTTTACTCTAAATGATGCCAGTGCATGGCCTGACCCGAATGTGAATGCTTGACACATGACATGCCTTTCGTCACTCCATCATTTAAGCAGGCATTAGAGGAGCCCCTCACCAGACCAGATGTGCGTCTCGCGCTCATCTTTTCTCTTTTTGCATTTTGCGTCCGTCAATTATTCTAATTGCATTGCCCTTTGCTGACAGGTTAAGAGCATTTCTATCTGCATTGTTTTTCTGATGCAGCTAAAGGGTCTCAGTTGCAACATTCAGACTAATTGAATAGTGGAATAAATTGAATGATCTTGAGGGGAAAAGTGTATAATGGAAATAAAGTAAGACGAGATGATTTTAAGGACAAATAGGCGAGAGGATGGATTACAATTGAATGTATGCACCTGCTATGGAATTATAAAAAATCATCATGGACCAAATTCACTGCTTTTTAATCAGCAGTTTTTCGCGTTTTCATTAGTTTAATATACAATTGCGTGCGTACAGATACAGATTCAGACGGTTTATGAGATTGTGTCTCAATCACAAACAGTTACAACTTCTAAGTATTGCGTATCCATATCGCAAAATATAGACCGTGATGCATTGTTGCAGTTGCTAATACATTTATGTATTTGGGCTTTGAAGTAGACCTATAGGTTAGGTATGATGATAATTATATAGGCCTATATAATGATGTATATTATTATTATTATTATTATTATTATTATTATTATTATTATTGTTATTATTATTATTACAGACTGGGCTATTATGGCTGTTGTGAGCATTGCGCGTCCATTGTTCCTGCTGCGCTTGAAGGAAATTGGAGGAGAAGACTGAGTTCATATGTTTGAACCAGCGGCCGTCCGTCGGGAATATGTTATCTAGTCTCGTGGAAGCAGCTCGAATCAACAGCATCAGGGGGAGTAAGCGTACCTGACACGCGCAGAGTCGCGGGGAGAGAGAATGAGGAGCTTTGTCCAGTAACATCCAAGGCAGGCTTGCGTTGAGAAACTGTTTTGTTGGCCTAACCTATTTTGTATGAACTTTAAGATGTGTGGACAAAAATAGTTTATGGGCTAAAATAATACAAACAGCCCCCAAACCAAAAACTGGCTTTACTTTGACTCCAGAGTGAATATCATTTCTACTCCCAAATCATTATCATTCTAGTATGTCCCGAAATCTTGCACTCTCAACCACAGTCTGCTCGGACGGGGGTCCCTGGGGGACCCGCTGCAGTGCTATTTATGGTCTCCACGGAAACCATGCCCCGCCCCTTAAAGACATGTTCATATCGGCCTGCTTCATATACCTTCAGGGGATGCTTTCCTCGCGCCACTCTCCTATTGGCCGATTGTGAGCCTGTGCCGCGGTGACGTCACGTGCCTGCCGCCTCTGCAGCGCTGAATGGAGCGAGAGCCTGTCGGAGCTCACCCAAAAGAGCTGGGCAGCGTCCCGGGACAGGAGCCGCAAAAGGGGGATCGTATCCAGTTTTTAAGTGCCAGCCGAGACAGGCCTGCGCGCAGAAACAGGAGACTCCTTGTTCTGGACAAGGGACGGGTGCAGTGGGTGTGCAGGGTGTGCGTGTCCCGCGTTGGATCACGATGATGCAAAGCGCGGCGGTACTGCCGACAGAGAGCCCTGTGAAGAGTTTGCCGGAGATTCTCGGAGTGCCACTGCAACGTAAGCCATTTTCTGTAACAGATTTTTCGTTAATATGTGCAGCGCGAGAGGTTATCGGCGAGTATGTCACCACTGAAATTGACTGACTCTATCAGAATGAGCAATGATGATATTGGCCACCACAGGCCAATACTGATCTTCAGACGAAATGGATAAGGGTTCATCCTGGTATCCTTTGCAATGGCATTTGGAAGCTATTAGCCTGAAAGAAAGGAAACTGCGAACATGAGGTTAATAATGATGCTGTGGCGATAAAACAATAGCCCCAAATTAAACACAGTTGGTTGTGAAGACCAAAAGGCCGATCATCAAAAATAGCTATAGCTGATGCGCACAGCAGTTAAATAAAATGCTGTTTGGACCCAGCAGAAATGCCCGGTATGTCCTGATCTCGAACGAACAAATCCGTGCTCTATTTTCACACATCCGCGTGCGTTTAAACTCCAAACATAAATTAAAGAGCCTATTTGTGCGCGTCGCCACCGTCTTTTTAATTTATGTTCCGATCAAATGGACATCCTGAACACTTTCAGAAATGTCTTCACTGATGACTAAATCACACTGGCCTATTTATTTTTATGCCTTGTGAAATAATAATAATAATAATAATAATAATAATATAATAATAATAATAATAATGATGATGAATTAAGATAAACGATTAACAGTTATACAATTAAATAAATACGGTAAGGTCTATACAAAAACAAAACAAAAAAACAGTAGTGTAAATGTCCAGTAATTTCTGCCTCATTAAATTAATCAATAAACTCAACTTGACCCTTCGCATGGTCAAACTTACAGGCCTTTCCTACTTAGTCTAATATTATTAAATGATAATGGGCCACTTAAAAAAAAAAGAAAAGTGAAATGACCTGTTAACGCGTTTGTTGCAATGTAAAATCGTGGGCCATGTTTAAGCACGAGCAAACAATTGTATGTTGTAATCGTAATGTTAACTTCGTTTTATGGATCGAGGAATCCTGGATTAAACGATTTAATTGATATATTTCCACTCTGACCCTGGCACAGTTTCGGCCTTCGGGTTTAGACTCGGATTATTTAGATTTGGGAAAACATGTGTAAAGTAACAAGTGTTGCGTTGAGCCGGACAGCTGATTCAGGACGTGTGGAACAATTAACCTGCAGCGCATGAATTATTTAATGGTCTTACTGACTGAGAGCACGAGGCCCAGGGCATTTTGTGCAAAACGTGCTCATCACTTTATTTTGTAAGTGGAAACACTGACAAAATAAAGTGATGAGCACGAACCAAAATACCGAAAGAAGAAGGTATGACCTCGTGGCTTTACTCTCTCTCACTTGCACGCGCATGCACGGAGCTGGACATTGCGCCGGGACTGTGCCTGTGCCAACTTCGCGCTGCTTTCCTTTCAGCACCACTCCTCGGTAAAAGCAGCTTCATCTACTCCCGCATTTAACATTCATCTCGCGTATTATAAAAGTGGTGTCACGCATTCAGGCCGTTTCAAAACGTGGGCTACTTTAGTCTTTACCTTCTCTTCATATTAGCCTGTTTGATTATCCTAACGCAATGATGTATTTAAAGGTCAAATCAAGCCATAAAATGTCACTATAGGCCTGATTAGGAACATCTGTCTTTCTTCAAATAATAATAGCCTAAATAATATGTATATGCTTCCAAACGACATAGTTTACTGGGCTTCATTAAAATGTTGGTGAAGCCTCGGAAACAACATGACATCGTGGGCTTTGTTTCTTAGATCACACAGACTACAAATTCACGAGCTTATTGTGGCATCTTTGAGCCTCGTATATGTTATATATGTGTGTGAGAATGTTACAGGAGCAGCTGCTGTTTTTGTACATGTCGGATACGGATAAAATAAAGCTGATATTGTTGTGTTTCTAAAATGTTAGTCAGTGTTATTGTATATTTATTTATTAATCATTTTTAATCATAGAAAAAGGTCATATCTGTAGTTCACGTGTTCCATGTTTTTCAAATCAGAGAATAATGTTCCCATCCAACAAAACAAACTAACAAACAAATAAAAATATTAAAAATAGTATATCAGCACCATGGACAGTGACGGAAAGCTTTACTGTACAAATTAGAGAGTGTTGGACAAAATATTGTCCAAGAGTGAAATAGACACAATAAATTCTATTCAACTCACACTCTCAGGCAAAATGATGAAATCATATCTTTACATAATTCTGCCTGTACAAGAGTTTGGACGATTAGTTTTTTTTGTGTGTGTGTGTGTGTTTTTTTTTTTGTCTTTTAAAGGATTTTATTTATTTTATTTTACCTTGTAGGTAGACAGGACAGTTCAGGGTGAAAGAGTGGGGACAGAAATTCAGCCAATTGTCAGAGACGTAAACCCAGGACACTGAGATCGAAACGGTGTTCTTACATGTGCAACAGCAATAACTACTAGACTAGCAGCTGCGTGTGATTTGTTACTTTTAACATGTTGAGTTTGTGATGCAGGGATGCAAAAATTCTGAATTATATTGAATCATTCAGTTCGCCCTCTTCAATTCAACAGCAAATATGTTCAATATGAATCGATGAAAGATTAGGGTTAGGGTTAACCCTAATCTTGTCCTAAAATGTTCCTTCTACCATTTTCAAAGGTCTATTAGAGCAAAGCACCTGAATATTGTGCACTAGAATGTAATTTGACACAGTACAGCAGATAGTGTAATTCTGTTGAAAGTATTCTATTTGGAAAAATATTTAGAAGAAAATAATGTATTTACAGGTGCAACGATTTGGCAACTAGGCCTTCTTCAGGCGAATGCTTGGAAAAATATTAGAACTTATATTTCTTGTTAAATTGTGACCTCCATATCAAAATACATATCAACTTGTGACTAAAGTAAATCCTTATGATCCAGTTCTAATGTTATGGTCTTGTTTCCTGCAGAGATCCCTCAGTGTGCAGGATGCAGCCAACACATCATGGACAAATTCATCCTCAAAGTGCTGGACAGACACTGGCACTCCAAGTGCCTCAAATGTGCAGACTGCCAGACCCCGCTGGCCGACAAGTGTTTCTCCAGAGCAGGAAATGTCTACTGCAAAGAAGACTTCTTCAAGTGAGTGTTTTCACATCTGTTACTTTGTATTGGACTAAACCTTTATTGCAGTACATTAATACTGGCAAGAACAAAAAGAGAGAAAATTATCTATGTTCAGAAAACGCAATTCTTTTTTTGATTCCTCAATCTCAAATAACATGGCAATGTGATGGTGCATTCCCCGTTTCTCATTGGAAAATCGTTCTGTTTAAGTTAGATTTAAGAGACAATATGTTCAGTTGGGTTGACTTTTCTCCATATGAGGGAGACTGTGGCTTTGTCTAGTTTATGTTTTAGAAGTTTTAATGCGGAGAGCTCACTGTCAGAGGACTAACAGTGTTATGTGGGGTCAGTAGGAAGGCTTACGCGTCCATATAAACTCATGCTACTGTATACAAGAAGCACTGGTACCTGCAGTGAAGGCTGTCACACTGTTGGGTTTATTCCTGTGTGATTTAGAGCCAGCTCTGAGTCATGCTTTTATAGACCTCTGGGGCTTTTGACTGTGAACCTCTTGTTCTTTTCTTTACCCTCTGGGCTTTCCTCTAGCTCTGCTCCAGAGACATATTTGTATATACATTGACTACTGTACCTCCAAACTTTACACTTTGAAATTTGAGTTTTGCTTGTTGAATATGTGTTGTCCTGGCAGTGTTGACGTCACATACTAAAGGTTGTAATGTTTTGTGTTTGGTGCAGGCGTTTTGGAACAAAGTGTGCGTCATGCCAACAGGGCATCCCTCCCACACAGGTGGTGCGGAAAGCACAGGACTTTGTGTATCACCTGCACTGCTTCGCCTGCATAATGTGCAGCCGACAGCTGGCCACTGGGGACGAGTTTTATCTCATGGAGGACGGGAGACTGGTGTGCAAAGTGGATTATGAGACGGCCAAGCAGAACGGTAAGTCCACACTCATAACAAAGAAGCCAAAGTATTTACACACACAAGTAGAACTGACTTAAATGTATTGTGCAGATTAGGAATTACTAGCTCTGTCTCTGCTCTGTGCGGTGAAGTGACGGCGGATCTATGGTGTTTGTCATGTGGGCGTATTTGTTTTCTTTTTCCTTTATGCAACTGAGATTGATTATGTAAAGCTAGGTTCCAGTAACTCAGATCCTTCGGGTCTGGAACTGACTAGATTTATGTCCATGAGCCAGATATACAGGGACAACAGATCCCTCGATACAAGCATTCAGCAAATAAAGAACAGTATTTTTTAGTGACATTAGTTACTCACACACGCTCCCTGTTTGCAGATGACTCTGAAGCAGGGACCAAGAGACCTAGGACCACCATCACAGCCAAGCAGCTGGAGACGCTCAAAAGTGCCTATAAGAATTCGCCCAAACCAGCACGCCACGTTCGAGAGCAGCTGTCCTCAGAGACGGGCCTGGACATGAGAGTGGTGCAGGTAATACTAGTCCCCACACACATACAGTATTATTCACTTCAGTTTACTTTAATTGATCAATGACACAGTCGCCTTGTTCAGGTGTGGTTTCAGAACCGACGAGCAAAAGAAAAACGATTGAAGAAGGATGCGGGTCGCCATCGCTGGACACAGTTTTATAAGAGCGTCAAACGCAGTCGAGGAGGAACTAAAGCGGAGAAGGAAAGCTCAGCTGATGATGCAGGCCTCAGTGACAGTGAACTCAGCTTCAGAGGTAACTCGGGTTTTCAGACTATTAGAGAGTCACAGTAACGAGTAGTGTGTTAATTTCATTACACAAAACGAAGATGTTGAATTATACACAACATGCAGCAATCTTTTATCTTTAGTATGGATCCTGATTAGTTATCGCCGCAGCAATAACTATTCTTCCTGGCGTCCACATTTGTGCAGATCCATTTGTTCTGTGATCGAAAAGAAACTTGTTGACCTTCGTAACACTTCTTTAGATGAACATTGTTCCATCTTATAATGCAGTGATTGGAAAACTCAGCGAGTGCTTAGAGTTATGCAAATTATAGTTTTGACATGCCTTTGTTATTTAACGCCCGCAAAGCCCATATTGGGAAGCCATAAAATTCTGTGGGCCACTTTTAAAAAGAAGGCAGTTTTTATGAGAAATGAAAAGATGGCGACAGAAACTCCATAAAGCATGTGAAGCTTTTAGTCAATTAGAGCCAGAGCGCCGGGCTATTGTTGTGACTGAAGCCACTCCAGAGTGATGGAGATGAAACAAATACTTTGTGACGCTGTAATTGCACAGACACAGATTTACTGTTGAAGAAGTTAAAAGTATCACGCCTCATCGTCATTCAAAAATGACGACGGGCTTCACTTGTTTCCATAACAAATCTTAAACTCATAACATGCCCATAACAGATAGTAATAACTGACCTACTTCATGCTAAACGTGACTTTTTGTCGTGGTAAAAACTTTCCTGGAATTGCACATTTTATTGGGACATGTTCGGTTGCACATTCCATTTGCCTTTTCTGTTTTTATAATTCATTCCCCTGCCGTGCTTACACACATCTATAGGCCTATGCCTATGGGATTGCAGGGGGGACCCAGAACTCTGTCTGGTCAGAGGTCAGGTCATAAGTAATATTGATTAAGCAACTTTAATGGTTAAAAATGATCTAATATGACAGACAAAGGAGTACAGGTGCATGAAACACCCCAATTTCCTTTTATTTGCTTGACATAAATGTGTACTGGCAATCATTATATGTTTAAGTACACAGTTTTGGACCCGGGGTTAGCACGGCCTGACTACAGCATGTGTGTGTGTGTGTGTGTGTGTGGGGGGGGCCTGTAGCATGAGTCCCATGTGTGTCCATTATCATGCACTGTCTCAACCAAATAAACCCAGCTTTTGTGAATGTGCTGACGCTGAATTGCCTTTTCTCCTCAGATGACCAGGTTCTGTCAGACCTGGGACACACTAACGGGCTCTATGGCAGTGTGGGGGATGTGACTGGTGGAGCAGTTTTAAACGGGAGCTTCTCCGTGGATGCGGCGGGACAGCCCTACCATGACATCAGAGCTGGAAGTCCTTATGGTCTGCCCCAATCCCCATCGTCCATCGGCTCTCTGCCCGGACACACCCCTCTGCTTAACAATCTGGCCTTCAGCATGGACAGTCTGGTGGCACAAGGCGGGACAGGGGGGTGGGTCAGGCACTGAGAGCCATGGCAGGAGGCCCCACCTCAGACCTGTCCACAGGCAGCAGTACGGGATATCCCGACTTCCCCACCAGCCCCGCCTCCTGGCTGGATGAGATGGACCACTCGCAGTTCTGAGCCTCTGTGAGCACAGGGCACTCTGTGGGAACCCACGGGAGAGGCTCGCGGCTTTTTACATTTGTATCGTTCTCCAGACTCAGTAAAGAGAAGCAGATCTGTGTCTCAACACTTAGTACATGACTGGAGTGAGCAGCTGAATTTTTAACTGTTCCATGTACCATTTTTTATTTAAAACCA
This sequence comes from Neogobius melanostomus, assembly GCA_007210695.1. Classification (NCBI taxonomy): domain Eukaryota; kingdom Metazoa; phylum Chordata; class Actinopteri; order Gobiiformes; family Gobiidae; genus Neogobius; species Neogobius melanostomus. Next base: position 159,542 of record VHKM01000113.1, on the reverse strand, counting down.
ACTTCATCTGATATTTTTTCACTCTGAAGTGGATTGTGCTCAGTGGCAGAGGAAACCACTCCCATGTCTGTTACAGAGACACAGACACTCGATTCCTGTGGTCTCTCACTCATGTCACAAGGACTGCTGTGTGGCCATGTCAAAGCCTTTATTTGCACTTTACTCTCCCTTGTCTTTATCCATTGTCTGGACGAGAAGAGGAGAGACTAACTGTATGCACAAGGCAAAATAAGTGTTTCATTGGGAGAAAAATACAGAAAACACAAGTGGCACAAGTGTGAATTTTGATTGAGGAAAATGTTTTATATTGTATCTCTGAAGCTCGCACTTCTGCTGTTTGGAGGTAGCAGGCCGCTGCATCTATCCGTCCTTGTCTGGATGTTTTCTCTGTTTCAGTGCTACCGTCTTAAGTGGTGCTTGACTTCTGAAAGTGTCTAAGGGTTTGGTTGTGAGCTCAAAGCAGACATCATGTCATAATATTTGTATCTGGCTCAGAGAGAAAAGGATCTCAGCGGGAGAGTAATCAATCCGATAAATCAACACTGTTTCTTCTAAAATATATTTATCCCCTTTATTTCACTTTCAGATATTTTCTAATCTATGTTAGAATGGAAATACTGTTAAGTATTAGCAGGGACAATGTTGAGAGCTCGTTCTTTCTCGGGTCTGATCCAGGCTTCTTGTGGTAATCTACTCAGTGTTGCAGGGCTTTAGCTTTGACACATATCAACCTTCTTACCAACCCCAGATGTGGCAGCCCTGCATGGCCTCCATCACAGAGGGATTATGGGACTGTCCCCCCCCCCCCTTCTACTCGGGCCACGTACTGCGGGTCAGGAGTGGATTCTCGGTTCAGGCCACACAAGCTGCATCTTAAACCCACAGAAGGCGGGCGGATTTCCAAGAATATACAGTGTGAGAGACTGAGGGGACAGGGAAAACATATCAATAAACCTTTTTGTAAGTCTTTCTCCCAGTTTCACAATAACAAACAAAGTCACATTCAAATCATGTCCATTTCAGTTGGGCGTGTTGCTTCAGACATCTTAAGTGTTGTAAATTTTGTACAGTTTGAAGCTGTGTCTGCTGTCTTGTTTCATTGAACACTATTTATTATTATTAATTATTATGATTATTGCCATGTGTCTTTGAAAAAGATGTAAAAGAGAGCACTGAATTTATTCATTTATGCCTTCTGTGTAATGGTATGAACTGTACAGTCAAATCTATATGAGCAAATAAAGCTGAATTGTCTTTGGTTTATATCAGATTGTGCTGGTGTCTTTGAACACAGGCGTATTGAGATGAATAGGAGATTTAAGAACTTCCCATATATAATCAGGAGAAAAATTTCCCCTGTAGGTGTTTTTATTATTTTGCCTTATTGAAACGCTCTTAAAGGGAGTTAACCCGCAAATTCATTTACCCATTGAGAGCATTTACCACACACTTAGGCCTCGATTCAATTGTGGAGATCCATTTAGTACCACCAGCAGACAGTGGTCAGTCAGTTAACGGTGATGGATGCTGCTTTCCTCTCTGGCGTGGCGGGGGTACGGGTGACAAGAAAGATGCATGAAGAGGGAGGAGAATGAGATAAAAGGGAAGAACGAGAGGGAAAAAATAAAAGCACAGGACAGTTGCCCGGCAGGACGCCTGGCCCACTGATCCTCCCTGAGCTAAAGCCACAGCAGCAGATTGCACTGCAGCACACTCCAATCGTTTCCTAATCCCCAGGCTGTTAACTAATTGTACTCCACTTTGTCAAATATGTAAAAAAAAAAAAAAAATGCTTTGGAGAGGGAGCAAAATAGCCCTTATGGAGGCAGATCGCTTAGATACACTAACATGCTTGTTCACTTTACTACAGTTCCTCCTTTACTGAATGCTCTAAAATCAGTGGTTCTCAAACTGGGCTGTTCAGGTGCCACGTCTACATTATTACACTGTGTTTTAATAAGAGATCACTTCACTTTTGGTTTAGTGATGCATTTACGGTTGGGGTTTTTCTGGTTTACACCTGGCTTAGGTTCATATAGATCTCTTTAAGACCCAGTTTGGTCCTGATCTGCTCTTGCTCTGGTGGTGCTTCATGACCCTCAGCCCAACAACTGAGCAGGCAACACAAGTGAAAGCTCTTTGCATTAGAAATGATTTGTCAGACAGTAGTCGCCTCTTGTCATTAAATGTGGCACACATGAGAGCCAGTCTTTTGAAATGAGCGGATCCCAAAGATGCCCATCTCTACGAACGCCGGTAGAGCTTATGAGGTAGAGCTCGGTATGAAAAGTTCCCCCGCTCTTAAAGACAGAGAGTTAAATAAAAAGGGCGAGTGTAAGCTATTCCATCCTATTTATTAATTTGGAATAATAAGTACCTTCTCTCCAGCTGATTGGGAAAAATGACAATAAGCCACTGATTATATATGGTAGATGCCGCATTAAAACCCCTCTCATGTTAGTCTGGATTTATTCCCTTTAACTATGGTGTTGGATAACTATGTACAGAATTATAATGAAATTACGCCATGGGCTACATCTGTGTGAGACTCATTTGTATGCAGCTGCGCACAGCATTTGTCTGAGAGCTGGCCAACCTAAACCAAACTTAAGTGTTATCGATTCCTTTGTGTTTTAGCTATTCCTGTTGCATTAAAATGAAAAGCAAAGTGTACGGCTGCTACGGAGTTTGCACGTTTGCATAAAACGCCACAAATTGAGCTGATTTTTATTTAAGCATTGATTGGCCGGGATATGGGCATTAATGGATAGGCTCTAATAGTACTGGCTTACAAAGATAAAGGGCCACACGGACAGTTAGGATAATTTACACGCCACTTACAGCACTAGTATACAAATAAATCTACGCAAACTCTACCACTGTTGCTTTTGCGAAGATGACAAACACAAGCACAAATGCCATTATCATCGATCGCCAAGGCTTTTATTACAAACTTCCTGGAGCAAACTGTTTCTTGGGTCCGAAGCTTAAGTGAATAAATTAACATGTAAAATAGGCAGCATTTGGTTGGAGTTTGGAGTCAATCTCACAGTTCTGAGACAGGGCATTTTTCTCCTCTGTCCGAACTGCGGCGAACAATGCAGCCCCAGATGACGGAGTGAGACTTAAAGAGGGCTGCAGCTACACACTGGCCTCTCAATGACACTCTCAAGGTTGTGGGTTCAGAGCTGCTTTAATGTGGAACAAGGAGAAGAAGAATTGGTCCATAGACACGAAGAGTACAGAAACAGTGTACAATCAGTGCTGTTCCCAAGCCTGGATAAATTGACAGGAAGGTCATCACGGGTAAGAATCCATGTCAAATTATTTGCAGAGCAGGTTCTGTTTCGTTAAATCATTAATAAATGTACAGTGTTAAGTGGTGCTTTTGGGACCATTTTCAAAACCTTTATTATGTAGCACACTGTAAATCTACAGTGATTACTCTATTACAGCCATTTCCAAAGTGGGGTCCGGGTACCCCTGGGGGGCCTCAGAGGCACTGCAGGGGGCCTCTGGAGGTTGACCACGCATCGTTTACCTAAAATTGAAAAAGTTTGAAATGAAGTGTATGTGTATTTGTCAAATTAAAAGAAAGTATTTAGCCAGCAGTCACTATTAATATGTCAATTGTTATGTAGAATTCTGAGAAATTAAAAATATATTATATATTCTTGGAAAAGAATGAATTGATAATACAGGGGGCCCCGTGAAATCTTTGGATCGACAAAAGGGGTCGCGACGTACTGGACTTTGGGAATGCCTGCTCTATTATAATAATTATATTATTATTATATGTATTGTTTAAAAATTCTTGCCTCTCAATCATCGTTGTGCTGTTTTGAATGTTCATCATATTTTCTTTGTCTGTGGTAAATTACATTTATTGCAATGGTTCAAAGAGAAAAACATATTTGAAGGCGGCCACAGGGACGAAATAGCAATATATTCTTTGACATCTGCAATATGAGTGTGCGAAGCTTTCATTGCCCATGAAAGAGAAAAAACGTCTTTACAAGGGAGGAAAAAAAGTTTTCAGTAAACATGAAAATAAAAATAAATCAAGGGGCACCTCTTGACTCCGTTGCATGTTTAGTGCCTGCCTGATATTTTCAAACCATTGCATCACTATTTTAAATATAATCCAACTTTTGATGCTCAGTCTCTTTTGGAAGCACCTTTTTTAGCATTTACTATGAACATTGAGTCCAAGACTGCACATCAGAATGTGTGCTGTTTGTTGGCATATACCTGAAGTCTGAAAGCTCAGCTCTTAAGTGTCAGTGGGGAGCAGAAACGCTTGTTCATCACCATAAACTACACATATAAAGCTTTAAAGCCGACTCGAAACACACGCCGCCGCGCGCACACACACAGTGTATATGCTGGAAGGTAGTGAAGGAGTCTTAGTGGAAATTTCTGCTTACTGTTGGGATCTCAGCCTGCAACTCTGGGAGGAGGCTGCAGTGAGAAGAACGAGAGACTTTGCATAAATAACTGGGACAAATAAAAACACCCCAGCTCTTGCTCTGAAAAGAAGAGGGATTGGAGCGTACAAGATTCTTCCACTTATCCCCGTTTGTGATTATGAAGTCTCATCCAGAAACTATGGGCCTTAAGCGGCCAGTTTCATTTCCAGACAAAATGACTGCAGATGAATCTATTTTAAAGGGGCACAAAAAGAGCTAGAGAGAGAGTATCATGGAGGTGCAACTAAACATTTTAAAATGAGGTTGCACCCGACCCTTATGTGTCAAAGTGGTGGAAAAAGGCAAACACTAGACTCTCATTCGCAAAATAATTCACCGCGCCAGTGGGTCTTAAACTTTTCACAAGAAGTACCACCTGTGAAATAAATGGAGCTCCAATGCCACCAGATTTTGACCTCATCTAAACGTGGCCTGAATCAGGGCAATAGGACTAAAAAATGACACAAGCAGAACATGGATAAAAAAAACACACTGCATAACATTTTGGATAACAAAACAGAATAGGGTCCTAATAAGCATTTTGACTATTTTTGTAGTGCGTAATCAGAGAGTGGATTTAGATAAGGGCCTAAACTATTTAAATCTCATATTTGGCTGCCGTTAGTTAATATCTCCATGGACGCGAGCTGGAGACGTCCCGCTCCCCGTAAAGTCAGGTCTGAGGAGAGGTGAGCTGCTCACAGCACAGACACATTTGTTTCTTTATATTTTCAACAATACTTGTATTTGCTTGTATTTTACTCTACATATTAGGCAAAAAGTTACACGGTGTGACTTTAGACAAAACAATTATTCCTTACAATTCAATAGACCTGTTTACCTAAAGGTCACATGTTTGGACAATAGAAAAGCCATGGGGTAAAGAAAACAACACCTCATTCTAGTTGTGAGACAAAATCATTACCGTAACATCAAACATCAGAGTAAGTAACCAAAAGATAACTAGCAGCTCTGTGTGTCTTACTTGCAAATCCTACCTGCATTTACAAGGTCGATGTATTGAAGCAAAAACAATCCTCCCAAACTGTACTATCTTTAGAGTATTTACACAGATATCTGCAACTTGTCCGCCCAAAAACATCAGTGACAGTTGTGACTGAATGAGTAATGCCAGGCCTCCAGGGTGTGTGAGTCTGCGGTTTGGAGAGGGAGGTGGATGCAGTGTCAGAAGTGAAAAGCACAGAGGAAAATTGAGGCTCCATAATGGAAGCATAATGGGCTTAGTGTCAGACTGAGCCGGAGCGGGACGTCACCCTCTCTTACCTCCAGCCATTGTAACGGGGTTTACGGAGCAACGGGGGGATGACGCGGGGCTACAAACAAGCTTTAGAGAAATACCAAGGGCCTAATGGCGGCATGTGCATGGAATTTTTAACAATAAGATGGAGGCCTTTTTGTGGGATTGTGGAACATCATGTCACAGACTCACAGTGAATACACAACAGGCTCCCAATGTACTTAAGAACAGGCCTAAAAGTTATGCCCAAAATCCTCAGGCAATGATGAGAAAGTAAAAATAATATTTGACCTCAAGACTAAAGATGCACATTTCAGCATCATGAGATATTACTATAAAGCTGTGATCATAATCAAGTTATATTATTATTCTCATTGCTTTATTCTATTATTATTTGGATTAGGTATGTCAGTTTGTTTTGTAGCAACCGTCACATTTGTTTTGATCAGCATCTTTAAAGCTACACGGCGAAATATCCCAAGCTTCACGTCGTTACGTCATGAGAGCAACTAAACTCACAACATGAAGAAACATGCTTGGTAATTAAAGTGTTGGACATTTTGACACTAATCCAAGAAGCTTCCTCAGCACAACTGATCTTTATTTGGCAGTGGGCCAAATGTACATATACTAATCCAGTAGGAGGGTTTTAACGTGTAACATTACAGCTCAGTTAAGAGTAGCTTTAAAATACGATGGATGGTACAATAACAAGTTAAATCCCTCCTACTGGTACCTGGTATTATCAACCTGCTGCCTGACAAAAATAATTAGTGCTGATGAAGCTGGAGAGTCAAAGTCCCAAGGTACAAATGACAGCGTAAGGATCGTTGTCTCCGTCCGATGCCTGATTGGTGTTGCAATATATAAACACACTTAGCAGAATAAAAATAAGTTGTATATACATATGCGATATGATATTGTAAAGCCCTCGGCCAAACTTTCTGAACCGTAAAACCCTTAAGAGAAAAAGAGGGTCTATATTTAGGATGATTTAGTGAGGGACAGAACATGGCAGTCGACACGAACGTCACGTCAAGCTTTTGATTCACCTCATGCGCGGATCTGCTGCATACTTTTTGATTCACTGCAGGTGCCGTAAAACAGTTGTCAAGACAAAGTGAGGCGCTGGCGGTGACTGCAGATGAGGAGCAGGTCTGAGTGAGTGACGGCCGCGAGCACTTATCTCACACCTTTTGTCGAGGCAGATTTCCAAGAGTTAAACTTCGAGGCCGCTGACAGACGATGAGGGCCAGGCCACTGCAAACACCGTGTTAGAGAGATTAAAGTTGGTCCTATCTTTACTGAGCTCAAGGATAGAGATGTCAAGAGTTTTTTCTTCTACACTGTTGGCAAAGAGCAGCATCTCTGGTTCAAGGGATGTAGAGAGTAATATATTTAGAAAATAGGCTGCGTTCACGTGACGCCACGACATTCTGAAGAGCACATAGATTAATATTGAGGGGAACTGCGGCTTTTGACTATTGAAAGGCAGATGTTTTGCCTGTAATTACATCCACATAGAAAACTGGAACAAGGCTCAATATCTTCTCTGTCAGCAGAAATGAACAGAGGTGGAATATTTTAATACCACAGTATTAAAATGTAGTGACATTGCTTCCACAGGCGCGACTCTCTTGTCAGCTGAAAAGACTTTTAGCTAAACGATTGCACAGGCAGGTTTGTGTTACCAGTAATAGACAAAAAATAAAATTTGTAAATTTTGTTCTGTTTTTTGTTGGGAAATTTATTTCAAAACAGTGAATAATACAGAGATATATAGAGAGATACAAGGTCCTGCTTTTATCTGAAATTATTATATCAGGTTCCTGTATGCCGTGAATGCAACCTATTGAGTCATGGTGGTCTTTCTGTGCAATACATTTTTGTGTTTGGGATTTTTGAACCCCCCCAAAACAAAACATATTCTTCTTACTGGATAACATTATGACAACATTATGTTTATGGTTTATGAAACGTGGTTTTAAATGAATAGTCGGAAATTTATTTATTTATGACTTTAATAGATACTAAACATGGCTTAAAGCATTCACCACTGTAAATCAATGATCATGGAAGAACCACACTGGCTTCATACAGTATTCAGGACTAAATTGGAATGAAAGCATCGGTCGTAGGGGTGGGTGATATGGCATTTACAATCAAAATTGCCATATTTCCCACCCGTAATATCTAGATGTGAGATCAGAAAATCGCTTTACATCGCTATATATTATACTGCAATACATTTTCTTGTGGTCATGGGAATGTTTGTTCTTTGTCAGTGATTTGAGATTCTGAAGCACCTCATTAAGCAAATGCTGAACTTCAGTAATCAATATTGCCACGTCAAGATATTATCTTCAATAATGGAAGAGATATTACAATCCAGCTCCTTCAAAACTCTTACACTGTTTTTTGTCACACCAGACTTCACAAAGGAGGCAGAAGTTGATTGTTAATATATTGTGAGGGAAAACAAACGTAAGCAGACCTGTTGTAACTGGGTTAACATAGTCTCTTTGGGAGCACAGAAGTCTGGATGAATTTATTTCTAGGATATAAAAGAGGGAAGACAGAGGGAGTTCTAGCCTTTGGGGGCGGTGTACTGTCGCAGGAGGGATGAGATGGCGCTGGACTCTGTGACTTCCTCTGGGAGAGAGCCCTCCATATCTTTGATTGACGGATCAGCACCGGAGTTCAGCAGGAGCTCCACAATGTCAGCAAACTCACACGCGGACGCTGGGGGAACAAGACAACAGCGAAAAAGTGAAGAAAGGGAATGTCCTTATTTAACAAATATAAAAAGCAGTATCGGAAGAATACGAAGTGGGAGTATTTTTAAATGGTCATGATTTAATCTGGCAAACAAAACATAGAAATATGTATAAATGATATATTACAGCATTCAAAAGAACACATCAGAGGATTCCAGGCTTCACTTCCCAACTGATGATGGTGAACCTGTCCAGTTGACTTATTATATATTTTCCACCGCAAATCCAGCACTCTGACACTGTACGCTCGCAGTGAGGAAGCAGAGCGAGGACAAGAGAGCGTGAGAGCACATACGTCACACATCCAGATGAAACATCCAAGATCCATAAATACATCAAGGACAAGAATGACGTGCTCAGACAATGGGGAAGATGAGTGTTACGGAAATACTAAAGAAGTCCGGAGAGACACGAGCGGAAGGATGGGACGAAGTCTGGATGTTTTAAGTAGAAGAAGTTTATTACCGTAATACAGGCATGGAGACATTTGAACAGTCAACACAGTGTTCAGGGCAATACTGGCGATACTTCCACATGAAGAAGAAATAATCTTGGTTACACGTAGGTACTAACAGTCTACGCTCAGACAATGTGCCACGTTTACTGGGCCACAAGTCGTGTAGAAGGTCGGTGCCCAAATGTACTGATTTAGTGGTACGATATGATAAGGGAAATATGTGAGGGCCGAATTAAGTCTATAATTCCCCATCAATGAGGCGCTGGAGGTGCCGTCATGGGAGGACAAGCTCCTAAACGGGATGTACCACCGAAACATAACTGTGTTGGATATCAAGAAATCCTACCAATGGCTGGACAGAGCTGGCCTGAAGGACAGCACAGAGGCACTCATCATGGCTGCACAGGAGCAGGCCTTGAGCACCAGAGCAATAGAGGCCCAGATCTATCACACCAGACAAGACCCCAGGTGTAGACTGTGCAAAGAGGCCAATGAGACAATCCAGCACATAACTGCAGGGTGTAAGATGCTGGCAGGGAAAGCTTACATGGAGCACCATAACCAAGTGGCTGGCATAGTGTACAGGAACATCTGTGCAGAGTATGGGCTGGAAACCCCAAGGTCAAAGTGGGAAACACCTCCAAAGGTGGTAGAGAATGACCGAGCCAAGATCCTGTGGGACTTCCAGATACAGATGGACAGAATGGTAATGAACTAGCCGGACATTTTGGTGGTGGACAAAGAGCAGTCGGTGTGGTTGACATAGCAATACCAAGCGACTTCAACATCAGGAAAAAAGAACACAATAAACTAGAGGAATACCAGGGGCTCAGAGAAGAGCTGGAGAAGGCCTGGAGGGTGAAGGCATCAGTGGTGCCCGTGGTCATTGGAGCACTCGGGGGACTGACCCCAAACTGGGGGAATGGCTACAGCAGATCCCAGGAAAGAAATCTCAGTCCAAAAGAGTCCTGCACTTTTGTTACTCAAGTAATATGAAAATTATAAAGTAATGTGTGGAAAATGTATCACTTTTCTTCAAAATGACAAACTCCATGAACTTGAGTAAATGTGCAATAGAATAAGTAGTTAATGAAAAGCCAATCTCAGACCCAGCACTGACACCCGCCTGAACCTGTGCCTCTTTCAGACACTTGAATTGTGCTCTGTTGGCAATTTGTGGCCCACTAAAAGGGCCTTCCCTCCTTCTCTCACAGCAGACCGGAGGAGTAGCTTGGATTTTCTTAACCCAGTTAGAAGGTCCGGGCTGTCCTGAGGCACCTCTCGCCTCTCTGGCATCTCGTCCCCTTTATCTGCTCCTTAGAGTGCTCCTCTGCGTCTGTGTCACCCGCTCCCTCTCTTTAAAAAGCCAGTCCTGATCGCTGATGTCAGCAGCCGCAGTGATTGACAGTCAGACCTCTTAACCTCTGCCCAGAGGTGGCTGCGGCGTGCTGCTGGGAGTGTGCATGCATGAGATATGACTATATACATGTGTGCCCATACTTGTTGTGTCTTAGAGGGTAACTCGCATTGACCACAGCTAGAATCACTCATGATTCACCACATCTGACTGACAGGGAGTTTTTAAAAGGCGTTGCAGTGCTCCGTTTGTTGCCCCAAACAGTGTTTTATTTAGGCGGCGTGTGCCTGAGCGGTGGGTGTCTCGCCAGGGCCTTGAGCTGTAAAAAGTGGCTGGCCCTCACGGGAGCCGTAGAGGAGGAGCACAATTTATGGTGAGCAGTAAACCCTCAATTAATCACTTGCCAGCCAGTGTGGCCCTGTGCAAAGAGAGGTGGGAATGAATTTTCATTCTCTGCTATTTGTCTCTGGGAGTTCATCGCTTATGTTTATTAGTCATCTTTTTATGCCCCATCTTTGGACTGTGCTGTGTGTGTGGATATCAAATAGGTGATGCAACATACCAGCACCAGGGCAGCCTCACACCGCTCAGGGACAGATGGCACACACACAAACACACGCACTTGTGGCGGTGAAACGCCCCTCTGGGACATGTGCGGTGGGGCATGAGGGGGTCAGGGGAGTCTGAGGACCATGGCTGATTTCCTCTGGGAGGCCTTGTGATTATTACACACCCAACAAAACCCGACAGTCGCACACAAATACCACAAGACGTACATGTAACAAAGAGGAGCAACTAGAGCAAGTGACACAAAATAAATAGTAAAATAAAATTAAGACTATACATAAATTAAACATCATCACTGTCGATTTCAAAGACAGCCTTACCATAATGTAGTGCTGTCTGTCCTTCATTATCCTGAAAAAGAGCACATAAGAGATGATCTGATTATTAAGTGGCAAAAACAAATTCACTGGGTCAAAAAGGTTCAAGAATTCTTCGACGTCGACTCAGATCTAGAGAAGATGAGCATGTTCAAAACTTTAACTTAGAGGTCACAACTGATGATGTATCTTTCTTTTAGGGACAGGACAAGGAGTGTGTGAAGGTGTAATAGGGCCCAATATGAGGGGCATCATCAACAGCAGCAGACCTAGTTCTTAATCACTGCTCCGGCCTGCCTTTGCACCTCATAATGATGATAAATGGACAAAGTGTTGCCTCCAGTCCCAGAACAGAAGCAATTGTTCAGCCAGGCACGATGACTATGCTGCGAGATAGATTAAAAGTCAAAAGGCACTTTCCACACTTCACAATGTCACAAAACTCTAAAATCACAAAAGCTATTACGTCCAAACGGGTCATTAGGCCGCCTTGTTCTCCCCAGCCTTTCTGTGTGTTATTAAGTTTTCCAAGGCAAGAGATTATGTTTATGTCCAGCAGACCATTTTGGAGGCTTTTACCCTAACATTCAACGATCAAAATTGTTCATTACTGGTCATTTTCAAACCTCATTTATTGAGGACTGGTAACTGGCAGATTTTTCTTATGTGTTGTCACCATCAAAAATATATAAATTCTCTTGTCTTAAATTTGACCCTTCCTTTCCTGTGTGTTTGGCTCCTGCGCACAGTGATCCTATTGTTGTGTTTCGCTCTGCGAGGGGTAGCACTTCAGGGACCCGCTGATTGGATTAGAGCTTTCTATTCCCACTGGGCAGATCACTAAACACAGATGCAAATCACCAGCAGTTGTGAGAGAGAGGTACGCCACTGGCCTGCTACAACAACGTGATCTTAGACGAATATGGACAGCGCTTTACATGAAGAGGGGCTTTGTTCGGTAAAGCAAAGATACAGGATGCAAAGAAAGCCCTAGATGCCCATACAGTAAATACAATATAATGAAAGTGTAAGGGGTTTAGGCATTAATCTGGAGCAGGCGCTAATCTGCAGTTAAACAGACACACAAAGCCCTGATTCTGATCCACTGCTGGCTGCACATGTGTATGCAAGATGCGCTTTAGGTTGTACGGTTAGGTTGTTGCGGGCCTGTTCTGGTAAGGGGTCAGCGTCCTGTCCTCTCAGCGTTCCCTAATGCCCCTGGATCCCAGACGGAGGCTGATGGAATCACAGGAAATTGGATTGTCTTCCATTTGCTCTGGAAGCAGCCGGAACGAGACACTCCCCCGTACATCCCCAATACCTGCTGTTAGCCACCGTAGCAGTTTTCCAAACCCCCACCCCCTCTGCGCTCTTTAACTCTGGTGCACCCCTGTTCCCATCCCATTACGGAGCCATGTCGCACAGAACCTCTGCTTTTACATGTCATCCAAAGTTTCCCCTTGCGGTGCAGAAATGCCGGACTGGATGTCAGCATAGTGCTCAATAAAGCAGTCGCTTGCACAATAGCAGCTGTGCAGTGTATCACTCTAATGGGGTGGGCCAATATGCTTAGGAGCAGCATGGGAGGCCTTGATCTATTAGTACAATTGCAGTTTTGCTGAATGTAAGTCCCACTAATCTATCATTTCCTCTATACAGAAACTATGTCTAGCAAGATAAAAGAGAACAGGAAGGAGGAAAGAGAGTGGATGGATCAAGACAGTGCCTATGTCCTTATTAATTTAGATGACTCAAGTTTGATATTTTTTTTATATATTTTTTTATCAAACCATTTCAAAAGTTGTTCAACTTTAACCGGAATATACATCAATCACAGTAGTGACGGACAGTGTGATGACCACGGCTGACTTCCCCCATTATTTCTGTGCAGAGAAGTTTTAAAGCCAGACTAACCGGCACAGAGTGAATCAGAGAAATGTGATGTCAGTTGATTTTCTTCAGTACGAGTGTAGACAGCTGTGGTCTAGTGGTCCTTCCAAAACAGAAGCTTTATACAGTAGCAGAAAAAGACTGACGAGGCTGCCATTATGAGCATTTGGGGTTTTTAATGTTTTGGTTGAAGAAATTGTTTTGTTGGATTCTATTGGTGAAAGAACAAGGAGAAGATTGTAGCTGAACCAGACTAAATGTCTCTGTATAGAATCACTTTTCTTACTTTAACTCAATCCATTTCAAGCAACGTGTGCGTTTAATAAACTTTTTCCTAAAAAAATTTAATAATAAATCGATAGGATAGGGTAGGGCTGGGCAATTAATCAAAATTGCAATCTCTACTTTGGTCAATCTCAATAATCGTCATGGGACTTTATAATCGACAGGTTTAGAGCCATTTCTTTGGCACAAACAGTACCTAGTTTGGGAGTTTGGACGAGACAATGGAAGACTTTTGTGCGTTAAATGAGACTTGAATTGTTTTTGTTTGAATAAACAATGTATCTAATTTGAATTTATTATGAATAAAAAGAAATCGAATCGAAAATCGAGATCGATCAATATGGGGAAAATAATCGTGTTATTTTTTAACTAAATCGCCCAGCCCTAAGATAGTTTATTACCCTACATGTGTGACCAATCTTTTGGGGAGAACAAATGATTTCCAAGTGCCTTTTTTTATAAATCGATACATTTTTGTTCTTTCATGTTTACCTAACAAAAGTTTCAAAGCGGTTCTCCTTCTCCCTGCCTCCATTTTTACCCCCGTGCCCACCCTCTCTCAGTCCCTGACAGCGACATTAACCAAGTGGGGAAAAATGGACAAGCAATTATGATTTATGATCAATGCATGCAGCAGCTGCTGACTTTTATAATGACAGTGGTCGAGGGCGGGAGGGGGAGTGTGTCTGCTGGAAAGATGAGGGGTGAATCGATAGGCACTGGGGATCATTGGTATGCAGATTCCAGCAGATAGCATTATGATGAGCAGGTGCCATTAATCAGACAACAGCGGAAAGACGGAGCTACAGGGAGAGCCATCTGTAACCAGCGGCAACATCACAGACCACTACAATAAATCTGTCAAGCACTGCACCAAACGACTGATCTTTTGAGACTGACACACGAAGAGCGGTTTAAACACGGTCTGCACAAGTGTGATCTTTGTGAAGGGAGACGTGGAGAGAAGTCAGTGTAAAAACATAAGAATTAATATTGTACTTTTGGTGAACAACATACAATTGCCCTCAGACGTTCACATGTATTTCGTCTCACATGTGCCTGCTCTTTAGGGAGTCCCAGTGTTAAAAGGATGTGGCGTTCAGGCCACCCTTAATTAGATCAGGGTTTCCTCTGTGGGTGAGAGAGGTAACCTTCAGTCAGTGTCACATTAACCTGAAGCCAGGCTCTGCCCTTCACACCTGTGGAAGACGTCCTTACGGAGCGAGGACTCAACCTCAGCGCCGTACTTTGGGATACCCCTAAAGAAACTGGACATATGGCTTTGAAGAGGCAAGTGTATTAATGCCACAGTGTGTTAGTTTTCTTCTTTGACATTAAAAAAACAGAACTCCTCTCTTCCTCTTTTCTGCTAATCTTTATTCTCTCCATCCCTGTTTTGCAGACACTTCGCTGCCTCCCATGTCACGGCGCTTGCTTGTTCTCTGGGGACACCTTAGGCTCCATTATAGCCATCAGAGAAGAGCATAAGGCCCCGGGCTGAGAATTAACATCACCAGAGGCCCCGTCTGTTCTCCTGCGACTCATCGATGACGTTTAAAAAGAAATATATGAAATAAATAAATACATAAAAGAGTGTAATATGAAAATCAATGGTGCGGCCGCGGGGGCTGAGGCATTTGGAGTGAGGGACCCATAAAGCTGAGTAGTGCAGGAGACTGATGGAGGGAAAACACTTAGTTTGTTTATTCTCCGTGCCCGCCATCCCCTCCCCGGCTGTCCACATCCAGCCCTCACTCCCTCACTCTCCTCTCCACCTCCGCCTCCAATGGTCGAGGACAGCTTTAATGCTCCCGACAATTTATGTGGACGGTTAAGAACGATGGAAATCAAATAGTTGAGTGTAGGCAAGGCCCAGAGAGTGGCCAATAAGAAAGAAACAACAGCTGATGATGGCAAAGAGGACTGTTACCTGCTGCAATGGCCTCTTTAGGCTGCACTATTACTGTCAGCTCACCGGCTCCTTTCTGAGTGCTCATATAATAGATTCATAACTGTATCCGTGTGCTTTTAACACAGCCGCTTTCATTTCCTCAACTTGGCCTAATGTGCCGCAGGTACTAAATATGACTCCAATAAGAAGTGCTTACAATGTGGATGGTAAAACCTGAGGTGCTGCACCCAATAGTTATTATTCCTTTTAAGCAGTGTGTACATTAACGAGAAGAGCATGGAAAAGCTCAACTTTTAAAAAGCTTCTTAAGGCTTGTAAAGAACAAAAAACAAAAACACCTTTCTGTCCTGAAAGAGATTCTCACACATTGCACATAACCTGAATATCTCCTTAAAGGTGTTTGTGAGAAAGCGGTGGAGCTCCTGCTAATATCTATCATCGCTTTTGTTTACTCTGCGCTTTGGCCTTACAATTATATTTTGCACTTAATTTATATTCAGCTATTTTTTGTAGGTTTTCCACCTTCTTGCCTTTCTCCTCTTAAAGACCCCA
Organism: Neogobius melanostomus; assembly: GCA_007210695.1. Lineage (NCBI taxonomy): Eukaryota > Metazoa > Chordata > Actinopteri > Gobiiformes > Gobiidae > Neogobius > Neogobius melanostomus. Next base: position 143,701 of record VHKM01000113.1, on the reverse strand, counting down.
TATTTTCTGGAGGAGGGAGGTTGCACAATTACAAAGCAACACACACTTGCGCGCACACACATGCATACACACAATTATGACGAATCTGGTTGGATATTTGTTATGACTGGGCTGACTGAGCCATTAGTTATAGGAGCTAGTGCTGGGAAAGGGGAGGGATACCAACGTGTAATAATGCCTCTGCCATAGAATTTCAATCAGCTCAGTGCTCCAGCCTGTGTGTATGTGGTTTACTGTGAGCGGCTACAGTCAACAGCAGAGGACACACATGAGAGGGCTTTGTGTTCTGCAGCCTCTCACTGCTAACAGAGAGGCATTTACATCAGAGCAGCCTTACTCGCCTTCTGCTGAATGTTGCAACTTCAGGAGGAAAAGTCATAAATATTGATATCAGTTTTATTACGCTTTTCTGGAAAACGGTGCATGAACAAATTCTAATGCGTCCAAAAACGGATCTGTTTGATTAGAATGAAACATTCTTTCTGACAAACCACTTGATTTGGAAAGAGGAATGAGAGCAACATGACACAGAATGTCTTATCTAACGAACAGAAAATCTAGACGTGTGTTACAGGTATTATGGTTTGGGTCGGGACCCCCTGGGGAGTCATGGGACACGAGATGGGGGTTGCCAGATAATTTTAAAACAATTTTCAATAATTATGGCATAGTATGTAAAGTCTTTTTGAATGAAAACAGTGTATTATAACAAAACAACAATATATTCAAATAAACATTAATAAAACATATTTTTAAAATTGTACCTGAAATCATTATAAGCTCCAAATACACTTTACAGTAAGGGGTCCCGATTTGGGGGGTAGAAGTTTGAGAAGTTTGGAAACAAACATTCGTTCACTACATGCATATTGAATTCACAGCCAGTAGAGTTGAATCCACAGAAACAAAGGATTATTTATCATAAATGTGTGCACAGTGAAACTGATTTTAACTCAAAAATGAAAGCATAGATTTGCTTAAGTCTCTAAAGTCACACATGCCAAAGACAGTCCGATTATGTGTACGAGTCTTGTTTTTTGCTCTGTGGCCACCAATAGTACCCGTCCCAAGCCAGATATTTATTACTATTGATCGTGCTGGTCCTGGCTGGAGACTTTTGTTCTGCCGACTCGAGGCTCTGACCTCAATTAAGTTATGAATTTCTATCTGATAGACTGGGAGCGCTTGTGGCCTGCGCGGGCGCGCTACCACGCTGGATTAATTAGAATTAGCGAGTCGGCCACCCCGCCTCATGGATCATGTTGTTTTAATACAGAGTATGTGCAGAGGCGGGTGAAGGGATGGGGTGAGTGGGACAAAGGCACTGAGATTAGCAGGAGACTGATGAGGAGAAGAAGAAGAAAAGGACAAAAAGACAAAAACGCTGAAAACGGTCTTTCTCTTAACAACTAACTGTTTCCTTCCGGGATTTGTGTTTGTTATGTTGACCTGCATCTCACCTGCACCTTCCCTTTGTTCACCTAATACCAGCTATCCCACAGCCACTTACCCTTAGTCTAGTCTCCTGTCTAAAGCCACCGCAGTGGGTCAGTCTGTCACTGCATGAATGTGCATATTCCCATGGCAACTGTTTGGAAAAAGGTTAGAGCAGGATTTCCACCTGAGAAAAACAAGAGTGTGGAATGAGGATAATCTGAGAGAGTAGGATTACAGCGTCTGGACAGAGAGACCACAGGGAAAGCACACACGCAGGAGCACAAATACAAGTGCCATCAACTATGTTAATCTAAAACATTTTCACAACTTTGTTTCAAATCATTTTCTTATCTAGGATGGAGACCGTGAACATGGCTCCATGGACCATGTGTGAATGTTTATTCTGAATGTTCTTGACAGTGAGATGCAGGTTTTCAATTGTCAAGTGTCGTAGCATTTAGTTGTATAAAGTGATCTGGTAACCCACAGTATTCAGTTGTCCAGTTCCCCTCAAAACACTTGCTAACAATTAACTGAAGTTCAGGAAACACTGTCGAAGCCAGTTAAATTAATGTCATTAAAACTGTGTCCACCTCTGATCTGGTCAGTAGATATGATGGAATGTCTTCTGCCTCATTAATGCTCTTAATGCAGTGTAGCACACACTGCAGTGTTTAAGCTTTAATTTTCATTATTACATTAAGTGAGCTTTTATTGTCTTCGCTCCCACAGTTGTGGCAGGCTGTCCCACTTTCTGGGGTGTATTAGCTGAGTGCGAGGCAGTGTATGGATGAGGAGAAAGGGGCTTAATGTACAGGCCACATCAGGAACAGCCCACAGTTGGCAGAGCTGTGCTCACAGCTACCTATTGTAGTCTGTCACTGTCCTGATCCAGGATTAACTATCGAACAAGCCTTAATGCAGGTTACCAGGGTTTGGGAACAGTTCACTCAAGCAATCAGTTGATTAATTTCAAACATTTTCCCTCGTCTGCCAAAGGAATGATAATACTTTTTGTTTTATCTCTGAAGTCCCCTGCCCCTTTTTAATCAACAAATTAAGCATAAATCAGGTTTGAGCTGTGTTTACCAGGGGCTGTGCAGTTGGTGGAGGTCAACAGTGATTACAGTTCAAGCTTCTAACAGCCCTATGTGCCTTTGCAGAAGCACACAAACTCCCATTCCTCCCACTGCTCCTGTTAAATACTGAAGGACACGGACATAAAACATTTATCTCTTAGTATAAAACTAACTTTTTTGTCTTTGTTTGTTATCTGATGTGTGAGCTTGTCCAATGTGCATAATATTGCACTACAGTTTTACATAGTGAGTGGATAATTTGGCATTGTGACTATGAAGTATGATTTAACGCTCTATATTTTCCTCTGAGCTACTTCTTTGCACCTCATAAATCTGCTCCCAGTAACAGTGCAGCTCAGCCCAGTTCTTTTAATATTCACTCTTCTTCAGAGCAGGACACTGCTGAGACAGGCAGGTGAAGAGGTCCTTGTGGGCCTAATGCATGAATCAGGATGTGTCTGTGCTCTGATTGGCCAATGAAACATGACTCTACCACCAAGTCCTTTCATCAAGACACAGGACAGCTTCTGCTTAATGCTTACAAGAGAAGGGAAATTAAGAGAGAATCACTTTCAGAGCTAAAATCTAAGACACAGAAGAGCCGTGATCATAAACAATATGGAGCCTTCAGCCATGCATATCCACTGTTAGACCATTTTATTTGTTCCACTAAAACCCCACCCGACTCCAAAACAAAAGGCCACAAAATAAAAAGGTCATCTGTTAAATGTCCTGATTTTGTGGGTTGTGCAACGTCAAACAATTTGCCTGATTACTTCCAATTGATTCGGTCTTACAGTTAAAGCCTCCGCGAGCACAGCCCGCTGCACTGTGCTGTGCCTCTGTGAGGCCAGTGGAGTAATATCTTGAATGTGGAGCTGAGCAGCTTACCGCCAAAGATAAAACCTCCTAGATGCAGCTAAACCCTGCGTAAGTCTAAAGACTAGGCTACACACTGGCTAACTCTGAACTGAGGCTGTGGGATTTGCCTGTATCAAGGTGAATTAAAGGTGATCTTTTGGATGGCTTTGTGTAAAGAAGGAAACTGACTGCAGAACTGTTTTGCAGTCAGTTTGAAAAGGTGATGCAGAAAAGTCATATTCGAGTTACTAATAAAGAAACATCTGCTGGAAAACAGTACTTAAACCTTTCGCAGGAAACCAAACAAGTCCTTTCATTTTTTTCCCCTTTCTTTTTGAGTTAGTATAATAAAGACCCATCTTCTGCAGGTTGATTCTGAAAGAGATATTTGTATGCATTGGATTATTGTCTATATCGGGTTGGACGATTACTCTCTCCATAAGGCTGCAGCCCGAGTGCTGATTGTTTTTAAATGTCTGTACCTTATGAGCCTGTTCGAAGAGTCATGCCCAAAGCCAGGCTCAAAACCAAGAAGTGACAGAGTCTTTTCTGTGGCTGCGCCCAAATTGTGGCTCAGCCACGCTCCGTCTGCCAGGTCGGAGGTTATTGAAAAAACACTAAAGACAAACTGTACTCACTGACCTGACTGTTGATGTCCGCTTTGTGTTGCAGTAATAGTGACACCAGGTCCTTGTGTCCTCTGTCACAGGCCCAGTGCAGGAGAGCCCGGCCCTGTGTTCACAAACATCATGGATTGATATATGTACATTAATATATTCACGTCTTAAACTTTACCTACATAGTCAAAGTTCTCTTTAGGGCTCTAATAGTGAACTCCAGTCTACATAAACCTATAAAAGGAGTGGTTCAGATGTGATTGATGAAACCTGGTCGACAAAGCCAGAAGCAGCAGCCCCCGATTAGTGAACCACCTCCAGCCTTTCAGACACACTGTGCTCCTGACGTCCAGGATCCTTGTTCCAATAATACCACACAAGCTCATTTTTCAGTGAGGCCAATTAGGTAAAGCAAACTCTCCAAGTCCAATTCTGTTGCTTAAATCATATTGATCACAGTGGCTGCATGTTAAAATGGATCTCGATGAGCCAGGCCAGAATACCAATCAGACCTTCTCTGGCTCTCTCCTCAGGTGTGCGGCTGCTGACTCCGACAACATTAATTTATAGATCATTGGACTAGAATGGGATTTTAAATAGAGTCCAACCACAATTAAACGTGAAAGACACTGGCTGCGTTTGAATATCCACCCTGTTGTGAAGGAGAGGTTCGCTGCGACATTCAGAAACACTGTGATATAATATTGCAGTATCATACTATAAATCTAACACAAACACAGTGCAGGCTATATTTAAATACTACCGTTAGCCATAAAAAGATAAGAAAGCTTTGACCTTCTGAGCACCAATGTTTCCTTCTGCTTCATTCTGTATGTTTCTATATCTGTGCTCATTCATTTCATTCATTCATTTTCTTCCGCTTGTCCGTTGCCGGGTCGTGGGGGCAGCCGTTGGAGCTGCCCAGGTCACATAGCACCGGCCCTGCTATATCTGTGCTCAAATAATGAAATTAATAAATTGTAAAAACAAAACAAAAACAAAGAATTTCAGTCAATAGGTAATGTTTCGTCCATTTTCATGAGAATCTACTGGTAGCTTGCAGACAAAACAAAAGTACTAGGCCTGTTGGGCTTCATTATGTAAAGTGAAACTTCACTAGTGCCCTCTGCTGCTGCTCGAGCTGAACTACAGTCAGGACCATAAAAACAATGGCAACGAAGAGACAAAGCTCTCAGGCTCAGGACCATCTGGCTCCGGACTGGGATTCGGCCGCAGCTTATCTGGAGAAGGGCTGCGATGAAAGAGAGGCAGAGCACAAACCATTTGGCCCGACTGATAATGAATCAGGGAGATGAAGGGCTCTCAGGGTCAATTCCAAAACTACCTGGCAACGATAATAGCCATTTTACACAGCTAGGCCTGAGCAGTGGTTCTCATGGACTGGAAGCTTGGTGTTCCTGAATATAGTGTAACACTAATTAAAGAAGCTGCATAAACTTCCCACATTGACTATTGAGATTCAACAAGTCAACGCGGGCCAGGACCAACAGGCTGTGCACATTCAATGCCTTTCTGAGAAACTTTAGCAGCTGAACGTTACATAACAAACAGCGTGTCCTTGAGCGAAAGGTTAATTTTTCACCACATGCACTCTGCCTCTAGGTTTCCCAGTATCTCTTAAATATACACACCCCCAATCACACAGCATTTCAACAGTGAATCACTGAGCGGCTCGAGTCTATATTGTGCAGGCGGCTCTGCACTGTTGTGTTACCTCTTCATCTTTAGTATTGGCATCCACCTTCTGTGAGCTCAGAGCCTTGTTGATAAGGTCGATATTATTTTCCCTGCAGTAGTCAAAGATGTTCTTATCTTCTTCCCTGGAAAAATAAGATTAAAAAAGTTCAATGCAAAAATACCTGCTTGTGCTCAACACCAAAAATACGAATTTCACATTTGTAATAAAAATAAGACTTTCAAGGCCCCATCACATTTTTTCGATCACATTTTTATGTTCTGTAAATTGTTAAAGCGTTCATTTTAGCATGAATAAGAAGCCAGGATGGTGTTGTTCAGATTATCATAACAGCCGATCCCGTCAGATCTTAGAAGTGGGTGAGTGAGTGAGTGAGTGAGTGAGTGAGTGAGTGGTTGGTGGTGGTCGGAGGGGCCATCAGTCTGGCCCAGGGCAGATCTGGCTGCAATAGTAACTTACCACCACCAAGTATGAAGTGAATGAATAATGCAATGTAAAGCGTCTTTGAGTGTCCAGAAACGTGCTATCTAAAACCAATGCATTATTATTATCATTATTATCTAAGTTGTGAAACATACTCATAAACTCATCTCTAATTGAGTAAAGCGTTACAAGAGAAGAGGAAAGAGTGTAATTAAGTATTTAACCATTAGTGTCTCATAGATCAACAGCTGCAGCACGTGCCACGTCTCCAGGGAACACAGTTGTATATTCCCAAACCTCGCTGTTATCTGATGCCTCTAATCACCTCTTGCCATTGAGGACAGCGGTGTGGGTGCTTAGTTTAGTTTAGTTTATTTATTTGTTTGAGCAGTTAACCTGCTCAAAGGGAGTGGGCTGAAGCCAAAGGCTTATAAGCGCCCACCCCAAAATAAAAATAGTAACATTACATTTAATATTTACAAGGTAGCAAATCATAAACAAAGGAACATAGGGCAAAGTAACAATAAGAAGTATGGTGGCAGCGGGTTATGGGGCAATGCAGAGAAAAGGGGCCAAATCTCATTTGGAGCTTTTCGCCTTCCCCACCCGCTTACCCATGCCGGCTGCTCTGATTAATTGAATTTAGTGCTGTATTGTCTGACAGAAGCCCCTCGTACTCGCCACCGCTGCGCCACTCCCACACAGTAAGTCTGTCACCCCCAAGGCCAAATCCCTTCATTCCTGTCCCAAACGTCTGCTCTCCCAGGATCACATAACCCCTACTCTAACATCAAACGAGCATGGAAGAAATGCTACAATAACGTTGCAGTTTGGTAGAAAACTTGAAGCATGAAAATCTGAGCATAAAGTAACTAAAGAAAAATTGTAGAAATATTCTAGCAAAACTAATTTTTTAATTATACTTATACTACTATATTGAATTGAATTATACTTATATGTGTAGCCTGAAAATCATAATGATAAAGCAGTTTAGAATTACATGTAAACTATAAACTTCACAATTTACAAAATATAAATACATGATGTATTATTATTCATTTATTACCTTTATTTCGTAGGGCAACATTAAGAGTAGGACATTTAATGCAAGGTTGAGGTAGTGGTTTGTGATTTAGTCTAACACTAAGGAAGCCATGTTTAAGACTGACCCCAACAAGTTTCAGACAAAGGAAAGTTTTGTTGCCATTTGTTCCATAATGAACCTCTGGCTTTCATCGACACCATCTTTTCTCCAAGACCAACTCCCCCCCACCTTCACCCCCACTCCCCACCCCGTCCTGCCAACATCTCATCAGCATGTGATGAATTATGAATAACTCATTACACTTTTATCACTTCCAGGTTATGTATGAGCACATTCATTTGCATACTCCTGATTACCGGCACCATCTTTATTCATGAGTCTTGGAGTTGGACCACACCCTCTTTCTTGTCCCATCGCTATGGTGACCCCAAGTGTCCCTGATGTGTGACTGCCATCCGTCTCCGCCAACAACCAATCAATAGTCCAGCTCATCAGTCTTTCATTGATGGTGGGAGAGGGCTAGCAACACAGATGTGTCAAAAAACACACCATACAATACAAAAAATGAATTTTCACACCACACACAAGTAAAAGTAGAGTAAAATGCACTTAATGCCACAATAAGCCAGATGTGAAAGAACTATAACAAATTATGAATAGAAATCTGATAAACAACATGACATCAGCGCGTTGCCGCAGAGCATGCTGGGAAGGTCACGGGCTACTCTGTCATCATCACAGCGGTGGCACCCAGAGTTCAGTGTGTGTCTGGATGTGTGTGTTTTCTGTGTGTGCGTGCGCAGGTGCTGTGGACAAACGTGTGTGTCCAGTCTGGTGTACTGGCAGATATGTCCTTCATTCATCAGACTAAACTGGCCACAGCGCTGGAGAACGTTCATCTACCTGACCTGAGCTTCACTGATCAACACCACCGCCGCACCATCCATCACAGGCGCACGAGCAGAGCCAAAGGCCCACCCAATCTGTCATCACACCCCCTATAGGACCCTGGTGTGTTCCCTCCACATGGAAGTGCCAGAACAATGAGAACTCAAATAACTGTGCACCTTGTGGCAAAATATGTGAAAAACAAAACTCTAGATCAGAAAACGTGCCAAGACTGGAGAGGAGGGCTTCAAGAGCGAGAAGAAGCTTCTGAAGATGGAAGGAAAACTGCCCCAAAAACAGCCCAGTCCAGTGGACAAGATTTGAAAATCTCCACCATGAAAGACTTAAAAATACTAAATCAGAACCAAAAACTGAACTAAATTAGGAACGGCATGATTACAACAGCACATTTTTAAGTTACTATGCATTTTTGTTTGAGACTATGTAGCAAAACAAATGTGCACATCTCAGTCAGGTGGAAAACATGAATGATTTGGAAATATATTCTGGCTTCTTGCGACATGGAAAACTGCGTCACATAATATCGGGATGATAATTTGGCAATATATTGTGCAGCCCCACTGAAGAGAGAACTTCAGATGTTGCCTTTAACTTGCTTCAACCGTGATCAGCCCAGGATCAGTCAAGGAATATTGCTAATCAATCTTCCATTTGTCAATACTAGTTACACACAGACATTTGGGAATCAAGTTCTGGAATAAGAAATGCAATTAACTCTCCGGCTGGTTAACAGGTGCTTGGCTTTTTAATATGGACCTGGTCTGTGTGTAAGAGAGAAAGAGGGAAATTGGAATGCAGCAGAGCAGTGAGTGTGACAGTTCTGGCAGGTTATGCCCTGAATTGAATCCAGAGGATGTAAAGCAGTGTATGTTTATGTGTGCGTATGGGCGAAGAGTGTGTGCACCCATGGTAATGACTTCTTTTTTGAAAGTTTCCCACATGAATAGGGCATCTTTGCTACGGGACGTCACCAAGGAGCAAAACCTTCTGGGATTCTGCTCCACCTGTCCCTGCCCGCTTCACCCCGCACGCCTTCTTCACGCTGCAACTATCCTTGAATCGTAACGTAATTAAAAAAGGGGGAATTCTGGCTGCCTCTTCCCAATACTCTGCATACTAATCATATACAGGCATTTAGGAGCAAAACCTGCAGGATTCACACATCTCATTTTCCTCTCCAAAAGAGCTCTTTTCTATTGAAATGAAGATGAGCTTTTTCAGCTTGAGTAAGTCTGCCAGGAAAGACTAAATGGAGAATGTATTTCATTAACATAAATCAGAAGTGCATGACGTCTGCAGGCCTTCACAGCAGTTACAGTCTGTTGCATGTAATCTTATATAGGACTTAGACTGAAGTTAACAATCTTATACTGGGCTAACCAATGCTTTTTAATTGCAAATGCCTTAATTATTTTAGTATGACCATTTTGTACCTTATCGTCTCTTCTTGATATAGTGAGCTGACCGCTGCTCCTCCAAAGCTTGTCCTCTTTTCTGCTCCTCGCCTTTCCTGTTCAAATAACACAATATAAAGCACATGACAAAAGAATATTTACTTTTTCAATCAAATTGCTTAAAAAAACAAACTAAAAAATATACGTCAACAGAACCCATTGGCATGAGGGGTGTTCCTTGTATAGCCATGACATCACTGAAATTCAAAACATTTTAATAATGTATTTTCAATGTAGTAGTAAATTATTTGTGTACTTAATAGGAGTGGATGTTGGTACCTAACAAAGATTTGTATTAAAAACAGATAACAAAAACCACACACTTAAAACACGTCTTTCAGCTTAGACATGACCTCACTGTTGATAAATGACCAGTAACATGCTGAGGTACAAAAGAAAATTAAAGTGCTCTAATTTGTGACCCTGTTTAATCTTCAGTATCATTTTTCATACCGCATCATAATTTATAACGGCATAAAACATTTTGTTTAGCCCAACTTTATTACTGGCCCATTGTTTGTGGGCCAACCTTGACTCACAAAAGAACCCACACAAATCAGATTTCTGTACAAAAAAAAAAACAGGGGCTGGGGGTGGAAGAGAACATGACAAACAAAGCAAAACAACTGTGCGTGCACTTTTGGGACAACCTAATTCACTTCTGAAACCCAGATTATTCGCTGATGCACTGGCGCGGCTCCTGCGATATAATACAATACAGAGTCTCCTTAACAATTGTGGTGGGAGCAGAGGTCACATGCTGCCCATTATTCTCTCCTCTGTCGCTGCTCTCATACTTACATTTAACTGTGTGTTCAGAAGAAAGGCTGCTGCCATGCCATACCGCTTTGTTAACACTAATACAATCAGCTTCTTTTCAGGGGCATTTGTGCTTTTGTGGCACAGCAGACTCCTTAGTGGCATTGTAGAGCTATGCAGGAGAGTTCGTAAGTGATTCATCATCGAGAAAAGGATGTGTCAGAGTTAGACATTTGACTGACAGTGACACTTTTAGTAAGAAATCCACCCAATCCGAACCTCAAAAAGGTCACAACTACATGCATACAACAACTGACATACAATGGAAGGTGCATGTGATGGTTAAAAAGCCCCAAGTGGACAGAAATGTGACCACTGTTATATCGGACAGGATGGTGCTTTTACGTAGAACATTGACAATAAATTAGTTAACGTCTAATTTTCTGCACACCTGTTCCATTTGCTCCTCAGTCCTGAAAAGTGATGCAAAAGGATATGCATAAGTATGTTCCAAGGTTACTAATGTTTAAACTTAAGTAAAGGCCCCAAAATTAACAAGAACAAATTACCACAGCAACACTGACATCTACTGGGAAATACTCAGTGTTGCATGTCACAGGGTACTTTCAATGAAACTATCAATGGGTTCAGTTTGTAAACAAAAGAGAATATGCAATATTATTTTTAAGACCCAAGAGGTTAATTAAAAGAAATAACTGGAATAAGCGTGAATACATTTTTCAGAAGAGGGGCAAAATGTCCTCATTTCAAATGGCCAGGCCCAGTTGGCACTATGAATAAAAATAAAGGTCTAGTTTAGTTTATTAATTTATTTCAACAGGGACAATGTGCAAACACATTAATTAAAGATGCTTTGCACTAGATTTAGCTTGAGCTAGTTTCCATCTGTAGTCCCTGAGCAGGTGAGTTACAAAATGAACAATATAAAATATATTTAACCACTTAAATACAAATATTCATTCATTCATTCACCTGTTACTGCCATCAGTCCACATAGAATCATGCTAAAATGACTACCTAAAACATCACTAAAAGTCATATTTACATTTACAGTTATCGGTGCTGACATGACTGGTTTTCCAACAGCACTTTTTTGTATTATGAGAGAAATCATTCAAGTCTAAGGAAAGTTTCAGACTCTGTGGGAGTTTGTTTCATTCTTTGATGCCTTTGAATGAGAAGGATGTCTGCGCAAAGGCTGAGTTACGTTTAGGCAGCCTACAGTCATTGCGACTCGTGGACCGGGAGCTCCTAGTCATCTGTTCAGAACAGAGCTGAACAAATGTTTTCAATGGTGGAGGTGCAGTATTATTCAAAATTTTAAAAACTAATTGCACATTTGCGTACACAATTAAATGATCAAAGTTAAACATGCTGTATTTTCCAAGGATCAGACAGTGACGGTATCTCAGTGGCTTTTTGTCTAGCACTTTAACAGCTTGATTATATAGAGATTTTAGAGGTTTTATTGTTGTGTCACTCGTCTGTGACTGACCAACAAGAAATACAGTAATTAATATGAGGAGTTATCATTGCCTCCAAGTACATTTTTGCAGCATCATGAGTCAGTGTATTCCTAAGATGTTTAAAAACAGACAAACTGTATTTTAGTGTGTTGCTGATTTTCTTAACATGTTTTTTAAAACTAAATGATGAATCCAAAACAAGGCCTAGATATTTAAATTCCTTCACTACTTTTATTTGTCTAAAAATCTGATATAACTTAAGTTATGATGCAAATTAATTTCTGAACTTCTCATAAGCTAAAGTTTCAAAATATCAAAAGATCGTATTAATTTTCTTTTCCATGCAAAAAAGTAGGGGAAAATTAGCTATGTGTAATTTGTGATTTTTAATGATTTATAGTAGGTTTCTGTTTATTCAATTAATTTTCAGTATCTTTATTGAAATGCACAACATGTGTAGCTTTTCACCTGTGAGCTGCCCTCAGGATCCAACACATTCACAAGGGAAATGTACTCCTGCATCGCCTGCTTAGCATCCATGTCTCCAAGCTGTTTCCAGGCTTGCCTGAAAGCATTGAACAGTCACATATCAAAAATACACTAATACACTGAATCACTAATTTAAAAAATAGAGCAAATGTTCATACCATTTTCTCTGCCCTTCAAAGTCAAAGAATCCAGGTTTAGAAGTATTGCATTTGCCAACTTTGACCTATAAACATAGTAAATGTACAGTACTATTACACTACTACAGTACATTTCACTCCCTCATTCAGTCTCATTTAGGCCAGAGCGTGAACACATGATTCGGCACGGTAGTACAGTGGTTAGTGCTCGTGCTTCACAGCTAGAAGGTCCCGGGTTCGATTCCCACCTGGACGGGGCCTTTCTGTGTGGAGTTTGCATGTTCTCCCCGTGTCTGCGTAGGTTTCCTCCGGGTACTCCGGTTTCCCCTACCACTAAAAACATGTACAATAGGCCAGGATGAATGTGAGTGTGTTTGAGAGTGCACATGGGGGACGACGGATGCAAATTAGCCCAAGGCTACAATCCGGTGTGGCTTGTTTACATGCATGAGACCCATGTATGTTCATTAACATGCACTGTCCCGACCAAATAAACCAATAAATAAAATGATGCAATGCCATGTAAAATATGAAATGAAGACATGATCTCAAATAAATTAGTGTAGTACTACACAATAAGCTATATCTTCTTATAAAAAGAAGGACCAACGCCTTTGTGAATGTATTTGCCATGTATTTCTTGTGTGTATAGTGCACTTTTTGCACTGTGCTGGTGTTTTTCCTTGTTCCCTGTATAAAAGTACGAACATTGACATCTGTGTATATCAAGAGGTCTGATGAAACACACTTGCCCCTACACAAATAAACACGTATAAGTGAACAAAAGAAAGCTGTCACTGTACCTGTTTGAAGCGCGCATACAGGTACAGCAGCTGATCCCTGCTGGGGGTCTGAACTAGGTCCCTGACTCGATCCGCCGCAGATTCAAACTCCTGCTCCAGCTCCTCTCCCTCCAGACGGTCTCCCGTAGCCATGACTGAGCTGTCAAACTTGCCTAGGCCAAGGTCCGAGTCCGAGTCCGAGCCTGCTCCACCGAGAGGCTCCCCGGTGTCAGGCCGAGCAGGGTCCGTCCCGGAGCCCAGCCCGTAGCGGTGTCCGGAGAGGACGACGGGGACCCAGAGGCCATCGCTTTGTTGAGGATGAGGTGAAACCCCTCAGATACTGCTTACGCTAAAACTAAAATAAAAGAAACCGAAACGCTGTCAATAAAGCATAGCAAAGGCAATCCAGGTTTAATCCTGCTCCAGTTGTTGTTGTCGGTCCGTCAGACGTGGTTCGTTCAATAAAAGATCCGACCTGAAAGAAACGGCGAACGCAGTAGTTCCGCAAGTAATTTTATGAAATCTGAGTCTTTTCAAAATGCGTTTACATTATAATAATGTTCACATTATAAATCATATAGAATTTCATAAAGGCTCCCCCCCCACCCCCCAAAAATAAAAAATAAAAATTGAAACAAATGTTTATATTTGTAGGCCTGATTAAAATTATAATAAGAACTTTTCAGTTGCATATTGTTTAGTCTATTTATGTATTTTTTGAGTGAAAGGCAAAGATCTACATCAAAATCGTTTATTTTGCGGTTTATTTAGTTTACTCACCGTTAGCATACATGATCCAGCAGATGGCGCATTTGCACAAAGTTTCCATTTGATCTGCGCTTGATGCATCACTTTCACTATTTATTGTCTCTTAGGTGTTTTTGGGACATATATGCTCTTAAATTATTCTTTAAAGGGAAAAAAATTAAGACTGGTAGTTAAGAGCTAGGATAATTTTAGCCCTAGGACTAATTCAATTTAGCTTTAATAATATTATTTTTACGGGGAACATTTTTTAGTCACCTTGGAAAGGTCATGTTTGTAACGTAGCCTACTGTATTTTAAATTAGCCGAGGCGATTGCTTAACTTTTTGGTTTATAGAATAGTTATTGGGAGCCTCATTATCATGTGGCCTGATTGAACACACACACCTTCCAAATAGGACTTACCAAGAAGTCCTGCTTTGGCACAATGTCTGTTTGCAAATCAACGGTGACTTTTCACCAAAAAAACAAAACAAAAAAAACGCCTAGATTTGAAATCATTGTCTGTTTTATTTCACTTTTACAGGAGGTCCCAACAACGCTCGGTGCCACTGCGCGCTGAGCTGCTGACGCAACCACGTAGAGAGTCAATGCGATGGCGGACCGCAATGTCCCCAGTCCTGCCCACGGAGGGACGGGACAAAGTCAGTGAGACAACACCTGTTTGAGAAAGATACCCTCCATCGCCGCTCCTTCTAACGGAAAACAGCGGGGCTATGTGGGACTCAATCTGCCTCGAGTGCGCTGTCTGGGACGGACCAGAAGTGGAGTAAAGAAGAGCTGGAGTTCACAGCGCAGACACCGCATGTTGAGCAAGTTCACTGAGGTATTAAAAGTCGCATTGACAGGAAGGGACCGCCGCTCCCGGATTTAACGGAGCACTGAGAAGACTTTTGTCCTGGCAAAATGAAATTTGCTGAGCACCTTTCTTCCCATATCACTCCGGAGTGGAGGAAACAGTACCTTCAATATGAGGTAAAGTTATTATTAATCTGTTTTATCTGAAATAATGCCCTGAGTGTGATAAGACAAGACACATTGTATGCAATAATTAGTCTATGTGTGTAAATGTAAAAGAAAGCATGAAGGGGGAAAAAAACAGTATTAAATTCAAATATTATATTTTAACCAGTTGAGAAAGCCACTCGAGAGAGCTATTAATTGAAAAGGAGAGATGCCTATTGTTTATGAGGACTGACTGCGGTATTGAGCCACAGGGAGCGTTCACGTTTTATTACTGTTTTCTGAGTTAAACACATGTTCAAACACTGAATTCAAGATGTCTTCTTCAGCTTTCTAAATATGGAGGCATTTATGTGTTAAACAGTTATTGACAGACTTCATCTTTATGCAAAAAAGAAAAAGAAAGAAAGAAAAAAAATAGAATGTGATGTTATTGTTTTTCAACCTACATCCAACTCCAATTTACACTTGTTTTTATTCGTAATAGAATAATGAAAACATGCATTGTATAGATGTTTATGACATGATGCTGTTATTATAGGTTAATTTAATAACTGAAGAGTAAAAATACTAGCCTAGTCCATAAGATATTGTTGAAATAAGCCTACAATTTCAAATATACCATATGTATTAAATATTCCCCCCCCCCCCTTTCTTTTTTTTCTCATTCGTGTCTTTACATAAAAAATTCGTAGACATTTTTATTTTTTTATTTTTATTTTTTAATGTATGCGTTTCTTTTGAACTTGCTGTCTTTAGGCTGCAAAAGGAAAGGCTTTGTTCTTCTGAATGCTTACTTTCTTTGGGATCCTTGTGGGCAAACATGGTTTTGTTGAGAGTATTTTATTTCCACACCACATTTAAGGTTCAATATAAAATGCCTTAACGAAGACATGTAGTGACAGGACGGCTGGTCTATTCCATTTAGCTCTATGAATTATAGACAAAGACTCGCTCAGCGCCATGCACTGTAGGACCAACACAATCTCACTGCAGCTCACAGATTTCATCCTCTAAATACCTGTTTAATTATAATGTCATTACACAATAGACAGTTGATATTTGGATCAATGTCTGTTATTTTTTGTTCATAAAATGTTGTAATGCATATGACACATTGTGCATACATATTCTTTTTACAATCAGCATAGAAATCAAACATATTCATGCAACTAAAACAACAAATTCAACAAATTGGAAAAAGCGCCTTTTCCACTGTGAGTGTGGCGGACAGACGCGTGGCCATACCAGCCATTTTACACTTCCAATCTGCTCGGTCCTCGGTGACCTGAGATGGATGATAATGTGTGATTTTTGTTTGTTTGTAGTAAAACTCATGGATCACTACAAAGGAATAACATTGAAATAACGTAACCCTTAGCTGCTTTTTTTCAAATCATTTTAGTGGCTTTTTGAACATCATAAAGACTACCTTTTGAGTGGGTGGGGCAAAAGACACGAGATGTTTTTACGCTACTATTATTACTATTATGTTGCACAATAAAACATTAGAACTCTCCAAAATGTATTCATTTATTTAAAATGACATACTCTAAAGCAATGTCCTTTCAAATGAGTGAGTCACTGGCAGATGAAAATAGGTGTCCGTTAGTAAGGCACCTCATTACAGAGTGGGTGCATTGACAGGTGAGTGAGTGATTAGGTGTTTGCTTCATCCTGTGGGATTGTGGGTATAAGGTCCTATGCTAAACAGATACTTGGTATGGAGATGTGCATGTTTTGCTCCATCCACAGATCCTCAATGTACAGGTGTAGCTCAGGAGAAGAAAACCACACGGCAGTAAATGTATCATATTCAAATCTTAAGAGATCTTTCATGCAGCCATGCACAAAGTTGCTTTCAGACAAAATACAAGAGATGTATTACATTCTACATCACTGATGATGTGTGCAGGTGCATCTGAAGATGTATTTTAAGAACTACTTATTCTGGCAAGCCCGGTGACTCCCAGGAATAGTCTGGTTGACAACCAGGAAGAGGCTGGTGACTACTGGAGAGACAGTTGGCAGCTTGGGAAGACAGCACCTGGGGTGGGAAGGGTTGGCAGCCCAAACCACATTCTCCGAGAGGAGGAACCTTTTTTGAAGCTACAGATCGACTCATGGAAACATACCCCCAGGGGAGCCCGAGAGGGGGGAGAATGAGAACCCCAATCTGACAGACCTAAGGTTACCGACTAATGGCAATGGAGAAACGACAACGACCGCAGTATGCAGGTGCGGGAAAACCTGCAAAAACAGCCGTGGCCTTAAGATCCACCAAGCCAGGATGAAGTGCTTGGAGAACGAATATGTGTCACAGCGCACAGATGCTACATCTGATGAGACGCAGGAGGAGCCGAGCCAGGAAGCACCCCATAGTGCTCAGAGCCTCCGTGTGCCACTAACCGTTCACCCAAATCTTCTGCCCTAGGCAAAGGTTCAAATCAAGTGGCCACAGGCCTGTAAGACGGCAGTCTGGAGGCAGTTCGACGAGGATGTCGATAAGGTGCTTGAAGCAACAGTGAAGGGAGATGTGGATCGAAGGCTGCAGGCAATGACGACCATCATCTCCAGCCTAGCGCAGGAGAGGTTCGGTGCTGAGGAGAAGCGATTAATTCAAACCACCTACACCATGAACCAGAGGGCAGCGAAGATCCACAGAATCCGGCAGGAGCTGAAGTCCCTCAAGAAGCAGCACAAGGAAGCCAGGGAGGAGCAACGCCCCCCCTTGGAGGAGTTGAGAGCTGTCTTGAGGAAAAGGCTGATGACCTTGCGCAGAGCAGAATGGCACCGAAGGCGGCGAAAGGAGAGATCCAGGAAGAGAGCTTCGTTCATTGCCAACCCATTTGGCTTCACCAAAGAGCTCCTTGGACAGAAGCGTGATGGGAAGTTGCTCTGTTCAAAAGAGGAAATAGACTACCACCTGCACAGCACTTACAGCGACCCTCTCCGGGAGGAAGAGTTGGGCCAGTGCAACATCCTTGTAGATCCACCTCCTCCCACCAAGGAGTTTGACAGCAGGGAGCCACTGTTGAAAGAAGTCCAGGAGGTTGTGCGCAAGGCTCGATCTAGTTCTGCCCCTGGACCAAGTGGAATCCCGTACAAGGTCTACAAGAACTGCCCCTTGCTACTCAGGCGACTCTGGAAGATTATTCGAGTCATCTGGAGAAGAGGAAAGGTGGCACAGCAGTGGAGATTTGCTGAGGGTGTCTGGATCCCTAAGGAGAAAGATGCCAAGAAGATCGATCAGTTCAGGATAATCTCTTTGCTGAGCGTAGAAGGAAAGATCTTCTTCAGTATAGTAGCAAGGCGCCTGACCAACTTCCTCTTAAATAACAACTACATAGACACGTCTGTGCAAAAGGGAGGGATCGCTGGAGTCCCAGGTTGCCTGGAACACACGGGAGTGGTGACTCAACTCATCCGGGAAGCTCGTGAACACAAGGGAGACCTCACAATACTGTGGTTAGACCTAGCCAATGCATATGGGTCTATCCCCCACAAGCTGGTCCAGACCACCATGACCAAGCACCATGTGCCACATCACGTTGCTGACCTGATCTTGGATTATTACAACCAGTTCAGGATGCGGGTCTCTGCAGGAGGTGTGACATCAGATTGGCACAAATTGGAGGTGGGAATAATCACAGGCTGTACTATCTCTGTAATCCTATTCGCGTTGGCTATGAATATGATTGTCAAATCGGCAGAGCCTGAGTGTCGGGGGCCCCAAAGCAGAGGAGGGGTCCGCCAACCGCCAATCAGAGCATTTATGGACGACCTGACAGTCACCACAGAGTCAGTTCCAGGAGGCAGGTGGATCCTCCAAGGGCTGGAGAAGCTCATTCGGTGGGCACGGATGGCGTTTAAACCAGCCAAGTCCCGTTCGCTAGTGCTGAAGAAGGGGAAGGTAACGGACAGGTTCCATTTCAGCATCCAAGGGGCAAAGATACCATCACTGTCAGAACAGCCGGTGAAAAGCTTGGGCAAGGTTTTTGACAGCAGCCTCAGAGACTCCGCATCGGTCCAGTCAACCTGCCAGGAGCTGGACAGCTGGTTAAGATCAACAGACCGTTCTGGCCTCCCTGGCAAGTTTAAAGCGTGGATTTACCAACATGGTATACTGCCAAGAATACTCTGGCCGCTACTTGTGTATGAGGTCCCCATTTCCACGGTGGAGACCTTGGAAAGGAAGGTCAGCAGCTGTCTTAGGAGATGGTTAGGGTTGCCCAGGAGTCTCAGCAACATCGCCCTTTATGGAAACACCACAATGCTCCGGTTGCCTCTGAAATCCCTGGAAGAGGAGTTTAAAGTGACTCGGGCACGTGAGGTGCTGATGTACAGAGACTCCAGCGACCCAAAGGTGGCCCAGGCAGGCGTGATGGTGAAGACGGGGAGGAAGTGGAGCGCACAAGCCGCTGTGCTAGACGCACAGGCTCGACTGCAGCACAAAGAGCTTGTGGGAGTGGTGGCTCGAGGCAGAGCAGGCTTGGGGATGTTCCCAACTCCTTCTCGACATAAGGAGCGGAAGGGGAAGGAGAAGCGCCACCAAGTACAGGAAGAGGTCAGAGCTGCAGTGGAGGAAGGAAGGATGAGCAGAGCTGCTGGGATGGGGCAGCAAGGGGCCTGGACCAGGTGGGAGCAGGCCATGGACCGCAAGGTCACCTGGACGGAGCTCTGGCAGAGCGAGCCGCACCGCATAACCTTCCTGATTCGGGCAGTGTACGATGTCCTGCCTAGCCCAGCAAACCTCTGTCTGTGGGGGAAAGCTGAAACACCAACTTGCCACCTGTGCCAAGCTCGTGGAACGCTGGCACACATTCTGAGCTCCTGCCCAACAGCGCTCGGCCAGGGTCGTTACACCTGGCGTCACAACCAGGTGCTGAAATCTATCGCAGACATCATCAGCAAAGAGATCGGCAAAGGCGGCCGAGGGAGCAACACCACTCGCTCAATCGCGTTTGTTAGGGCAGGAGAACAGCCACAAGCAGGGAGGAAGGCACCAGCAGGGATCCTGGCAGCAGCCAAAGACTGGAAACTCTCTGTGGATTTGGAGAAGCAGCTGAAATTCCCCCAGCACATCGTCAGCACAACTCTGAGGCCAGATATCCTCCTAGTCTCAGAGAGTACCAAGAATATCATCATCATGGAGCTGACCGTGCCATGGGAGGACCGCTTGGGAGAAGCTCACGAAAGAAAGATGACCAAATATGAACATCTGGTCACAGACTGCCGAGCTCAGGGCTGGAAGGCGAGGTGCATGCCTATCGAGGTTGGCTGCAGAGGATTTGTGGGGCGCTCCCTCCACAAAGCCTTTACTGCGTTGGGCATCGCAGGAACAACAAGGAGCAGAGCCATCAAGAACATCACTGATGCAGCCGAGAAAGCCTCGAGATGGCTCTGGATCCGTAGAGGAGAACCATGGGGGCAAGCGAGTGCTACCTGAACACAAGTCGCGGTCTGATCAGCCGCGGCTGGGTCGCCTGGGCGAGGGTGTCTGATGTTGAAAGACCCGAAACACCCAATGACCCCAGGTTACATCACTGATGATGTGTGCAGGTGCATCTGAAGATGTATTTTAAGAACAGGTTTCTGTTTTATAACAAAGGTACAAAGAGAGGATGATGCAGGTGAGTGGGTGAGTGGGCGCTGTACTACTGTGCTTCACAGCTAGAAGGTCCCGGGTTCGATTCCCACCTGGACGGGGCCTTCCTGTGTGGAGTTTACATGTTCTCCCCGTGTCTGCGTAGGTTTCCTAGTACTCTGGTTTCCCCGAACACTAAAAACATGTACAATAGGCCAGGATGAATGAGAGTGTGTTTGAGAGTGCGCATTGGGGGACGACGGATGGAAATTAGCCCAAGGCTACAATCCGGTGTGACTTTTTACATGCATGAGACCCATGTATGTTCATTAACATGCACTGTCCAAATAAACCAATAAAAAAATAAAAAAATAAAAGATCATTTACTGCTGTGGTCCAAATTCACATACAGCAGGTGAGAAGGAGTTCAACATACTGTATATTTACAATTCAAATTATAGATGAGGGTATCCGCATGGATTACATATCTGTGATTAATCTTTCTTAAAGGTGCAGATTGCTTTATGAAGGTTTTTTATCTTGTATCTGTAGAACACATCACAGTGTGTTCTACAGTTTGAACCTGATGTATACCATTGGCCGTGCACAGCCACTGCTGAGAGCCCCTCTTTCTGTTCTGGCCTGGTCCTCCTGTTCCTCTGTGCATCGTTCCTCCCCCACCGGGAGGACATCTGGTCCCAGCCCTGCCCTCTGCTCTCCTCCTCCTCTCTCCATCCCCTTCACTCAGCTCTACAGACTCTCATCCACTCAGACACACAGCTCAAGTGATCCACCATAGGCTTTCATTTAGAGCCACAGATCTCCTTAGATCAATAATGTATTCTGTGAGATCCTTTCAAGCACAAGATAACAGCCTCAAGTGTTTTTACTGGATGGTTTGACTGTAGTAGTGTCTCATCAAGTCCTATTAAATACTTACATTATGTTTACTTGACTTATAATCTTTGAAATACTCTTCAGTAAATCTTGAATGCATAGTTTTGCTACATACACAGGTCTGTTTCAGCATCAGTCACTGACACTGATGCCTCATTAGACTGCGCTCACATGCAGAGATTATGCCGAGTGTGCAGGTTCATCTTATTCCCCAAAGACCTGCCTTTCCTCATTTCCCATCAAAAATATCACCATGGCGATGATGATGATGATGATGATGATGATGATGATTACCACTGGTCTCTCTAAACATCAGTCCCCTGAACAATGACAGATACAAACTAATTTATGATCTTTACTCTACTTTGGTTAAAGTTAAGCAAATGTATGCATGATTCATTCAAACAGCTGCACACCTGTTGTCACATAATCATCTTTGGAGAACAAGTGTTCTGTTAATTGCTCTCTGGGTGATTTTGGGTCCACAAAGGCAGATGGTGCTGACAGTGCTATAATCACTCATTGATGATCTTATTTGCTCTGAATCAGTGTGATAATATGGCCTAAATTGTAATTGGGGATTTGATCTTATTTCCTCTCTAGGCTTTCAAGGATATGCTGTATGCGGCCCAGGACCACGCTCCCTCCATAGAAGGTAACGAGACTCACTGTCTGGATAAACAAACTCCAGACACATACACAGACATGCACTCATAGCCTCAGGCCTGTTTGGGCATCCCCAGAAATAACGGCTCTTCATCTGCTATAAATAGGCGTCCGTTATGACCAACACTCCAGGCTCAATCTCTGACTTATCCCAGAATGAGGTCAATAACATTAACTCGTATTATTTTCACACAAACTCATTGATTCCATTTTGTGAATTGTGAAAAGGCAGCATGCACATGTACTGTAGACCTGCAGATGTATGAACTGAAAAGGGCACAAAGTTCAGTGACCCCCAGGATTTGGCCAAGTCAACATTGAGTTGCTTATCAGTCCAAGTCTGACCCTCGCCAACCAGTTTCCAAAAAGCTCCCCAGAGAGAGGCACCAAATGATTGAGTTATGAACACGTTGAACGCAAATATCATATTGGCTACTATTGGTACGTCACTAGCATAGTGACTCAGATTTTTTTTTAAATGTTTTTAAGTAATTTATGAGGGGAAAGGAATAGAGACCCCTGCATTAAAAAAAATTAAAAATCCTAAATTGCTTAGTTGGACTGTCTTGTTGGTCCAATGTCCCCTTTCTGAAAACGTATGGATATAATGCGTATCAATGCTCAGGGCTTTGAAAGAAGTCTTTTTGAAAGATCTATTGACTTCATGTTGTATTATTGAATTGCAATTGTGTAAAGGCAAGGCAAGGCAACTTTATTTATGCCGCGCATTTCGTACACGAGGAAACTCAATGCGCCTTACAAAAGAAGATAATGCGAAATTACAATCAGGTTAAGTTAAGGCAAAGCATATATATAGACACATCAAGACATGGGAAATACACAGCACACAAGGTCACATTCGGAATTTCTTCTTCGAACGGATGACCGGCCATTGCCCGGGGGGTGGGGCTGAAGAAACGTGTTGAGGCGGACACAGAACGACGGGGGCGTGGTTAGGGAGGGGGTATGTGTGTGCGGTTATTTACCGTCTGAAAGTCAGGGTTATGCAAAATATGACCCAGAGAGCTCAGTCCTTATCAGGTTTAGCTCCATGGCTTGGCCTTGAAGGGAAGTGTTGACGGCGTAGGAGAGATAAGCGGTCCAGCTGCTTCAAACCTCCTCTCTCAGGAGGAAGATAATTATTCCAGTAATAGTTCATACATTTATAATGAATTAGCTTTTTTTTCTTGGTCTCAGCATTAGTTCAGTTCTCCAGAACAGGTAGTTCCCTTCACAGTTCATCCCTTGTCCTTCCAGAAATATAGTCCATCTATTATACGTCACAGTGAGTTGCCAGGTCGAATACAACAGTCCATCGTTGTGCTTTACCTTCCGGTGTAATTCCATCACTCGGTCACTCCCTGCTCCAAAGTGCTTGTTAATTTCAAACGACAGCAGCGTGGTCCGATTGCAAACTGCTGTCTTTCCAAATTTCCAATAATCCAGGGCAGTCCATCCAATAAGCAGGTACCCTGTTCTCAAGAGTCCAAATAAGTAAATATCTTTGATGTCTCTGACCAACAGGACCGCTAGGCAAACGACAATCCACATCGCAAATTGAGCTGTGACAATCCAGTCAGGGAAGACGACCTCCTCCGTGGCCTCACTTTGTGAAAAAAACGTATCAGTTGCGCTGAGATTCCAGTTAATCAATTCCATAGTTTAGCGGTTTGGGAGGAAATAAAAGTCAGACAAGACACTCGCAGAGGCAGGAAAAAGCACGAAAGCCAGGAGAAGTGAGAAAACACGTCCGCACACTACAGAGACAGGAAGAGTGCGTAAATATGTAAATGTGACGACACACACATCACATGTACTGCACGCTGCTGTCATTGCTTCAGAGTATTATATTGTGTTCCTTCTGTACAACATAGCACTACATCTTTCTTGTGAGTCCATTGAGGCTGTTCGCGGTGAGCTTTATGTTGATGATAAATCACCTTGTGTCCGGACTCTGAGCTTTACTCATGGGTCACTGCGTTGCGCCTGTCAGTCTCCGCAGATGTAGGTGAGAGCGTGTTATGATATGGACAGGGCCAATCAATCCGCGAAACATCAGGCATCATTCATTAAGATGACACTGTTAAGACGTGTGAACATTCAGCCGCCACTCGCAATTATTCATGTCAGTAGTGCTTGCATTGTAAAATACAGAGACACTGCTCTGTGCACTGTGTTTTGGGATGTGCATGTTGTACATATTTGGGTTGCACTTTACAGGATGAAAATAATAACAAATAATGCATTTTCCTGCCCTGTTGTATCTTACTACCATGAAAATACTGGCAAATGACAGTCTTTATACTCTGTTAGAGGTGTTATTCACAAGTGTTCCCTGAATAAGAAGATCTTACAGGTCTGAGTGTATTAGTGTTTAATGGCCTCTTTTTGTAAACCAGCTTTTTAAGTATGCACAGTTCTGTAACCCTGTTCAATACTGCCAAAGAGATACACAGCGGCATTTTCACGGGAGGAAAGTTTTCAGTGTGACTCAAAGAGATGTTGGTTACAGAAAGAATGATAAAAATCAACGGTGAAGCACAGACGCTGATGAGATTCTGTTGACTCTTCATAAAAGAAACCAGATTTACAGGTGCAATAAAAAAGAGGCTTACTCCAGCAGTTTTGACTGAACTTCTGTGAACTATTGTGTTTATGAATTATTAATGACCCCTGTCTGGAAAGCCTGTTGAAAAATGTAAAATTTACCAACACATTAATTTAACATGATGTTGTCCTTCATGATCAGAGGGAGAAGGGTTGTTCAGGGTGTTTACTTTGCACTGAGAGTTGTACTGCTTTATTCCTGCTCTTTATTAACATCTGTGCTTTTCAGTCAGTACGGCCATACCACAGCCTGAGTGGTGATACTGTAAGACGTCAGGGGCTAAGCTGCAGGGACCATGAGGAAAAGCCAGGTAGTTTGTATGAGTGAGCGGTTGGAAGTGGTTGAAAGGTCTGTTGGTGCAGATTGGCAGCCAGGTTCAGACAGTGTGTCCTGGGCATCTATATATGTAGCTTACCACCACCAAGTATGGGGAGAATGAAACTGATTTGGTGATGACTTGTATCTTTGAAAAGCACATCAGATTCCCTTCCTTTCCTAGTTAAAGTTTGATTTTTCTCTGCACTCTATATTACATAGAGTGGTAACAGCTCTAAGGCAGCTCTGAATCTTTTTTTTCTTTCTTAGCAAAAGTGCACTTTCAACAGCCCATTGCTTTTTATATATCCTTTTATTTGTTATTAATCTGAAGTAACTACAAAACACGTGTTGTCTTTTACCTCCTGGTTCCATCTTGTTCATGTGAAGGTGAAACAAAGGCAGGGCCCTGTGTCCTTAACAGGCAAACAGCTGGTTGAATCCATGGGCCTCCTGTTGCAGCCATTAGAGTGAGTTATGCGGCAAACTAATTCAATTAAAGCTGTCCATGATTACAGGACTACAGGACAATGGGCTGATATTAAGGACATGGCTTTGACAGGAATGTTTGGGTGTGTGGATGCTTCCCATTAGAAGAGTTAAACTGTAATTAATTGGAGTGGTCACATGCTGTTGTTTTGTTTGGTGGTCCCCTGCATCTTTGTCAGTGTTGAACCTGTTTCTGAGATACTATCTGTGCAGGCTGGTCTGCAGGGGGGCTGGGCGAAGATGGCTGCGATAGCACTTATTTCATTCATACTGAGTGAAAAGGCGGGGCCTCCCCAAATGCGCTGTCCAGTGATGCAATGGTGTTTTTCCATTAAACTTATAGCAGATGATACAAAGGAAGAAGACAGAGAGGTCATTGATAAAAGAACCACTTCTCACATTACATAGAAGTGATTTTTTTGTAGCTTGGCCTCTCCACAAAATCCCTTTAGGGGCGGTCATCTTTTATGCAGCCAAATCAATAATGAGAGAAAATGTGTGTAAAAATATCTTGGCAGTGTGACGTGGGGGGTAGTGCTTTTCCATTTTTACAAAACATACAATTGTATTCTAAATCATTAGCGCTGTACAGAATGAGAAAAAAAATATGTATTTGTGTCTTGAACATTATTTCAATAATCATTTTAACACAGTAAGCTCCATTTAATTTCTTACAAAATCGTAAGCAGCAAAATAATACCTAAAACTGAAAATTTGCCCATTTTTAAGTTATTACACAATTTTGTATCCCCTAATATCACAGTGTTTATGAAAATCTTTTGACACGTTTTTGGACTGTCTGAGTGAAGGAGATATTGTGTCAAAAAGAAAAGAAAAACAAATTAAAATTCTTTTGTGGCTCTGATTATTTATTCAAATAATGAATTGTGAGCATTCTGCAGAACTCGGCTTTATGATTGACTTAAATACAGCTTGTCTCGGTTTTATTCTTGTGGAAAAGCCACTTGTGACAGCCGCCATTTTGTGTGTTTTTGCTGTTGACCGTAATAACAGCTGAATGCCCGCACCACTCTTACACCGTGCTGATTGTTATTCCGCTGGTGTGTATGATGGAACAGCTGCTTATTATTGCAGGAGTTTGTCCCAGTTGGAGTCTGTCCACTCCCTCTGTGATTGCTGTCATTTTCCGCCCCTGTGCATCGAGCATTTGCCATGTTTTTTTTTTTTTACCTAATACTTGATTTATTTATATTTCCATCTTAGTGAAATAAAATAATATGTAATATTACTTAATTTGTATGCAACCAGACACATGTGCATCTTCCTGCTTGTTATAGTCTATACAGTGCCTCAAGGTTGCACATATAACAGTCACCAGTCCATCCAGCATCATACAGTAGAATTGATTCCTACTGGCTCCATCCAGGACTGACGTACAGGGATTGAGAGATTGACATGTAGGTAGACACATACAGGGCGCTGGAGCAGCAGAGCGTCCGGGGTCTCCCACCCGTTTGCATTATTGATGGCTTTTTGACAGGGCTGCTGCTGTCTTTGGCTCCTGCACTAATTGTCGGGCCTTTGTGGGGGTTGGTTCCTCTTATATCGAGAAATGCCCAAGTTTTGAACAACCTTTCTGTATAATGTACGTCACCTCTTGTCTAAAAGCAGACAAACTGTAATAATAATGTTTGTTTTCATTGTTTTCTATAGTCTGTAGTGGAGCTGTGACGGTGCTGTCTGAAGGTATTAGGAGGAAGGGTCGATCCAGTAGCAGCATATCTATCTCAAGGTCGCGGACTAATCGAACAGAGGTAATTAGTGATAAAATGCTGATAGCTAACGTAGTGAAGGGAGGTGCTTGACGACGTTTGCTGGTTGATGCGAAGCTTAAGCATTGGGTGAAACAGCATTATCAATTTAGAGAGAGAGAATTGGCCAGAGAGAGGGAGACCCTTGAAGCAACAGACAGACAGACAGACTGTGTGGGAGGTCCCTGGGCTCATCTCCAATGCATGTTGCCCTGCATTAGCACTACAGCCATCCCGCAAGAGAAAGAGAACCTGTGCAGATGAAAGTCGTCCATCCATCCATCCATTATTCATCGCTGAATTATATCTCGCTTGGATGAAAGAATGAGTGGAGGAGGAGTGTGAGAATGGGAACAGCGTCATGAAGGGGAGTGATCTTCGAGGGTCATTGAGAGCAAGAAGTTCAAGTGAGGGGTTTGTTGATAATTATAAAATTACGTCACGTTACATCCAATTAAGGTATACAAGCTTTTGGAAAAATGTCTCTCAAAACATGTGTCTCTCTTTAGTTTAGTCATTTTGCTGTGAGTAGGACATGCACAAACTCAAGCGGTTGCTGATTTGCTTGGAAAACAGGCAGCCAAACATGAGAATTTGAATACATTATGTCCTCTTCCAAGTGCTTCATTTCAGTAACCGGCAACAAAAGTATCTGTCGGTTTACAGTATGTGGCTGGCATGTTTTTATGTGTCAGCATGTGTTTGCGTCCCGTTATTAAGTTGCTCTTGTGATGTAGCAACAGACAATCTGGAATGTCCCACAATGTGCCTTTAAATTATTCTTTACTATTTTGTTACTCCAAAGTGTTGTTACAGTGCATATATTTTATAAATAAGTTATAATGTATTAAAAGTTACTAGATTTTCCCCTCACATTTTAATAGTGTGGGATGAGTCAGATTTTTACCTCACAGTCACACTGAAGCCTTTGGAATATATTTAGATTTGGAGTATTCTGGAAGTAGGTATCACTTCCATGTAAGAAAAAGAGAGGGATAAGTTATCATTGAAGCCAGCCAGGGAATACAGATGATATATCGAGCTCTGGGTGTTTATCTCTCAGTGATGGGGTGAAGGAGAGGTTAGGGGAGTCGAGGTCGGGCTACGGCTTTTAAACACAGTTATGAAACCTGTAGATTTATGTATTTCGTGATCATCAACGAGTCAAATGGCTTTACAGTCTCTCGTGCATGCAGGCGCCTTAAATTCTGGCCTTGACATGGGTACACTAGGCTGTGATTAAGATGTCCGATAAGGGCTTTCATCTGTTTTGCCAGCCTCAGCGTAAGTATGCCATCATGGAAACAATTTGGTCAAGGTCATCGTTAAGGAGATCACTGTAGGAGAGCAAGTCTTCATTTACAAAACAGCGAACAATGGTGGAACTATTTGAGTGATGCTTAGTATGGGATTGTAAAAAACAAAACAAAGGTTATAGGAAGCAGCTGTGGATTCTTCTGACTTAATATACTTGTTAGCATTAGCAGTAACCTTATTAGTCTCACCTCCACTATAAGGCCAGTTATTGTTTCGAGTCCGCAATGAAAAGGCTATTAACAGCTCTGGCTCAAGTCCAAGTCCAAACTCAGTGAATAAACACGTCCGTCAGTTGCCTGGCTGAGATCAAGCGTGGAGTCAAATTACACTGTTTACTCAACACTGTTAAGGTTTGTTTTTGTCGACAGCAGTGGCATATATTTGGGGGGATAGAGTAACCAAGTGGCTGTGTGCTACAAGGTGTGATGGTGCTGACAACAGGACCATGCTGCTGTAATTTCTGGACAACAGGCGTAAGCCATTCAGAGAGTGAATCACATTTATTTTATAATCTTGGTTTGTTTTGTCTATTTCGCATTTCCTGCAAGTGCTGAACGTGAATAAATGGAGGAAGGTGGATCAGAAGATGCTTTTTATATCCTGAGTCAAATATTACAGTGTGTCATTTTTCGCACAGTTCGACTTTACCCAAATCTAAAAGCTATTTGAAAAAAAGTGTCATAATAGCAACAAAAACGAGACGTACATGAGGATGAAAATGCATCAAAAAAAGCATCAAAAGAGTGACAAAAAAGTGATGAAAAAGCAAAAAAAAACGACGAAAACAAAAAAAGTGACAGCAACGTGAGTAAAAATCTTAGATCCGTATTGTAGGTCTTGGCTTTCAAATGAGGCGTTACTCTGGCCTATAGGCTGGGAGCTCCAGGCGAGAAGCTTTTAGATTTGGGTAAAGCTGAACTGGAGAAAATGTGCTTGGAGGAGGCGGGTTTTAAGGGGTTAAAAGGAACAAATGAAACTTGCGTGTTCTATACTTAGGAGTTTGCATGTGAACAGGTCCAATAGGCTGCATGTGTATAAGCATTAATAGACAACTGGGCCACTGTAGAAGTCACCGTGTCCTTCCTGTGCCCGCGCTGCAGTGGATCTCTGGAGAGTTGACCAGCTCTGGGCTCAGATTGGCTGAGAGTTGTGAAAATGCACTCCACCACGAAACCTGTCTGTCTCCCTTATAGTATCCTCCGAGACTGCTCCCTTTCCACTATGAGTACGTTTTAAAGGAGCCAGAATAAATATGTAAACATTTTGGTTTTACTTTTATCTGTGGGCAAAATGTGAATGACAAAGATAAAAGGACAGTGAAGGCGAGGGCAAGGGGTAGTGAGAGTTCGCCTTCGGCACAGTGTGACAGGTAAAATGGTAGGAGACGCAGAGAGAAGGACTGAGGCTACATTTCCGCTGATTGGAGGGGGAAAGGGTGTTGAAATGAAAGATACCGTATGACACATATTTTTCTTTAGTTTCAAGTCTCAGTTCAGAAGAAATAATCTGTTAAAGTAGAGGACATTCATAAATCTGGGGTCAGAGGGTTATCCTTCCAGAGATATTTGTCCAGATATATTTTAGCGCTTATTTACGCTATATCACAGCCAACAAGAGGGACGGGATATCAATAATTCACTGCGACGTTCCCTCCTGGACGGCTGTCTGTTTTATATTAAACGCTGAATTATTAACACTGTCTACAATTGGAAATATAGTAGATTTTCCTCCTGATGCTGATGAAGCGTGAAAGTCTCAGGGGTAGCCACAGAAGAGTCCCAGACACTCAGATAGACGGTAAATGGATTGTGAGGTGTTTAATGTGGTACAGTAAAATTATCTGGGGTTTTACTTGCCACTGATTTCCCTATATACAATACTTTCTTTTTAATTCATACACACTTTGCGTCCATATGGGGTAAAGAAATATGCAAAACATAAACAATGAATCCATAAAGTTAATATACATATGCATTTTTACAGCAGAGGTGTAGCAGCAACAGGGTCAGTCAATAATAGAGTGCAATTTCAGATTTGAAAGCCACGTAAACCATTTTATTCTGGCTGTTGAAAAGTGCCCATCTCAGCAGTAAACATGTTTGCTATTGTCAACAGTGTCCCTGAACCATACTGTTGCCATAGCTGGCCTCAGGCAGGATTTATAAATATTTGATATCTTCCTCAACATGTGACTAACCAGTACCAGTATGTGGACTTTATAATTACTGCTGACTTCACTGTGAGTTTACTGTCAGTGGAAGTGCAATTGTTTTTTTTTACATTTGTGTGCACTGACTTCCCAGAGAAGCAGAGTTTCCTGTAGCAGCTAATAAAGAGAAGAGGGATGGCAAATGCACCTCGAAACAGCAGTTTGTGTCTGTTTAGCATTTTGTCCTGGGGGCAAACGCCATGGCTCCTTGACAAGTGCCATCTGATAATTAGGTCTCATAATCACCCCATTAGTATGCAGAGCAATTGAGCAGAGAAACAGCTTATTGTTCCGGCTGAACATGGCCATTAGGAAGATTATTGTAAAATTGTAATTTATCTGTAAGGGCTTTATGTTTATGGAGCCCATAATTGTCATTTTTCTTCATGTCAGAACCTATTTAAGTCTATGAAACAATAAAGAGTTATATATTTGCTTGGAATCAAGTGTCATTGATTCACTTTATATAAAGTATCTTTCATTTGTATTTCAAGTTGAACCAAACTTTCTTTTACTCTGTTGCTATGGGACCGAACAAATAGAGTCCAAACACTCAGAGCTAGAGCTATTTCAGAGACATTTAAGGACACTATGAACAGGCCGGACCAAGCCACAGTTCTTGTATTTTTGTACTTGAGAAAATGCAATTTAACGGATGATTGAGAATATGTACAATACATTTTTGCATTTGTGGTGAAAACCAAAAAGTTTATTTATGTATGTGTTTATGTATGTGTTTTCGCAAAGCTATACTGATGCATTGTGGGTTCATTATGGGCAAAAGGAAGTCACTATACCTTTTCAAGACTATATGTTTTATGTATTTACACAAAGCATATTGGTGACTTCTGTTTCCCTGGTTTTACAAGCCACATGTCGCTTTCCTGTGCATGTAAATTCAGTTAATGATATACGTTTCAAGCACAGTCGAGTTCTCCTAACACAATTAAGCCAGGAAATAGCCACTAATCTAATCAAATCTCATACTGGACTGGACTGGGTTGGTAAAGTAAGAGAAGCAGCCTGGGAGCATGCATATAGATACCAAGGAATGTGTTTTGAAAAATGAATAAGTTGGAGAATGAGTGAGTGAACACATGAATGAATGAATGTAGCAATGGCTCATATTATGTTGTAAGCCATGTCTGACTGAGACATTGCAGTCAGTGTGAAAAAAGCCTGTCTATTAAATGGCTTGTTTTATGTCCGCTAATCCGTTTCCTCCCAAGTAACTGATGGTGTGTGTAGGTTTGTGAGGTTTGTTGGTGTGTTTGTGGGTGTGTTCATCCTTCATATTTCAGTTCATTTTGTGTTTCAAAGTGAAGCCATTTCGGAGCCTCTTATCGAGTGACTGCAGCTGCTGTTGTGAGAACGACACTGCAGCCTGTAGAGACATTTTCACACACCTTGAATTCGACGCACTGCGCTGACATGCACCCGTGTACAAATGAGGATTACTGCATGTTGTTAGCATTATTAGCTCTGGGATTCTTTTGAGGGACAATCATGTAATTTGTAAATCGGTTTAATTACTGTAAGACCCGAGTGGATGACAAATTTTATTGGGAGCAACAATGTAGAACTGCATGCATTATGGCAGTTAATCTAATATAATGGCAATAATTAGGCCGAGATTGATGATGACACCACTGTTCAGAAATATAACCACTCAACCATACAGACGCATTGAGTTGCCTTGTGTACGAAATGTGCAGTGTAAATTAAGTTGCCTTGCCTTGCCTACTTCAGTTGGGCCCGTAACAGCAAAATTACCTGCCCAAAAAAATTTCAGCTCAAGAGCTTTTATGCAACTGCAAAAAGAAATGTTAAAATCTAAGCCCATGAGCGTATCGTCACATCTCCTGTGTGATGCTTGACCTGAGTTCTCCTTGTTATACAGCGTCACTTCCTTATGGCCTGGAGTGTGGGTCATATTCACTCTTGATTAATGGCCCCAGGTTGGACTATCGACACAACACTTATCTTGTTTTTATGAGTGGAGCAGCTCTATCTACAAACCCCCACACGTGCACTCACTCAGTCACCTACAGTTACAGGCCTATGGGCCATTTACCCTCAGCGTAACTCAATTCAAGTTTCCAATGCTGTATTTGCTAATGGCTCAGAGATACTAAAGTGTAAGGCAATATTGGCTATATTAGGCCCATCATTTAACCTCAGGTATGCTTGAATAGTTAGATACTTTGACTGATGGAAATGTCAGTTAATAAACCAACAATCAACTTAGTGTGAAGAATGAATAAATAATAATAATTCATTCAATTTATTTTGTATCCTATTTATAGCAAATAGATACAACCTTTACAAATATAGATCATGAACAATGTAAAATTGTGGTCCAAACCTCATTCTGTTACTGCCACATGGTTGGCTATAGACCTGTCAATTAGCACCTCCTTGATGATAGAGATTGACTGAGATCCAAATTCATATGTGGTACTCTAGATTCTGGTTTGGGTTTAGGACCATTTAAAGTAATTGAAAAGTGTGAGAGAAAAAAGCGGTTTTCTGTTTTAATTGAGCAAAGAAAGAAAAGAGCAATCCCCCGTGAATGAAACGAAGACAAAGATATCACTAGATCTTGACCTGGTCTATAACAGGACTATTCTGACTGAGGTTCTAAACAAGGACCAACCCAAAGAGAATCATGTATAAAATTATCTTTGAATTATTTACAGACTTGCTAAGGAGGAGTTTCACCAAAGGCAAGGCAAGTTTATTTGTAGAGCACAATTCATACACAAGGCAATTCAAAGTGCTTCACAGTTGCATAAACTTACAAGAAAGCAGATCAAATCAATCCGTAAAACATCAACATAAAAATTTATTAATTACAGTATAAAGCAAGAGTGCAGATAGACTTTCAGTTGTCATATGCACGGGTAAAAAGAACTGTTTTCAGCCTGGATTTGAACACTGTCAGAGTTGAGGCCTGTGTCATATCCTCATGAAGACTGTTCCAGAGTTTAGCTGCATGAAACTGAAACGCAGCCTCACCGTGTTTAGTCCTAACTCTAGGAACCACCAGGAGACCCCTCCCTGAAGTTCTCAGGGCCTGAGATGGTTCATACGGCTCTAACATGTCAGAGATGCAGTTGGACTTGTACACAAGCAGAGCTGTTTTAAGTTCTATCCTCTGAGTGACGGGAAGCCAGTGCCGAGACCGGAGCACTGGACTAATATGGTCGTATTTCCTGGTTCTTGTCAGGACTCGAGCAGCAGCGTTCTGGATGTACTGCAGCTGAATAACAGCTCGTTTAGAGAGGCCAGTGAGCACCCGTTGCAGTAGTCTAACCTGGATGAATAAGTCTATGAGTCTGGTTTTGACACTTTACTGTATCTCTCTCTCTCAATGATAATTGTACCACAATTCTCCGAGCACTGCACTAGTGTCTTGGAGATAAATTGAGTTTCTTCAAGGTTTCCTGTCATTTAGTCCAGTTTGTGTAATTTTTGTTTTGATGCCTCTTCATTACATATTTGGTCATGAACTGCACTGCTCTTGTTCCTATTTATAGCATAAACACTGATAACACGGGAAAACACCTGTGTCTGCACTCAAGCATTCAGCTCATTAATAAGATTCAAAACATATGTTGAAAAGCAGTGCAGCAGTCTGTTATACAGCGATCTCCGGGCGCTCGTGTCGGTGGCGCCCTATTGTTCTTTGTAGATCACAGAGGCAGACAATGAGGATGAGCAGATGAGATGTCCCCACAGGCTGCACTTCCTCTGTACCTCAGGATCAAAACCCTCGAGTGAAGTAAACATCACAGGCGCTGCCGCCCGCTGTTACGCTAACAGATTGGATTGCCCAAACTTATGTCTGTCAAAGTCGTGAGGCTGCAGCGGTGCTGAGAAACAAGAGAGAGAAGACAGCAAAGGAATTGGTGCAAGAGAAACCATTATACCTCTAACATTTCAGCAGGAGCAGCAGGACATGCACATACGGTCCAATAATACGCTTGAATAGAAGTGTGTTTGTGTTGTTGCATTTTAACAGCTGCATATAGATTTTTATACTGCCTATCTTTTTATATTAACCATATGAATGTATGATAAAAAGCCACTGCTGATGATGTTAAGTTTGAAAAGGCAAAATTGATATAATTTCAGTTCTGTGAGATGGCGGCAGCCTACAAAAATTGAGCTGAGCCACAGCAGGACATCGGCACTGATTGGTTGAGGTGGAGTCAAGGCTTGTGATTGGTTGATTGCTGTTTCCCTGAAGCAGTTGAAACTGGCCTTCAGGTTGCCTGGAGACAGCTCCATGAGGGAATGGCCTTGACAAAAGGGAGGCCATCGCTCTGCACAGGAATGTTGACAAATAAGAAAGGTTTGCTTCAATCATGTGTTTTAATGTTTTAATTTAGGCTTGCGCAATCAATCAATCAATTTATTTATTTATTGGTTTATTTGGTCGGGATAGTGCATGTTAATGAACATACATGGATCTCATGCATGTAAACACGCCACACCGGATTGTAGCCTTGGGCTAATTTCCATCCGTCGTCCCCCATGTGCACTCTCAAACACAATCACACTCACTTTATTGTCACATTTGTATCATACAGCAATCTACACTTTGGTCAATCTCTATTGGTTTTTTTTTTTTTAAGTGAACATCTTTGGCAGAATCATCACTTGGTTTGGACTTTATCCAAATACATTTTTTGTTCAAGCTGAGGTATGTTTTGAAAGTCATATTTAGCCATGTTTATACATTTCTGATATATAACTAAATCTAATTGCAAACAGAAATACTAGAT
The DNA here is from genome assembly GCA_007210695.1 of Neogobius melanostomus. Taxonomy (NCBI): domain Eukaryota; kingdom Metazoa; phylum Chordata; class Actinopteri; order Gobiiformes; family Gobiidae; genus Neogobius; species Neogobius melanostomus. Next base: position 108,127 of record VHKM01000113.1, on the reverse strand, counting down.
CAATATGAGGGGATAAACACATATTTAATTTCCCTATTGCCCAGTCTTACTGCACGTTGCAATTTCTCAATGTGTTACAAACTTTTTCTTCAAATAGAAGACAACTAGACAACTTATTTTTTCATTTTTCGACCAAAGGTAGTAAGCATTGATTAAACACACTATAGAAAGAATTAATTCTTTTGTCTGACCATCTTTAGAGAGCACCCGATGTGCGTAAAATACAAAGAGGAGAACGCGGCAGTTTAGCTGCCGTGTGTTGCATTAGGAGTCACAGAACTGTCAGGCGCGTGAGCCGGCTTTATTCTAAACAGTGGTCCATAAACAGAGGAGAGTTTTGAGTTATTCATCAGAAAAGTAAATTGAATCGTCAAACTTAATGTTCTGGGTGTGTTGGAGTCTATAAACACCAGCTGCCTCTGCTCCACCAGAATGTTGTAAAAAGGACCATTAGTCAACCTGCATCACAGCCTGACACCGGCTCCTCATGTGCTCAAAACACTGGAGCCACTCGTCTACAGTATATTCACCTTTTCACATCTTGATATGACTTACCTAAACAATAGCACGACATCACTTGTTGTTCTCGTTGTTAGCGCACACGGCCCCTCCCTCAGTCTCTCAAGGCCGGTGACACGTTCCCGCTGAACCCATGTCTCCGTTGCCTTGGCGACAGTTCTCACACTGGGCGTGCACCAATCACTTTTTTCTGCGATGGTGCGATAAGTGCTACAATTATGTAAATTATCTTCAAAGTGTTTTCTCAGATTTAAACGCTGGTCACAGTGAATACGAGCGTTTTTCATCTAAAACAGACCGGTCTGTGTTGCTGCGGAAAGTGAACTCAGTGAGCCTCAATCTATATTTGTGCAATCATTTCTTTGTTTGAACCACCCTTTTCCTTTCAATATCATGTAGCTATAAAGAAATACAGTACAGTTTGTAAAAAAAAAAACTGTATATTGAAAAAGCGTTTCTGTAGTTTAAATTCAGTACAGTTGACAGTACGTTTATACATAATTAATTTTGTTTTATTATGATTTGTGCTCAGGAAATTAAGTATTGATGTTACGTTGTTGTTGGTAGATACATTGGTATTAGTTATTAAACATGTGGTACCTTTGGAGAGAAAACAATTTGAAAATAGGTCTCTTGAACTCTTGAATCTGTTACCTCTAAACTCCCCTCCCTGATACTACAGTCCTGTCTGAGCTTGTGTGCATTTTTAGAGTGTCTGTTGTATCCTGGGGTGACGGTGTCCCAGCGGGAACAGAGCTGGGCTTTGCCACAGGCTGCTGTAGTGGTGAGGTGCACTGGGCTCACTGCCTGTTGTCAGAAAAATGATGCAATCAAACACCATTATTTATACTAAACAGGTAAACAGTAACTCTTGTTTTGGTTGTGGACTTCCATTATTTCAAGCAACTTTTGACAGACAATTGATGCTCAAATACATTTTTTTTTTTTTGACCTTTATTCAACCAGGAAAAATCCCTCTGAGATTAAGAATCTCTTTTACAGGGGAGTCCTGGCCCAGAGGGGAACCTATTGCACGTGTTTTTAGTGTTTTTAGAGAAACTGGAGTATCCAGAGGAAACCTAGGCAGACATGTGGAGAACATGCAAACTCCACACAGAAAGGCCCCGTCCAGGTGGGAATCGCGACCTTCTTGCTGTGAGGCACGAGCACTAACCGCTGCGCCACCGTGCAGCCCAATTTTGCATGATAGGCCTACTACTACTACAAGATACCACTTTAAAGTCAAGCAAATATGTCCTGGACAGAGGTGAGTATAGTACTCAGTTACATTCACTCAAGTAATTGTACTTCTACTTTTACCATATTATGGTTCTTTTTACTTCTACTTGAGTAATATTATCTACACTCAATACTAAAAGTAGTATTAGAGTAAATAACAGTGAGTGAATCTCTAAGTGGCAAAAGCTTCATGTCACAAATAAAATAAATGTAGTTTATGTTTTATGTACTTTATTCTTCAGGGGGAAAAAATGTATATTTTTCTGGCATTTCCTTTGGAAATGTGATTTTTATATAATTTCTCGTTTTCTCTCTCATAATTTATGTCACCACTGAATCATAAAGCAGACTTTTACGCTCAAACTTAGTACTCACAGTAAATACTCAAGTAGCTTTATCCCGAGATACTTTTTTACTCTTACTTGAGTAATTATTTTGGTCACTACTTTTTACTTCTTGAGTAAAATTATTTCAAAGAAAAGTTACTTTTACTTGAGTAAATATTTCAGCTACTCTACCCACCTCTGGTCCTGGATATTAATTCTTCTATGTGGGAAATAACGCTGTAAACAAGACCTTTGCAACTTCCAACTGGTCATTACAGCACACAGTGCATCTGCCGCTACTGTGCCCTTATCTCTGAGATATAGCCGCTCTGTGCAGCTGAAGTGGGACCATACAGGACCGTCACTCCTGTCTTTTTGCACTGGTGGAGGCGCAGTTGAAAGAGGGCTTTTGAACTTTGGGGATGTAGTGTTCTTTTGTTGTGTGTGTGTCAGTGGCCCTCAGCCCACACCCCTCTCATCCTTAGTCCTCCTCTACCATCCTCCATCAGCCCCTTTTCATCTGCCTCTGTCAAATGAGGAGGCAGGCGTGTGTGTGTGTGTGTGTGCGTGTGTGTGTGTGTGTGTGTGTGCGCGTGTGTGTGTGTGTGTGTGTGTGTGTGTGTGTGTGTGTGTGTGTGTGTGTGTGTGTGTGTGTGTGTGTGTGTGTGCGTGCGTGCGTGTGTGCGTGTGTATGTGAGTGTGTTCAATGGTGTGTGCTTTATGGCATCAACCTTCAGAATCTAATTGTTCCATCAGCAGGATTTGACCTGTAACCATGTAGTTACTGTGCCATGGCTTACTCACCAGGTTTATATCGGCACTGACACTAACTCTCTTTTTTGAAATTTACTTTTGCTATTTTAGGCTGGGATTTTGCCTTTATATGACATTTTATATACAAATGTAATGAATAGTGATTTAGACCTCTCCGTGATAGCCATGTTTTCTCCCTGAACTGGAGAACACATTCCCGTGTGGGGAATCCTGGCCTCTGTTGTGTCCTTTTGGCCCCTTGACTTGAGTCCAGTGAGCTGTATAACACGTCTTTAACCGCTGACCTGGGCCTTTACTGTCGCTGTTGCAGAGTAGACGGTTTGTACTTGCACTTAAAGCCGCTAGCCAGAAAGTTCACATGGTTGTGATAGTAATTCAGTGATCTGTGATTGTCGTGATTATGAGTTTCGAGGAAAAACTCTTTTGACAAAGACAGACATAGCAGAACATACACTCTTGTGTGGAGCAGCTTAATTAATATAGCACTATACCTTTTGAGTCCACAGTTCTCTCCTCTGTAAAACATTAATAGACTTGAACCTGTGGACGAAAAACCAGAACTTAATGTTCATAGAAAGCAAAACAAACCAAAGACATGCCCCTGTGCCCTGTGTAATCAACTACAGTGCCTCTGTACAGGTATTACATTGCTTTATATTCAACCACTCTCGATGGAGCCCAAGCAGTGCACTTATTATAGATATACTCTAATTTTATATCTGAACCTCTATGTAACAAAGGTCTGATTTTGCTGTAATAGCATTAGGCACCTGCAGACTCGGCACAGATACCTGTAGGTCTCGTTTCAGTGGTGCTGCCACATCAATCATTGTAAAGGTGTTTGTGGGGCTCTGTGGTATTTTAGGGTCCTTAAAGGACATTTAAGGGCTGCTCTAATGAATAACCCAACAGCGGGACAGAGGCTCAGCGCAGCCAGAGGGCCATTCTTGTCCCATCCATCATCAGACTGGGGCCCTCGCCAAAAGACACAGGTGTCAGGCCGCTGTGTGTGACTTCACATGTTTCTGTCTTGTATATTTAAATCTAAAGCAGGGAGGTAAGGAAAACTGGAAAAAAATATCAACGGAATTTGAAAACACTGTTTGATGTTGCAGATGGGACATGGTTGTCCCTGGGACAAGGGGATTGTAAAGACGAAGAGCGGGTCCCTTGGGACCGTGCTCCATCAGCGCGCCCTGCATCCATTACAGGACTGATTAAACCCCCACCCTCATGTATCGCTCCTGGAGAATCTGTGTCTCCTCTGAATCGCTCACACTCCCCACAGGTATTCTCAGTGCCATGGACACGCCCCTGTGTGGGTCACATGGCTGCTCTCATGGCAACAGAAACAAAGCCTCATTAGCACAGCTGATGGGAGCTTCACAGTGTCATTATAGTATATGTTGGGCGTGTAGTTGTGTACCAATTGCGAACATGACTCATGATTTGAGAAGACCCTGCAGGGACTTGTTTTACAGCATTTTGAATGTACAAAGAGAGCTCTACAAATAAACTTCCCTTTTTTTAAAGATTACTTTTAATGTTTTATGCATCTTAAGGCCTGGGGCATTGTAGCTGCTGTGTATGAAAAAGGCCAGTGTATGATGGCATGTGTGAGAAAAAGTAAACCAAAGAGAATAAATAAGTGACAGATTTTCTTGGATTCATCCAGTCCAGATGCATTGCTGTTCCGCTCGTATTGTTTGTAGATGCAGGGCTTCATGCTTCAATGTTGTGTGAAAGATGAGATGCAATGTTGTTTCAGTTTGTCATCAATCTTGGCGTGACATTTGTGCTCTAATTTCACAGTCAGTTGGTGCGCGCTGCTCTTTTCAAACGCCCAGTAAGATGTGCAAGGCCAGCCTAATCAGAGCTCAGCAGTATTGATCACTGGGAGCACAGTAAAGAGCGGCTGCTTGCCATGCAATACAAAGGTACTGAGCGGCCTAATCAACACCTATTGATTATTTTCTGTCGGCTGCTTCAACCTCCAGATGTGTTCCTACATCCTCCCTCATATGAATTGTATTTCCTCTATTAATTCTGCCATCAAACACATCAGGACCAAATGTGTGTGTGGCTGCATCGTGCCAAAAAATCAACACTGGTGACACGTCTAATCATTTAGATATCACCCAGCGGTTCCCAGAAATAAGGGCAGACACAAAGTGGAGGAACACCTGCTCATTCGCATGCATGCACACAGTCACAGTGATGTGAAAGCAATTGGCCGCAGTGCGAGGGAGGCCAACTCCTGTAGTTGGTTGCTAATGGCTACAGGATCCAGGGGAGAGATGTCGATAATGACAATGTCACTCCCAGCCAACCAGCTCCAAAAAATGGGGCAGGACACACACATTTAGAGAAACATGTGCAAATCTATGGGTGCACTTTAGCGCACAGGCACAGGAAGACTCTGCTGAAATAGCAGGGCAATTTTCTTCCAACAAGGTGCTGTGTGTTATTGGAGCTGTCACAAAGCAGTTTTCCTCCCCTGGGCATTTTAGCTTCAGGCCTGGTTTTGAGCAAATAATTGTCTTTTTTTTCTGATACAAGTATGTCAGGTTCAGGGTTAAATGGTGCTCTACACTCGTTGAGTTTTAACTAAATCTGTCTCTGTAGAATTAGCACTGGCTTATTTCATGTAGTGTCTGCTTACTGTCTAAAGGTCTGCTTAGGCAGGTAATTTCCTGGCCACATTCATCAGCAGAGACAGTGTTTATCTGTGAAATACATTAACGGTCAGCTCAATTACTTTATCCATTTTTCTGGGATATTACTTGCACTCCGATTGTACGTCCGATGGCCACAGTCTCATGAAATCCTTCAGCTCTAGATGTAACACCACAGATCACTGCAGTCACGGATGATGTAAGGTCATGCAAATGCTCTGGAAAATGGTTATCGCTGCAGTAATAACTGAAGGGGTCCAAAATAAAGACATATTTTTATCTGGTTCATTTTGCCATTTTATACATATATTTTAGTTTAACATCAGACTGCAGAGCTAATATTTATCCTTTATTTGTGCCCCAGGTAATCCCCACAGTTGTTCACACTAGTTCATTTTTGCCCTTCAATTACAACAATATCACATGCCTGTTTCTTCAAGCCCTGTGAGCATAATGAAAGCTGAAGGGCTGTCCCTTATGCTGCTGCAGGATTTGTACTGAACATAGTGTATTTCTCAGTAAATCCTTGCGTGGTAGTTTTCTGCTGCCAATCCTCCTCTACAGAGACACACAAAGATCCCAGTGGCTTTGAGCCTGGCCCATACTATAGACATGATGCTTTTATTACCTCGTCTCAGGCGCTTCATGTCTCTTCCGCACAACTGCACAAATCGGCAACTTGTACTTAGAGAGAAAAAAATACCTCCTCTGTCAAGTACAAGGTTACTGCTGCACATTAAAGTAATCAGCAAGTGGAAGTTGGCTATAAAAATGCTAATCTCAGTGTTTTACAGAGGGCTTTCTGGACAACAATAAGTGATCATTTTTGCAAACATTTACAAAATAAATGTGCATCTTAGGGTATAGAGGGCCTCAAAAAGAGAGTGGATCTTCCAATAAACAACAAAATGGCCTTTCATACCTTTTTTTTTTTAAGTGCGAGTGCAAGATTTTTTAACAGCTATTTTTGACTGGTTGGCTTGAATATTGACCATATTTAGTACTTTATTACTTTAAAATGTACCTGGAGCTGTCACCGTGGCGACTGCTACCAAAAAGCTCCTCATTCTCCCAAACACCTCCTCATGAGGTCCTACGTATCCAGAAAATCCTTTCATTGAAGCTGCAGCTTCACTACACCCACACGAGCCGCACCCACCAAATATTTTTCTCTTTATCGAAACACCTGCACAGCGAAGGGGAGCAAGAGGAGATGCGCGGAAGAGGCTTCTGGGGAGATTGCAGGAAAATCAGCAAATTACACTGGATATTTTTCAGTTTCAGCTGTTACAGTATGTATCATTATTGCATTTTCCAATCATCAAAGTGTAAGATAGTGATAAGGATTTGTTACCACCTCTTTAAAAGGTTAGTTATGGCTCAAACATATTCTTGACTTTACAAATGTATTTTAAACATTTTTTTTCTTATTTTCTTGTGCAGCACTTTGGAAACTCTTGTGGACTGGAAAAATAAAGTTGGATAAACATCCGAGTTCTTCACAGTAATGGTTTTATAAACACGTTTCACAACCCTCAGCAACACACTCACTGTAAAGTAAACAAGCAACAAATAGCCTGCTATAGTTTTCAATCAACAGGCTTTATAATTGATGCATAGCGCACATATGTGTTTGTTTGTTTTTTTCAATATGCTGTATTTATTTGTGGAGTTCTGTTGAATCAAGTGTTGATTAAAAAAAAGGCTGTCTAAACTACCTAACCAGTTTACAAGAGTAATTCTGGGGACTGTGACCCACTGCAAAGTGTTCTGCGACCCACTTTTGGGTCCTGACCCTCTGGTTGAGAACAGCGGCCTTAGACGACGTATAGCCCACCACTGTCACCAGCACAAGTAATTATAGCTCTCCTGCTACTCCCTTTCTCTCCTGCAGTGCTCTGCAGAAGACATCATTGTTACAAACAGGCCGTTTTCATGCTCCATTGTCTCCATGGACCAGATGATGATGATTAATATCAGTGGTGTTTGGGTAACGCTCACACTGGGACATGAAGCTTATTGTAACCTAAATGAGGCGTGACGGTGTGGACCAGCCCTGACTAATAGGGTTAAGCTATTATTTGGTGATCCTGACAAGATACAAGGAGATAAATATGTTCCCTGTATGTCATTTAGTGGTTTCTGAAGAGTTTAATAGTAACCGTAGTCGGTGTCATTTTTAAAGTTAGCGCACTCATTTTGCCCATGCATTTGTCCACAGCACTTGGGGAACTATATTCTGAGGAGGAAACTAAAGCTATACATGTAAACCCACCCAGACACAGGGGGAACAAACTCCACACAGATAATTGAACCTGGGACCTTGTTGCTGTGAGACATACTGTATGTGCCGCACACTGATTAAATAGATGTGTTTTAATGGAACCACAGTTTGACTCGATATCTGTATCTTTGCCATTACAAGCTCAGGACCAGTACCTCTCCTAAAAAAAAAAAGAAAAACCTTTGCACATTATACTGTACTATCCCCTACCTTCGCCCTTATGTTAATGAGTTTTCACTTTTTATCGCCGTACTTTTTCCAGCTCAGTGACTCCCTGAATATTTTCCCACAAGCATCTGGGCGGCTTGTCTTGCAGCCGGTGTGCACCATATTGTCCAGTCACACTCAACCTCATACATATATTACAAACCAATGTGGGACCTAAAGATGACGGGATTCAGTTTTTCAGAAATGAGCCTTATATTCCTGCTTGTATCATCCCTTGGCAGCGTTGCGTTTGAAGCTTACCGTTGCCTTTAAATCTGACTTGATCTTTGTTGAATTAGATTTCCCTCAATTAGGTTTGAACAAAGCGGTCTGCAGCGTACGTGCCTCCGCATACCAAGACAGCGATACTTATTTGCATCCTTTATCCAATTGAAATAAAGGCTTTAACCAGTATTCAGCTGACATGCAATATCTATAATGGGAGAAATAAGTGTCATGTTTGTGAGATCTAATGACTTAAATGAGAAACTGGATTGACACATAGGATATTTTTCAAAGGTGTCTGGGCAAGGTAGACATCTGAGCTGCAAAGTCACGCCGATTTGAATCACGGCTTGCCTTTTCCACAGCCTCCAAAAGAAATGTGTCTGAAATATTCTGGAAGCAATCAACTATTATCTTCAAGGCCCCTGTGCGGCGCCGAAAGGACGGAGAGACAGCTAAAATGTGATCTACTGTGATATGTTATGATAAAATTTCACACCTCAGCTCGGTTTAGCTCAGAAAAAGGAAGCTGGAGAAAGAGTGACAGGAATGCAAAAGGAGTCTACAGATAGACTGAGTTCACGGTTTATTTTCTTCTGATCGTTTTCATTTGGACACACAGTACAAACCAGGGTTTATATTTAGCTGTAGTTGAGGTCAAAGAGAGTTCAAATCCAAATGAATTTTGGACATTGTTTTGCAACATTTTAGAGAGAGAAGGTTTCACTTGCTGCTCTACTAATTTTCTCATTATCTGTATGCACATTTAGGAAAGACTAAATTATGAATCTATTACATCAAAATTGTTCTGATACCGATGCAATCCGATACCACAGATTTTCCTGATATTGTTATCAGTGAGTACCTAAGCCCAAATCTATCCGATACCAAATTATGTTTTTGTTTGGGGCTATGCAGACAATAAAACTCCTAATAATCACATTTGTGTTATCTGTTTATTGCTTACGTAGAATCAAGCAGCATAAGTCACAGTGCACAGATTTAGTTTAATATACAGGTGAAACTCGGAAAATTAGAATTTTGTTCAAAAGTTCATTTATTTCTGTAATTCAACTCAAAATGTGAAACTTATATATGATATACACTCATTACATGTAAAGTGACATATGTCAAGCCTTTGTTTCTTATAATTTTGATGATTGGCTTACAGTCCATTTTCAAAATATTCTAATTGTCTGAGATATTTTATTTGGGGTTTTTACAAGCTGAACCATAATAATCAAAATGATAACACATAAAGGCTATACATATCTCACTTTGCATGTAATGAGTCTATCATATATTAGTTTCACATTTTAAGTTGAATAACAGAAATGAATGCACTTTTTAACGATATTCTAATATTCCGAGTTTCACCATGTGTCATGTGCTTTAGGTTTTGGCATATTTTTCAGGCTTTGTTATTATTTTTATTCACTTGATGTGGTATCGGACTGGTACTCGGTATTGACGACTATTCTGAACCCAAGTATCAGTATCGGATTGGTTTTGGTAAAACTGGTATCTGGACAACACTATCAAAAATGTGATACTGTCTTGTCTGGTTTAGTTTATCATTTAGTTAGGAACATTGTACTGTGTTTGTTTACTTTATATCTGAGGTATATTTTGTACTCTGAATTCTTATGTTTGTGAAAGTGGTTTCTCCCTAAATGTGACAAAGTATAAAAAACATCTCTGTTCTCTCTTTGTTGACCTTCAATCAATCAGTCAAGACCATTGTGGAGTTTATAACGTGTATATTATGGCTGATTATTTTATCTTTAAGTAGTCAACTTGTAGTCAACTTGTCAAACAATTATTTTTTTAATGCATCTTCAAGATCAAAGATAAATATTGAACCTGTAAAGTCCCTGTGGATGTATTGAATGAATGGATGATTTAAGTTGATCAAGTACATATATTTGATTGATAAAATTGTAAGTTTTTTTTTATTTCAAGTGAACTGTGAAACTGTCTTTACTAAATTAGCTGTAATTTATTCTAATAGTTGATTAGTCCAAATTAATACTTGTAATTGTGGCCCGAGTGTAACATAGCTCTTATTATTCTCCCCCTAAACTGCCTCTCATTCGTCACCTCCCCATACTCCAATGCATGTGTGTCCCTCTGGTGCGGCTCCTTCCCTCTCAGCCCATCTGGCCTCTAGCTGTTACTCTTTCCATCTCATCAGTATGCACTTATACATTATCACTTATCTAAATGTGTGACGGTCTCTATAGTGTCATCTCCACAAATAGACAACACACCGATTTCTCTCCGATAAAGATTGGGATCTGCTTAGTCTGCAGTCTGGCCGTGCGCACAATAGACTGAAGTATTTCCTCTGGCTGCCGACTGCCCCAGTGAGTGTGCATTTCTAATGTTCCCTTCGCCTCTGCGAGAGAGATGATTGGTAGAATTAATTGTGGCTGCAGGCTGAATGGGAATAAGTGGTGCGGGTGGGAGTGAGACGGAGAAGAGGAGGGTGGGGGGCGCTTGCTAGTTTTAGTCTTGTTTATGTGCTTTGGGCCTGACGCCAGAAGATGTTGAGTTACTATTTATTTTTTTCATTTTAGACAATTGTTAACAGAGTCGCTGGAGTCCTTTTATGTTTATTAGTTCATTTAGTGTGAAGTGGTGATTTAGTGTATACCTGTGTGCTGGAGGGGAGAGATAAGGCAGCCTCGAGCAATGACAATCATCGCGTAATGGTCTCTTTAGCTCCCCGGACGCTAATACTATAACAGCGTAGTTTATGTCTCGTCGTTGGGGCGTCATTAAAGGAGACAAATGGAGACTCAAATAGGACATCCTGCGCAGGTTGTGGGATGTGACCGCGACAAAACAATTATTAGAAATATATTGAATGGCAAGTATGCTTTAACTTGTTTCATTTGTGATATGTTTATTGTTAATTCTATATTTTCTTTTATTGCGATAAATTCCCATAAATAGATAGGCCTACATTTTTTATATTTTTTATATTTTTTTATAATTGATATTTGTAGACACTTTGCTGCGTCTTGTTTTATCCCTGTCGCTCTTTCGTCAGCAGGTTAGGGTCCTGTTGATAGATTTACGTGCAGCTTTTATCGCATGTATGGGGATATAAGGAGTGGGGGGTTGGGGTCGCCCTCTCTCTGTTTGTGCGGAGGCTTTTGGGGGTGAGGAGAGTGGGGTTCTTGAGAAGCTGCCTCATCATTTATTTATACAATCTACAGAAGAAGGGGCTTTGCCAAAGGAGGATCTGTCTTCTACAAGTGTCCTGGGAATTCTGCAGGTCAAAGAGTGTTTTTTTTGGCTACCAGCGCATCTCTTTGTCTGAAAAAATACCACTCGTACTAATGGGGCGTCTGGTTATCCTTTACCAGCATCAGTGTTTTTTAAGGTTCCTTTATGTCCAGAAGATCATGGAAAATACTTTTTTTTTTTACAATCTCCTTACGGTTTTCACACAATATCATGACTTTATTTGATTTATGTAAAAGTAAAAATGAAGACATGAAAGATTAGGTGATAATAAGTCATTTTTCGATGCAATGATTTATTTGATGTAGGAAAAACAATTGAGAAGGGGGTATAAACTTTACATTTATTATTACTGTGCTGTGTTTTCTGTCCATCTGAATGAAGCACTGACTGCTTTTAATTTTTACTTTTATTGCTGTGATTTACTATGACAAAACGACACTAGTGAAACCACTTATTGATTTTGCTGCAGCTTTCTATAAATTGATTCTGGATAAATAGAGGTCATTTGACGTTGGGCAAAATAAGATGCACCACATTGTTTTGCTTACAGCTCCTTTACAATTATTTTATGAGCATTGTTTAATATTGTTTAATAATAATAATGTTAAATAAATGATATGTATTGTGTATTGCTTTGTGATATTTAATATTCTAAAAACATAACCATAATAATGATAAAGCTAGCTATTCTTTATAGCGATCCCAAGCAAAATGAAAAGGGGAGGCCTTCCCAATCTCACAAAAAAGAATAATCTCAATATTGTTTATAATGCACACTGTACATATGGAAATGCAGGCACTCAGGGCACATCACTTGTTATCAGCGGCTCCACTCTTTCCATAATTCGCTGCACACTGTGACACACTGCGTGAAGTGAATGCCAAATTGTCCTTAAAGCATTGACCTTTTAATATTACCCAAGTGTGCAATCTGCTGGTCAAGCTTTCTGGAAATAAAAAAAGAAGCAAACTCAAAGCAAACCATACGCTGTCAGCCATTTTGAACCTGTCGCGTCTTGTGCACATCGCTGCTGTCTGTGTGGTCATCTTTATCTCCGGAGAGCGGTGATAATGAGAGCCCATACTGTGTGGCTGAAAAGAGCTGCCATGTTTGCTGCAGCTACACCTACAGTGAACGGCGTGTAATTAGATTCCTTCGTATGTACACCGCATGGTTCATACTGATGCATTTGAGACAATGTCATTATGAAATGTTAATATTAAGGATGTTGCGTTGGCTTGATGTGGTGTGACAGTGGAGCTCGAGAGAAAGAGACGGCGCTGCAGACAAACTGAAATTGTGATATTGTTTTTATTGTTAATTAAGTGTCATTGTTTTTCATGACGTGTTTGCAAGTGTTAATAAGTTGAGTTGTTTTAGTCACAAAGAGTTCCTGGCTTTAGAGTGGTCTAATTAAATCTTTCATCTTTGAAGGGACAGTATTCAGAGACATTAAGCTCATAGAAACATACTGCACCAGATTACAACTAAATAGCTAGTTTTCATCTGTAGTCCCTATTATAGGCAATATTATTTAATGCACAATGCAGAGCAGAAAAACTCTTTTGTCCTAGCCTGTTTTAGAGAAGGGTTGTTTATCACATCTGTACACAAACGCCTAAGCCTGTTGCAAATCAAAATGGGCTAAAACTTTTACTACCTCGACTACTGCTACTATTAAGCCTAATACTGCTGCAGATATAAGCAGATACGTTTTTGGAATTGTTCCTCTAACATTAGAAAGATGTCACTTCCGCAGTGTTAGTGAGTCTCTATCCTTTTATGAAGCCTGGTCATTAACAGAGCAACCTTTTACTTTAAATTACTATAGGCTCATGTGCTGCTGCCTGTGGGTCTGCCTGCCGTATGTTTTTGGGCCATTACTCATGTTGTAATGGCTCTCGTACTCCGTTATTCAGCTGAACTGTTAGTGAGCTCATCAGAGTATCCCTCCAGCCACTGCTGTACCTGTGAGTATTTGTGCTTCACCTCCCATCACCAGTGACAGAGGTGTATTTATTGTGTCTTGACCTGCTATATATGCACAGGAAAAGCTGAAGGGAGAGCGTATGGACAGAGCATATGACAGCATGCACTCTGTTGGTGGGAGCATCAGGCAAATGCATATGTGATTTATTTTTGCCATAACTATTATATGTATCATGCATGTATGTATCATGTATGTATGTATGCATGTAGTAGCACTTAGGCAGTCCATGCGCCGGCCAATAAAACACTTGGTGGTTTGATCCCTGCTCCAGTCAGTGCAAAAAAACAGTTGTGCACCCGCCTTGCCTCCAGAGTTTGGGTTATGAATGAATCCGTACAGAGGATGGAAATTAGTTAATGGCTATGATACATTGTATAAATAAATCAGTGTCATGTATATATCGGGAATAAATGTTTTTGTCTCTATTCTGTCTTTTTAACATGCTTTCTGCCATCATAGAGTCAGGGTCATAGACTGTACAAATAATAGACAACTCCTCCTCACTCCTCCCCGTTTAACACAATGACCACGTTCGAGGAGGAAATCATGGCGGATTTACAGACTCCTCCTCCCCAGCTCTGACGATAATAATAAGGGCATAAGTGCGGGATCTTCACTGTAGACTTGGCCCTTGCGTGACGTGTAGCTCGCGCAGCTCCAATGCTAACAGTCCGACCCTCATTAAGTACGAGATTTCTAAAATGTATCCTACGATAACCAGCCCATTGCCTCTGATTGTGTCTAACCCAGCGTAATCACAGGAGGAATATCTAGCTGTAGACAGTTCCAAAAAATTAGGTGTCTATAGTGCAATGCATTCCAATGGGGGACTAGCGGCTATATGGCGGTACTACAGCAATGGCGGAGTAATGGCGGCCTCCAGTGTCGTTGTCGCAAAGCAGAGCAGCCAGCGGCCATTGGTCAGGGTTAGCAATTACTATGCATACCCAAATCTCAAAGCGTATTGACAGTGTGATACTTCATTTGAAAGCCAAGGCCTTCTCATTTCTAAAAATATGTGGTATGTGTTAGTGAAACACAACTTCATGACATTTGCCATCCCTCCTTAACCCTAATCATAACCCAAACCCCTGACCCTGAAGCCCTGACCGGGGGGGGTAACAGGTTAATATGGACCGTCTGTTGTTTCCAAAGTAAGGAATTGAATAATAATTAAAAAACAATCCTGGTTAAACAAGCTCAGGTCAGCATTAACACCAAATACACGGATACAATGCAACCTTGCTACATTACTAATTGTACATTCCTCTTTACCATCTTGTAGTGGTTGTTGTGTGGTAAGTGACTGTACTGTATATTGGACCTTTTAAAATCCCATAAAATTCTTCATTCTAACCAAACTTTAATTAAGTGAAATTGATCGATGTTAGCTGTCTGTAATGGTAATTTATTTTCCCTGTAAAGCTGTTTGGTGTAGGCTGTAGCTGTGCTCTCTCTCTTCTGTTGCAGCAGTACTGTAGGTGTGTGTGGTTGTGTGGAACAGACTGAGGCTGGGATATTGACAGACGACGCCCCGGGCAGCTCTTTTTTATTACTGACTTGAACTGAATGCCTCTCCATCTCACGGTCGCAGCCTGGACTCACTTTATATAATAGCTAATGTTTTACGAGGCCTATCACTGCTGAGCTGACACGACCGCTTTATCCTGAAAAACCTCTCTCGTCCGCTCAAAACCACTTAATTCTGTCTGCGATGGAGGTCTTTTTGTGGCATTTATTGCTTGTACTGTATCACAGGAGCTCAATGGAAGAAAATAACTAAGATGTTAGATGAATAAATGTTCAAGGGTTTTCTCACTCTATTCACTTTGTTACTCACACTGTACGCTGTACTTTATGGTTCACAGAGCTGACATTTAGAGTACATAAATGCATTCATTTTTCATGACATTTACTCTGTGGCTGCTTTTGTACCTGCTCGTTGTAGTAAATGGGCAGAGGACTCTTTCTGGCTAAGCATCGATGCTGATTGAATTGGCCCTCCCGGTTCCCAGAGACAGGAGGAAGTTGTTGATCTAATTGCACGTCTGGATGTGCCGCTCAGTAGTAAAAAGTTTAACCGTACAGGCCAAGCCACTGATTGAGTCCAAATTATGTGCAGGAGATAAGAAAATTTAATTGGACGTGGCCAATATATCGACAGGACAATATTAAAAATACAGTTCAATACCATTTCCTCCATAATAGATTCATACCACTACATACTACATACCAACCCAAACTTAAAGGGACTAGATGCCAGTCGGTCATTTGTATACTCACTACTGCCACCTCAGGTCTAACGTGTAACTGAAGCTTCTATATTAAACTCGTGCATGACGGGGCTTCGGACCCGAATTAACACCTTTTTGAGTGACAGTGCAGGATTTTAGAGGCAGTTGTGCTGATTCTACACATTAGGACATTGCTGGAACATGTAGGAGGGAGGGAAATACTTTTAACATTTTTAATAATAATAATAATAATGCATCGGTTTTATATAGCGCTTTAATGGACACTCAAAGACGCTTTACATTGCATTATTCATTCACTCCATACTTGGTGGTGGTAATCCATAATAGATTCATAATTTAGGCAGCCATTTCAATTATTCTTCTAAAGCATAGACATTTACACACCCAATATCATCATTAACCTCTTAACCTCCACCTTACATTTTCTCCAGTTCGGCATTGCCCAAATCTAAAAGCTTCTTGAAAGAAAGAGACAAAATTGCGGTGAAAACGAAAAAGCAACAAAAAGCTCCAAAAAAGCGTCAATAACTAAGACAAAAACGTGCCGACAATTTGGCAACAATGCAAGGAAGAATCTTGGCTCAGTTTTGTAGATCTTAGTTTTCAAATGAGGCGTTACACTGGCCTATTAGCTGTAAGCCTCAGTCAAGAAGCTTTTAGATTTGGTTAAAGCCGAACTGTAGAAAATGTGTGTAGTTCAAGTGGGGGCTAAGAGGTGAAAGGTGCATTAAAAGATGCATAATGCACCTTTACTTTCCATCACTGGTCTCTACAACACTCCAGGATCAATTGTTTGTAAGGTTTTCATTGTCACCAGAAAACCTACAAAACGGTTGATCCTGTAGCGTTGTAGAGACCAGTGATGGAAAGTAAAGGTGCCATGCTGACCACTCATACAGCTCATACAAGGTCAAATATGCACAAATATCAACTTTTTTCCCTTGGATATTAAGTTGCATAATGCATCTTTAATTATGTGCATTTAGCTTTATACTCATATGACAAGGATCTGATGGTGAAAAATAGCTACAAAAAATGCATCTTTCAAACAAGGGTCATATTTCTGCACTTTTGTAGTTTTTTGCCACATATCAACCCAAACTTAAAGGGACTAGATGCCAGTCGGTCATTTGTATACTCACTACTGCCACCTCAGGTCTAACGTGTAACTGAAGCTTCTATATTAAACTCGTGCATGACGGGGCTTCGGACCCGAATTAACACCTTTTTGAGTGACAGTGCAGGATTTTAGAGGCAGTTGTGCTGATTCTACACATTAGGACATTGCTGGAACATGTAGGAGGGAAATACTTTTAACATTTTTAATAATAATAATAATAATGCATCGGTTTTATATAGTGCTTTTCTGGACACTCAAAGACGCTTTACATGCCTTATTCATTCACTCCATACTTGGTGGTGGTAAGCTACTATTGTAGCCACAGCTGCCCTGGGGTAGACTGACGGAAGCGAGGCAACCAGTCTGCACCATCGGCCCCTCCGACCACCACCAACCACTCACTCACTCACTCACTACATTCGCTAGGCTTCCTGGTGTTACTAAACGGTCTCCCATCCAAGTACCGACCAGGCCCTTCCCTGCTTAGCTTCCAAGGTCTGACGGGATTGGGCAGACGTCCCTTTAAGACGTTTTTGATTATTTGTATCAATTTTAACTTTAGTCAATATATAACATTAATCCTATAGTTACTATGCACAGTTTGTGCATTTCTCCTTGCATATTTAATTTCAACCCACATCTCCAACATTATGCTTAATTAACCTGGGCTTGTCCACATTACACAAAATCTTGGGATTAAATACTGCCTTGTAATTGAATAGTCATGGTGGAACTAGAAGTTTTAACTTTACCTACTTACTTATATGCGCAGGTTACTTTGATTGCCACCTACACCAGAGGGGGAAGGGGTGTCATGCCAGTTTTGCCTTACGAAATATAGATATTTATTCAGAAAATGGAGAGGTTGCTATTGTAAAAACATATTTCACTGGCTGGTGTTTTTTCAAGAGTTACGTATGCTTTAATTCTTCTTTCTTTTCTTGTCTTGCAGTCACCGATGATGACGCAGTGAAGAGGTACTACGCCAAGTTTGAAGAAAGCTTCTTCCAGACGTGCGAGAAGGAGCTCCTGAAAATCAACACTTTTTACTCAGGTTTGTGTTGATTATGCTCAGTTTGGTGGGAATATTAAAACATCCTACACAAGATAATGTTTAATTAATATCAGCAAAACCTCCATTCAAAGCAAAACAGCAGTAGTGTCTGAATATGTTGTTGAGCGTGGCTTCATTTCCAAATCTGTTGATCGAAAGTTGTTGACTGCGTGGGCCACTCATAAAAGCCATGTGTATTTCGGGGCTTGGAGACTTGGGTGCGCTGTGTAACATGAGCCTGGGCCATTACATATTCTGATATTCTGGTGCCAGGAGGGAGCCCACTGCCCTTGAACCCAGCGCCAAGAGGTTCATGGGACGTAGACAAACTCTGCTCCCCCTACAGGCCGTTAGATAAACCGCAGCCTCCTCAGATCAACCCACGGCCAAGGTTGACTGCGGTGAGTGTTTCCGCTCACTATGATGGCTGTAATGGCAAATGGGCAGAAGAGAGTTTGCAAGCGCAAGTTGTATTGACGAACGCTGGCCTTGATATGGTTTGATAAACGTAATGGGTGGAAATGGTTGGAGAATGATTGATATGTCGCAAACAGTTAGTCGCGTTCCTCGAGTGTACAGCATGTCCACTGAGGATGAGAGTTCATATTCAGGACAAAACAATGTGCTGTTGTTTGCTCTGCTTAATGTGATTAAAGGGACTTTAGTAGAAACATGCAGTGACTGATCTGTAAACAAATCATACAAAGAAATTATGAGGCTTTGAGATTTTTAATAAAAGTATTTGTAATTTGGTACACTAACATGAATGGGGACTATATGCTCACTGTTTATTCCGTTTTAGTTTGAATTCGATTTAGACATTAGGTGCCCTCATTTGATATTCCCCATTATATCAACACTGCTTTCAGTAAATACATGATTTCCCATCGGGCCGGAGGCTTGCGTTATCAGTGTGGTTGAACCTTTCATACAAACATCTTCTTCCTGCCTATCCTTTGCAAACAGGAGGAGGTAAACCAGTAAATGTGAGAGCGCAGTCTGACAGGCAGCTTTATCTGGTGCCAGTTTCTCTGTTTGTGTGGTCAGGAGGAGAGACAGCGCTGCAGAGATGGAGATAAAATGGTTGCTGACTTTTTATAAAACACTTGCCTCCACACTGCGCTTTCCCTTTGTACCTCGCTCTAAAAGGGTGCTCGACCTTTCAGAGGCAGCTTGCTGCAGTGCCCTGAAATCAGCCTGTTGGGCGACTCTTTCATCTGCAGAGCTTTCATGGAAATTCACCCTGATTTTTCACACAGTCGAATATGTGTTTATTTTTCTGATACATGACAAGCTAGTTATTGAGTCCTAGTCCTAGTCAGTTTTATCATCAATTCAATTCATTTTTGCAAAGCCCAACATCACAACAGTCACCTAATAGGCCTTATTATCTGTCTATAATAAGGCAGATGACCATCAGTTGCTCATTTTTATACAGATAATATTTTAAGTAAATTCCTTGGACTTCTTTTTCCTATTCTCCAATGTTATTTATTAAATGTTATTAAATGTTAGATTGTAATTGACCCCTTTTGTTTGGTTGTTACTTTTGTACATTAGCTTTTAAATAGATTATTTTGCTCTAAGTGTGTATTTATTCTCTTGTCTACTGGATTAACCTCGCTATGACCCAGATAATGGTTCCTTAGAGCAGCATTTACATACTCTTAATAGCTCCAGCCCATCAGTGAATACATCCTGTTGGAGGAAATGTCTGCTAGCTGCTCATATGTCTTGGTCTCTTCCAGTTGTTATTCTTAGTATGGTTGATATATGTTTAACAAACTGCAATTTAAAGCTTTGAAATGTTTGCTGCTGATAAAACTCAAACATGATGGTTTCTCTTTCACAAAAGAGTGTGTATTTTTCAATGAAGGTAATGCACCTTATCGTCTTAACCTTTTTGATCCTGCAGAGAAG
Source organism: Neogobius melanostomus (assembly GCA_007210695.1). NCBI lineage: Eukaryota > Metazoa > Chordata > Actinopteri > Gobiiformes > Gobiidae > Neogobius > Neogobius melanostomus. Next base: position 88,283 of record VHKM01000113.1, on the reverse strand, counting down.
CTTGCAGAAGCCCAGAGGCGCTCTGCCACGTTACAGAATGAGCTGCAGTCGTCCCTCGACGCTCAGCGGGAGAGCGTTGCTCCCCAGGTCTCCGGCGGAGAAAGACATTGTTCAACCGGTCCCAGGAAGAGCGCTGCCAGCACCGCAACATCAAGGACCTCAAACTGGCCTTCAGCGAGTTCTACCTCAGCCTCATCCTCCTGCAGAACTACCAGGTCCTGTTCTGTACACAGGCTTTGTTCACATTCAGTTCAGTTTAAAGCAGAGGCAGTGGTCGGAATATGCCTTTCAATAGACAAAGTCAGACATGTTCTTGGATGAATGTCTCTGTATGTCTGGGTGTACAAAGGTTAACACTTCCTTTGTCAATAGAAATTATTGTTTTCTCACAATAACATGACAAAGTGGTGACATTGTCCAAAAACATAGGAATAAGTTGCTTGTAAACATTAACTAATAACATTGTGAGATTATAACATTGTCAAATTCAATAAATCAGTGCCCAATACCTGTACCACAGCAGTTTCTTCACAGGGTCTTTTGTTTTGTATAAAGTCTTTAAATATGTTTTTACATAATATTTTATTACACCACAGAACCTGAACTTCACTGGTTTCCGAAAGATTCTAAAGAAACATGACAAGATCCTGGACACGCCTCGAGGGGCGGACTGGCGCGTGGCCCATGTTGAGGTGGCTCCTTTCTACACCTGCAAGAAGATCACTCAGCTCATATCTGAGACAGAGGTAGGTGCATATCAGCACCCAACATTCATCAATTGTACACTACACATTAACAGTAGAGAAACAGTTTTGAGTTACCTTCACCCTTAACTGCCACATTATATACAGTACAATGTATCCTGCACGCTAAGTAACTGTTGTTTTGTGTTTAGACAATTGTAACCACAGAACTGGAGGGCGGCGATCGTCAAAAGGCCATGAAGAGGCTGAGAGTACCTCCACTGGGGGCAGCTCAGGTCAGAAATGATCTGAAGTTACACAGTCACAGAGGATGTACAATGCAAAATAATAAATTAAGCATTTTCTAATTGTCCCTGCACTTATGGGACTTATGATAAACCAGTATATTGCATTTCCTTCCTACATAAATGTCTCTTAGTGATTTTGCATATTATTTTGGTGGCTAATTTCCAAACTCTTGGCACACGAGGAGAAGCAGAAAGCCAGGAAGAGCAAATTGCAAGAAGCTATATGAGCCTTGAGTATTGATTTTCTGAGTGCTTCTGCACTCACTGCACAGACGCAACATCCTTTAGAAATAATCATCTACAGCTACTTTACTCCTCTGTATTATATGCATGGTTATATCCACATTAATTACTGTCATGTGTAGATTGAACTGTGCTCTGTGACTACTTGGTGACTTGTGGATTTGTAATGGTTTGATAATATGAGCCAAACTGGTTTGCATTGAAGAGTATTATTTGTTTTGTCTGTTGTAGCCTGCTTTGGCCTGGACTACATTTCGCGTTGGCCTTTACTGTGGCTTCTTCATTATCCTGGCTATTGCGTTTGTCCTAACAGGTGCGTCACCTTGCCCATTACGTTGTATCTCACTGCGTCTGTGGAGCAATGGGTGTTGTGACAATCCTATGACTGTTTTGGGTCTTCTTCAGGTGCTGTGTTCATTCGCTACGAGAATGTGTGGCCTTTGGTGCGGATTTACCGGGGCGGTTTCCTCCTGATACAGTTCCTGTTCCTGTTGGGCATAAACACATACGGCTGGAGGCAGGCGGGTGTCAACCACGTCCTCATCTTTGAGATTAACCCCCGAAACAACCTCTCACACCAGCATCTCTTTGAGGTCAGAAGATATGTTTGCACATTTTTCTTACATAAATGCAACCCAGTGGGATTCATCATAAAATGAAAAGTTAGGATTTCTGATACAGCATATACAAGCACCTATGTAGGTACAAAACCATGGTGTCTGTCAATCACATACATACAGCAGTATATGGGCACGGCCTATTATAAAAACACAGTCTACGTTTAATTTTAAAAAAGCACTAATTTGTTCATTTGTTTGGCAGATCGCTGGTTTCCTGGGCGTGTTATGGTGTATCAGCATCCTGTCCTGTCTGTTCTGGGAGTACACCTACATCCCCATGCAGATTAATCCTCTCATACTTTACGGCTTCATGCTACTTTTCCTCATCAATCCCTTCAAGACATGCTACTACAAATCACGCTGCTGGCTCCTCAAACTGCTGGTCAGTATAGCACTTTTCATATGTTTGTATATATATTTTTTTAATCGACATGAATGAAGTATATGGTTATATGTTTGTTTTGGTACTTTATCCAATTTAATTGTTTGTGGGCCGTCAGGATTGCCAAATTATCTCTTTTATTTATGCTGAAAAGTTTCCATTGTGCATAATTACATAAGTGTCGACAGTGATTGGCACATCCCTTTGAGCCTTAATTGATACCGTCTTTACATGTGCTGCTGTACACAATAAATCTGTGTAGCATTCGGATAACCATCTCATGAACCGAACCCCCCGTTACTCAGTCCTTTGTCTACGCAGGACAGCCTATGTGTGTGTGTGTGTGTGTAGGGAGAGGCTAAGGGCACAGGGTGAAGGGATAATAGAATGCATCCCTGTCCCGTGGGAGCTGTGGCTGTGACTGTGCAATCATTATGGCCATAGATCCATCAGTATGTGCTTATGTGCCCCACTCAGAGGTCCCCGCCCCATGCAGCGTCCCGCCCCCTCCCTCCTTCTACTCATGTACTCTCTTTTACCGCTCCAAACCACTCATCCTCCACAGTTCTCTACTCATATGGCTCGGTAATCAACTGTACAACCCACGCACATGCTCATATACTTACAGTAACATAAATGCTGTCTCTTTTCTATTTTCATCCTTTTTACATTTAGGTATCTCTCGTGTATGTATTATCTGATTTGGTGTTTATTATTTACATACAGTACATTTTCAAAATGTCAGCTGTCTGGAGCTCTGAATTTTCCAATGAACTATATTGGCCAATGCTCTAAATTGGTAAATATGGCAAAATATATCTTGGCTTGAACAAAAATTTAAAATAACATACTGATCATGTAAGTAGAATGAATTGTTACTTATTACGTACCCGCAACATGATTCCCTCTATGCCCCTCGTATCATCTGTCAAAGACCACACAGACATTTCATTTTATTATAGGACAAACCGAGGGTCCTCCAACAGGATTACATGTGTTTACTCTAGAAATGAAAGCCTCACCACAGAACTACTGTGGGCTTAGCCTGCAGATAGCTTTATATGAGCAGATACCACTAAGATGACTGCGGATCAATACAGCTTCTGACTGACAGGACATGAGCAATTTGAAATGAGCAGATTGCATGATATGTTCAAAAACGATCAATATCCATTGGCATTTTCAGGGAAGAAAGTGTTTAGGGGTTACAGTCTTGGAGTATGCATCGAGAGAGGCAAAATGTCAGACACGGCCAAAGGCAGCGTGTGCCTGGATGTATCATTTTACAAAGCCTTGTCAATAAGGAACCTCCTGCCAAAGTCATATCACAAATAACGGGGCCAGTAAAGTCCACAGAGGCCACACAAGTCCTGATAATGTATAATCTTATGTTTATTCTGTCCGTCATAAAGACAGTGAGATATCCATTTTTGTGTAATTTTTACTTACATTTCTGGTCTTTTTTTAATTTGATGACTAGACTTAATAATAGACTTACTATTTACATTTTTCTTTATGGATATTTTGACTGGTTCTGTTTCTTCAGTTTCGTGTGTTCACCGCTCCATTTCACCGTGTGGAGTTTGCGGACTTCTGGCTGGCGGATCAACTCAACTCTCTGGTTTTTGTTCTCATGGACCTGGAGTACCTCATCTGTTTCTATATCTTTGAGCTGCAGTGGAACAACAGCAGCGGTCTACTGCCCAAATTCAAGAGTAAGACCTAATTCATTGGTATTTGGTAGCTTAATACAGTGTTTATTAGAGGCAAATCTCTATAAAAGTAAGTCTTTAAAATACACTGTGAATAAGATTTGAATTGCTGTCACTAGCTGCACTGCAGTGTCACTCTGGCCTCTATGCAGCCAATTAGCACAAAGCTAATGGAACAGAAGTGTTGGTCGCACAAAGGTCACAGTGTGACTGCCATAATAATGAGCTGAATGTAGACAAGGCTCACAGGGGATAAAGAAGGGGAGCATTAACAGAACAGGAGGAACATAATGCTGTTTTTCCTTCTATTTCAGATCCTAATGAATACGTCTGCCACAGCTACTCGTACGGTCTGCGCGCTATTATCCAGTGTCTGCCGGCCTGGCTCCGCTTCATTCAATGCTTGAGGCGTTACCGTGACACCAAGAGGGCCTTCCCACATCTGGTCAATGCTGGCAAATACTCTACTACCTTTTTTGTGGTCACCTTCGCAGCTCTCTATGCCACTCACAGAGGTACGTCAGGCTGAGCACAGTGTACAGGTGCCAGTGAGTGTAATTAATCAGTGTCATGACAATACTGAGTCATAATACAACATAAACAACAGAATTGAAGCTTAGCTTAAATGTATTTTTTTGGGATCAGACAATGTTTTGTGTTGCCCATTGCTGTAACTTCAGAGTCAGAGAAGGCTGACCTTGTGAGAGGCAACAAGCGGAGGCTGCAGCTCTTTGTTGCTGCGGTACAAGAGCTGGTCTTTTGTGCTCAGCAGCAGTAGGTGACCCTGAGCGCCAGAGCTAGAAGTTGTCCTTGGCTTCCTTGTTTGTGCCGAGAGCTTTCTAATGGAAATAAGAACACATCATGAACAAACATGTATGATTGAGCTGCCCATTTGAGGCCGCAAGGCTAAAGAGGGAGGACACATCAGCACAGACATCAGACAGAGTCACACGAACAATCAGACTAGAAAAATCATCTTTAAAATCCTGTCACTCTAAGCCTGGTGGCTTCAAATTAGTGTATAATTATCCCCTATCAGAAAGTACAACGGATTTCATGTTCACAGACTAAGCAGCGTACTTATAAAAGCATATCTCACTGTCAACACAGGTTCTGATCAAGGAAAGTTTTTTTCTTCTTTTTTTTTAATTACATGATCTAAATGTCTTTCATGTTTTTATAGGCATTTGTCTAGAGATGTGAAAGTTCATAATCCCTGTAAACTGCTGTGCTTTTAATTGTTACAGTGATGAATCAATTCAAATCAATAGATATTTTCCTATGCAGGCTGATAATGCAGGATTTGATATGGCTGCAGCCAGGAAGAGTATCAGACACACTATAGAGATCTTTTTTCCCCAACTACCTCTCTTCAGGGAAGCCGTCCATTAAACTATATCCTCCTTCCACTCCGGTCTGAAGCCTGTACTCCCTTAGACTAATGGCCCGGCTTCATGTGTAATTCTGTATGATGCGGTCTTTCATCTCTTATGGTAATGTAGCCAAAGGCCGATTGCTGTTTAACTGGAGTGGAGACACAGAGTTGTGTGTGCAACCATGTACTGTATGGTAACAGCAGATTGATTTGCACAAATTAGATTAATTTTATTGTAGATGTATGTATTTTAATTATGGTCTCTATGATATCTGTTTTAATGGCTATGTTCGACTTCCAGGGAATATGCTGTTCTGGTCAGACTTCCAATTTTGTTCAAAGTAGTACAAAGGTAATAGGACGGAGGGTAACAAGGAAACATGCATTTTGTAACCTGCACAGATATGACCAGAACACCAGAACACAAGTGGCAGTAGTAACATTATATACGCCCAGATCCACATATTAAGGCAGAACTGCTCCTTGTGAGTGAAGTGGTCTTCGCCTCTTCAAGAATGCATGGAAATTATGCTTTCATTCTTGTTGCTCTATTGTTTTTAGTGTCAGGAGAGGCAAGACAGACTTTAGGACAGATTGGTTGGTGTGGGATCCACTTCACATCATTAACCTGTTACTTTCCCCTGATGAGGGGGTTAGGGTTAGGGTTAGGGTTAGGGATATGATTAGGGTTAGGAACGGCAAATGTGATGTAAGTTGTGTTTCACTCACACAGACCTCACACATATTTTAAGAAACTAGAAGGCCTTGGCTTTCAAATGAGGTATCACAGTGGCATATAGGCTGTAAGCTCTCCGGTCAATACACTAACCCTAACCCTAAGGTGGCAGGTAACAGGTTAAGAAACAGAGTTGATCTCACTGGTAACTTAACCGGGTCATAGTTATGAGTATTTGTTTACAGTACTTTGTCAAGACAGTGGACATTCATACACCAGCAAACACACTGGGGACTCAAAGACAATGTGCAGTAGGAGGAGTTGGGATTGAACCGCCAACCTTTGGATCGGTAGTTGAATGCTCTGGCACAGAGTAACTGTAGTATTGCATCAAATAATTAAGAAAGGACATTAGTATAGTAATTACACTGGCCAGTTGTAAATGGGGGCTGTGGAGTAAAGCGCCCCTGGCAGGCTTCCCAGGGCCGCCTGGATGTGTCACCTTCATTGTTGAACCTGATCACACACTCAGATGTTGTTTGGGTGACCTCACACATTCCAGAAACGACTCACATTTAGATCCCGGAAAGCCAAATACTTCCACCATAAATAAATGCGACCAATAAATCAGTGACATCCAATGAGCCAAGCGGTGGTTAGTATTTCCTCAGTGTGCCACGAACTGCAGGGGAGATTTCGGACCTGAATAATTAGGGGACGTGTTTTGAAACAGTGATGTCAGCACACAGTGGCTCTAAAACAAGACATTTCCCGCTGAAGACAAACACTAAAGTAAGAGTGCTGGTGGATTTCAGCAACCCTGTTGTTTTGTCCTGCTTTTACACAGGCCCCATCCCGTCTAATGTCTGGGAGAGCACTAGAGCCCTGCATCTGCATAGCGACATTCTGTCCCTTGCCCTAATGTTAAATCAGATCCTTTTAAACACAAGACCGTCTGCGGAGTGTCTTCTGCAGTGAATTCAGAGAGGTTTAAATCCTGTGATGGATGCGATACGCCAATACGAGCAGGAACTTCTGTCTCTCATTAATAACCTGCTAAACCACCGCCTCCACTCTTTGCTCACATATCCCCACACTACATAGTTGGTGAATTGAGGAAGAAGCACTTGTTTTCACTCCTCTGGTTGTGTTAAGCCTTAAGTAAGAGACACTTACTCTGTATGGTAGATGACGCACGTGCACAGCTCAGTGGACAGCGCACCGCGTGTGTGGACCTCAACCCCGTCCCGACTTTCAGGCTGTGAAATATGGTCACCCTAGAAAATAGCTCACTCAATGCTTTTGTTAAATAGTAGAAATTCACAATATTTAGTCCAATTAAGGTCTATTTAGCTATTTAGGTGCTTTTTTAGACTGTATGTTTTTAGACTCCTTTTTTGATGCAAGGCCTGGTGATACTTTGGAGGTCAAATATTTTGTGGCCTGGTGATTAGAAAATGTGTGATATAAATAAAATGGATTAGGTTGGATTTGTTAAACGATTCTTGTTTGTTCCAGTAAAAGATTCTATTGAAAAGCGTGAACGTAGCCATTATTTTGTGGTTAAGCAGGTCTATGATGGGTGATAGAAATGAAAGCCTGGCTGCTGTAAAACATTGACACAGAGAGGATTTTGAGGAGAAAAAGCAGAGGAGACAGAGAGCTGTGAGAGGAGCGGATTTAATTACCAGCCCAGACCTGAGCGCACGTTTGCTGTACACGGCGGGCATAAAGATGAGCCAGACCTGACAGCTTTTACAACATCATTTCTACTGACCCTCCTTCATTATCATGAGACAGAAAGCCACACACATGCTAAACCAATGAAGATAAAGTGCTGTTCCTTGGTCCATGTGAACTCTAATTCACCTTCCTTAGGGCGTCTCACAGCCAATATATTACAGGAAAGAGACAGAATTACTGAGAAACATTATAAAGGTGTACTGAGTCTGTGCACACCGCAGAGATAATTCATTTAGAAATGTATGTCAATTTCAGAAGTTATTTGTTTGTCCTAGCTTTAGATTTTCAAACAGTGTATAGATGCCATTGATCCCATTGAAACAAATATGTTACTTTTGATTAGACTAAATCAAAAGTAACATATTTATTCCAATGCGTTACTTGAAACAAATGTGTTTTGTTTCAAGTAATGCATTTGTTACTCATTTATTCATGTCCATTAATGCAGGACATGCTCCTTTAAATAAATGAGCATGTCCTGCATAAAAGCTGAAAGTCTAGGAACAGCAGTAACAACAACAAAACTCCAGTCATGTCAAAATTATTCTTTTTTTGCTTCCTTACATAAACGTAGGCCTAATGAACAATCATCAGTGATCATTATTTGATAAGGAAACCAATGAGTCTTGATCAGTCTTTAATCTTTGTTTTGGTCTGTAGACACCAGCACTGAGAGGGTGACAGACTGACAGCATTAACTGTGTGTGACAGAAACCAGTGACCACTGTTAGCCCCAGCTGAGCATCAAATCAATGACCCATCTCCCTCTCTTTAACCTTTAATGACTGTGGAGGCTAACCAGCTGACATAGGGAAAGACTTGAGTTAAATACAAAAAATATTGAGACATCGTGTGTAGACTACTATAAGTTAATATTCAGACCCTTTTTAACAGTCTCATGTAAATTATTTTTTCATAAGTTCTACAGGTGCACAATTCTGCACAACAAATAATACATTTTGACATTTTGAAAGTTTAGGTCTGTGATAAATTCCATTCATCACCACTGGTTTAGAAACGTACAGCCACAACATAAGTCTGTGTGCAGGTTTATTCCATTATCAGACTTAAACATTATCACTTCCTGAGCCTACTATGTTTTTACTGTACAGCAGGGGAAACATCAGTGGCATCCCTGGGCCTGCAAACAGCACAATGGAGTTTGTACTGTGAAGCCAGCAGTAAAACTCATGTTTCTCTTCGCTCCCTGGTGTCTTGTTGGCTGGGAGCAGGAAAATGTGGTGACCATGATGGATCGGAGCAAGGCCTTCTGTCTGCTGGCTGTTGTGTGCTGCTGTGAGTCAGTGTGTTCGGCCCTCTGCTGATTTATCTATCAGCGCCCACTGGGAAACAAGCTCAGCCTCCTGCCAGAGCCTCCAGTGGTCTCACCACAGTGTCATGCACACCTAGGCCCACAGTATATCACACTATATGGTAAACATCTTTAGCTAATTTAAAGTGTAATCCTCCACAAAAGATCTGCTGCAATCTATTTCAGTGTGTGCCCAAAGCTTTGATATTGATTTGGGAATTTGAATTAGCCTAGATGGCAGCACAGTCTCTAATTGTTCTGTTTGTTTTAATCTGATCTAACAAAGATGATAATTAAATAGCAGCGCCCAGGATAAGCAATTGAGCAAGCACGTGCAGATGCCATGCGTTCATGCCTGAAGAGCTCCCTCTGCTGGAGTTTTTTTCTATTACTGCAAAAATGTGCATTATTGGAGTATTGACGTTGATATTTTCTTATTGTTTTTCAGACCAAGGTCACACAGATGCTGACACATTCTTCTATATGCTGATAATTTTCTCCACCATAAGTTCCCTGTACACACTGATTTGGGATCTGCGCATGGACTGGGGTCTGTTTGACCGAGGAGCTGGAGAGAACACCTTCCTGAGAGAGGAAATCGTTTATCCTCACAAGGTTTTTCCATGTTACAAACATACAGTAAAGGCAAAAGCCTAAACTAATCCAGTGTGTCCTTTGTGTCTAGGCCTATTACTACTGTGCCATAGTTGAAGATGTGATTCTGCGTTTTGCCTGGATTATCACCATCTCTCTGACTACAATGACAAAGATCCACTCCATAGGAGACATTGTTGCCACAGTGCTGGCGCCTCTCGAGGTTTTCAGGTTCGCTCCACTTTATTGTAAATGAATATACTTTGATTGTGAAATAATGGGACTCCAACGCTTTCTTCAAAGGCGGTTTGTGTGGAACTTCTTCCGACTTGAGAACGAGCACCTGAATAACTGTGGTGAGTTTCGCGCGGTGAGAGACATCTCAGTGGCGCCTCTGAACGCCGATGACCAGACGCTGCTGGAGCAGATGATGGACCAGGAGGATGGTGTCCGCAACCGCTCAGGCAAAAAGACTTGGAAGAGGTCCTACAGCCTGTCCCTCAGGCGCCCCCTGCTGTCCACTTCACAGTAAGCGTCAACATGCCTATGCAGCTTTTATGCTTTCTACTATTTACTAATTAACTTTACCTATTCGAATAAACCGCGTTTTAATTTTCTAGATCCAAGAAGGACACAAAGGTGCTTATTGAAGACACGGATGATGAGGCCTTTAGTTGAGTCCAACGCAGGACAACAAAAATACATGGTGCTATACTTATAAGGACCACACAGCTCACTGTAAAATCTAACTTTGTAAAACTCTTTGTCAAAACGATGTGCATACAAATATACATATAGAGACTCTACTAGAATCAGTGGTCCTCATAAGTATAGAGTAAACTCACAGGTGAAGCACAAGTGTGAAGCTGCTAAGGAAAGAGAGAGAGACCGAGAGTCAGAACACCACTACAGGAGACACATGACCACACTGCCCTGGGATTTCCCTCTTACCTTTTCTAACTGGACAGTTTTATATTGTTTACTATATAATTTCCACAGTTTATTTGAATGTATTTTGGGATTTTCTTTGAAATACTGCGTTGATTGAGGCTGCAGATTACTGTTTACATGCCTTTTAAACTGCAACATTAGCAGCAGGAAAAAGGAGAAGCCAATTTCAGGAAAATGACACTGAATCAATCAATGTGCTGGACTTTAAACACATTTCAACATATCAATAACTACTCTTGTGTTTTCAATGATACTTTTATATTTTATACATATTTTCAGCTTTTGGATTTTAGGTAAAAAAAAAAAAAATTCTCTGCTGGCACTTGCAGGGAGAGTGCATTGAACACAAAATGGGGGAAGGCTTCTTATTTATAAAAGGGAATTTTCCAGTATGTGTGCTTTGTAATCTATATTTGATGTGCATTATTACTTGGTCGTAGTTGTTTACTACTTCTTCATGTGCTGTTTATACTAGTGAAACTAGTTTGAGCATCCACACGAGGACTGTTAATGCATTTTATAATGTTTGTAACTTTTTTGGTTTGACTTGTGCCACTTTTTTTTCTAAGCTAAAACCTCAAAGCCTACCGGTGCAGAATAAGTGGCTTCACACTTAATACATTGCAAAGGGTGTTCTATCATGAATCCCATAGCTTTAGTTAATGAACCTTTTGGTTATGATATGATTAGAAAATAGCCACAAAAACTAAATACCTATACACTAGTACTGTATAATTATCAATATTATTTCTGTCTGTAAAGTTCCATGTCTCAGTTGTCTTGTTTAGTCAACTATTTCTGTGCCTTTTTTTTTAATAGTTTGACTACAATGTACTATGTGTGTTTGTGGTAACGTTCTTTCTGCTCATTTGTCATTTATAGTCAGGGCACACAATGCAGCCACAAAATCATATTTTCTTTTTTATTAAAATACTGCAACATGAAAAGCTACATTGAGACACAACCACACATGAAATGACTTAAAAAAAAAAAAAGAAAGTAGTATTGAGGTAGAGAGCAAACTGTCTTGCTGCATGCTGTATTTGGTTTTGTTGTACATAGACTTTAATTTATTTGACATGAAGTGTATATTAGAGATCATTGTAGCCATTGTAAAATGAATGACTACATCTGTTGCCATTTCAAAGACAGTATTTTAGATGATAAAGATGTTGATTGTTCACGATCCTGTGCTTCTTTGTAAATCTGTGGGACATGTTTATCTAAAAGAGATCCAACTAAAAGTCTAACTGAAAATGATGCTGGTTTTTGTCAGATCGTTTTAAAGGCCTGAAACGTTGAGTGCATAAACAGTCACATGTGTTATTGTGCATGAATGTATTGATGTATCTGTAGGCCACACCTCAGTCCATGAAATGCTGTTCAACTGATCCCAGATCAGTCCAAAACCAGGATTTGTTTTACTGTGAGCACTTTGAAAAGCCTGTGTTTTAGTGACCAGTGTCTACGTTCTGAAGTTCAGCTGGTTACTCGCTGATGGACAGGGTTACTCTGTATAGTTTCATAAAATGATAGTAATTGTCATCCATTTTCTCCATGGGTGAAAAATGTCTTTTAGTGCTTGCTTACACCCCGTCCTGAAGTGGTAAATGTGCATACCTTCTTCCCTCTTTAGATGTTATCCGTAACTAGCTGAACGTAATAGTACTCGTAGTTTGGTAAAAGTACAAAAATAATGTGAATAAACGGTTTGTGCTTAGACGTAATTTTAAGAGATAAACTAAAGTATTGTCTGTCCCTTTTGTACATGTTGAGTGAATATCACTGTTGAACATAATTTTTCCTGATGTTATTTGTATTTCTGTAAACACATTGGTAATCCTATCATATCTGGGTTTTATAAACCACACATATTTTACAAAAGTACTTTGACTCCTGTCTCTCTTTTTTTTTTTTAATCTTTTATCAAGGTCTACATAATCAGTCGTCTGTTGGATAAGTGGCTGCAGCAAAAGCGCCAATATTTTGAACATTAGAGTTAAAATAGTATTTAAGCATTACTGTATGCAGAGGACGTGTACTTGATCTGCAGGTAAAACCACCAGCAGCAGAACTAGCAACATTTCAGTGTAGTTAACATGAACATGACAGGGCATTTTTGGAAAAGGTTTTCATACAATACAATATGTTATAATCAGAGATTGAGTTTCAAGGACTTGGTAGTAATAGTAAGTGACATCTGAACTGAGGACTCTAAAAAAGATGAGCAAGGTTTAAGAAGATCACAACTAGGTTGTTTATTTCATGATAACTGATACAGGATAAATGTTATACATTCTATATTAACACTGATATTCTGCTTTTATTTTGTCAGTTTGCAAAGTAAACATTTGGTGAAATTATGGATAATACATAATCTGCTTCATTAATTAATATCAAACCGAACCGAAGGACTCCATGTTGCCTTGTGATTTTTTTTATCAACACAAAAATACAAAAATGAAAACATCAAGTTGGTCGACAGCAAACACAAGAACCACATGATCTTTTGATTTCTCAACTTATAAATGCATATATAAAATACAGACTCCCTGTTGTATATACTATATATGCACATACAGTCATGAACTTAGTTATACAGCCTGTACTCTGCGTACAAACAAAAGGAGGATACACATACATACACATTTGACCATTGTTTCTCCATATAAACACAAACCAACAGGCAAAAGGCGCTCTGGCTTTAGAAGCTAAAAACTACACTTTACTTTAAAAAAAAAGTAAAGTAAAGTAATGAAACAGACATTCACATTTCAGAACCAAAACATAATCTCCATTATCACTAGCCTCGTGTTTAGTCACAATTGTCTCATAAGTCCTGTCATTCATAGTGCTGTTCACCAAAAACTTACAAATACAAAAACGAGTCCCATTGTGCCATTACGCCCAACTCAGCTTGCACTGTTCTGTGCGCATCTCAGATCCCACGTCCACATGGCTCCCCCGCTGTGCACTCCCTGGTCACTAGACTGGAGCCTCTTCATGAGTCAAAGTGAATGAGGAACATAAGGAGGACATAGAGACACTGTCCCACTGCAGCCTGAATGTCTTGGAGTCCATGCATTATATGTGAAGTGGTGTGTGACAGAGTATGTCCAGCACTAAGGCGAAGCAGGGGCTTTGCTGCTACTGTAAAGAACTTGGTATCTGTTGACTGTCTGACCTTTGAGCTCAGTGGACAAGCAGGTGGTTTTACAAGGGATCATGTCCTCTTCGTCTTCTCCCATGAGCCAGTTCTGCACGGAGCGCTCAGCGGTAGATGAAACATGATTGGTCAGCCATCCCTGGTGCCACTTGTCGAAGCGTTCGTGCTGGTTTGCAGCCACTCGGTTTTGTGACTGTGAAGATAATTCTTATTAATAGTGATTCAGTCTGAGAAAATTCTGGAAGTAAAACCATGTTAATAATCACTGCAGCATACCTTCCTGGCTTTGACCAGCGCCCCTCTACGATACATGTAGTCCTCAGAGTTCATGACAAACACCATCTTATGGGTGTTGAGCTTAAAGCGACAGTCCAGACTCCCAGCATTCTCCACTCCCAGCTGCCGGTGCCACTCTCGTCTGCAGCGCATGGCCTCCACCTGCCGTACCTGCCAGCGCCGGAACCGCCGCAAATTTCTGCAACAAAGTCATTGCATCAACTTTAATGCATTTACAAATGCCAAACAATATCTAAAGCTCATCCAGGATTAACCGTACCTTGGCAGAAATACAGGTTTGAAGAAGTAGCCCTCTGCTTGTGAACACAAGCTGGATTCTGTACCAACAAACTGCTCCATGTAGCTCGACAGACACTGAGGGAAATGTTCTTTTATTAATGCAATAACATTCAGTTAAGAGCTTTAACAGTCTAATAATCTTACCTGTACATCCAATGGGTCGTCTGCCTGGGCCTCCTCAGTGTCCAGCAGCTCAACAGTCATCGATACCTGTCCCTTGTTCTGGAGAAACATCACCTGTGGAAAGACAAGGAAAGAAGTTAGCACATTCCCAGCTCCAGGCTCTTTGCCTCATGCTCCACAGTTTCAGCCATCAACTTGAAATATGCACAGTAGACTAAACCGCCAGTGCGGTACTCCAACTACGGGCTAAAACACATTTACCCATGATAAAAATAAACCAATACACTTGATAGTGACAAACTATAGCCACAGCTGTCCTCGGACTCGAGCCGCTTCTGCTCATCAGGCAGGCGGACTCACTTCTGTTATCTTTGGTACAACACTCTCAGTCACTGCTAAATCAGCCCTGAGACAAACATCGCAGGTCAGCCCCTGGATGGACAGGCTGTAATAAACACATTGAGGCCTGGCCCCAGCCATGTTCTGAACACTTATTATGTACTGAGCACATCAGTGCAGTGTGCCACGTTTAACAAGGCCATATTCAGTAAATTTTGAAACTAAATGGGAAGCTTAATTCATAAAATCAAGCACGTAAAGGCAAGTTGACAGTTGTTTTGATGTCTTTGTGAAATGTCTTGTGGTGACACAGAAGGGGGGGCCTTTCTGTGTGGAGTTTGCATGTTCTTCCCGTGTCTGCGTGGGTTTCCTCTGGGTACTCCGGTTTCCCCTACCACTAAAAAATGTACAATAGGCCGATGGCTCAGACTGATGGCCTCGCTTCAGTCAGTGCACCCCAGGGGTGTAGCTTACCACCACCGAGTATGGTGTGAATGAATAATGACTACAGTGTAGTGTTTTGAGAAACTTGGTAACACAGGCTTGAAAAGCGCTATAGTTAATCATAATTATTATTTTTTATTAATAATAATAAATTATTATTATTATTATAATAGAGCTGCTAACTTAATGTTAAACAAATTTCAGACAAAGCCTAATAAAGTATTATTTACCATAATCAAATTATCTTATTTAAGGTCTTGACTTAAATCATTTTACAATTTTGTTACTGTTGCAGTATATTGTGCCTGGTTTATAATGTACTTGCTATTTATTGTACAGAACTGAAGTTGTTTTTAATAGTGCTACAAAAGGATGGACTTGGACTGTTCAATCAACAGCAATTGGCTCACACTAAAACATGCCCCTGATAGCCTCGTCAGGAAGGCTGCTGCACAAATCTGCATCTGGGTCTGAGCTCCATCCCTAACGGTCTTTTCCTGCCTTTTCCCCATTTTCTCCGAGCGCCCTCTTGTCTGATAAAGCCAAAAAAACCAACAAAAAAAAATAAACGGTTTCAATGGTCGAGTACACAGCTAGCCTTGGCCTTAGCCTTGGGGTGGCTGCAGGTCTAGATACTGAAAGACCAGGTTAATCCAACAATGGATTATTTTCCCTTATGGCACAGGCTTATTCCAAAATGGCAGCACCATGACTCCGTGAACTCAAATTGTAAAAGAGTAGTTCAGGGAGCATATGAATCTTTGGACGTGCAGGAGAAGGCTTTGGGCAGTGGTCTGACTCTCCCATTATCAATACAAGTGCTTTGGAAAAAAAAATAATGCAACACTGGACAGAAATGAAACTTGTAGAAGGTTATCCAAAACAATTCCACAGCAAATGGATGTCGTAATCAAAGCTATGCTATGATAACAGAACCACCAATATAAATTTAGTTTCATCTGTGCAGAAACGTTGCATTTTCTCCATTAATTGAATGCATAAGCCTACCTTGAAGCAGTTCTCCTCTGCCATGACTCGCTCAGCCTTCCACTGGTAGCTGGTTTCCCACGCTGCTCTGACACACTGCGAGGATAGGTTTCCTCCAGCGGCTCCTCTCTTCCTCTCCGATAAGTACAAGTCTACTACCTGTAGACACACCTCGTCGCTCACCAGATGCTGGAGCTAAAAATAAGCAGCAAAGTGTTATGTCATGGGTGCAAAAGAAAATGACTATATTCTTGAAATGATCTTACCTGTCGAATGATGTTGTGTATGACCTTGTCGATGGTGAACCCAATGTAGGCGTGAATGGTGAACATCTCTCGGAGAGTGTCCTCGTACTGAGTGGAGTCCAGGTTTCCGTCCAGAAGGCTACGCACCATGTCGAGAAACGCCGGGTAGTATTCCTCCAGCTCCACCTCACCTGTGGAAAGTTATTTATAACCTGTTGAGTTTTTAGCTTTGACAACAACATACAGCACATTGACCCAGGGTGGACTGCTCTGGTATGAGACAAGAACATCATCATCTACATACAAAAACTTAACGAGGTTTCAGACCAATTACGAGGAATAATAAAAACATATATTATCATCATCACAATAAAGGACAGCTGTTATATAGTGACATCTAGAATTAGCATTATCAATTTGTGTTGCTTGAAAATTTGATGAATAGGAAATGTTCAGTGCCACCATTTATTGTTTGAGCGAAAATTGTAACAATTATCTGATAACTACTAATAATTTATTTATTTATTTTTGAATGGAAACAGGTCATTTGTGAAAAGTGGATGATACCGATTTATTTATCTTTTATCTATCACCAAATAGCTTTTGCCCCCAAAATACTAGAATGCACAATTTTGTGAAAATGTGTGTATGTATGTATGTATGTATGTATAAATAAACATGTCTTGCCTTAACCCAAAAAAAACTTAAAGTTACTGTGATAGAGCAGACTTTATATTTTGAGAGGAAAAGGGTTGAACTGTGAAGGGAACTACCTGCTCTGGAGAACTGAACTAATCCTGAGACAAATAAAAGCTAAAATTGATGAACTATTGCTGGAATAATTCTCTTCCTCCTGAGAGAGGAGGTTTGAAGCAGCTGGACCGCTTATCTCTCCTACGCCGTCAACACTTCCCTTCAAGGCCAAGCCACGGAGCTAAACCTGATAAGGACTGAGCTCTCTGGGTCATATTTTGCATAACCCTGACTTTCAGACTGTAAATAACCGCACACACATACCCCTCCCTAACCACGCCCCCGTCGTTCTGCGTCCGCCTCAACACGTTTCTTCAGCCCCACCCCCCGGTCAATGGTCGGTCATCTTTCCCCTCCAAGAAAAAATTCTGCACGTGACCTCGTGTGCTTTCCCATGTCTTGATGTTTCTATACATGTGCTTTGCCTCAACTTAACCTTATTGTAATTTCGCATTATCTTTTGTAAGGCGCATTGAGTTGCCTTGTGTACGAAATGCGCGGTATAAATAAAGTTGCCTTGCCTAGACCAGACGATTAAACTTACTTGGCTGCTTGAGGCGAAGCTCCATGGCGAGGTCACACGCCTTTTCCCTCCGCCCCTCAGCCAGGAGCAACCTTTCGCGGCTCTGTTCCGCTCTGTGCTCCAACAACTGCCGTTCAGCTTGCCGATAAACGCGCAGAAGTCTCGAGCACAGAGTCTGATGCAGCCGCAAAAAGAAATACCAGTTGTTGTTAACATAGAAAAGGTTGTACACGCCATCAAGCTCTTTCTGGTGCTCCGCCTCTGGGTCGCGCAGATCCACCCTTTCCCCTGTGGCACCAGTGCTGGCCTCCATAGGGGTGGGTAGAGTGGTGGTGTTGCTGGGCTGGCTCACGCTGCTGGAGGAAGTTGTCTCCGCGTCTGTGGGCTGAGATGGGCTGCCCCGTCTCCGCCGGGACTCCCCATTCACCTGCTGCGGCACTTGGCTCTGGGATGGCGTTGGCTGATTTTGAGTGGGACCTCCTGCGTTGGGTGCTACTCCAGAGGTGTTGCTCGAATTCACACTGGCACCTGAAGAGGCCGTGGCCCCTCCCCTCTCCCCTCCTTCTTCAGGGTCTGGCTCTTCGTCTGTCCACTCCTCAGTGTCACTGAGCTCACCGCGACGCGAGAAGAACAGGTCCGGGACAAAGTGCTGGATGATGCGCTTTATGTGGTCCTTGTCATCCTTGTGGATGGTGGGCTGACGTTTGACGTGATAGATGATGAGAGAGGCTGCATCCTCCAGAATCTGCTTGTCTTCATAAGTGAACACCATGTGAGGTTCACTGGCCAAGGCAGACCCAGAGCCATTACGGCTCTGCTGCCCGACACCACCCTCTTCAGTGCTCTGCTCCTGACGCTACAGAAAACATAACAAGAACCCTATTTAAAGCTCAATCGGAGCCATTTGTACATTTCAGATCTAGGTTTGTATGTACCTCATCATAGACACTTTCAATTTCATTAAGGAGACTTTTGCACCGCAGGGCTTTCATGTCATTCTGTTTGAAATTGACACCTTGGTGGTCAAGTGACTTAAGGTAAGCCTTCTCATATTGTTCCCTCCAGATTTTATTGAAGCCCTGTTGTGCCTCTCTCCACTCTTCCTCCTTTGCCTTCAACCTGTTCAAAAACAAAACAAAAACAGTTCAGTTGGAATTTCTGAAAACTTTATAAGTGGGTCCGTATCACATACTAGAGATGCCCCTGAGAAATGGACAACATCAGAAACTAACAACAAGACTGACCTTTTGAGAACCACAGGCACAGCGGTAATGGGACTTCTTTTCAGGCCTTCAATGATCTCAGGGGCTTTATCGCCATAGATACGATACACAGCTCGTCGCTGAATGACCTCAGAGGTACCACCCAGACAGTCGTCTAATCTGAATCTGTCCTGGTCATCAGGCGGGAGCCGCGACAGCTTCTTCTGAACGCTCTCCAACACTCGGATAGTGGCTAGATTTGTCTCCAGTACCACATCCAACTAGAGTCACAGTTTTGTGATGAGAAATGTTGAGATGAACGTCAGAAAGTGCAGCTTGTCTCTTTGAATATTACATATCACTGTATCAAGTATTACGTTGGTCATACCTCAAAGCGCTCATCCTCACATCGGTGCAGCTGCTCCTCATAAGGAGTCTTTTTGGAACTGACAAAGGTAGAGTCCTCTGACCAAGATGGAAATGACACCCAGGTGTCGTTCAGCACCTGCACATTTACACACACAAGTACTTTGTCTTACACACAACATTTGGCCAGGTTTATGGTTTCACTGAATAACACGTGGGCACACCTCTTTGCACAATGCAGTGCGTCCGCTGCATTTGGGCTGCTGGTATGTCTTGGGCAGTGCTCTATAGCTCGACCCAAGTCTTTTACAAGAGGCATAATCTACCTCCCTGCCACCTCCCCCTCCATGTAGCGATCGGACAACCCCGAGACAGCATGAGAGAGCTCTTTGTCTCCCAGAAATGACTTGAACTGTGAGTACAGCTCAGGAAATTTCCTGAAAGAATTAGAAGTTAAACCACTGTTCATTCATATTTTATTCATAGTATTATAGTGATCTTATGCCTATTAATTGCTTACCCCAGAAATGGAGTGACAAGCTGAAGCAGTTCTGCTCCCGACACAACTTCCTGGTTAAACAATGCAATGCATCGCAGGAAATTTTCATACACTTCTTGGCTTTTGAACAGTCTTCGTACCTAAACATTTTCAGTTATGGTTAAAGGAGAAATCACAACAATATTGACTATCTAAAACAGTAATAATGGCTTACTTTATCAAAGAAGGAGAATTCTCTTAATACGCCATGTTTACCAACAGAGGCAAAAGATTGATCTTTGGTGCAGGAATACTTCATTTTTTCTAAATGATAAAGAATAGAAACAATGTTTAAATTATACATTTCTATAAATGCTGCGTACTTGAAAAATACCTTGAGCAGAGGGGACATGTGCTGCAGCAGAACAGGCCTGGGTCTCTTTTTGTTCTGCTTACTGATTGTATCATCATCTTCTGGTCTTTTTAGTGGCTCTTTAGCCCCTGTCAACGAGCTCCCGGTAAACTATAAATAAAAGTAATGGAATGAAAAATGCTGTTTAGACAAAGAAGATCAATATACGACTACATAAAATCTGCCAAAACTAAGACTTCCAATCAAGATATTGAATACCACATCCATTTTTATGTATTATGTGTACTTTGACTGTGTTTTTACTCACCAGAGATCTCTTTGCATCTGGCAAGAATTGCCCAAACTCAGCTAGTAAGTCTTCTTGTCCTTTAAACAGACTGGCAACTTTAGAGAAGACCTCATCTTCAGTCATCCCGCTGCTACCGCGATTACCCGACTTTCTTTCACCTCCAACTGTTCTTTCTGGTGGCCAGAGGAACACACGGCCTTAAACTATGAAGTATTCTATGCTTTTCCCTCTACGTGGCATTTCATTCATTCACACAAACATTCATACACCAGTTTATGCAAAGACAATACAAGCTGATGAGGTGAATTGAATAAGGACACACAGACAAAGCGAGCTATACTCTTCTACTGAGCTACTTTCAATTGAAATGACACTGATGCCATATTATGATTTAAGACGAATTCTCTCTGAACAATTTTAAAGATCCTTAAATTAGAAATACCTGGTATGTGTGGAGAATCTCCAGGAAAGCTCGGTAAATCTCCGGGTGATCTAGGAACCGATTTTGATTTTGTTTACATAGCTGATGGCACTATCAAACTCCACGGGGCTGGTTTCTGAGGCGGGTGGGGAAACAGAGGAGGTGGCAGCCTGACTCTCTCGGTTATTGAGGGGAAGGGACAGTCTGCTAGGAGGCTCTGGAGGTCCTGCTGAGGCTAAAGATGATTGGGACTCTAAGGTGATGGGTTTAACCTCACTGGTATGGCCACTTTCTGCGTGGGAAGCAGAAGCACTCCCTGGGGTCGTAGTCACCAGAGTAGTAGTAAAACTCTTCCCCTGCTGGCCCAGAGGAACCTAGAAAAATCACAACAGCAGTATTAGCTTTTGCCAAACTAGAATTTTGATACATGACACATTATAGGTACAATGATCTACACTAATCACAACATAGCACAGTGTGTGGAGAAGAAATGAACAGGTTTTAGTGTGATGTATGTTCTCACGGTTGGTGTGACAAAGGGGCAAAGAAAGCATTTTGAGATGTTAAAACCCTGAATCATTAAATAAGCAGACAGTGGAGAAGAGTTAAATAAACTTTGTTTACAACTTCGAGCCGATTACCAGATGTTCAACAATGACATTATAAAAAGTTTAGTCGGTATAAGTTTGAGTAATGCACTGTAAGGTAAAGTTCCTTATTGTTGTTGATACATGTAATACATGTGGTTATGCATTTCAAATGAAAACTTCACATCTGTGGGCACTTTTTTCTTACAGAAAGGTCAGACAATTCAGTGTTTGACAAGAAAAGATCAGTTCAATATAATAATATGTATATTGTACCTGTGCAGAAAATGGAGACTGGAGAAAAGCCACCCCATTTTTAGGAACTTCTATCCGATACCCCGGGGGCAGGAAGGCGTTAAACCCCAAAACAAGGTCCGGGTGTCCATGAAAGAGCTGGGACACACGGTTTATCACTCCTGGTGTGTCAATGCTGTGCACATGAAACACAAAGTTGGCACACTCTACTGACATTCTGTTCATGCTTATAACGAGGGGGAGCATACCTTTGTGATTTGAACTCTTTCATGATATCTAGAAACTTGTTGTATATTCCTGGATCATTTGCAAACCGATTTTTGACTTGGTCCAAATATGACAAGGCATCTTCAACCTAAACAACAAAAATAACTTATGAGAGGTCAAATACTTTACATTACATCGACTAGTTGGCAAAAAAAGCTCCTTTAATGTATCCAGCCCACACATTTAGGGGGAACAACTGGTGGTAACCATTTACTTGCACGTTTGTTTTAGCATGCCTTTACTTGTAGCTTTTACTTTATTCCCGTCACTCTGATTCATGTACCGTGACCCAGAGATCCAGCAGGTTCTCAGAAACTGCACTGCTGGATACAGTGGGGGACTCGTTTTAGATACGCCCCTGGTAAAGAGCTAACATTAGCCGAGAAGCAATGAACTGGCCATATTAACATTACTTACATGGCTTTGTGCAGCGTATCAATACATGTGAAAGTGGGTATTATTCAGCTGCCTCTCACACTATGATGCAACGCCAACAAAAGCAGTAAAAACCGAGGCGGGCACAACAAAGACATGTCTAATGAAGCAGCTAATCAGTAGAAATAGCTGGTTAGCCTGGCTACCGTTCTTACTTTGTTCAGAGGCTGGTGAAAGAGGAACTTCCCACAACCGAGCTTTGTACACCGCTACTATTATTGACACCGTGAACAGGAAACTAACGCGAACTATGTCACTTATTGTTCCGCTCGATTGTGCAAAACAACAATCACGTTTTGCCCTTTAGTTCGGAATCAGGCTGGTGCAGTGATGAATTACTTTTAACAGGAAAACAACGAGCTAACCCGACCTGGCGTCCCTTTCACTACTCTTTCAGAGGAGAAAGACATGTCTGAGAGCCAGTGCAAAGAGCAACAAAATGGTTGAGACTACGGCACTACTCTCTTGTGGTGTCTTACCTTGAGCTTCTGGAAGTGCTGCTGCTGCACTTGTTTTTGTGTTATGACATAAGGCTTGTCTTGAATTTGGTTTATTTGCTTCGCGGTGCTGTGCGTCTGAATCTTCGCCATTATCCGGCGGCGAAGATCGGGGGCTAGACAGCCAGTATCGCAACTTAACACAGCAGCTTCGATGTACCTCCAATTGTTGGCTAGCCGTTTTTCTTGATCGGGAAAGAGCCAGTCTGCCAGCAAGCAGGCTCACTCTGCCTCGCTGGACAGTCTGGCTACAATGCAAAGGCAAGGAAAAGTGAGCGGAGTGAAGAGTGGTGACAGACGGGCTGCTACGCTCCACGTCTTTGGCCCAATGTCGCCATCGAAACCAACAGGAGATGTGCAGGAAAATAAGCAAAAGACAATGGTTATCGTATTGGAAATAACTATTGCCTGTCTCTTTAAATTCGGCGGCAGCGGTCTGTCTTGGCGTCCGGAAGCCAGAGTTGGAGTGAAGAAAAAAAAAAACAGGGGTGAAAAATTGGACTGCGCAGACGCAGCTGTGGGTGGAGCGAGTTCCTATGAATTAGATAGCTCCACTCCCCCTTCAATGCTACAAAAGAACAAGGTTACTCTGCTAAACGAACACAGGGCTCAACATCAAGCAGGAGAGGAGGATCAATCCACAGCAACAACTCGACTAGTATATTGCATTAGTCATAAACAGACATCAAAAGAACAGTAGTAGAGACCATCTGATGACAGTAAGCAATTTATTGAATGTGACACCACTAAAAATCTTCATAAGCCCAGAAAAACACAGGCTTTAACTCCCACATGACAAAATGGTAGACATGTATATATATATATATTATATTGCACTATGTGACTAACAGACTTTGTCAGCCAATTTCCATCTCTGCAGCCATTGCTGAAAGGTCAGACCTCCTTTGTTTATATCAGGTAGTACAAGCTGGGCTGGTTGATCCCACCTAAATAGAAAGAAAGATTTACATTTACTGTAATGACTAGAATGTAATAATTTATTAGAGCTGGATTTTATTGTACAGCTGTATATTTGTGGAACAAATAACCCAAATGCATGCGTTGTCTCACCAGTGCCTTATAGCAATTTTGGCTTGGTCTCCATAAACAAGCCCTTGTGCACAGCGACGAGCGAGATGTCGAACTCTGGTTACCAGAGCTTTTAGAAGCTTCTGATCCTCCTCATGGACTTTGGATAGCAGGTCTGCAATCGGATATACATTGTTTGCATACATGAATATACAAACATTAAAGCAGTTCCAATCCCTTATTACAGGGTTAACTGTGGACAAATCTTTACCTTCTTGATCAGATGCATGCAACAATTCTGCTTCCTTCTGTGTGTTCTTCAGAGTAGCACGTTGTAGTTGCCTTAACTGTTGAAGGTATCGCAGCTCCAGCCACTGTGAGCGAACGTGAGACCACAACTCGACCGGAGCCTAAAGTTAAAGTAACAATAATGTTTCTTAAATCTCACAAATCCAACTGTATTCTCTTCTATAAAACTGAAGCACCAGCAATATTCTAGCGTCAACAGAAGAGCGGAAAAAACATGAACTTGCTCTGTATAGCGGGAACAGCATGTTTTGGCACAAAGTCTTGAACTGAGGCAAATATACACGGTGGATGGAAAGCCAGGAGGATGGAATTCTTTGTGATCTGACAGAGAAAAAAACATAATTAAACACATCAATCTACAAATTCCTTAACCATGTTCTTACCCCTCAACAGTTCTGCGGTCCAATGCAACGAGTGAAACAGTTCCCAGTTGCTTGACCTCTTTGGAAATTGAATTTCTAGCATTATTCGCTGCAGTTGTGACTTCATCAAATGTGGGCACCAGCTTTTCAACAACAAAATCTTGTAACTGAAACAAACGACCAAACACACATTATAAATGTCTTTAACCTCTTTACCCCCCGCCTTAACAGAGCGCAGTTTCTTCAGTTCGTCTTTACCCAAATCTTAAAGTTTCTCGACTTTGTTACAACAGTGTAATGCCTCATTTGAAAGCTAAGGCCTACAAAAGTGATTGTAACTTATGTTGCGTTGTTTGTGCGTTTTTGTCACTTTGATGCTCTTATGTGGCCATTTTGTTGCTTTGTCATCACTTTTTATCATGTTAATGTGACTTTTTAATTTGTTATTGTTGCTTTTCTTGCATGGTTTTTGTCACTTTTTGTTGTGTTTTCATCCTTGTTTTCGTCATTATTTTGATGCTTTTTTCAAGAAGCTTTTAGGAGAAAATGTGCTTGGTTCAGGTGGGAGTTAAGAATTTAATGATTAAAATAAAAAGAATTCTACCTCTTTCTGATGGCGGATCAATTCGGTCTTGGCTGTAGAGTTGGCTTTTATCAGGCCTCTGATGTCCTCTTGTCTCAAATCCTGACAACACACCTTGATTACTTGTTTGTAAAATTAAAACAGCGTCATAAAACATTAGGGAATACAAGAGAAAGTCACAGAGAAAAATAAACACAACCCTAGCTGAGCTCAGAGCAGACAAACTTACCACCCACTTTCTGAAGTTCAAAATGCTTTGCCACTGGCTGTGAAGGTTCCTCAGTGTTTCCTGTCTGCTCCTGGCCTGTTGGTCCAGTTGGATACATCGGTCATGGATGAAATCCCTGGTGGCAGCCTGCATCACACACTGGAGTTCCACCTCCAAAGCTGACCTGGGTATCAACAAAGCAAACTAAGAGTTGCAAGCTGAAGATTTTAAGCAGTCAAATAAGCACATTATTTACTTACATGCCCAAGGAATCATTATGAAGATCCTCAACAAAACTGGACATCTCCTGCTCAACCTCCTTCTTTTGAGAAAGCAGCTGATTCCTAAGCGACGTGGCCCTTGCTCGAGTTTGAGACATATCCACAAAACTCTGCTCTACTTCCTCCCATGCAGCCTGAAAAAACAGACACGTAAATATTTAACCCTACAACTCATACTTGTAGCCTCAGTGCTGAAAGTTGCACCTGTAATAGAGTCTTAACAGGTGGTAAATTGTTTTCTGCCTCTGCTGAGATGTCCATTAGGTGATCATCTTGATAGCGAAACCTTAACAGAAAATAATGAAAATCCACAGTCCTACACCAAAACGCTTACACCTAATAATATTCTCATACTTTAGAGAAGTCACATCGTGAGTTATATTCAAGGAGCCAAGTTTGTCCTCAAGGTCTTTCTGCTCACATAAAGCCAGATATTGCAGTGCTGACAGGATGTGATTGGGAGGATGACCACCAAATAGATCCTAGCAAAACAAACACACTCCATGTTATGAATAATCATAAATAAAAGAAAAAAAATCACAAATCAGAGTTTTCAAATTATTACAGCAAACACAGCACCAACCTCGACAGCACTCAGCCAGTACTGAAACACTGAATTCTTCTGTTCACAAGTCATTCTGTAGGAAAAGTGAAATTAGTAACGGATAGATTCAATGTATTCACTGTTTTTAGACTCACAGCGTGTCCTCAGTCTTCAGTTCACTCTCCTGTAAAGACTGATAGAACTGGATCCTGCCGTTGCACAACTCCCTCACGTCACGCTAATTGTAGAAAGGAATAAAAGTAAATCGATTTTAAAGAGTAATGTTAATAAATAAACTGGCAATGTCACTGTGAAGTTAATCTGTCAACGTTTCAAGATAATAAATATGTGATAAATCTGCAGTTCTTACCAGCACTTGTGGCTCTGTGGTCGGTTTGGAAGAGAGACTTTCTTTGTTGCTCAAAGACTCAAACAACACCTCAACCTCTGCTTTCCTGTAATATGTGTAAGTATTCATTTAAATATGTGTGTTCAAGCATGTATTTGATCACCGTTACAGCTTTATTTACCTTGTCATCTGTTCAAGTGTCAGGCTGTGCTCATTGATCTTTTTTATGTCACCGACAAGCATATCACGGTCCTGGATGCCGTGCAACGTCAAGGACTGGAGGAGCATCTCTCTGCAGCGGTTATCCTCAACTTGTGCCCAGGTTTGCGCAATAGACTGCTCTGTTGGAAAGAAAAAATAAATATAATAAACTCCAGACAAAAGCACCACTTACTGCCAGTACCTTGTGCTGCCAGTTGATCCTCGGTTCCACTAATCTGTGAATCCAAGTGTGTGATTTCTGCAGTGAGCTGCTCGATCTCTCTCTGAAGCTCCTTCTGTTTAGCTGCAGTGCTCTTGCCCTCACTCTGTTTCATCTAAAAACAACACAGCAAGTTAAGTTCCATTTAATTCCATTTAATTTCTAGGTTTATTTAATGTAAGAGCGACAAACCTTTTTCTCTTGAAGCATGTTGTACCTAAAAGTAGGAAGACAAATAAACAGAACAATGAAAAATTAATTGCTACTTTAAGTTAACCTAAAGGTTTCGTGACAAAATACTTTACCACTTTAGATTCCCACGCATGATCTTTATTTTCCTGAAAGAGAAATAAAGAGGTTGGTGCACAGTCAACAGATACATGAAGTTTGACACCAAAACAAACCTCTGTTGAAATACATGACGAGTCACATATTTCCAAATTGGCTTTCCTGTTCCCACGCATAGCCTGGAAAAGATATACAACGTTAGATTTTACAAATGTACAAAGAAGAGTTTATTATGACACAAAGAAGTGAAAACATACGTTTTAAAATAGTTGTCGTTTGGCAGACTGTCCGGGGGAAGGTTGAACTCCTCCGTTGCCCAGCGCTTTAGCTCCTGCACCAGATTTCTGTCCGCCATCCTGAACTGTCCGAAATATTGAAACGGCAACGATATAATGTGCGAAAAATATTACTTGATTAACAGTTGCTCCTGTGACATCACTAAGTAAATATGTGAAAACGGAGGACGCTATTTGAGAAAGCGCACAAATTCCCGCTCACAACGTCATTTCCGTCTTCTTCTTCTGCTCTAATACCACATCCCATGAGCCCATACTGCCCCCTAGTGTGCACTTTGAATCAATGCAACTGTTGCCATGCATCTATGTTGACCTTTTTAGTAAAAACATGTAAAAGGTATTACATGTTTTTGCATACTTTTTGCAAAGCACCGCACACAAACACTTTTTGCACCCGTTCTGAAAATGTGTAATGAACAATATAAAGTCGAGTTTATAAAAAAATCTCTTAAACACAAAAGGCTTTAATAACAAGACTTTTATTCATTCATGAATGACTACAAAGACTCAATCTTGTAGGGCATGTCTAGTCTAGATGCACAGCATTAGTCGTTTTGTCTGCTGAAGCAGACTACCAGTAATTTCTTCAGTGTATATATAATTATAATAATACAGTATATATAGCCATAAAATATGGTTCAGAGACAATTTTTTCCAAATAAATTACCTGAGTTGATAATAATATAATGCACAATATATTATAGAGTAAAGATCAAATAGTTAACCTTTATGTTTCCTTGTTGAGCATGATTTGCAGTGGGAAATAAAAAACGTACTCATCTAAATAAAAAGTAAACATTAATAATAAATTAAAAAAACTATTAAATAATCAACTCAAGCATATCTTGGTTGCATTATGGCAAACTCTTCAAATACAAAGTTCAGCAGATCATCCAAATTGAACTCCACTTTTTAGCACCATATTGATGACCTAAGGCCTGAATTCACTTGATCATTTACAGCAAAGGTCTCCAACAAATTTAACCTGGTGAGCGACTTTTTAGGTAACAAAAAAAACGGCAGACAGCTTATGCTTTGAAGACATCTGAACAACTGCAACTTAAGTGGAGTTCAGCCACTTAGCCAAGATTATATTCCAACAGAATAACTGAAAATAACTTTTGATTAATAGTGCCCATATGATATACTTTAATATACCTAAATATTGAACTAAACACTGGTTGGAGATCCCTACTTGACGGTGTATTTGTCTTTGGTCACCGTATTCTTGTGAAAAGGTTTAAGACAGATACGGATTCCTGAAACCAAAGTAAATGCAATTATCCATTTTGAATGATACAAGTAATGTTTTTCTTAATAGACGTTAACCATACCTTTGTTGATCTAGCTTTATTAAATACATTCCAAAAGCGGAGTGTCTCGTCTCCAGCTCCGGTTACTATGGCCTCACCATCAGGGGACATTGCCTATAAATTGTTTCAATTCATAAAGCAACATTTACAAAAACATGTAGAGAAGAGGGTACTACAATATTTTTAACAAATGATAAATTGTGTGAAAAGAAATACTGACCAGATACAGAACGCGATAGGAGTGTCCAGTGAGTTTGGCCACCTGTGTGAGGGCTGGATATTTCCACACCAGAATCTGGTTCTGAGAGTAACCATGGGTGCTCACCTGTAAATTGGCAAAAATGTACCTAAACTTAAATAACCTCAGTAGATGTTGTAATCCTTAATCATGTCATTATCTCTCAATGTATCAATAAATAAGCAGTGATCCTTTAAAACACATACCAGCTCATTGGCATGCTTTGACCAGGCCAAGTTGCACACTTGTGATCCAGTGTCCATACATTGCAGTGGCTGTGAGGTCAGAGTGTTCCAGAAGCGTATGCAGCGGTCGGCTGTGCCACCTCCTGACGCCAACAGGCCGTGCTGATGAGGCGACCAAGCAATGGCTTTCACTGCAGCCAGGTGATCCATGTACATCTGAACTGGACTCAAGGAGGAGTGGTTCCAAACTAACAACTAGTCAAAATCATAATACATGACCAACAATTACAGTGCCTCTCGAAAGTACTAATACACCTTGAACTTTTGCACATTTTGTCACGTTTACAACCATAAACATGAAGATTTTATGTTGAATTTTTTACTGAAAGTTCACACACAAGTAACAGACAACTGTGAAGTGAAAGCAAAATGATACATGATTCTGTTATTTTACAAAAAATAGAAAACCGAAAAGTCGGGCCTGCACAAGTATTTAATGGTTAGGGCAAGGTGTGAACATTCTGCAGTCATTAGGAATGTTATAAAGGCAATTTAATGCACTCAGAAAAATGCTGTATGAATACTTGTGCACGCCCCACTTTTCTATTTTTTTGAAAAATAACAGAATCATGTATCATTTTGCTTTCACTTCACAGTTGTCTGTTACTTGTGTGTGAACTTTCAGTAAAAAATTCAAAATAAAATTTATGTTTATGGTTGTAAACATGACAAAATGTGCAAAAGTTCCAGGTGTATTAGTACTTTCGAGAGGCACTGTAGTTTTAGAAGATTATAAAAATATTATTTAATTCACAATAGGACATAATATTCACCTTATTATCATTTCCACCAGAAGCAAGTAGCTGATGATCAGTACTCCATTTTAAGCCACACACTTCTTGCCTGTGTCCCTGCAGTCGTCTTTCAGACTGAAGAGGAGGAGTCCGCATATCTCTTTGAAGAATCATGCGGTCACGGCTACCTGAAGACAACTGATCTGCATTCCAAGCTAGTGCTCCTGTATATAAAACAGAATCTCAGATTGATAATGTAGTTTCAACTAAAATGTTTTCACACATTAACTTGTTCTAACCAACTCTGGCTGTGTGTCCTTCTAGGGCAAATAGTTTCTTCCCAACACCAGCATCCCAGATCTGGACATAACCTTTGTGGGTTCCCACAGCGACCAAATTACCCTAAAATCATACAGAATCACCTGAATAAGTTGTTTGTTTTTTAATTTTTCTTTTTCAAAGTTTAACAACTTATGAAAATAGAAGATTGTTACTTCTCACCCTTTCAGACCATCCCACAGATGTGACCGAGTCTCCCTCCAGAGAGAGATCACACAATCTGGTGACCTGACATAAAGCACATGTGCAAGACATTTTAGTTTGAAATGCAACTGAAGAAAGAACATACTGGATATGACAGAAATATTACCTGACTTGTACATGCACTCCAAAGGTAAACGCATGTACCTAAACCAACACTAAGGACATTGAGGGACGACCAGTCAACCAAGTTTAAATAAAAGTCATCTTGAAGCTCTGGAGCATCCAAGACTTTAAAGGGGATTTTAGATATTTTACGAGTTGGCTTCCTTGGTGAACGCAGCAATTTCTGACTGTAAAACAGAAAGAATGCAAATGGTCTAGGCCAAATATGTTACTAAAACATACAAACAATTCATACAGATGAAAACCTTTTGTTTGAAACAGGTGACAGGGAATAAGGGGATATATTGGAGCCATTGTCAGATGGTGATCTTCTAGTGTTCAATGTATACTGCAAATGAATAAAGAGATGCTTTAATGACATAGCATTGCTTAAAACAAAAATTGTAGAAATCACAAATACGTACATTGAATAGACTTCTCGTTTCAGGAGTCGCCGGTTGTAGACGCCGATCTTCAGTTTGAGGGTCATGGATCTTTTCAATACCAGCTCCTAATAGTTCATTCTTCAACAAAGCAGAATAGGCCAGCCCATCAGCTGTAACCACAACAGGAATATGTTTAAGAAAAAAAAGGGCATTGATTAGAATAGGCCTTCTGTTGTATAACCCTGTTTTACCTTTGCTATTGTCAGAAGAGGCTTCTTTAGTTTTTCTGTTGTGATTTTGCACTTTCTCATTTTCCTACAAAATAAATGAACCTGATCAATCTTAAACATAACAACAGATGTAGGCCATTGCCTAACACATCCTTTCACATTGATTATTCTTACATTTATTCTGTGGAAACTGATACTCCAATTAGCTCCTGCTCTGGTGGGGATGAATCTGT
Organism: Neogobius melanostomus; assembly: GCA_007210695.1. NCBI lineage: Eukaryota > Metazoa > Chordata > Actinopteri > Gobiiformes > Gobiidae > Neogobius > Neogobius melanostomus. Next base: position 56,664 of record VHKM01000113.1, on the reverse strand, counting down.
CTCCGAGTTTACTTGGTGAAGATAACGGGGAACAGCTTAGGGGCCGAAATGGCTGCAAAGATATCAATGCAAAGTCTGTTTACATATATTTTAGTGCATATGTCAGTAAACAAAACATTCTGTGTATCACTATCAACGGCAATAAAGATATCTTAAAAGCTGTAATGTCTTACTACAGGACTCAAGTTGTCATTTTGAATATTGATTTGACGAAGGAGGCGATGTTCATACTCCTGATCCATTGTGAGGTAAAGGCTGTCAGAAAATTAGAAAAAGGTTAGTGTAGCCTGCTCAGTTAGCTTTTTGAAGCAGCTAGTGGTGATATAACAAATCTGGCTATGACAACTTACCAACAAAAAACCAACAGGACTTCCAGCGCAGGGCGCGCGCACGGAGCAAACAGCCTGTGGAGATGTAATGTTACAGTGCTGTGCTCTTATAAAATGCTTTTCATGTTGAAGGAAACCTTCTGCTACCGATGCATTGTGGGAAATGTTGAAGGGGTAGTGACGTTTGCCTTGTCACAAATCAAAACACGGAAATGTTGCACGGTTCAATGCTCGTTTATTATACCTATGGGCTGAGCAAAGTTTTATATTTTTGCATTATTTTAAATCAAATTCAAGCCATATCTTTCACAAAATGCCCATGTTTGATCGAAACCTGCGTGATCAGTAATGTAATGATTGGCATCGGGACTTTGCCGTGGTAACACCATAATGTGTTTGTTCACGCCATATACATATACTATGGTCCACTCTACTCAAGAACCCAGGAATAGGAATAATGGAATAGGAATAAAGGGATAGGAGACGATTTCCTATTTCTTTTAATCTATTTTTTGTTTTACTTTACTTTGGCTTTTATATTGTTGTCTAAAGTCCATGTTCAACAATATCTTTGAAAAAATATTTTGAAGTTTGCTCATAGAAGTTATAACGGTGGAAGTTTCCATTTAGTGCTGATATGCAAAGATACTGTGCCATGGGGTAAATATTATTCCTGTTCATATGTCAGCAAAATTGTCCTGACAGACAGATTCCCCTGTGTGGACTTTGGATTTTCCACTGTGTCTGATGTTTTGCTTTTATTCAATAAAAGATTGGCCCTCTTTTAATTCTTTTGTTTTCCAATTAGAATTTAATTAATTTAAACCTTTATTTAACCAGGAAAAATGACATTGAGATAAAAAAAAAATATATATATATATATATTTTACAAGAGTGCCCTGGGCCAAGAGGCAGCAATTTGTTGCGAGATGTCTGCCCTCACTGTAACAGTTGCGATTTCACATCCAAGATTTTTATTATGGTGCTGTGAGCTTAGTTGGGAGTGTGGTGTTGTGCCGATTATTGTGAACAGATGGCGCTGTGGCACTATAAATGCGCTATGTCCCAGGTCCCAACCACAGACTGTAGAAATAACCTCGCAGCCTTTTTCTCACATGACCTCATACCTGAGGATACTTCAGCAAACTCGAACGTCCTTCTCCAACTTCAGAAGGACGCTTGAGTTTGAGCAAACTGCCCAAGTTCGGCTCACAGCCATAGACCACAGCTGGAGTGACCGGATCGGATCAAATGTCTATAATAGCCTTGCCTGCATGGGTGAATACAAGCTATAAAAGTGAGACAAACACTAAAGATTTTAAAAGTATTTAAAAGTTATTATTGACTGTGTAGGATTTCTTCATTCTGTGTTTTGATATGCATTGTAGAGTTAATAAAGCTTAATTTGTCTGAATAAAAATACCTGTCCAAGAAAACTCATTATAATAATACAATGAATTACAATACATTTCATTATTAATCCAATTTCATACTTGGTGGTGCAAAACCATGGTAACACAACTAGACTGACAGAAGCGAGGCAGCCAGCTCTGTTGGAGCCTCTGACCACCACCAACCACTCACCCAACCACCTGATATTCCCATTGTCTCCCATCCTGGTTCCAACCAGGTCCAACCTGCTTTGCTTCTGAGATCAGGCCGGATTGGGTTTTCTCAAAATGATATGATCAACAAATGAAGTAAAAAAGCTCCAAGACAATTTGACTCATATTGGCTCACAGCAAAAATAAAGGTTTTGGGTCTTAGCATTTGGTGCACACTGCACATAGCTGTACTTGGTCCCATTAGTGAATAAGAGTTAATATGTGAGAGTGGAGGAGTAGTGGGGATGATTGTTTTGTGTTTATCCAAAACATACGGGCAGATCTATTGCATAATGATGCACTAATGATGCTTACAAAGACTTCAGTCTACAAATAAAAATAATTTAAGTTAATGAACAAAGAATTGCATCTTTTAATTCTTGTTTTATTTTCTAATGTTCTGCAGGAAGAACCCCACATGGTTTATGTCTCCTTCTGATGGACCCCATTACTCTGGCGCCAACAAGAAAATCCCCTGTCACTCCTCCCCTAAAGTAACTTACAATTATGTCATGCGAAAAAGCTGAATCCCTTCTTAAAAGCACACCCCATAAAAAATGAATTCTGTTATTTCCCCATAATCAGCAGTGAGGAACGCTTTTTCAATGCGAATGTGGCCTGCACTGCTTTATAGCAGTGTATTACCACATAAATCAGACTGGGAAAGAATTGTGTCCTGTAATTCTTGCTGTATTTCCTAATAGTCAGCTGACAGGAATGGCTAATGAGAAGAAAGCACCCCACATGATGTCTATAGGTTTTGTAAAGCTACTTGATTTAAATAAATGTTTTTAAATGTAAAAAGTTACAGTCTTGCACAAGCGCAATATGTTTCCTGTTTCATAATTTACTACACACACCTTGTCCCAATAAGACATCTGTGTTATTATGTGGTATTTAGCCTTTTACACTTGTGTGTTTGTAAAATATTGATTTGTCTCTGTGATCCAGATGTCCATGCCTCTTTGGATTAGGTTGTCAAATAAGCACATGTCAAACAGGGTCGATGAGCCTTAGATTGCCAGACACTTTTTGACACGATCTTTACAGCATTAAAACAAGACATACTTTATTTACCCGTTTTCATATGAGGATGAATTAACATTAGAATATCCAACATTTTAAAATACAAATTGAAACTTTTTTTTTTCTCTTGCTTAATTGATTTGGCACTTTAACCCATGTCTCTCTTAGTTGGTTAAACGCATGCCCCCGATTGTGGCTTTAGCCCTGACTTGGTGCCTAAATGTCCAGCAGTTAGTTTGTGTCTCTTTAGTCTCGGCTCGTCCCGGCTCTGCTCCTAATCCCTGGGCTGTCAGAGCCTCCCCTCTGAACTCATCGTGCAACACAGGAAAACGCACTAATTGGGGGATTTTCCACATCATTAACTCTGATGAGTAGCCATTCATCCCCACACTTTTTCATTTACACTGTAGTTTTATCAGTTTTATAAATATCAACCACAAGTGAATATTTAGCCATTTGTTTTATTTACCAACTCTTACTCTCCTTTCAGTTACTTAAATTTAGCTATCGTAGCTTCTTGTTCAATGTATACATTTTGTTTTTCATTTTATTCATTTAAATGTGTAAGCCCTGGTCCTGTGTGAACATGTGTTTCAGTGGCCGTGCCTAGGACCAATTAGGGACCGGGGGTCTGTTGGTGAGAGTCCCCCCCCTGGAAAGCTCTGATTGATTGGAGTCTCATCTTCCTAACAGGCTGGCACACTGCCATGGAAGCCCAAGCTCTGAGGAAGAAGAAGGGGAGGGGTGGGAGACGGTATGACGGGGAGCGAGACACATTTGTTGAAAAGTTGGAATATGTGTCTCTGCCTTTGTCAGATGACAACGATTACTGTAATAATCTGGGTGCTCTGTTCTTGCTGAGTTAAAATAGGGCGGTTTTACGGGAACCACAACTCTGAAAGTGTAGGAAGTTTTAAAAAAGGTTCTAACAAACTATATTTATTTTTATGACAACATTTTGTATAGCCAGAAATCCATTTTACAAAAAGAAAATAAAAGACACAAAAATGTGCAGGAAATGCACTCCCGCACATTGTCTCATCAAAACAGGCCTAAAATGTGCATTAAATCTATTATCTAACCTTTGGCTTATTCTTGGTCCACAGTGTCACGACAGTATCGACCCACAGAGTTGCAAACGTACAGTGTTGGACTCCATCATGGTTAGCTGCAGTCTAAGCACCAAGTAAGCAACAGTTTTTCTCCATTATACATTTTAAGCCTTGACGGTCAGTGACTCACATTTTACTATTGTATGCGCGCCCAGACAAGTTGTAGTTGTTCGCATACCCTTTACCCCAAAAGTAGAAAACTTGGCGTTAAATTGCACTTTGTATGAAAACAACTCACTTTGTCTTCCAGAAAAAGCATTTGGACATGATACGTAATCTGAAAAATTGATGGGCAACATTAACAGAGGTAATGAATTGTATGTGACATGTTACAAGGCCTAGTTAGTGCCGCTTGAGACCATTTCCTACACAAAGGGGATACACTTGGATCAATTGTGCTGAACAAAGAGTAAACAATATGGGGTTCAGATTATGTATAGGGCCTATTCTGTGGCCCAGTACGTCCACACAACACCCAGCCCCAAGCTGCCAGCAGGTCTATCATCTCCAGCATCACTCAAGCAAAAAGGCCTTCATCATTCACTGTTCTCTTACTTCATTTCACTTTTCTGTGTAGTGCAGTTAAAACTCTATGCTCAATCGCGTCAGGTCGGAAGCTAATCGAGGTTGGGCCAGGTTGCCTGGGTGAATGGTGTGGTAGTGGTTGATGGTGGTCAAAGGGGCCGATGGCGTAGATTGGCAGTCTTGTTTCTGTCAGTCTTCCCCGAACAGCTGTGGCTACAAACATAGCTTAACACCATGGAGTGAATGAATAATGCTAAAAATTGTAAAGCGACTTTGAGCATCAGGAAAAGGGCTACATAACACTTATGCAAATTATTAATATCTCCATGTATGACAGTATTGTTTCAATATAGTCTTAAAGGTTCATCAAAAAAGATAAAGAAACTGTGATAATTTTTCTTTCCAGCTGCCAATCACCTTTAGTTACCATGCTGGTCAATCACATGGGTAGCCAGGTCTTGTCCATGAACTGAATGTGCTCCTTTGCTTTCATTCTCAAAGCAGCGATGCTAGAGCTGCGCTGGTCTAAATCCTCCAGTGGGTATTTGTCTGGGTATGGAGCAGGACATTGATAAGGGGGCGGAGCCATGCTCTGCATCCCTTGGCCCATAGATGGGTGAGGGTGAGTAGAGTGTGGGGTAGAGTTAAGAAAGCTGTGGCTGGATAGCTGGGCTGGAGACTTTGTGGTGGGCCCATGAATCCTGGTATGCTGTGCACTGGTGTGGCACTGGACAGAGGAGAGGTCAGCCATGGGTCCAGGGGAAGAGAGTTGGTCATTGAGCCCATACTGGTGTGCACAGGTGCAGGACGATTTAGGGACAGCATAGGGGGGTCATGAAGCTTCATGGTACTGGCATCCATTTTCTCTTGTCTGCGCCATTTTGCCCTGCGATTCTGAAACCAAACCTGAAGAGATGCATTTACCATTAGATAGACATATATTATCAAACTGCTGCTGACCCTGGTGATGTGACACTTGCCTGAACACGCACTTCTGGAAGGTTGACTTTCATGGCCAGCTCTTCTCGGCTGTACACATCTGGGTAGTGGGACTTCTCAAAGGCACGCTCCAGCTCGTGGAGCTGGTAGGTAGTGAACGTGGTGCGGTTGCGCCGATGCTTCTTCTTGAGTTGGTCGTCTTTACAGGAGTCCGGATATTTTCCTTTATCATTCTCCACACTCTTCCTCTGTTCACTTAAGTCGTCATTACACTTGCTCGTAAATATATCTGTCCAGGAAATAAGGCAGGTATTATTTTGTTTGTTTTATCATTATACAAATGCAAGCAAATGTTCTATTCCCTGACTATTAGTTGTATGGTTACTCAATTAGTCAGTGAAAGAGGACAACCAATGACACCAGCTTGTGTTTACTAGAGTTTGCACACATTTTGATAGCGGTAATGGATTGATCCTATTCAAAATGACAGATAGATTTCTGACACAGTGTATTGAGGTTGTTTCCTACATCATGTTAAAATAAACTAAAGCGACCCTTTTTTGTACTTCACTGTGGTTTGTTATGAGGGACAAAGCAAGGGTCACTGTTTTCTAAAGCACACAGCGATGCTGAGGTGCAGAGCCACTCGCGCCTCGTTTATCTACCTCTCATTAAGGAGGCATGACAAAGGCCATGCTCCTACAAAGCCAGAGGTCAGGTCTGGTTCAGTGCCCAGGCTTCAGCCTGTCAGCCCATCACAGGCACCAGACTGAGGCGACCCACTATTCATGAGCACAGCATCTCTGAGGGACGGGCGTCACACAGGAGCTGCTCACTGAAGGGGAACTGGGCTAACTTCACAGGATAGTCCCACACAAAAGAGCGCTGATGTCATCGTGATGAGCATCCAACTGAAGACAAATGGATACATACAGTAGGACCTTCATCAAATAGTGCTCTGCTTTCATTCATTTTGGTTTCTCTAAAGTCATCAACCACCTGCTAGATTTTCTAGTGTAAGCAATGCAAAAATAATTCCGGATTAAATGTTATAAATTTGTCTGTGAGACATGCCGATAACAATAACAACAGAATGAAGACTATGCATGCAATCTCATCTATGCAGATTAAGGGAATTCCACCAGGGGATGGGATTGGGCATAAGCCACTATACCGTCTTGTTCTGTGATTTTATCTCTCCATCTAAGCCCACACTGTTCTCAGCTAAACATGCAACAGGATGTGACACTGATTTGGAAACTATTAAAAAACCTCCCAGCATCAAATCAGATGCCTTAAAGTAGATATGCATGCGTCCATTTTAGTGAACTGGACCATGGACAGTCTCACAGAGTTCAGGGGCCTTTTGTGTCTGTTTTGGGTTATGAACGTACCGCTGTAATGTTGCTGTTCTGAGTTGCCATTCCCCAGAGCCGACAGGTGACCGCTGTATGTAGGGTGAGGCAGATTCTCTTGTGGTTTGGACTCCAGACTTTTCATATCCACGTGGTGCGGTCCTGAGCCCCCAATGGGACTGACCAGGCCATCAGGGTCTTTGCTGAAGCCCAGTATGACATCAATGCTGTGTACATGTCCACTGCCTCCGCTCTTCCCCATGTCATGGTAGTTACTGGGCGAGAGACAGCTGTCGTCCACCATGTTATCCAGTGATAAATGCATCCAGGCGTCTGCTGTGAGGTCTGGCGGGCAGAGAGGTGCGAATGAAATAGTCTTACAGTTTTTGCTTGAGCACATTTTGCAAAACTTCGCTCATTGTTCCAAAACTCTACACACAAGTAAACATGACACAACACTGGGAAATATCCCATTCACATCTGTATCAAATTAAAACTCTCCTATCAAAACCTAAACTCTGCTATCAAAACAAAACGTTCCTTTGTCAAAATGTAACTTTGATGACAAAATAACACATACTTGCATCATATGCATACACTTTCAGATTAGGGGGAACACACTAGTCTACTTTATATAAAACACTGCAGTCTTTGAAATTACTGTTTATTCAGAAGGCATATTTTCAGGAGGCACAGCCCAGCTTCCCTTATAGTCAGGCCATGGTTGATGACATGGTCCAACCAGGTTGCTCTTATATCATCAGAAATAGGGGTCCCTGCATGGCCTCTTCGACCTTGACCTTGTCCTCCTCTTCGTCTTCCTCTTCGTCTTCCTCTACCTCTTCCTCTGCCTCTTCTTCTTACAGAGCCCTGGAAGTGACATCAGACAAAAAAATTTGAGGGATGAAATATAAAAAATATATTTTGTATACGTATTTTTTAATTTTTATTTTATTTTTACCACATATTATCTCGAGAGAATGAGATAATTTGTGGTGTAAAAACAACAACTTTTTTTAATATTTCATCCCAAAAAAATATTTTCACCCCCAAAATGTTTTTGTCTGATGTCACTTCCAGGGCTCCGTAGCCTCTCACTCTCCCTCCATCCATGCTTGCAAAGTTGTTGAAATAGCTAAACTGAGAGCTTTTTGTAGCTGGCTGTTTGGTGTTCAGTTTTACAAGTCAGTGCCTTCAGGTGTGTATTTGAGTGGTTGCAATTACCCGATGTGTTTTGTATTTTGGATACATGTGTTTTCCAAATGCCACCTGGAGATTTCATTTTTGAACAAAGTGTCTTATGTATGAAATAGAGTGTAGTATGCAGGACCAAGTGTGTGGCATAAAGGAGTAAGTGTGTTGCAGAACTGTAACTAGAGTGCAAAGCAGCGCTTTTGTTTAAGGTATGGGTACATGTGTTTGAGGTATGGTACCAAAAGCTTCAAGTTGTGTTACTTTAGTCTAAGTATGGGTCTATAGTGTTCAAGCAACGGGCAAAAACTGTAAAAGTGTCACATATGAACTTTTAAGCTCATATGTGAGCTTAAAATCTCATAAGTACAGTGACTCCACATACTGCCCTTATGGAGCCTACCTATTAACCTGCTTATCCACTGCTCAGTCAAGGAGCTGGAGAGTCCGATGTGAGCAGGGCAAGGCATAGTACTTTTAATTATCATTGTTGAAGTTAACACTCTAAACTGATATCAGTTTAGAGAACTAGTCTAAGTTACATGGTACAACCTATGTTATACTCTTAGCACTTTGAGATTTCGTAGAAATGCTAATTATAATTATTATACTCCATTTACAATGATGCAAGGGGTAGATTAAATAATCTCCAAAAGCCATAAAGGTTCAGATGAGACATTCCAAAATATACAGTATATATATACACATTTTTCCTCTTTTACATTTTCAAATAACATCAAAAGTATAAAATGGAAGGTCAGTAAAGGCTCAGTTTGGAGAAGAAGGGGAACAGAATTTCATGTAAAGCACCTGACCAAGTGTTAAGCATGGGGGTCGATCGATCATCCTCTGGGGTTGTATTGCAGCAAGGGGCACAGGACTGTCATAAACTTTTTAAATGTATTTAAAGACCCAAATTACTACTACTACAATATCTAGTGCCTTACAGTTCAATATAGCCTACGTCACAATGATCAGATCGTCGTCATTGTCCCTGAGGTTAATAGAGAAATTGTGACACACTTTCTGTATTTGGGCCTCTCCTGACTGGAACAACCTTATAACATCTATTCGCTCCCTTACGTCTTTTCCATTGTTACAAACTGCTCTGTTAACCCATCTTCAGAATACTTGTATATGTATATACAAGTACATATATATGTACATATAAAACTGTATAACAAAAAAAAACTATATATATATATATATATATACACCCAGGTATATACACATTTTATTGAGCTGAGGTGTTAACTTTTACAGTTTTAATTCTGATGAAAGTGTTTTTTTACATTACTATTTAATGTATTGTGTAAAGTTATTACACCAGTGGTTTTCAAAATTACCACCTCTTAAAATGTTTGACCTGAGGCTGAGCTCAGATTAAATCTTGGGGGTATAAAATGAGTCTAAAATGTATTTAAATCTTTCTAAATGACAACTTAAATTCCTTTTGTATGAAGTCAAATATCTCTTATTATATGAATGAAAGTCTAAAATTGCAGATGGCTCCAAATACCACCTGAAGAAGTCCAAATACCACCACTGATATCCGTACCACAGTTTGGGAACCACTGTATTTTTGCTGTATTTCCTATGTGATCGGTGAGGAGGTGAATATTGAGAGCTGATGTGTATGTGTGTGTGTGTGCGTGCGTGCTTGCCTGCGTGCGCGCGTGTGTGCGTGTGAGTGTTGTTTTTTTCGATTTTGTGTATCTACTCTGCTGTTTTCTGTTGGCTTTTCTTTGGATGAGGATCCCCTTGAAAACGAGATGATTTCCTCTACATTGCCTCTCATGGTCTCTACAAATGGGTACTGATCTTAACACAACTCAAAATCCATGATGAATTACATCGAGAGATGCAGTCTGGAGGTTTTGCCATGGCCTCCAGTCTCTTGACCTACACATCATTGATAATTTGGGGATAAACCTCCAGAGAGCAGTGTGCGCAAGACAGCCCAGAAATCTCTCTGAAAGACGTTTGCTTGGAATAAAGGGAAAACATCTCTCAAACTAGAATTGAATGACTCTTGGCTGCCTAGAAAAGCGTTTAAAGCTATCATACTTGCCATATTCGGGGACATTTTAAATCTGCAGGGTTCCCAAACTTTTTTAATGTATTTTTTATTTTGAAAATGCGCACTATTAAAATTAAGAAAAATTAAGATAAAACTGTTTTTGTAATGTTATGTGAATGTCTCATCTGTAACTTCATGCCTTTTGGAGATTATTTTATCTGCCCCTCGCCTCATTGTTTACATATATAATAAAAAGTCTTATCGGGGGTGCCTAAACCTTTTTTCTCATAAATTTTAAACTTAAACAAAGACATTTCTCTACTGTACTGAAAATGTTAGTTATTAAAAGTGGACTAAAAAGTGTACACTAATAAACTTAATTTCTAAACCAAAAAGTTAGTGATATTAGATTAGAACATACCAGTGAACTGTGTCCCAAGTTAAACTGTTCCAGTTGAATGGTCCACACTTCTTTCATCCACTAACATTTAGTTTTCATTGACTGCATTTCCCCAAAAGCAGTAGAATGAGTTGTAAATCTCAACAGAAAAAGTCCATCAGGAAGAGTCCAAGGGGCTTTGTACAACCGACTTCAGCCCGTAACACTCTGAGCTCAGAGAGTGAAAGAGGAGTGAGAAGGAGAGGGAGAGGTGCACTGATAGCGGGCAAAACGAGGGGATTAGGAGCGGGTTATTAACTGGAATCCTTCCCCTTTAAGAGTGATTGGCAGCTGGTTTTTCGCCAAGTTATTGTTTTAAATGCTGCTTTCATTCATGCCCACAGGAGGAGGTCGGCCCATACAAGCACAGATAAGACATGCTTTCATAAATGGATTGTTGTTAAGACAAAGGGTTCCAGAAAGGTCTCGATATAGCACCACGGGCCTCAATGAGTGGACAATAATGTATCTTTACATGTACCTCTATGTAGCTCAAGCTGAGGCAATATAATAATGTGCTCCAGGCTCGTTCTGCCATGTCGCCTTGCACAATGTAAAGCCTCGCTTTCGTCAGTCCACCTAAGGGCGGCTGTGGCTACAATAGTAGCTTATCACCACCATGTATGGAGTGAATGAATAACAACTACAATGTGTTGAGAAACTTGTCAATACAGGATTGTAAAGCACAATATAAGAGTAAGCCATTATTATTACCTAAATGCAATTGTAATGCTTATCAGGAAACTTGCAATAGGCATTTATTATTTCACTTCACTCAGTCACACTCGACTGAAATAAGCTGTCCTGACTGACGAAATGTGTGAGGTCTCTTGCTCATAGACACAACAGCAGTATGTAATGGAGTCAACCTTTAAGTGAGGGACTAGGGCTGGGTGATGGGACAAAATAATCCCAATATTTTTCCTATTATTGACAAATCTCAATCTTCAATTCGACAAATGAATATAGTATTTACTATTATGGCAGACCCTTAAAAATCTCAGCTTAAACAAAAGAATGAATACTCTCCTCTCCAGACCATGTGCTGCTACGGTCACAGAAGTCACCGTAGGCCTGGCAGCCAATGGTGCAAGTACATTTCAATTCTCTCTTCGCAAGACAAACACTGCAGACTAATTAACATCATTAACAAATCAATTTAAATATGTTTTATCTTCTTCATCTACCATTATTATAATTATAATTATATTATTATATCTATGGCACACTGACTAAAATTTTAGATTGTCCTGTGACCAGCAATAAAACACACAAAAAACATGATCAGCTTGACACAGAAAATGCTATTTGTCCAGTAGGTATTTCAAATAATGGATGTGGATGAGAACCAAACCCTTTTAAATCTCATATTTGGCTGCCTTTAGTCAGCATCTCCATGGAGACGAGCAGGAGACGTCTCGCTCCCAGTAAAGTTACAACTAAGGCCTTAGGAGAGATGAACCACTCACAGCCAAGGCACATTTGGTCATTTATTACCGTATTTTCCGGACTATAAGTCGCACTTTTTTTTCATAGTTTGGCTGGGGGTGCGACTTATACTCAGGTGCGACTTATATATCAAAATATATAATTTCACATTGTATTACTTTCACACTGAGAGTTGCTAGAGGGCGCTCTAGGCTTGTGTATCAGTATCTTTTACTCCTGCATGGTTGTACAATGACAAATAAATAAGCACGAACTTACTTACTGTACCACTGAAAATAAAAATAAAAACAGTAAAGTTTGGAGTGAGCGAGAAACTTGTAAGGGACAGTCAAAAAGCAAAGGTTACTCTTTGCAAATGGTTGCTTGAATAATGTGATGCCGGGAGAGGCTTGTAAACGGTGCAGTTACTCCTCACTGCCCAGGTAGTTGCTAAGGCTGGTGCGACTTATACTCCGGAGCGACTAATATATGTTTTTTTCTTCTTCATTATGCATTTTTTGGCTGGTGCGACTTATACTCCAGTGCGACTTATAGTCCGAAAAATACGGTATGTGTTTTTGTAAAAGTATTTAATTCCATTTATCGGGTGTTATGTCACGCAGTGTGGCTTTAAATAAATAAATCAATAAATTAAACAACTAACAACAAAAATAATAAAGTAGTGTTATGACAAGACACTGGCATTCACTACATACCACAACATAGGTGTTTAGATGTCAGAATCTGAATAAAAATAGATATAGTAAAATCTGCTTAAACTCAAAATATATACAAAATATACATGCACAGACACAATAATGCAGTGGTTCCCAAAGTGGGGTCCGGGGCCCCCTGGGGGAGCCTCAGAGGCACTGCTGGGGGCCCCCAAAGCTTGTCTACAAAACCCTGAAATTGAAAAAATACATAAAACATACATAAAACATATTTTTAAAGGAAAACTACATTTCTTTGCTACATTATACTATTTTAAACCAGTATTTAGCCTACAGTCATGACGAAATGTTGCTTTTAATGTTATTCTACCTGTAAAATAATAAACTCATCAGAATAGAGTAAATATATTATTATTGATCGGATAAACAAACATACAAATAAATTATATAACGATATGTTGGAAAAAATATATTGTTTTTCATTCATTCATGTGTAGAGTCACTGACTCTACACATGAGCCAACAAGATTATTTTGTTAATTCAATTGTTAATGATTGTTAACTTTTGTCCATCTTTTCTTTGTCTTCTTTGTCTTTCTTTGTTCAAGCTGCTTAGTTTGACAACGTAAAGTCCCTCTGATCCCATTAGAAGCAAGAACAGCTAATGTGTAAATTGCACAGTGAGCTTAGCCATAGGAGGAGGGAAGGAAGGAAAGAGACAAGAAAAAATGTAATTTGTCACGAAATAGCTTGTTTAACTATAATAGACAAAATATTTGAAGCAAACGTTCTGTTGAATATCAGTGACTAGATTCAAGTATGAGAGGCTACTGAGATTATAGTAGATGTCTCGGGAAAAACTCCTCAAGTATTCAATGTTTACTGAATCCCAAAGCTACAGCTTTGGACGGCCTAATGCAGCCACTACACCTGTCAGGTGTAGGCCAGAAAAAACTAGGGTTGTAGTGATACAAAAGCCATATTAAATGTTTATAGTGTATATAACGAAAAAGCAACACCTTGCGTTAGCGGCTCTAAAAAGTATTCTAGACACATTAATTAAACTCAAGTTTGCAGTCTTGTGACACTGTGCCTAAAAGACCTCTATGCCCAGGCAAAGTAGATAATAAAATAGATATAATCTAAAGGGCCAGGCAATGAAGGCATTCTATAGATTTCCCTTAACATGTACATTATTCTATACTTAGTTTTCATATTATCATAATTTTCTTCCTTTTTTGATTTTCTTCAGTCATAAAAAGCCTTGAACATTCAGTCGTTCATTTACTATTATTGACATCCAATCGGTAAAATTTGGTTAGACTGTAACAAATTGCTCCCTTACTTCAAGCTTGTTTTTTTATTTTCAATCCTTATTGAACTTGCCTAGCCCTAGAGAGCTCGGCCCTAGAGAGCTTAAGGAAATCACTGCAGACTGAGAAAATTGACAAGGACCTTTCCATGTTTTGAAAAGGATCAAGCCTTAATTTTGGTCCATGTCCCAAGACACGACAAACACCAGGCTTACACAAATGTACATTTAATAACATCTGTCATTTCCTGTCAAGATGGCAACGCTGAAGGCTCATCCGTAAGTACATTTTATTGAAAAGTTGGGATTGCATTTGTTTACAGTAATATTTACAATGATTCAAAAGCTACTGTCAACATACCAATACATCATTCAGTTGTTTAACAAATATTGCACTGTATCTTAATCTGATCCAGTGTACACAAAATAAAGTCTCTGTATTAAAAAAAAAATATATATATATTTCTGTTAAATTTGTGATAGAAATGACTGGGGGGAAAGACTCAGGACACGAGGGACTATGTCTCAAAGCTGGCCTGGACACGCCTCTGTGTCCCCCCAGGAGAGCTGGAGGAAATGTGCATGGATAGGGAAGTCTGGGCTTTTCTGTTCAAACTCCTGCCTCCAAAACTCGGCCCCCGATAAAGCTGAAGAAAACGGATGGATGGATGTTCAAACACACACAAAATTAGTCCAAGAACCAAAAAAGGTATCTAGGCCTTCTGTTTGAGTCCGAGCCATAAGTGGTTTGGACAAAAAGGATACAATAATTAACAAGGGGGTGATGACGGAAAAACTCGAGGAGCTGTTGCCTGCTTTACAAACACGCATACAAATTTCTCAAAATTAAATATTTAATGGAGTTACGGTCTGCTTGATCAAGTCAGCAGCAAACGCTGCTCCAAAATTGTGTCCTCTCCCTGAACAATATAAGCCCAGATTGAAATCGGTGCCAATGTAATTGGTATTGTAATATCAATCTTGCTCTTGGCAGGTTACTACAACAATAAAAAGTCGAAAACATTTTAACGACTGAGCCTGAACCTGCTACGGTGACATGCACATCAGTTTCATGAGCTGATCCCACTTCATACAGACAAGAGGGCAGGCTCTCCACAGAGTTTACTCACTGTATCTCTCTCTCCAGTTTGTGCCTCAGTTTGTGGAAGGTAGGTCTACGTCGTGGCTCCCGGTCCCAGCACACCCTCATCATAGAGTAGAGCTCAGCAGGACAGTCCTCTGGGGCCTCCATACGATAACCAGCCTCTACCATCTCCCTCACCTCAGTCACAGTCTACAGCCAAGTGCAGCACAAGAAATCAAGAAACAAAACATTTTAATGTGTGTTATGATAACGCAAACAAGGTCTAGATTTAATCAATAATATCATTAATAATAATTAATAATATAAATTATTTGTTGGTGCTTCACAGCTAGAAGGTCCTGTACATGATCCCGGCGTTTCTGTGTTGAGTTTGCATAACCGTACTCCGGTTTCCCCTACAACTCAAAAGATGTACAATTCCCCTGGCTCCACATCTGGAGACGGCCCCCTACTGCTACTGCCCCTTACGGGTTGCCCCAGCGGCATCGAAGGAGTCAATGGGTCAAATCCAGAAGACAAATTCTCCTACAGGGACAATAATGTTATCTTTACCTAACCCTAACCTTAAAACAAAACCAGGCCATGTTCACAATTGAATCATATTAGTCACATGTCGAGTGTAATACCGTGTCTGCTCTTCTGTTTGCCAGGTGATAACACTTTACCAGTTACAAATTTCACAAGGTTAAAATGAACTCAACCACACATTATTGTGTAGATTAGATGTAATTAGCAACATTTAAAGTGACACCTGCAGCAGTGGGATCCAAGAAGCATTTCTTAAAAGCACATTGATCCTCTTGCAGACACTAACCAGTTCAAGTAATGAGATTAATGGGAGCAATGGGAGCACAACTAGCGCGACTAGATGAGTTAAGCTCCCTTTTACACCGTGCATCTCTTATTTCTCTTCAGTTTGACAAGTTCTGTGATGTACATCATCATCTTTGACTTTGCGTCATTTCCTGCTCAGACATAGTTGAACAAGAGAGGAAGCGTAAGTGAACATCTAATCTGTAAGCTTTGGCAGTGTATCCAGACGGCCTCACTGACACTAACTAACAGGGTTACATAATTAGTTAGGTTGAGACTTTTCCTGCACTGAAACACCTTTAATTTCATACAGGGACCAACTACATACCAGCTTAGGGTACGGCTGACGACCATATGAGAAAATTTCCCAAAGGAGAATGCCATAACTCCAAACATCTGATTTGGTAGAAGATGTCTGCAATTAGAAAATATTAAAAAACAGCTTTTAAACATTATTTTTTGGGTGAAAACACTGAAAAAATACTGGGACTGGACAGGTGTAGTTAGAGGTGTATTTCTGACTGTAAACATTTACAACAGATTTTTGTAAAATAAATCAACCGTAAATACTAATTGACAAACCCCTTTTTTGAGGACTTCAGGTGCAGTCCATTTGATGGGCATCCTGGCATTATCCGATGTCTTTGAGCCCACTTTAGTCAGGCCAAAGTCACTGACCTTGGCCACATTGTTGTCAGAAACCAGAACATTACGAGCAGCCAAATCCCTGTGGACCAGCTTCTCTGACTCCAAATACTCCATGCCCTCGCACACGTCACTGCATCAAACAGGTTCATTATTCACCAGGATGGCCCTCCCTCGATCCTGTCCTTGTACTCACAGTGCATACTGCAGCAGCTGGCCAACGCGCACAATTGTACGCCCTCTAGATCTGAGGAGGTTTACAAGATTTCCCTGCAACAAATAGGTGAAAATAAATGTTTTTATTGATTTCATAATGCAGGTGCTACTTGATGTAGATTTGTACTTTTTTTTTTTTTTGTGAAGCTACAAAAGGAAATCTGACTCCTTGAAACTGCACTTTCAGACTGTGAACTTTGTCAGGAACAAACAGTAACAGTATGAAATATATATTTCAACATCTATCTAAAAATTAAACTAAATAAGTCTCAGCAGTTTGGTCTATGGATAAGTACTGCACTGGGACATGAATAACATATTTAGCATAAGTTACATTTTGGAGTTACTTGTAATGAAAATTAATTAATATTACCTTTTCCATGAACTCTGTCACAATTCGCAGTCCTTGGTCCAAGATAACGCCTAACAAACGAACCAAGTTTTTGTGCTGAAGTTTACTGAAATATAATGTTAATGTGTTTTGTTTATATGTCATTTTTATCTTATGATCAATAGTCGTCAGTAAAATAACTTATAAGGCACTCACGTCATGACAGCGGTCTCACGCAGAAAGGCCTGAGCGGTCACATCACATTTAATGGTCTTTACTGCCACCTTCTGGTCTATATAGTGTCCTGCATAAACCGCTTGAATAAAAGAACATCAGTAGCTTTACTGAGTTCAGTTGGACTGAAATAAAATGTACAATAATAATAATAATAATAATAACAGGCTACAACACTCACTGCCAAACTCCCCCTCTCCAATAATCTCACCCAGAGTGAGTTTGGCAATGTCCAGTAGCCATCCAGCTATAAAGAAGAACAAAAGAGTCACTGAAGAAAAACAGTAAATCACAATCTATGAAAGGCCTAAAAAAAATTCATAATAATTAAGGTGATAAATAACAGTAATCTAGAATTAAACAGGACTGGATTAGTTGATGCTGACCATTTGTTTTCCATTTGAATCAAAGTGTAACTACACATTGTCAGTGTGTCAATGTGGTCATTTAAAAAGGTTACTGCAAACATGATGTTGTAGAAAAATAACTTACTTTTAGAAAGCTCCAACTTTGCTGACTTAGTCCCTGTTTTTGGTTTAGGCTTAAATAATTGAGTTGCAATGGAGCCTTTGTTTTTAGAGTAAAACTGGAACAAAAAGAGACACTCATTTATTTAAGGAAGATGAAAATGAGGGCACATTGCTGAAGTTAGAAGAGGAAGAGGTGGTTTTAAGAAATCTACAACCAAGTAGATTTGAGAAAGAACTGAAAATTTCATCGACAGTAGTGTCAGGAGATGTGTTGGTTATCCTCGTCCTTTAGCAACAAAGCTTTCACTGCATCCAACAAGTGCAGGTAACAGTCTTCATGAATTTTACATTTGACAAGGCTGTTATTTTTACACCATTGTTCTGGCTCCGCATCCTTAGGATCACTTGGAGAGCAGAGGACAAACAAATCAATGTAATGTAAGCATGCCGTGGACAAGACATCATCTTAAATGACTTTGTCCTTCTGTTGTTCACTTGTGTATTATGTATTATTTTTGATTCAGTGCACAATTATCTAGCGGGAGTATAGCTTATGTAATCTCTACTTTCCTATACACTTCTGCAAAGTAACATAATAAAATTAAAATATAAAGACTTTGACATTTGACATTGACAGTTTTACAAAACACAACAACTGCAGCACAATTTCCTTTGACTGCAATTCAGCAATCGAACCAAACAACCTAAATCTGACCTCGATCATGTCGATCAGGTTGTAGAAATATTGATGGTTGTCAATGGTCAACTTGTCCTGATAAATGACACGGTAGTGCATGACGTTCCCAGAGACACTGATGCAGAGGACATAGTCACCAGGATGCCGAATAGACTCCCGCACAAGGAACAGGCCATCCTCAGGAGGCTGCAGCTCACAGGCTGCTTCAGAGCCAGACATTCTTCCATGAAACCAGCTGAAGGGACAGAAATCAATATTTAAATGCCAGAAGCATCATGGTTACGAAAAATATACAAACGTTAAGTATAAAGAAAAAAAGGGGGAAAGGTTAACGACCTGTGACTTTTGATAAATGAATGTTGACTGAAACTCTACTTTTTGTTAGACACTTAAAATGCAATTCCTAACATGCTTCCACTTAATCCTTTCTACACTGGTTTTATTATTTTTAGTCTCAGAGCTTGGATCTTGGCGTTTGGTCACATTTGAGCCCAACCCCACTGGCTTCAGAGTTACACTGTAGGTCAGACACTGTAAGTAACAGTAACATGACGCTAAATAGTGAGCCCTTTATTTTCACTAAAAAGGCTGAGGCCTCTTCAGTCTGTCACAGACTGAGAAGTGGAGAAGGAAGTCATGGAGCTTCTGCTTTAGAACATTATACTTCTGCTGGACATAAGAATAAAATATTGAAATTCAAGTATTCCTTAGTAATAGGTGTGAAATCCTGAATTTATGTGATTATAATATTTAGTTCATTATTAATTACTCTCATTCTACTAAAACAAGCCCTTGTCATTTGTATCTGCTGTAAAGTCAGTTCCTCTGAGTCGTGGTGCAGCAGGACTGATGTGGATAGATGTTACCGAAGAAACTCATGAGGGTAATTTCTTCAACGCAGTTACTATAGTAACAATTTTCTCCGAAGGAAAAAAAGATTTACCACAGTCTTGTCCACATCTGTCATGGTCCACCATGACCCACCACGACTAAGAGGAACCGGGACAAACATGACTTTCAACCTTTATAAGCATCAATTGTGTGATATAAAAATAAAATAAAGTTTACTTAGAAGTTTCATTTAATTTTTAATTTATTTACTACATACTTTAGTTTCAGAATTTTCCTCTTACAGCAGAAGTCTGAAGCTCTGTCTAAAGCAGAATCTCCATGACTTCCTTCTTCACCTGTCGGTCTGTGACTGAAGCGACTCAGCCTTTTTTACTGCAAACAAAGAGCACTGTTTTTAGCGTCATGTTACTGTCACTCATGGTGTCTGACCTAAAGTCTAACTCTGAAGAAAGTCAATTCGCCTGTACACAGAGAAGGTTGGAAGGGCGCCCCCTTGTGACCCTTTGCATTCAAATACCGGGACCATAACTGGAGCCATACAGTACGTGGCTCTAGAGTAGAAAGGGTTCAGTTAAAAGAATGAGTGAGTCCCCTAAAATATGTCACAGCACATCAGGAAATCTTCAATAGAGATGCTGTGTATAAAGGTGATAGCCAAAATATTTCCTCAAGAAAAACAATATGTTTTACTTGGGTAGAAGGAAAAAGAAATAATCAAGTACAATTTTAAAACAAAGTCTTTGGTTGAGTGAGTGATACAGGCCTCTGACTGAGGTCATGATTCCGTAACTTCAGATAGTGTGAATGATAGGCATGAGATGCTTTCACTTACGGCATTAGGCTAAGGCTGGGGTCCACTCGTATTGCCTTTCTTTCCCTCATGTCATTGGCGTTTATGAGACCCTCCTCACCTGTGCTGTTGAGCCTTGCAAAGGAAATCCCATCTGTCTATAAAAAGAAGACATTTGCCAATCCATGTCTTGTACTGTTCTCAACTTCTTGTAGGTCATGTACCATGTTTTTTATGACTGTGATGATATCCCCTCTGCAGTAGCTCAACTCTCCAGGTTTAGGCTTCTTGTGGTCCTTCTTGGCCACACATTGGGTCTCCATAGCAGCCCAGCTCATCGTCTGACAGCTCATCAGTCTCACACTAATTAAACATACCCCCGATCAAATCACTTACCTTTTAGTTTCCGAGATGAAAGGAAAAGAAAATTAAGCTATTTTGAATGTTCCCATAAAGAAAACATCGCCGGATCCGTATGACCCGTTTCCCGGACAGATTTCGGTTTCCTCCACAGCTAGCTTTAGCGATGATTGAAACTTTGCTTCAATCCACTTAGCTCTTCCGTGGCTAAACACGCCCTATTGTCTGATTGACTCGGTCTACTATTCACCATCATTTCAACATTTAGAAAATCATCATATTTGATTCGTCGCGTGGGAGGTCCACACGCGAGGTCACCACTTTGCACTTGGCTCATGTGGACTGTGGAGCGGCTCAGAGGATTGACTTTAGCTGAACAATTCTCAAAATATTAAATATATCACATATTCAATGTATCTTAAAGCACTGATTTATGGAAAGAAAAAGAAAACTTTCTTTAGAGGTTAAATTATTTTTATTTATTCCTCACTTTTAAGCAACACTACAAAGACAACTTATATCAGCAGTCAGTCTACTTGAGAACATGTATAGCCTGCAAAAATAACCTTTAAATGCTTTGATAAAATAAAATACACAATTTTATATTAAATCTAACTTAAAATATTGGTTATCTCCATTATACCACTACTCATTTCATTAACAATCCAGATCTGCTTTTAAATACACTATACACAGACACGAAAAAAGAAAACATCTTGTAACCACTTCAGTCAATATTCAGTCTAAGATACTATCACAAAGTTTGGTAGATTGGTGCACATTTTGAATAGTAAAAACAGGGCATTCAGGAACAATGCAGTTTAAGTGCTAAATGTCTTCAGCATGCTAGGTAGGCTCCTGCAACATTTCTATCACAGAATCTTGGAGTTGCCTGATGGGAATTGATTGTTGGAAAAAACAAGCAAATGTTTGTGTTGGAATAACTGATTCAGTAATCTAGCAATCATCTAAAAAGAGTGCTTATAGATTTTACACTAATCTGAGATGATCATTGTGTTCTAAGAGGCACACAATACGCTGGCCTCAGTCTCTTATTTAATTGATACAACTCAAACTGACCTGTAAATGTGCAACTATCAATGTAGATATGCCACCATTATAAATGTGACTTTCTCAAATGTGTTAACTTTGTGAAGTTCTTTTGTGAAAAACCATTGTTGTGGATGCAGATGGTGTTTTGATTATATACGGTTTCTTCACATGTCATATTTTATAAACCTAAGGTGCTCACACGCTTATTCTAAATCATTATTACAGGCATAATCTGAAGGATTTTGTCAGCATTATTACACCTGTAAATCAGCACTTCCACTTGGATGTATTCATTCTGTGCAGAGGTTAAGTAGTTTCTTCCTTCTTGTCTTTTTTGCCCTCACCCTCTCCTTCGCCTGTGTCACTGTTGTCTCTTCGGCGTTTACGATTGCGAGCACCTGCCTTTGATGCAGGTAGAGACTCCATCCCCAACACTTTGTGTATCTGACGGAAAGCAAGTAGTCGCAGGGCATGCTGGGAAGAAAAAGTTATCAGAATGAAAAAACAAAACATACATTACATACATAAAATTCTAGAATAAATTCCGCTCATGGGTCACTTTACCTGTGCACTTGCAGTTATATCTTCTCTAGCTTGAGGTGTCACACTTTTTAATGCATCCGTTTGATCTTTTTCACAAGGATCTAGTAACCCTGGTCCCCCTAAACACAATGTGACAATCGGTAAGTGAAGACGCTTCAAATCATATGCTGATGTATATGCTCCTGACCTGGCAGCAGGATGCCAGTAGAGATGGACTCCAAGACTCTGCGCATGGCCTCTCCTGGACTGAGAGGTCCTGAAGCACTGCTAATGACCTTCTCAACCAACAGCTCCATCGCCTGGACAATAATCAGTTTAATTAGGCCCGTAATAAGGAGCAGTACAATGTTAGCCCTCCATTAGACAAGCACTACCTTACCCAGCCAGGCATCTTTCCCCACGTCGGGACACGCTGGCATAAATCTCTCAACACTCGAATAATGATGACGCAGGACTGTAAACCATTGGCTCGAGCCTTTAAAAAATATAAAAGACCAAAGAGTACAAAAGCATTTTGACCTTTGACAAAACTATAGTTGTATAGTTGTATAGTTGTCACTTTAGTCAAAGAGTTTACCTGAAACCATTTTGCATGACGAAGAGCAGCCAAGTAATCCACACAAGTCTCCTTATTCAACAAGTCAGATGGGTCCTTTTCATCCACACCTGAGGCAGATAACATGGACTCAATACTACATGCTTAACCCACCTAGAAGTCAACGTTTGTATAAACACAGACATAATTAAAAAACATCTGATACAATGCTTAGCCAAGCTCTAATTGTTTATCAAATCAATAAACATTTTCTTATTAATGGTGCTGAGGAAAACAATAATTGCATTAAAAAAAGAAAAATTGTTACATAACGCAAAAAGCCCAATTACAGAGATCATTAAAAGGCAATAGAAAGGAAATCCAATGCACTCAATATGAAGACATTTTAATATTTTTACTTGGAGGAAATGGCTTCTACAGGTATTTTATCATTGCTACTGTGCAAACAGTACAGGGCTGAAAGTTCTCAAACCTTCTTCATATCACTCTGCAACAAACATCCCTGTGCCAATGCCAGATATTATTTTGCTTCAGTAAGTGCTTGGGATTTCCTGTGCTTCACATAAGCTTGTTTTGCTTGACAACATGATGTTGTGGCATTAATTTTGGACAGTATGCTTCAGTCTGACTGTTTGCAAGGAAGGCCCACAAACACAGTTGATAAAGCTTTTAAGTTAACATTGTTGAATGTCTATGTAAAGAGTGAACACGTATACATTATCTTTGAGGAAAGATTGAAGAGAGTTTGAAGGTTTCTCTGCTACAGTGATGGGATAATACAAAAGCTTATCTCAGGAGTTCCATGTTAACTAAAACTGCAGTAACAACAGAGGACATTAGCTTTCTCACAAGGGAAATGCACAACTAAAACGAAACCACTTTTTGAAGGCATACCACTTACAATCACACACCCACATTTATCCAGCATTTTAGAGTTGGACCAGTATCAAACTGCTTGAGCAGAGAAGGGCTACCTACTCTGGAAAGGCTTAATAAACATGAGCTTTCTGTTTTTGATAGTCTTAGTGGTATGTAAACAATTGTGGTCTTACGATTAGCCTTGCCTAGGTCTGCTGATACAGAATGTGGGGCACTGATCAACAAACCCAAACAAAAGATAAAACAAAACAGTGGCTACAGAAAACATTTCTGACATGTTTTCAAAATGGGAAAAACATTCAAATGCTGCCAGTTTTTAACAGGTGGAGGAGTGTTTGCGACACAATGACCAACTGCACTTCTAAAAATGAATAAAACAAATAATGGCATAATGGAGGATTAATAAATAGGCCTAATATCTTTTTGCATAATCATTGTGAGGCGATAAGAGGACACTCCTGCACCTTAGCCCTGATAATGCCTTCATATGACACAGGGATGATGAGGGGAAAGGTCTCCTCTGGCCCTCAAAATCCCTTCACAAAAAGCCAAATAAATCAACAATAGATCTTTGGGATATGAGGTACTTTTCCAAAGCAGTTCATCCCTGGGCATTATGTCAACAGTAATCTGAGCTTCAGTTCTCAGTCAGTTTCTGTGATAATTTCCCAAAGGCTTTTTTGAGCGCGTGTTCATGAGAAACACAACCCCTAGTGGCACAGAAAGGTCGGAGAGCCCGGCTTTTGATTCCCATGTTGTGCAAAAAACAAAGAAATCTGGCCTTGTGTGAATAAAAAACTGGGGAAATAAATATAGAAAAGTAAATGTGACTTTTTTTTAATCTTTAGTTGTGACAGAAATAGAACATTTTCCTGTTTGTCAGGCTTAGACTTGCTATTTCTGGTATGTTTGTCTCTTCGAGCCTAACGGTGTAAACAACTGGGGAGATATTATTGAGGAGTGTAATTTATAAAGTGCACTAACATTTTGTTGTATGGTACTGAAAGCTTTGGCTTCTCTAACCTTTCTCGGCCGCATTTCCGCCTGCCTGCTTGTCCTTCTCAGCAGCAGGGTCCTCCCTCATCAGCGGCGAGGTGAGACAAATGGTCACCTGCATTTTGGGCTCCTTCCTTGAAAAAATGATGATGTTGGCCTCCTCAGGGTGAGCCTGCACCTCATACTGATCTTCAGAAAATGTCTGCCAGTTAAAAGGACACTTGGGATTATTCTCTACAGAGGAGAAGAGGTGTCGGGACATTCTTCTGTCATCAATTTGCAGTATTCAACTATTCATTTTGTATAAACTGTGTATACAATATATTCTCTGTGCATTTTTTAACATAGTTTCAGAAGGACCTCGTCTCACTCTGTAGGACTCAGGTGTCATAACCAGGCAGTAAATCTAAAGATCAGTGAAACATGTTTTCATTAAATACTTATAATAGCTAGAACATGAGGGAGGAATAATTAAATTACAGATTTCAACCCTTTGGTCTCATGCTTTGTTTTTGAAGTCAAGCCTTTGTCTTCACAGGCTTAAACACAATTCAAAGTTAATCTGACTGTTTAATATTAAAATGTGAGTATCACTAATGGTAAAAATAACTTGTAACCGGAAACACAAGCAACTTGTCTATTACACAATAGGAATACAGACCACTGCAAAATGATTATCAAACGATGAATGTATTCATATTGTATAATAATACAATTTTATATATGTTCACATACAGTAAAACTGTATTACGTCTGTCTTCTGTTATTTTCACACACAATCACAGTATGTTCTTACCGCCAACTCCTTTGGCAGCTGTTTAGCAATGTTCTTCAGTAAGGAAATTGTAGGCTTCTTTGCTGTAAGTAAAATGAGCTCCACATTTCTGTCTCCACGAAGCAGAAGACCCTTGGCGAGGATTCCAACCCTCATTACTCCTTTAAGTAGGCGCCCTGAGTTTTCAGTGCTACAAAGACAAACAACTTTAAGCTCACACAAACTGAAGCCGTTTACAATGTAGTATTCTTAAATAAAACATACCTTTTATCGTCTCCCTCTTCAGCATCATTAGCAGGTACTGCTGGGGCATCCTTCTCCAGCAGAGAGTCAGACACCAGTTTAAGGGCTCTCTCAGAGTGGGACACGATCCTCTGAACCGCCTGAAGCTCTTCCTCCACTGGATAAATGGTGGAGTGTTTAGCCATAATGTGGCGGTCATCAGGAGAGTCTGGTCGGCGAACACATGTCTGCTACAAAATCATTCACGTTGTTTATAAACTACCAACTGCAAAGTAAATGTTTATTTAGCATCATCACTTTCAAATCTCACCAGTAAAGGAGGCACAGGCATGCCAGGCCGGCTCATTAACGGCGGAGGAGCCATCCTCCGTCTCTGCTCTCCCCAGTACATCTGCTCTTCCTCCATACGCCTCCAGTACATGTCCTCTTCATATCGCCTGTAGAATATAATAATAATATTAATGCCTTACACATGAATTGCTCTTTACAAGCCTGTATTACCAAGTTTCTCAAAGCGCTACCCTGTCGTCATTATTCATTCACTCCATACTCGCTGGTGGTAAGCTACTGCTGTAGCCACAGCTGCCCTGGGGTAGACTGACGGAAGCAAGGCAGCCGGTCTGTGCCATCAGCCCCTCCGACCACTACCACCCACTCACTCACACACTACATTCACCCAGGTTTCCTGGTGTTCACCAACAGTCTCCCATCCGAGTACCAGACAGGCCCTTCCCTGCTCAGCTTCCAAGATCTGACGGGATTGGGCAGAGCAAAGGCGGTATGGCCTTTGATATAGATAGATAATGTATGACAGTACATTTATGTTCTTGGCAACAGATATCACCTCATCTCCATGTGCCACCGCTGTTCATCGTCTCTCTGGCGCTTCAACACAGCCTTTTGTTTTTGCTTTTTCAGCTTGTTTTCCTGGAGCTTTCTGGCACGGTTACTAGGCTTAATCTCCACTGGGAGCTCAGGATTGACTTTTTTCTGGATGATGTATGAAAATAGAATAAATCCATCATTTGTCAGCATTATCTCAACTCACAGTATTGTGTTTTGCGATCACATTTTCATACAGTAGCAGCCATTTATAGAGGTTTCAAATTAAGGTCACAGTCTACCTTGTACTGTAGCCTGTGCCTTCTTCCCTTTAGATGCATGTCTTTAGCATTAGGGTCGTTAAAGCTGCATTCACATAATTTGCAATGGAATCTTATTACTTTTCCATCTTCATTACAGACCTGAAATAAGGTGAAATAGTAATACTCAGTGACTGTAGTAAGGTGTTTATTTTGGTTTGCATCACATTTCAGAGTGGTATAACTTACTTCCTCAACATAATTGTGCCCCACTGGCTGGATGTCTCCCTGACCACCACCGTCCTCATCATCACTTTGAACTAACTGCTCCATAGTCTCGTCCATTTTAGGAGCCACTACCATTTCAGGGGCCGCAGGAGAACGGGGTATTGACTTAGTGGCTACAGAGTGAGACACACAGAAATAGTCTTTTCTTGGAATTGAAGGAAAAAGGGTAAATCAATATGTAAAGGTCAAAAAGAAACAATGGTTTCTTACCAACGACTGCTTTTGAGGGTGCCGATTTCTTTACTGGTATAGGTGTTTTCACAGTGTTCAGAACAGCTAGTTTAGCAGCACCTGTATTAGTAGAGG
Organism: Neogobius melanostomus; assembly: GCA_007210695.1. Classification (NCBI taxonomy): domain Eukaryota; kingdom Metazoa; phylum Chordata; class Actinopteri; order Gobiiformes; family Gobiidae; genus Neogobius; species Neogobius melanostomus. Next base: position 29,476 of record VHKM01000113.1, on the reverse strand, counting down.
TGGTAGAGACAGAGGCTGATGAGCTGAACAGTGAGGACTTTCCGGCTGTTGCTGTTGTAACTACAGCATTTGTGTTGATTAGTACAGGCTCGGTGGACGGTATTGGCTTTCCCAGCTTGGTGTGAAGTTTAACCACCTGTTTTAACAAATAAAAACATCATGCTGAAGTGGCTAAGAGATGAAGTGTTTGTAAAGGTCACACAAAAGGATTATAACTTAACAATTACCTTTTGGTGTTTCGCTCCACGAATGTGCGCAGCATAAGCATCTACTCCAGTACATGACACATCACATAACTCACAGCGCAGCTGAGTCTGGACCCCTCTAGGCCCAGTGCTGGCCCCTGTTTGTCCCGCAGACTTGACAGCAGCTTCTTTTTTTTTGTGCTTTTGGCCGTCTAAGTGCTCTCTGTATGTCTGATTGAAATAATGATAACAGCTTAGGGTAAATAAAGCACATTGACAATTCTGTATCTAAAATAACAACATGTACCTGAGGGCCTGCACAGCTAATTTTGCAAATGTCACAGTAATGCAGCTGGGGCTGCTTGGGTGGACCTTTAGGCTTTAGCAACTTGCTATGGTGAAATGACAGCTTCTTGTAATTGTTTGCTGCAGGAGCTGCCACCATGTTGCTTCCTGAATTGCTCCAAGAGGAACTTGTGAGCTGCTTATGAGGAGTTTGGATGAGCGCTTGGGGCTGTTGCGGCTGTAAAGGTTGCTGTGGTGGAGGCTGTGCAGTCTGGAAATAGGAAGGAGTTGATGTGGAAGTGTACCCAGATGTATCATAACTGGTGTAGTTGATGCCTAGAAGTGAATGAAAAATAAGAAGACGTCAACAATGATCAAATATAATAGCTCTTCAATAGTCACGAAAATTATCTTCATATCAAAAGTTAGACAAACATTATAACTCACCTGAGTACGATGAGGCTGAAGCAGTGGAGCTAAAAGATGTGTACGATGATATAGGGGTTGGGGGCTGCTGGACACTGGTGGATACTGGATAGATATTGTAGCTGGTTGACACCGAACTTGCCGGAGCAATTGGTTTCAGAGCTGTTATTTGCCTCTGTGGAGGAGGTGGTTGGCTATACACAGTGGTAGGTACAGGATTGTACGCACTTTTCACTCCCACTAAAGATAAAACCCATTAAAAAGGGACAAATGAGCAAATGAGACTGTAATACAATAATTATTATCTAATGGAAGTGCACACAACAATTGTAAATGTTTGTATTTCACAATTGACTAATGTCCAAAAATACTCACAGGTTTGGTAGTAATTTTCAGTGGCTGTCCTTTGGGCGGAGGCATTGCTCGTCTGATAGTACTGTTTATTATCAAAGGTGGTCACAGCTGCAGGACGAGCATAGCTGTAAGTGTCCTGTTTCAGAAAAAGTAAAATCCTCATTAGCAAATGGTGTCAGAAGTGAATGAAATCTTTGGATAAGAGTGACTAACCGTGTCAGAAAATACCTGGTACGTCTGCTGAGTGGTAGTGGGCTGTGGAGGAGCAGGTGGATCTGGCTGCCTATAGGTAAAATCAGGAGGGGCCTGGTGGCTCTGATATGTGGGATAAGGTGCAGATGCAACAGGCCGCGCTGCTTGCACTGGCGCTGCGGAGTAGGATGCAGCTGTCACAGGATGAGCTACAGCAGGGGCCTGCTGGACGCTGTAACTGGCTGTTGAAGGGTGGGAGTATGCTGGTGGAGGCTGAGTGCTAATAAGGAGATCGATAACACAAAACGAGAGTTACGTATGTAACTAAGGTTCTATGAATTCCGGATGACCGCCAGAGGACGGTGCTTTAGCACCTGGATATCTACGTATGCGCAGCACAGAGGTCGAGAATATATACCAACAAAGTCACGCTATTGGATGTTACCTGGGTGACGTCAGTGGTAGTCTTTATAAACCCAACGCACCCAGCGCTCGTTTCTTTTCGGAGTACTCGCAAAGGACTCTGAGTGACGAGAAACTCTGGCGGTCATCCGGAATTCATAGAACCTTAGTTACATACGTAACTCTCGTTCTATTTCATTCCTCCTGACCGCCAGAGGACGGTGCTTTAGCACCTGGATGACTTAATACCAACAAAGTCACGAAGAGTCTACACTTACCGAGCATCAGTTGCAGACAGACGAAGCAGACAGCACCACTGAAGCCACCGCATGGGGAACAGCCACATTCACTCTGTAGAAGCGGGCGAAGGTACAGGACGAAGCCCACGTAGCCGCAGAACAAATGTCACTCAGTGGAACGCCTCTCAGCGCCACCCAGGAGGTGGACATCCCCTGGTGGAATGGCACTTAACTTTAGGAAGCGGAAGACCCCTAGATGTGTATGCCTGTAAAACGGCATCAACGACCCAATGTGAAAGTCGCTGTTTTGAAACAGCACAACCTTTCCTATGATCACCATAGCAAACAAAAAGGGCATCTGTTTTACGAATCCCAGCTGTCACATTGATGTACTGCTTCAGCATTCGAACAGGACACAAGGGACTTGAGATGGGCATATCTGGTCCAGATTAGGGGGCAAACACAGCCAGGGACACAAGGGAACAAGCCTGTGTTGGTGCAGCTCGGGGTTGAGGTCTAGGCTGTTGACCCAAACTTGTAGGGGACGCAAAAGAACAGAAGCCCCAACGGTACCACCGATGACATGGCTGTCAGTTTGCCCAGCAATTGGAGAAGACCGTAGGACAGTTCTACACGCTGTCGAACATGAGACGAGACAAACAACATCCTCCACCCTCTGTGGGGATGGGGAGGCAGTCATGACCCGAGAGTCGATGGCAATGCCGATGAAGACCGCTTGTTGACTGGGATTCAAAGAACTCTTTGCGAAATTCACCGTGAGTCCTAACTGAGACACATGGTTCAATAGGAGGGCCGTGTCGTTGCGTGCCTGCTCCTGAGTCGGAGCGCACACAAGCCAGTCGTCTAAGTAGGGAAAGATTCGTAGTCCACGGGCTTGCAGCGGGACAAGCGCTGCAGCCACACATCTGGTAAAGGTACGCGGGGCGAGAGAGAGGCCGAAAGGGAGGACTCTGAATTGGTATACCTGTCCTCGAAAGCAAAGCAAAGAAACTGCCTGTGACGAGGCGTCACTGGCACATGGAAATAGGCGTCCTTTAGGTCGACACATGTGAACCAATCCCCTTGTGTGATAGCTTGAAGCATGTGAAACCGTAGCACCTTGATATAACGATTTAGGTGTCTGAGATCGAGGATAGGGCGAAAACCGCCATCCTTCTTTGAAACAAGAAAGTAATTTGAATAGAACCCTCTGAACTGGTCTGAACTGTGAACTAACTCTATTGCTCCCTTCTCGAGAAGCTCGAATATCTCCTGCCTTAGGGCAGCAGACCTCACTGGGTCGGAGACAACTGTCATTCTTATTCCACTGAACTTTGGGGGACGACGCTTGAACTGAATACTGTAACCTTCGGACAGGGTGGAAAGCACCCATGGGTCCGAAACTATGGCCTCCCAGCACCTGAGATGAGCTGGAGAAAAACGGCTGGGGGCCAGATGCCGGGAGTCAGACCCGACCGCCTCTGCCACGGCTGCCTGAGGGCCTTGAGGGGCGACTGTTGGGAGCTCGTCGAAACCGGTCATTTCTAGGGGGCCTGCCAGCAGGCTCTCGAAAGGCAGGCCGCATGGTGGACTCACTTTCACCGACGGGGGCGCGTGCACTTCCAGCTGTAGGTGGGGCCCTTGATGTAGAGTGAAAGGTAGCTGCACGTCTTGGCTGGGGCCTAGAAGGCCGATGTAGGTCAACAAACTGTTGCCGAGATCTATTCGCCTCAACGGCACGCTCCAGGGTCTGCTGTGCCGCAGGTCCAAACACTTGACCTGGAATGACAGGCAGTGTGTGGAGCGTACCTCTGCAGGCCTCTGACAAGGGTGACTGCACCAGCCACACCTGACGTCTGGTGATGGTAAGGGTCGACATCAGCCTGCCAAGCTCCCTGGACATATAAGCAAAAGTCTGAAGTGAGGCGTCACTCAGGCTCTGAGTAGCATCATCAACCCCTGCCTCCTTCAGGGACTGAGAGAGGGCAAGAGCCAGGTGGAAGAACCAGTTGAGACGAGCGATACGAGCCGCTATGTCATAGCTCTTGGTAAGAAACTCATCAGTGACCCTGCACTGAGGTCGCGGACAGCGGGCGTCCGGACGTGCAGCGTCAGCCGGAGCTACCACCAGGCTAGCGATAACGCTGTCAACAGAGGGCATACGGTTCAAACCATACTGGGCTGCATCTTGCATAGAGCCAAGTGCCCTACAGTCCTGTGATAAATGGGTGGATGACCTGGGGTCCGCCCAACATCGGTGAAGCTCCTCAATGTACGGCTGTGAGGCCGGCACATTGAACGCCATTTTCTGAGTGACCTTAAAGAAGGCACTTTGAGTAGTAGTTTCCGCAGGTGGGTTATCAATTCCCAGCCGGGATAAAGCCAGTTGAACAGCCTGTTTAACCAAGGATAATCCAGGCCCAGACTCCTGTAGGGACTCTGGTTCAGAATATTGAGAGCCCCCTACAGAGGGGCTTGGGGAGCGCAACTCCAACCAGATGGTTAGCGAAGCTACAAGCGAGAGCGGCAATCGTATCTAAATTGTGTATCCAATATCCAACCTCTGCACGAAGCGAGAACGTAGAAAAGAAACGAGCCCTGGGTGCGTTGGGTTTATAAAGACTACCACTGACGTCACCCAGGTCACGTCCAATGGCGTGACTTTGTTGGTATATATTCTCGACCTCTGTGCTGCGCACACGTAGATATCCAGGTGCTAAAGCACCGTCCTCTGGCGGTCAGGAGGAATGAAATAGAATTACCAATAACTTATCACTTTTTAATATTTATGCTAAAGGACATTGATTAGTAACAGAGTGCAACATATTGGATGTGAGTACTAATGCGGCATCTTTGCAGCACAATAGACTGTTCCAAATGATTATGCAAATGATATTATTCTCAGATTTTCTAAATAGTCAACTAAAATGACAGTCAGCATAATTTTCAAGTCTTTAACTGTTACAGGATCATTTGAAGTATCACTCCCAGTGATAACAGTTTTTTTGTGTGTCAAAAATACATTTAACAAATCAAAATGCACTGTTCCAAATGATTATGCACAACACAAATGTTATGGGTTGTAAAGAACTGAAAATGATAATTTGTTGAATTTGCAGCATTAGGTCATATTTACTGAAATCAAAAGCTATCTCAATCAAAAACATCTTAATAGGTCAAGTTACATTTTAACACAGGACCCTTATTTGATAGCAGCTTCAAAATTCTTAAATCCATTAAACCTCAATAGGGTTGAGGTTAGGGGAGGATGGGGTCCACATCATGAGTTTCTCTCCTTTTATGCCCATAGCAGCCAATGATGCAGAGGTATTCTTAACAGTATGACATGGTGCTTTGTCATGCATGAAGATGATTTTGTTAGGAAAAGCACGGCTCTTCTTTTTGTATATTTGTATATTTTTCAGGTCATTTTCACACCTTTAGGGAGTAGGGCTGAACGATTAATTGCATTTGCAATTTTATTGCGATATCCAAATCGCAGAGGCACGCGATTTTGGCCCATGCAGCTTATGGCCGCTGCCCACAGAATTTAATGTAGCGGCGACGCCCGCTCCGCAGCATGCTTTTGTTTACTTCTCAGTCTAGTTAGGGTGAGCAGTAGATCGTGGATGTACAGTGAAAATATCAGCGTTTATGATGCAGCCACCACGAAGGACTATTGCTTTTTTCTCTGTTAGCATTGCGTTAGCTGCAGCGCTAATCACTCTATTCAGAGTCCCGGGCCGCGCTGCCCCTCGCTCTGATGCACTGATCACAGAAACTCCCTCACCTCCGACTGTCTCTGCCTCCACAGACATGAAGGTGAGCCGTGTGCTGCATGTAAAGAGTTGTTAGCAGCTCAGTTGGGACCTTTTAGAACCTAAAAGGAGACTTATGTTTGGGAATGTTTTGGATGAGAACTTATCTTATAAACACCGACTACGGCACAATTAAGATGCAAATAGCAAGAAATTATTTAGGCTATTTACAAAAATATTACAGTAGGGTATACAATTATAAAAATGTGGGCTATTTTGAATTATATTCAAAATGATTATTAAGGACTAAAAAGTAAGTAATATTTAAATAAGTCAGTTGTAAATATTTCATGAGCAATAACATTGTCTCAGTTTAGGCTATAATTTAAGTTATATGCAACAAAAATTTGCATATAAATTGCAATATTTATTGGGGGGGAAAAAATCGCAATATTGATTTTTGGCAAAATCGTTCAGCCCTATCAGGGAGCCTAAATGGGCCAACCAGCTCTCTCCCCATGATTCCAGGCCAAAACATGACTTCGCCCCCTCCTTGCTGAAGTCACAGCCCTGTTGGAACATGGTGGCCATTCACCAACCATCCACTACTCCATCCATCTGACCATCCAGGGTTACACGGCACTCATCAGTGAACAAGACTGTGAAAATGATTCTTCATGTATTTCTGAGCCACTGCAGCCGTTTCTGCTCATCAGCATTCAATGAACCGTTTAGGGGAGGCCGGATCTAAGGTTTATGCACAACTACAAGCCTCTGGAGGGTCCTACACCTTGATGTGCGGGAGACTCCAGAGGCACCAGCAGCTTCAAATACCTGTTTGCTGCTTTATAGCAGCTGTTCTCTTAATCTGATGCATTTGTCTGGCAGAAACCGCCCTGATTATGCCTTTATCTGCACAAACCCGTGTGTGCTCTGAATCAGCCACAAATCTCTTAACAGTACGATGATTACGCTTGATCTTTCATGAAATATCAAAGGTTTTCATACTGTACCTAGTCCAAGGCATTCAACTATTTCACGCTTTTCATCAGCAGAGAGATCCCTTTTCTTTCCCATATTGCTTGAAAATGGTGGTCTGCTTTAGGGCTGGGCGATATATCGATATATTTTTAAATGAGATATGGAATTAGCCCATATCGCATATATCGATACAGTTCAAATTTGCGCTGTAATACTTGCTTCAGGCAAAACTGAGCACTTTTTTTTTTATCTCTTTGTATATAAAAGATTGACCTATTTTATTTTGTAGGCTATTTTTATTCAAGATATTTTTTCTATTTAAATGTGCACCTTACGGAGCTTTGTTATACAGTGTTTATGTTTACTTTTGGTCCATATCGCCCAGCCTTAATGATGTGAAGCATCCTTTTTCAGTAGTTTTTCTCTTAACTGGGCTTACCTGACAACTAATCATCCCAGGCGTCTGAGTTTGATGTCAGTGATTCAAAAGAGTCCTGAGACACAATACCATCCATGAGTTTCATTGAAAAACGTTTCTTTTTTTTTTTACCTTTATGACACTGAAATATAATTTGCATAATTATTTGGAATGCAGTGTAAACAAACACATTGAATAAGCTTGCATGACAGAATAACTGCAAGACTGACAGATAGGGTGATCACCTCAAAAACTACTAAAAGTGAGACATGTTGTGACGGGACATTGTTGATCCCGTCAAGTCTGTCCGACTTGACGTATTTAGATAAAGACCCCCAAAAAAACATTTCATTACTTTTTAGCCTTAGGACACCCAATATTGTTGTACTGCTGTGCAGAGGTCCCGGTGGTCACCCTCCTGACATTGTCATGATGATATTTACAACAATAAAGAAAACAGGGTATACACAAATCTGGCCAGAAATAAAACCTTCAACAGCAGCGAAATTGATTGGACTTTCCACTCAATTTGCGTGACGGAATACTAACTGCAATGCTGTTGCTATGTTATGACATCACACGCATAACCTCTATATGAGGGTTATTATAGCATTAGTTTTTTTGTTATGCGAACAGAGCGAATACAACTGGGATTGTTTGGGAAAGTTACCTGCCCTTAACCAACAGAACAAATATCCACATAAGTACAGGAATCGTTATTGAGAACATATCAGTGTCTGAATCGCACTAAATGTTAGCTAACTTGTCCATATCTACAGCTTTGGCCTAACTACGACCTCGATAATGTTAGCTTAAAACGGCAAGCTAACTGTCTTTGCTGTGTTCAAGCACCCATTGTTTCGATGTCGCAAAAGAAGACTGACTTTATGATATGCCACTGAGGTCAATATCTCTAAATGAAAAGGTTCACTGACAGATGTCTTACCTGTACTGACCGGCACCATGTGAAAAGCCGAAGTAATTGCTTGCAGCCATCTTGGAATCACCAGCTGCAGCAGGGCAGGCTACAGTGCAGCAAAGACATTAGGGCTCAGCAAGAGAGATATTCACTCCCTGCAGTCTCTCAGATTTTTTTGCTCAGCTTCACGATGATTAAGATAGAAGTATACTAAATACAAATATTTAGCTGTATGTAGGTTATTGGCTTTTCAATTAGTGATTTTTTTATGTACGACTAGGTGTGGTAAATATCCATTATATGGTGTGTGTGTCACTTTTTATCCACATTTAAAGTAAACCGCAAGATTGGAAAGTAATTCTTCATCTTGGTTCCCTTAAATATAGGAGCCGCTGAAGTTGCTGTGCTAAAGACAAACCTTGCATCTGAAGACCTTCTAATTCTTTCATGTGCTTGTAGAGCTAGTATTAATATTAACCTATGTATTTAACCAGATATTGCTAACTTTTTTTGTTTTTGTAACCAGTTGAATTATTAGGCCTGTCATACACTGGTTGAGTGCGTTGAGATTTGGGGTAAGCTTGTGAAAACACTGGGGCAAAGGAAGGAGGAGAGGAGTGATGCTGTTGCCAGGGAACAGTGACCATATTATCACACGGCTGGATAATCTAAGGGGGCTACGAGGCACAGAGAACATTTTGCCTATTCTTTATATTGCCTACATTGAGGTAAATGAGCATCTACTGCATTTTGGGGGAGGTGAAAAAAAAACCCATTACTGTAGAATGTGAAAACAGAGACAAGTCAAGGATACAAGGACAGTCAGATGTGTGTTTTGGAGGATACAGCTTATATAGAGTCAATCTGCCGTGTCCCCCTTCATGCTCAGCCTTTGGACTAACAAAGGTGACCAGAGGCTGAGGAGGGGAGAGGAGATCCTACACAGAGGTGGCCCCTGTCCTCAGAGTCAGACACCTGCGGCTGACTCAAAGCTGACATCGAAGACACTGTACGACTGTCTGTGAGTGCCGGCATGTGCATTTGAATCAGAAGAACACAGAGTGAGAGGACATTTCAACGCCTGCCCGATGGGTTTCTGCTGGAGGAGAGAACACCCATCTCATATTTATCTGAGGAAAGATAGGAGAAGATAAGCATCCACCAATTCTTTGCACATGTGAGTATTACTAATGTCTCACTACCTTTAAATAACTGTGGATAATTCTGTAACAAGAGTATTCTTTTCGGTGTTCATTTGACCTACAAAATGTATGAGGCAGTTTTCCCCGATGCATGCTTGAAATTAAAAATAGGTTTTAACTGACATCAATATTTCTCATGTATATATACTATGTATATATCATATGTACAGCTGATCATTCGTTTTTTTTGTATTTTCATGTTTCTTTGCGTTTGAAGTTTACTTGCTAGCTGAATGATAGTCAGTTCAAATTGACTGCATTATAGAGTTCTCCAACCTGCATCTCTGACCCCACCAGTAACTCCCCAGCCCTTTACAAGTAATCTCATAAATTTCATGAGTCAAACTGATGTTTCTGTTTCTGTTTTCTGCACCAAATTATTCCCACTGAACATAAACAGCAAACATTTAAATTATTTAGGAAACCAAATTAATTGTATTTCATTGTGTTGAAATAATATCTTGGCTATACTGAGTACTAGTACTAGAGTCCCATATAGTTCAGTATCCTCAAACTGTGTAGCTCTCTGCCATTTTTGTTTAGTAAAAGTCACTTACGGAGAAAAACACGCACACACATAAGTGCCAAAGACAGAATTATAATACCACACAGAGCAGGTAGAGAACTACAAAATTGTGTTTATTAATAAAAATAAAAACTTTAACAACATCTCAAGCTGTTATTAAAAGCCTTACAAAAAATGAGCTTATTGGGGACTTAATGTTCACTTACTACTTACATCGGTGTTTCCCATAGGTTTCTGGGACTTTCTTTAGTTTTTTTGTACCTGAATATTTTTCCTGTAAAGAAGTCACTTCTTACTTCTGTTTACTCTGTAAACATTTTGTACAGTATGCTATAGTTTTATGCCTTTATGCCTGTTAATTGAAGAAGGAAAGGTATAGTTTTGCCTATACCAGTTTTGACATGTACACGTTCTATTTTTTGTGTGTATAAGTGATTAAAGACTGATAAAGATTAGGGCTTGGAGAGTGCATGGCTGGGGTTTGAAATTGTGCATTGAGTTTTGATTTTGAGGGTGCTGTGGAGTCAGTCACATGCCTATCACATGTGCTCCTGTGGGCCCATGTGACCCTCAGTTGTTCCAACCCCCTTGTTTTTTGTCTCTCTTTTTTTTTTAACCAAATCCATCTATTAGAATCTCTGTATCGAAACTATTATTCCTGACTAAAATGCCTGGGTGTCGTAGATAATAGCAATATGTTTGTTTTTGTATTCCTTGCTTTATTACTCCTGCAGGTGTTTGGCTTCTGTACTGTAAGGGATGGGCACCACAGAGGCAACGCTGCGAATAGAAAACATGGAAGTGAGAGATGAGTGGCAGGATGAAGACTTCCCCAGGTATAAATTAATATTTAGTTATCTGTTTTCTATTCTAAAAGTCCCTCTATTTTTTTTGTTTTTTTTACTAAATTCTTATGTTGATTTCCTAAAACCGAATTAGTCATTCAAAACGCTTATAGAAATACCTTTAAATTATTCTAATCCAATTCCACATTATGTACACAGGATGAAACAGTAAAATAAGCAGTGAAAATAATTAAATCTTAAATTGTTTTATTCAAGGCTATGAAATTAATCACAGTCAAACTGAAATAAAAACTGGAATGGTTGTGATAAGCAAATCACCAAGACTGAGTAACTTACATTTTGTCTCCATGAGAGTTTTTATTTATAAAACCTTATAACTGTTTAGACCTCTACACACATGTTTTTGAACACAATATTTCAGAACATGTGTGATTGTGTTTAGAAGTCAGCATATAGTAATTTACAGCAGCTTCAGGACCACAAAGAGGTGTGGCAAATATTAAAGCTGTAATATTGACTATCTCCCCCCTCCCCTGGATGAACTATGGGAGGAAGGCAATAGAGGAGCAGGTGCATCTCTCTCTCCGCAAATGATCTCGGGCTACGTCATGTGACGCAGCAGCAGCACTAGTCAACAACACAGCATCACCAGGAAAATGGTGGCAGCAGGTTTTGCTTAATAACAAGCCAACGCAGTAGTCTGAGTTTCTCATCGTAAAGGCTTTAAATAGAAACGTGTGGAGTCAGGAAGCTAATCTGGATTGAGCCTAACTGCAGCAGTTTTCCCTGAAGGTAAGGATACAGATAACGCATGAGCTAATGGAGCGGCAGAGAATGGAGCAATATAACAATAGACTTTCATTTGTTCTAGAGAAATACTGTGAACTCGGGAGACAATTTGCACTGAATCATCCACTACAGAGAAGGTGAAAGATGTGTATCTTTTAATGGGCATACATCTCTCATTGTGTGCAGTAGAGATTGGCAAAATAAGAATGAATAGTGCTCTTCTGTGGTTATTACTTCCAACTCTACAGGATAATTGGCCCTGTAGATTTAGTTTAAGCCAATTCCTTCATCCCCACTGCTGTCATACGGTACAACAAGACTCTAGAGTAATATCCAATATAGCAATAATATCTGTATCTATGTCACTTTATCCACCTTTATCAACCACTTGCACTATGACTGTAAACCTGCACTGCTAATACTGACCAGAGTAAATTTTTATTATAGAGTGTTTATCTTATTTTTTTTTACTGTTCATATTTTTTGCCCCTTAAAGTTATTGGTAGTCATTGTATATCAGATACCTCTATTTTTACTGTTTAATTGTTTGCACATTTCTTGTCTATCCTTCACACCCTGAGTGTTTCTGAGAGCTGAATATAACACATGAATTTCTCCATTGTGACATCAATAAAGGCTTATCTTATCTTATCTTATTATGACTTTATAAAACTAATTTGTTAGAAATAACATTGATTTTAGTTGTTTCTGTCTCCCCCTCTGGCAGCTCTCCTTAAGGACTTGTTAATCACAACTGTTTTTACGTCCTTTTTGTGACTGTGCTCAAATTATTATAATAAAAATATTTTAAAACATGATTCATATTTTACAACAGACCACTCCCAGAGGACGGAGACATGGATCCCTCCTGTGGGCTCTCTGATGATCGAACCTGTAAGTAACCTGAACGACGTGCATTATATACTTTTACTAAATACTATACAGGTATTGATTTGTACTTTTTCTTAACTTGCAGCCCCACCTAACTCCTTGAACTTGAGCCCGTCCCAAGTAAGAGGACCTCACCCGAAGCGGCGCACTCTGATTGCTCCAGAGATGAATCTATCTCTGGACCACAGTGAGGGCTCACTTCTTTCAGACGACTTCCTGGATACTCCTGACGACCTGGACATCAACATCGATGACATTGACACACCAGACGAGACCGACTCTCTTGAGTTTATTACCAACGGCAACGACCTGGAGTGGGAAGGTCAGTCGTGACACAGGATTGCCAAAGTTGGGTGGCACGGTGGCGCAGTGGTTAGCAATTATGCTTCACTGGTAGAAGGTCCTGGGTTCGATCCCTGGCCGGAAAGGGGCTTGAGTGGAGTTTACATGTTCTCCCTGTCTGCGTAGGTTTCCTCCAGGTACTACCACTAAAAACATGTACAATAGGCCATGATGAGGGAGAGTGTGAGTGTGAGTGGGGGACGGAATGGAAGTTAGCCCATGGCTATAGTGTGGTGTGTTCATTAACATGCACCGACTGTCCCAAACAAATAAACAAATAAATACAATTCTACAATTTGATGATCCTATTGAAGGCAGAGATTAGCTTCACAAACCTGCTCTGTTAATACAGTATAATGGCTGGATGTCAGTTTTGAGCCTGTTCACTGACAATGGCAATAAAACCGATTCTGATTCTGAAAAAGTGCCACAATATTTTGTGAGAAAATAATTTCACCTTTGTTCATTTGTGCAGACACAGAATATGATTAACTGTGCATTAGTCTCATGCGGATAGGCCCAGTAATTACAAAGGTATTAAACATAAACCAGGTTGAGGTAATAGTTAAATATATAAATAGCAGTAACTGCTATATTTAACCATATTTGACCGTTTAACTGTGTAACAGTTAAATAGTCAATTCTTTTTCAGTATTCTGACCTGTCTATCTGAATATTGAACTTTAGAATGTTTTGACAGATAATATGTTGCATGAGACTTAACAATTCTTCTGTAAATAATCTCTTGCTTGTCTTTGAATAATAAAAACAGATCATTGGCATGCATTAAGCTCCTTTTAATGTTCAGATGATGCGCCAGTGGCCTGTGCTAAGGCAGCACCTGGAAACTGTTTTGGAGAGGATGAGGATGGGAATGCTAATGACCGTCTTTGGAGGACAGTAGTTATTGGAGAACAGGAACATCGCATCGATATGCAAATCATTCGGCCATATCTCAAAGTCATCTCACATGGGGGTAAGGTACAATGCTGGAAACAAATCATTTAAAAATAATATATTATGATGATTTGAGTATTTTCTTAATACTCAAAATTGGAAGTTAAAACGGCCTTAAAATATTACAATGCAGTTATGTACATGCCTTATATAATGTATTTAAATGTATTCTCTCAGGATATTATGGAGAAGGACTTAATGCCATCATTGTGTTCTCTGCGTGTTACCTGCCTGATAGCAGCAGCTCTGATTACCACTACATTATGGAAAACCTGTTCTTGTAAGTGGACTTTTTTTACATTTAAATTTAATACCAAAATTACTGAGCAAATTTTTCCTAGATATGTAGTGAGCAGCTTGGAGATGCTGGTGGCGGAAGATTACCTGATCATTTACATGAATGGAGCCACACCTCGCAGTAAGATGCCTGGAATCAGCTGGCTGAAGAAATGTTACCAGATGATTCATCGGAGGTGAGCAAAGCAAATCTACCTCATGTGAGAGGAAAAGGATTTATCCGTGTAATATTTTTGTTTCTGTGGCAGATTGAGGAAAAATTTAAAATCTCTAGTCATTGCTCATCCTACTTGGTTCATAAGGACTGTGCTGACCATATCAAGGCCGTTTATCAGGTAAAACTTCATAAAGAAAATTATTTAACTTTATGAATCACGTTTCAACAATAGTACAATCAATATTTTCTTCAATACAACTTCTGTTTCTTTTACAGTGTCAAGTTTATGAATAAGATCCGGTATGTGCACAGTCTGGGTGAATTAGCTGAGATTGTTCCTATGGAGCACATCCATGTGCCGGAGCTTGTAGTGCAGTAAGTGTCTTGTAACACTAGGTGGCAAATGTTCACCATCATGCAATAGAAACCAACAATAACACCTTAAGCAACACATCTTGTGATTTTACTGTACAATCTTTGTTTTAGGTATGATCAAGAGAAAATTAAAGCACTTAGGGAAAGGTAAATGTTTATTTTCCGTCTACTTCTCTATGGAAACAAAGTGCTTACTTTATGTATATGTGCAGGTTGGAGCAACAGCAACAACAGCAAGAAAAAGAGCAGTCACCCTCGCAGGATTCAGCAAAGAAGTCTGAGAGGTTTTTAATACTCCCCAACACAACCATCACAGTTTTTACAATTGCAGTATTTTGCTTTATTAACTATGAAATTGTTTTTCTCTCTTTTACAGGCCGATGTCAATGACAGAATAATTTGATCCTTAGAAAAGACAAAGCTGCAACTCCCAGGTAAACCCATGATGCATACAATATGAAACAGTCATGATCGGAACTGAAAGTTTCTGATAATATTGTGAGGAAGTTGATTTCTTCACTTCTTGAAACATATTTATTTGACTTTCGTAAAGTATTTTATTTGTGCTACAGGTACAATAGTGATAACTTTCACAACACTC
Organism: Neogobius melanostomus; assembly: GCA_007210695.1. Taxonomy (NCBI): domain Eukaryota; kingdom Metazoa; phylum Chordata; class Actinopteri; order Gobiiformes; family Gobiidae; genus Neogobius; species Neogobius melanostomus. The sequence continues at coordinate 14,374 of VHKM01000113.1, read as the reverse complement.
CTTTAGCAAAACATTGTTGTTTTCTCTTTGTTTTGGTTTTCAAACTAAGAACTGTAAATAAAACTTGTTCAAATAATATTTGTGTATTTTACAGGAACAAGAAGCATGAAGACTTTGCTTTGTCTTAAAGTTCTTGTTCGTGGCAATGTCTTCCTTCATAAATCTATTAGGGGCCACAGTTCTTTTCTTTATGCAGAAACAGTTCACATTTGCTGCTCCATGTTGTTATACACTATGCTCTGAATGGCAAGGCTATAAGACAATGGCGATGCAGTTACAAATCAATCTTTCTATTTAAGGGATTTTGCATTTTCGCTGTATTCATGATAACCAGCATATGCTCAATATACAATGCAATAGATTTCTTGCATGATTGTTACATATCATAACGCCTTTCAGATCAAGTCAAGTACAAATCTATGAGTTCATTGTTCTTCATGTGCTTCATAATACTATATTTACGTGCCTTTTTTGAATAAGAGCATATTTTTCAAAACACAAGCATATCATATAAAGTGCTGTGACATAAACAAATACATAAATGTTGCATTCTGTTCAATATTACTTCACAAGCTCTATAAAGGTTTGTCAAAGGCATAATGGCTTATATTAGACCATTAGGGCTAATATAGTGTCCATGTTTAAACAACATAGTGTCTTCCATTTCTGGGTTTGTAGCAGAAGGTTACAAATGTTTTATTTTTCTAGAAATAATACACAAGCACATTCACTTCCATGGATGTGTAATGATGACTGAGAAGTGATGTAGCAATGTGTTCGCTAACTCTTTACTTTTGTGTTTCTGAAGTGCAAGCACTTTAGCCGTTAATTTTTTTTCTTTGTGGACAAGGAAAACATTCAGGCGATGTTTGAACTTAATTTTAGCAGTAGTATAGCCTTTTTGAATACACCTGGCTCAGACATTAAATGATTTTCATATTAAAAGCACAAAGTAGTACCATGTTATATCTGCCTTGACTGGATATCATATTTGTGTAAAATTATACATAATAAACAGTTGCATCAAATGTTTCCCTTTTTTTATGTAACAGTATGCCGAGTAAGCTGCATACTGTTATATGCAACATCATATAAAGCGATGTTGCATGAATGAAAAAGTATTTGGTATTTTGGTTGTGCCGTTAAATTTAAAAAATGTGATTCTTGCGGACTGCAGTTTCCTCTGCCTGATCATGGGCATGGGGCTTCCTGTGCTGTCACAGTTGGCACAACGCCCTCCAAGGCCTCTATCAGAGCATGTGATGCTCAGACAGTAGCCTTTCACCTCAGTGTCTGAATTACATGGGACAAACACTGTAAGCTTCACTGCCAAAAAGCAAAGGTATAAAATAGGCCCAGATATTATTGGTCGATAAAGAAGTGATTCTCCAGTGAAATATATTAACTCACACAATTAACATATAACTTAGCTGAACAGATATTTGATCAAGGTTTGGCCTTTCACATTTTGGTTATCAAGCCTATGAAGTGCCCATATGGTGGTTGACTAGGTCTAAAAGCTCAGGAGTCTGTCTATACAGTATACCGGTACAGACTAGAACTATAAAAGCTTTTTCACATGTGCCGGTGGTCAGCTGCTGAATTGGTTTTCCACAGTGACGCTCGTCAGGTGGGAATAGTTATGAATGGAAGAGTACAGCGCTGTTTAAGAGACAGAAACAGGTGCTAATTTCATATTTAAATTAGGCATGTCTGATTGGATATATTCTGCTCCAGGTGAGTCCTGATTGGTCGATTGTATACGAGCAGGGCGCGAGGAGCACGAGCACGTAGCGCACAAGGTCCCGTTGCTACGTAGTGGTGACGTAGCTAGGGGGAAGTGTCCCATAAATGAGGCTCCCGCAGCCTCCCGCTCAGTTACAACCATTGAAGTAAATTTACAACATCTGTAGTTACAACGCAACTTTAAACACTTTTCAGTGACTCCATTGTTGGATTTTTACTGAACAGCTCTTCTATCTGCGCCGACAAAGAGAGAAGATTGAAGAAAGATGAAATACATTATAGGAATTGGCGGGTGAGTTTTTGCCATTACATCACTGGTTTGTGCTTTTATGAAGAATATTGATAGTACTTTGGCAGTTGTTTCACTTTATTCTGCCTGATTTAAATATGAGAAATAATTTGCCCAATTCAACAGGCGGCTTTTTGTTTTACTGGTGCTGTCATTCACGTGACTCTTTTGTATCGTAATGTAACATAACTTTGTAGGCTATTGTAGTATTTTGTATAGTTGTCTTGTAAAACAAACGGAATATAGATATTATTAGGGTTGTTGCCCGCCAGAGCTGGTCCATCATATGAAGTTTATCCATGTCCGGCGTGCCTGGTTTGTTTGTGTTGACATCAATCGAGCGGGACTTTTGAAAATCCCCCGCGATCCTGTTCAAAAGTGTAAAAAGTGGAGGGAATAGTCCTCATGCTGTCACCTCACTCAAAGTGATAACTAATCTAAGCCTATTGTTTCTGTAGGTTATGACTAAGGCTATGGTAGGACGTTAGGTTATTTGTTGAGTTTATGTTTTATAGGTTTAGATTTGTTTTCATATGAACACAATCACAATTCTCAACACATTGCTTTAACATCCATTCCCGCTTAAGTAATGTGTTAGCCTTTATGTTAAATTAAGAATTGTTTACCCAATCATTTTAATTGAATATGATTATTTCTTATTACAGTGTGACTAATGGTGGTAAAACCACTTTGACAAATAAACTTATGAAGACTTTGCCCAACTGCTGTGTTGTGCATCAGGATGACTTCTACAAGGTGAGTTTTTGAGAGGGTAAACATTTTCTATTATAGGTTAGATATGATGTTTCCTCCTAAGGTTTCAAAGAACACAGCTTTTCTCCTTGCAAGTTATTGTTGTAGAAGCATGCTTAACTTCCCAACCCCGAGGCTATTGTGTGCGCGGCATGCTCTTTTCCTCTTTTTACTTTTTTCACTGCGCTTTCCATCTTAAACTTTCTCAACTGGCCCTGAATGCTAATACCATTTTTGCCCTTTATTTGTATAACTATAATTTGAAGCAGTATGTTTCTGGCATGAGTCTTTTTTATCCTTCATTATCTCTGTATATTTGCCTTTTCTGTTGCTGTGTGCATGTACATTTCCTGGCATGTGAGCAGGCCTAGCTGTGAGTGTTCTGAATCCTGAGAGGATGCTGCAGTGTTTTATTGGTGACTGTTATTTCAGAAACCAGATCAGATAGAGGTCGGTGACGATGGCTATAAACAATGGGATGGTAAGACTTCATGAGAAACTGTTGTGAATTTTTTATTCACACTTCACTTACATGTACAAAATACATACATTTTAGCAGCGCAAACTCTTCGAAACAATAAAACAAATCTCCATGGGGTTGTATAAAAACTGCTAACGCTGTTGTTTATGATTCATAATAGATTAGCATTTATATTCTAGTATTATCTCAAATGTCTATGCTCCTGGATGTGTTTCAAGGGTGCACTGAATGAAATATTGACTATAAAACATAAGTCACAAATAAGTAGTAGAATCTTTTACAAGCTTGAATTGAAAACTTGCTAATTAAGCAAATATACCCAATTTAACGGGCGGCTTTTTGTTTTACTGGTGCTGTCATTCACGTGACTCTTTTGTATCGTAATGTAACATAACTTTGTAGGCTATTGTAGTATTTTGTATAGTTGTCTATACAAAGCAAATATACCCTCTCATTCTTGCATTGTAGTGATCACTTCTCTGGATATGGAGGCCATGACGAACACAGTGAAAGGCTGGATGGAGAACCCTGTAAAGTTCGCCCGGTCTCACGGCATCCCCCTGGCGCCGCTGTCAGAAGTGACCGACCCAGAAAACCAGACCCACATCCTGATTGTGGAGGGATTTCTCCTCTATAACTTTGCGTAAGTTCAGCCAGCGCACTGATCTGGGTTTGACAGTAACTTTTACTGATCACTGACATTGTGTTGGTTACTCCTAACTGATAGCTGATTTGGATTTTTCCAAGTGCTATGTATAAATTAGTGTGTAGTATTGTCAAATAATTTACTATTACTGCATTATAAAGTTTTAATGATTTTGGCATTATGTCCAGATAGGGATCTAATGTAAAGAGAAAATATAGTGTCTCTTTTTCAAAAGCAGTAGGGAAAGCAAACATGGTTAAGAATAAGAATTATTATTATTAAGAATAAAAAAGTTTCCTATCTGAACAAATCCCCAACGCTGAGTGGCAAGCAAAAAAAAAGGGTGGGGATATTTGAAAATGGCTCGTGGACGTAAATATGTTCAAGAGGGTTAGACAGACACGCACATCCCAGGTCAGTTTAGTGGCGTGCAAGAGTTCAATAGTACGTGAGATGAAAAGATAAAACTCTGCACCGCTGTTGCGCTCCCAAAGAATTTATTTTTGCACCACAAGGTAACGTTTCAGGCGTCACTTAGCCCACGCAAAAATCAGCGTTTGTCCAGTCAGCTAATGATAATAGTTAGCCCTGGCGCTGATATTGAATAGAATATTGCACCATTGCATCTTATAATCTCGAAACATTCAGTGTTCTCATAAATTCTTCGATAGGAACACACGTAGGAGGTGCACCTTTATACATAGCCACGTGGTTATTTTCCTGCTTGATGATTGGCTTATATATCTGCCGATAGTCAGGCACAGCGTCTGCAGTCATAGATAAGACATTCTATAGAAAGTTGCACTCTGATGAGGTCTCATGAGGACACAACATGGCTGCTCGGGTGAAGATAACAGTTAGTGAGGTGACATACTGTACTAGTACTGTGTAGTTTTGGGGGACATGCCTCAGTGGTGTGTACCTTTTGTAACAGTGACTCCATGTCCCATCTTATCATTTTCAGGCCCCTGCTCGATGTTTTCAGCAAGTCCTACTACATCACGATACCCTACGAGGAGTGCAAGAGGAGAAGAAGGTGAACGGATGTTAATGCTATACCTTTGCTTCTCAACTGGTTCAAGGCCCATCTCCCAACCAGCTGTGACACGAATAAAGATGATAATTTCTCCTTATTATTATGATACTATTTATTGAAATATTTCCTGACTGTTCTGTGGATTCAAGCCTTGATCATAAGACCGACTTCAAAACTGTCAAAGCAACTAACCAATTCAGTTACTTAAGGCAAAGCTCGTGGCCCACTTTTGAGCCACCTGTTGAGAACCACTGTTTGTAGAACTGTGCATGTATTGCAATGTTTTGTGATCTTACTTTGTTATATACTTCTGTTTACTTTCAGTACTAGGCAGTACACTGTCCCAGACCCTCCCGGCCTGTTTGATGGTCATGTGTGGCCCATGTATTTGAAGCACAGGACAGAGATGGAGAACTGCAGCTTAGAGATCAGTAAGTCTGTGTTTTTCTTGGTTAGATTTGAGTTATCATTACAAATACAGAACAGTTGTCTGAGCTTGACAACCACATATTTTGCAGAGTATTTGGATGGTTTGAAAACAAAAGAAGAGATCTACAATCAGGTGTATGAAGACATTCAGAACAACCTTCTCAACTGTTTATAGGTAACTGGTCTTTTAATTAATATGCTCCCATAAATAAGTATAATTGAATGTTGCGTTTAATATCCTTTCTTTCTTATTGCTGCAGCAGTAGAAGGATGGCCATGAGACTCCATCTATGTACAGGATGTAAATAGTTCCAGGGATCCTTTTTTTATTATTATTTTTTTATTATTATTAACTATATTTTGTCTCATTGTCTTTCTTAGCTTATTTATAGATGCTGAAAATGGGTTATGATCATTACAATGTTGATTTATGTAATTTACTTCTGATTTTAATACGCATTGTTAATAAATGCATTAACTACTTCTTAAGTGTGTTTGACTCATTCAATCAAATTGCTCACTGAACATTTTTATCTATTTGTGAGATATTAGATCAAATTTACAATAGTTATAATAAACGTTTAGTTTAGTTTGTTTATTTGAGCAAATTACAAACATAGATTGCATGGTTGCATCATTGCACTGTAATAAAAACTCAAAAGGAGTAGACCGAAGCAAGAAAGCTTATAAATGCCTACCCCCCATTCAAAGTAATTACTTTCATGCATTTCAGATCAACTCAAGAAATACAAAACATAAATGTAAGTCCTTTCAAAAGAAAAGGCCTAACATAACACTGAGAATATACATAACTGAAACGCATGTGTCCAGCTGCAGGTAAATAATAACGGTAATAATAACGGTGATACAAGCAGCATCTCGTGATTTCGTACAATATAACACTTTACATTACAAATTCCAGAGTTACCCAGGCACATGTGCAACAGAAGCGTGCATGTACCTGTTTACGTACAATCAATTAATGAATGACAAGTTTCATTTTCCATACATAGGCACACACAGAGCCCTGTGGGTGTGCCCATCCATGAATCACAATTATGTCCTTTCAACAATTATAATTACTATATCAAGGTTTCTTTATTAGTACCCGCAGGTAAACATAAACATAAAAATACACTGTACGGACAAGAAACAAACAATATGCCAGGTGCAATTTACTGTCTACAGTCTTCAAGAGAAATGATAAATTATTTAAAGTAAAAACTTTGAATTTCTTACCAAAATAAATTTGTAGCACAACCACCTATACAGTATATAGGTCATGAACAACATTTTTCTAATTACTTATAATTTATTGTAAGAAATGTATTTACACACTGCACAAATTCATAGCCTATTATAGGAACACAAATGTAGATGGAAGGTACATCTACATTTAGTTATAGGTCACAGGGGAACTTTAGATTCAGGCCAGTGCTTCTCAAACTTTTCACACCAAGTACTACATCATGACAAAAAGAGTTCAAAATGGACCTAAATTTGGAACCATGTTAAACCATGTTTAAACTGTGTAAACCAGGATAGAAGTCCCTGGGGAAGCCCACATACTGTACAGCCATGGTGCGTTTACCAAAGTTTGAGAGCCACTCATAGGCTATTAGCAATAGACTTACAGAGTAGCATTTACAGCATACTTTCATCACGTGCTGCTAACACCAAGTGTCCATGAGTATAAAAGACTACTGTAATTTTCTGATCATCAGGGAGTACAACATCCTTTCATACCATTCTAAATAAGAATGGGGGGGGGGGTTAAATATTTGGAAAATGTATTTATGGCCCACAATCCAGTTTCTATTATTAGTAAAGAGGAAATGTATGTCCTAATGTGTATGACTTTCAGAAGAGACTTTTGCTTTGTTGCTGGAGCCACACACTGTCACATAAAAGCCACACATAAATAATATTTTCAAGCCCTCCCCACGTAGACCATATTTGGAAGAGACCAGCCTTTATTTCCTCCAGATAAAGGTGACTGTAAATAAACCACATGCTTTTATTGTGGTTGTGTGCAACGTGCAGAAGAGGCCCTGTTTCTACAACAGCAGTAGGCTACATGCGGAAGGGCATGTACTCACATGAGTTAACAATAAACAAAGTACTATCAGGGTGACAGTGTCAGGCAGCCAGATCACCCGTGGACATAACCAAACACAATGCAGTGAGAAAAGGGTTGATACGACCTGCTGCTTACATTAAAATGTTGAACAAACCATTTGTCTTTTCAAGGAACCATGTGATTTCAGATTTGCACCAAAACCACAATGCAAACAGTAATTTATTCAAAGTAAAAAATGTCTTCATATTGTATAAGTACATTTGCTCTTGATCTGTGAAACTCATTCTATGGGGCTTTTTTTTTCCACTTAAAGTGACAAAGCAAAACAAGAAAACAAAAGTCTTATTTCAAGTAAATTAAGATTTTTTTATATATGATTTACCGGTAAGTTAAAAAGAAAAATATATTTTTAAATTAGTTACTAGGGGCAGATTTACCTGTTTCAAGAACATTACAATTATTTTTAGATTCATTTTTGCAGTGCATGACTGCTTTTAATGAGCTGTTCCATTGACAGTTTTCGACATTTCATCCAGGCCCCACAGTCAGGACTCAGGCCTGCATTACTGCAGTACTTTCACTTCATGATGTTCACCTGACACCAGGTCTCTCAGCCGCACTAATTCCTCACCAGGTCTGAATGCTCGCCAGAGATGGGTAGAGTACCTAGAATATTTACTCAAGAAAAAGTAACTTTACTTTGTACTATTGATTGTACTATTATGAAATTAAATGTTTTATATACAGTTACTCAAAATTAGTATTCTAAATACATATATTTAGTTACTCCCCAACCCTGTTTATAAATTACTTGAATCATAATCGCTCATTAAAGCTTAATCTATCTATCCAAAGTATAGCTAGGCTACTTTGTTTTTTATTTGTTTATTTTATTACAAACAATGAAAAATCCTGACATATTTGCAGCATCCCAATTCTTCCCAAGTTTATAAGCAAATTTCACAATTTGTAGTGTCACACAATAGGGTTGCTGCCAAATGCTGGAAAATAGCCTGCAAGTTCATGAAATGTATTTATTTATTTTAGTTTCTATTTAGATGCAGTGTTTCCCCCCACAAATGCCTGAGTTCACAATATTCTAAAGGAGAAAAAAACAATTGTTGAAAAAAATAAATCGGGTATCGTGCCTTTAAAGATGGTCGTGTAGGCCTATTGGTTATTAACTTGCTAGTGGCGTTCTGGAGAATGGAAAACTAACGAGATGTATTTTAAAGTAAAGCTACATTTAGGCCTACATCAAACATGTAATTGTGTCTTGAAAGGCTGCGTGGTTTTAGCGCCACCGTGTGGCCAGTGTGGTGTGTAATCTGACAATAGAAATCAAATCGGTACCCTCCACACGCACACATTACAGTTGCTGCCTGCTATTTCTACTTGGCGTGCCTATTACGCAGGGGCTAAGAACTTTGTTAAAACATTGTCAAACTTTATTTTTAGAGACGTTTTCATTGAACGTGATCGCTGAGCTGGGGTTCTTGAGCGAAAAGTCAACTGAACACTAAAGTTACAGTCTACGCCCACTCCCTCTCTCCCTCTCTGTGGAGATGCTGATACCCGTGATTATAAACTCCACTATCCTTAAGGTTAGGGCTAAGGTAAGGTTAGGATTAGTTTATAAACTCCACTATCCTTAAGGTTAGGACTAAGGTAAGGTTAGTTTGTAAACTCCACTATCCTTAAGGTTAGGGCTAAAGTAAGGTTAGTTTGTAAACTCCACTATCCTTAAGGTTAGGGCTAAGGTAAGGTTAGTTTGTAAACTCCACTATCCTTAAGGTTAGGGCTAAGGTTAGGATTAGTTTATAAACTCCACTATCCTTAAGGTTAGGGCTAAAGTAAGGTTAGTTTGTAAACTCCACTATCCTTAAGGTTAGGACTAAGGTAAGGTTAGTTTGTAAACTCCACTATCCTTAAGGTTAGGGCTAAAGTAAGGTTAGTTTGCCTGTCAGCCGAACACGGACAGTTTTTCTCGCACGGCCGCTCTATGGCAAAAATCCTTTCTGGGCCCGATAAGAATTTGCTGCTGTAGTACCATCTAGTGGCCGTCTGCCGACCGGCGCGCGTGGTAGGCGGAAGTGTCTTATCCAGTTTATCATATTAGATCCATGTATATGACAGTGGTCAGCTAGACGGCGCCGGAGAATCGGGGCTACATGGTGCTGCGCATGCGCAACTTTAAACAGTTTCGCTTTTCACTGAACAGCTCTTCTGTCTGCGCCGACAAAGAGAGAAGATTGAAGAAAGATGAAATACATTATAGGAATTGGCGGGTGAGTTTTTGCCATTACAACACTGGTTTATGCTTTTATGAAGAATATTGATAGTACTTTGGCAGTTGTTTCACTTTATTCTGCCTGATTTAAATATGAGAATTAATTTGCTCAATGCCGTCAATCACGTGACCCTTTGTATCGTAATCAGAATCAGAATCGGTTTTATTGCCATGGTTTGAGAATAGGTTCACAAACTAGGAATATAGAACATATAACACAGAGTTAAGATAAAAATAAGCTAAAAAACTTTAAAACTATAAGGCTATAGGGCATGCGTGAAAAATATTAAATAAATAAGATAAAATAAAAGTGACATATAGACAACAACAATTGACATTGAACAACAGCGGGATTGTATTAACGGATGTGTAGGCATATAAAGTGATAAAGTGATATAAAGTGATTAAGTGATAAGTGATAGCAGCGGGTACACGTGTGGACGTACCACACAGTGCAAGTGGAGATTACATCCATGAGTCTGTAACTAGGCCGAGCGCCATCAGGGCTGGCGAAGGGGCTCTGTAATCGTATATTCCCCCCGCACAAAACGAGCGCGAGGCGCTCGCCTCCTCTCAAACATGCACTAACGCACTCCTCTCATCGTGCACGTTCCGTGCACGTGCACATGTATCAGAAAACGAACATGTCCTAAACACTTTCATTTGGAAAAATTCAAATTCGGCGCGATAGCGCCCCTATAGGAATTATATGGAGAGTACAAATTTTAGTTTTACGAAAATTAAAATAATTTGACACAAAGTTCTATTTGGTCGTTCCGATCAGAAAAGTCAATCACACCCATGCCATATTTTTCACGGTGTTGCCGTAGCAATGACCAGAACGTCCCATTTTATTCTGATGGAAAAATGTTAAACTCCATAATTCAGCGAGAAGTGAGGAACCAAAGGTTATACAAAGTACTTGGATAACCTTTGTGGATTTTCTGTGGCGCAGCCGCAACCCTAAATAAAATGTAAAAATATGCTTCAGTTTGCAGATATAGTGTGATACAAATTCATACTAATTTTTCTCTGTATAATGTTCAAATTGAGCGCGGAGTGTGCGTTAGCCGTTAGCGCATTCCAAAAATCCTAAAACTAAGACCCTAGGGAAAGAAGTTAAAAAACAAACATAAAGGCAGTAGCAATACCGTAATTTTAGATTGAGGGAGATAAAAGGGCGCGAAGCAAGGGCAGGCCGACCGCCCTGCCCTTGCTTTGGGCAGGGCGGTCGGCGAGGGCTGATAATCGCCGCTTTGCGGCTATATTTGGGTCTTGTTATTGTTCATGAGTCTAATGGCGGAGGGGGAAAAACTGTTCAAGTGGCGGGATTTATGGGTCTGGATAGACCGTAGCCTCCTGCCTGAGGGAAGAGGTCCGTGTCCAGGGTGAGAAGGGTCAGCTGTGATCCGACCCACACGCTTCCGGGGTCCTGCAGGTGAACAGGTCCTGGAGAGATGGGAGCGCACAGCCAATCACCTTCTCAGCAGCACGCACAATGCGCTGCAGTCGATGCTTGTCCCGTTCTGTAGCGCCGGGGTACCACACGGTGATGGAGGAGGTGAGGATGGACTCGATGATGGCCGTGTAGAACTGCACCAGCATCTTGGTTGGCAGCTTAAGTTTCCTCAGCTGCCGCAGGAAGAACATCCTCTGCTGGGCCTTCTTGATGAGGGAGCAGATGGTCGGCTCCCATCTGAGGTCCTGGGTGATGGTGGTGCCCAGGAAACGGAAGGAGTCCACGATGGAGATGGGGGTGGGAGAGTCTGTCAGGGCGAGAGGAGACGGTGGGGCTGTGTCTTTCCTGAAGTCCACGATCATCTCCACTGTCTTCTGGGCGTTCAGCTCCAGGTTGTTGTGGCACCTCTCTCCTGTAGGCGGACTCATCACTGTCCGAGATGAGCCCGATGAGGGTGGTGTCATCCGCAAACTTGATCAGTTTAACGGACTGATGACTGGAGGTGCAGCAGTTTGTGTACAGGGAGAAGAGCCAGGGGGAAAGTACACAGCCCTGAGGAGTTCCAGTGTTTGTAGTCCGAGTGTCCGAGACGATCTTCCCAGCCGCATGTGCTGTCTCCTGTCCGTCAGGAAGTCAGTGATCCACCTGCAGAGGGAGTCGGGCACGCTGAGCTGGTAGAGCTTGTCTCGTAGCAGTCCAGGGAAGATGGTGTTGAAGGCAGAGCTGAAGTCCACAAACAGGATCCTGGCGTAGGTTCCTGGTGATGCCAGATGCTCCAGGGTGAAGTGGAGGGCCAGATTGACTGCGTCGTCCACAGACCTGTTGGCTCTGTAGGCAAACTGCAGCGGATCCAGGAGGGGGCGGTGATGTCCTTGAGGTGGGCCAGGACCAAGCGTTCAAAAGACTTCATGACCACAGACGTCAGCGCCACCGGCCTGTAGTCATTAAGTCCTGTGATCCGTGGTTTTTTGGGGACAGGAACGATGGTGGATGTTTTGAAGCAGGACGGCACATGGCATGACTCCAGGGAGGTGTTGAAAATGTCTGTGAAGACGGGAGCCAGCTGATCTCAGGGTGAAGGGGGAGACGCCATCCGGCCCGGGGGCCTTCCGCAGTTTCAGTCTCAGGAACTGCCGGCGCATGTAACATAACTTTGTAGGCTATTGTAGTATTTTGTTCAAAAGTGGAGGGAATAGTCCTCATGCTGTCACCTCAAAGTGATAACTAATCTAAGCCTATTGTTTCTGTAGATTATGACTAAGGCTATGGTAGGACGTTAGGTTATTTGTTGAGTTTATGTTTTATAGGTTTAGATTTGTTTTCACATGAACACAATCACAATTCTCAACACATTGCTTTAACATCCATTCCCGCTTAAGTAATGTGTTAGCCTTTATGTTAAATTAAGAATTGTTTACCCTCATTTTAATTGAATATGATTATTTCTTATTACAGTGTGACTAATGGTGGTAAAACCACTTTGACAAATAAACTTATTAAGACTTTGCCCAACTGCTGTGTTGTGCATCAGGATGACTTCCTCAAGGTGAGTTTTTGAGAGGGTAAACTTTTTCTATTATAGGTTAGATATGATGTTTCCTCCTAAGGTTTCAAAGAACACAGCTTTTCTCCTTGCAAGTTATTGTTGTAGAAGCATGCTTACTGTAACTTCCCAACCCCCGAGGCTATTGTGTGCGCGGCATGCTCTTTTCCTCTTTTTACTTTTTTCACTGCGCTTTCCATCTTAAACTTTCTCAACTGGCCCTGAATGCTAATACCATTTTTGCCCTTTATTGTATAACTATAATTTAAAGCAGTATGTTTCTGGCATGAGTCTTTTTTATCCTTCATTATCTCTGTATATTTGCCTTTTCTGTTGCTGTGTGCATGTACATTTCCTGGCATGTGAGCGGGCCTAGCTGTGAGTGTTCTGAATCCTGAGAGGATGCTGCAGTGTTTTATTGGTGACTGTTATTTCAGAAACCAGATCAGATAGAGGTCGGTGACGATGGCTATAAACAATGGGATGGTAAGACTTTTTATTCACACTTCACTTACATGTACAAAATACATACAAAACTTTTTTTTTGCAGCAGCAGCAGCAGCAGTGCAAACTCTTCAAACAAATAAACAAATCTCCATGGGGTTGTATAAAAACTGCTAACGCTGTTGTTTAGATTCATAATAGATTAGCAGTTTATATTCTAGTATTATCTCAAATGTCTATGCTCCTGGATGTGTTTCAAGGGTGCACTGTGAATGAAATATTGACTATAAAACATAAGTCACAAATAAGTAGTAGAACTTTACAAGCTTGAATTGAAAACTTGCTAATAAAGCAAATATACCTCTCATTCTTGCATTGTAGTGATCACTGCTCTGGATATGGAGGCCATGACGAACACAGTGAAAGGCTGGATGGAGAACCCTGTAAAGTTCGCCCGGTCTCACGGCATCCCCCTGGCGCCGCTGTCAGAAGTGACCGACCCAGAAAACCAGACCCACATCCTGATTGTGGAGGGATTTCTCCTCTATAACTTTGCGTAAGTTCAGCCAGCGCACTGATCTGGGTTTGACAGTAACTTTTACTGATCACTGACATTGTGTTGGTTACTCCTAACTGATAGCTGATTGGATTTTCCAAGTGCTACGTATAAATTAGTGTGTAGTATTGTCAAATAATTGACTATTACTGCATTATAAAGTTTAATGATTTTGGCATTATGTCCAGATAGGGATCTAATGTAAAGAGAAAATATAGTTTACATAGCTTGTCTCTTTTTCAAAGCAGTAGGGAAAGCAAACATGGTTAAGAATAAGAATTATTATTATTAAGAATAAAAAATGTATTTGAAATTTGATTTCAAAAGCAGATTAATAGCTTTTGAAGTACTTAAAAGATGTATGAAAGTGTAATCACAATCGTTGTTCACTAGTACTGTGTAGTTTTGGGGACATGCCTCAGTGGTGTGTACCTTTTGTAACAGTGACTCCATGTCCCATCTTATCATTTTCAGGCCCCTGCTCGATGTTTCAGCAAGTCCTACTACATCACGATACCCTACGAGGAGTGCAAGAGGAGAAGAAGTGAACGGAATGTTAATGCTATAACCTTTGCTTCTCAACTGGTTCAAGGGCCCATCTCCCAACCCAGCTGTGACACGA